>OY763910.1:1250000-2500000 GCA_963667235.1 Nomada lathburiana
GATATAACGATAAATCACATTGGAGGCTCGGAATCGCGATATTCATCGTTTCCACACGTTCTGTATCGACAGAAGGTAAGGATTCACATTCCAGCTCTCGCAACCGTTCGATATAACGATAAATCACATTGGAGGCTCGGAATCGCGATATTCATCGTTTCCACACGTTCTGTATCGACAGAAGGTAAGGATTCACTTTCCAGCCCTCGCAATAGTTCCATATAACGATAAATCACATTGGAGGTTCGGAATCGCGATATTCATCGTTTCCACACGTTCTGTATCGAAAGAAGGTAAGGATTCACTTTCCAGCCCTCGCAATCGTTCGATATAACGTAAATCACTCTAGGAGACTAGGAATCGCGATGTTCACCGTTTCCACGCGTTCTGTATCGACAGAAGGTAAAGATTCACTTTCCAGCCCTCGCAATCGTTCGATATAACAATAAATCATTCTAGGAGGATCGGAAACGCGATATTCACCGTTTCCACACGTTCTGTATCGACAGAAGGTAAGGATCCACTTTCCAGCTCTCGCAATCGTTCGATATAACGATAAATCACTCTAGGAGGCTCGGAATCGCGATATTCATCGTTTCCACACGTTCTGTATCGACAGATGGTAAGGATTCACTTTCCAGCCCTCGCAATCGTTCGATATAACGATAAATCACATTGGAGGCTCGGAATCGCGATATTCATCGTTTCCACACGTTCTGTATCGAAAGAAGGTAAGGATTCACTTTCCAGCCCTCGCAATCGTTCGATATAACGATAAATCACTCTAGGAGGATCGGATACGCGATATTCACCGTTTCCACACGTTCTGTATCGACAGAAGGTAAGGATTCACATTCCAGCTCTCGCAACCGTTCGATATAACGATAAATCACATTGGAGGCTCGGAATCGCGATATTCATCGTTTCCACGCGTTCTGTATTGACAGAAGGTAAGGATTCACTTTCCAGCCCTCGCAATCGTTCGATATAACGATAAATCACTATAGGAGGCTCGGAATCGCGATATTCACCGTTTCCACGCGTTCTGTATCGACAGAAGGTAAAGATTCACTTTCCAGCCCTCGCAATCGTTCGATATAACGATAAATCACTCTAGGAGGATGGGATACGCGATATTCACCGTTTCCACACGTTCTGTATCGACAGAAGGTAAGGATTCACATTCCAGCTCTCGCAACCATTCGATATAACGATAAATCACATTGGAGGCTCGGAATCGCGATATTCACCGCTTCCACGCGTTCTGTATCGACATAAGGTAAGGATTCACTTTCCAGCCCTCGCAATCGTTCGATATAACGATAAATCACTCTAGGAGGCTCGGAATCGCGATATTTACCGTTTCCACACGTTCTGTATCGACAGAAGGTAAGGATTCACTTTCCAGCCCTCGCAATCGTTCGATATAACGATAAATCACTCTAGGAGGATCGGATACGCGATATTCACCGTTTCCACACGTTCTGTATCGACAGAAGGTAAGGATTCACATTCCAGCTCTCGCAACCATTCGATATAACGATAAATCACATTGGAGGCTCGGAATCGCGATATTCATCGTTTCCACACGTTCTGTATCGAAAGAAGGTAAGGATTCACATTCCAGCTCTCGCAACCATTCGATATAACGATAAATCACATTGGAGGCTCGGAATCGCGATATTCATCGTTTCCACACGTTCTGTATCGAAAGAAGGTAAGGATTCACTTTCCAGCCCTCGCAATCGTTCGATATAACGATAAATCACTCTAGGAGGATCGGATACGCGATATTCACCGTTTCCACACGTTCTGTATCGACAGAAGGTAAGGATTCACATTCCAGCTCTCGCAACCGTTCGATATAACGATAAATCACATTGGAGGCTCGGAATCGCGATATTCATCGTTTCCACACGTTCTGTATTGACAGAAGGTAAGGATTCACTTTCCAGCCCTCGTAATCGTTCGATATAACGTAAATCACTCTAGGAGACTAGGAATCGCGATGTTCACCGCTTCCACACGTTCTGTATCGACATAAGGTAAGGATTCACTTTCCAGCCCTCGCAATCGTTCGATATAACGATAAATCACATTGGAGGCTCGGAATCGCGATATTCATCGTTTCCACACGTTCTGTATCGACAGAAGGTAAGGATTCACATTCCAGCTCTCGCAACCGTTCGATATAACGATAAATCACATTGGAGGCTCGGAATCGCGATATTCATCGTTTCCACACGTTCTGTATCGACAGAAGGTAAGGATTCACTTTCCAGCCCTCGCAATAGTTCCATATAACGATAAATCACATTGGAGGTTCGGAATCGCGATATTCATCGTTTCCACACGTTCTGTATCGAAAGAAGGTAAGGATTCACTTTCCAGCCCTCGCAATCGTTCGATATAACGTAAATCACTCTAGGAGACTAGGAATCGCGATGTTCACCGTTTCCACGCGTTCTGTATCGACAGAAGGTAAAGATTCACTTTCCAGCCCTCGCAATCGTTCGATATAACAATAAATCATTCTAGGAGGATCGGAAACGCGATATTCACCGTTTCCACACGTTCTGTATCGACAGAAGGTAAGGATCCACTTTCCAGCTCTCGCAATCGTTCGATATAACGATAAATCACTCTAGGAGGCTCGGAATCGCGATATTCATCGTTTCCACACGTTCTGTATCGACAGATGGTAAGGATTCACTTTCCAGCCCTCGCAATCGTTCGATATAACGATAAATCACATTGGAGGCTCGGAATCGCGATATTCATCGTTTCCACACGTTCTGTATCGAAAGAAGGTAAGGATTCACTTTCCAGCCCTCGCAATCGTTCGATATAACGATAAATCACTCTAGGAGGATCGGATACGCGATATTCACCGTTTCCACACGTTCTGTATCGACAGAAGGTAAGGATTCACATTCCAGCTCTCGCAACCGTTCGATATAACGATAAATCACATTGGAGGCTCGGAATCGCGATATTCATCGTTTCCACGCGTTCTGTATTGACAGAAGGTAAGGATTCACTTTCCAGCCCTCGCAATCGTTCGATATAACGATAAATCACTATAGGAGGCTCGGAATCGCGATATTCACCGTTTCCACGCGTTCTGTATCGACAGAAGGTAAAGATTCACTTTCCAGCCCTCGCAATCGTTCGATATAACGATAAATCACTCTAGGAGGATGGGATACGCGATATTCACCGTTTCCACACGTTCTGTATCGACAGAAGGTAAGGATTCACATTCCAGCTCTCGCAACCATTCGATATAACGATAAATCACATTGGAGGCTCGGAATCGCGATATTCACCGCTTCCACGCGTTCTGTATCGACATAAGGTAAGGATTCACTTTCCAGCCCTCGCAATCGTTCGATATAACGATAAATCACTCTAGGAGGCTCGGAATCGCGATATTTACCGTTTCCACACGTTCTGTATCGACAGAAGGTAAGGATTCACTTTCCAGCCCTCGCAATCGTTCGATATAACGATAAATCACTCTAGGAGGATCGGATACGCGATATTCACCGTTTCCACACGTTCTGTATCGACAGAAGGTAAGGATTCACATTCCAGCTCTCGCAACCATTCGATATAACGATAAATCACATTGGAGGCTCGGAATCGCGATATTCATCGTTTCCACACGTTCTGTATCGAAAGAAGGTAAGGATTCACATTCCAGCTCTCGCAACCATTCGATATAACGATAAATCACATTGGAGGCTCGGAATCGCGATATTCATCGTTTCCACACGTTCTGTATCGAAAGAAGGTAAGGATTCACTTTCCAGCCCTCGCAATCGTTCGATATAACGATAAATCACTCTAGGAGGATCGGATACGCGATATTCACCGTTTCCACACGTTCTGTATCGACAGAAGGTAAGGATTCACATTCCAGCTCTCGCAACCGTTCGATATAACGATAAATCACATTGGAGGCTCGGAATCGCGATATTCATCGTTTCCACACGTTCTGTATTGACAGAAGGTAAGGATTCACTTTCCAGCCCTCGTAATCGTTCGATATAACGTAAATCACTCTAGGAGACTAGGAATCGCGATGTTCACCGCTTCCACACGTTCTGTATCGACATAAGGTAAGGATTCACTTTCCAGCCCACGCAATCGTGCGATATAACGATAAATCACATTGGAGGCTCGGAATCGCGATATTCATCGTTTCCACACGTTCTGTATCGACAGAAGGTAAGGATTCACATTCCAGCTCTCGCAACCGTTCGATATAACGATAAATCACATTGGAGGCTCGGAATCGCGATATTCATCGTTTCCACACGTTCTGTATCGAAAGAAGGTAAGGATTCACTTTCCAGCCCTCGCAATCGTTCGATATAACGATAAATCACTCTAGGAGGATCGGATAAGCGATATTCACCGTTTCCACACGTTCTGTATCGACAGAAGGTAAGGATTCACATTCCAGCTCTCGCAACCATTCGATATAACGATAAATCACATTGGAGGCTCGGAATCGCGATATTCATCGTTTCCTGACGTTCTGTATCGAAAGAAGGTAAGGATTCACTTTCCAGCCCTCGCAATCGTTCGATATTACGATAAATCACTCTAGGAGGCTCGGAATCGCGATATTCATCGTTTCCACACGTTCTGTATCGACAGAAGGCAAGGATTCACTATCCAGCCCTCGCAATCGTTCGATATAACGATAAATCACTCTAGGAGGATCGGATACGCGATATTCACCGTTTCCACACGTTCTGTATCGACAGAAGGTAAGGATTCACATTCCAGCTCTCGCAACCATTCGATATAACGACAAATCACATTGGAGGCTCGGAATCGCGATATTCATCGTTTCCACACGTTCTGTATTGACAGAAGGTAAGGATTCACTTTCCAGCCCTCGTAATCGTCCGATATAACGATAAATCACATTGGAGGCTCGGAATCGCGATATTCACCGTTTCCACGCGTTCTGTATCGACAGAAGGTAAAGATTCACTTTCCAGCCCTCGCAATCGTTCGATATAACAATAAATCACTCTAGGAGGATCGGAAACGCGATATTCATCGTTTCCACACGTTCTGTATCGACAGAAGGTAAGGATTCACTTTCCAGCCCTCGCAATCGTTCGATATAACGATAAATCACATTGGAGGCTCGGAATCGCGATATTCATCGTTTCCACACGTTCTGTATTGACAGAAGGTAAGGATTCACTTTCCAGCCCTCGGAATCGTTCGATATAACGATAAACCACTATAGGAGGCTCGGAATCGCGATATTCACCGTTTCCACGCGTTCTGTATCGACAGAAGGTAAAGATTCACTTTCCAGCCCTCGCAATCGTTCGATATAACGATAAATCACTCTAGGAGGATCGGATACGCGATATTCACCGTTTCCACACGTTCTGTATCGACAGAAGGTAAGGATTCACATTCCAGCTCTCGCAACCATTCGATATAACGATAAATCACATTGGAGGCTCGGAATCGCGATATTCACCGCTTCCACGCGTTCTGTATCGACATAAGGTAAGGATTCACTTTCCAGCCCTCGCAATCGTTCGATATAACGATAAATCACTCTAGGAGACTCGGAATCGCGATATGCACCGTTTCCACACGTTCTGTATCGACAGAAGGCAAGGATTCACTTTCCAGCCCTCGCAATCGTTCGATATAACGATAAATCACTCTAGGAGGCTCGGAATCGCGATATTCATCGTTTCCACACGTTCTGTATCGAAAGAAGGTAAGGATTCACATTCCAGCTCTCGCAACCGTTCGATATAACGATAAATCACATTGGAGGCTCGGAATCGCGATATTCATCGTTTCCACACGTTCTGTATCGACAGAAGGTAAAGATTCACTTTCCAGCCCTCGCAATCGTTCGATATAACAATATATCACTCTAGGAGGATCGGAAACGCCATATTCACCGTTTCCACACGTTCTGTATCGACAGAAGGTAAGGATTCACATTCCAGCTCTCGCAACCATTCGATATAACGACAAATCACATTGGAGGCTCGGAATCGCGATATTCATCGTTTCCACACGTACTGTATTGACAGAAGGTAAGGATTCACTTTCCAGCCCTCGTAATCGTCCGATATAACGATAAATCACATTGGAGGCTCGGAATCGCGATATTCACCGTTTCCACGCGTTCTGTATCGACAGAAGGTAAAGATTCACTTTCCAGCCCTCGCAATCGTTCGATATAACAATAAATCACTCTAGGAGGATCGGAAACGCGATATTCATCGTTTCCACACGTTCTGTATCGCCAGAAGGTAAGGATTCACTTTCCAGCCCTCGCAATCGTTCGATATAACGATAAATCACATTGGAGGCTCGGAATCGCGATATTCATCGTTTCCACACGTTCTGTATTGACAGAAGGTAAGGATTCACTTTCCAGCCCTCGCAATCGTTCGATATAACGATAAATCACTATAGGAGGCTCGGAATCGCGATATTCACCGTTTCCACGCGTTCTGTATCGACAGAAGGTAAAGATTCACTTTCCAGCCCTCGCAATCGTTCGATATAACGATAAATCACTCTAGGAGGATCGGATACGCGATATTCACCGTTTCCACACGTTCTGTATCGACAGAAGGTAAGGATTCACATTCCAGCTCTCGCAACCATTCGATATAACGATAAATCACATTGGAGGCTCGGAATCGCGATATTCACCGCTTCCACGCGTTCTGTATCGACATAAGGTAAGGATTCACTTTCCAGCCCTCGCAATCGTTCGATATAACGATAAATCACTCTAGGAGGCTCGGAATCGCGATATTTACCGTTTCCACACGTTCTGTATCGACAGAAGGTAAGGATTCACTTTCCAGCCCTCGCAATCGTTCGATATAACGATAAATCACTCTAGGAGGAACGGATACGCGATATTCACCGTTTCCACACGTTCTGTATCGACAGAAGGTAAGGATTCACATTCCAGCTCTCGCAACCATTCGATATAACGATAAATCACATTGGAGGCTCGGAATCGCGATATTCATCGTTTCCACACGTTCTGTATCGAAAGAAGGTAAGGATTCACATTCCAGCTCTCGCAACCATTCGATATAACGATAAATCACATTGGAGGCTCGGAATCGCGATATTCATCGTTTCCACACGTTCTGTATCGAAAGAAGGTAAGGATTCACTTTCCAGCCCTCGCAATCGTTCGATATAACGATAAATCACTCTAGGAGGATCGGATACGCGATATTCACCGTTTCCACACGTTCTGTATCGACAGAAGGTAAGGATTCACATTCCAGCTCTCGCAACCGTTCGATATAACGATAAATCACATTGGAGGCTCGGAATCGCGATATTCATTGTTTCCTGACGTTCTGTATCGAAAGAAGGTAAGGATTCACTTTCCAGCCCTCGCAATCGTTCGATATTACGATAAATCACTCTAGGAGGCTCGGAATCGCGATATTCATCGTTTCCACACGTTCTGTATCGACAGAAGGCAAGGATTCACTTTCCAGCCCTCGCAATCGTTCGATATAACGATAAATCACTCTAGGAGGCTCGGAATCGCGATATTCATCGTTTCCACACGTTCTGTATCGAAAGAAGGTAAGGATTCACATTCCAGCTCTCGCAACCGTTCGATATAACGATAAATCACATTGGAGGCTCGGAATCGCGATATTCATCGTTTCCACACGTTCTGTATTGACAGAAGGTAAGGATTCACTTTCCAGCCCTCGTAATCGTTCGATATAACGTAAATCACTCTAGGAGACTAGGAATCGCGATGTTCACCGCTTCCACACGTTCTGTATCGACATAAGGTAAGGATTCACTTTCCAGCCCACGCAATCGTGCGATATAACGATAAATCACATTGGAGGCTCGGAATCGCGATATTCATCGTTTCCACACGTTCTGTATCGACAGAAGGTAAGGATTCACTTTCCAGCCCTCGCAATCGTTCGATATTACGATAAATCACTCTAGGAGGCTCGGAATCGCGATATTCATCGTTTCCACACGTTCTGTATCGACAGAAGGCAAGGATTCACTATCCAGCCCTCGCAATCGTTCGATATAACGATAAATCACTCTAGGAGGATCGGATACGCGATATTCACCGTTTCCACACGTTCTGTATCGACAGAAGGTAAGGATTCACATTCCAGCTCTCGCAACCATTCGATATAACGACAAATCACATTGGAGGCTCGGAATCGCGATATTCATCGTTTCCACACGTTCTGTATTGACAGAAGGTAAGGATTCACTTTCCAGCCCTCGTAATCGTCCGATATAACGATAAATCACATTGGAGGCTCGGAATCGCGATATTCACCGTTTCCACGCGTTCTGTATCGACAGAAGGTAAAGATTCACTTTCCAGCCCTCGCAATCGTTCGATATAACAATAAATCACTCTAGGAGGATCGGAAACGCGATATTCATCGTTTCCACACGTTCTGTATCGACAGAAGGTAAGGATTCACTTTCCAGCCCTCGCAATCGTTCGATATAACGATAAATCACATTGGAGGCTCGGAATCGCGATATTCATCGTTTCCACACGTTCTGTATTGACAGAAGGTAAGGATTCACTTTCCAGCCCTCGGAATCGTTCGATATAACGATAAACCACTATAGGAGGCTCGGAATCGCGATATTCACCGTTTCCACGCGTTCTGTATCGACAGAAGGTAAAGATTCACTTTCCAGCCCTCGCAATCGTTCGATATAACGATAAATCACTCTAGGAGGATCGGATACGCGATATTCACCGTTTCCACACGTTCTGTATCGACAGAAGGTAAGGATTCACATTCCAGCTCTCGCAACCATTCGATATAACGATAAATCACATTGGAGGCTCGGAATCGCGATATTCATCGTTTCCACACGTTCTGTATCGACAGAAGGTAAAGATTCACTTTCCAGCCCTCGCAATCGTTCGATATAACAATATATCACTCTAGGAGGATCGGAAACGCCATATTCACCGTTTCCACACGTTCTGTATCGACAGAAGGTAAGGATTCACATTCCAGCTCTCGCAACCATTCGATATAACGACAAATCACATTGGAGGCTCGGAATCGCGATATTCATCGTTTCCACACGTACTGTATTGACAGAAGGTAAGGATTCACTTTCCAGCCCTCGTAATCGTCCGATATAACGATAAATCACATTGGAGGCTCGGAATCGCGATATTCACCGTTTCCACGCGTTCTGTATCGACAGAAGGTAAAGATTCACTTTCCAGCCCTCGCAATCGTTCGATATAACAATAAATCACTCTAGGAGGATCGGAAACGCGATATTCATCGTTTCCACACGTTCTGTATCGCCAGAAGGTAAGGATTCACTTTCCAGCCCTCGCAATCGTTCGATATAACGATAAATCACATTGGAGGCTCGGAATCGCGATATTCATCGTTTCCACACGTTCTGTATTGACAGAAGGTAAGGATTCACTTTCCAGCCCTCGCAATCGTTCGATATAACGATAAATCACTATAGGAGGCTCGGAATCGCGATATTCACCGTTTCCACGCGTTCTGTATCGACAGAAGGTAAAGATTCACTTTCCAGCCCTCGCAATCGTTCGATATAACGATAAATCACTCTAGGAGGATCGGATACGCGATATTCACCGTTTCCACACGTTCTGTATCGACAGAAGGTAAGGATTCACATTCCAGCTCTCGCAACCATTCGATATAACGATAAATCACATTGGAGGCTCGGAATCGCGATATTCACCGCTTCCACGCGTTCTGTATCGACATAAGGTAAGGATTCACTTTCCAGCCCTCGCAATCGTTCGATATAACGATAAATCACTCTAGGAGGCTCGGAATCGCGATATTTACCGTTTCCACACGTTCTGTATCGACAGAAGGTAAGGATTCACTTTCCAGCCCTCGCAATCGTTCGATATAACGATAAATCACTCTAGGAGGAACGGATACGCGATATTCACCGTTTCCACACGTTCTGTATCGACAGAAGGTAAGGATTCACATTCCAGCTCTCGCAACCATTCGATATAACGATAAATCACATTGGAGGCTCGGAATCGCGATATTCATCGTTTCCACACGTTCTGTATCGAAAGAAGGTAAGGATTCACATTCCAGCTCTCGCAACCATTCGATATAACGATAAATCACATTGGAGGCTCGGAATCGCGATATTCATCGTTTCCACACGTTCTGTATCGAAAGAAGGTAAGGATTCACTTTCCAGCCCTCGCAATCGTTCGATATAACGATAAATCACTCTAGGAGGATCGGATACGCGATATTCACCGTTTCCACACGTTCTGTATCGACAGAAGGTAAGGATTCACATTCCAGCTCTCGCAACCGTTCGATAAAACGATAAATCACATTGGAGGCTCGGAATCGCGATATTCATCGTTTCCACACGTTCTGTATTGACAGAAGGTAAGGATTCACTTTCCAGCCCTCGTAATCGTTCGATATAACGTAAATCACTCTAGGAGACTAGGAATCGCGATGTTCACCGCTTCCACACGTTCTGTATCGACATAAGGTAAGGATTCACTTTCCAGCCCTCGCAATCGTTCGATATAACGATAAATCACATTGGAGGCTCGGAATCGCGATATTCATCGTTTCCACACGTTCTGTATCGACAGAAGGTAAGGATTCACATTCCAGCTCTCGCAACCGTTCGATATAACGATAAATCACATTGGAGGCTCGGAATCGCGATATTCATCGTTTCCACACGTTCTGTATCGACAGAAGGTAAGGATTCACTTTCCAGCCCTCGCAATAGTTCCATATAACGATAAATCACATTGGAGGTTCGGAATCGCGATATTCATCGTTTCCACACGTTCTGTATCGAAAGAAGGTAAGGATTCACTTTCCAGCCCTCGCAATCGTTCGATATAACGTAAATCACTCTAGGAGACTAGGAATCGCGATGTTCACCGTTTCCACGCGTTCTGTATCGACAGAAGGTAAAGATTCACTTTCCAGCCCTCGCAATCGTTCGATATAACAATAAATCATTCTAGGAGGATCGGAAACGCGATATTCACCGTTTCCACACGTTCTGTATCGACAGAAGGTAAGGATTCACTTTCCAGCCCTCGCAATCGTTCGATATAACGATAAATCACTCTAGGAGGATCGGATACGCGATATTCACCGTTTCCACACGTTCTGTATCGACAGAAGGTAAGGATTCACATTCCAGCTCTCGCAACCGTTCGATATAACGATAAATCACATTGGAGGCTCGGAATCGCGATATTCATCGTTTCCACGCGTTCTGTATTGACAGAAGGTAAGGATTCACTTTCCAGCCCTCGCAATCGTTCGATATAACGATAAATCACTATAGGAGGCTCGGAATCGCGATATTCACCGTTTCCACGCGTTCTGTATCGACAGAAGGTAAAGATTCACTTTCCAGCCCTCGCAATCGTTCGATATAACGATAAATCACTCTAGGAGGATGGGATACGCGATATTCACCGTTTCCACACGTTCTGTATCGACAGAAGGTAAGGATTCACATTCCAGCTCTCGCAACCATTCGATATAACGATAAATCACATTGGAGGCTCGGAATCGCGATATTCACCGCTTCCACGCGTTCTGTATCGACATAAGGTAAGGATTCACTTTCCAGCCCTCGCAATCGTTCGATATAACGATAAATCACTCTAGGAGGCTCGGAATCGCGATATTTACCGTTTCCACACGTTCTGTATCGACAGAAGGTAAGGATTCACTTTCCAGCCCTCGCAATCGTTCGATATAACGATAAATCACTCTAGGAGGATCGGATACGCGATATTCACCGTTTCCACACGTTCTGTATCGACAGAAGGTAAGGATTCACATTCCAGCTCTCGCAACCATTCGATATAACGATAAATCACATTGGAGGCTCGGAATCGCGATATTCACCGCTTCCACGCGTTCTGTATCGACATAAGGTAAGGATTCACTTTCCAGCCCTCGCAATCGTTCGATATAACGATAAATCACTCTAGGAGGCTCGGAATCGCGATATTTACCGTTTCCACACGTTCTGTATCGACAGAAGGTAAGGATTCACTTTCCAGCCCTCGCAATCGTTCGATATAACGATAAATCACTCTAGGAGGAACGGATACGCGATATTCACCGTTTCCACACGTTCTGTATCGACAGAAGGTAAGGATTCACATTCCAGCTCTCGCAACCATTCGATATAACGATAAATCACATTGGAGGCTCGGAATCGCGATATTCATCGTTTCCACACGTTCTGTATCGAAAGAAGGTAAGGATTCACATTCCAGCTCTCGCAACCATTCGATATAACGATAAATCACATTGGAGGCTCGGAATCGCGATATTCATCGTTTCCACACGTTCTGTATCGAAAGAAGGTAAGGATTCACTTTCCAGCCCTCGCAATCGTTCGATATAACGATAAATCACTCTAGGAGGATCGGATACGCGATATTCACCGTTTCCACACGTTCTGTATCGACAGAAGGTAAGGATTCACATTCCAGCTCTCGCAACCGTTCGATATAACGATAAATCACATTGGAGGCTCGGAATCGCGATATTCATCGTTTCCACACGTTCTGTATTGACAGAAGGTAAGGATTCACTTTCCAGCCCTCGTAATCGTTCGATATAACGTAAATCACTCTAGGAGACTAGGAATCGCGATGTTCACCGCTTCCACACGTTCTGTATCGACATAAGGTAAGGATTCACTTTCCAGCCCTCGCAATCGTTCGATATAACGATAAATCACATTGGAGGCTCGGAATCGCGATATTCATCGTTTCCACACGTTCTGTATCGACAGAAGGTAAGGATTCACATTCCAGCTCTCGCAACCGTTCGATATAACGATAAATCACATTGGAGGCTCGGAATCGCGATATTCATCGTTTCCACACGTTCTGTATCGACAGAAGGTAAGGATTCACTTTCCAGCCCTCGCAATAGTTCCATATAACGATAAATCACATTGGAGGTTCGGAATCGCGATATTCATCGTTTCCACACGTTCTGTATCGAAAGAAGGTAAGGATTCACTTTCCAGCCCTCGCAATCGTTCGATATAACGTAAATCACTCTAGGAGACTAGGAATCGCGATGTTCACCGTTTCCACGCGTTCTGTATCGACAGAAGGTAAAGATTCACTTTCCAGCCCTCGCAATCGTTCGATATAACAATAAATCATTCTAGGAGGATCGGAAACGCGATATTCACCGTTTCCACACGTTCTGTATCGACAGAAGGTAAGGATTCACTTTCCAGCCCTCGCAATCGTTCGATATAACGATAAATCACTCTAGGAGGATCGGATACGCGATATTCACCGTTTCCACACGTTCTGTATCGACAGAAGGTAAGGATTCACATTCCAGCTCTCGCAACCGTTCGATATAACGATAAATCACATTGGAGGCTCGGAATCGCGATATTCATCGTTTCCACGCGTTCTGTATTGACAGAAGGTAAGGATTCACTTTCCAGCCCTCGCAATCGTTCGATATAACGATAAATCACTATAGGAGGCTCGGAATCGCGATATTCACCGTTTCCACGCGTTCTGTATCGACAGAAGGTAAAGATTCACTTTCCAGCCCTCGCAATCGTTCGATATAACGATAAATCACTCTAGGAGGATGGGATACGCGATATTCACCGTTTCCACACGTTCTGTATCGACAGAAGGTAAGGATTCACATTCCAGCTCTCGCAACCATTCGATATAACGATAAATCACATTGGAGGCTCGGAATCGCGATATTCACCGCTTCCACGCGTTCTGTATCGACATAAGGTAAGGATTCACTTTCCAGCCCTCGCAATCGTTCGATATAACGATAAATCACTCTAGGAGGCTCGGAATCGCGATATTTACCGTTTCCACACGTTCTGTATCGACAGAAGGTAAGGATTCACTTTCCAGCCCTCGCAATCGTTCGATATAACGATAAATCACTCTAGGAGGATCGGATACGCGATATTCACCGTTTCCACACGTTCTGTATCGACAGAAGGTAAGGATTCACATTCCAGCTCTCGCAACCATTCGATATAACGATAAATCACATTGGAGGCTCGGAATCGCGATATTCATCGTTTCCACACGTTCTGTATCGAAAGAAGGTAAGGATTCACATTCCAGCTCTCGCAACCATTCGATATAACGATAAATCACATTGGAGGCTCGGAATCGCGATATTCATCGTTTCCACACGTTCTGTATCGAAAGAAGGTAAGGATTCACTTTCCAGCCCTCGCAATCGTTCGATATAACGATAAATCACTCTAGGAGGATCGGATACGCGATATTCACCGTTTCCACACGTTCTGTATCGACAGAAGGTAAGGATTCACATTCCAGCTCTCGCAACCGTTCGATATAACGATAAATCACATTGGAGGCTCGGAATCGCGATATTCATCGTTTCCACACGTTCTGTATTGACAGAAGGTAAGGATTCACTTTCCAGCCCTCGTAATCGTTCGATATAACGTAAATCACTCTAGGAGACTAGGAATCGCGATGTTCACCGCTTCCACACGTTCTGTATCGACATAAGGTAAGGATTCACTTTCCAGCCCACGCAATCGTGCGATATAACGATAAATCACATTGGAGGCTCGGAATCGCGATATTCATCGTTTCCACACGTTCTGTATCGACAGAAGGTAAGGATTCACATTCCAGCTCTCGCAACCGTTCGATATAACGATAAATCACATTGGAGGCTCGGAATCGCGATATTCATCGTTTCCACACGTTCTGTATCGAAAGAAGGTAAGGATTCACTTTCCAGCCCTCGCAATCGTTCGATATAACGATAAATCACTCTAGGAGGATCGGATAAGCGATATTCACCGTTTCCACACGTTCTGTATCGACAGAAGGTAAGGATTCACATTCCAGCTCTCGCAACCATTCGATATAACGATAAATCACATTGGAGGCTCGGAATCGCGATATTCATCGTTTCCTGACGTTCTGTATCGAAAGAAGGTAAGGATTCACTTTCCAGCCCTCGCAATCGTTCGATATTACGATAAATCACTCTAGGAGGCTCGGAATCGCGATATTCATCGTTTCCACACGTTCTGTATCGACAGAAGGCAAGGATTCACTATCCAGCCCTCGCAATCGTTCGATATAACGATAAATCACTCTAGGAGGATCGGATACGCGATATTCACCGTTTCCACACGTTCTGTATCGACAGAAGGTAAGGATTCACATTCCAGCTCTCGCAACCATTCGATATAACGACAAATCACATTGGAGGCTCGGAATCGCGATATTCATCGTTTCCACACGTTCTGTATTGACAGAAGGTAAGGATTCACTTTCCAGCCCTCGTAATCGTCCGATATAACGATAAATCACATTGGAGGCTCGGAATCGCGATATTCACCGTTTCCACGCGTTCTGTATCGACAGAAGGTAAAGATTCACTTTCCAGCCCTCGCAATCGTTCGATATAACAATAAATCACTCTAGGAGGATCGGAAACGCGATATTCATCGTTTCCACACGTTCTGTATCGACAGAAGGTAAGGATTCACTTTCCAGCCCTCGCAATCGTTCGATATAACGATAAATCACATTGGAGGCTCGGAATCGCGATATTCATCGTTTCCACACGTTCTGTATTGACAGAAGGTAAGGATTCACTTTCCAGCCCTCGGAATCGTTCGATATAACGATAAACCACTATAGGAGGCTCGGAATCGCGATATTCACCGTTTCCACGCGTTCTGTATCGACAGAAGGTAAAGATTCACTTTCCAGCCCTCGCAATCGTTCGATATAACGATAAATCACTCTAGGAGGATCGGATACGCGATATTCACCGTTTCCACACGTTCTGTATCGACAGAAGGTAAGGATTCACATTCCAGCTCTCGCAACCATTCGATATAACGATAAATCACATTGGAGGCTCGGAATCGCGATATTCATCGTTTCCTGACGTTCTGTATCGAAAGAAGGTAAGGATTCACTTTCCAGCCCTCGCAATCGTTCGATATAACGATAAATCACTCTAGGAGACTCGGAATCGCGATATGCACCGTTTCCACACGTTCTGTATCGACAGAAGGCAAGGATTCACTTTCCAGCCCTCGCAATCGTTCGATATAACGATAAATCACTCTAGGAGGCTCGGAATCGCGATATTCATCGTTTCCACACGTTCTGTATCGAAAGAAGGTAAGGATTCACATTCCAGCTCTCGCAACCGTTCGATATAACGATAAATCACATTGGAGGCTCGGAATCGCGATATTCATCGTTTCCACACGTTCTGTATCGACAGAAGGTAAAGATTCACTTTCCAGCCCTCGCAATCGTTCGATATAACAATATATCACTCTAGGAGGATCGGAAACGCCATATTCACCGTTTCCACACGTTCTGTATCGACAGAAGGTAAGGATTCACATTCCAGCTCTCGCAACCATTCGATATAACGACAAATCACATTGGAGGCTCGGAATCGCGATATTCATCGTTTCCACACGTACTGTATTGACAGAAGGTAAGGATTCACTTTCCAGCCCTCGTAATCGTCCGATATAACGATAAATCACATTGGAGGCTCGGAATCGCGATATTCACCGTTTCCACGCGTTCTGTATCGACAGAAGGTAAAGATTCACTTTCCAGCCCTCGCAATCGTTCGATATAACAATAAATCACTCTAGGAGGATCGGAAACGCGATATTCATCGTTTCCACACGTTCTGTATCGCCAGAAGGTAAGGATTCACTTTCCAGCCCTCGCAATCGTTCGATATAACGATAAATCACATTGGAGGCTCGGAATCGCGATATTCATCGTTTCCACACGTTCTGTATTGACAGAAGGTAAGGATTCACTTTCCAGCCCTCGCAATCGTTCGATATAACGATAAATCACTATAGGAGGCTCGGAATCGCGATATTCACCGTTTCCACGCGTTCTGTATCGACAGAAGGTAAAGATTCACTTTCCAGCCCTCGCAATCGTTCGATATAACGATAAATCACTCTAGGAGGATCGGATACGCGATATTCACCGTTTCCACACGTTCTGTATCGACAGAAGGTAAGGATTCACATTCCAGCTCTCGCAACCATTCGATATAACGATAAATCACATTGGAGGCTCGGAATCGCGATATTCACCGCTTCCACGCGTTCTGTATCGACATAAGGTAAGGATTCACTTTCCAGCCCTCGCAATCGTTCGATATAACGATAAATCACTCTAGGAGGCTCGGAATCGCGATATTTACCGTTTCCACACGTTCTGTATCGACAGAAGGTAAGGATTCACTTTCCAGCCCTCGCAATCGTTCGATATAACGATAAATCACTCTAGGAGGAACGGATACGCGATATTCACCGTTTCCACACGTTCTGTATCGACAGAAGGTAAGGATTCACATTCCAGCTCTCGCAACCATTCGATATAACGAGAAATCACATTGGAGGCTCGGAATCGCGATATTCATCGTTTCCACACGTTCTGTATCGAAAGAAGGTAAGGATTCACATTCCAGCTCTCGCAACCATTCGATATAACGATAAATCACATTGGAGGCTCGGAATCGCGATATTCATCGTTTCCACACGTTCTGTATCGAAAGAAGGTAAGGATTCACTTTCCAGCCCTCGCAATCGTTCGATATAACGATAAATCACTCTAGGAGGATCGGATACGCGATATTCACCGTTTCCACACGTTCTGTATCGACAGAAGGTAAGGATTCACATTCCAGCTCTCGCAACCGTTCGATATAACGATAAATCACATTGGAGGCTCGGAATCGCGATATTCATCGTTTCCTGACGTTCTGTATCGAAAGAAGGTAAGGATTCACTTTCCAGCCCTCGCAATCGTTCGATATTACGATAAATCACTCTAGGAGGCTCGGAATCGCGATATTCATCGTTTCCACACGTTCTGTATCGACAGAAGGCAAGGATTCACTTTCCAGCCCTCGCAATCGTTCGATATAACGATAAATCACTCTAGGAGGCTCGGAATCGCGATATTCATCGTTTCCACACGTTCTGTATCGAAAGAAGGTAAGGATTCACATTCCAGCTCTCGCAACCGTTCGATATAACGATAAATCACATTGGAGGCTCGGAATCGCGATATTCATCGTTTCCACACGTTCTGTATTGACAGAAGGTAAGGATTCACTTTCCAGCCCTCGTAATCGTTCGATATAACGTAAATCACTCTAGGAGACTAGGAATCGCGATGTTCACCGCTTCCACACGTTCTGTATCGACATAAGGTAAGGATTCACTTTCCAGCCCACGCAATCGTGCGATATAACGATAAATCACATTGGAGGCTCGGAATCGCGATATTCATCGTTTCCACACGTTCTGTATCGACAGAAGGTAAGGATTCACATTCCAGCTCTCGCAACCGTTCGATATAACGATAAATCACATTGGAGGCTCGGAATCGCGATATTCATCGTTTCCACACGTTCTGTATCGAAAGAAGGTAAGGATTCACTTTCCAGCCCTCGCAATCGTTCGATATAACGATAAATCACTCTAGGAGGATCGGATAAGCGATATTCACCGTTTCCACACGTTCTGTATCGACAGAAGGTAAGGATTCACATTCCAGCTCTCGCAACCATTCGATATAACGATAAATCACATTGGAGGCTCGGAATCGCGATATTCATTGTTTCCTGACGTTCTGTATCGAAAGAAGGTAAGGATTCACTTTCCAGCCCTCGCAATCGTTCGATATTACGATAAATCACTCTAGGAGGCTCGGAATCGCGATATTCATCGTTTCCACACGTTCTGTATCGACAGAAGGCAAGGATTCACTATCCAGCCCTCGCAATCGTTCGATATAACGATAAATCACTCTAGGAGGATCGGATACGCGATATTCACCGTTTCCACACGTTCTGTATCGACAGAAGGTAAGGATTCACATTCCAGCTCTCGCAACCATTCGATATAACGACAAATCACATTGGAGGCTCGGAATCGCGATATTCATCGTTTCCACACGTTCTGTATTGACAGAAGGTAAGGATTCACTTTCCAGCCCTCGTAATCGTCCGATATAACGATAAATCACATTGGAGGCTCGGAATCGCGATATTCACCGTTTCCACGCGTTCTGTATCGACAGAAGGTAAAGATTCACTTTCCAGCCCTCGCAATCGTTCGATATAACAATAAATCACTCTAGGAGGATCGGAAACGCGATATTCATCGTTTCCACACGTTCTGTATCGACAGAAGGTAAGGATTCACTTTCCAGCCCTCGCAATCGTTCGATATAACGATAAATCACATTGGAGGCTCGGAATCGCGATATTCATCGTTTCCACACGTTCTGTATTGACAGAAGGTAAGGATTCACTTTCCAGCCCTCGGAATCGTTCGATATAACGATAAACCACTATAGGAGGCTCGGAATCGCGATATTCACCGTTTCCACGCGTTCTGTATCGACAGAAGGTAAAGATTCACTTTCCAGCCCTCGCAATCGTTCGATATAACGATAAATCACTCTAGGAGGATCGGATACGCGATATTCACCGTTTCCACACGTTCTGTATCGACAGAAGGTAAGGATTCACATTCCAGCTCTCGCAACCATTCGATATAACGATAAATCACATTGGAGGCTCGGAATCGCGATATTCATCGTTTCCTGACGTTCTGTATCGAAAGAAGGTAAGGATTCACTTTCCAGCCCTCGCAATCGTTCGATATAACGATAAATCACTCTAGGAGACTCGGAATCGCGATATGCACCGTTTCCACACGTTCTGTATCGACAGAAGGCAAGGATTCACTTTCCAGCCCTCGCAATCGTTCGATATAACGATAAATCACTCTAGGAGGCTCGGAATCGCGATATTCATCGTTTCCACACGTTCTGTATCGAAAGAAGGTAAGGATTCACATTCCAGCTCTCGCAACCGTTCGATATAACGATAAATCACATTGGAGGCTCGGAATCGCGATATTCATCGTTTCCACACGTTCTGTATCGACAGAAGGTAAAGATTCACTTTCCAGCCCTCGCAATCGTTCGATATAACAATATATCACTCTAGGAGGATCGGAAACGCCATATTCACCGTTTCCACACGTTCTGTATCGACAGAAGGTAAGGATTCACATTCCAGCTCTCGCAACCATTCGATATAACGACAAATCACATTGGAGGCTCGGAATCGCGATATTCATCGTTTCCACACGTACTGTATTGACAGAAGGTAAGGATTCACTTTCCAGCCCTCGTAATCGTCCGATATAACGATAAATCACATTGGAGGCTCGGAATCGCGATATTCACCGTTTCCACGCGTTCTGTATCGACAGAAGGTAAAGATTCACTTTCCAGCCCTCGCAATCGTTCGATATAACAATAAATCACTCTAGGAGGATCGGAAACGCGATATTCATCGTTTCCACACGTTCTGTATCGCCAGAAGGTAAGGATTCACTTTCCAGCCCTCGCAATCGTTCGATATAACGATAAATCACATTGGAGGCTCGGAATCGCGATATTCATCGTTTCCACACGTTCTGTATTGACAGAAGGTAAGGATTCACTTTCCAGCCCTCGCAATCGTTCGATATAACGATAAATCACTATAGGAGGCTCGGAATCGCGATATTCACCGTTTCCACGCGTTCTGTATCGACAGAAGGTAAAGATTCACTTTCCAGCCCTCGCAATCGTTCGATATAACGATAAATCACTCTAGGAGGATCGGATACGCGATATTCACCGTTTCCACACGTTCTGTATCGACAGAAGGTAAGGATTCACATTCCAGCTCTCGCAACCATTCGATATAACGATAAATCACATTGGAGGCTCGGAATCGCGATATTCACCGCTTCCACGCGTTCTGTATCGACATAAGGTAAGGATTCACTTTCCAGCCCTCGCAATCGTTCGATATAACGATAAATCACTCTAGGAGGCTCGGAATCGCGATATTTACCGTTTCCACACGTTCTGTATCGACAGAAGGTAAGGATTCACTTTCCAGCCCTCGCAATCGTTCGATATAACGATAAATCACTCTAGGAGGAACGGATACGCGATATTCACCGTTTCCACACGTTCTGTATCGACAGAAGGTAAGGATTCACATTCCAGCTCTCGCAACCATTCGATATAACGATAAATCACATTGGAGGCTCGGAATCGCGATATTCATCGTTTCCACACGTTCTGTATCGAAAGAAGGTAAGGATTCACATTCCAGCTCTCGCAACCATTCGATATAACGATAAATCACATTGGAGGCTCGGAATCGCGATATTCATCGTTTCCACACGTTCTGTATCGAAAGAAGGTAAGGATTCACTTTCCAGCCCTCGCAATCGTTCGATATAACGATAAATCACTCTAGGAGGATCGGATACGCGATATTCACCGTTTCCACACGTTCTGTATCGACAGAAGGTAAGGATTCACATTCCAGCTCTCGCAACCGTTCGATATAACGATAAATCACATTGGAGGCTCGGAATCGCGATATTCATCGTTTCCACACGTTCTGTATTGACAGAAGGTAAGGATTCACTTTCCAGCCCTCGTAATCGTTCGATATAACGTAAATCACTCTAGGAGACTAGGAATCGCGATGTTCACCGCTTCCACACGTTCTGTATCGACATAAGGTAAGGATTCACTTTCCAGCCCTCGCAATCGTTCGATATAACGATAAATCACATTGGAGGCTCGGAATCGCGATATTCATCGTTTCCACACGTTCTGTATCGACAGAAGGTAAGGATTCACATTCCAGCTCTCGCAACCGTTCGATATAACGATAAATCACATTGGAGGCTCGGAATCGCGATATTCATCGTTTCCACACGTTCTGTATCGACAGAAGGTAAGGATTCACTTTCCAGCCCTCGCAATAGTTCCATATAACGATAAATCACATTGGAGGTTCGGAATCGCGATATTCATCGTTTCCACACGTTCTGTATCGAAAGAAGGTAAGGATTCACTTTCCAGCCCTCGCAATCGTTCGATATAACGTAAATCACTCTAGGAGACTAGGAATCGCGATGTTCACCGTTTCCACGCGTTCTGTATCGACAGAAGGTAAAGATTCACTTTCCAGCCCTCGCAATCGTTCGATATAACAATAAATCATTCTAGGAGGATCGGAAACGCGATATTCACCGTTTCCACACGTTCTGTATCGACAGAAGGTAAGGATCCACTTTCCAGCTCTCGCAATCGTTCGATATAACGATAAATCACTCTAGGAGGCTCGGAATCGCGATATTCATCGTTTCCACACGTTCTGTATCGACAGATGGTAAGGATTCACTTTCCAGCCCTCGCAATCGTTCGATATAACGATAAATCACATTGGAGGCTCGGAATCGCGATATTCATCGTTTCCACACGTTCTGTATCGAAAGAAGGTAAGGATTCACTTTCCAGCCCTCGCAATCGTTCGATATAACGATAAATCACTCTAGGAGGATCGGATACGCGATATTCACCGTTTCCACACGTTCTGTATCGACAGAAGGTAAGGATTCACATTCCAGCTCTCGCAACCATTCGATATAACGACAAATCACATTGGAGGCTCGGAATCGCGATATTCATCGTTTCCACACGTTCTGTATTGACAGAAGGTAAGGATTCACTTTCCAGCCCTCGTAATCGTCCGATATAACGATAAATCACATTGGAGGCTCGGAATCGCGATATTCACCGTTTCCACGCGTTCTGTATCGACAGAAGGTAAAGATTCACTTTCCAGCCCTCGCAATCGTTCGATATAACAATAAATCACTCTAGGAGGATCGGAAACGCGATATTCATCGTTTCCACACGTTCTGTATCGACAGAAGGTAAGGATTCACTTTCCAGCCCTCGCAATCGTTCGATATAACGATAAATCACATTGGAGGCTCGGAATCGCGATATTCATCGTTTCCACACGTTCTGTATTGACAGAAGGTAAGGATTCACTTTCCAGCCCTCGGAATCGTTCGATATAACGATAAACCACTATAGGAGGCTCGGAATCGCGATATTCACCGTTTCCACGCGTTCTGTATCGACAGAAGGTAAAGATTCACTTTCCAGCCCTCGCAATCGTTCGATATAACGATAAATCACTCTAGGAGGATCGGATACGCGATATTCACCGTTTCCACACGTTCTGTATCGACAGAAGGTAAGGATTCACATTCCAGCTCTCGCAACCATTCGATATAACGATAAATCACATTGGAGGCTCGGAATCGCGATATTCATCGTTTCCTGACGTTCTGTATCGAAAGAAGGTAAGGATTCACTTTCCAGCCCTCGCAATCGTTCGATATAACGATAAATCACTCTAGGAGACTCGGAATCGCGATATGCACCGTTTCCACACGTTCTGTATCGACAGAAGGCAAGGATTCACTTTCCAGCCCTCGCAATCGTTCGATATAACGATAAATCACTCTAGGAGGCTCGGAATCGCGATATTCATCGTTTCCACACGTTCTGTATCGAAAGAAGGTAAGGATTCACATTCCAGCTCTCGCAACCGTTCGATATAACGATAAATCACATTGGAGGCTCGGAATCGCGATATTCATCGTTTCCACACGTTCTGTATCGACAGAAGGTAAAGATTCACTTTCCAGCCCTCGCAATCGTTCGATATAACAATATATCACTCTAGGAGGATCGGAAACGCCATATTCACCGTTTCCACACGTTCTGTATCGACAGAAGGTAAGGATTCACATTCCAGCTCTCGCAACCATTCGATATAACGACAAATCACATTGGAGGCTCGGAATCGCGATATTCATCGTTTCCACACGTACTGTATTGACAGAAGGTAAGGATTCACTTTCCAGCCCTCGTAATCGTCCGATATAACGATAAATCACATTGGAGGCTCGGAATCGCGATATTCACCGTTTCCACGCGTTCTGTATCGACAGAAGGTAAAGATTCACTTTCCAGCCCTCGCAATCGTTCGATATAACAATAAATCACTCTAGGAGGATCGGAAACGCGATATTCATCGTTTCCACACGTTCTGTATCGCCAGAAGGTAAGGATTCACTTTCCAGCCCTCGCAATCGTTCGATATAACGATAAATCACATTGGAGGCTCGGAATCGCGATATTCATCGTTTCCACACGTTCTGTATTGACAGAAGGTAAGGATTCACTTTCCAGCCCTCGCAATCGTTCGATATAACGATAAATCACTATAGGAGGCTCGGAATCGCGATATTCACCGTTTCCACGCGTTCTGTATCGACAGAAGGTAAAGATTCACTTTCCAGCCCTCGCAATCGTTCGATATAACGATAAATCACTCTAGGAGGATCGGATACGCGATATTCACCGTTTCCACACGTTCTGTATCGACAGAAGGTAAGGATTCACATTCCAGCTCTCGCAACCATTCGATATAACGATAAATCACATTGGAGGCTCGGAATCGCGATATTCACCGCTTCCACGCGTTCTGTATCGACATAAGGTAAGGATTCACTTTCCAGCCCTCGCAATCGTTCGATATAACGATAAATCACTCTAGGAGGCTCGGAATCGCGATATTTACCGTTTCCACACGTTCTGTATCGACAGAAGGTAAGGATTCACTTTCCAGCCCTCGCAATCGTTCGATATAACGATAAATCACTCTAGGAGGAACGGATACGCGATATTCACCGTTTCCACACGTTCTGTATCGACAGAAGGTAAGGATTCACATTCCAGCTCTCGCAACCATTCGATATAACGATAAATCACATTGGAGGCTCGGAATCGCGATATTCATCGTTTCCACACGTTCTGTATCGAAAGAAGGTAAGGATTCACATTCCAGCTCTCGCAACCATTCGATATAACGATAAATCACATTGGAGGCTCGGAATCGCGATATTCATCGTTTCCACACGTTCTGTATCGAAAGAAGGTAAGGATTCACTTTCCAGCCCTCGCAATCGTTCGATATAACGATAAATCACTCTAGGAGGATCGGATACGCGATATTCACCGTTTCCACACGTTCTGTATCGACAGAAGGTAAGGATTCACATTCCAGCTCTCGCAACCGTTCGATATAACGATAAATCACATTGGAGGCTCGGAATCGCGATATTCATCGTTTCCACACGTTCTGTATTGACAGAAGGTAAGGATTCACTTTCCAGCCCTCGTAATCGTTCGATATAACGTAAATCACTCTAGGAGACTAGGAATCGCGATGTTCACCGCTTCCACACGTTCTGTATCGACATAAGGTAAGGATTCACTTTCCAGCCCTCGCAATCGTTCGATATAACGATAAATCACATTGGAGGCTCGGAATCGCGATATTCATCGTTTCCACACGTTCTGTATCGACAGAAGGTAAGGATTCACATTCCAGCTCTCGCAACCGTTCGATATAACGATAAATCACATTGGAGGCTCGGAATCGCGATATTCATCGTTTCCACACGTTCTGTATCGACAGAAGGTAAGGATTCACTTTCCAGCCCTCGCAATAGTTCCATATAACGATAAATCACATTGGAGGTTCGGAATCGCGATATTCATCGTTTCCACACGTTCTGTATCGAAAGAAGGTAAGGATTCACTTTCCAGCCCTCGCAATCGTTCGATATAACGTAAATCACTCTAGGAGACTAGGAATCGCGATGTTCACCGTTTCCACGCGTTCTGTATCGACAGAAGGTAAAGATTCACTTTCCAGCCCTCGCAATCGTTCGATATAACAATAAATCATTCTAGGAGGATCGGAAACGCGATATTCACCGTTTCCACACGTTCTGTATCGACAGAAGGTAAGGATCCACTTTCCAGCTCTCGCAATCGTTCGATATAACGATAAATCACTCTAGGAGGCTCGGAATCGCGATATTCATCGTTTCCACACGTTCTGTATCGACAGATGGTAAGGATTCACTTTCCAGCCCTCGCAATCGTTCGATATAACGATAAATCACATTGGAGGCTCGGAATCGCGATATTCATCGTTTCCACACGTTCTGTATCGAAAGAAGGTAAGGATTCACTTTCCAGCCCTCGCAATCGTTCGATATAACGATAAATCACTCTAGGAGGATCGGATACGCGATATTCACCGTTTCCACACGTTCTGTATCGACAGAAGGTAAGGATTCACATTCCAGCTCTCGCAACCGTTCGATATAACGATAAATCACATTGGAGGCTCGGAATCGCGATATTCATCGTTTCCACGCGTTCTGTATTGACAGAAGGTAAGGATTCACTTTCCAGCCCTCGCAATCGTTCGATATAACGATAAATCACTATAGGAGGCTCGGAATCGCGATATTCACCGTTTCCACGCGTTCTGTATCGACAGAAGGTAAAGATTCACTTTCCAGCCCTCGCAATCGTTCGATATAACGATAAATCACTCTAGGAGGATGGGATACGCGATATTCACCGTTTCCACACGTTCTGTATCGACAGAAGGTAAGGATTCACATTCCAGCTCTCGCAACCATTCGATATAACGATAAATCACATTGGAGGCTCGGAATCGCGATATTCACCGCTTCCACGCGTTCTGTATCGACATAAGGTAAGGATTCACTTTCCAGCCCTCGCAATCGTTCGATATAACGATAAATCACTCTAGGAGGCTCGGAATCGCGATATTTACCGTTTCCACACGTTCTGTATCGACAGAAGGTAAGGATTCACTTTCCAGCCCTCGCAATCGTTCGATATAACGATAAATCACTCTAGGAGGATCGGATACGCGATATTCACCGTTTCCACACGTTCTGTATCGACAGAAGGTAAGGATTCACATTCCAGCTCTCGCAACCATTCGATATAACGATAAATCACATTGGAGGCTCGGAATCGCGATATTCATCGTTTCCACACGTTCTGTATCGAAAGAAGGTAAGGATTCACATTCCAGCTCTCGCAACCATTCGATATAACGATAAATCACATTGGAGGCTCGGAATCGCGATATTCATCGTTTCCACACGTTCTGTATCGAAAGAAGGTAAGGATTCACTTTCCAGCCCTCGCAATCGTTCGATATAACGATAAATCACTCTAGGAGGATCGGATACGCGATATTCACCGTTTCCACACGTTCTGTATCGACAGAAGGTAAGGATTCACATTCCAGCTCTCGCAACCGTTCGATATAACGATAAATCACATTGGAGGCTCGGAATCGCGATATTCATCGTTTCCACACGTTCTGTATTGACAGAAGGTAAGGATTCACTTTCCAGCCCTCGTAATCGTTCGATATAACGTAAATCACTCTAGGAGACTAGGAATCGCGATGTTCACCGCTTCCACACGTTCTGTATCGACATAAGGTAAGGATTCACTTTCCAGCCCACGCAATCGTGCGATATAACGATAAATCACATTGGAGGCTCGGAATCGCGATATTCATCGTTTCCACACGTTCTGTATCGACAGAAGGTAAGGATTCACTTTCCAGCCCTCGCAATAGTTCCATATAACGATAAATCACATTGGAGGTTCGGAATCGCGATATTCATCGTTTCCACACGTTCTGTATCGAAAGAAGGTAAGGATTCACTTTCCAGCCCTCGCAATCGTTCGATATAACGTAAATCACTCTAGGAGACTAGGAATCGCGATGTTCACCGTTTCCACGCGTTCTGTATCGACAGAAGGTAAAGATTCACTTTCCAGCCCTCGCAATCGTTCGATATAACAATAAATCACTCTAGGAGGATCGGAAACGCGATATTCACCGTTTCCACACGTTCTGTATCGACAGAAGGTAAGGATCCACTTTCCAGCTCTCGCAATCGTTCGATATAACGATAAATCACTCTAGGAGGCTCGGAATCGCGATATTCATCGTTTCCACACGTTCTGTATCGACAGATGGTAAGGATTCACTTTCCAGCCCTCGCAATCGTTCGATATAACGATAAATCACATTGGAGGCTCGGAATCGCGATATTCATCGTTTCCACACGTTCTGTATCGAAAGAAGGTAAGGATTCACTTTCCAGCCCTCGCAATCGTTCGATATAACGATAAATCACTCTAGGAGGATCGGATACGCGATATTCACCGTTTCCACACGTTCTGTATCGACAGAAGGTAAGGATTCACATTCCAGCTCTCGCAACCGTTCGATATAACGATAAATCACATTGGAGGCTCGGAATCGCGATATTCATCGTTTCCACGCGTTCTGTATTGACAGAAGGTAAGGATTCACTTTCCAGCCCTCGCAATCGTTCGATATAACGATAAATCACTATAGGAGGCTCGGAATCGCGATATTCACCGTTTCCACGCGTTCTGTATCGACAGAAGGTAAAGATTCACTTTCCAGCCCTCGCAATCGTTCGATATAACGATAAATCACTCTAGGAGGATCGGATACGCGATATTCACCGTTTCCACACGTTCTGTATCGACAGAAGGTAAGGATTCACTTTCCAGCCCTCGCAATCGTTCGATATAACGATAAATCACTCTAGGAGGCTCGGAATCGCGATATTTACCGTTTCCACACGTTCTGTATCGACAGAAGGTAAGGATTCACTTTCCAGCCCTCGCAATCGTTCGATATAACGATAAATCACTCTAGGAGGATCGGATACGCGATATTCACCGTTTCCACACGTTCTGTATCGACAGAAGGTAAGGATTCACATTCCAGCTCTCGCAACCATTCGATATAACGATAAATCACATTGGAGGCTCGGAATCGCGATATTCATCGTTTCCACACGTTCTGTATCGAAAGAAGGTAAGGATTCACATTCCAGCTCTCGCAACCATTCGATATAACGATAAATCACATTGGAGGCTCGGAATCGCGATATTCATCGTTTCCACACGTTCTGTATCGAAAGAAGGTAAGGATTCACTTTCCAGCCCTCGCAATCGTTCGATATAACGATAAATCACTCTAGGAGGATCGGATACGCGATATTCACCGTTTCCACACGTTCTGTATCGACAGAAGGTAAGGATTCACATTCCAGCTCTCGCAACCGTTCGATATAACGATAAATCACATTGGAGGCTCGGAATCGCGATATTCATCGTTTCCACACGTTCTGTATTGACAGAAGGTAAGGATTCACTTTCCAGCCCTCGTAATCGTTCGATATAACGTAAATCACTCTAGGAGACTAGGAATCGCGATGTTCACCGCTTCCACACGTTCTGTATCGACATAAGGTAAGGATTCACTTTCCAGCCCTCGCAATCGTTCGATATAACGATAAATCACATTGGAGGCTCGGAATCGCGATATTCATCGTTTCCACACGTTCTGTATCGACAGAAGGTAAGGATTCACATTCCAGCTCTCGCAACCATTCGATATAACGATAAATCACATTGGAGGCTCGGAATCGCGATATTCATCGTTTCCACACGTTCTGTATCGAAAGAAGGTAAGGATTCACATTCCAGCTCTCGCAACCATTCGATATAACGATAAATCACATTGGAGGCTCGGAATCGCGATATTCATCGTTTCCACACGTTCTGTATCGAAAGAAGGTAAGGATTCACTTTCCAGCCCTCGCAATCGTTCGATATAACGATAAATCACTCTAGGAGGATCGGATACGCGATATTCACCGTTTCCACACGTTCTGTATCGACAGAAGGTAAGGATTCACATTCCAGCTCTCGCAACCGTTCGATATAACGATAAATCACATTGGAGGCTCGGAATCGCGATATTCATCGTTTCCACACGTTCTGTATTGACAGAAGGTAAGGATTCACTTTCCAGCCCTCGTAATCGTTCGATATAACGTAAATCACTCTAGGAGACTAGGAATCGCGATGTTCACCGCTTCCACACGTTCTGTATCGACATAAGGTAAGGATTCACTTTCCAGCCCTCGCAATCGTTCGATATAACGATAAATCACATTGGAGGCTCGGAATCGCGATATTCATCGTTTCCACACGTTCTGTATCGACAGAAGGTAAGGATTCACATTCCAGCTCTCGCAACCGTTCGATATAACGATAAATCACATTGGAGGCTCGGAATCGCGATATTCATCGTTTCCACACGTTCTGTATCGACAGAAGGTAAGGATTCACTTTCCAGCCCTCGCAATAGTTCCATATAACGATAAATCACATTGGAGGTTCGGAATCGCGATATTCATCGTTTCCACACGTTCTGTATCGAAAGAAGGTAAGGATTCACTTTCCAGCCCTCGCAATCGTTCGATATAACGTAAATCACTCTAGGAGACTAGGAATCGCGATGTTCACCGTTTCCACGCGTTCTGTATCGACAGAAGGTAAAGATTCACTTTCCAGCCCTCGCAATCGTTCGATATAACAATAAATCACTCTAGGAGGATCGGAAACGCGATATTCACCGTTTCCACACGTTCTGTATCGACAGAAGGTAAGGATCCACTTTCCAGCTCTCGCAATCGTTCGATATAACGATAAATCACTCTAGGAGGCTCGGAATCGCGATATTCATCGTTTCCACACGTTCTGTATCGACAGATGGTAAGGATTCACTTTCCAGCCCTCGCAATCGTTCGATATAACGATAAATCACATTGGAGGCTCGGAATCGCGATATTCATCGTTTCCACACGTTCTGTATCGAAAGAAGGTAAGGATTCACTTTCCAGCCCTCGCAATCGTTCGATATAACGATAAATCACTCTAGGAGGATCGGATACGCGATATTCACCGTTTCCACACGTTCTGTATCGACAGAAGGTAAGGATTCACATTCCAGCTCTCGCAACCGTTCGATATAACGATAAATCACATTGGAGGCTCGGAATCGCGATATTCATCGTTTCCACACGTTCTGTATCGAAAGAAGGTAAGGATTCACATTCCAGCTCTCGCAACCATTCGATATAACGATAAATCACATTGGAGGCTCGGAATCGCGATATTCACCGTTTCCACGCGTTCTGTATCGACAGAAGGTAAAGATTCACTTTCCAGCCCTCGCAATCGTTCGATATAACAATAAATCACTCTAGGAGGATCGGAAACGCGATATTCACCGTTTCCACACGTTCTGTATCGACAGAAGGTAAGGATCCACTTTCCAGCTCTCGCAATCGTTCGATATAACGATAAATCACTCTAGGAGGCTCGGAATCGCGATATTCATCGTTTCCACACGTTCTGTATCGACAGATGGTAAGGATTCACTTTCCAGCCCTCGCAATCGTTCGATATAACGATAAATCACATTGGAGGCTCGGAATCGCGATATTCATCGTTTCCACACGTTCTGTATCGAAAGAAGGTAAGGATTCACTTTCCAGCCCTCGCAATCGTTCGATATAACGATAAATCACTCTAGGAGGATCGGATACGCGATATTCACCGTTTCCACACGTTCTGTATCGACAGAAGGTAAGGATTCACATTCCAGCTCTCGCAACCGTTCGATATAACGATAAATCACATTGGAGGCTCGGAATCGCGATATTCATCGTTTCCACGCGTTCTGTATTGACAGAAGGTAAGGATTCACTTTCCAGCCCTCGCAATCGTTCGATATAACGATAAATCACTATAGGAGGCTCGGAATCGCGATATTCACCGTTTCCACGCGTTCTGTATCGACAGAAGGTAAAGATTCACTTTCCAGCCCTCGCAATCGTTCGATATAACGATAAATCACTCTAGGAGGATCGGATACGCGATATTCACCGTTTCCACACGTTCTGTATCGACAGAAGGTAAGGATTCACTTTCCAGCCCTCGCAATCGTTCGATATAACGATAAATCACTCTAGGAGGCTCGGAATCGCGATATTTACCGTTTCCACACGTTCTGTATCGACAGAAGGTAAGGATTCACTTTCCAGCCCTCGCAATCGTTCGATATAACGATAAATCACTCTAGGAGGATCGGATACGCGATATTCACCGTTTCCACACGTTCTGTATCGACAGAAGGTAAGGATTCACATTCCAGCTCTCGCAACCATTCGATATAACGATAAATCACATTGGAGGCTCGGAATCGCGATATTCATCGTTTCCACACGTTCTGTATCGAAAGAAGGTAAGGATTCACATTCCAGCTCTCGCAACCATTCGATATAACGATAAATCACATTGGAGGCTCGGAATCGCGATATTCATCGTTTCCACACGTTCTGTATCGAAAGAAGGTAAGGATTCACTTTCCAGCCCTCGCAATCGTTCGATATAACGATAAATCACTCTAGGAGGATCGGATACGCGATATTCACCGTTTCCACACGTTCTGTATCGACAGAAGGTAAGGATTCACATTCCAGCTCTCGCAACCGTTCGATATAACGATAAATCACATTGGAGGCTCGGAATCGCGATATTCATCGTTTCCACACGTTCTGTATTGACAGAAGGTAAGGATTCACTTTCCAGCCCTCGTAATCGTTCGATATAACGTAAATCACTCTAGGAGACTAGGAATCGCGATGTTCACCGCTTCCACACGTTCTGTATCGACATAAGGTAAGGATTCACTTTCCAGCCCTCGCAATCGTTCGATATAACGATAAATCACATTGGAGGCTCGGAATCGCGATATTCATCGTTTCCACACGTTCTGTATCGACAGAAGGTAAGGATTCACATTCCAGCTCTCGCAACCATTCGATATAACGATAAATCACATTGGAGGCTCGGAATCGCGATATTCATCGTTTCCACACGTTCTGTATCGAAAGAAGGTAAGGATTCACATTCCAGCTCTCGCAACCATTCGATATAACGATAAATCACATTGGAGGCTCGGAATCGCGATATTCATCGTTTCCACACGTTCTGTATCGAAAGAAGGTAAGGATTCACTTTCCAGCCCTCGCAATCGTTCGATATAACGATAAATCACTCTAGGAGGATCGGATACGCGATATTCACCGTTTCCACACGTTCTGTATCGACAGAAGGTAAGGATTCACATTCCAGCTCTCGCAACCGTTCGATATAACGATAAATCACATTGGAGGCTCGGAATCGCGATATTCATCGTTTCCACACGTTCTGTATTGACAGAAGGTAAGGATTCACTTTCCAGCCCTCGTAATCGTTCGATATAACGTAAATCACTCTAGGAGACTAGGAATCGCGATGTTCACCGCTTCCACACGTTCTGTATCGACATAAGGTAAGGATTCACTTTCCAGCCCTCGCAATCGTTCGATATAACGATAAATCACATTGGAGGCTCGGAATCGCGATATTCATCGTTTCCACACGTTCTGTATCGACAGAAGGTAAGGATTCACATTCCAGCTCTCGCAACCGTTCGATATAACGATAAATCACATTGGAGGCTCGGAATCGCGATATTCATCGTTTCCACACGTTCTGTATCGACAGAAGGTAAGGATTCACTTTCCAGCCCTCGCAATAGTTCCATATAACGATAAATCACATTGGAGGTTCGGAATCGCGATATTCATCGTTTCCACACGTTCTGTATCGAAAGAAGGTAAGGATTCACTTTCCAGCCCTCGCAATCGTTCGATATAACGATAAATCACTATAGGAGGCTCGGAATCGCGATATTCACCGTTTCCACGCGTTCTGTATCGACAGAAGGTAAAGATTCACTTTCCAGCCCTCGCAATCGTTCGATATAACAATAAATCACTCTAGGAGGATCGGAAACGCGATATTCACCGTTTCCACACGTTCTGTATCGACAGAAGGTAAGGATCCACTTTCCAGCCCTCGCAATCGTTCGATATAACGATAAATCACATTGGAGGCTCGGAATCGCGATATTCATCGTTTCCACACGTTCTGTATTGACAGAAGGTAAGGATTCACTTTCCAGCCCTCGTAATCGTTCGATATAACGTAAATCACTCTAGGAGACTAGGAATCGCGATGTTCACCGCTTCCACACGTTCTGTATCGACATAAGGTAAGGATTCACTTTCCAGCCCTCGCAATAGTTCGATATAACGATAAATCACATTGGAGGCTCGGAATCGCGATATTCATCGTTTCCACACGTTCTGTATCGACAGAAGGTAAGGATTCACATTCCAGCTCTCGCAACCGTTCGATATAACGATAAATCACATTGGAGGCTCGGAATTGCGATATTCACCGTTTCCACACGTTCTGTATCGACAGAAGGTAAGGATTCACATTCCAGCTCTCGCAACCGTTCGATATAACGATAAATCACATTGGAGGCTCGGAATCGCGATATTCATCGTTTCCACACGTTCTGTATCGAAAGAAGGTAAGGATTCACATTCCAGCTCTCGCAACCATTCGATATAACGATAAATCACATTGGAGGCTCGGAATCGCGATATTCATCGTTTCCACACGTTCTGTATCGAAAGAAGGTAAGGATTCACTTTCCAGCCCTCGCAATCGTTCGATATAACGATAAATCACTCTAGGAGGATCGGATACGCGATATTCACCGTTTCCACACGTTCTGTATCGACAGAAGGTAAGGATTCACATTCCAGCTCTCGCAACCGTTCGATATAACGATAAATCACATTGGAGGCTCGGAATCGCGATATTCATCGTTTCCACACGTTCTGTATTGACAGAAGGTAAGGATTCACTTTCCAGCCCTCGTAATCGTTCGATATAACGTAAATCACTCTAGGAGACTAGGAATCGCGATGTTCACCGCTTCCACACGTTCTGTATCGACATAAGGTAAGGATTCACTTTCCAGCCCTCGCAATCGTTCGATATAACGATAAATCACATTGGAGGCTCGGAATCGCGATATTCATCGTTTCCACACGTTCTGTATCGACAGAAGGTAAGGATTCACATTCCAGCTCTCGCAACCGTTCGATATAACGATAAATCACATTGGAGGCTCGGAATCGCGATATTCATCGTTTCCACACGTTCTGTATCGACAGAAGGTAAGGATTCACTTTCCAGCCCTCGCAATAGTTCCATATAACGATAAATCACATTGGAGGTTCGGAATCGCGATATTCATCGTTTCCACACGTTCTGTATCGAAAGAAGGTAAGGATTCACTTTCCAGCCCTCGCAATCGTTCGATATAACGTAAATCACTCTAGGAGACTAGGAATCGCGATGTTCACCGTTTCCACGCGTTCTGTATCGACAGAAGGTAAAGATTCACTTTCCAGCCCTCGCAATCGTTCGATATAACAATAAATCACTCTAGGAGGATCGGAAACGCGATATTCACCGTTTCCACACGTTCTGTATCGACAGAAGGTAAGGATCCACTTTCCAGCTCTCGCAATCGTTCGATATAACGATAAATCACTCTAGGAGGCTCGGAATCGCGATATTCATCGTTTCCACACGTTCTGTATCGACAGATGGTAAGGATTCACTTTCCAGCCCTCGCAATCGTTCGATATAACGATAAATCACATTGGAGGCTCGGAATCGCGATATTCATCGTTTCCACACGTTCTGTATCGAAAGAAGGTAAGGATTCACTTTCCAGCCCTCGCAATCGTTCGATATAACGATAAATCACTCTAGGAGGATCGGATACGCGATATTCACCGTTTCCACACGTTCTGTATCGACAGAAGGTAAGGATTCACATTCCAGCTCTCGCAACCGTTCGATATAACGATAAATCACATTGGAGGCTCGGAATCGCGATATTCATCGTTTCCACGCGTTCTGTATTGACAGAAGGTAAGGATTCACTTTCCAGCCCTCGTAATCGTTCGATATAACGATAAATCACTATAGGAGGCTCGGAATCGCGATATTCACCGTTTCCACGCGTTCTGTATCGACAGAAGGTAAAGATTCACTTTCCAGCCCTCGCAATCGTTCGATATAACAATAAATCACTCTAGGAGGATCGGAAACGCGATATTCACCGTTTCCACACGTTCTGTATCGACAGAAGGTAAGGATTCACATTCCAGCTCTCGCAACCGTTCGATATAACGATAAATCACATTGGAGGCTCGGAATCGCGATATTCATCGTTTCCACACGTTCTGTATCGACAGAAGGTAAGGATCCACTTTCCAGCTCTCGCAACCATTCGATATAACGACAAATCACATTGGAGGCTCGGAATCGCGATATTCATCGTTTCCACACGTTCTGTATTGACAGAAGGTAAGGATTCACTTTCCAGCCCTCGTAATCGTCCGATATAACGATAAATAACTATAGGAGGCTCGGAATCGCGATATTCACCGTTTCCACGCGTTCTGTATCGACAGAAGGTAAAGATTCACTTTCCAGCCCTCGCAATCGTTCGATATAACAATAAATCTCTCTAGGAGGATCGGAAACGCGATATTCACCGTTTCCACACGTTCTGTATCGACAGAAGGTAAGGATCCACTTTCCAGCTCTCGCAATCGTTCGATATAACGATAAATCACTATAGGAGGCTCGGAATCGCGATATTCACCGTTTCCACGCGTTCTGTATCGACAGAAGGTAAAGATTCACTTTCCAGCCCTCGCAATCGTTCGATATAACAATAAATCACTCTAGGAGGATCGGAAACGCGATATTCACCGTTTCCACACGTTCTGTATCGACAGAAGGTAAGGATCCACTTTCCAGCCCTCGCAATCGTTCGATATAACGATAAATCACATTGGAGGCTCGGAATCGCGATATTCATCGTTTCCACACGTTCTGTATTGACAGAAGGTAAGGATTCACTTTCCAGCCCTCGTAATCGTTCGATATAACGTAAATCACTCTAGGAGACTAGGAATCGCGATGTTCACCGCTTCCACACGTTCTGTATCGACATAAGGTAAGGATTCACTTTCCAGCCCTCGCAATAGTTCGATATAACGATAAATCACATTGGAGGCTCGGAATCGCGATATTCATCGTTTCCACACGTTCTGTATCGACAGAAGGTAAGGATTCACATTCCAGCTCTCGCAACCGTTCGATATAACGATAAATCACATTGGAGGCTCGGAATTGCGATATTCACCGTTTCCACACGTTCTGTATCGACAGAAGGTAAGGATTCACATTCCAGCTCTCGCAACCGTTCGATATAACGATAAATCACATTGGAGGCTCGGAATCGCGATATTCATCGTTTCCACACGTTCTGTATCGACAGAAGGTAAGGATTCACTTTCCAGCCCTCGCAATCGTTCGATATAACGATAAATCACATTGGAGGCTCGGAATCGCGATATTCATCGTTTCCACACGTTCTGTATCGACAGAAGGTAAGGATTCACATTCCAGCTCTCGCAACCGTTCGATATAACGATAAATCACATTGGAGGCTCGGAATTGCGATATTCACCGTTTCCACACGTTCTGTATCGACAGAAGGTAAGGATTCACATTCCAGCTCTCGCAACCGTTCGATATAACGATAAATCACATTGGAGGCTCGGAATCGCGATATTCATCGTTTCCACACGTTCTGTATCGACAGAAGGTAAGGATTCACATTCCAGCTCTCGCAACCGTTCGATATAACGATAAATCACATTGGAGGCTCGGAATTGCGATATTCACCGTTTCCACACGTTCTGTATCGACAGAAGGTAAGGATTCACTTTCCAGCCCTCGCAATCGTTCGATATAACGATAAATCACATTGGAGGCTCGGAATCGCGATATTCATCGTTTCCACACGTTCTGTATCGACAGAAGGTAAGGATTCACATTCCAGTTCTCGCAACCATTCGATATAACGACAAATCACATTGGAGGCTCGGAATCGCGATATTCATCGTTTCCACACGTTCTGTATTGACAGAAGGTAAGGATTCACTTTCCAGCCCTCGTAATCGTTCGATATAACGATAAACCACTATAGGAGGCTCAGAATCGCGATATTCACCGTTTCCACGCGTTCTGTATCGACAGAAGGTAAAGATTCACATTCCAGCCCTCGCAATCGTTCGATATAACAATAAATCACTCTAGGAGGATCGGAAACGCGATATTCACCGTTTCCACACGTTCTGTATCGACAGAAGGTAAGGATTCACTTTCCAGCCCTCGCAATCGTTCGATATAACGATAAATCACTCTAGGAGGATCGGATACGCGATATTCACCGTTTCCACACGTTCTGTATCGACAGAAGGTAAGGATTCACATTCCAGCTCTCGCAACCATTCGATATAACGACAAATCACATTGGAGGCTCGGAATCGCGATATTCATCGTTTCCACACGTTCTGTATTGACAGAAGGTAAGGATTCACTTTCCAGCCCTCGTAATCGTTCGATATAACGATAAACCACTATAGGAGGCTCAGAATCGCGATATTCACCGTTTCCACGCGTTCTGTATCGACAGAAGGTAAAGATTCACTTTCCAGCCCTCGCAATCGTTCGATATAACAATAAATCACTCTAGGAGGATCGGAAACGCGATATTCACCGTTTCCACACGTTCTGTATCGACAGAAGGTAAGGATCCACTTTCCAGCCCTCGCAATCGTTCGATATAACGATAAATCACTCTAGGAGGATCGGATACGCGATATTCACCGTTTCCACACGTTCTGTATCGACAGAAGGTAAGGATTCACTTTCCAGCCCTCGCAATCGTTCGATATAACGTAAATCACTCTAGGAGACTAGGAATCGCGATGTTCACCGCTTCCACGCGTTCTGTATCGACATAAGGTAAGGATTCACTTTCCAGCCCTCGCAATCGTTCGATATAACGATAAATCACTCTAGGAGGCTCGGAATCGCGATATTCACAGTTTCCACACGTTCTGTATCGACAGAAGGTAAGGATTCACTTTCCAGCCCTCGCAATCGTTCGATATAACGATAAATCACTCTAGGAGGATCGGATAAGCGATATTCACCGTTTCCACACGTTCTGTATCGACAGAAGGTAAGGATTCACATTCCAGCTCTCGCAACCATTCGATATAACGATAAATCACATTGGAGGCTCGGAATCGCGATATTCATCGTTTCCTGACGTTCTGTATCGAAAGAAGGTAAGGATTCACTTTCCAGCCCTCGCAATCGTTCGATATAACGATAAATCACTCTAGGAGGCTCGGAATCGCGATATTCATCGTTTCCACACGTTCTGTATCGACAGAAGGCAAGGATTCACTATCCAGCCCTCGCAATCGTTCGATATAACGATAAATCACTCTAGGAGGATCGGATACGCGATATTCACCGTTTCCACACGTTCTGTATCGACAGAAGGTAAGGATTCACATTCCAGCTCTCGCAACCATTCGATATAACGACAAATCACATTGGAGGCTCGGAATCGCGATATTCACCGTTTCCACGCGTTCTGTATCGACAGAAGGTAAAGATTCACTTTCCAGCCCTCGCAATCGTTCGATATAACAATAAATCACTCTAGGAGGATCGGAAACGCGATATTCACCGTTTCCACACGTTCTGTATCGACAGAAGGTAAGGATCCACTTTCCAGCTCTCGCAATCGTTCGATATAACGATAAATCACTATAGGAGGCTCGGAATCGCGATATTCACCGTTTCCACGCGTTCTGTATCGACAGAAGGTAAAGATTCACTTTCCAGCCCTCGCAATCGTTCGATATAACAATAAATCACTCTAGGAGGATCGGAAACGCGATATTCACCGTTTCCACACGTTCTGTATCGACAGAAGGTAAGGATCCACTTTCCAGCCCTCGCAATCGTTCGATATAACGATAAATCACATTGGAGGCTCGGAATCGCGATATTCATCGTTTCCACACGTTCTGTATTGACAGAAGGTAAGGATTCACTTTCCAGCCCTCGTAATCGTTCGATATAACGTAAATCACTCTAGGAGACTAGGAATCGCGATGTTCACCGCTTCCACACGTTCTGTATCGACATAAGGTAAGGATTCACTTTCCAGCCCTCGCAATAGTTCGATATAACGATAAATCACATTGGAGGCTCGGAATCGCAATATTCATCGTTTCCACACGTTCTGTATCGACAGAAGGTAAGGATTCACATTCCAGCTCTCGCAACCGTTCGATATAACGATAAATCACATTGGAGGCTCGGAATTGCGATATTCACCGTTTCCACACGTTCTGTATCGACAGAAGGTAAGGATTCACATTCCAGCTCTCGCAACCGTTCGATATAACGATAAATCACATTGGAGGCTCGGAATCGCGATATTCATCGTTTCCACACGTTCTGTATCGACAGAAGGTAAGGATTCACTTTCCAGCCCTCGCAATCGTTCGATATAACGATAAATCACATTGGAGGCTCGGAATCGCGATATTCATCGTTTCCACACGTTCTGTATCGACAGAAGGTAAGGATTCACATTCCAGCTCTCGCAACCGTTCGATATAACGATAAATCACATTGGAGGCTCGGAATTGCGATATTCACCGTTTCCACACGTTCTGTATCGACAGAAGGTAAGGATTCACATTCCAGCTCTCGCAACCGTTCGATATAACGATAAATCACATTGGAGGCTCGGAATCGCGATATTCATCGTTTCCACACGTTCTGTATCGACAGAAGGTAAGGATTCACATTCCAGCTCTCGCAACCGTTCGATATAACGATAAATCACATTGGAGGCTCGGAATTGCGATATTCACCGTTTCCACACGTTCTGTATCGACAGAAGGTAAGGATTCACTTTCCAGCCCTCGCAATCGTTCGATATAACGATAAATCACATTGGAGGCTCGGAATCGCGATATTCATCGTTTCCACACGTTCTGTATCGACAGAAGGTAAGGATTCACATTCCAGCTCTCGCAACCATTCGATATAACGACAAATCACATTGGAGGCTCGGAATCGCGATATTCATCGTTTCCACACGTTCTGTATTGACAGAAGGTAAGGATTCACTTTCCAGCCCTCGTAATCGTTCGATATAACGATAAACCACTATAGGAGGCTCAGAATCGCGATATTCACGGTTTCCACGCGTTCTGTATCGACAGAAGGTAAAGATTCACTTTCCAGCCCTCGCAATCGTTCGATATAACAATAAATCACTCTAGGAGGATCGGAAACGCGATATTCACCGTTTCCACACGTTCTGTATCGACAGAAGGTAAGGATTCACTTTCCAGCCCTCGCAATCGTTCGATATAACGATAAATCACTCTAGGAGGATCGGATACGCGATATTCACCGTTTCCACACGTTCTGTATCGACAGAAGGTAAGGATTCACATTCCAGCTCTCGCAACCATTCGATATAACGACAAATCACATTGGAGGCTCGGAATCGCGATATTCATCGTTTCCACACGTTCTGTATTGACAGAAGGTAAGGATTCACTTTCCAGCCCTCGTAATCGTTCGATATAACGATAAACCACTATAGGAGGCTCAGAATCGCGATATTCACCGTTTCCACGCGTTCTGTATCGACAGAAGGTAAAGATTCACTTTCCAGCCCTCGCAATCGTTCGATATAACAATAAATCACTCTAGGAGGATCGGAAACGCGATATTCACCGTTTCCACACGTTCTGTATCGACAGAAGGTAAGGATCCACTTTCCAGCCCTCGCAATCGTTCGATATAACGATAAATCACTCTAGGAGGATCGGATACGCGATATTCACCGTTTCCACACGTTCTGTATCGACAGAAGGTAAGGATTCACTTTCCAGCCCTCGCAATCGTTCGATATAACGTAAATCACTCTAGGAGACTAGGAATCGCGATGTTCACCGCTTCCACGCGTTCTGTATCGACATAAGGTAAGGATTCACTTTCCAGCCCTCGCAATCGTTCGATATAACGATAAATCACTCTAGGAGGCTCGGAATCGCGATATTCACAGTTTCCACACGTTCTGTATCGACAGAAGGTAAGGATTCACTTTCCAGCCCTCGCAATCGTTCGATATAACGATAAATCACTCTAGGAGGATCGGATAAGCGATATTCACCGTTTCCACACGTTCTGTATCGACAGAAGGTAAGGATTCACATTCCAGCTCTCGCAACCATTCGATATAACGATAAATCACATTGGAGGCTCGGAATCGCGATATTCATCGTTTGATGACGTTCTGTATCGAAAGAAGGTAAGGATTCACTTTCCAGCCCTCGCAATCGTTCGATATAACGATAAATCACTCTAGGAGGCTCGGAATCGCGATATTCATGGTTTCCACACGTTCTGTATCGACAGAAGGCAAGGATTCACTATCCAGCCCTCGCAATCGTTCGATATAACGATAAATCACTCTAGGAGGATCGGATACGCGATATTCACCGTTTCCACACGTTCTGTATCGACAGAAGGTAAGGATTCACTTTCCAGCCCTCGCAATCGTTCGATATAACGATAAATCACATTGGAGGCTCGGAATCGCGATATTCATCGTTTCCACACGTTCTGTATTGACAGAAGGTAAGGATTCACTTTCCAGCCCTCGCAATCGTTCGATATAACGATAAATCACTATAGGAGGCTCGGAATCGCGATATTCACCGCTTCCACGCGTTCTGTATCGACATAAGGTAAGGATTCACTTTCCAGCCCTCGCAATCGTTCGATATAACGATAAATCACTCTAGGAGGCTCGGAATCGCGATATTCACAGTTTCCACACGTTCTGTATCGACAGAAGGTAAGGATTCACTTTCCAGCCCTCGCAATCGTTCGATATAACGATAAATCACTCTAGGAGGATCGGATAAGCGATATTCACCGTTTCCACACGTTCTGTATCGACAGAAGGTAAGGATTCACATTCCAGCTCTCGCAACCATTCGATATAACGATAAATCACATTGGAGGCTCGGAATCGCGATATTCATCGTTTCCTGACGTTCTGTATCGAAAGAAGGTAAGGGTTCACTTTCCAGCCCTCGCAATCGTTCGATATAACGATAAATCACTCTAGGAGACTCGGAATCGCGATATGCACCGTTTCCACACGTTCTGTATCGACAGAAGGCAAGGATTCACTTTCCAGCCCTCGCAATCGTTCGATATAACGATAAATCACTATAGGAGGCTCGGAATCGCGATATTCACCGTTTCCACGCGTTCTGTATCGACAGAAGGTAAAGATTCACTTTCCAGCCCTCGCAATCGTTCGATATAACAATAAATCACTCTAGGAGGATCGGAAACGCGATATTCACCGTTTCCACACGTTCTGTATCGACAGAAGGTAAGGATCCACTTTCCAGCCCTCGCAATCGTTCGATATAACGATAAATCACATTGGAGGCTCGGAATCGCGATATTCATCGTTTCCACACGTTCTGTATTGACAGAAGGTAAGGATTCACTTTCCAGCCCTCGTAATCGTTCGATATAACGTAAATCACTCTAGGAGACTAGGAATCGCGATGTTCACCGCTTCCACACGTTCTGTATCGACATAAGGTAAGGATTCACTTTCCAGCCCTCGCAATAGTTCGATATAACGATAAATCACATTGGAGGCTCGGAATCGCGATATTCATCGTTTCCACACGTTCTGTATCGACAGAAGGTAAGGATTCACATTCCAGCTCTCGCAACCGTTCGATATAACGATAAATCACATTGGAGGCTCGGAATTGCGATATTCACCGTTTCCACACGTTCTGTATCGACAGAAGGTAAGGATTCACATTCCAGCTCTCGCAACCGTTCGATATAACGATAAATCACATTGGAGGCTCGGAATCGCGATATTCATCGTTTCCACACGTTCTGTATCGACAGAAGGTAAGGATTCACTTTCCAGCCCTCGCAATCGTTCGATATAACGATAAATCACATTGGAGGCTCGGAATCGCGATATTCATCGTTTCCACACGTTCTGTATCGACAGAAGGTAAGGATTCACATTCCAGCTCTCGCAACCGTTCGATATAACGATAAATCACATTGGAGGCTCGGAATTGCGATATTCACCGTTTCCACACGTTCTGTATCGACAGAAGGTAAGGATTCACATTCCAGCTCTCGCAACCGTTCGATATAACGATAAATCACATTGGAGGCTCGGAATCGCGATATTCATCGTTTCCACACGTTCTGTATCGACAGAAGGTAAGGATTCACATTCCAGCTCTCGCAACCGTTCGATATAACGATAAATCACATTGGAGGCTCGGAATTGCGATATTCACCGTTTCCACACGTTCTGTATCGACAGAAGGTAAGGATTCACTTTCCAGCCCTCGCAATCGTTCGATATAACGATAAATCACATTGGAGGCTCGGAATCGCGATATTCATCGTTTCCACACGTTCTGTATCGACAGAAGGTAAGGATTCACATTCCAGTTCTCGCAACCATTCGATATAACGACAAATCACATTGGAGGCTCGGAATCGCGATATTCATCGTTTCCACACGTTCTGTATTGACAGAAGGTAAGGATTCACTTTCCAGCCCTCGTAATCGTTCGATATAACGATAAACCACTATAGGAGGCTCAGAATCGCGATATTCACCGTTTCCACGCGTTCTGTATCGACAGAAGGTAAAGATTCACTTTCCAGCCCTCGCAATCGTTCGATATAACAATAAATCACTCTAGGAGGATCGGAAACGCGATATTCACCGTTTCCACACGTTCTGTATCGACAGAAGGTAAGGATTCACTTTCCAGCCCTCGCAATCGTTCGATATAACGATAAATCACTCTAGGAGGATCGGATACGCGATATTCACCGTTTCCACACGTTCTGTATCGACAGAAGGTAAGGATTCACATTCCAGCTCTCGCAACCATTCGATATAACGACAAATCACATTGGAGGCTCGGAATCGCGATATTCATCGTTTCCACACGTTCTGTATTGACAGAAGGTAAGGATTCACTTTCCAGCCCTCGTAATCGTTCGATATAACGATAAACCACTATAGGAGGCTCAGAATCGCGATATTCACCGTTTGCACGCGTTCTGTATCGACAGAAGGTAAAGATTCACTTTCCAGCCCTCGCAATCGTTCGATATAACAATAAATCACTCTAGGAGGATCGGAAACGCGATATTCACCGTTTCCACACGTTCTGTATCGACAGAAGGTAAGGATCCACTTTCCAGCCCTCGCAATCGTTCGATATAACGATAAATCACTCTAGGAGGATCGGATACGCGATATTCACCGTTTCCACACGTTCTGTATCGACAGAAGGTAAGGATTCACTTTCCAGCCCTCGCAATCGTTCGATATAACGTAAATCACTCTAGGAGACTAGGAATCGCGATGTTCACCGCTTCCACGCGTTCTGTATCGACATAAGGTAAGGATTCACTTTCCAGCCCTCGCAATCGTTCGATATAACGATAAATCACTCTAGGAGGCTCGGAATCGCGATATTCACAGTTTCCACACGTTCTGTATCGACAGAAGGTAAGGATTCACTTTCCAGCCCTCGCAATCGTTCGATATAACGATAAATCACTCTAGGAGGATCGGATAAGCGATATTCACCGTTTCCACACGTTCTGTATCGACAGAAGGTAAGGATTCACATTCCAGCTCTCGCAACCATTCGATATAACGATAAATCACATTGGAGGCTCGGAATCGCGATATTCATCGTTTCCTGACGTTCTGTATCGAAAGAAGGTAAGGATTCACTTTCCAGCCCTCGCAATCGTTCGATATAACGATAAATCACTCTAGGAGGCTCGGAATCGCGATATTCATCGTTTCCACACGTTCTGTATCGACAGAAGGCAAGGATTCACTATCCAGCCCTCGCAATCGTTCGATATAACGATAAATCACTCTAGGAGGATCGGATACGCGATATTCACCGTTTCCACACGTTCTGTATCGACAGAAGGTAAGGATTCACATTCCAGCTCTCGCAACCATTCGATATAACGACAAATCACATTGGAGGCTCGGAATCGCGATATTCATCGTTTCCACACGTTCTGTATTGACAGAAGGTAAGGATTCACTTTCCAGCCCTCGTAATCGTCCGATATAACGATAAATCACATTGGAGGCTCGGAATCGCGATATTCACCGTTTCCACGCGTTCTGTATCGACAGAAGGTAAAGATTCACTTTCCAGCCCTCGCAATCGTTCGATATAACAATAAATCACTCTAGGAGGATCGGAAACGCGATATTCACCGTTTCCACACGTTCTGTATCGACAGAAGGTAAGGATCCACTTTCCAGCTCTCGCAATCGTTCGATATAACGATAAATCACTATAGGAGGCTCGGAATCGCGATATTCACCGTTTCCACGCGTTCTGTATCGACAGAAGGTAAAGATTCACTTTCCAGCCCTCGCAATCGTTCGATATAACAATAAATCACTCTAGGAGGATCGGAAACGCGATATTCACCGTTTCCACACGTTCTGTATCGACAGAAGGTAAGGATCCACTTTCCAGCCCTCGCAATCGTTCGATATAACGATAAATCACATTGGAGGCTCGGAATCGCGATATTCATCGTTTCCACACGTTCTGTATTGACAGAAGGTAAGGATTCACTTTCCAGCCCTCGTAATCGTTCGATATAACGTAAATCACTCTAGGAGACTAGGAATCGCGATGTTCACCGCTTCCACACGTTCTGTATCGACATAAGGTAAGGATTCACTTTCCAGCCCTCGCAATAGTTCGATATAACGATAAATCACATTGGAGGCTCGGAATCGCAATATTCATCGTTTCCACACGTTCTGTATCGACAGAAGGTAAGGATTCACATTCCAGCTCTCGCAACCGTTCGATATAACGATAAATCACATTGGAGGCTCGGAATTGCGATATTCACCGTTTCCACACGTTCTGTATCGACAGAAGGTAAGGATTCACATTCCAGCTCTCGCAACCGTTCGATATAACGATAAATCACATTGGAGGCTCGGAATCGCGATATTCATCGTTTCCACACGTTCTGTATCGACAGAAGGTAAGGATTCACTTTCCAGCCCTCGCAATCGTTCGATATAACGATAAATCACATTGGAGGCTCGGAATCGCGATATTCATCGTTTCCACACGTTCTGTATCGACAGAAGGTAAGGATTCACATTCCAGCTCTCGCAACCGTTCGATATAACGATAAATCACATTGGAGGCTCGGAATTGCGATATTCACCGTTTCCACACGTTCTGTATCGACAGAAGGTAAGGATTCACATTCCAGCTCTCGCAACCGTTCGATATAACGATAAATCACATTGGAGGCTCGGAATCGCGATATTCATCGTTTCCACACGTTCTGTATCGACAGAAGGTAAGGATTCACATTCCAGCTCTCGCAACCGTTCGATATAACGATAAATCACATTGGAGGCTCGGAATTGCGATATTCACCGTTTCCACACGTTCTGTATCGACAGAAGGTAAGGATTCACTTTCCAGCCCTCGCAATCGTTCGATATAACGATAAATCACATTGGAGGCTCGGAATCGCGATATTCATCGTTTCCACACGTTCTGTATCGACAGAAGGTAAGGATTCACATTCCAGCTCTCGCAACCATTCGATATAACGACAAATCACATTGGAGGCTCGGAATCGCGATATTAATCGTTTCCACACGTTCTGTATTGACAGAAGGTAAGGATTCACTTTCCAGCCCTCGTAATCGTTCGATATAACGATAAACCACTATAGGAGGCTCAGAATCGCGATATTCACGGTTTCCACGCGTTCTGTATCGACAGAAGGTAAAGATTCACTTTCCAGCCCTCGCAATCGTTCGATATAACGATAAATCACTCTAGGAGGATCGGATACGCGATATTCACCGTTTCCACACGTTCTGTATCGACAGAAGGTAAGGATTCACATTCCAGCTCTCGCAACCATTCGATATAACGACAAATCACATTGGAGGCTCGGAATCGCGATATTCATCGTTTCCACACGTTCTGTATTGACAGAAGGTAAGGATTCACTTTCCAGCCCTCGTAATCGTTCGATATAACGATAAACCACTATAGGAGGCTCAGAATCGCGATATTCACCGTTTCCACGCGTTCTGTATCGACAGAAGGTAAAGATTCACTTTCCAGCCCTCGCAATCGTTCGATATAACAATAAATCACTCTAGGAGGATCGGAAACGCGATATTCACCGTTTCCACACGTTCTGTATCGACAGAAGGTAAGGATCCACTTTCCAGCCCTCGCAATCGTTCGATATAACGATAAATCACTCTAGGAGGATCGGATACGCGATATTCACCGTTTCCACACGTTCTGTATCGACAGAAGGTAAGGATTCACTTTCCAGCCCTCGCAATCGTTCGATATAACGTAAATCACTCTAGGAGACTAGGAATCGCGATGTTCACCGCTTCCACGCGTTCTGTATCGACATAAGGTAAGGATTCACTTTCCAGCCCTCGCAATCGTTCGATATAACGATAAATCACTCTAGGAGGCTCGGAATCGCGATATTCACAGTTTCCACACGTTCTGTATCGACAGAAGGTAAGGATTCACTTTCCAGCCCTCGCAATCGTTCGATATAACGATAAATCACTCTAGGAGGATCGGATAAGCGATATTCACCGTTTCCACACGTTCTGTATCGACAGAAGGTAAGGATTCACATTCCAGCTCTCGCAACCATTCGATATAACGATAAATCACATTGGAGGCTCGGAATCGCGATATTCATCGTTTGATGACGTTCTGTATCGAAAGAAGGTAAGGATTCACTTTCCAGCCCTCGCAATCGTTCGATATAACGATAAATCACTCTAGGAGGCTCGGAATCGCGATATTCATGGTTTCCACACGTTCTGTATCGACAGAAGGCAAGGATTCACTATCCAGCCCTCGCAATCGTTCGATATAACAATATATCACTCTAGGAGGATCGGAATCGCGATATTCACCGTTTCCACACGTTCTGTATCGACAGAAGGTAAGGATTCACATTCCAGCTCTCGCAACCATTCGATATAACGACAAATCACATTGGAGGCTCGGAATCGCGATATTCATCGTATCCACACGTTCTGTATTGACAGAAGGTAAGGATTCACTTTCCAGCCCTCGTAATCGTCCGATATAACGATAAATCACATTGGAGGCTCGGAATCGCGATATTCACCGTTTCCACGCGTTCTGTATCGACAGAAGGTAAAGATTCACTTTCCAGCCCTCGTAATCGTTCGATATAACGTAAATCACTCTAGGAGACTAGGAATCGCGATGTTCACCGCTTCCACACGTTCTGTATCGACATAAGGTAAGGATTCACTTTCCAGCCCTCGCAATAGTTCGATATAACGATAAATCACATTGGAGGCTCGGAATTGCGATATTCACCGTTTCCACACGTTCTGTATCGACAGAAGGTAAGGATTCACATTCCAGCTCTCGCAACCGTTCGATATAACGATAAATCACATTGGAGGCTCGGAATCGCGATATTCATCGTTTCCACACGTTCTGTATCGACAGAAGGTAAGGATTCACTTTCCAGCCCTCGCAATCGTTCGATATAACGATAAATCACATTGGAGGCTCGGAATCGCGATATTCATCGTTTCCACACGTTCTGTATCGACAGAAGGTAAGGATTCACATTCCAGCTCTCGCAACCGTTCGATATAACGATAAATCACATTGGAGGCTCGGAATTGCGATATTCACCGTTTCCACACGTTCTGTATCGACAGAAGGTAAGGATTCACATTCCAGCTCTCGCAACCGTTCGATATAACGATAAATCACATTGGAGGCTCGGAATCGCGATATTCATCGTTTCCACACGTTCTGTATCGACAGAAGGTAAGGATTCACATTCCAGCTCTCGCAACCGTTCGATATAACGATAAATCACATTGGAGGCTCGGAATTGCGATATTCACCGTTTCCACACGTTCTGTATCGACAGAAGGTAAGGATTCACTTTCCAGCCCTCGCAATCGTTCGATATAACGATAAATCACATTGGAGGCTCGGAATCGCGATATTCATCGTTTCCACACGTTCTGTATCGACAGAAGGTAAGGATTCACATTCCAGCTCTCGCAACCATTCGATATAACGACAAATCACATTGGAGGCTCGGAATCGCGATATTCATCGTTTCCACACGTTCTGTATTGACAGAAGGTAAGGATTCACTTTCCAGCCCTCGTAATCGTTCGATATAACGATAAACCACTATAGGAGGCTCAGAATCGCGATATTCACCGTTTCCACGCGTTCTGTATCGACAGAAGGTAAAGATTCACTTTCCAGCCCTCGCAATCGTTCGATATAACAATAAATCACTCTAGGAGGATCGGAAACGCGATATTCACCGTTTCCACACGTTCTGTATCGACAGAAGGTAAGGATTCACTTTCCAGCCCTCGCAATCGTTCGATATAACGATAAATCACTCTAGGAGGATCGGATACGCGATATTCACCGTTTCCACACGTTCTGTATCGACAGAAGGTAAGGATTCACATTCCAGCTCTCGCAACCATTCGATATAACGACAAATCACATTGGAGGCTCGGAATCGCGATATTCATCGTTTCCACACGTTCTGTATTGACAGAAGGTAAGGATTCACTTTCCAGCCCTCGTAATCGTTCGATATAACGATAAACCACTATAGGAGGCTCAGAATCGCGATATTCACCGTTTCCACGCGTTCTGTATCGACAGAAGGTAAAGATTCACTTTCCAGCCCTCGCAATCGTTCGATATAACGATAAATCACTCTAGGAGGATCGGAAACGCGATATTCACCGTTTCCACACGTTCTGTATCGACAGAAGGTAAGGATCCACTTTCCAGCCCTCGCAATCGTTCGATATAACGATAAATCACTCTAGGAGGATCGGATACGCGATATTCACCGTTTCCACACGTTCTGTATCGACAGAAGGTAAGGATTCACTTTCCAGCCCTCGCAATCGTTCGATATAACGTAAATCACTCTAGGAGACTAGGAATCGCGATGTTCACCGCTTCCACGCGTTCTGTATCGACATAAGGTAAGGATTCACTTTCCAGCCCTCGCAATCGTTCGATATAACGATAAATCACTCTAGGAGGCTCGGAATCGCGATATTCACAGTTTCCACACGTTCTGTATCGACAGAAGGTAAGGATTCACTTTCCAGCCCTCGCAATCGTTCGATATAACGATAAATCACTCTAGGAGGATCGGATAAGCGATATTCACCGTTTCCACACGTTCTGTATCGACAGAAGGTAAGGATTCACATTCCAGCTCTCGCAACCATTCGATATAACGATAAATCACATTGGAGGCTCGGAATCGCGATATTCATCGTTTCCTGACGTTCTGTATCGAAAGAAGGTAAGGATTCACTTTCCAGCCCTCGCAATCGTTCGATATAACGATAAATCACTCTAGGAGACTCGGAATCGCGATATGCACCGTTTCCACACGTTCTGTATCGACAGAAGGCAAGGATTCACTTTCCAGCCCTCGCAATCGTTCAATATAACGATAAATCACTCTAGGAGGCTCGGAATCGCGATATTCATCGTTTCCACACGTTCTGTATCGAAAGAAGGTAAGGATTCACATTCCAGCTCTCGCAACCGTTCGATATAACGATAAATCACATTGGAGGCTCGGAATCGCGATATTCATCGTTTCCACACGTTCTGTATCGACAGAAGGTAAAGATTCACTTTCCAGCCCTCGCAATCGTTCGATATAACAATATATCACTCTAGGAGGATCGGAAACGCGATATTCACCGTTTCCACACGTTCTGTATCGACAGAAGGTAAGGATTCACATTCCAGCTCTCGCAACCATTCGATATAACGACAAATCACATTGGAGGTTCGGAATCGCGATATTCATCGTTTCCACACGTTCTGTATCGAAAGAAGGTAAGGATTCACTTTCCAGCCCTCGCAATCGTTCCATATAACGTAAATCACTCTAGGAGACTAGGAATCGCGATGTTCACCGTTTCCACGCGTTCTGTATCGACAGAAGGTAAAGATTCACTTTCCAGCTCTCGCAATCGTTCGATATAACGATAAATCACTCTAGGAGGCTCGGAATCGCGATATTCATCGTTTCCACACGTTCTGTATCGACAGATGGTAAGGATTCACTTTCCAGCCCTCGCAATCGTTCGATATAACGATAAATCACATTGGAGGCTCGGAATCGCGATATTCATCGTTTCCACACGTTCTGTATCGAAAGAAGGTAAGGATTCACTTTCCAGCCCTCGCAATCGTTCGATATAACGATAAATCACTCTAGGAGGATCGGATACGTGATATTCACCGTTTCCACACGTTCTGTATCGACAGAAGGTAAGGATTCACATTCCAGCTCTCGCAACCGTTCGATATAACGATAAATCACATTGGAGGCTCGGAATCGCGATATTCATCGTTTCCACGCGTTCTGTATTGACAGAAGGTAAGGATTCACTTTCCAGCCCTCGCAATCGTTCGATATAACGATAAATCACTATAGGAGGCTCGGAATCGCGATATTCACCGTTTCCACGCGTTCTGTATCGACAGAAGGTAAAGATTCACTTTCCAGCCCTCGCAATCGTTCGATATAACGATAAATCACTCTAGGAGGATCGGATACGCGATATTCACCGTTTCCACACGTTCTGTATCGACAGAAGGTAAGGATTCACATTCCAGCTCTCGCAACCATTCGATATAACGATAAATCACATTGGAGGCTCGGAATCGCGATATTCACCGCTTCCACGCGTTCTGTATCGACATAAGGTAAGGATTCACTTTCCAGCCCTCGCAATCGTTCGATATAACGATAAATCACTCTAGGAGGCTCGGAATCGCGATTTTTACCGTTTCCACACGTTCTGTATCGACAGAAGGTAAGGATTCACTTTCCAGCCCTCGCAATCGTTCGATATAACGATAAATCACTCTAGGAGGATCGGATACGCGATATTCACCGTTTCCACACGTTCTGTATCGACAGAAGGTAAGGATTCACATTCCAGCTCTCGCAACCATTCGATATAACGATAAATCACATTGGAGGCTCGGAATCGCGATATTCATCGTTTCCACACGTTCTGTATTGAAAGAAGGTAAGGATTCACATTCCAGCTCTCGCAACCATTCGATATAACGATAAATCACATTGGAGGCTCGGAATCGCGATATTCATCGTTTCCACACGTTCTGTATCGAAAGAAGGTAAGGATTCACTTTCCAGCCCTCGCAATCGTTCGATATAACGATAAATCACTCTAGGAGGATCGGATACGCGATATTCACCGTTTCCACACGTTCTGTATCGACAGAAGGTAAGGATTCACATTCCAGCTCTCGCAACCGTTCGATGTAACGATAAATCACATTGGAGGCTCGGAATCGCGATATTCATCGTTTCCACACGTTCTGTATTGACAGAAGGTAAGGATTCACTTTCCAGCCCTCGTAATCGTTCGATATAACGTAAATCACTCTAGGAGACTAGGAATCGCGATGTTCACCGCTTCCACACGTTCTGTATCGACATAAGGTAAGGATTCACTTTCCAGCCCTCGCAATCGTTCGATATAACGATAAATCACATTGGAGGCTCGGAATCGCGATATTCATCGTTTCCACACGTTCTGTATCGACAGAAGGTAAGGATTCACATTCCAGCTCTCGCAACCGTTCGATATAACGATAAATCACATTGGAGGCTCGGAATCGCGATATTCATCGTTTCCACACGTTCTGTATCGACAGAAGGTAAGGATTCACTTTCCAGCCCTCGCAATAGTTCCATATAACGATAAATCACATTGGAGGTTCGGAATCGCGATATTCATCGTTTCCACACGTTCTGTATCGAAAGAAGGTAAGGATTCACTTTCCAGCCCTCGCAATCGTTCGATATAACGTAAATCACTCTAGGAGACTAGGAATCGCGATGTACACCGTTTCCACGCGTTCTGTATCGACAGAAGGTAAAGATTCACTTTCCAGCCCTCGCAATCGTTCGATATAACAATAAATCACTCTAGGAGGATCGGAAACGCGATATTCACCGTTTCCACACGTTCTGTATCGACAGAAGGTAAGGATCCACTTTCCAGCTCTCGCAATCGTTCGATATAACGATAAATCACTCTAGGAGGCTCGGAATCGCGATATTCATCGTTTCCACACGTTCTGTATCGACAGATGGTAAGGATTCACTTTCCAGCCCTCGCAATCGTTCGATATAACGATAAATCACATTGGAGGCTCGGAATCGCGATATTCATCGTTTCCACACGTTCTGTATCGAAAGAAGGTAAGGATTCACTTTCCAGCCCTCGCAATCGTTCGATATAACGATAAATCACTCTAGGAGGATCGGATACGCGATATTCACCGTTTCCACACGTTCTGTATCGACAGAAGGTAAGGATTCACATTCCAGCTCTCGCAACCGTTCGATATAACGATAAATCACATTGGAGGCTCGGAATCGCGATATTCATCGTTTCCACGCGTTCTGTATTGACAGAAGGTAAGGATTCACTTTCCAGCCCTCGTAATCGATCGATATAACGATAAATCACTATAGGAGGCTCGGAATCGCGATATTCACCGTTTCCACGCGTTCTGTATCGACAGAAGGTAAAGATTCACTTTCCAGCCCTCGCAATCGTTCGATATAACAATAAATCACTCTAGGAGGATCGGAAACGCGATATTAACCGTTTCCACACGTTCTGTATCGACAGAAGGTAAGGATTCACATTCCAGCTCTCGCAACCGTTCGATATAACGATAAATCACATTGGAGGCTCGGAATCGCGATATTCATCGTTTCCACACGTTCTGTGTCGACAGAAGGTAAGGATTCACTTTCCAGCCCTCGCAATAGTTCCATATAACGATAAATCACATTGGAGGTTCGGAATCGCGATATTCATCGTTTCCACACGTTCTGTATCGAAAGAAGGTAAGGATTCACTTTCCAGCCCTCGCAATCGTTCGATATAACGTAAATCACTCTAGGAGACTAGGAATCGCGATGATCACCGTTTCCACGCGTTCTGTATCGACAGAAGGTAAAGATTCACTTTCCAGCCCTCGCAATCGTTCGATATAACAATAAATCACTCTAGGAGGATCGGAAACGCGATATTCACCGTTTCCACACGTTCTGTATCGACAGAAGGTAAGGATCCACTTTCCAGCTCACGCAATCGTTCGATATAACGATAAATCAACCTAGGAGGCTCGGAATCGCGATATTCACCGTTTCCACACGTTCTGTATCGACAGAAGGTAAGGATCCACTTTCCAGCTCTCGCAATCGTTCGATATAACGATAAATCACATTGGAGGCTCGGAATCGCGATATTCATCGTTTCCACACGTTCTGTATCGAAAGAAGGTAAGGATTCACTTTCCAGCCCTCGCAATCGTTCGATATAACGATAAATCACTCTAGGAGACTCGGAATCGCGATATGCACCGTTTCCACACGTTCTGTATCGACAGAAGGTAAGGATTCACTTTCCAGCCCTCGTAATCGTTCGATATAACGTAAATCACTCTAGGAGACTAGGAATCGCGATGTTCACCGCTTCCACACGTTCTGTATCGACATAAGGTAAGGATTCACTTTCCAGCCCTCGCAATCGTTCGATATAACGATAAATCACATTGGAGGCTCGGAATCGCGATATTCATCGTTTCCACACGTTCTGTATCGAAAGAAGGTAAGGATTCACATTCCAGCTCTCGCAACCGTTCGATATAACGATAAATCACATTGGAGGCTCGGAATCGCGATATTCATCGTTTCCACACGTTCTGTATTGACAGAAGGTAAGGATTCACTTTCCAGCCCTCGTAATCGTTCGATATAACGTAAATCACTCTAGGAGACTAGGAATCGCGATGTTCACCGCTTCCACACGTTCTGTATCGACATAAGGTAAGGATTCACTTTCCAGCCCTCGCAATCGTTCGATATAACGATAAATCACATTGGAGGCTCGGAATCGCGATATTCATCGTTTCCACACGTTCTGTATCGACAGAAGGTAAGGATTCACATTCCAGCTCTCGCAACCGTTCGATATAACGATAAATCACATTGGAGGCTCGGAATCGCGATATTCATCGTTTCCACACGTTCTGTATCGACAGAAGGTAAGGATTCACTTTCCAGCCCTCGCAATAGTTCCATATAACGATAAATCACATTGGAGGTTCGGAATCGCGATATTCATCGTTTCCACACGTTCTGTATCGAAAGAAGGTAAGGATTCACTTTCCAGCCCTCGCAATCGTTCGATATAACGTAAATCACTCTAGGAGACTAGGAATCGCGATGTTCACCGTTTCCACGCGTTCTGTATCGACAGAAGGTAAAGATTCACTTTCCAGCCCTCGCAATCGTTCGATATAACAATAAATCACTCTAGGAGGATCGGAAACGCGATATTCACCGTTTCCACACGTTCTGTATCGACAGAAGGTAAGGATCCACTTTCCAGCTCTCGCAATCGTTCGATATAACGATAAATCACTCTAGGAGGCTCGGAATCGCGATATTCATCGTTTCCACACGTTCTGTATCGACAGAAGGTAAGGATTCACTTTCCAGCCCTCGCAATCGTTCGATATAACGATAAATCACATTGGAGGCTCGGAATCGCGATATTCATCGTTTCCACACGTTCTGTATCGAAAGAAGGTAAGGATTCACTTTCCAGCCCTCGCAATCGTTCGATATAACGATAAATCACTCTAGGAGGATCGGATACGCGATATTCACCGTTTCCACACGTTCTGTATCGACAGAAGGTAAGGATTCACATTCCAGCTCTCGCAACCGTTCGATATAACGATAAATCACATTGGAGGCTCGGAATCGCGATATTCATCGTTTCCACACGTTCTGTATCGACAGAAGGTAAGGATCCACCTTCCAGCTCTCGCAATCGTTCGATATAACGATAAATCACTCTAGGAGGCTCGGAATCGCGATATTCATCGTTTCCACACGTTCTGTATCGACAGAAGGCAAGGATTCACTTTCCAGCCCTCGCAATCGTTCGATATAACGTAAATCACTCTAGGAGACTAGGAATCGCGATGTTCACCGCTTCCACGCGTTCTGTATCGACATAAGGTAAGGATTCACTTTCCAGCCCTCGCAATCGTTCGATATAACGATAAATCACTCTAGGAGGCTCGGAATCGCGATATTCACCGTTTCCACACGTTCTGTATCGACAGAAGGTAAGGATTCACTTTCCAGCCCTCGCAATCGTTCGATATAACGATAAATCACTCTAGGAGGATCGGATACGCGATATTCACCGTGTCCACACGTTCTGTATCGACAGAAGGTAAGGATTCACATTCCAGCTCTCGCAACCATTCGATATAACGATAAATCACATTGGAGGCTCGGAATCGCGATATTCATCGTTTCCACACGTTCTGTATCGAAAGAAGGTAAGGATTCACTTTCCAGCCCTCGCAATCGTTCGATATAACGATAAATCACTCTAGGAGGCTCGGAATCGCGATATTCATCGTTTCCACACGTTCTGTATCGACAGAAGGCAAGGATTCACTTTCCAGCCCTCGCAATCGTTCGATATAACGATAAATCACTCTAGGAGGATCGGATACGCGATATTCACCGTTTCCACACGTTCTGTATCGACAGAAGGTAAGGATCCACTTTCAACCTCTCGCAACCATTCGATATAACGACAAATCACATTGGAGGCTCGGAATCGCGATATTCATCGTTTCCACACGTTCTGTATTGACAGAAGGTAAGGATTCACTTTCCAGCCCTCGTAGTCGTCCGATATAACGATAAATAACTATAGGAGGCTCGGAATCGCGATATTCACCGTTTCCACGCGTTCTGTATCGACAGAAGGTAAAGATTCACTTTCCAGCCCTCGCAATCGTTCGATATAACAATAAATCACTCTAGGAGGATCGGAAACGCGATATTCACCGTTTCCACACGTTCTGTATCGACAGAAGGTAAGGATCCACTTTCCAGCTCTCGCAATCGTTCGATATAACGATAAATCACTCTAGGAGGCTCGGAATCGCGATATTCATCGTTTCCACACGTTCTGTATCGACAGAAGGTAAGGATTCACTTTCCAGCCCTCGCAATCGTTCGATATAACGATAAATCACATTGGAGGCTCGAAATCGCGATATTCATCGTTTCCACACGTTCTGTATCGAAAGAAGGTAACGATTCACTTTCCAGCCCTCGCAATCGTTCGATATAACGATAAATCACTCTAGAAGGATCGGATACGCGATATTCACCGTTTCCACACGTTCTGTATCGACAGAAGGTAAGGATTCACATTCCAGCTCTCGCAACCGTTCGATATAACGATAAATCACATTGGAGGCTCGGAATCGCGATATTCATCGTTTCCACACGTTCTGTATCGACAGAAGGTAAGGATTCACTTTCCAGCCCTCGCAATCGTTCGATATAACGATAAATCACTCTAGGAGGCTCGGAATCGCGATATTCACCGTTTCCACACGTTCTGTATCGACAGAAGGTAAGGATTCACATTCCAGCTCTCGCAACCATTCGATATAACGATAAATCACATTGGAGGCTCGGAATCGCGATGTTCACCGTTTCCACGCGTTCTGTATCGACAGAAGGTAAAGATTCACTTTCCAGCCCTCGCAATCGTTCGATATAACAATAAATCACTCTAGGAGGATCGGAAACGCGATATTCACCGTTTCCACACGTTCTGTATCGACAGAAGGTAAGGATTCACATTCCAGCTCTCGCAACCATTCGATATAACGATAAATCACATTGGAGGCTCGGAATCGCGATATTCATCGTTTCCACACGTTCTGTATCGAAAGAAGGTAAGGATTCACTTTCCAGCCCTCGCAATCGTTCGATATAACGATAAATCACTCTAGGAGGCTCGGAATCGCGATATTCATCGTTTCCACACGTTCTGTATCGACAGAAGGCAAGGATTCACTTTCCAGCCCTCGCAATCGTTCGATATAACGATAAATCACTCTAGGAGGATCGGATACGCGATATTCACCGTTTCCACACGTTCTGTATCGACAGAAGGTAAGGATCCACTTTCAACCTCTCGCAACCATTCGATATAACGACAAATCACATTGGAGGCTCGGAATCGCGATATTCATCGTTTCCACACGTTCTGTATTGACAGAAGGTAAGGATTCACTTTCCAGCCCTCGTAGTCGTCCGATATAACGATAAATAACTATAGGAGGCTCGGAATCGCGATATTCACCGTTTCCACGCGTTCTGTATCGACAGAAGGTAAAGATTCACTTTCCAGCCCTCGCAATCGTTCGATATAACAATAAATCACTCTAGGAGGATCGGAAACGCGATATTCACCGTTTCCACACGTTCTGTATCGACAGAAGGTAAGGATCCACTTTCCAGCTCTCGCAATCGTTCGATATAACGATAAATCACTCTAGGAGGCTCGGAATCGCGATATTCATCGTTTCCACACGTTCTGTATCGACAGAAGGTAAGGATTCACTTTCCAGCCCTCGCAATCGTTCGATATAACGATAAATCACATTGGAGGCTCGAAATCGCGATATTCATCGTTTCCACACGTTCTGTATCGAAAGAAGGTAACGATTCACTTTCCAGCCCTCGCAATCGTTCGATATAACGATAAATCACTCTAGGAGGATCGGATACGCGATATTCACCGTTTCCACACGTTCTGTATCGACAGAAGGTAAGGATTCACATTCCAGCTCTCGCAACCGTTCGATATAACGATAAATCACATTGGAGGCTCGGAATCGCGATATTCATCGTTTCCACACGTTCTGTATCGACAGAAGGTAAGGATTCACTTTCCAGCCCTCGCAATCGTTCGATATAACGATAAATCACTCTAGGAGGCTCGGAATCGCGATATTCACCGTTTCCACACGTTCTGTATCGACAGAAGGTAAGGATTCACATTCCAGCTCTCGCAACCATTCGATATAACGATAAATCACATTGGAGGCTCGGAATCGCGATGTTCACCGTTTCCACGCGTTCTGTATCGACAGAAGGTAAAGATTCACTTTCCAGCCCTCGCAATCGTTCGATATAACAATAAATCACTCTAGGAGGATCGGAAACGCGATATTCACCGTTTCCACACGTTCTGTATCGACAGAAGGTAAGGATCCACTTTCCAGCTCTCGCAATCGTTCGATATAACGATAAATCACTCTAGGAGGCTCGGAATCGCGATATTCATCGTTTCCACACGTTCTGTATCGACAGATGGTAAGGATTCACTTTCCAGCCCTCGCAATCGTTCGATATAACGATAAATCACATTGGAGGCTCGGAATCGCGATATTCATCGTTTCCACACGTTCTGTATCGAAAGAAGGTAAGGATTCACTTTCCAGCCCTCGCAATCGTTCGATATAACAATAAATCACTCTAGGAGGATCGGAAACGCGATATTCACCGTTTCCACACGTTCTGTATCGACAGAAGGTAAGGATTCACATTCCAGCTCTCGCAACCATTCGATATAACGATAAATCACATTGGAGGCTCGGAATCGCGATATTCATCGTTTCCACACGTTCTGTATCGATAGAAGGTAAGGATTCACTTTCCAGCCCTCGCAATCGTTCGATATAACGATAAATCACTCTAGGAGGATCGGATACGCGATATTCACCGTTTCCACACGTTCTGTATCGACAGAAGGTAAGGATTCACATTCCAGCTCTCGCAACCGTTCGATATAACGATAAATCACATTGGAGGCTCGGAATCGAGATATTCATCGTTTCCACACGTTCTGTATTGACAGAAGGTAAGGATTCACTTTCCAGCCCTCGTAATCGTTCGATATAACGTAAATCACTCTAGGAGACTAGGAATCGCGATGTTCACCGCTTCCACACGTTCTGTATCGACATAAGGTAAGGATTCACTTTCCAGCCCTCGCAATCGTTCGATATAACGATAAATCACATTGGAGGCTCGGAATCGCGATATTCATCGTTTCCACACGTTCTGTATCGACAGAAGGTAAGGATTCACATTCCAGCTCTCGCAACCGTTCGATATAACGATAAATCACATTGGAGGCTCGGAATCGCGATATTCATCGTTTCCACACGTTCTGTATCGACAGAAGGTAAGGATTCACTTTCCAGCCCTCGCAATCGTTCGATATAACGATAAATCACATTGGAGGCTCGGAATCGCGATATTCATCGTTTCCACACGTTCTGTATTGACAGAAGGTAAGGATTCACTTTCCAGCCCTCGCAATCGTTCGATATAACGATAAATCACTATAGGAGGCTCGGAATCGCGATATTCACCGTTTCCACGCGTTCTGTATCGACAGAAGGTAAAGATTCACTTTCCAGCCCTCGCAGTCGTTCGATATAACGATAAATCACTCTAGGAGGATCGGATACGCGATATTCACCGTTTCCACACGTTCTGTATCGACAGAAGGTAAGGATTCACATTCCAGCTCTCGCAACCATTCGATATAACGATAAATCACATTGGAGGCTCGGAATCGCGATATTCACCGCTTCCACGCGTTCTGTATCGACATAAGGTAAGGATTCACTTTCCAGCCCTCGCAATCGTTCGATATAACGATAAATCACTCTAGGAGGCTCGGAATCGCGATATTTACGGTTTCCACACGTTCTGTATCGACAGAAGGTAAGGATTCACTTTCCAGCCCTCGCAATCGTTCGATATAACGATAAATCACTCTAGGAGGATCGGATACGCGATATTCACCGTTTCCACACGTTCTGTATCGACAGAAGGTAAGGATTCACATTCCAGCTCTCGCAACCATTCGATATAACGATAAATCACATTGGAGGCTCGGAATCGCGATATTCATCGTTTCCACACGTTCTGTATCGAAAGAAGGTAAGGATTCACATTCCAGCTCTCGCAACCATTCGATATAACGATAAATCACATTGGAGGCTCGGAATCGCGATATTCATCGTTTCCACACGTTCTGTATCGAAAGAAGGTAAGGATTCACTTTCCAGCCCTCGCAATCGTTCGATATAACGATAAATCACTCTAGGAGGATCGGATACGCGATATTCACCGTTTCCACACGTTCTGTATCGACAGAAGGTAAGGATTCACATTCCAGCTCTCGCAACCGTTCGATATAACGATAAATCACATTGGAGGCTCGGAATCGCGATATTCATCGTTTCCACACGTTCTGTATTGACAGAAGGTAAGGATTCACTTTCCAGCCCTCGTAATCGTACGATATAACGTAAATCACTCTAGGAGACTAGGAATCGCGATGTTCACCGCTTCCACACGTTCTGTATCGACATAAGGTAAGGATTCACTTTCCAGCCCTCGCAATCGTTCGATATAACGATAAATCACATTGGAGGCTCGGAATCGCGATATTCATCGTTTCCACACGTTCTGTATCGACAGAAGGTAAGGATTCACATTCCAGCTCTCGCAACCGTTCGATATAACGATAAATCACATTGGAGGCTCGGAATCGCGATATTCATCGTTTCCACACGTTCTGTATCGACAGAAGGTAAGGACTCACTTTCCAGCCCTCGCAATAGTTCCATATAACGATAAATCACATTGGAGGTTCGGAATCGCGATATTCATCGTTTCCACACGTTCTGTATCGAAAGAAGGTAAGGATTCACTTTCCAGCCCTCGCAATCGTTCGATATAACGTAAATCACTCTAGGAGACTAGGAATCGCGATGTTCACCGTTTCCACGCGTTCTGTATCGACAGAAGGTAAAGATTCACTTTCCAGCCCTCGCAATCGTTCGATATAACAATAAATCACTCTAGGAGGATCGGAAACGCGATATTCACCGTTTCCACACGTTCTGTATCGACAGAAGGTAAGGATCCACTTTCCAGCTCTCGCAATCGTTCGATATAACGATAAATCACTCTAGGAGGCTCGGAATCGCGATATTCATCGTTTCCACACGTTCTGTATCGACAGATGGTAAGGATTCACTTTCCAGCCCTCGCAATCGTTCGATATAACGATAAATCACATTGGAGGCTCGGAATCGCGATATTCATCGTTTCCACACGTTCTGTATCGAAAGAAGGTACGGATTCACTTTCCAGCCCTCGCAATCGTTCGATATAACGATAAATCACTCTAGGAGGATCGGATACGCGATATTCACCGTTTCCACACGTTCTGTATCGACATAAGGTAAGGATTCACTTTCCAGCCCTCGCAATCGTTCGATATAACGATAAATCACATTGGAGGCTCGGAATCGCGATATTCATCGTTTCCACACGTTCTGTATCGAAAGAAGGTAAGGATTCACATTCCAGCTCTCGCAACCGTTCGATATAACGATAAATCACATTGGAGGCTCGGAATCGCGATATTCATCGTTTCCACACGTTCTGTATTGACAGAAGGTAAGGATTCACTTTCCAGACCTCGTAATCGTTCGATATAACGTAAATCACTCTAGGAGACTAGGAATCGCGATGTTCACCGCTTCCACACGTTCTGTATCGACATAAAGTAAGGATTCACTTTCCAGCCCTCGCAACCGTTCGATATAACGATAAATCACATTGGAGGCTCGGAATCGCGATATTCATCGTTTCCACACGTTCTGTGTCGACAGAAGGTAAGGATTCACTTTCCAGCCCTCGCAATAGTTCCATATAACGATAAATCACATTGGAGGTTCGGAATCGCGATATTCATCGTTTCCACACGTTCTGTATCGAAAGAAGGTAAGGATTCACTTTCCAGCCCTCGCAATCGTTCGATATAACGTAAATCACTCTAGGAGACTAGGAATCGCGATGATCACCGTTTCCACGCGTTCTGTATCGACAGAAGGTAAAGATTCACTTTCCAGCCCTCGCAATCGTTCGATATAACAATAAATCACTCTAGGAGGATCGGAAACGCGATATTCACCGTTTCCACACGTTCTGTATCGACAGAAGGTAAGGATCCACTTTCCAGCTCACGCAATCGTTCGATATAACGATAAATCAACCTAGGAGGCTCGGAATCGCGATATTCACCGTTTCCACACGTTCTGTATCGACAGAAGGTAAGGATCCACTTTCCAGCTCTCGCAATCGTTCGATATAACGATAAATCACATTGGAGGCTCGGAATCGCGATATTCATCGTTTCCACACGTTCTGTATCGAAAGAAGGTAAGGATTCACTTTCCAGCCCTCGTAATCGTTCGATATAACGATAAATCACTCTAGGAGACTCGGAATCGCGATATGCACCGTTTCCACACGTTCTGTATCGACAGAAGGTAAGGATTCACTTTCCAGCCCTCGTAATCGTTCGATATAACGTAAATCACTCTAGGAGACTAGGAATCGCGATGTTCACCGCTTCCACACGTTCTGTATCGACATAAGGTAAGGATTCACTTTCCAGCCCTCGCAATCGTTCGATATAACGATAAATCACATTGGAGGCTCGGAATCGCGATATTCATCGTTTCCACACGTTCTGTATCGAAAGAAGGTAAGGATTCACATTCCAGCTCTCGCAACCGTTCGATATAACGATAAATCACATTGGAGGCTCGGAATCGCGATATTCATCGTTTCCACACGTTCTGTATTGACAGAAGGTAAGGATTCACTTTCCAGACCTCGTAATCGTTCGATATAACGTAAATCACTCTAGGAGACTAGGAATCGCGATGTTCACCGCTTCCACACGTTCTGTATCGACATAAAGTAAGGATTCACTTTCCAGCCCTCGCAATCGTTCGATATAACGATAAATCACATTGGAGGCTCGGAATCGCGATATTCATCGTTTCCACACGTTCTGTATCGACAGAAGGTAAGGATTCACATTCCAGCTCTCGCAACCGTTCGATATAACGATAAATCACATTGGAGGCTCGGAATCGCGATATTCATCGTTTCCACACGTTCTGTATCGACAGAAGGTAAGGATTCACTTTCCAGCCCTCGCAATAGTTCCATATAACGATAAATCACATTGGAGGTTCGGAATCGCGATATTCATCGTTTCCACACGTTCTGTATCGAAAGAAGGTAAGGATTCACTTTCCAGCCCTCGCAATCGTTCGATATAACGTAAATCACTCTAGGAGACTAGGAATCGCGATGTTCACCGTTTCCACGCGTTCTGTATCGACAGAAGGTAAAGATCCACTTTCCAGCTCTCGCAATCGTTCGATATAACGATAAATCACTCTAGGAGGCTCGGAATCGCGATATTCATCGTTTCCACACGTTCTGTATCGACAGAAGGTAAGGATTCACTTTCCAGCCCTCGCAATCGTTCGATATAACGATAAATCACATTGGAGGCTCGGAATCGCGATATTCATCGTTTCCACACGTTCTGTATCGAAAGAAGGTAAGGATTCACTTTCCAGCCCTCGCAATCGTTCGATATAACGATAAATCACTCTAGGAGGATCGGATACGCGATATTCACCGTTTCCACACGTTCTGTATCGACAGAAGGTAAGGATTCACATTCCAGCTCTCGCAACCGTTCGATATAACGATAAATCACATTGGAGGCTCGGAATCGCGATATTCATCGTTTCCACACGTTCTGTATCGACAGAAGGTAAGGATCCACTTTCCAGCTCTCGCAATCGTTCGATATAACGATAAATCACTCTAGGAGGCTCGGAATCGCGATATTCATCGTTTCCACACGTTCTGTATCGACAGAAGGCAAGGATTCACTTTCCAGCCCTCGCAATCGTTCGATATAACGTAAATCACTCTAGGAGACTAGGAATCGCGATGTTCACCGCTTCCACGCGTTCTGTATCGACATAAGGTAAGGATTCACTTTCCAGCCCTCGCAATCGTTCGATATAACGATAAATCACTCTAGGAGGCTCGGAATCGCGATATTCACCGTTTCCACACGTTCTGTATCGACAGAAGGTAAGGATTCACTTTCCAGCCCTCGCAATCGTTCGATATAACGATAAATCACTCTAGGAGGATCGGATACGCGATATTCACCGTGTCCACACGTTCTGTATCGACAGAAGGTAAGGATTCACATTCCAGCTCTCGCAACCATTCGATATAACGATAAATCACATTGGAGGCTCGGAATCGCGATATTCATCGTTTCCACACGTTCTGTATCGAAAGAAGGTAAGGATTCACTTTCCAGCCCTCGCAATCGTTCGATATAACGATAAATCACTCTAGGAGGCTCGGAATCGCGATATTCATCGTTTCCACACGTTCTGTATCGACAGAAGGCAAGGATTCACTTTCCAGCCCTCGCAATCGTTCGATATAACGATAAATCACTCTAGGAGGATCGGATACGCGATATTCACCGTTTCCACACGTTCTGTATCGACAGAAGGTAAGGATCCACTTTCAACCTCTCGCAACCATTCGATATAACGACAAATCACATTGGAGGCTCGGAATCGCGATATTCATCGTTTCCACACGTTCTGTATTGACAGAAGGTAAGGATTCACTTTCCAGCCCTCGTAGTCGTCCGATATAACGATAAATAACTATAGGAGGCTCGGAATCGCGATATTCACCGTTTCCACGCGTTCTGTATCGACAGAAGGTAAAGATTCACTTTCCAGCCCTCGCAATCGTTCGATATAACAATAAATCACTCTAGGAGGATCGGAAACGCGATATTCACCGTTTCCACACGTTCTGTATCGACAGAAGGTAAGGATCCACTTTCCAGCTCTCGCAATCGTTCGATATAACGATAAATCACTCTAGGAGGCTCGGAATCGCGATATTCATCGTTTCCACACGTTCTGTATCGACAGAAGGTAAGGATTCACTTTCCAGCCCTCGCAATCGTTCGATATAACGATAAATCACATTGGAGGCTCGAAATCGCGATATTCATCGTTTCCACACGTTCTGTATCGAAAGAAGGTAACGATTCACTTTCCAGCCCTCGCAATCGTTCGATATAACGATAAATCACTCTAGAAGGATCGGATACGCGATATTCACCGTTTCCACACGTTCTGTATCGACAGAAGGTAAGGATTCACATTCCAGCTCTCGCAACCGTTCGATATAACGATAAATCACATTGGAGGCTCGGAATCGCGATATTCATCGTTTCCACACGTTCTGTATCGACAGAAGGTAAGGATTCACTTTCCAGCCCTCGCAATCGTTCGATATAACGATAAATCACTCTAGGAGGCTCGGAATCGCGATATTCACCGTTTCCACACGTTCTGTATCGACAGAAGGTAAGGATTCACATTCCAGTTCTCGCAACCATTCGATATAACGATAAATCACATTGGAGGCTCGGAATCGCGATGTTCACCGTTTCCACGCGTTCTGTATCGACAGAAGGTAAAGATTCACTTTCCAGCCCTCGCAATCGTTCGATATAACAATAAATCACTCTAGGAGGATCGGAAACGCGATATTCACCGTTTCCACACGTTCTGTATCGACAGAAGGTAAGGATTCACATTCCAGCTCTCGCAACCATTCGATATAACGATAAATCACATTGGAGGCTCGGAATCGCGATATTCATCGTTTCCACACGTTCTGTATCGAAAGAAGGTAAGGATTCACTTTCCAGCCCTCGCAATCGTTCGATATAACGATAAATCACTCTAGGAGGCTCGGAATCGCGATATTCATCGTTTCCACACGTTCTGTATCGACAGAAGGCAAGGATTCACTTTCCAGCCCTCGCAATCGTTCGATATAACGATAAATCACTCTAGGAGGATCGGATACGCGATATTCACCGTTTCCACACGTTCTGTATCGACAGAAGGTAAGGATCCACTTTCAACCTCTCGCAACCATTCGATATAACGACAAATCACATTGGAGGCTCGGAATCGCGATATTCATCGTTTCCACACGTTCTGTATTGACAGAAGGTAAGGATTCACTTTCCAGCCCTCGTAGTCGTCCGATATAACGATAAATAACTATAGGAGGCTCGGAATCGCGATATTCACCGTTTCCACGCGTTCTGTATCGACAGAAGGTAAAGATTCACTTTCCAGCCCTCGCAATCGTTCGATATAACAATAAATCACTCTAGGAGGATCGGAAACGCGATATTCACCGTTTCCACACGTTCTGTATCGACAGAAGGTAAGGATCCACTTTCCAGCTCTCGCAATCGTTCGATATAACGATAAATCACTCTAGGAGGCTCGGAATCGCGATATTCATCGTTTCCACACGTTCTGTATCGACAGAAGGTAAGGATTCACTTTCCAGCCCTCGCAATCGTTCGATATAACGATAAATCACATTGGAGGCTCGAAATCGCGATATTCATCGTTTCCACACGTTCTGTATCGAAAGAAGGTAACGATTCACTTTCCAGCCCTCGCAATCGTTCGATATAACGATAAATCACTCTAGGAGGATCGGATACGCGATATTCACCGTTTCCACACGTTCTGTATCGACAGAAGGTAAGGATTCACATTCCAGCTCTCGCAACCGTTCGATATAACGATAAATCACATTGGAGGCTCGGAATCGCGATATTCATCGTTTCCACACGTTCTGTATCGACAGAAGGTAAGGATTCACTTTCCAGCCCTCGCAATCGTTCGATATAACGATAAATCACTCTAGGAGGCTCGGAATCGCGATATTCACCGTTTCCACACGTTCTGTATCGACAGAAGGTAAGGATTCACATTCCAGCTCTCGCAACCATTCGATATAACGATAAATCACATTGGAGGCTCGGAATCGCGATGTTCACCGTTTCCACGCGTTCTGTATCGACAGAAGGTAAAGATTCACTTTCCAGCCCTCGCAATCGTTCGATATAACAATAAATCACTCTAGGAGGATCGGAAACGCGATATTCACCGTTTCCACACGTTCTGTATCGACAGAAGGTAAGGATCCACTTTCCAGCTCTCGCAATCGTTCGATATAACGATAAATCACTCTAGGAGGCTCGGAATCGCGATATTCATCGTTTCCACACGTTCTGTATCGACAGATGGTAAGGATTCACTTTCCAGCCCTCGCAATCGTTCGATATAACGATAAATCACATTGGAGGCTCGGAATCGCGATATTCATCGTTTCCACACGTTCTGTATCGAAAGAAGGTAAGGATTCACTTTCCAGCCCTCGCAATCGTTCGATATAACGATAAATCACTCTAGGAGGATCGGATACGTGATATTCACCGTTTCCACACGTTCTGTATCGACAGAAGGTAAGGATTCACATTCCAGCTCTCGCAACCGTTCGATATAACGATAAATCACATTGGAGGCTCGGAATCGCGATATTCATCGTTTCCACGCGTTCTGTATTGACAGAAGGTAAGGATTCACTTTCCAGCCCTCGCAATCGTTCGATATAACGATAAATCACTATAGGAGGCTCGGAATCGCGATATTCACCGTTTCCACGCGTTCTGTATCGACAGAAGGTAAAGATTCACTTTCCAGCCCTCGCAATCGTTCGATATAACGATAAATCACTCTAGGAGGATCGGATACGCGATATTCACCGTTTCCACACGTTCTGTATCGACAGAAGGTAAGGATTCACATTCCAGCTCTCGCAACCATTCGATATAACGATAAATCACATTGGAGGCTCGGAATCGCGATATTCACCGCTTCCACGCGTTCTGTATCGACATAAGGTAAGGATTCACTTTCCAGCCCTCGCAATCGTTCGATATAACGATAAATCACTCTAGGAGGCTCGGAATCGCGATATTTACCGTTTCCACACGTTCTGTATCGACAGAAGGTAAGGATTCACTTTCCAGCCCTCGCAATCGTTCGATATAACGATAAATCACTCTAGGAGGATCGGATACGCGATATTCACCGTTTCCACACGTTCTGTATCGACAGAAGGTAAGGATTCACATTCCAGCTCTCGCAACCATTCGATATAACGATAAATCACATTGGAGGCTCGGAATCGCGATATTCATCGTTTCCACACGTTCTGTATCGAAAGAAGGTAAGGATTCACATTCCAGCTCTCGCAACCATTCGATATAACGATAAATCACATTGGAGGCTCGGAATCGCGATATTCATCGTTTCCACACGTTCTGTATCGAAAGAAGGTAAGGATTCACTTTCCAGCCCTCGCAATCGTTCGATATAACGATAAATCACTCTAGGAGGATCGGATACGCGATATTCACCGTTTCCACACGTTCTGTATCGACAGAAGGTAAGGATTCACATTCCAGCTCTCGCAACCGTTCGATATAACGATAAATCACATTGGAGGCTCGGAATCGCGATATTCATCGTTTCCACACGTTCTGTATTGACAGAAGGTAAGGATTCACTTTCCAGCCCTCGTAATCGTTCGATATAACGTAAATCACTCTAGGAGACTAGGAATCGCGATGTTCACCGCTTCCACACGTTCTGTATCGACATAAGGTAAGGATTCACTTTCCAGCCCTCGCAATCGTTCGATATAACGATAAATCACATTGGAGGCTCGGAATCGCGATATTCATCGTTTCCACACGTTCTGTATCGACAGAAGGTAAGGATTCACATTCCAGCTCTCGCAACCGTTCGATATAACGATAAATCACATTGGAGGCTCGGAATCGCGATATTCATCGTTTCCACACGTTCTGTATCGACAGAAGGTAAGGATTCACTTTCCAGCCCTCGCAATCGTTCGATATAACGATAAATCACATTGGAGGCTCGGAATCGCGATATTCATCGTTTCCACACGTTCTGTATTGACAGAAGGTAAGGATTCACTTTCCAGCCCTCGCAATCGTTCGATATAACGATAAATCACTATAGGAGGCTCGGAATCGCGATATTCACCGTTTCCACGCGTTCTGTATCGACAGAAGGTAAAGATTCACTTTCCAGCCCTCGCAGTCGTTCGATATAACGATAAATCACTCTAGGAGGATCGGATACGCGATATTCACCGTTTCCACACGTTCTGTATCGACAGAAGGTAAGGATTCACATTCCAGCTCTCGCAACCATTCGATATAACGATAAATCACATTGGAGGCTCGGAATCGCGATATTCACCGCTTCCACGCGTTCTGTATCGACATAAGGTAAGGATTCACTTTCCAGCCCTCGCAATCGTTCGATATAACGATAAATCACTCTAGGAGGCTCGGAATCGCGATATTTACGGTTTCCACACGTTCTGTATCGACAGAAGGTAAGGATTCACTTTCCAGCCCTCGCAATCGTTCGATATAACGATAAATCACTCTAGGAGGATCGGATACGCGATATTCACCGTTTCCACACGTTCTGTATCGACAGAAGGTAAGGATTCACATTCCAGCTCTCGCAACCATTCGATATAACGATAAATCACATTGGAGGCTCGGAATCGCGATATTCATCGTTTCCACACGTTCTGTATCGAAAGAAGGTAAGGATTCACATTCCAGCTCTCGCAACCATTCGATATAACGATAAATCACATTGGAGGCTCGGAATCGCGATATTCATCGTTTCCACACGTTCTGTATCGAAAGAAGGTAAGGATTCACTTTCCAGCCCTCGCAATCGTTCGATATAACGATAAATCACTCTAGGAGGATCGGATACGCGATATTCACCGTTTCCACACGTTCTGTATCGACAGAAGGTAAGGATTCACATTCCAGCTCTCGCAACCGTTCGATATAACGATAAATCACATTGGAGGCTCGGAATCGCGATATTCATCGTTTCCACACGTTCTGTATTGACAGAAGGTAAGGATTCACTTTCCAGCCCTCGTAATCGTTCGATATAACGTAAATCACTCTAGGAGACTAGGAATCGCGATGTTCACCGCTTCCACACGTTCTGTATCGACATAAGGTAAGGATTCACTTTCCAGCCCTCGCAATCGTTCGATATAACGATAAATCACATTGGAGGCTCGGAATCGCGATATTCATCGTTTCCACACGTTCTGTATCGACAGAAGGTAAGGATTCACATTCCAGCTCTCGCAACCGTTCGATATAACGATAAATCACATTGGAGGCTCGGAATCGCGATATTCATCGTTTCCACACGTTCTGTATCGACAGAAGGTAAGGATTCACTTTCCAGCCCTCGCAATAGTTCCACATAACGATAAATCACATTGGAGGTTCGGAATCGCGATATTCATCGTTTCCACACGTTCTGTATCGAAAGAAGGTAAGGATTCACTTTCCAGCCCTCGCAATCGTTCGATATAACGTAAATCACTCTAGGAGACTAGGAATCGCGATGTTCACCGTTTCCACGCGTTCTGTATCGACAGAAGGTAAAGATTCACTTTCCAGCCCTCGCAATCGTTCGATATAACAATAAATCACTCTAGGAGGATCGGAAACGCGATATTCACCGTTTCCACACGTTCTGTATCGACAGAAGGTAAGGATCCACTTTCCAGCTCTCGCAATCGTTCGATATAACGATAAATCACTCTAGGAGGCTCGGAATCGCGATATTCATCGTTTCCACACGTTCTGTATCGACAGATGGTAAGGATTCACTTTCCAGCCCTCGCAATCGTTCGATATAACGATAAATCACATTGGAGGCTCGGAATCGCGATATTCATCGTTTCCACACGTTCTGTATCGAAAGAAGGTAAGGATTCACTTTCCAGCCCTCGCAATCGTTCGATATAACGATAAATCACTCTAGGAGGATCGGATACGCGATATTCACCGTTTCCACACGTTCTGTATCGACAGAAGGTAAGGATTCACATTCCAGCTCTCGCAACCGTTCGATATAACGATAAATCACATTGGAGGCTCGGAATCGCGATATTCATCGTTTCCACGCGTTCTGTATTGACAGAAGGTAAGGATTCACTTTCCAGCCCTCGTAATCGTTCGATATAACGATAAATCACTATAGGAGGCTCGGAATCGCGATATTCACCGTTTCCACGCGTTCTGTATCGACAGAAGGTAAAGATTCACTTTCCAGCCCTCGCAATCGTTCGATATAACAATAAATCACTCTAGGAGGATCGGAAACGCGATATTCACCGTTTCCACACGTTCTGTATCGACAGAAGGTAAGGATTCACATTCCAGCTCGCGCAACCGTTCGATATAACGATAAATCACATTGGAGGCTCGGAATCGCGATATTCATCGTTTCCACACGTTCTGTGTCGACAGAAGGTAAGGATTCACTTTCCAGCCCTCGCAATCGTTCGATATAACGTAAATCACTCTAGGAGACTAGGAATCGCGATGATCACCGTTTCCACGCGTTCTGTATCGACAGAAGGTAAAGATTCACTTTCCAGCCCTCGCAATCGTTCGATATAACAATAAATCACTCTAGGAGGATCGGAAACGCGATATTCACCGTTTCCACACGTTCTGTATCGACAGAAGGTAAGGATCCACTTTCCAGCTCACGCAATCGTTCGATATAACGATAAATCAACCTAGGAGGCTCGGAATCGCGATATTCACCGTTTCCACACGTTCTGTATCGACAGAAGGTAAGGATCCACTTTCCAGCTCTCGCAATCGTTCGATATAACGATAAATCAACCTAGGAGGCTCGGAATCGCGATATTCACCGTTTCCACACGTTCTGTATCGACAGAAGGTAAGGATCCACTTTCCAGCTCTCGCAATCGTTCGATATAACGATAAATCACATTGGAGGCTCGGAATCGCGATATTCATCGTTTCCACACGTTCTGTATCGAAAGAAGGTACGGATTCACTTTCCAGCCCTCGTAATCGTTCGATATAACGATAAATCACTCTAGGAGACTCGGAATCGCGATATGCACCGTTTCCACACGTTCTGTATCGACAGAAGGTAAGGATTCACTTTCCAGCCCTCGTAATCGTTCGATATAACGTAAATCACTCTAGGAGACTAGGAATCGCGATGTTCACCGCTTCCACACGTTCTGTATCGACATAAGGTAAGGATTCACTTTCCAGCCCTCGCAATCGTTCGATATAACGATAAATCACATTGGAGGCTCGGAATCGCGATATTCATCGTTTCCACACGTTCTGTATCGAAAGAAGGTAAGGATTCACATTCCAGCTCTCGCAACCGTTCGATATAACGATAAATCACATTGGAGGCTCGGAATCGCGATATTCATCGTTTCCACACGTTCTGTATTGACAGAAGGTAAGGATTCACTTTCCAGCCCTCGTAATCGTTCGATATAACGTAAATCACTCTAGGAGACTAGGAATCGCGATGTTCACCGCTTCCACACGTTCTGTATCGACATAAGGTAAGGATTCACTTTCCAGCCCTCGCAATCGTTCGATATAACGATAAATCACATTGGAGGCTCGGAATCGCGATATTCATCGTTTCCACACGTTCTGTATCGACAGAAGGTAAGGATTCACATTCCAGCTCTCGCAACCGTTCGATATAACGATAAATCACATTGGAGGCTCGGAATCGCCATATTCATCGTTTCCACACGTTCTGTATCGACAGAAGGTAAGGATTCACTTTCCAGCCCTCGCAATAGTTCCATATAACGATAAATCACATTGGAGGTTCGGAATCGCGATATTCATCGTTTCCACACGTTCTGTATCGAAAGAAGGTAAGGATTCACTTTCCAGCCCTCGCAATCGTTCGATATAACGTAAATCACTCTAGGAGACTAGGAATCGCGATGTTCACCGTTTCCACGCGTTCTGTATCGACAGAAGGTAAAGATTCACTTTCCAGCCCTCGCAATCGTTCGATATAACAATAAATCACTCTAGGAGGATCGGAAACGCGATATTCACCGTTTCCACACGTTCTGTATCGACAGAAGGTAAGGATCCACTTTCCAGCTCTCGCAATCGTTCGATATAACGATAAATCACTCTAGGAGGCTCGGAATCGCGATATTCATCGTTTCCACACGTTCTGTATCGACAGAAGGTAAGGATTCACTTTCCAGCCCTCGCAATCGTTCGATATAACGATAAATCACATTGGAGGCTCGGAATCGCGATATTCATCGTTTCCACACATTCTGTATCGAAAGAAGGTAAGGATTCACTTTCCAGCCCTCGCAATCGTTCGATATAACGATAAATCACTCTAGGAGGATCGGATACGCGATATTCACCGTTTCCACACGTTCTGTATCGACAGAAGGTAAGGATTCACATTCCAGCTCTCGCAACCGTTCGATATAACGATAAATCACATTGGAGGCTCGGAATCGCGATATTCATCGTTTCCACACGTTCTGTATCGACAGAAGGTAAGGATCCACTTTCCAGCTCTCGCAATCGTTCGATATAACGATAAATCACTCTAGGAGGCTCGGAATCGCGATATTCATCGTTTCCACACGTTCTGTATCGACAGAAGGCAAGGATTCACTTTCCAGCCCTCGCAATCGTTCGATATAACGTAAATCACTCTAGGAGACTAGGAATCGCGATGTTCACCGCTTCCACGCGTTCTGTATCGACATAAGGTAAGGATTCACTTTCCAGCCCTCGCAATCGTTCGATATAACGATAAATCACTCTAGGAGGCTCGGAATCGCGATATTCACCGTTTCCACACGTTCTGTATCGACAGAAGGTAAGGATTCACTTTCCAGCCCTCGCAATCGTTCGATATAACGATAAATCACATTGGAGGCTCGGAATCGCGATATTCATCGTTTCCACACGTTCTGTATCGACAGAAGGTAAGGATTCACATTCCAGCTCTCGCAACCGTTCGATATAACGATAAATCACATTGGAGGCTCGGAATCGCGATATTCATCGTTTCCACACGTTCTGTATCGACAGAAGGTAAGGATTCACTTTCCAGCCCTCGCAATCGTTCGATATAACGATAAATCACATTGGAGGCTCGGAATCGCGATATTCATCGTTTCCACACGTTCTGTATTGACAGAAGGTAAGGATTCACTTTCCAGCCCTCGCAATCGTTCGATATAACGATAAATCACTATAGGAGGCTCGGAATCGCGATATTCACCGTTTCCACGCGTTCTGTATCGACAGAAGGTAAAGATTCACTTTCCAGCCCTCGCAGTCGTTCGATATAACGATAAATCACTCTAGGAGGATCGGATACGCGATATTCACCGTTTCCACACGTTCTGTATCGACAGAAGGTAAGGATTCACATTCCAGCTCTCGCAACCATTCGATATAACGATAAATCACTCTAGGAGGATCGGATACGCGATATTCACCGTTTCCACACGTTCTGTATCGACAGAAGGTAAGGATTCACATTCCAGCTCTCGCAACCATTCGATATAACGATAAATCACATTGGAGGCTCGGAATCGCGATATTCATCGTTTCCACACGTTCTGTATCGAAAGAAGGTAAGGATTCACATTCCAGCTCTCGCAACCATTCGATATAACGATAAATCACATTGGAGGCTCGGAATCGCGATATTCATCGTTTCCACACGTTCTGTATCGAAAAAAGGTAAGGATTCACTTTCCAGCCCTCGCAATCGTTCGATATAACGATAAATCACTCTAGGAGGATCGGATACGCGATATTCATCGTTTCCACACGTTCTGTATTGACAGAAGGTAAGGATTCACTTTCCAGCCCTCGTAATCGTTCGATATAACGTAAATCACTCTAGGAGACTAGGAATCGCGATGTTCACCGCTTCCACACGTTCTGTATCGACATAAGGTAAGGATTCACTTTCCAGCCCTCGCAATCGTTCGATATAACGATAAATCACATTGGAGGCTCGGAATCGCGATATTCATCGTTTCCACACGTTCTGTATCGACAGAAGGTAAGGATTCACATTCCAGCTCTCGCAACCGTTCGATATAACGATAAATCACATTGGAGGCTCGGAATCGCGATATTCATCGTTTCCACACGTTCTGTATCGACAGAAGGTAAGGATTCACTTTCCAGCCCTCGCAATAGTTCCACATAACGATAAATCACATTGGAGGTTCGGAATCGCGATATTCATCGTTTCCACACGTTCTGTATCGAAAGAAGGTAAGGATTCACTTTCCAGCCCTCGCAATCGTTCGATATAACGTAAATCACTCTAGGAGACTAGGAATCGCGATGTTCACCGTTTCCACGCGTTCTGTATCGACAGAAGGTAAAGATTCACTTTCCAGCCCTCGCAATCGTTCGATATAACAATAAATCACTCTAGGAGGATCGGAAACGCGATATTCACCGTTTCCACACGTTCTGTATCGACAGAAGGTAAGGATCCACTTTCCAGCTCTCGCAATCGTTCGATATAACGATAAATCACTCTAGGAGGCTCGGAATCGCGATATTCATCGTTTCCACACGTTCTGTATCGACAGATGGTAAGGATTCACTTTCCAGCCCTCGCAATCGTTCGATATAACGATAAATCACATTGGAGGCTCGGAATCGCGATATTCATCGTTTCCACACGTTCTGTATCGAAAGAAGGTAAGGATTCACTTTCCAGCCCTCGCAATCGTTCGATATAACGATAAATCACTCTAGGAGGATCGGATACGCGATATTCACCGTTTCCACACGTTCTGTATCGACAGAAGGTAAGGATTCACATTCCAGCTCTCGCAACCGTTCGATATAACGATAAATCACATTGGAGGCTCGGAATCGCGATATTCATCGTTTCCACGCGTTCTGTATTGACAGAAGGTAAGGATTCACTTTCCAGCCCTCGTAATCGTTCGATATAACGATAAATCACTATAGGAGGCTCGGAATCGCGATATTCACCGTTTCCACGCGTTCTGTATCGACAGAAGGTAAAGATTCACTTTCCAGCCCTCGCAATCGTTCGATATAACAATAAATCACTCTAGGAGGATCGGAAACGCGATATTCACCGTTTCCACACGTTCTGTATCGACAGAAGGTAAGGATTCACATTCCAGCTCTCGCAACCGTTCGATATAACGATAAATCACATTGGAGGCTCGGAATCGCGATATTCATCGTTTCCACACGTTCTGTGTCGACAGAAGGTAAGGATTCACTTTCCAGCCCTCGCAATCGTTCGATATAACGTAAATCACTCTAGGAGACTAGGAATCGCGATGATCACCGTTTCCACGCGTTCTGTATCGACAGAAGGTAAAGATTCACTTTCCAGCCCTCGCAATCGTTCGATATAACAATAAATCACTCTAGGAGGATCGGAAACGCGATATTCACCGTTTCCACACGTTCTGTATCGACAGAAGGTAAGGATCCACTTTCCAGCTCACGCAATCGTTCGATATAACGATAAATCAACCTAGGAGGCTCGGAATCGCGATATTCACCGTTTCCACACGTTCTGTATCGACAGAAGGTAAGGATCCACTTTCCAGCTCTCGCAATCGTTCGATATAACGATAAATCACATTGGAGGCTCGGAATCGCGATATTCATCGTTTCCACACGTTCTGTATCGAAAGAAGGTACGGATTCACTTTCCAGCCCTCGTAATCGTTCGATATAACGATAAATCACTCTAGGAGACTCGGAATCGCGATATGCACCGTTTCCACACGTTCTGTATCGACAGATGGTAAGGATTCACTTTCCAGCCCTCGCAATCGTTCGATATAACGATAAATCACATTGGAGGCTCGGAATCGCGATATTCATCGTTTCCACACGTTCTGTATCGAAAGAAGGTAAGGATTCACTTTCCAGCCCTCGCAATCGTTCGATATAACGATAAATCACTCTAGGAGGATCGGATACGCGATATTCACCGTTTCCACACGTTCTGTATCGACAGAAGGTAAGGATTCACATTCCAGCTCTCGCAACCGTTCGATATAACGATAAATCACATTGGAGGCTCGGAATCGCGATATTCATCGTTTCCACACGTTCTGTATCGAAAGAAGGTACGGATTCACTTTCCAGCCCTCGTAATCGTTCGATATAACGATAAATCACTCTAGGAGACTCGGAATCGCGATATGCACCGTTTCCACACGTTCTGTATCGACAGAAGGTAAGGATTCACTTTCCAGCCCTCGTAATCGTTCGATATAACGTAAATCACTCTAGGAGACTAGGAATCGCGATGTTCACCGCTTCCACACGTTCTGTATCGACATAAGGTAAGGATTCACTTTCCAGCCCTCGCAATCGTTCGATATAACGATAAATCACATTGGAGGCTCGGAATCGCGATATTCATCGTTTCCACACGTTCTGTATCGAAAGAAGGTAAGGATTCACATTCCAGCTCTCGCAACCGTTCGATATAACGATAAATCACATTGGAGGCTCGGAATCGCGATATTCATCGTTTCCACACGTTCTGTATTGACAGAAGGTAAGGATTCACTTTCCAGCCCTCGTAATCGTTCGATATAACGTAAATCACTCTAGGAGACTAGGAATCGCGATGTTCACCGCTTCCACACGTTCTGTATCGACATAAGGTAAGGATTCACTTTCCAGCCCTCGCAATCGTTCGATATAACGATAAATCACATTGGAGGCTCGGAATCGCGATATTCATCGTTTCCACACGTTCTGTATCGACAGAAGGTAAGGATTCACATTCCAGCTCTCGCAACCGTTCGATATAACGATAAATCACATTGGAGGCTCGGAATCGCGATATTCATCGTTTCCACACGTTCTGTATCGACAGAAGGTAAGGATTCACTTTCCAGCCCTCGCAATAGTTCCATATAACGATAAATCACATTGGAGGTTCGGAATCGCGATATTCATCGTTTCCACACGTTCTGTATCGAAAGAAGGTAAGGATTCACTTTCCAGCCCTCGCAATCGTTCGATATAACGTAAATCACTCTAGGAGACTAGGAATCGCGATGTTCACCGTTTCCACGCGTTCTGTATCGACAGAAGGTAAAGATTCACTTTCCAGCCCTCGCAATCGTTCGATATAACAATAAATCACTCTAGGAGGATCGGAAACGCGATATTCACCGTTTCCACACGTTCTGTATCGACAGAAGGTAAGGATCCACTTTCCAGCTCTCGCAATCGTTCGATATAACGATAAATCACTCTAGGAGGCTCGGAATCGCGATATTCATCGTTTCCACACGTTCTGTATCGACAGAAGGTAAGGATTCACTTTCCAGCCCTCGCAATCGTTCGATATAACGATAAATCACATTGGAGGCTCGGAATCGCGATATTCATCGTTTCCACACATTCTGTATCGAAAGAAGGTAAGGATTCACTTTCCAGCCCTCGCAATCGTTCGATATAACGATAAATCACTCTAGGAGGATCGGATACGCGATATTCACCGTTTCCACACGTTCTGTATCGACAGAAGGTAAGGATTCACATTCCAGCTCTCGCAACCGTTCGATATAACGATAAATCACATTGGAGGCTCGGAATCGCGATATTCATCGTTTCCACACGTTCTGTATCGACAGAAGGTAAGGATCCACTTTCCAGCTCTCGCAATCGTTCGATATAACGATAAATCACTCTAGGAGGCTCGGAATCGCGATATTCATCGTTTCCACACGTTCTGTATCGACAGAAGGCAAGGATTCACTTTCCAGCCCTCGCAATCGTTCGATATAACGTAAATCACTCTAGGAGACTAGGAATCGCGATGTTTACCGCTTCCACGCGTTCTGTATCGACATAAGGTAAGGATTCACTTTCCAGCCCTCGCAATCGTTCGATATAACGATAAATCACTCTAGGAGGCTCGGAATCGCGATATTCACCGTTTCCACACGTTCTGTATCGACAGAAGGTAAGGATTCACTTTCCAGCCCTCGCAATCGTTCGATATAACGATAAATCACTCTAGGAGGATCGGATACGCGATATTCACCGTGTCCACACGTTCTGTATCGACAGAAGGTAAGGATTCACATTCCAGCTCTCGCAACCATTCGATATAACGATAAATCACATTGGAGGCTCGGAATCGCGATATTCATCGTTTCCACACGTTCTGTATCGAAAGAAGGTAAGGATTCACTTTCCAGCCCTCGCAATCGTTCGATATGACGATAAATCACTCTAGGAGGCTCGGAATCGCGATATTCATCGTTTCCACACGTTCTGTATCGACAGAAGGCAAGGATCCACTTTCCAGCCCTCGCAATCGTTCGATATAACGATAAATCACTCTAGGAGGATCGGATACGCGATATTCACCGTTTCCACACGTTCTGTATCGACAGAAGGTAAGGATCCACTTTCAACCTCTCGCAACCATTCGATATAACGACAAATCACATTGGAGGCTCGGAATCGCGATATTCATCGTTTCCACACGTTCTGTATTGACAGAAGGTAAGGATTCACTTTCCAGCCCTCGTAGTCGTCCGATATAACGATAAATAACTATAGGAGGCTCGGAATCGCGATATTCACCGTTTCCACGCGTTCTGTATCGACAGAAGGTAAAGATTCACTTTCCAGCCCTCGCAATCGTTCGATATAACAATAAATCACTCTAGGAGGATCGGAAACGCGATATTCACCGTTTCCACACGTTCTGTATCGACAGAAGGTAAGGATCCACTTTCCAGCTCTCGCAATCGTTCGATATAACGATAAATCACTCTAGGAGGCTCGGAATCGCGATATTCATCGTTTCCACACGTTCTGTATCGACAGAAGGTAAGGATTCACTTTCCAGCCCTCGCAATCGTTCGATATAACGATAAATCACATTGGAGGCTCGGAATCGCGATATTCATCGTTTCCACACGTTCTGTATCGAAAGAAGGTAACGATTCACTTTCCAGCCCTCGCAATCGTTCGATATAACGATAAATCACTCTAGGAGGATCGGATACGCGATATTCACCGTTTCCACACGTTCTGTATCGACAGAAGGTAAGGATTCACATTCCAGCTCTCGCAACCGTTCGATATAACGATAAATCACATTGGAGGCTCGGAATCGCGATATTCATCGTTTCCACACGTTCTGTATCGACAGAAGGTAAGGATTCACTTTCCAGCCCTCGCATTCGTTCGATATAACGATAAATCACTCTAGGAGGCTCGGAATCGCGATATTCACCGTTTCCACACGTTCTGTATCGACAGAAGGTAAGGATTCACATTCCAGCTCTCGCAACCATTCGATATAACGACAAATCACATTGGAGGCTCGGAATCGCGATATTCATCGTTTCCACACGTTCTGTATTGACAGAAGGTAAGGATTCACTTTCCAGCCCTCGTAATCGTTCGATATAACGATAAACCACTATAGGAGGCTCAGAATCGCGATATTCACCGTTTCCACGCGTTCTGTATCGACAGAAGGTAAAGATTCACTTTCCAGCCCTCGCAATCGTTCGATATAACAATAAATCACTCTAGGAGGATCGGAAACGCGATATTCACCGTTTCCACACGTTCTGTATCGACAGAAGGTAAGGATTCACTTTCCAGCCCTCGCAATCGTTCGATATAACGATAAATCACTCTAGGAGGATCGGATACGCGATATTCACCGTTTCCACACGTTCTGTATCGACAGAAGGTAAGGATTCACATTCCAGCTCTCGCAACCGTTCGATATAACGATAAATCACATTGGAGGCTCGGAATCGCGATATTCATCGTTTCCACACGTTCTGTATTGACAGAAGGTAAGGATTCACTTTCCAGCCCTCGTAATCGTTCGATATAACGTAAATCACTCTAGGAGACTAGGAATCGCGATGTTCACCGCTTCCACACGTTCTGTATCGACATAAGGTAAGGATTCACTTTCCAGCCCTCGCAATCGTTCGATATAACGATAAATCACATTGGAGGCTCGGAATCGCGATATTCATCGTTTCCACACGTTCTGTATCGAAAGAAGGTAAGGATTCACATTCCAGCTCTCGCAACCGTTCGATATAACGATAAATCACATTGGAGGCTCGGAATCGCGATATTCATCGTTTCCACACGTTCTGTATTGACAGAAGGTAAGGATTCACTTTCCAGCCCTCGTAATCGTTCGATATAACGTAAATCACTCTAGGAGACTAGGAATCGCGATGTTCACCGCTTCCACACGTTCTGTATCGACATAAGGTAAGGATTCACTTTCCAGCCCTCGCAATCGTTCGATATAACGATAAATCACATTGGAGGCTCGGAATCGCGATATTCATCGTTTCCACACGTTCTGTATCGAAAGAAGGTAAGGATTCACTTTCCAGCCCTCGCAATCGTTCGATATAACGATAAATCACTCTAGGAGGATCGGATACGCGATATTCACCGTTTCCACACGTTCTGTATCGACAGAAGGTAAGGATTCACATTCCAGCTCTCGCAACCGTTCGATATAACGATAAATCACATTGGAGGCTCGGAATCGCGATATTCATCGTTTCCACACGTTCTGTATCGAAAGAAGGTACGGATTCACTTTCCAGCCCTCGTAATCGTTCGATATAACGATAAATCACTCTAGGAGACTCGGAATCGCGATATGCACCGTTTCCACACGTTCTGTATCGACAGAAGGTAAGGATTCACTTTCCAGCCCTCGTAATCGTTCGATATAACGTAAATCACTCTAGGAGACTAGGAATCGCGATGTTCACCGCTTCCACACGTTCTGTATCGACATAAGGTAAGGATTCACTTTCCAGCCCTCGCAATCGTTCGATATAACGATAAATCACATTGGAGGCTCGGAATCGCGATATTCATCGTTTCCACACGTTCTGTATCGAAAGAAGGTAAGGATTCACATTCCAGCTCTCGCAACCGTTCGATATAACGATAAATCACATTGGAGGCTCGGAATCGCGATATTCATCGTTTCCACACGTTCTGTATTGACAGAAGGTAAGGATTCACTTTCCAGCCCTCGTAATCGTTCGATATAACGTAAATCACTCTAGGAGACTAGGAATCGCGATGTTCACCGCTTCCACACGTTCTGTATCGACATAAGGTAAGGATTCACTTTCCAGCCCTCGCAATCGTTCGATATAACGATAAATCACATTGGAGGCTCGGAATCGCGATATTCATCGTTTCCACACGTTCTGTATCGACAGAAGGTAAGGATTCACATTCCAGCTCTCGCAACCGTTCGATATAACGATAAATCACATTGGAGGCTCGGAATCGCGATATTCATCGTTTCCACACGTTCTGTATCGACAGAAGGTAAGGATTCACTTTCCAGCCCTCGCAATAGTTCCATATAACGATAAATCACATTGGAGGTTCGGAATCGCGATATTCATCGTTTCCACACGTTCTGTATCGAAAGAAGGTAAGGATTCACTTTCCAGCCCTCGCAATCGTTCGATATAACGTAAATCACTCTAGGAGACTAGGAATCGCGATGTTCACCGTTTCCACGCGTTCTGTATCGACAGAAGGTAAAGATTCACTTTCCAGCCCTCGCAATCGTTCGATATAACAATAAATCACTCTAGGAGGATCGGAAACGCGATATTCACCGTTTCCACACGTTCTGTATCGACAGAAGGTAAGGATCCACTTTCCAGCTCTCGCAATCGTTCGATATAACGATAAATCACTCTAGGAGGCTCGGAATCGCGATATTCATCGTTTCCACACGTTCTGTATCGACAGAAGGTAAGGATTCACTTTCCAGCCCTCGCAATCGTTCGATATAACGATAAATCACATTGGAGGCTCGGAATCGCGATATTCATCGTTTCCACACATTCTGTATCGAAAGAAGGTAAGGATTCACTTTCCAGCCCTCGCAATCGTTCGATATAACGATAAATCACTCTAGGAGGATCGGATACGCGATATTCACCGTTTCCACACGTTCTGTATCGACAGAAGGTAAGGATTCACATTCCAGCTCTCGCAACCGTTCGATATAACGATAAATCACATTGGAGGCTCGGAATCGCGATATTCATCGTTTCCACACGTTCTGTATCGACAGAAGGTAAGGATCCACTTTCCAGCTCTCGCAATCGTTCGATATAACGATAAATCACTCTAGGAGGCTCGGAATCGCGATATTCATCGTTTCCACACGTTCTGTATCGACAGAAGGCAAGGATTCACTTTCCAGCCCTCGCAATCGTTCGATATAACGTAAATCACTCTAGGAGACTAGGAATCGCGATGTTTACCGCTTCCACGCGTTCTGTATCGACATAAGGTAAGGATTCACTTTCCAGCCCTCGCAATCGTTCGATATAACGATAAATCACTCTAGGAGGCTCGGAATCGCGATATTCACCGTTTCCACACGTTCTGTATCGACAGAAGGTAAGGATTCACTTTCCAGCCCTCGCAATCGTTCGATATAACGATAAATCACTCTAGGAGGATCGGATACGCGATATTCACCGTGTCCACACGTTCTGTATCGACAGAAGGTAAGGATTCACATTCCAGCTCTCGCAACCATTCGATATAACGATAAATCACATTGGAGGCTCGGAATCGCGATATTCATCGTTTCCACACGTTCTGTATCGAAAGAAGGTAAGGATTCACTTTCCAGCCCTCGCAATCGTTCGATATGACGATAAATCACTCTAGGAGGCTCGGAATCGCGATATTCATCGTTTCCACACGTTCTGTATCGACAGAAGGCAAGGATCCACTTTCCAGCCCTCGCAATCGTTCGATATAACGATAAATCACTCTAGGAGGATCGGATACGCGATATTCACCGTTTCCACACGTTCTGTATCGACAGAAGGTAAGGATCCACTTTCAACCTCTCGCAACCATTCGATATAACGACAAATCACATTGGAGGCTCGGAATCGCGATATTCATCGTTTCCACACGTTCTGTATTGACAGAAGGTAAGGATTCACTTTCCAGCCCTCGTAGTCGTCCGATATAACGATAAATAACTATAGGAGGCTCGGAATCGCGATATTCACCGTTTCCACGCGTTCTGTATCGACAGAAGGTAAAGATTCACTTTCCAGCCCTCGCAATCGTTCGATATAACAATAAATCACTCTAGGAGGATCGGAAACGCGATATTCACCGTTTCCACACGTTCTGTATCGACAGAAGGTAAGGATCCACTTTCCAGCTCTCGCAATCGTTCGATATAACGATAAATCACTCTAGGAGGCTCGGAATCGCGATATTCATCGTTTCCACACGTTCTGTATCGACAGAAGGTAAGGATTCACTTTCCAGCCCTCGCAATCGTTCGATATAACGATAAATCACATTGGAGGCTCGGAATCGCGATATTCATCGTTTCCACACGTTCTGTATCGAAAGAAGGTAACGATTCACTTTCCAGCCCTCGCAATCGTTCGATATAACGATAAATCACTCTAGGAGGATCGGATACGCGATATTCACCGTTTCCACACGTTCTGTATCGACAGAAGGTAAGGATTCACATTCCAGCTCTCGCAACCGTTCGATATAACGATAAATCACATTGGAGGCTCGGAATCGCGATATTCATCGTTTCCACACGTTCTGTATCGACAGAAGGTAAGGATTCACTTTCCAGCCCTCGCATTCGTTCGATATAACGATAAATCACTCTAGGAGGCTCGGAATCGCGATATTCACCGTTTCCACACGTTCTGTATCGACAGAAGGTAAGGATTCACATTCCAGCTCTCGCAACCATTCGATATAACGACAAATCACATTGGAGGCTCGGAATCGCGATATTCATCGTTTCCACACGTTCTGTATTGACAGAAGGTAAGGATTCACTTTCCAGCCCTCGTAATCGTTCGATATAACGATAAACCACTATAGGAGGCTCAGAATCGCGATATTCACCGTTTCCACGCGTTCTGTATCGACAGAAGGTAAAGATTCACTTTCCAGCCCTCGCAATCGTTCGATATAACAATAAATCACTCTAGGAGGATCGGAAACGCGATATTCACCGTTTCCACACGTTCTGTATCGACAGAAGGTAAGGATTCACTTTCCAGCCCTCGCAATCGTTCGATATAACGATAAATCACTCTAGGAGGATCGGATACGCGATATTCACCGTTTCCACACGTTCTGTATCGACAGAAGGTAAGGATTCACATTCCAGCTCTCGCAACCGTTCGATATAACGATAAATCACATTGGAGGCTCGGAATCGCGATATTCATCGTTTCCACACGTTCTGTATTGACAGAAGGTAAGGATTCACTTTCCAGCCCTCGTAATCGTTCGATATAACGTAAATCACTCTAGGAGACTAGGAATCGCGATGTTCACCGTTTCCACACGTTCTGTATCGACAGAAGCTAAGTGTCAGGTCCTGGGCGTTGGTTACTTTATCAAATTAATTATTACTTACCTTGATCTAGATGTTGTATTTATATTTGCCTTTGGGGTCACGCACTGCGTACGCCTGTCGTATAGTCCGGGCCTTTGTCACTCACTTTACTGCTTGTATAACTCGCTGTGGTGGTTCGTCGATATCAATAGGGATAAGATGCCAGGGAATAGGAGTAGGAATGTGCTCCCAGTTATGTATTCTCAACTCTTACCGGTTCGTATAGAAAACGAAACAGCTTTTTATATTGATACCTTCTGCCTGCTCGGCGAGTACGTCTCATTCGATTTTATATTCTCAAACACGCTCGTTATTCACTGTGCAGCGAAGCCTTGCACCTCTGTGAGAGATCGTGGAGAGTTATACGATCAAATGGAATCGTTACAGTAATCCGTGCAGCGAAGCCTTGCACCTCTGATTGACGTATTAGATTCATTTCGTTCGTTATTTCTAAATGTTAACTGAATGTAAAGGATCGGTGAAATAAGCGAGAAAGGTTTAATGTCAAATAATAAAGTATTGTAGGAACCGAATAAAAAGGAAGGGCAGGCTTCGGGAATCGAACCCGAGATCTTCCTATTTCTAGGCACTGATCAGTCCATTTACGCCACGGCCCCTTCCCGATATTCTCTATTCGTTTGTTCCTCTTAACTTCGTTCTTTGATGGAGGCGCCCGATCCCACACTCGGCCATCCTACAAGGAAATTCGCCCTCGAATTTCATCCTGTAGCTTCACAACTACTGAACACTACAACCCGCCCAACTTCACACCTTGAATTCGTGTCCCCCATTGCCGACGGTTGCTTCAGCTCTCATTATTTCTCAACGCTAAGACGCACGACAACTTCACATCTTGAATTCGTGTCCCTCATTGCCGCCGTCTGTTTCTTTGTACGCAGCGCCTCGTGTGGTCCGGTGCTGCCCTCCATCCCACTTCTGACACCAAATGTAGGAACCGAATAAAAAGAAAAGGGCAGGCTTCGGGAATCGAACCCGAGACCTTCGTATTTCTAGGCACTGATCAGTCCATTTACGCCACGGCCCCTTCCCGATATTCGCTATTCGTTTGTTCCTCTTAACTTCGTTCTTTGATGGAGGCGCCCGATCCCACAGTATATATATAAATATATATTCTGGATTAAGAGTACAACTTATTTAAGTAGCTTAACTTACGATTTAGTATGAGTTGGAATTATCCGATCCCGCCCGTCGTGAAAGACGGAGATGCAGGACTCGCCGGCCTATGCCGCGGCCGCGGCCGCTGGCCTGCTCCCCCTCTCGCGCGGTGTAAAAACGGTGGCGTTCCGGGGGGCATCGATGCTTGGGAGACGGGCGGCCCTGCTGTGGAAGGACAATTGTTTTCCTGTTACCCCGCAGGGCTGCCGAAGGCTGGAAACGGCGACGGGTGTGAGGTTGGGATTGGGGGGGGGGGGGGGGCTCGCTGGCAATTATTCCGCCAGCGAGACCCCCCATCCCATGTAGAAGCGGTGGCGTGGCTGGGGGCTTGGTGGTGTTCCCCCTCCCCCCACGCAGATATGCCACGGCTGACACGATGACTGGCGGGCTCGCCAAGGGGGGGCCACGTTGCCTCCCGCTTCTCGCGACGTCGTCGGAGAGCCACAGGCGGCACGGGTGGGGACCCGAGCCGTCCCGATCATGGCCTGGAGGAAGGCTGCGCCGGGTGTTGGCCCGGCGTGGACCTGTGCAGTACCGGAGGGTCCTCTTTGACCATCCCAAGGATGGGGCTGTGATAGCCAGGGCGTGGGGAGGCACCGGAAGATATCTCCGGAGGTAACGGGGCCGCCCCAAACAGCGCCGAGGATAGGCAACCGGGGTGGTTTTAGTCGGTAAGAAGCCGACACTACCTCCTGCCCTCCCCCAGGGTCGGAGGGGTCTTATGAAGATTTCAACCTCGAAAAAAAAGGTTGGGGGGGTTAAAGGGTGGGTTGGGAGTAGGTTTATTCCAGATGGCGGCGGTCAGAAAGGTGGCCCTGACCAGTTCCCACCTCAAGGGAACTTATATAAGGGACCTGAAGGTGGCCGCGTTCACCGTCAGCGTCGCAGTCACCGAGATGGCAAAGAGGTCGGCCACCACAAACGAGCAACAAATAGGAGAGGAAAACCTCCGACTGCGCGGGCGGGTGGCTGATCTGGAGTTGGCACTCGCCACGGCGAAGGCGGCCCCAAGTCCGCGAGGAGTCCCGAGGAACGTGGCCACGAACCCGGCCCCACCCCCCGCGACTGCCCAAAAGAAGAGGGATCAACAGCGGCAGCAGCAGCAGCAGCCGACAACAAAGGATGGAAGGAAGGGACCCAAGGCTGTCCCTCCGAAGGTCCAGCAGCGGAGGCCTCCGCGCACGGCTGCGATCGCCCTTAGTATAAAAGAAGGGGCGAAGACCACCTACGCGGAGGCGATGAGCTCTGCCTCCAAAATAGATCTGGCGGAGCTCAACATTACGGAGCTGCGGCCCAAGAGGGCGGTCACCGGGGGGCTCCTCCTGGAAATCCCTGGACCGGAGGGGGCAGCCAAGGCGGACGCTCTCGCAGCAAAAATGCGGGAGGTCCTGAGCGCCGAGGACGGGATCACCGTGGCGCGCCCTATTAAGATGGCGGAACTCAGGGTCAGGGACCTGGTGGCGGCCACCACCACCGGAGATGTGACCGCGGCCATCGCGGCTGTGGGAGGATGCGGCCCGGCGGAGGTGAAGACCGGGGAGATAAGGTCGTCTCTGCTGGGACTGGGCACCGTCTGGGTGAGGTGCCCGCTGGCGGCAGCGAGGAAAGTGGCGGCTGCGAAGAAAATCCGGATAGGATGGACAACGGACCGTGTGGAGGCGCTGGCGGACCGCCCGCTGCAGTGCTTTCGCTGCCTCGAGACGGGACACGTCAGGCAGCGGTGCACCAGCACCGTGGACCGCAGCGGGCGCTGCCACAACTGCGGGAGCCCTGAGCACAGGGTGGCGAAGTGCAGGAGCGCTCCGAAATGGCCCCTGTGTTCCGACCTGGGCAGGCCAGCGAGACACCGGATGGGGACCAAGGGATGCGCGCCCCCGACCAAAGGGAATAGGAAGCAGGGAGCCACGGGTGGTGTGCAGCAAACCCAGCTGGCCTCCAAACTAGCTGCCCTGAGCCTGGAGGCGAAGACTACGGAGGCGGCAGCACCGGGGACCCCTGGCCTTGAGAGGAAGGAGACGGAGGACGCGATGCCACCACCGGCGACACCATCCGCGACCGAGGAGAAGAGGCCCGTGGAGGAAGGGGCCATGGACCTGGACCAGTGAAGGGGCTATGGCCCTGCTGCGAAAGGCCAACCTTAACCACTCGGCCAGGGCGCAAGACATACTTGTCCAGCCTATGGCCGAGTGGGGTGTGGGGTTGGCGATAGCTGCCGAGCCGTACAGGATCCCGGACCACCCCAATTGGGTGGGAAACCCGGGCGGCTCGGTAACGATTATCCTGGGAGGGGCCTCGGCGCCCTCGCCGTTCTCACTTCTGGAGAGCGGTGATGGGTACGTCGCGGTGAAGTGGGGAGACCTTACGGTGGTGGGGGTCTATGCACCGCCTCGATGGGACCTCGGGTCCTACGAGGAGTTCTTTGACGGGGTCGCGGGATGTGTCTCGCGACAACGGCCCCGTCCGGTCATCGTCCTGGGGGACTTCAACGCCAAGTCCCACACCTGGGGCTCCCCTAGGACAGACCTGAGGGGCGAGGCGGTGCTGGACTGGGCGGCCGGTTCCGACCTCCGACTACTGAATCGGGGGTCCGCCAGCACTTGCGTCCGCTATCGGGGGGAGTCCATCGTGGACCTGACATGGGCATCACCCTCGGTGGTGGATCGCGTTAGGGGTTGGAGGGTGGCCACAGGAGGTGGAAACGTTAAGTGACCACCTCTACATCCTTATAGAGCTGCGCGCCACCCGGGGTCGCGGACCAAGGGGAAGGGGAAGGAGGGGTGGGGGGTATGGGCCCCCTGACACTCCCCAAGATCGGAAGAGGTGGGCGCTGAAGCGCCTGCACGAGGACGCGCAGATGGCGGCGTCCCTCGCCGTGGCCTGGCCCGGAACCCCGGCTGGGCCCGTCGTCTACGTGGAGGAAGAAGCGGCGCGATTCCAGAGGGGCATGGTGGCGATATGCGACGCTGCCATGCCTCGATCCCGCGCCGCGGATAGACGGGCCACGTATTGGTGGTCGCCGGTGATAGCGCATCTGCGCGATGTATGCGTTCGCGCACGGCGACTACTCCAAAGAGCCCGTCGAAGGCGGCGTCGCGACATGGCGAGGGAGCGCCAGCTATACGAGGGCTACCGGGAGCACGTGGTGGCCCTCCAGCTGGCCATCAAGAGTGCACAGGCGGAGGCATGGTCCGAGCTCCTCCAAGACCTGGACCGTGAACCCTGGGGGCGCCCCTACAAGATGGTGATGGCCAAACTTCGGCCGTGGGCGCCCCCCGTGACGGACACCTTGGACCCCGATTTCCTCGACAGGGTGGTGGACACCCTGTTCCCCCCAGACGAGGGGGGGGGGACCGACACCGGATCTCGGGGCACCGGACCCGAACACCTGGTCCGACGATATGGGTGTCACGGCGGAGGAGCTGGCCCTGGCCGTCAAAAGGATGAGGGCCCGCTGCACAGCCCCGGGTCCAGACGGCATACCGGGCCGGGCCATGTCCCTTGCCCTGCGCGTCCTCGGACCACGCCTCAGGCGTCTGTTCGATGGGTGTCTGAGGACGGGATGTACTCCGTCCAGCTGGAAGAGGGGGAGGATGGTCCTCCTCAGGAAGCTGGGCAAGCCCGCAGATTCTCCCTCGGCATACAGGCCGATTTGTCTCCTCGACGAGGTGGGAAAGCTATTCGAGAGGGTGTTGGCTTCCCGCCTCTCGGGGCACCTGTCCCGGGTAGGTCCCGACTTGGCCGAGTCCCAATTTGGATTCAGGGGGGGACGCTCGACGGTCGATGCCATCGGCCGCGTGAGGTCCCCCTCGGACTCGGCCACGTCCCGTGGGGGGGTGGCGTTGGCGGTAAGTCTAGACATCACCAACGCCTTTAACTCCCTCCCCTGGGGGCGCACCGGGAGGGGGGGCACTCGCCGACCACGGAGTGCCCCTCTACGTGAGGAGGGTCCTGAGGGACTACTTGAGGGACAGGCGGATCGAGTACCCCGGTAGGAGTGGCCGGATGTGCTCGAGGGGGGTGGACCGCGGTGTCCCACAGGGGTCGGTCCTGGGCCCCATACTGTGAGACATCGGGTACGATAGCGTGCTGCGGGCTTCCCTCCCGACCGGCGTCAGCCTGACGTGTTACGCCGATGACACGCTGCTGATGGCCGTCGGGAGGGACTGGAGGAGGACCCGCCCGGCTGGCGGAAATGGGATTGGCCTCCGTAGTGGAAGGTATCCGGGGGCTGGGGCTGCAGATCTCCCCGCCGAAGACTGAAGCCATATGGTTTCACGACAGGTCTTGGCGCGGGGGACCGCCCCGGTCCTGGATCATGGTAGGTGAGGAGTATGTTCAGGTTGGGGACCGGATGAACTATCTCGGTCTCCTCCTGGACATCCACTGGCGCTTCGAGGCCCACTTCGACCAACTGGACCCCCGACTGTAGAGGACGGCGACCGGCCTTGACCGCCTACTCCCCAACATTGGGGGCCCGGAGGAGAGAGTGCGCCGCCTGTATCTCGGTGTGGTGCGGTCCATGGCCCTGTACGGCGCGCCGATATGGGCGTCTGCCCTGATGGCAAGGCGGCGCAGCAGGATGCTGCTGCGTCGAGTGCAAAGGAGGATAGCCATCAGGGTGGCCAGGGGGTATCGCACCATATCCCACGAGGCGGCGCTGATATTGGCGGGCACCGTGCCCTTCGACTACCTGGCGGAGGGAGACGCTCACGTCTACGAGCGTCTCCGAGAACTCCGCACGGGGGGAGCGATGGTGTCCGTCGAGGAAGAGATGGGAGTGAGACGCCAGGCCCGGCTGACCGCGCGGAACAAATGGAGGGCGGAGCTCCTGGACAGGGGAGCTTTGCAGCGGGCGGTCGGGGCGGTCCTGCCCAGCCTTGACGAATGGCTGAACCGCGGCAGAGGGACCCTTACTTACCGGGTCACGCAGGTGCTCACCGGGCACGGATGCTTCGGTGAGTTCCTGTGCCGGATACGGGCGGAAGCGACGGCGGAGTGTCGGGAGTGCGGTGCTGCGCTGGACACGGCGCAGCACACACTCGAGGAGTGCCCCCAGTGGGCGGCGGAGCGCCGCGAACTGAGGGCCCACGTGGGGGCGGACCTCTCGCTGCCGAGCGTCGTTGGCAGGATGCTGGGCAGCGAGAGGGGCTGGACAGCAATGGCCTCCTTCTGCGAAGCAGTTCTTCGCAGAAAGGAGGCAGCGGAGCGGGGTCGGGAACTGTCCGGTCCCGCCCGCCGAGAGCGGCGGAGGGGCAGGACTCGCCGGCGTCCGCCGGCGGGATGTCGCGCCCCTCCCGGAGTGTAAGAGCGGCGTTAGCCCGGGAGGCGATCGGAGGTGCTCCCCCTCCACGCCCCTCGGGCGGCCCCACCTCCGCCCGGCGAACGGGTGTCCCTGCTGTGGGAGGACGCTTGTCCTCCTGTTACCCCGCGGGGCCGCCCGCTGGCTGGAAGCAGCGGCGGGAGTGTGAGAGAAGGGGGGACGGACTCGCCCCCCCCCCCCCCCCCCCACGGGAGGTAAAAGCGGAGGAGTGGCCGGGGAGCGGAGGTGTTTCCCCCACCGCGCCTCGGAATGGCGCCACCGCTCTCCAGCAGACCGGTGGCCCGCCAAGAGGGAACGTGTTTCTCTCGCTACGGCGAGGCCGTCGGAGAGCCATGGGCGGCTCGGGTGGGGGCCCGAGTCGCTCGGAGGAAGGCCGCGCCGGGTGTTGCTCCTGGCGCGGACCTGAGTAGCACCGAAGGGTCCTTATTGACCCTCCCGAGGACGTGGATGACACAGCCAGGGCGTGGGGAGGCACCGGAAGTATCTCCGGAATGCCCTCAGCCTCCCCGATCAGCGCCTGAGGACAGGCAACCGAGGTGGTTTTAGTCGGTAAAAATCCGACACTACCCCCCCCCCCCCCGGAGCAGGAGGTGTCTTTGGAAGATTTCCACCTCGTTAAAAAAAAAAAAAAAAAAAAAAAATGGGGTACACATTCTGCACCGTTCACTGTTTCTTCGTTTTGTTGTTTCAGGAATATGTAGAAGTGGGTTTGGGAACTCCAGGCGGCTCCGAATTATCGCAGGTTCCATCCATAGGCTGCATGAAGGACGATCCCGTTCAGGATTGTGTTCATGATCATCTTGACGAGACGAAAGGTAATGTATACTCCAATTACTGCAGCGCTTAATGAACCGAATTTAATAAATCCTGCCCATAGTTTCTGTCCTGCTGATTCGGCGATTTTATTGATGGCTTCCTCGTCGAATAGGTTCGCCATGTGTAGTGAACCTTGTGTGAATTGCACTCCTGTCGCTCCTTGGGCGATGGAATTAATGACAGATGCTTTTTCAATCGGAAACATTATGTGATTCCGTAGCTTGGTTAAGTCTTCTGAAGAGTAGATACCTCCGTTAGCCAAATTTTGTGGGTCGATGTATTTCCATTTAGATTTAGCTATTGATTGGATGGATTGTGGCGGGATTGTCTCCACCGGATTTGGCATTAGTTTATGCCAAGCGCCGGGTAGCTTGAATTGTGCTGGAATCACAGCGTTACATTCTCTTCTGGTTCCTATTTTTGTAAGCGTCCTATGCTTAGGTGGTAGAAAGTATGAATTATTCCTGTCGGATCCAGGTAATTGTTCGAAACAGTCTTCTGTTCTTCTAGTTTGGCAAACTACGGGGATGCATTTGATGCTGTGCACCACTTCTCCTGATGGCCTGGTTCCTTGGTGATAGTAAATGCTACTTCCTCTGGTGATATGTGTACCAATGCGAGAGCATTTCTTACTATCTGCTTCTCGAGAGCGCATTTTTGCTCGATGATATCGCGGTATAAATTGGCGAGTTGATTTTTTGTGTTTCACCACGTATACGAACTTTGAGTTCAGGCATGTGAAGATATCGAGATTGTTCACAGGAGTTTTGGAGGTTGACTTGAATCTTCCACTAGTCGTGGTATCGATGATGAAGACCTCCGGGTGTTCCGTTTTTATTAATGTATAACCACATATCTAAGTGTGATGAGTTTTTGTGAGGGCGAAGGTGGTTTCTTCTGTTGTCACTGTGGAAACTGCTGGGCTGTCTTGCTTCGTTGTAGTTAATTTTGTTGCTTTTCCCTCAAATAAAATGTCGTATCGATTGAAATTACAGTAATCTGCTGGTACAGGATCCCTGAAGGTGTATCCGTCTTCTGAATCTAGACAATGGCTTTGTTGAAGTCGGCATCTTTGTCCTGACTGGAGTATTATTTCGTCAGCGGCTAGCTTTACAGCTGCTGTGTAGCTTCTCAATGATATTTTGACAATTGCTTGTACGACCACGTTTGTCCACGAACCATATGGGTCGGCATACGTGGTGCCGGCACATGCTCCTTCTGGTCCTTTGCTTCCTGCTAGGGTGAGGCTGAAGTGCGTCGTTGAATTGGGGCGAACTCCGTTTATTAAAGCTGCTGGTGTTATGGCGATCGCTCCCATGATTCGAAGGTGTTTAAACGTGTCCGAAGATATTTTTTGGATGTACTGTTGACGTCCGTTATGCACAATTGAAACGTGTGAGTGCATTCCGCAGTAATAAACAGTTCTGTCTATTTCTATTTTGCATTGTATGATCGGAGTTTCAGTGAAGTCTCCTAGTTGTAGTAATTGGATTTCCTTGTTCTCTGTTATAGGCTCGATGTCTTCCGGCTCGCATTTAAGGGAGTCGACGGTTGAAAATGTCGTCCCGTTTAAAGTTGGACCGTTACAGTCCTATCCGATTAGGGCGGATGCGTGTCTTGCGAGTTCGCACAAGGTTAGAAATATTTGTGGATGCATGCTGGTTTTGTCGCTGGTTGAACTGGACTGAGTGTCCTGGGCTGGTCCCATGGTTTTATATCCTTTTGTTCTCGTTGGAGGGGTTTGACGGAGTGAAATGACGTGTACAGACGTCCCGGATTTCACATGCTTAAGCTTATTGACATGAACAATTCTTGGCATATTTTTAACGATTATTTTAACGTTATCGCGTGACATAACTTCGATTATTTGATACGGGCCTGTATATTCGTCGCCAAACTTTCCCTTTCGCGGTTCCTTTAAAAGATATACTTTGTCTCCTATTCTGAAAGTTTCTATGTTTGTCTTTTTGTCGTAATATTTCTTTGATTTTCCCTTTGCTTGAATTAGGTTATTTCTTGCGTCACATATTATCGACGTTATTTTATGTTGCAGATCTCGAAGGTATAAATTGTACGACTCGTCTGGAGTCTCGGTGGACGGAGCGTCTGCTAAAGGCACGCGCGCTGTCTTTCCAAAAACTAACTCGTGAGGAGTAAAACGTGTTCCTTCGTGGACACTGGTATTGTAACTAAACATCGCTAATTTTAACCAGTCATCCCAGTTATTATTCGAGATGTAATGCTTTAAATACTCTGAAAGAACATGGTGTGATCTTTCGATTGAGCCATTGCTCTGTGGGTGGAAAGCGGTTGCGCGAAATTGTGCGATTTTAAATTTTCTGGCTACGAATTTCATCAGAGAACTTACGAAGTTTGTCCCTTGATCGGTTAATATTGCCTTGGGAGCACCGAAATGACACACAAAAATTGTTTACGAATGCGTCTGCTGTTTCGATAGCCGTGGCATTTTGTAACGGGATTGCTAGGGAATATTTGGTTGACAGATCTTGGATAGTGATAATATATTTATTCTCATTGGGGGTGGTAGGGAGAGGACCGACGACGTCTAATGATTTTATCGAAAGCCTGTCCTGGTGTGTCTGTTAATGTCATTGGCTGTCTGGTTTTTACTCGCGTGAGTTTCCTTATCTGGCAGCTACTGCATGAGTTTACTAGATTTTGTACTTCGGTTTTAAGTGTTGGCCAAAAGTATCGCTTCCGGATGCGACGGTATGTTTTTGCGATTCCTTTGTGACCAGCACATGCTGACACATGATATTCCATCAGAATATCTTCGCGTTCGGATTCGGAAGGGATCCGGACTTCGTGTGAACAAGCGATAATTTGAGTATTCGTCGTCGAGAATATGTCTAATAAAATACGTTGAAGTAATGACCATTATATGTCGTCTATGCAACTTTGCGATATGCTAAATGATAATAAATTTAACTCAATGGTCACGTCCAGTAGTGAGCGAAGGCACTCGATTAAATCGGCTGGAGTTGCTGTTTGAGCGCTTAATTCTCTTACCGGTAACACAATAAGATTGAAAGAACCCATCTTCGTAACTTTTGCACATCCTATTGTCGCGTTGTGTATTTTGGGAAGTTTATTTTGCAAGGCGAGATCTAATCCTCCCTGATCCAACGGTTGTCCGTCCAAAGATATGAATGAAACTAAATTGTCCTTCCGTATTGTTAGTCTGTCGCGTGTATGTATGAGTGTCCGTCTGCGTTCGTGTGGACGTTCTGCGGGATTGTCGAATATTGCGACTGAGTCGACGGGATCTTCTTGTTCGTACGTCTCAGGAGGTGATTTTCCCATCGTGATCGGAGGAGTTAGATTTACAGATGTGTGGGACGACGTGGAGGGTGATGCGATCATGGATGCTTTATCGGGATGATAAGAAGAAGTGGAAGGAGATATCGGCGGAGATTGTGAAGGTGTCACATTCGTCGTCGCTGGTGGCGAATGGCTTCTTGGATCGAATAGTATATCGTCTGATGAGTCAGAGTGGATGGGGAGGACTGGAGCAGGGTTTCGAGATAACGCGTCAACATTGACGTCCATTTTTCCTACCTTATAAACAATTTTGTATTCATACTCGGCTAACTTTAGGCGCCAACGGAGCAAACGAGATGTAGGATCTTTGACAGAATTCATCCATACCAACGGGCGATGATCTGTTATTAAATTGAATTTTCGGCCGTATATGTAGAGTCGAAAATGGTGAGTCGCGAAAATGATTGCTAGTCATTCTTTCTCTATCGTTGAATGATTTATTTCTGCTCCTTGTAAGAGCCTGGATGTATATGCGATTGGCTTGTCCATTCCGATTTCGCCTTGGCTTAATATTCCCCCGATAGCATGTCCGGATGCATCGGTCGTGATATGGAATGGTTCTGCGAAATTACGATATTGTAATACCAGTTCGGTACATAAAGCATCACATAACGTGTGGAATGCACGTTCCTGGTCGACACCCCACACAAATCGTTCATTCTTTTTCAACAAGCTTGTGAGTGGCTTCGAGATTTGTGAGAATTTGTCGATGAATCGTCTGTAATACCCGGCAAGACCCAGAAATTCGCGTACCTTCTTTACGGTTTTCGAAACGAATTTATTTTATTCGGGCATGGTTTTACGCCTTCGTTTCCGATTACGTGGACCAAATATGCTACTTCGCGGTTGAGGAAACCTCATTTTGCAGGTTCTAGTTTTAGGTTTGCCCGACGCAATCGCTCGGCTAATCGAGTGAATCTCTCGCGATGTTCTGAGAGTGATCTTGCATGACTTACAATATCATCGATGTACGTGTCATGTAATTTCGCGACGGAAAATATAAAGTAGAAAACTTATATCCCAGAGTCGTAGCTCCGGCTACCTTTATCTATTCACAAAGTAATATTTTGTAAACCACTTTATTATAACTCGTAGTTACAGGCTATAGTCGTCGGTATGGCAAGGCTCGTCAACACTGACTGTTCTTGATTCGGAGTCGTATTTATATACACACGGTTCTTATGTTGTATACGGCACTCTTGCCCCGCTCCGGCAGGATCCCCGGTATGAATTACCGATGCCAGGTTGAAATAAAGGTGTGGAGGCTGTCACATTCCCCCCTTCTTAGAATGAATTTGGTTCTCCAAATTTTACTTGCGTTTTAGGGCACTCTTCTTGAAGCGTACTTGTCTGGGTTGAAAGAGTACTCGATCTTCTTCGTCTTTTATGGCCAGGGTTGGTGCTAGTTGAATTGGTGTATAAGTATTGATGGGTGCGCTCGGTATTGTCGCCATATCGTTATTTAATGTTGGTCCGTATTTAGTTTTACAGTTTTAAAATTTATAGTTTTAAAATTTATAGCTTCTGAATTACAATCATGTTTAGCGTTTCGATCGTATATCGGTTGTGTCTGTTTACATATGGTAATTCCTATCTTCTTTTTACAGTAGGTATTTACGTATTCATTATCAGTATTTATTGGGATATGGGTATTAAACTAGTCTAAATTAATGATTAATAGTAAAATGTTTTTATTGGTTTATATTTCGGAAGGCACGTAGAAAGGCACGTCTTAACGCTTTTGAAGAGATGTCTCAAGTGAGAGTCGCACAAGCCAAGAAACAAAAGCGCGACGCATTTACGCTGCGGACATTGTGCATACAATGTATATACCAGGGCAGACTAAAATAAACCAATTAATCCATATACGAAAAATAGATTAGTTTTGTCCTTTATTCAGAACAATAAATTCCAACAGTATTCATATAAATTATACCAGAAATAAAATAAATCGGATACTCAATTAGAGGTGCTAAAAATACGTTATTTTTCAGCGTTGGTATGGGTATTGGTATATACCTGAACTATATCCCATTCCTGATCGTGAATAAGTGGTACTGAAATTTTGAAGAATATTCGATCACTGAAAGTGAATATGTTTAGTTCTGCGATATCTAATATGAATTGAAAGTTCTCCGGTTTAGCTTCGATTGCAGTGTTCAAAGTTCTTGCTCCTAAGGCTCGTGCATAATTTTGAATGAAAATTTCTCTGTCAATAATCTGTGGGCTAATTATACCTTGTTTTCCTAGTATAATTACGTTTAATAACTCGTCTAGTTGGAAATGGAGGTTGTAAATAACTGTTTCTGTCTTGATAATAAGTTTGGTAAAAATTTGCTCTTTTTCAACGTTCTGTTTGACTAGCGTAGTGTCAGTGTTTAATTTTTCAATCCGTCATATGCTATCTAAATTGATTATTTTTCTGATCAAAGCTGTTCGGTTACTGACTATAGTTTTTAGCTTGTTATTGTCATCAAATAGTTTGTCCGTGTTTTTATTAATCAAATCTAAGTCGTCGTTATCTAGAGTTCCGAACAAACTTTTTGAAACTGATCCAATTATGTTGAGCAAACCTCGTCTATATCGAGAGTAGGTAATCATTTTTAAATGTAACGCTAGATTATCGAGTTGCTTAATTCTAAGGTTAAGGAATCCTAATTCTTCTAGGTACGTACAATTCTTACTATACTTCCCTAAAAATTTGATGAACGTTTTAACATCATTAAGTTTAGTAAAAAATATCGTTAATATCTAGGCCCATAATTACATTGATCTGATTACACTGTTCGACAAATTTCAACTTTTTTTTGATTTTGTAACCTTCAATAGGCGCTTCTTATAGACTTCAACGCGCTGAATACGAATCCGAAATCCGTTTTTCTCCAGAACGTACCATTTTTGAAAAAATCAATTTGGAAAAAAATCGCAAATTTTCAACTTTGAAAGTGTTTTCTGCTTTTCCGGTAATAGTTATTCAGTTGCGCTTGATGCAAAATGATTCTGTGGAGTTTCACGAATAAAATGATATCAATAATTGTTTGATTATCAACATTTAAATATGTTTAAATAATGATCAAAGTGAAAAGGACACCGAAAACGCACCCATTTTGGCCGATATTTTTCAATTTGTTTAAAAAACTGAGGGTCTAGCAGAAAATCTGACTATGCCATGCGATAGAACAGACATTACTGCTAAGGAAAGCATCAACGGAACTTGCAAAATCATTTCCGTTTTTAATACCGAAGCGAAATAGTTTGGTAAAACACGCGGCGGCAACAGTGACACTCAGCAGAAGTACTGCGCGTCTAGTGATTCCGGTACGCCGAGCAATAAGCGGGGAGCCGCTGTCATAGAAAACCACTGCCGCCGCCTCGTGTTTTACCAAACTGTTTCGCTTTGATATTGAAAATAAAAATAATTTTGTAACTTCCGTTGATGCTTTCCTTAGCAGAAATGTCTGTTCTATCGCGTGGCATAGTCAGATTTTCTGCTAGACCCTCAGTTTCGGAAACAAATTGAAAAATATCGGCCAAAATGAGTGCGTTTTCGGTGTCCTTTTCACTTTGATCATTATTGAAACATATTTAAATGTTTATAATCAAACAACTATTTATATCATTTTATTCGTGAAACTCCAAAGAATCATTTGGCACCAAGTGGAACTGAATAACTATTACCGGAAAAGCACAAAACACTTTCAAAGTTAAAAATTTGCGATTTTTTTCAAAATTGATTTTTTCAAAAATGGTACGTTCTAGAGATAAACGGATATCAGATTCGTATTCAGCGCGTTAAAGTCTACAAGAAACGCCAATTGAAGGTTACAAAATCAGACCCGTGTTGAACAGTGTTATTATAGATAAAAGCTCGGTGAATTGTTTCTTGGAAAATTGAATTGTCTTGTAACGGCGTTATTTCAACTTGAGCATAGACCGTAGTCAGTGCAATAAGCGTTGTCCTGGAAAGTAAGGTTTTATTCTATTACCATATGCTTTCTGTATTTGATTATTCACTAATATTTCATAATACGGCGTTTTAACTTTCTCAATAGTATATGGTCCTAACCATTCTACACATAGCTTATGCTCTTTGTGATCGTTGTGTACTAATATTTGATCTCCTTCTTTGAATATAGGTTGAACTTTGATAATTTTTCACTCTTGATCATTTTTGTAACGTTCTATACTTTTTAATATCGTTTTTCTAGCTTCTGGGAGTTTTGAATTCCATTCTCGTTTCCCGAATGCAATCTCTTCAGGTAGGTTTCGTTGAGGATTTTTGGTAATAGTTGAGGGTAAGTTAGCAGTGTGTCCAAAAGTTAGGATGCTTCATCCGTAAATGGTGTGAAATGCGTAACCGTGTATGATTGTGTCAAGAACCAGTTTTACTAACCGGATTGCCAGATAGATGCCCATGAATTCAGCGCTGATTGACCCGAAGGTTGTGGACCAGTGCCATAGTTTATAGCCAGTTGATTCGCCTATTTTATCGAGGGAAGTATCTTCCATTAGATTGAACAGTTGGATGCTTCCGGGAGGAATGGTTTTGCCCATTTGCTCTGGCTAATGTGCTTAGCATCGCCGGTTTCTCGATACGGAACAAGATGTGGTCCCGTAATTTGCTGATGACCTGGCCGCTGTATATTCCGAATGTAGCGAGGTGACTCGGATTGACGTTTTTTCAGCTTCATTTCGTTAATGGCTGAATGCCGGACGCCGCCAAGCTTTCGATGGGGTTTGGAGTCAGTCGGTACCACGTACCGTGAAGTTGATACATCACTGGGAGTAATTCGTTGCATTCCCTGGGTGTGTCGTTGCGAACAAGGATGTGGTTTTTAGGAGTAAGAAAGTATGATTGATGTCGGTGCATTACCGGGAGCTCCACGTATCACTCCTCGGTTCTTCGAATTGTGTATTCCACTGATACACATTTTATTAGGTGGATGACTTCTCCTGCTATTGATGCCATGTATCCAGGTCCTTTCATGATTATGAAGGCGAGTTCGTCCGGCGCGACGTTCGGAAGAGACAGAGCGTTGTGTAGTATTTGCTTCTCTATGCACATTTTTATTCAATTATGTCCTTGTATAATTGAGTCATTTGGGTTTTTAGCTGCTTCTCGACGTATATAAATTTAGAATTGACATAGGAGAATATGTCCAGATTTTCGACTACTACGTCTTTTTTGCTTTTGGATTTGTCGTCCTTGCTTGTTTCCATTATGAACAATTTTGGGTGCTCTGTGCGGTGTAGAGTGTAGCCGCAGAGAGAGAGAGAAGCTTGTAGTCTTTGTACGAGCGAAAGTGGTTTCCTGCGTTGTCACTGTATATAAGATGGGACCTGGGACTACCGGCACACTTTCCGTCAATGTCAAGTGATCCGGCGAGGGTGAGGATCTGAGTGTCTGTTGAGTTGGGCTTCAGTCCACTTATTTGTGCGTTGAACCCGAATTGGAGCATCATTGTGGCATGGAGTTGACGGCAGAGTTCCTGTGTAGTTGTCAGTAGATCTTCCCGGCGGCCTTTTTGCACTATAGAAACGCGCGAATGCATGCCACAATGATAGATGGTCCTGTCTATTTCCATTTTGCACTGCATCACGTTCGCGTAATTAAGGTCTGACAGTTGCATCAGTTGAATGTACTTTAGTTCCCTAATATGATCTATGTTCGGCACTTCACATTCACCAAACACTCGTTAGGGAAAAAGTCGTGATATTTAATGATTGTCCGGCACAGTCACATAGCGTGAATGTTACGTATGAAAACATGTTGCTGCCGATCTTTACTGGTTGAAGGTGTTTCAGTAACTGTCTCGTCTGCACTCGGATCTGCACTTTATAGTGTCCTTTTGCACTTTGGGGTGGTTAATTACTATTTTAATATTATTTTTAGGGAGGACCTTATTTACGAGATACGGCCCGACGTATTGATTGTCGAATTTTCCTTTTCTTGGTGCTTTTAACAGATAAACTCCATCACCGACATTAAAGTTCTGGATGTTTACTTTCTTATCATAGTATTTTTTATACCGAAGCTTTGCTCCGGTTAAGTTTCTTTGGCCATGGTCTGGGTCTCGTGAATGCGGTTGTTTAAGTTACTTAAGTAATACGCGTAGCTCTCGTCTCTGGAGTCGAGGTGCACGGGATCGGCGGATGGTAAGCGCGCAAGTTTACCGTGTACTAACTCGTGAGGAGTATACTGTGTCCCCTCATGTATACTCGTATTGTATGGGAAAGCGGCAATGTTTAACCATTTATCCCAATCATTCTTTCTATCGATGAAATGTTTTAAATATTCCCCTAAAACGTAATGGGACCTCTCGATTGATCCATTGGATTATTCTAAATCTTTTCGCGATGGCCCGCATGAGGCTATTCAGAAAGTTTGACCCTTGGTCTGTTAAAATGGCTTTCGGTGCGCCGAATCGGCAGATAAAGCGACGTCGATTGCAGTGGCTTGTTTTAATGGAGCAGCTAGGAAGTATTTGGTAAGAAGGACTTGGACTGTTAATATGTAACAGTACTCGGAAGAGGAGATGGGTAAAGGACCCACAATGTCCATGGAAATTTTGTCAAAGGCGTTTCCTGGGGTGTCTGTCAGTACCATGGGTTGTCGTGTTTTGATGCGTGTCGGTTTTTTTTTTTTTGCAACTTCCGCATTTTTTGATGAAATGTTGTATATCATTCTTCATGTTTGTCCAGAAGTAACGTTCGCGGATTCGTGAGTCAGGGCCCTGTTGAACGTTGGGAGGATCTTGGAGTGGTGAATTCGGCTCGGCGTGAGAGGTGATGGGTATCGGGGTGGGAGGATCTCTTGTTTCAGTCGAGTGGCATACGTCGGGTGAGTCGGGTCGTGCGTTGAATAAGGATTCTGAGGAGTAGCTATCGATATTTAATGGAAGGATCTGAACTGGGTTGCGGGAAAGAGCATCGGCATTCATATTGGCCTTTCCTGCTTTATATATTACCTTATATTCGTACTCTGCCAATTTCAGCCGCCAACGAACCAATCGCGTGGTCGGATCTCGGACAGAGTGCATCCACACCAACGGTCGGTGGTCGGTAATTAACTGAAATTCTCGCCCGTAAATATATGGTCTGAAATGTTGAACTGAATAAATGATTGCAAGGCATTCCTTCTCGATCGTAGAGTAATTTTGTTCGGCTCGATTCAAGAGACGAGAGGTATAAACGATCGGTAAGCCCCTTCCGATAGGACCTTGGCTTATGGGCCCCGACTCCAGGCGCCATGACCTGTGTGTGTGCACTCACACAAACAACGGAAAGCATGAACGTATACGCCATGCGTGAGAGAGACACTCGATTTCTAATTGTTCGTCCCCCGTTTCGATAATTGCATTAATGAAACTTTCGCGAGTATTGCACACACGGGTAGACTTCACCACCGCCCGGAAGTTGCATTTGAATGCCAATAAACACCATTCGTTGAGATGAATGGTATTTCTGAAACTGTAAGCTTGAGACAGGACATCCATGTAGGCAACAAGATGGCTGCAGCATCCAAACACATTTCACATTTAGCAAATATTGAACGATATAATGGTTTATTCACTGATAAAACGCAATCTCCTGCTTCCTTGAACTAGCACAAGATCACAGAAATTCGATTTTTCACAATTTATCACTTCTGGAAGGCGGAAAAGGTGAAATACGATTTGCACGCATCCGACGTAAAAGTTTGGAGTTGGCCCCAAGGCAGTCGGGGCCCTTGGGACTCCTGCTATCGCGTATCCAGATGCATCCGTCGTTACGATAAATGACTTGAAGTCTGGGTATTGCAAGATCGGCTCGGAACACAGTTTATTACGCAAAGTAACAAAGGCGGACTCCTGTTCCGAACCCCAAAAGAATTTAGTTTCTGTCTTTAATAAATTTGTCAATGGCTTTGATATCTGTGAAAATTTTGGAATGAACCTCCGGTAGTAATCGGCTAAACCCAAGAATTATTTAATATTCTTTACGTTTTTTGGAACTGGAAATTGTTTTACTGCTTCGATTTTCTTGTGTCCGAGGTATGACACCTCTCGTCGCAGAAACTCCTACTTGTCCGGCTGCAAACGCAAATTCGCGGATCTAAGTCGTTCGGCTAACTTATTAAATTTAATTTCGCGGCCGTCTAAAGAACTGGCATAAATAAATACATCGTCCAAATATACGAACATTTCGTTCCCCTGCAGACCGGACAATACTGGATCCATCAAACGCTGATAGGTGGCTGGCGCGTTTTTCAGACCGAACAGCATACGACTGAATTCATAGTGCCCGTAGGGCGTCGAAAAAGCCGTTTTGGCCGCATTCCGTTCGCTCATGCCAATCTGGCGAAAGCCGCTGGCCAGATCGAGAACACTGAAGTATTTCGAGCTACCCAGCTGATCCAGGATTTCTGTTATATTCGGCAATGGGTACGTGACGGACACGGATTTTTCGTTAAACAACCGTTAGTCAATAGCATGCGCCAACGCTAGTTTCCTTGTTAATCTGGTTTTTTGGGCACGATCCATAAGGGAGAGTTGTATGGGTATGACGAAGGCCGAATAACATCGTTCGACGGGAGATCATCTATTTGTCGATTAATTTCCTGCTTGTGGATCGGCGGATTGCTTCGTGAAGACCGGCACGTCGTCGACGGTTGGAATACGGTGCTCTATTCGGTCTGTCTTCCCGAGGCGATCGCCGGGGATGTGAAACGTTATTAATGTTATTAATTTTAACACGCTTGCTTTCTCTGCATCATTTACATGATCCAGACGAAGGAGGTTCTCCACCTCTCTGAAACACGACGGAATAGTAGATACGGTGTGCGTCCTTGCGGTTGAAACAGTGGAGTCCGTGCTTGAAGCAGAGGGAGCAGCGTTCGATTCAGCGGATACAGCTTGTACAGTGGATATAGAATATTCGTAGGAGTTTATAGCCACTCATATAGAGTCACTCAAGGCCATATGTGGCTCGAATTTTTCGAGCGATACCGTTGGTGTCGGAATTTCGACGTTTTTATTCGTCGTGTTTATGACGCGGAAATAAGCGCGGCCTTTGTTATTCTTTACGATAGCGTCACCCAAATAGACGCCTGGCGCGATATCGATACGCCGAACTATGCCCTCGGACAGGCTAGTGTTTATTACATTGTTACGTATGAAGAATAATCCATACGTCGCTCTCATGGCGTTTTCGAGCTCGAGTATGCGATGGGAAAACGCCCTAAAATTCTTTTGGTTATCAAAAAACAGATAAAGGGGTCCTGAACCATATTCCTTGGGTAATATCAACCTCGCCGGTCTAGGCGTTGCCCACAGCCTTGGCTCGTAACAGTGGAATACTAGTTTACAGTTTAGCTCTGCGCCTGTTAATAATCTTGACGTGTATGCAATCGGGGGATCCTGGCCAGGAAAACCTTGGCTCAGAATACCGCCTTTTCCATAATTTGAAGCATCGGTTGTGATATCGAATTGTTTCGCGTAGTCTGGATAATGTAATAATGGTTCTGAACAAAGGATTTCTTTTAATTCACTAAAGCCCTATCGTGGCCCTCCGACCATACGAACGGTTCACCTTTATTTAACAGATCAGTGAGCGGTTTAGCAATGATTGAAAAAATGCACGAATATTTCGTATTTTACAGCGCTCGGAATTGTTTATTGCGACGCGAATGTCTCTGTCGCGGCCGATATAATCGAGAATGTGTTCATTCTGTCGTTGGTAAACGTTAGTCAACTGGGCGCGGTAGTGGTCGATTGACTTTGTCGGACCGCACGCGTCACGTAGCGTGCCTCAGTGTTGCGATATTGTATTACAGCCTTCGCCTTCGACGGCTAAATATACTCTACCTTTTAATTTGTTAATGATAAATCGCGTGAATGTAGTTTCGAAATGGGAAGGAATTAAATCTTTGGAACGTTTACATGCGCGAATAAAATTAAATGCGGAGCGATTTTGTCCATCGAACGTTGAAACAGAATCGACGGCTTCGCGTAATGTGAAATTCGACGGTTAAATTTCTGCGCATGTATCGATGTCTATGATTTCTGGAACGGTGTCCACGCTTGTTGAGGGTTGAAGGTATATTTCCTTCGGTTCGCGACTGGTAGAGGGATGGAAGAGGACGTCCTCGGATTTGCGCAGAGACAATTCATCGAGAAGATCATTATGTACGGAATTTTGCATCTCCAGTTCTTTGTTTGTGGTTTCGAAAGCGACTTGTTGTGAATAAAGTTTCGCGGCTTCATCATTAGCTCTCCTTTCGCGTAATTTTAATTGCTTTCGCATCTCCAACAGATCAGTTTCCGCGGGAGTCGAAGTGGTTTCGGACCCTTTCTTGCTGGTCTCCATCGCAAAGATATTAAAAGATCTATGCTACCAATGGACGAAGTCAACAGGATCCCACCGCTGTAACCAATAAATGTTGCGTCCCGGCTCGGCCATAGAATAAAGAGACTGAATCTTTTATCTAACTGCGCGATTCGTGGTTTAACGCAATTAAAAATAAATAATTGTTTTCGCGAGGCTCGTACGTCGCTCGTCTGACGAGTCATAAAAGCTTGCGAGAGGGAGACGCGGAGACGAAACGCGTTTTACTTTCCGTTTCGATGTTCCTCAGATCCCGATATGAGTTTACCGGAATAGATCTCGTAGCGCGGATCGTATTTTGATAGGCTGGCTGGCTGGTAGGCAATGGCTAGTGCGTCTAGTGGGAGAAGGTGACAAGGAATAGAGGTAAGTTGGAGTGGAATAACTCCGAATAATTGATTTGTTTGGGAAGGATCGAATAGAGATCTAACCAGCTTTCGTAGTTGGTATTCTCTACCGGCGCGTCGTTTCTTTGACAGCTATGAATATTTGTAAATCATGAAGTCAAACACAACTGTGTACACCGTGCAGCTGTGTCTTGCACCTCTGTGATATCGTGGACGAATACTGCACGGGCGATCCGTGCAGCTGTGTCTGCACCACTGATTTCTAATTAAACTCAATCACAAGGCTTGGTTTTACAGGATATAAGTAAGATGTTGAGGAGTACTCGAATTAATAATAACGAGTGACTCAAATGAAATAGGATTTTATTCTGTGATTATACAATGTGCTTACGACAAATAACTTCTAAATTAAGGATTTCGAAATAGTAGGATTTTTTGAATGTTGGATATGAATTTGAAATGGAATTAGAGAGCGGATCTCTGGATTAGGGTTTGAATACAGAAATTGACTTGTACGAGTGAATCCCTTTTGTCAGAATGAGTCGTCAGAACTCAGTTGAGTTCTTCGCTGGATGTTGGTTCGGAATCGTTTTAGTTATACTAACGTGTGCGGAAAGTAGCAGCGAGAAAGCTAGCTGGCTGAAAGCAGTAGTTCGGAAACTTCCGGCGAGTGGCGCTGTAAGGGTCGGTACCTTGTCGCATGTGGCGGGTGGCGCTGTAGGTGTCGGTAGCGCACCCGCTCGCCGGTAACCTACCGGCTTGTCGGTAGTTTCACTGACGAGATATAGGAATAGAGAACTCATCCAATGTATTTTTTCGGCCACGATTTCTGGGTCCCGGGGACCCATTACCATTTCCGTGTCAATCGCAACGTAAATAATTTTACAGAATTCTTTTGTTCTTTGCCGTAATGAAGGGCAACAGAGGATATGAAACATTTAATGTTAATTAAAAATCTTTTAATTAAAGAACCACATGATAACAAGTTTTCTTATTTCAATTGTACTATCAATAAATCAAATAATTTTTAAAGTTATACTCTACATTATTTCCTGATAAATGACAAAAAAAAATTGGGCTAAGAGATGTATATTTTTTTAACACTCAAACAATAAAGTTGCCACAATGAAAAAGATAGTGACGATAATTGTATACTACAATTGTTAATTGTATAGTTACTAGACAAATTCTTTAATTATCTTTTTCCTTGGAGCAATTTTATCGTTAATGAAAGACACAATTTCTTATTTATATTCAACTAATAACAATAACGAAGTGCTAATGACCCTGGTGTCGATGCCACGCTAAACTTTAATTAAAAAAAAAAAAAACCGAAGTAACTCATTTACTAATATAAGGCAATTCCTGCGATAAACGTGTCTGCAAACGATTATTGTTTGCATTCGGTTCCGAGCGAAGTGCACTACTCGAGATTTTACTGTATCTTCATAAACATATGAAGTGCACAGTGTCGCCAAATGAATCCACAAATAAAAAAAAAATGCCAATAAACCGGGAATGGAACCCGGGACCTCCACGGCACAAGCCATACACCATCTCACTTGGCTACCAATCTTCTTGAAGATTTGTCTTCCATTTATAGAAGATATGGCCTCACATAGAAGGTATGTAACTTTAATTGTTAATATCTTTAAAGTTTCTGAATAACTACACCTAATATTTTACGTAGACCATCAGGAGCCTGTGTAATATCAACCTGCAAAAGTACATTAAAATCCGAGTCGACCAGTTGAGAGTCTTCCCTTGTCAGGTACTGGTTTTTATGATAAGAGGCTTGCTCAGTAATTGGAAACAGCCGATAGCATTCTTTGTCTCAAAGAATGGAGTTAAAGCCAATCAATTATCAATTATATTAGATGCTATTTTAGAAAATTTGCATAATACGGGTTTGAAAGTTAGAGCTGTTGTTTCCGATCAAGGCGCAAGCAATCAAAGCATGGCAGAAAGACGCGTTAGTGTTCAAAATCCTTATTTTGTTAGAAATGGGACAAAAATTTACTTTTTGTTTGATTATTTACATTTGTTTAAGAGCATCAGGAATAATTTATTAAAGTATGATTTCCAAATTAACGGTTCACGGGTATCCTGGTGCGATGTTATTGCTTTATGGAATTTGGAACGCGATAAAGGTACGAGAGCGGCTTACAAATTGTCCGAGAAACATATCAGACCCAGTAATTTTGATAAAATGAAATGTAAGCTCGCATTGCAAGTATTCAGCAAAAGAGTTTCTTCTGTAAATCCTTCTGTAAAAGGAGTGCGTCTTGCCATCAGGAAAAATATGATGTTGAATTTGAATAGTAATTCCCATAATAGTAATTGTCAACCTGACTGTGACGCAACTCTTTTAGAGGAGGATATAATATTGTCCCAATGCAGTACCTCCACGTCAAATGATGTTCCATTAAATGAAGTGGAAAAAGAAAGCATTGACGTCGACAGTGAAAATGTGCAATTACAAATTGACAATATGTTAGCAGCATTGTCGACGTCAGTGTGCTCTTTAGAGACGTGCACTATAGAATATTTCGTCGGGTACATTGCCAAAAAAAGCATAGAAAAATATAAATGCGATCAATGTTTTGACTATTTCGTTGATAAAAGTAGGGAATTTCAGCGTGACGATCAAACACTGTTAGCCCTTCGCGCATATGCTACAAGTGACGCGATTACTTTCGGGCACTTAGTGGTGCCATCCTATAACTTTTCCCAAATTTTTTAAATTGTAAATGCCGTATTCGATCGTTTTTATCCGGCATTACGCAGTGAAACATCTATTTTGGATAAACTATTTCGGATTATATCTGAAGCTGTAAATAAAGCATATCCGAACTGGTTTGTCGAAAATGAATGTACTGCTGTTGCGAATTCGCATAACGAGAGGGCGCTCAACAGTCTCCGCGCCACAAGCTGTCGTTAGGCAGCAGGAGCGAGCGCCCTACCCCGCTTGCCCTTCTTCATATGGGCCAAGCAATTGACTATAAAGGCCAAGGCGCGAGGGTATGAACTCTCTCTTCCAACCCTGCCAGCACAGTAGTCTTCAACTATATTTGTAAATCGCGTGTGAACTACAAGAGTATAGTAAGGCAAGGCATTAAACTAACAATTCTTTAATGTATTTAACAATTATACCTTAAATACAAGCTTTTACCCAAGCAAGAATATTGTCAATCAAACATCCCAACTCGTTACCTCCAACTTTTTAACTAAAACATTGCTATCGAAAACATTGGTCCTTCGAGCCGGATACGAGGTAACGGACGGATGATTAAATTACAATAAAATAAATTACTTAAAATTAGCTGTACAATCTTACGGATAATAACGATATCCAAATTACAAGAATAAAGCTATCCAATATTCTCCGGGTAGAGCTAACAATCAAATCATACCACAAGCAAGGTGCGGCTCACCACACAGACTTTCTTTTTCGACCTCTCGCGGGTGTACCTCGAGTTCTTATTCGACATTCATAGTGCGCGCATCAACAAGTGCAAACAATAAAATTCTTGTCGTCAACCGCTACTATGGAGAAATACGCTACAAAGCAATTGGCGTTATTTCAACGAATAAGCCGAACAGTGGAGAACATGAAGAAAATGGGAGCCGCTAAGATTACAAAGGGAGTTCTAACTTCAAGGCTGGAATTATTGGAGAGGAATTGGAATACATTTTCGGAAGGACACGATCAATTGCTGGATATCGTGTCCGAGGACGAAAAGAAGCTGCCTTATTTTCAAAAGGGTTATATGGCCTTGTGCGAAGAGGCATACCTGGAACAAAAGGCAGCGCTACTGGACTTGATGGAGAAGCCAACGGAAATTTCAAATTTACCCTTGGTTCCTTCCGCGGCGCGAGCGCTGCCGAAAATCACGCTACCCCATTTCGCGGGCGACTACCGGGAATGGGCAAGCTTCCGCGATTTATTCACTTCGCTCGTGATTAACAATAATACGCTGTCAGGAGTAGAGCGGCTCCACTATTTAAAAACGAGTCTATCAGGCGAGCCGGCTCTACTTTTACAAAATGTGCCTCTAACGGAAGCAAGCTTTGGCGGGGCATGGGAGACAATCGCGGCTCGTTACGAAAATCTAAGGATCCAGATCAACGTTCAACTAGCTGCTCTTTCTTCGCTGCCAACGATGAAGCGGGAAGCCGCATCCCAACTGAAACCGCTCCTCAACGGCGTGCTGGACGCAGTTCAAGCGCTGAAAGCTCTGGGCCGACCTCTTTGGGATGACTGGCTAGTCTTCATCACGGTCAGCAAACTGGACGCCAGAACTAGGATGGCGTGGGAAACGTCAATCGGCGCCTCCACCGACCCTCCAACGTTCCAGCAACTCCACGACTTCCTAAACGCTCGTCTGAGAGCACTGGAAGCGATGGAGGATCCCTCCGCCAGCTGGACATCATCCAGTCCGCATTCAGGAAATCTAAAAGGCAACATAAGCTCAACAAAATTCAAGGCCCACACCATTTCACGACCGGAAGAGCAAAACGCAAAATGTCCCTTGTGCGCGGAGGATCATTTTATTTCATTCTGTGCCAAATTCAAAGGGATGACTGCGGCCGAACGGAAAGAAGTGGTGGCAGAAAACAACTTGTGCTACAAGTGCCTGAAAGATCATTCCTCGCGGTCGTGTAAGTCAGCGAAGCGCTGCCAGCTGTGCGTAAGTAAGCATCATACGCTACTTCATACAAAGTCCGATTTAAATGTGTCGCGTCAAGCCGATCGACGCGAGCCGGTGGTGGGCGCAAGGACGGCGCATTGCGCGCCAATGTCCAGTTCGGGCCCAAAAAATCGGCCATCCATATTGCTCGCGACGGCTAAGATATTGATACAGACGGGTCGGGGCGAGAGAGTTGCAGTCCGCGCGTTAATTGATCCATGTTCCGAAGTCTCGTTGATAGAAGAGAATCTGGTTCGATCCTTAAGGCTGCGTCGAGAGGCAGCGCAATTCCCGGTGATGGGCGTCGGGGAAGCCGGTGTGTACACGAGAGGGAGAGTGTCGGTCGGTTTCTCCTCCCTCCGTAACCCCTCCGAAACCTTGTCCACTACCGCGTATGTGCTGCCGCGTCTATCGGCGTACCGCCCCACTCGCGCACTAACCTCTCAGTTCCCCCTCTCACACCTGCTAGATTTGGAGCTAGCAGACCCCGATTTTCGCACAGCGGAACGGGTTGCCATTATTCTAGGAGCGGAAGTTTACGCTCAGATAATTCGGGAGGGCTTGCGCAAAGGCCCACCAAATAGTCCCATTGCGCAATTCACTTCCCTAGGGTGGATTGTTACCGGTCATTGCACTCCGCGGAACAGTGCCGAAACTTTTAAAAAACGGTCAATCACAGTGCAATGTTCTTCTCTGGGGGATAATATGTTCGACCTTCTTCAGCGGTTTTGGTCCATCGAAGAGGTCGCTGCACCCTCAAGTTCGCTCACAATTGACGAGCTCGCTTGTGAAAGTCATTTCCTCTCCTCGCACTCGAGGAATTCAACTGGCAGCTATCAGGTGAGCCTGCCATTTCGCGAACCTCCCTCTAAATTGGGAAATTCTCTAAACTCCGCTCACGCTCTTCTTCTAAAACAGGAACGTCGATTACGACGAAATCCAAATTTGGAAACTCTCTATAATTCCTTTTTAGCGGAGTATCTTGAACTGGGTCACATGGAGCCAGTTCCCTTGGACGAACTAACGTCCAGGGTTTCTTACTACATGCCTCATCATGGCGTCCTGCGCGAGTCAAGTTCGACAACCAAACTGCGGGTTGTTTTTAACGCTTCACAAAAGACAACTTCCGGGGTCTCTCTAAATGACCTACTTCATACAGGGCCCAATCTGTTGCCCCAGCTGTTTCATCTCCTTCTGCGCTGGCGAAAGCACGCCGTCGTTTTCTCGGCGGATATTGAAAAAATGTACCGCCAAATAACTCTGGCCCCGGAAGACCGCGATTACCACCGCATTCTCTGGCGAAAAAACGCTGGGGAACCGCCTACGCATTTTCGGCTTTTGACGGTTACCTATGGTACCTCATGCGCACCTTATCTCGCAGTGCGAACATTGCAGCAGCTAAGTTCGGACGAAAGGAAAAATTATCCACTGGCCGCTGCCTGTCTGGCGGACGACGTTTATGTGGACGATGTCATCTCTGGAGCCGACTCCATCGGAGAAGCACTCAGCCTTCAAGGGGAGCTGTTGGCCCTGCTCAGCGCGGGCGGCTTTAATTTGAGAAAATGGTCTTCTAATAAATCCGAACTTGTGGCAGCTCTTCCCGTCGCAGCCAGAAACTGTACTAACGAACTGGCTTGCGATTTTGATGGCACCGCCTCTCTTCTTGGTTTAAAATAGCAGGCGGCCACTGACACATTTCTGGTCAAAATTGACTGGGATGACCCATTGCCGGAGGAGCAATCTCAATATTGGCGGCACTATTATGAACAACTCCACTCGATTTCTTCCCTAAGGGTGCCTCGTTGGCTCTTCAATGGGGCACGTTCTGACAAATTAGAAATCCATGGTTTTGCCGACGCCTCTGAGCGGGCATACGCTGCCGTAGTTTACTTGCGGTCCTCCAGTAACGACTCCCAGCCCTTTAGCTCGTTGGTGGCTTCGAAAACGCGCGTAGCACCATTGCGGCAGGTCTCTTTGCCCCGACTCGAGTTGTGTGCAGCCTCCCTTTTGACGCGCTTGGTTAAAACAGTATTGAACAGTTTAGGAATGGGAGACTGCGCGATCCACTTGTGGTCCGATTCCACGGTGGTCCTGAGCTGGCTTCAAGGGCACCCCACGAGATGGAAAACCTTCGTAGCCAATCGCGTGGCAGAGATTCAGACGTCACTTCCTTCGGCTCAATGGCGCCATGTACGCTCGGCCCAAAACCCAGCCGACATGGCGTCTCGGGGTTTGCTCGGCAGCCAGCTCCAGGACAAGGAGCTATGGTGGAAGGGACCGCCCTTCCTTTCCCAGTTAGGTTACAATTATAATCAGCATCGGGTTAACGGGAGGGTTATCGAACAGGAAGCTCGCCCACCGTACACGGGCAGCTTCTCCACCACCACCGGCGCGTGTTTTGTTACTGACTTGATAGCGAGGTTTTCCACACTATCAAAATTGCTGCGCACGGTTGGCTGGTGCCTTCGCTTTCTTCGCAACTCCAGGAATCAGGCTGCACGCGCGCAAGTATCACCACACCTAACCACGAATGAGCTGAATAATGCAAAGCTTACCTTATTGCACTGTTATCAGCTCGCTGAATTCCCCACGGAGATGAAACTCCTAGAGCGCGGCGCCCACGTTTCACGTGGACCGCTGTCTCGACTGGCGCCATTCATCGATGGCACAGGATTGCTACGAGTAGGTGGAAGACTGAAGCACTCCCTCCTTGATGACCTGGAGAAACATCCGGTCATTCTACCTTCAAAGGGTCATTTCATAACCATACTGATACGAGACACTCACCTCAGGCTACTCCATGGGGGGACGCAGCTTACTTTGGCATCACTGCGCAGAAATTACTGGATCATCGCGGGGCGACGCGCAGTAAAACGCACGATCGCCTCGTGCACAGTTTGTTGGCGCTGGCGCGCCCAAGCGGCGCACCAGCAAATGAGCAACCTCCCCTCTCCCCGCGTTCAGCCCTCGCGACCATTTACGCATACCGGTGTCGATTATGCCGGTCCCTTCCTCATCAGAACCTCACCGGGGAGAGGTCATCAAGCTAGGAAAGCATACGTTTCTCTTTTTGTATGCCTAGCGACAAAAGCGGTGCACCTGGAGCTCGTCTCCGACTGTACGACGGAGGCCTTCCTTGCTGCCTTTCGCCGCTTCACATCTCGTCGAGGGATACCAACCACGATGTACAGCGACCAAGGCACCAACTTCATCGGAGCTGACCGGGAGCTTCGTCGACTACTGACATCAGCCTTCCTCAACAAGCCAGATGTGGTCTCCCGCCTTTCTCGTGAGGGAACTTCCTGGCACTTCAACCCTCCTGGGGCTCCACATTTCGGCGGCATCTGGGAAGCAGCCGTCAAGTCCGCGAAGTTTCACTTGCGCCGAGTCGTTGACGAAACATCACTAACATTTGAGGAAATGAATACTCTCCTCACTCAAATAGAAGCTTGCCTTAATTCTCGGCCGCTGGCGGCCTTATCCGACGAAATCGACTCTATCGATGCACTTACGCCAGCGCATTTCTTAATAGGGGCCCCCTTGCTATCCATTCCTGAACCTTCCTTGACCCTGACCAAGGTGTCTCCGTTGCGGCGATGGCACCACGTGCAACAGATGAGAGACCATTTCTGGACGCGGTGGGCCACGGAATACCTCCACCAGCTGCAAACCTGAGGGAAGTGGCGCACTCCTCAGCCCGATGTGCGTGTTGGGGATCTATGCCTGGTCAAGAATGAAGCGACGCCACCGTCTCGTTGGCCGTTGGGTCGCATCACAGCCACGCACGCCGGCGACGACAACCTTGTCCGCGTGGTTTCGGTACGAACAGCCACATCCACGCTGACTCGGCCAATCGCCAAGATCTGCCCACTACCACAGGCCTCATCGGACTTTTGAGGCCTTAGATAATCCCGTCACTTGGTCTATCCTCGCCTTTCCTGAACCGACACACACATTCTTGCCACGTGTCGCAGGTCGGACACCACCACCACTGAACCCCTAATTTCGCCGTGCTACGCACGCCAAGGCGGGCGGAATGGTCCTTCGAGCCGGATCGGAAAGATATGATTTATTTAACTATGACAGTCAAAATTCATAAGGATACCGTGTGGTTAGGTCAGCAGCTGAGATTCTCTACTCCCAGGCATTGTACTAATTTTAGATTACAGAATTTAAGAAATTTATAATTGTCTTTCTATAGGGTATAAATATATGTGCCTTTTTTATGTGTCATGGGGAAATATTCTATAATATTTGCATGATTTGTAGACTGCTGATATTTATACAAAGTAATATTTTATAAAATTCTTTGTCTTTACGTTCTGCACATTTTTTAGCATACTTTAATTATGATAAATGCATAAACATCGGCAATCTAATTTTAATACACATAATTATTAAGAATGTATATTTATTTTGAATACATTCAAGGTTTGAATGCCTGCATGGGGTTTGTGGGATAATATGAGAATGTTGTTGGGTGACGCATGTTTCGTTATACAATGTTTATATTTATATCATTAACGCATGGATTTTAATTATACGAACGTTGAGTGTATTCCGGGATTGTAAAGTCCTTCTTTCATGCCTTCACGTGGCCAATCCTGTTAACATTACTAAGTACAGCTGTAATGCATGTATATGTATACATACGTATTTATGTATATATGCATATAAGTCAAGTCCTTATGTACATATACACATAAAGATGTAGTGGTAATGGAACTAAAGTGAAAGTAAGGCATTCATAATTTCTTTCCTTTTATGTTAATAATAATCATAGCTACTTATTCGCAGGTTTGGTGTTCACCTAGCTGGAAGTCAACTATCGTGATTATTTGCAACTGAGAAAAAAAGGAAAATAAGAAACTGAAGAAAGATCCTCAAATTTTTATTTTATGAGCAAGTGTTACAAATTCACTTTTATAAAAAAATCTATTTAATTCTGTAAAAGTACATTGCATTGTATTAAAATATTACGATTTAGAATAAAAATAAAATACATTACAAAACATGTACTACAATTAATTACATTTTTTCCAGAAAATTATTATTACTTTATTTTTCTTATATTACTAAATATTTTGTGGCAATTATATGTAAAGGTGTGTTAATGTTAAGCGGGGTATCTGAAACACCTTATTTGAAATGTAGCATATTCAAGATGTTTAAAACAATTGATTTTTGGACTAGAAAATAAATATTTTAAAAAAGTGCGCTATACGCGACACACGCAATTCAGCGCCCCGATGTGATTTCGACTCAACTCGAGCCAAACAGAAGTGCATCTCGCGACCAGGCACCGTAGCTCAATTTTTCTACCGAAACGTTGACCGAGAAATAGCTTTCCTGATTCCCCCTAAACATTTCACATATATTCACACAGTCGCATGAGTCCTGTCCCCAACTACTTCAGTAAATAATAGTTCTTCAAGTGACCACTGTTCATGACCAGAGGACGCTCGAATCAGCGTGGGATTTCTGAGTCGGTATGACAGTCACGTTGGGCCACGAAAGTCCATAAGATGACTTGTCTATTCATATATCTCGTCAGTGGTAGTTTATCAATATCTCAATACAAACATATTAGTAGCTTAATAACACTGTTCAACACGAGTCTGATTTTGTAACGTTCAATAGGCGTTTCTTGTAGACTTTAACGCGCTGAATACGAATCTGAAATCCGTTTTCCTCCATAATGTACCATTTTTGAAAAAATCAATTTTGAAAAAAATGGCAAATTTTCAACTTTGAAAGTGTTTTGTGCTTTTCCGGTAATAGTTATTCAGTTCCGCTTGGTGCTAAATGAATCTTTGGAGTTTCACGAATAAAATGATATAATTAGTAATGAAATTCTAAACATTTAAGTGTGTTTAAATAATGATCAAAGTGAAAAGGATACCGAAAACGCACCCATTTTGGCCTATATTTTTCAATTTGTTTCAAAAACAGAGGGTCTAGGAGAAAATCTGACTATGTCACGCGATAGAACAGACATTTCTGTTAAGGAAAGCATCAACGGAAGTTACAAAATTATTTTTATTTTCAATATCAAAGCGAAACAGTTTGGCAAAACACGTGGCGGTGGCAGTGGTGCTCTATGACAGAGGCTCCCCGCTTATTGCTCGGCGTACCGGAATCACTAGACGCGCAGTACTTCTGCTGAGTGTCACTGTTGTCGCCGCGTGTTTTACCAAACTATTTCGCTACGGTATTAAAAACGATGATAGACCGAACGATTACGAGGGCCGGGAAGGTGATTCTGAACAACTTTTTGCTTGACCAAAATATTCTACGAAGCTTCGTTTTTGAGTTATTAACGAAAAACACAGTTACAACTGCCCGCCGCCCTGATCGGGTGCATCGAGGGGCAACGTACGGCAAATATTACATCGTCTTAAATTAAGAATAATGTGCAATTATTCATTATTCATGAATAACAGTTTAATTGTCAAGTCGTTTAATAACTGTTCCATAGTTTTATTCATTATCCGAAACGTATAAAGTGTTTTATTACTTACGAAAAAAATGTTTGGATAATTAATGTTAGAAAAAGATAGTTAAATAAACTTACCCTTTCGGTCGCGAAGTAATCTGCTTCGATGGAAGTTCAAGGAAGTCCTTGGCAGTTGGTCATTGCACCGATCCTAACCTATCTTAACAATTCTATGCCACGAAACGCACGTCTCGGCGATCGATACCGATCTGATTCGCACTTGTTTCCACACGTTCACGACACGCACATTAACGATTAGTAGTAACGATTGTAGTACGTGTGGAAACAAGTGCGAATCAGATCGGTATCGATCGCCGAGACGTGCGTTTCGTGGCATAAAATTGTTAAGATAGGTCAGGATCGGTGTGTTACATATGGAGAATATTCTCCACACGACGCTCTCAACGCGTTTTCGAGCTCGCGTCTGAGAAGGGAAGCGCCCTAAAAATCCTTCGGTTATCTTAAACAAATAACGGGGGTCCTAAGCACATGTGCAACCAGCTGCACTATGATCAAGGCGGGAGTGACCCGACGAAGACCCCCCTTTTTCTTTATATGGAAATTCTAATACATTCTCATACATTTGGGGGTATATAAACCCTTTGGTTCCTACCCTTATCGGTTCAGAGTTACACAGTCACTCGTAGAGTCACGTCGTGTCACGCTCGTACAGAGACAGTCACATCTAGAAGTATTGGGCTTAGTGCACCTTGCGAATCATAGATTAGCCCGTTAACATCCGTTAGTCCGGTCGAAGTTCTTTCGGTATATTCTAAAGCGGCTCTCAGACCCCGCACCGCCAGTGCGTCAACATCGTGCAAATACTTAGGTAACTCACACACTATATACTATTTTATCGGGACAATTACATTTGTACAAACGACTGATATCACAATATACAGGGTGTCCCGTAACTACCGCAACATCGGGAAATGGGGGTTAGCTGGGATGATTCTGAACAACTTTTTCCTTGACCAAAATGTGGTTTGAAGCCTTGTTTTTTAGTTATTAACCAAAAACACTGCCAAATTAGAACGCCTGTACAGCGCGCGCTCTGGTGCCTACTTCTGCACTGTGCTCGGTAGTGTACGGGGGCATCGAGGGTATCGAGAAAAGCGTACGGCAAATGTTACATCCTTATTCATTAATAAGATATAAACTAATTATTCTTTTCATCAATCGCGCACGGTCGTGGTAGTTATTCATGAGTAACGAATAATTCCACATTATCCTTAATTTAAGACGATGTAACATTTGGCGTACGCTTTACTCGGATACCCTCGATGCCCTCGGTGGAAACAAGTGCGAATCAGATCGGCATCGATCGCCGAGACGCACGTTTCGTGGCATAAAATTGTTAAGATAGATCAGGATCGGTGCAACGACCAACTGCCAAGGACTAACTTTCGTCGAAGCAGGTTACTTCGTGAACGAAAGGATGAGTTTATTTAACTATCTTTTTCTTACATTAATTATCTAAAGGTTTTTTTCATAAGTAATAAAATACCTTATACGTTTCGGATAAGGAATAAAAGTATGGAACAGTTATTAAACGACTTGACAATTAAACTGTTATTCATGAATAATGAATAATTACACATTATTCTTAATTTAAGATGATGTAATATTTGCCGTACGTTGCCCCTCGATGCACCCGATGACAACCGCGCGCGGTGGTGCCTGGCCGCGCGCTATACGGGCGCGCTCATTGGCCAGTGTTTTTCGTTAATAACTCAAAAACGAAGCTTCGTAGAATATTTTGGTCAAGGAAAAAGTTGTTCAGATTCACCTCAGGTACGCAAAATTTAAAAATACGACGAGACTTATGGGCCACCCTGTATACTTTATTATTTTACATTAAACCTTTCTCGCTTATTTCACCGATCCTTTACATTCAGTTAACATTTAGAAATAACGAAAGAATTGAATCTATTACGTCAATCAGAGGTGCAAGGCTTCGCTGCACGGATTACCGTAACGATTCCATTTGATCGTATAACTCTCCACGATCTCTCACAGAGGTGCAAGGCTTCGCTGCACGGTGAATAACGAGCGTGTTTGAGAATATACAATCGAATGAGACGTACTCGCCGAGCAGGTAGAAGGTATCAATATAAAAAGCTGTTTAGTTCTCTATACGAACCGGTAAGAGTTGAAAATACTTATGTGGGAGCACATTCCTACTCCTATTCCCTGGCATCTTATCCCTATTGATCTCGACGAACCACCACAGGGAGTTATACAAGCAGTAAAGTGAGTGACAAATGCCCGGAGTATACGACAGGCGTACGTACTGCGTGACCCAAAAGGCAGATATAAATACAACATCAAGAGCAAGGTAAGTAATAATTAATTTTATTAACTAACCAACGCCCGGGACGTGACAAAATTGGTGGCAGCGGTGGGATTTATGAAACTAAAATTTCTAAACTGCCCCTTTGTCAGCACTAGCTGCATAAAACGTTGTGTAAATTCACGAGCCAATAGCCGGTGATAAAATCAGCTCCCCACGCGAATAACAAATTGATGGATTAAGTAATATTCGCTAATCACATACGGAAATTAAATTTATTTCGGTTATGCAATTGTACGACATTATCGTCTTCGTTAAGACACGTTCGGTTGCATAAGATAAGCACGTTCGAGAAACAAATACGTTCAGCCGAGCGTGAGACGGTAACTCAACTTCGCTTCTCAGCTCAGCATTACGCAATCAATCACTACGTCACACATAACGCGATCCCTACTCCCGCTTCCTAAGCGTACGGGTGCTCATTTCCAGTCAGTCGAGCAACGAACACGGTCGAGTACAGTCGTGAAATTTACCAAGTCCATATACGAAGCGCGAACAAGTAAAATCGTGGAACTGTCCAGTGAAGCATAACGAGAATGAAGTCCAGGTATTCTGAACTATTGAGAGGTATTCGAGCGTCATCGAGGCGAGCGAAGTCAACCGTAGTAACGAATCGCGTAGCACTAGGAATAAACGACTTTTCGAGCGCCATCAAGGCAGAGAGACCATTTGGATAGAAAGAGTGTCGTTAGGATTAGTATCGTCAGCACTTGTGTTTTCTCGCCATCATCGGCAAAGGAAGTCATACCGAATACCGAAGCTGGCGCAGGAAACTGCAGCGGTAACAGTACGACGTGTGATAAACAGGTATTCATCAGAAATCTTTAAATTTACCGCGGCTTCACTATTAACCTTTACGCGCGCATGCAGGAGAGCCCGCGAGTTAATTCCAAGTCACACAGAACGTACCTTCGTAAAAATAGTGATCGCTCGACTCCGTGGACGAGCCGCAACCGCAGTAGAGGACGAGGACATAAATTCCGTCACGCAATTATGTAATCGTTTAAAAGATGTATTCGGTCCTCACCGAACGGTTGACCATTATCGGGGAGATGTGTCGAACATTTATATGGCACAACACGAACGCATGTTAGACTTCATTAGTAGGGTTAAGGATTTAACGGAAGCTATAATAGATTGCGATAAACGGTCACCGGACATAGCCGACATAAACGACTTGACAGTAAATAGCTTCATAAACGGTCTTATTCCGCGATTACGTTCCGACCTTCGAGGTTTCTACGAACACCCTTTACATCGGGGTTTTGATGAAGCAATCACGTTGTATAAAAAATACGAGCTCGACAAAAGCAGGTACGGCTCGACAAACGAACCGCGTCGCAATCCATACACGGAAAGTCGCGACAGGGACCCCGAACGACGAGAATATAGAAACGATTATTCACCACGGTATAATCCATCTGCTCAACGTGGAGCATGGCGAAAAGAACCACCGGAACGCGAGTTCATACCGCAGAATAGGGAATACGCCCGTCCGGTACCTCAAAGTCAGTATTCGCGTCCACGCGCAGAGCAAAAACTACGTCGCGAAGAATGAAATGAACGCGGCAAACGTATATGTAATTATTGTAAGACCCCTGGACACGACATCCACGAATGCCGAAAGCGCGAATATAATAATAAGCAACGGGATTCGGGAAACGGACAGAACCTTCCGTCCCCACCGTTCACACTGTGACGTCTCCTGCATCGGAGTAAGACAGATACCGATACCCCAGGTATTCATCCAATCACCTAATCTTTTGAACCGCGTCACCCTTATGCTGGACACCGGGGCCGAGAACAAAATCAAATCAAAATCAGTGCCATAAAGAACAAAACCATAATGAACATGGACGACAACCTGGAGATGTCGGGCATCTCGACCGACAAAGTAGCAACTCTGGGATCCGCCCAGATTAGTTTGTTCGGAGAAGCATTTAAATTCTACGTTGTATCCGACGCGTTTCCAATAGCAACACAAGGAATATTAGAAACACCGTTCTTGCAGGACAGCGTGATCTCCTACAAAAAACAATATATCGAATGAAAAAACATTCGAATTCCATTTTATAACTCGCACAATTCAAACTCTCAGCCCGGTGTAATCACCGAGGACAAAAACGTAATTCAGCCCGGTATAAATACCGCGGACCATACTAAAATTCAGCCCGATGCAAACGTCGTGGACAAACTTAACTCTCAGCCCGGTATCACTACCGAGGACCGCGCGAAAATCATTATCGCGCCACGCACAAACACGTGCATACAAATTCACACGACCTGTGTCAAACACGGTTATATAGCACGTCAAACGTTAGCGCCCGGTATAATTACCGCCGACACCTTCGTCCAGTCGAGGAACGGCAAAACCATGATAAGATGTGTAAACACATCCGATGAAACCGTTGCCCCCGACATTCCTACCATGGAGGTCGAAGAAATCGAAACGATACCTCGCGCTCCGGGTACTCCTATTTCTATTTCCAAACCAGGCGCAGACACCTACGTCAATAACATATCAACACAACTCCCCGCCGAGCGTATCAAAAGGATTCTTGCCATGATCGACACAAGTCATTTGAACGCCGAGGAGTCCGACCACATTCCAGAATTGGTCGAACAGAATCATGATATCTTCCACCTCCAAGGAGAATACTTGGTGAGGATCAACGTATGTGAACACGAAATACCACTCACAGACCGCGCACCGGTCTTTGTAAAACAATATCGTTATCCGCCAGTCCACAAGGACGAAATCAATAAACAAATGAAAGAGCTCCTTGAAAACGGCATAATTCGTCCTTCCACTTCACCGTACAACGCGCCTTTGTGGATCGTGCCAAAAAAACCTGATCAACCGGGAAACAAACGTTGCAGAATTGTAATCGACTTTCGCGGACTGACTGAGAAGTCAATCGGAGACGCATTTCCGATTCCCAACATCGTCGAAATTCTAGATCAGTTGGGATCCGCAAAATATTTCAGTGCGTTCGACTGTAAGAGTGGTTTTCACCAAGTAGGGATGTCGAAGGAGGACGCGCCAAAGACGGCGTTCTCCACTACCTATGGCCACTATGAATTCATTCGAATGCCAATCGGTCTTAAAAATGCTCCGGCTACATACCAAAGGCTAATGAACGCTGTCTTGACGGGTCTTCAGGGCAACGAGGTCTTTGCGAATGTGACAGCCTCCACACCCTTATATCAACCTGGCATCGGTAATTCATACCGGGGATCCTGCCGGAGCGGGGCAAGAGTGCCGTATACAACATAAGAACCGTGTGTATATAAATACGACTCCGAATCAAGAGCAGTCAGTGTTGACGAGCCTTGCCATACCGACGACTATAGCCTGTAACTACGAGTTATAATAAAGTGGTTTACAAAATATTACTTTGTGAATAGATAAAGGTAGCCGGAGCTACGACTCTGGAATATAAGTTTTCTACTTTATATTTTCCGTCGCGAAATTACATGACACGTACATCGATGATATTGTAAGTCATGCAAGATCACTCTCAGAACATCGCGAGAGATTCACTCGATTAGCCGAGCGATTGCGTCGGGCAAACCTAAAACTAGAACCTGCAAAATGAGGTTTTGCTCAACCGCAAACTAGCATATTTGGTCCACGTAATCGGAAACGAAGGCGTAAAACCATGCCCGAATAAAATAAATTCGTCAAGAACTTTCCCGTTTCGAAAACCGTAAAGAAGGTACGCGAATTTCTGGGTCTTACCGGGTATTACAGACGATTCATCGACAAATTCTCACAAATCTCGAAGCCACTCACAAGCTTGTTGAAAAAGAATGAACGATTTGTGTGGGGTGTCGACCAGGAACGTGCATTCCACACGTTATGTGATGCTTTATGTACCGAACTGGTATTACAATATCGTAATTTCGCAGAACCATTCCATATCACGACCGATGCATCCGGACATGCTATCGGGGGAATTTTAAGCCAAGGCGAAATCGGAATGGACAAGCCAATCGCATATACATCCAGGCTCTTACAAGGAGCAGAAATAAATCATTCAACGATAGAGAAAGAATGACTAGCAATCATTTTCGCGACTCACCATTTTCGACTCTACATATACGGCCGAAAATTCAATTTAATAACAGATCATCGCCCGTTGGTATGGATGAATTCTGTCAAAGATCCTACATCTCGTTTGCTCCGTTGGCGCCTAAAGTTAGCCGAGTATGATTACAAAATTGTTTATAAGGTAGGAAAAATGGACGTCAATGTTGACGCGTTATCTCGAAACCCTGCTCCAGTCCTCCCCATCCACTCTGACTCATCAGACGATATACTATTCGATCCAAGAAGCCATTCGCCACCAGCGACGACGAATGTGACACCTTCACAATCTCCGCCGATATCTCCTTCCACTTCTTCTTATCATCCCGATAAAGCATCCATGATCGCATCACCCTCCACGTCGTCCCACACATCTGTAAATCTAACTCCTCCGATCACGATGGAAAAATCACCTCCTGAGACGTACGAACAAGAAGATCCCGACGACTCAGTCGAAATATTCGACAATACCGCAGAACGTCCACACGAACGCAGACGGACACTCATACATACACGCGACAGACTAACAATACGGAAGGACAATTTAGTTTCATTCATATCTTTGGACGGACAACCGTTGGATCAGGGAGGATTAGATCTCGCCTTGCAAAATAAACTTCCCAAAATACATAACGCGACAATAGGATGTGCAAAAGTTACGAAGATGGGTTCTTTCAATCTTATTGTGTTACCGGTAAGAGAATTAAGCGCTCAAACAGCAACTCCAGCCGATTTAATCGAGTGCCTTCGCTCACTACTGGACGTGACCATTGAGTTAAATTTATTATCATTTAGCATATCGCAAAGTTGCATAGACGACATATAATGGTCATTACTTCAACGTATTTTATTAGACATATTCTCGACGACGAATACTCAAATTATCGCTTGTTCACACGAAGTCCGGATCCCTTCCGAATCCGAACGCGAAGATATTCTGATGGAAAATCATGTGTCAGCATGTGCTGGTCACAAAGGAATCGCAAAAACATACCGTCGCATCCGGAAGCGATACTTTTGGCCAACACTTAAAACCGAAGTACAAAATCTAGTAAACTCATGCAGTAGCTGCCAGATAAGGAAACTCACGCGAGTAAAAACCAGACAGCCAATGACATTAACAGACACACCAGGACAGGCTTTCGATAAAATCATTAGACGTCGTCGGTCCTCTCCCTACCACCCCCAATGAGAATAAATATATTATCACTATCCAAGATCTGTCAACCAAATATTCCCTAGCAATCCCGTTACAAAATGCCACGGCTATCGAAACAGCAGACGCATTCGTAAACAATTTTTGTGTGTCATTTCGGTGCTCCCAAGGCAATATTAACCGATCAAGGGACAAACTTCGTAAGTTCTCTGATGAAATCCGTAGCCAGAAAATTTAAAATCGCACAATTTCGCGCAACCGCTTTCCACCCACAGAGCAATGGCTCAATCGAAAGATCACACCATGTTCTTTCAGAGTATTTAAAGCATTACATCTCGAATAATAACTGGGATGACTGGTTAAAATTAGCGATGTTTAGTTACAATACCAGTGTCCACGAAGGAACACGTTTTACTCCTCACGAGTTAGTTTTTGGAAAGACAGCGCGCGTGCCTTTAGCAGACGCTCCGTCCACCGAGACTCCAGACGAGTCGTCCAATTTATACCTTCGAGATCTGTAACATAAAATAACGTCGATAATATGTGACGCAAGAAATAACCTAATTCAAGCAAAGGGAAAATCAAAGAAATATTACGACAAAAAGACAAACATAGAAACTTTCAGAATAGGAGACAAAGTATATCTTTTAAAGGAACCGCGAAAGGGAAAGTTTGGCGACGAATATACAGGCCCGTATCAAATAATCGAAGTTATGTCACGCGATAACGTTAAAATAATCGTTAAAAATATGCCAAGAATTGTTCATGTCAATAAGCTTAAGCATGTGAAATCCGGGACGTCTGTACACGTCATTTCACTCCGTCAAACCCCTCCAACGAGAACAAAAGGATATAAAACCATGGGACCAGCCCAGGACACTCAGTCCAGTTCAACCAGCGACAAAACCAGCATGCATCCACAAATATTTCTAACCTTGTGCGAACTCGCAAGACACGCATCCGCCCTAATCGGATAGAACTGTAACGGTCCAACTTTAAACGGGACGACATTTTCAACCGTCGACTCCCTTAAATGCGACCCGGAAGACATCGAGCCTATAACAGAGAACAAGGAAATCCAATTACTACAACTAGGAGACTTCACTGAAACTCCGATCATACACTGCAAAATAGAAATAGACAGAACTGTTTATTACTCCGGAATGCACTCACACGTTTCAATTGTGCATAACGGACGTCAACAGTACATCCAAAAAATATCTTCGGACACGTGTAAACACCTTCGAAACATGGGAGCTATCGCCATAACACCAGCAGCTTTAATAAACTGAGTTCGCCCCAATTCAACGACGCACTTCAGCCTCACCCTAGCAGGAAGCAAAGGACCAGAAGGAGCATGTGCCGGCACCACGTATGCCGACCCATATGGTTCGTGGACAAACGTGGTCGTACAAGCAACTGTCAAAATATCATTGAGAAGCTACACAGCAGCTGTAAAGCTGGCCGCTGACGAAATAATACTCCAGTCAGGACAAAGATGCCGACTTCAACAAAGCCATTGTCTAGATTCAGAAGACGGACACACCTTCAGGGATCCTCTACCAGCAGATTACTGTAATTTCAATCGATACGACATTTTATTTGAAGGAAAAGCAACAAAATTATCTACAACGAAGCAAGACAGCCCAACAGTTTCCACAGTGACAACAGAAGAAACCACCTTCGCCCTCACAAAAACTCATCACACTTAGATATGTGGTTATACATTAATAAAAACGGAACACCCGAAGCTCTTCAGCATCGATACCACGACCAGTGGAAGAGTCAAGTCAACCTCCAAAACTCCTGTAAACAATCTCGATATCTTCACATGCGTGAACTCAAAGTTCGTATACGTGGTGAAACACATAAAAAATCAACTCGCCAATTTATATCGCGATATCATGGAGCAAAAATGCGCTCTCGAGAAGCAGATAGACAGAACGCTGTCTTGACGGGTCTTCAGGGTAACGAGGTCTTTGCGTATGTGACAGCCTCCACACCCTTATATCAACCTGGCATCGGTAATTCATACCGGGGATCCTGCCGGAGCGGGGCAACAGTGCCGTATACAACATAAGAACCGTGTGTATATAAATACGACTCCGAATCAAGAGCAGTCAGTGTTGACGAGCCTTGCCATACCGACGACTATAGCCTGTAACTACGAGTTATAATAAAGTGGTTTACAAAATATTACTTTGTGAATAGATAAAGGTAGCCGGAGCTACGACTCTGGAATATAAGTTTTCTACTTTATATTTTCCGTCGCGAAATTACATGACACGTACATCGATGATATTGTAAGTCATGCAAGATCACTCTCAGAACATCGCGAGAGATTCACTCGATTAGCCGAGCGATTGCGTCGGGCAAACCTAAAACTAGAACCTGCAAAATGAGGTTTTGCTCAACCGCAAACTAGCATATTTGGTCCACGTAATCGGAAACGAAGGCGTAAAACCATGCCCGAATAAAATAAATTCGTCAAGAACTTTCCCGTTTCGAAAACCGTAAAGAAGGTACGCGAATTTCTGGGTCTTACCGGGTATTACAGACGATTCATCGACAAATTCTCACAAATCTCGAAGCCACTCACAAGCTTGTTGAAAAAGAATGAACGATTTGTGTGGGGTGTCGACCAGGAACGTGCATTCCACACGTTATGTGATGCTTTATGTACCGAACTGGTATTACAATATCGTAATTTCGCAGAACCATTCCATATCACGACCGATGCATCCGGACATGCTATCGGGGGAATATTAAGCCAAGGCGAAATCGGAATGGACAAGCCAATCGCATATACATCCAGGCTCTTACAAGGAGCAGAAATAAATCATTCAACGATAGAGAAAGAATGACTAGCAATCATTTTCGCGACTCACCATTTTCGACTCTACATATACGGCCGAAAATTCAATTTAATAACAGATCATCGCCCGTTGGTATGGATGAATTCTGTCAAAGATCCTACATCTCGTTTGCTCCGTTGGCGCCTAAAGTTAGCCGAGTATGATTACAAAATTGTTTATAAGGTAGGAAAAATGGACGTCAATGTTGACGCGTTATCTCGAAACCCTGCTCCAGTCCTCCCCATCCACTCTGACTCATCAGACGATATACTATTCGATCCAAGAAGCCATTCGCCACCAGCGACGACGAATGTGACACCTTCACAATCTCCGCCGATATCTCCTTCCACTTCTTCTTATCATCCCGATAAAGCATCCATGATCGCATCACCCTCCACGTCGTCCCACACATCTGTAAATCTAACTCCTCCGATCACGATGGAAAAATCACCTCCTGAGACGTACGAACAAGAAGATCCCGACGACTCAGTCGAAATATTCGACAATACCGCAGAACGTCCACACGAACGCAGACGGACACTCATACATACACGCGACAGACTAACAATACGGAAGGACAATTTAGTTTCATTCATATCTTTGGACGGACAACCGTTGGATCAGGGAGGATTAGATCTCGCCTTGCAAAATAAACTTCCCAAAATACATAACGCGACAATAGGATGTGCAAAAGTTACGAAGATGGGTTCTTTCAATCTTATTGTGTTACCGGTAAGAGAATTAAGCGCTCAAACAGCAACTCCAGCCGATTTAATCGAGTGCCTTCGCTCACTACTGGACGTGACCATTGAGTTAAATTTATTATCATTTAGCATATCGCAAAGTTGCATAGACGACATATAATGGTCATTACTTCAACGTATTTTATTAGACATATTCTCGACGACGAATACTCAAATTATCGCTTGTTCACACGAAGTCCGGATCCCTTCCGAATCCGAACGCGAAGATATTCTGATGGAAAATCATGTGTCAGCATGTGCTGGTCACAAAGGAATCGCAAAAACATACCGTCGCATCCGGAAGCGATACTTTTGGCCAACACTTAAAACCGAAGTACAAAATCTAGTAAACTCATGCAGTAGCTGCCAGATAAGGAAACTCACGCGAGTAAAAACCAGACAGCCAATGACATTAACAGACACACCAGGACAGGCTTTCGATAAAATCATTAGACGTCGTCGGTCCTCTCCCTACCACCCCCAATGAGAATAAATATATTATCACTATCCAAGATCTGTCAACCAAATATTCCCTAGCAATCCCGTTACAAAATGCCACGGCTATCGAAACAGCAGACGCATTCGTAAACAATTTTTGTGTGTCATTTCGGTGCTCCCAAGGCAATATTAACCGATCAAGGGACAAACTTCGTAAGTTCTCTGATGAAATCCGTAGCCAGAAAATTTAAAATCGCACAATTTCGCGCAACCGCTTTCCACCCACAGAGCAATGGCTCAATCGAAAGATCACACCATGTTCTTTCAGAGTATTTAAAGCATTACATCTCGAATAATAACTGGGATGACTGGTTAAAATTAGCGATGTTTAGTTACAATACCAGTGTCCACGAAGGAACACGTTTTACTCCTCACGAGTTAGTTTTTGGAAAGACAGCGCGCGTGCCTTTAGCAGACGCTCCGTCCACCGAGACTCCAGACGAGTCGTACAATTTATACCTTCGAGATCTGTAACATAAAATAACGTCGATAATATGTGACGCAAGAAATAACCTAATTCAAGCAAAGGGAAAATCAAAGAAATATTACGACAAAAAGACAAACATAGAAACTTTCAGAATAGGAGACAAAGTATATCTTTTAAAGGAACCGCGAAAGGGAAAGTTTGGCGACGAATATACAGGCCCGTATCAAATAATCGAAGTTATGTCACGCGATAACGTTAAAATAATCGTTAAAAATATGCCAAGAATTGTTCATGTCAATAAGCTTAAGCATGTGAAATCCGGGACGTCTGTACACGTCATTTCACTCCGTCAAACCCCTCCAACGAGAACAAAAGGATATAAAACCATGGGACCAGCCCAGGACACTCAGTCCAGTTCAACCAGCGACAAAACCAGCATGCATCCACAAATATTTCTAACCTTGTGCGAACTCGCAAGACACGCATCCGCCCTAATCGGATAGAACTATAACGGTCCAACTTTAAACGGGACGACATTTTCAACCGTCGACTCTCTTAAATGCGAGCCGGAAGACATCGAGCCTATAACAGAGAACAAGGAAATCCAATTACTACAACTAGGAGACTTCACTGAAACTCCGATCATACACTGCAAAATAGAAATAGACAGAACTGTTTATTACTGCGGAATGCACTCACACGTTTCAATTGTGCATAACGGACGTCAACAGTACATCCAAAAAATATCTTCGGACACGTGTAAACACCTTCGAAACATGGGAGCTATCGCCATAACACCAGCAGCTTTAATAAACTGAGTTCGCCCCAATTCAACGACGCACTTCAGCCTCACCCTAGCAGGAAGCAAAGGACCAGAAGGAGCATGTGCCGGCACCACGTATGCCGACCCATATGGTTCGTGGACAAACGTGGTCGTACAAGCAACTGTCAAAATATCATTGAGAAGCTACACAGCAGCTGTAAAGCTGGCCGCTGACGAAATAATACTCCAGTCAGGACAAAGATGCCGACTTCAACAAAGCCATTGTCTAGATTCAGAAGACGGACACACCTTCAGGGATCCTCTACCAGCAGATTACTGTAATTTCAATCGATACGACATTTTATTTGAAGGAAAAGCAACAAAATTATCTACAACGAAGCAAGACAGCCCAACAGTTTCCACAGTGACAACAGAAGAAACCACCTTCGCCCTCACAAAAACTCATCACACTTAGATATGTGGTTATACATTAATAAAAACGGAACACCCGAAGCTCTTCAGCATCGATACCACGACCAGTGGAAGAGTCAAGTCAACCTCCAAAACTCCTGTAAACAATCTCGATATCTTCACATGCGTGAACTCAAAGTTCGTATACGTGGTGAAACACATAAAAAATCAACTCGCCAATTTATATCGCGATATCATGGAGCAAAAATGCGCTCTCGAGAAGCAGATAGACAGAACGCTGTCTTGACGGGTCTTCAGGGTAACGAGGTCTTTGCGTATGTGACAGCATCCACACCCTTATATCAACCTGGCATCGGTAATTCATACCGGGGATCCTGCCGGAGCGGGGCAACAGTGCCGTATACAACATAAGAACCGTGTGTATATAAATACGACTCCGAATCAAGAGCAGTCAGTGTTGACGAGCCTTGCCATACCGACGACTATAGCCTGTAACTACGAGTTATAATAAAGTGGTTTACAAAATATTACTTTGTGAATAGATAAAGGTAGCCGGAGCTACGACTCTGGAATATAAGTTTTCTACTTTATATTTTCCGTCGCGAAATTACATGACACGTACATCGATGATATTGTAAGTCATGCAAGATCACTCTCAGAACATCGCGAGAGATTCACTCGATTAGCCGAGCGATTGCGTCGGGCAAACCTAAAACTAGAACCTGCAAAATGAGGTTTTGCTCAACCGCAAACTAGCATATTTGGTCCACGTAATCGGAAACGAAGGCGTAAAACCATGCCCGAATAAAATAAATTCGTCAAGAACTTTCCCGTTTCGAAAACCGTAAAGAAGGTACGCGAATTTCTGGGTCTTACCGGGTATTACAGACGATTCATCGACAAATTCTCACAAATCTCGAAGCCACTCACAAGCTTGTTGAAAAAGAATGAACGATTTGTGTGGGGTGTCGACCAGGAACGTGCATTCCACACGTTATGTGATGCTTTATGTACCGAACTGGTATTACAATATCGTAATTTCGCAGAACCATTCCATATCACGACCGATGCATCCGGACATGCTATCGGGGGAATATTAAGCCAAGGCGAAATCGGAATGGACAAGCCAATCGCATATACATCCAGGCTCTTACAAGGAGCAGAAATAAATCATTCAACGATAGAGAAAGAATGACTAGCAATCATTTTCGCGACTCACCATTTTCGACTCTACATATACGGCCGAAAATTCAATTTAATAACAGATCATCGCCCGTTGGTATGGATGAATTCTGTCAAAGATCCTACATCTCGTTTGCTCCGTTGGCGCCTAAAGTTAGCCGAGTATGATTACAAAATTGTTTATAAGGTAGGAAAAATGGACGTCAATGTTGACGCGTTATCTCGAAACCCTGCTCCAGTCCTCCCCATCCACTCTGACTCATCAGACGATATACTATTCGATCCAAGAAGCCATTCGCCACCAGCGACGACGAATGTGACACCTTCACAATCTCCGCCGATATCTCCTTCCACTTCTTCTTATCATCCCGATAAAGCATCCATGATCGCATCACCCTCCACGTCGTCCCACACATCTGTAAATCTAACTCCTCCGATCACGATGGAAAAATCACCTCCTGAGACGTACGAACAAGAAGATCCCGACGACTCAGTCGAAATATTCGACAATACCGCAGAACGTCCACACGAACGCAGACGGACACTCATACATACACGCGACAGACTAACAATACGGAAGGACAATTTAGTTTCATTCATATCTTTGGACGGACAACCGTTGGATCAGGGAGGATTAGATCTCGCCTTGCAAAATAAACTTCCCAAAATACATAACGCGACAATAGGATGTGCAAAAGTTACGAAGATGGGTTCTTTCAATCTTATTGTGTTACCGGTAAGAGAATTAAGCGCTCAAACAGCAACTCCAGCCGATTTAATCGAGTGCCTTCGCTCACTACTGGACGTGACCATTGAGTTAAATTTATTATCATTTAGCATATCGCAAAGTTGCATAGACGACATATAATGGTCATTACTTCAACGTATTTTATTAGACATATTCTCGACGACGAATACTCAAATTATCGCTTGTTCACACGAAGTCCGGATCCCTTCCGAATCCGAACGCGAAGATATTCTGATGGAAAATCATGTGTCAGCATGTGCTGGTCACAAAGGAATCGCAAAAACATACCGTCGCATCCGGAAGCGATACTTTTGGCCAACACTTAAAACCGAAGTACAAAATCTAGTAAACTCATGCAGTAGCTGCCAGATAAGGAAACTCACGCGAGTAAAAACCAGACAGCCAATGACATTAACAGACACACCAGGACAGGCTTTCGATAAAATCATTAGACGTCGTCGGTCCTCTCCCTACCACCCCCAATGAGAATAAATATATTATCACTATCCAAGATCTGTCAACCAAATATTCCCTAGCAATCCCGTTACAAAATGCCACGGCTATCGAAACAGCAGACGCATTCGTAAACAATTTTTGTGTGTCATTTCGGTGCTCCCAAGGCAATATTAACCGATCAAGGGACAAACTTCGTAAGTTCTCTGATGAAATCCGTAGCCAGAAAATTTAAAATCGCACAATTTCGCGCAACCGCTTTCCACCCACAGAGCAATGGCTCAATCGAAAGATCACACCATGTTCTTTCAGAGTATTTAAAGCATTACATCTCGAATAATAACTGGGATGACTGGTTAAAATTAGCGATGTTTAGTTACAATACCAGTGTCCACGAAGGAACACGTTTTACTCCTCACGAGTTAGTTTTTGGAAAGACAGCGCGCGTGCCTTTAGCAGACGCTCCGTCCACCGAGACTCCAGACGAGTCGTACAATTTATACCTTCGAGATCTGTAACATAAAATAACGTCGATAATATGTGACGCAAGAAATAACCTAATTCAAGCAAAGGGAAAATCAAAGAAATATTACGACAAAAAGACAAACATAGAAACTTTCAGAATAGGAGACAAAGTATATCTTTTAAAGGAACCGCGAAAGGGAAAGTTTGGCGACGAATATACAGGCCCGTATCAAATAATCGAAGTTATGTCACGCGATAACGTTAAAATAATCGTTAAAAATATGCCAAGAATTGTTCATGTCAATAAGCTTAAGCATGTGAAATCCGGGACGTCTGTACACGTCATTTCACTCCGTCAAACCCCTCCAACGAGAACAAAAGGATATAAAACCATGGGACCAGCCCAGGACACTCAGTCCAGTTCAACCAGCGACAAAACCAGCATGCATCCACAAATATTTCTAACCTTGTGCGAACTCGCAAGACACGCATCCGCCCTAATCGGATAGAACTGTAACGGTCCAACTTTAAACGGGACGACATTTTCAACCGTCGACTCCCTTAAATGCGAGCCGGAAGACATCGAGCCTATAACAGAGAACAAGGAAATCCAATTACTACAACTAGGAGACTTCACTGAAACTCCGATCATACACTGCAAAATAGAAATAGACAGAACTGTTTATTACTGCGGAATGCACTCACACGTTTCAATTGTGCATAACGGACGTCAACAGTACATCCAAAAAATATCTTCGGACACGTGTAAACACCTTCGAAACATGGGAGCTATCGCCATAACACCAGCAGCTTTAATAAACTGAGTTCGCCCCAATTCAACGACGCACTTCAGCCTCACCCTAGCAGGAAGCAAAGGACCAGAAGGAGCATGTGCCGGCACCACGTATGCCGACCCATATGGTTCGTGGACAAACGTGGTCGTACAAGCAACTGTCAAAATATCATTGAGAAGCTACACAGCAGCTGTAAAGCTGGCCGCTGACGAAATAATACTCCAGTCAGGACAAAGATGCCGACTTCAACAAAGCCATTGTCTAGATTCAGAAGACGGACACACCTTCAGGGATCCTCTACCAGCAGATTACTGTAATTTCAATCGATACGACATTTTATTTGAAGGAAAAGCAACAAAATTATCTACAACGAAGCAAGACAGCCCAACAGTTTCCACAGTGACAACAGAAGAAACCACCTTCGCCCTCACAAAAACTCATCACACTTAGATATGTGGTTATACATTAATAAAAACGGAACACCCGAAGCTCTTCAGCATCGATACCACGACCAGTGGAAGAGTCAAGTCAACCTCCAAAACTCCTGTAAACAATCTCGATATCTTCACATGCGTGAACTCAAAGTTCGTATACGTGGTGAAACACATAAAAAATCAACTCGCCAATTTATATCGCGATATCATGGAGCAAAAATGCGCTCTCGAGAAGCAGATAGACAGAACGCTGTCTTGACGGGTCTTCAGGGTAACGAGGTCTTTGCGTATGTGACAGCCTCCACACCCTTATATCAACCTGGCATCGGTAATTCATACCGGGGATCCTGCCGGAGCGGGGCAACAGTGCCGTATACAACATAAGAACCGTGTGTATATAAATACGACTCCGAATCAAGAGCAGTCAGTGTTGACGAGCCTTGCCATACCGACGACTATAGCCTGTAACTACGAGTTATAATAAAGTGGTTTACAAAATATTACTTTGTGAATAGATAAAGGTAGCCGGAGCTACGACTCTGGAATATAAGTTTTCTACTTTATATTTTCCGTCGCGAAATTACATGACACGTACATCGATGATATTGTAAGTCATGCAAGATCACTCTCAGAACATCGCGAGAGATTCACTCGATTAGCCGAGCGATTGCGTCGGGCAAACCTAAAACTAGAACCTGCAAAATGAGGTTTTGCTCAACCGCAAACTAGCATATTTGGTCCACGTAATCGGAAACGAAGGCGTAAAACCATGCCCGAATAAAATAAATTCGTCAAGAACTTTCCCGTTTCGAAAACCGTAAAGAAGGTACGCGAATTTCTGGGTCTTACCGGGTATTACAGACGATTCATCGACAAATTCTCACAAATCTCGAAGCCACTCACAAGCTTGTTGAAAAAGAATGAACGATTTGTGTGGGGTGTCGACCAGGAACGTGCATTCCACACGTTATGTGATGCTTTATGTACCGAACTGGTATTACAATATCGTAATTTCGCAGAACCATTCCATATCACGACCGATGCATCCGGACATGCTATCGGGGGAATATTAAGCCAAGGCGAAATCGGAATGGACAAGCCAATCGCATATACATCCAGGCTCTTACAAGGAGCAGAAATAAATCATTCAACGATAGAGAAAGAATGACTAGCAATCATTTTCGCGACTCACCATTTTCGACTCTACATATACGGCCGAAAATTCAATTTAATAACAGATCATCGCCCGTTGGTATGGATGAATTCTGTCAAAGATCCTACATCTCGTTTGCTCCGTTGGCGCCTAAAGTTAGCCGAGTATGATTACAAAATTGTTTATAAGGTAGGAAAAATGGACGTCAATGTTGACGCGTTATCTCGAAACCCTGCTCCAGTCCTCCCCATCCACTCTGACTCATCAGACGATATACTATTCGATCCAAGAAGCCATTCGCCACCAGCGACGACGAATGTGACACCTTCACAATCTCCGCCGATATCTCCTTCCACTTCTTCTTATCATCCCGATAAAGCATCCATGATCGCATCACCCTCCACGTCGTCCCACACATCTGTAAATCTAACTCCTCCGATCACGATGGAAAAATCACCTCCTGAGACGTACGAACAAGAAGATCCCGACGACTCAGTCGAAATATTCGACAATACCGCAGAACGTCCACACGAACGCAGACGGACACTCATACATACACGCGACAGACTAACAATACGGAAGGACAATTTAGTTTCATTCATATCTTTGGACGGACAACCGTTGGATCAGGGAGGATTAGATCTCGCCTTGCAAAATAAACTTCCCAAAATACATAACGCGACAATAGGATGTGCAAAAGTTACGAAGATGGGTTCTTTCAATCTTATTGTGTTACCGGTAAGAGAATTAAGCGCTCAAACAGCAACTCCAGCCGATTTAATCGAGTGCCTTCGCTCACTACTGGACGTGACCATTGAGTTAAATTTATTATCATTTAGCATATCGCAAAGTTGCATAGACGACATATAATGGTCATTACTTCAACGTATTTTATTAGACATATTCTCGACGACGAATACTCAAATTATCGCTTGTTCACACGAAGTCCGGATCCCTTCCGAATCCGAACGCGAAGATATTCTGATGGAAAATCATGTGTCAGCATGTGCTGGTCACAAAGGAATCGCAAAAACATACCGTCGCATCCGGAAGCGATACTTTTGGCCAACACTTAAAACCGAAGTACAAAATCTAGTAAACTCATGCAGTAGCTGCCAGATAAGGAAACTCACGCGAGTAAAAACCAGACAGCCAATGACATTAACAGACACACCAGGACAGGCTTTCGATAAAATCATTAGACGTCGTCGGTCCTCTCCCTACCACCCCCAATGAGAATAAATATATTATCACTATCCAAGATCTGTCAACCAAATATTCCCTAGCAATCCCGTTACAAAATGCCACGGCTATCGAAACAGCAGACGCATTCGTAAACAATTTTTGTGTGTCATTTCGGTGCTCCCAAGGCAATATTAACCGATCAAGGGACAAACTTCGTAAGTTCTCTGATGAAATCCGTAGCCAGAAAATTTAAAATCGCACAATTTCGCGCAACCGCTTTCCACCCACAGAGCAATGGCTCAATCGAAAGATCACACCATGTTCTTTCAGAGTATTTAAAGCATTACATCTCGAATAATAACTGGGATGACTGGTTAAAATTAGCGATGTTTAGTTACAATACCAGTGTCCACGAAGGAACACGTTTTACTCCTCACGAGTTAGTTTTTGGAAAGACAGCGCGCGTGCCTTTAGCAGACGCTCCGTCCACCGAGACTCCAGACGAGTCGTACAATTTATACCTTCGAGATCTGTAACATAAAATAACGTCGATAATATGTGACGCAAGAAATAACCTAATTCAAGCAAAGGGAAAATCAAAGAAATATTACGACAAAAAGACAAACATAGAAACTTTCAGAATAGGAGACAAAGTATATCTTTTAAAGGAACCGCGAAAGGGAAAGTTTGGCGACGAATATACAGGCCCGTATCAAATAATCGAAGTTATGTCACGCGATAACGTTAAAATAATCGTTAAAAATATGCCAAGAATTGTTCATGTCAATAAGCTTAAGCATGTGAAATCCGGGACGTCTGTACACGTCATTTCACTCCGTCAAACCCCTCCAACGAGAACAAAAGGATATAAAACCATGGGACCAGCCCAGGACACTCAGTCCAGTTCAACCAGCGACAAAACCAGCATGCATCCACAAATATTTCTAACCTTGTGCGAACTCGCAAGACACGCATCCGCCCTAATCGGATAGAACTGTAACGGTCCAACTTTAAACGGGACGACATTTTCAACCGTCGACTCCCTTAAATGCGAGCCGGAAGACATCGAGCCTATAACAGAGAACAAGGAAATCCAATTACTACAACTAGGAGACTTCACTGAAACTCCGATCATACACTGCAAAATAGAAATAGACAGAACTGTTTATTACTCCGGAATGCACTCACACGTTTCAATTGTGCATAACGGACGTCAACAGTACATCCAAAAAATATCTTCGGACACGTGTAAACACCTTCGAAACATGGGAGCTATCGCCATAACACCAGCAGCTTTAATAAACTGAGTTCGCCCCAATTCAACGACGCACTTCAGCCTCACCCTAGCAGGAAGCAAAGGACCAGAAGGAGCATGTGCCGGCACCACGTATGCCGACCCATATGGTTCGTGGACAAACGTGGTCGTACAAGCAACTGTCAAAATATCATTGAGAAGCTACACAGCAGCTGTAAAGCTGGCCGCTGACGAAATAATACTCCAGTCAGGACAAAGATGCCGACTTCAACAAAGCCATTGTCTAGATTCAGAAGACGGACACACCTTCAGGGATCCTCTACCAGCAGATTACTGTAATTTCAATCGATACGACATTTTATTTGAAGGAAAAGCAACAAAATTATCTACAACGAAGCAAGACAGCCCAACAGTTTCCACAGTGACAACAGAAGAAACCACCTTCGCCCTCACAAAAACTCATCACACTTAGATATGTGGTTATACATTAATAAAAACGGAACACCCGAAGCTCTTCAGCATCGATACCACGACCAGTGGAAGAGTCAAGTCAACCTCCAAAACTCCTGTAAACAATCTCGATATCTTCACATGCGTGAACTCAAAGTTCGTATACGTGGTGAAACACATAAAAAATCAACTCGCCAATTTATATCGCGATATCATGGAGCAAAAATGCGCTCTCGAGAAGCAGATAGACAGAACGCTGTCTTGACGGGTCTTCAGGGTAACGAGGTCTTTGCGTATGTGACAGCCTCCACACCCTTATATCAACCTGGCATCGGTAATTCATACCGGGGATCCTGCCGGAGCGGGGCAACAGTGCCGTATACAACATAAGAACCGTGTGTATATAAATACGACTCCGAATCAAGAGCAGTCAGTGTTGACGAGCCTTGCCATACCGACGACTATAGCCTGTAACTACGAGTTATAATAAAGTGGTTTACAAAATATTACTTTGTGAATAGATAAAGGTAGCCGGAGCTACGACTCTGGAATATAAGTTTTCTACTTTATATTTTCCGTCGCGAAATTACATGACACGTACATCGATGATATTGTAAGTCATGCAAGATCACTCTCAGAACATCGCGAGAGATTCACTCGATTAGCCGAGCGATTGCGTCGGGCAAACCTAAAACTAGAACCTGCAAAATGAGGTTTTGCTCAACCGCAAACTAGCATATTTGGTCCACGTAATCGGAAACGAAGGCGTAAAACCATGCCCGAATAAAATAAATTCGTCAAGAACTTTCCCGTTTCGAAAACCGTAAAGAAGGTACGCGAATTTCTGGGTCTTACCGGGTATTACAGACGATTCATCGACAAATTCTCACAAATCTCGAAGCCACTCACAAGCTTGTTGAAAAAGAATGAACGATTTGTGTGGGGTGTCGACCAGGAACGTGCATTCCACACGTTATGTGATGCTTTATGTACCGAACTGGTATTACAATATCGTAATTTCGCAGAACCATTCCATATCACGACCGATGCATCCGGACATGCTATCGGGGGAATATTAAGCCAAGGCGAAATCGGAATGGACAAGCCAATCGCATATACATCCAGGCTCTTACAAGGAGCAGAAATAAATCATTCAACGATAGAGAAAGAATGACTAGCAATCATTTTCGCGACTCACCATTTTCGACTCTACATATACGGCCGAAAATTCAATTTAATAACAGATCATCGCCCGTTGGTATGGATGAATTCTGTCAAAGATCCTACATCTCGTTTGCTCCGTTGGCGCCTAAAGTTAGCCGAGTATGATTACAAAATTGTTTATAAGGTAGGAAAAATGGACGTCAATGTTGACGCGTTATCTCGAAACCCTGCTCCAGTCCTCCCCATCCACTCTGACTCATCAGACGATATACTATTCGATCCAAGAAGCCATTCGCCACCAGCGACGACGAATGTGACACCTTCACAATCTCCGCCGATATCTCCTTCCACTTCTTCTTATCATCCCGATAAAGCATCCATGATCGCATCACCCTCCACGTCGTCCCACACATCTGTAAATCTAACTCCTCCGATCACGATGGAAAAATCACCTCCTGAGACGTACGAACAAGAAGATCCCGACGACTCAGTCGAAATATTCGACAATACCGCAGAACGTCCACACGAACGCAGACGGACACTCATACATACACGCGACAGACTAACAATACGGAAGGACAATTTAGTTTCATTCATATCTTTGGACGGACAACCGTTGGATCAGGGAGGATTAGATCTCGCCTTGCAAAATAAACTTCCCAAAATACATAACGCGACAATAGGATGTGCAAAAGTTACGAAGATGGGTTCTTTCAATCTTATTGTGTTACCGGTAAGAGAATTAAGCGCTCAAACAGCAACTCCAGCCGATTTAATCGAGTGCCTTCGCTCACTACTGGACGTGACCATTGAGTTAAATTTATTATCATTTAGCATATCGCAAAGTTGCATAGACGACATATAATGGTCATTACTTCAACGTATTTTATTAGACATATTCTCGACGACGAATACTCAAATTATCGCTTGTTCACACGAAGTCCGGATCCCTTCCGAATCCGAACGCGAAGATATTCTGATGGAAAATCATGTGTCAGCATGTGCTGGTCACAAAGGAATCGCAAAAACATACCGTCGCATCCGGAAGCGATACTTTTGGCCAACACTTAAAACCGAAGTACAAAATCTAGTAAACTCATGCAGTAGCTGCCAGATAAGGAAACTCACGCGAGTAAAAACCAGACAGCCAATGACATTAACAGACACACCAGGACAGGCTTTCGATAAAATCATTAGACGTCGTCGGTCCTCTCCCTACCACCCCCAATGAGAATAAATATATTATCACTATCCAAGATCTGTCAACCAAATATTCCCTAGCAATCCCGTTACAAAATGCCACGGCTATCGAAACAGCAGACGCATTCGTAAACAATTTTTGTGTGTCATTTCGGTGCTCCCAAGGCAATATTAACCGATCAAGGGACAAACTTCGTAAGTTCTCTGATGAAATCCGTAGCCAGAAAATTTAAAATCGCACAATTTCGCGCAACCGCTTTCCACCCACAGAGCAATGGCTCAATCGAAAGATCACACCATGTTCTTTCAGAGTATTTAAAGCATTACATCTCGAATAATAACTGGGATGACTGGTTAAAATTAGCGATGTTTAGTTACAATACCAGTGTCCACGAAGGAACACGTTTTACTCCTCACGAGTTAGTTTTTGGAAAGACAGCGCGCGTGCCTTTAGCAGACGCTCCGTCCACCGAGACTCCAGACGAGTCGTACAATTTATACCTTCGAGATCTGTAACATAAAATAACGTCGATAATATGTGACGCAAGAAATAACCTAATTCAAGCAAAGGGAAAATCAAAGAAATATTACGACAAAAAGACAAACATAGAAACTTTCAGAATAGGAGACAAAGTATATCTTTTAAAGGAACCGCGAAAGGGAAAGTTTGGCGACGAATATACAGGCCCGTATCAAATAATCGAAGTTATGTCACGCGATAACGTTAAAATAATCGTTAAAAATATGCCAAGAATTGTTCATGTCAATAAGCTTAAGCATGTGAAATCCGGGACGTCTGTACACGTCATTTCACTCCGTCAAACCCCTCCAACGAGAACAAAAGGATATAAAACCATGGGACCAGCCCAGGACACTCAGTCCAGTTCAACCAGCGACAAAACCAGCATGCATCCACAAATATTTCTAACCTTGTGCGAACTCGCAAGACACGCATCCGCCCTAATCGGATAGAACTGTAACGGTCCAACTTTAAACGGGACGACATTTTCAACCGTCGACTCCCTTAAATGCGAGCCGGAAGACATCGAGCCTATAACAGAGAACAAGGAAATCCAATTACTACAACTAGGAGACTTCACTGAAACTCCGATCATACACTGCAAAATAGAAATAGACAGAACTGTTTATTACTGCGGAATGCACTCACACGTTTCAATTGTGCATAACGGACGTCAACAGTACATCCAAAAAATATCTTCGGACACGTGTAAACACCTTCGAAACATGGGAGCTATCGCCATAACACCAGCAGCTTTAATAAACTGAGTTCGCCCCAATTCAACGACGCACTTCAGCCTCACCCTAGCAGGAAGCAAAGGACCAGAAGGAGCATGTGCCGGCACCACGTATGCCGACCCATATGGTTCGTGGACAAACGTGGTCGTACAAGCAACTGTCAAAATATCATTGAGAAGCTACACAGCAGCTGTAAAGCTGGCCGCTGACGAAATAATACTCCAGTCAGGACAAAGATGCCGACTTCAACAAAGCCATTGTCTAGATTCAGAAGACGGACACACCTTCAGGGATCCTCTACCAGCAGATTACTGTAATTTCAATCGATACGACATTTTATTTGAAGGAAAAGCAACAAAATTATCTACAACGAAGCAAGACAGCCCAACAGTTTCCACAGTGACAACAGAAGAAACCACCTTCGCCCTCACAAAAACTCATCACACTTAGATATGTGGTTATACATTAATAAAAACGGAACACCCGAAGCTCTTCAGCATCGATACCACGACCAGTGGAAGAGTCAAGTCAACCTCCAAAACTCCTGTAAACAATCTCGATATCTTCACATGCGTGAACTCAAAGTTCGTATACGTGGTGAAACACATAAAAAATCAACTCGCCAATTTATATCGCGATATCATGGAGCAAAAATGCGCTCTCGAGAAGCAGATAGACAGAACGCTGTCTTGACGGGTCTTCAGGGTAACGAGGTCTTTGCGTATGTGACAGCCTCCACACCCTTATATCAACCTGGCATCGGTAATTCATACCGGGGATCCTGCCGGAGCGGGGCAACAGTGCCGTATACAACATAAGAACCGTGTGTATATAAATACGACTCCGAATCAAGAGCAGTCAGTGTTGACGAGCCTTGCCATACCGACGACTATAGCCTGTAACTACGAGTTATAATAAAGTGGTTTACAAAATATTACTTTGTGAATAGATAAAGGTAGCCGGAGCTACGACTCTGGAATATAAGTTTTCTACTTTATATTTTCCGTCGCGAAATTACATGACACGTACATCGATGATATTGTAAGTCATGCAAGATCACTCTCAGAACATCGCGAGAGATTCACTCGATTAGCCGAGCGATTGCGTCGGGCAAACCTAAAACTAGAACCTGCAAAATGAGGTTTTGCTCAACCGCAAACTAGCATATTTGGTCCACGTAATCGGAAACGAAGGCGTAAAACCATGCCCGAATAAAATAAATTCGTCAAGAACTTTCCCGTTTCGAAAACCGTAAAGAAGGTACGCGAATTTCTGGGTCTTACCGGGTATTACAGACGATTCATCGACAAATTCTCACAAATCTCGAAGCCACTCACAAGCTTGTTGAAAAAGAATGAACGATTTGTGTGGGGTGTCGACCAGGAACGTGCATTCCACACGTTATGTGATGCTTTATGTACCGAACTGGTATTACAATATCGTAATTTCGCAGAACCATTCCATATCACGACCGATGCATCCGGACATGCTATCGGGGGAATATTAAGCCAAGGCGAAATCGGAATGGACAAGCCAATCGCATATACATCCAGGCTCTTACAAGGAGCAGAAATAAATCATTCAACGATAGAGAAAGAATGACTAGCAATCATTTTCGCGACTCACCATTTTCGACTCTACATATACGGCCGAAAATTCAATTTAATAACAGATCATCGCCCGTTGGTATGGATGAATTCTGTCAAAGATCCTACATCTCGTTTGCTCCGTTGGCGCCTAAAGTTAGCCGAGTATGATTACAAAATTGTTTATAAGGTAGGAAAAATGGACGTCAATGTTGACGCGTTATCTCGAAACCCTGCTCCAGTCCTCCCCATCCACTCTGACTCATCAGACGATATACTATTCGATCCAAGAAGCCATTCGCCACCAGCGACGACGAATGTGACACCTTCACAATCTCCGCCGATATCTCCTTCCACTTCTTCTTATCATCCCGATAAAGCATCCATGATCGCATCACCCTCCACGTCGTCCCACACATCTGTAAATCTAACTCCTCCGATCACGATGGAAAAATCACCTCCTGAGACGTACGAACAAGAAGATCCCGACGACTCAGTCGAAATATTCGACAATACCGCAGAACGTCCACACGAACGCAGACGGACACTCATACATACACGCGACAGACTAACAATACGGAAGGACAATTTAGTTTCATTCATATCTTTGGACGGACAACCGTTGGATCAGGGAGGATTAGATCTCGCCTTGCAAAATAAACTTCCCAAAATACATAACGCGACAATAGGATGTGCAAAAGTTACGAAGATGGGTTCTTTCAATCTTATTGTGTTACCGGTAAGAGAATTAAGCGCTCAAACAGCAACTCCAGCCGATTTAATCGAGTGCCTTCGCTCACTACTGGACGTGACCATTGAGTTAAATTTATTATCATTTAGCATATCGCAAAGTTGCATAGACGACATATAATGGTCATTACTTCAACGTATTTTATTAGACATATTCTCGACGACGAATACTCAAATTATCGCTTGTTCACACGAAGTCCGGATCCCTTCCGAATCCGAACGCGAAGATATTCTGATGGAAAATCATGTGTCAGCATGTGCTGGTCACAAAGGAATCGCAAAAACATACCGTCGCATCCGGAAGCGATACTTTTGGCCAACACTTAAAACCGAAGTACAAAATCTAGTAAACTCATGCAGTAGCTGCCAGATAAGGAAACTCACGCGAGTAAAAACCAGACAGCCAATGACATTAACAGACACACCAGGACAGGCTTTCGATAAAATCATTAGACGTCGTCGGTCCTCTCCCTACCACCCCCAATGAGAATAAATATATTATCACTATCCAAGATCTGTCAACCAAATATTCCCTAGCAATCCCGTTACAAAATGCCACGGCTATCGAAACAGCAGACGCATTCGTAAACAATTTTTGTGTGTCATTTCGGTGCTCCCAAGGCAATATTAACCGATCAAGGGACAAACTTCGTAAGTTCTCTGATGAAATCCGTAGCCAGAAAATTTAAAATCGCACAATTTCGCGCAACCGCTTTCCACCCACAGAGCAATGGCTCAATCGAAAGATCACACCATGTTCTTTCAGAGTATTTAAAGCATTACATCTCGAATAATAACTGGGATGACTGGTTAAAATTAGCGATGTTTAGTTACAATACCAGTGTCCACGAAGGAACACGTTTTACTCCTCACGAGTTAGTTTTTGGAAAGACAGCGCGCGTGCCTTTAGCAGACGCTCCGTCCACCGAGACTCCAGACGAGTCGTACAATTTATACCTTCGAGATCTGTAACATAAAATAACGTCGATAATATGTGACGCAAGAAATAACCTAATTCAAGCAAAGGGAAAATCAAAGAAATATTACGACAAAAAGACAAACATAGAAACTTTCAGAATAGGAGACAAAGTATATCTTTTAAAGGAACCGCGAAAGGGAAAGTTTGGCGACGAATATACAGGCCCGTATCAAATAATCGAAGTTATGTCACGCGATAACGTTAAAATAATCGTTAAAAATATGCCAAGAATTGTTCATGTCAATAAGCTTAAGCATGTGAAATCCGGGACGTCTGTACACGTCATTTCACTCCGTCAAACCCCTCCAACGAGAACAAAAGGATATAAAACCATGGGACCAGCCCAGGACACTCAGTCCAGTTCAACCAGCGACAAAACCAGCATGCATCCACAAATATTTCTAACCTTGTGCGAACTCGCAAGACACGCATCCGCCCTAATCGGATAGAACTGTAACGGTCCAACTTTAAACGGGACGACATTTTCAACCGTCGACTCCCTTAAATGCGAGCCGGAAGACATCGAGCCTATAACAGAGAACAAGGAAATCCAATTACTACAACTAGGAGACTTCACTGAAACTCCGATCATACACTGCAAAATAGAAATAGACAGAACTGTTTATTACTGCGGAATGCACTCACACGTTTCAATTGTGCATAACGGACGTCAACAGTACATCCAAAAAATATCTTCGGACACGTGTAAACACCTTCGAAACATGGGAGCTATCGCCATAACACCAGCAGCTTTAATAAACTGAGTTCGCCCCAATTCAACGACGCACTTCAGCCTCACCCTAGCAGGAAGCAAAGGACCAGAAGGAGCATGTGCCGGCACCACGTATGCCGACCCATATGGTTCGTGGACAAACGTGGTCGTACAAGCAACTGTCAAAATATCATTGAGAAGCTACACAGCAGCTGTAAAGCTGGCCGCTGACGAAATAATACTCCAGTCAGGACAAAGATGCCGACTTCAACAAAGCCATTGTCTAGATTCAGAAGACGGACACACCTTCAGGGATCCTCTACCAGCAGATTACTGTAATTTCAATCGATACGACATTTTATTTGAAGGAAAAGCAACAAAATTATCTACAACGAAGCAAGACAGCCCAACAGTTTCCACAGTGACAACAGAAGAAACCACCTTCGCCCTCACAAAAACTCATCACACTTAGATATGTGGTTATACATTAATAAAAACGGAACACCCGAAGCTCTTCAGCATCGATACCACGACCAGTGGAAGAGTCAAGTCAACCTCCAAAACTCCTGTAAACAATCTCGATATCTTCACATGCGTGAACTCAAAGTTCGTATACGTGGTGAAACACATAAAAAATCAACTCGCCAATTTATATCGCGATATCATGGAGCAAAAATGCGCTCTCGAGAAGCAGATAGACAGAACGCTGTCTTGACGGGTCTTCAGGGTAACGAGGTCTTTGCGTATGTGACAGCCTCCACACCCTTATATCAACCTGGCATCGGTAATTCATACCGGGGATCCTGCCGGAGCGGGGCAACAGTGCCGTATACAACATAAGAACCGTGTGTATATAAATACGACTCCGAATCAAGAGCAGTCAGTGTTGACGAGCCTTGCCATACCGACGACTATAGCCTGTAACTACGAGTTATAATAAAGTGGTTTACAAAATATTACTTTGTGAATAGATAAAGGTAGCCGGAGCTACGACTCTGGAATATAAGTTTTCTACTTTATATTTTCCGTCGCGAAATTACATGACACGTACATCGATGATATTGTAAGTCATGCAAGATCACTCTCAGAACATCGCGAGAGATTCACTCGATTAGCCGAGCGATTGCGTCGGGCAAACCTAAAACTAGAACCTGCAAAATGAGGTTTTGCTCAACCGCAAACTAGCATATTTGGTCCACGTAATCGGAAACGAAGGCGTAAAACCATGCCCGAATAAAATAAATTCGTCAAGAACTTTCCCGTTTCGAAAACCGTAAAGAAGGTACGCGAATTTCTGGGTCTTACCGGGTATTACAGACGATTCATCGACAAATTCTCACAAATCTCGAAGCCACTCACAAGCTTGTTGAAAAAGAATGAACGATTTGTGTGGGGTGTCGACCAGGAACGTGCATTCCACACGTTATGTGATGCTTTATGTACCGAACTGGTATTACAATATCGTAATTTCGCAGAACCATTCCATATCACGACCGATGCATCCGGACATGCTATCGGGGGAATATTAAGCCAAGGCGAAATCGGAATGGACAAGCCAATCGCATATACATCCAGGCTCTTACAAGGAGCAGAAATAAATCATTCAACGATAGAGAAAGAATGACTAGCAATCATTTTCGCGACTCACCATTTTCGACTCTACATATACGGCCGAAAATTCAATTTAATAACAGATCATCGCCCGTTGGTATGGATGAATTCTGTCAAAGATCCTACATCTCGTTTGCTCCGTTGGCGCCTAAAGTTAGCCGAGTATGATTACAAAATTGTTTATAAGGTAGGAAAAATGGACGTCAATGTTGACGCGTTATCTCGAAACCCTGCTCCAGTCCTCCCCATCCACTCTGACTCATCAGACGATATACTATTCGATCCAAGAAGCCATTCGCCACCAGCGACGACGAATGTGACACCTTCACAATCTCCGCCGATATCTCCTTCCACTTCTTCTTATCATCCCGATAAAGCATCCATGATCGCATCACCCTCCACGTCGTCCCACACATCTGTAAATCTAACTCCTCCGATCACGATGGAAAAATCACCTCCTGAGACGTACGAACAAGAAGATCCCGACGACTCAGTCGAAATATTCGACAATACCGCAGAACGTCCACACGAACGCAGACGGACACTCATACATACACGCGACAGACTAACAATACGGAAGGACAATTTAGTTTCATTCATATCTTTGGACGGACAACCGTTGGATCAGGGAGGATTAGATCTCGCCTTGCAAAATAAACTTCTCAAAATACATAACGCGACAATAGGATGTGCAAAAGTTACGAAGATGGGTTCTTTCAATCTTATTGTGTTACCGGTAAGAGAATTAAGCGCTCAAACAGCAACTCCAGCCGATTTAATCGAGTGCCTTCGCTCACTACTGGACGTGACCATTGAGTTAAATTTATTATCATTTAGCATATCGCAAAGTTGCATAGACGACATATAATGGTCATTACTTCAACGTATTTTATTAGACATATTCTCGACGACGAATACTCAAATTATCGCTTGTTCACACGAAGTCCGGATCCCTTCCGAATCCGAACGCGAAGATATTCTGATGGAAAATCATGTGTCAGCATGTGCTGGTCACAAAGGAATCGCAAAAACATACCGTCGCATCCGGAAGCGATACTTTTGGCCAACACTTAAAACCGAAGTACAAAATCTAGTAAACTCATGCAGTAGCTGCCAGATAAGGAAACTCACGCGAGTAAAAACCAGACAGCCAATGACATTAACAGACACACCAGGACAGGCTTTCGATAAAATCATTAGACGTCGTCGGTCCTCTCCCTACCACCCCCAATGAGAATAAATATATTATCACTATCCAAGATCTGTCAACCAAATATTCCCTAGCAATCCCGTTACAAAATGCCACGGCTATCGAAACAGCAGACGCATTCGTAAACAATTTTTGTGTGTCATTTCGGTGCTCCCAAGGCAATATTAACCGATCAAGGGACAAACTTCGTAAGTTCTCTGATGAAATCCGTAGCCAGAAAATTTAAAATCGCACAATTTCGCGCAACCGCTTTCCACCCACAGAGCAATGGCTCAATCGAAAGATCACACCATGTTCTTTCAGAGTATTTAAAGCATTACATCTCGAATAATAACTGGGATGACTGGTTAAAATTAGCGATGTTTAGTTACAATACCAGTGTCCACGAAGGAACACGTTTTACTCCTCACGAGTTAGTTGTTGGAAAGACAGCGCGCGTGCCTTTAGCAGACGCTCCGTCCACCGAGACTCCAGACGAGTCGTACAATTTATACCTTCGAGATCTGTAACATAAAATAACGTCGATAATATGTGACGCAAGAAATAACCTAATTCAAGCAAAGGGAAAATCAAAGAAATATTACGACAAAAAGACAAACATAGAAACTTTCAGAATAGGAGACAAAGTATATCTTTTAAAGGAACCGCGAAAGGGAAAGTTTGGCGACGAATATACAGGCCCGTATCAAATAATCGAAGTTATGTCACGCGATAACGTTAAAATAATCGTTAAAAATATGCCAAGAATTGTTCATGTCAATAAGCTTAAGCATGTGAAATCCGGGACGTCTGTACACGTCATTTCACTCCGTCAAACCCCTCCAACGAGAACAAAAGGATATAAAACCATGGGACCAGCCCAGGACACTCAGTCCAGTTCAACCAGCGACAAAACCAGCATGCATCCACAAATATTTCTAACCTTGTGCGAACTCGCAAGACACGCATCCGCCCTAATCGGATAGAACTATAACGGTCCAACTTTAAACGGGACGACATTTTCAACCGTCGACTCCCTTAAATGCGAGCCGGAAGACATCGAGCCTATAACAGAGAACAAGGAAATCCAATTACTACAACTAGGAGACTTCACTGAAACTCCGATCATACACTGCAAAATAGAAATAGACAGAACTGTTTATTACTGCGGAATGCACTCACACGTTTCAATTGTGCATAACGGACGTCAACAGTACATCCAAAAAATATCTTCGGACACGTGTAAACACCTTCGAAACATGGGAGCTATCGCCATAACACCAGCAGCTTTAATAAACTGAGTTCGCCCCAATTCAACGACGCACTTCAGCCTCACCCTAGCAGGAAGCAAAGGACCAGAAGGAGCATGTGCCGGCACCACGTATGCCGACCCATATGGTTCGTGGACAAACGTGGTCGTACAAGCAACTGTCAAAATATCATTGAGAAGCTACACAGCAGCTGTAAAGCTGGCCGCTGACGAAATAATACTCCAGTCAGGACAAAGATGCCGACTTCAACAAAGCCATTGTCTAGATTCAGAAGACGGACACACCTTCAGGGATCCTCTACCAGCAGATTACTGTAATTTCAATCGATACGACATTTTATTTGAAGGAAAAGCAACAAAATTATCTACAACGAAGCAAGACAGCCCAACAGTTTCCACAGTGACAACAGAAGAAACCACCTTCGCCCTCACAAAAACTCATCACACTTAGATATGTGGTTATACATTAATAAAAACGGAACACCCGAAGCTCTTCAGCATCGATACCACGACCAGTGGAAGAGTCAAGTCAACCTCCAAAACTCCTGTAAACAATCTCGATATCTTCACATGCGTGAACTCAAAGTTCGTATACGTGGTGAAACACATAAAAAATCAACTCGCCAATTTATATCGCGATATCATGGAGCAAAAATGCGCTCTCGAGAAGCAGATAGACAGAACGCTGTCTTGACGGGTCTTCAGGGTAACGAGGTCTTTGCGTATGTGACAGCCTCCACACCCTTATATCAACCTGGCATCGGTAATTCATACCGGGGATCCTGCCGGAGCGGGGCAACAGTGCCGTATACAACATAAGAACCGTGTGTATATAAATACGACTCCGAATCAAGAGCAGTCAGTGTTGACGAGCCTTGCCATACCGACGACTATAGCCTGTAACTACGAGTTATAATAAAGTGGTTTACAAAATATTACTTTGTGAATAGATAAAGGTAGCCGGAGCTACGACTCTGGAATATAAGTTTTCTACTTTATATTTTCCGTCGCGAAATTACATGACATTTTGGCGATCCTGCCAGGATCAGTCATATTCGGTTAACACGTTCACGCCGGCGTGACCCACCGGTTGACTGTTCCGTGGGGCGGCGTGACCCACCGGTGGGTCACACTTGACTGTTCCGTGGGGCGGCGTGCATCACATGTGAGTCACTTGTTTTCAGAAAATTAGTCGTTAAAAAAATAAGTTTATTTTATTTTTTCTCAACATTATATATAAAAATTGAGTATTATAAACATTAACATTCAATATTTTAAATTGATAACATTTATTTATTTATACCTATGCAACTTTTCAAAACATTCTAAACATAATGCGGGCTGGCCCTTACAACGCTTACAATATGTCGTTACTTTTTTACTTTTCTTCGCGGCATATAATCTACTTTGTATTTTTGTTAATTGTTTGTAACATTCTTTACATCGTTTTCTTGTGTTTCTGGAAGCCCCTTTGAATGATTGTAGAAAATGTGTACGTTTTCTTGACGGATTTCTCTTTTCTATTTCAGCTTCTTCGATTTCTCTGTGATGATCTTTGATCAAAAGATGATCGATAAGGCTATAGCCGGGTAAGGGGGTCAAATGTGCCCCTAAACCAAATTCAACTTGTGAGGTGCCATTCGATAGCTTGTCACGAAAAACCAATTTGTGCCAAGTTTTAACCCTGTAACTCAACTGGGAGGGTAGTTACAGGGGAAAAACAAAAATCTAGTTTTTTGCCAATATCTACCATTTTAACGAACAAAAAATTTTGAAAAAAGTCAGAGACACTTCTACTATGGAGGCACATGTTGTACAATTTTTGCAGATTTTTAAATTGAAAACCCGAGCTGTAAAAAATAAAAAACGTAAAAAAATGCTGAAAAATGCCGATTTTGCATTGAAGGAATCGTGGTACTATGATTATACTTTTTTTCTAGGTGCATATTATTGATACTAGTACTCTCAATTTTTTTCAGATTTTTAAATTCGGTGCGCCGCAGTCAAAAAAATTAAAAACCGATTTTTTCGTCGTTTTTTGCGTGGTACAGTAACTTATACGGCCCCCTTTCATCTATTCCTGATGAAACAACTGTTTTATGCAATGTTAAATGTTTTTATATTCAGCAGACCGGCATAGGTATCGAGGAATATAAATAAAACGAGGCGATTGAAGTCACGTTAGTCGCGTCATATCCTAAAATATTCACAACAAAATGTTCTTAAAGCATTTGTAAACAAATATTAATCATTGTTATATACTTAGGAAAAAAAAAAATTAATTAACGAAAGAAAAAAAAATCAACCTGACGGGGACTCGAACCTACAAAAAGTTAGCAGCGGTTTACCAGCCCGACACCTTACCGCGGGACCATCGACGCCGTTGAAAATGTTGTGAATATTTTAGGATATAACGCGACTAACGTGACTTCAATCGCCTCGTTTTATTTATATTCCTCGATACCTATGCCGGTCTGCTGAATATAAAAACATTTAACATTGCATAAAACAGTTGTTTCATCAGGAATAGATGAAAGGGGGCCGTATAAGTTACTGTACCACGCAAAAAACGACGAAAAAATCGGTTTTTAATTTTTTTGACTGCGGCGCACCGAATTTAAAAATCTGAAAAAAATTGAGAGTACTAGTATCAATAATATGCACCTAGAAAAAAAGTATAATCATAGTACCACGATTCCTTCAATGCAAAATCGGCATTTTTCAGCATTTTTTTACGTTTTTTATTTTTTACAGCTCGGGTTTTCAATTTAAAAATCTGCAAAAATTGTACAACATGTGCCTCCATAGTAGAAGTGTCTCTGACTTTTTTCAAAATTTTTTGTTCGTTAAAATGGTAGATATTGGCAAAAAACTAGATTTTTGTTTTTCCCCTGTAACTACCCTCCCAGTTGAGTTACAGGGTTAAAACTTGGCACAAATTGGTTTTTCGTGACAAGCTATCGAATGGCACCTCACAAGTTGAATTTGGTTTAGGGGCACATTTGACCCCCTTACCCGGCTATAGCCTTTGTTCTCGAAATTTTAAAATTGGAATTTTTTTAGTTCCCCATTTTTTGTGGATATACCATGCATTTACCAAGCAAGTTCCACATATTATTTCTATCATAATTTTTCTGTACCATTTTACAGTTCTTCGAAGACGACTGTAGTAAGATGACATTTGATCACATAGATCGACACCCTTCTTCACATTATTATAAAAAAAAACAGTATCTGGTTTGGATTTATTATTTGGCCCCTGAATAATTGCACATTTATGGTTCTGAGAAGTTGTTATCATACATACGGGCCTTTTGTCGGTCCATTTCATAAATTTGACTCCACTGCGATTTTCAAAACTTATAATGCTACCCCGAACTTGCTTTTGTTTTGATTGTGGTGGTAGAAATTTTTTTTTCTTTTTTATTGTTCCACAAATAAATGTTTTTTTTGTATTAGTTCTTCGGCCAAAGGGATACTAGTATAAAAACTATCTGTAATTCGTATGCGGCCCTCAAATAATAAATCTCTTATCAATTTTATGACTACGTCATGAGAATGTGTCTTGACGATTGGTTCTGCATTTTTCCCTGTATAAATCTCGATATTATAGGTATAACCTTCAGGAAGGCACAGTTTGTATGCCTTTATGCCATACTTATGACGCTTTCCTGGAATGTATTGGCGAAAACTAAGACGTCCCCTCCACGGAATCATACTTTCGTCAATAACAATGTTTTTACCAGGTTTAATAGTGCTCAACTACATTTCTTATTTTATGTAACCGATCTTCTGATCTAACCGTGGTATTGTCGGAGAAGTGTAAATATTGGAGAATAGATATAAATCGGTCACGTTTCATCGCATTTTTAATACGAGCGTTTGCATATACGTCATTTTGTGACCAGTATAATCTAATTTCTGGTACCTGTACTATACCCATAATTAGCAAGATGCCAAAAAAAGCATTTATTTCATCTTTTGTAACAGGCTTCCAAGCCCGTTGGTGACTTGTGCTGCTACATGCAGAATTACTTATGCATTGTGTAGCGTATTTATTTGTTTCTTTCACGATTATTTCAAGTATGTGATCAGTGACGAATAATTTATATAACGAAACAGGATCATCGCAGCCCATATTGTGAATTAAAAATTCCTCTTCTTCCGCATACTCATTCATTCGTAGCTGTCTTCCTGTTATTTTCTTCCATTCATTATCACCACCTTCACTCTCTAAATTGGATTCAAAATCTTCTTCCTCCAAGAAATGATCATTCAGTTCATTACCTAATGATTCGCTATCGTTGCTTGCCTCATCTGAAGCGCTCGAAACTATTCTAAATCTTCGCATCTTTTTTCTGACTCCAATAATAGATTCTTCAGACGAACCACTTTCCTCCATATCCATTTTATCTATTATTTATATGGGTAAAAATTCAAAAAAATGCTAACCGCCTCTGTAGAAGAAAAGATAATTTTACTTACCTTTACAATTGATGCAAGAAATGTGTGCTAAAAAAAAAACTCTGCGAGAACTGTTGCAATCTCAGATTTAACGCGTTCGAAGTCACGAAATATTGTGATCTCGCATTAAGCGCGTTCGAACTCGCAACAGTGTCGCCCCGCCCCACGAAGCGTAAGGAGCTAAGACAGTCCCGCCTCACGCGAAAAAACGTAGATTTTCGCCCCGGCGTGAACGTGTTAAACAAATATTACGATATTTGGCTTACGAGCAATACCGGAGAAAACTGATTGACGAATCGAGTGATTCAATTGACTTCTGTTGAAACGAAACTACAATAGTTCGGGCTACGGCTGAAGCAGAAGAACAGTTGATCCAACGAGCCACGAAGAAGAATCAGAAGCAATAAGGATTTCGGGACATCATAATTCCCTACTACGAAAAATCCATAAGGTAAGCATTCTGGATTCTTTTATAAAATACAGAGCGAGAAAAGGAAGTTTCTCGAGAAATAGTACCGGTAGTCAGCATTCACAAGCATACATCATGAGTAACAACGATACTAAAAGTACAGCGAGCACCATACCCGTTGATCCACAAATAAAAGCAATGCTAGAAACCATGCAGAAGCAAAATGAAACACACGCACAACAAGTTAATGAATTCAAACAAGCACTATTAATCGCCAACGAAGAGAACCGAAAACGTTTATCCCCATGACTGAGGGGTATACCCCTTGAGGCGACGTGAAGTTCGCTTGGCGAAAAATGTAACGCGATCCAGGCACGGGTATATCGGTGGGCTAATACTAATTGAACGATGAAACTTTGCTATTTCTCATCCTTTTCTTATGAAACTTTTACATAGCATAGCTGAAAATTTTCTGATTAAAATGACACCAAACACGATATAATTTGGGCTATATTTACTGCCTTAATTAACGATAATAAGTTTCGACCGTAGAAAAGGATAGCTAGTGAAAAGAAAAGAGAAACTGCGATCGTGGCAATCGGCAAAGATCAAAGCCCACTACACTGTTTAACATACCAATGTGATACTAACATTTTTATTTTCAGTTTCTTTTTTATACAACTTTTACCGATAAATTTGTGATATTTTTCTGATTAAAATGAGACCAAACACTACATAATTCGGAAAATATTGAGTTGTAATAACTTATTATCTTTCATTATCGTTCCTAATAAGTTAGAGAAACAAATTGTTACCCACATTTAGAATAATACTATGGCTAGAATATTACAAATTACACTAGTATGAAGTATAAAAAGCTAATAATTAAAATTATGTAAATTCTTTATTATTTGTGCTTACAATAATTGAAACAAATAACACAGAAAGTGGTCTGTATTATTGCTACAGATGAAAATGATCACGTGAGTGAATTTATTTGTTCTGGTTAATATCGCCTAAAAAAATATCGATACCTGGTTATGAACAAAACTAGTCCACGACTGTATGTATACTATACCTATAAGCGAACGTGTTATTGCGTGGACCCCAATGTAATATGGTACAGTAAATATGGTCCAAATTATATCGTGTTTAGTGTCATTTTAATCAGAAAAATGTCACAAAACTGTTGGATAAAGTTTGATAAAAAAAAAATATAAAATAAAAAAGTTTCATCTTTGCATTAGTGTTATTTCACCGATACGCTGGATTTTGTTCTGGCTTGGCTGCTCGGTCCTCTTTCTTTACTCGCTGTCCTTTTCTACGTTCGACACTGTCGGCAAATTTCAAACAATGTAGGAACTACACGATATAAGCGAACGTTGAGACCCGAGGCTTTCGCTTATATCGAGGATTCACTGTATCTGGAAAATAAGCCGACACGAATATGCTTTATCAATTGTGGTAAGTCCTCAACACAAAGTACCAATAAAATAGAAAATACAAATGAAATTGAACAAATAACTACTTTCAAAGAATCAGTACGTTTATCTCAGATTGAAAAAGAATTACGCAAACCGATTGAAAAACTTTTATTATTTTATCTCGATGTTTTCAACCTTGAAAAAGATTTTTTACCATGCACTAATTTGGGTGAACATACTATAACGCTAAAACAGAACAAAATTATTAATACAAAATCGTATAGATCGCCCGAGTGTCATAAAGGGGAAATTAATAGACAAATGAAAGAAATGTTAGATAAAAATATAATAGAACCATCGGACTCACCCTACGACTCTCCAGTTTGGGTAGTATCGAAAAAATTAGACGCATCAGGAAAACAAACATGGCGAATCGTAATCGATTTTCGTAAACTGAATGAATTAACAGATCAGGATGCATATCCTCTCCCAGAAATCGATGATATCCTTTCCCAACTAGGAAATGCTAAATTCTTTTCCGCTTTAGATTTATCCTCTGGTTTCCACCAAATCCCTATGAATCCAAATTCAAAGATATATACCGCCTTTTCCACCCCGCATGGACATTATCATTATAACCGCATGCCGTTTGGATTAAAGTACGCACCTGCGACTTTCCAACGCATGATGGACACAGCATTAAGAGGATTAGTTAATCGACATTGTTTTGTTTATCTCGATGACATTATAATATTTGGAAATTCAATTGAAGGACACAACAAAAATTTGGCATTAGTATTACAACGTTTACAAGAATTAGGACTGAAAATTCAACGTGATAAGTGTGAGTTCTTAAAGCCTGAATTAGAATACCTTGGTCCTATAGTTACCGCCGAAGGAGTTAAACCAAACCCAAAGAAGATAGAAGCAGTAAAGAATTTTAAAACACCAACTAACCCAACTGAAGTAAAATCATTTTTAGGATTATCAGGCTATTATCGGAAATTCATACACAACTTTTCAAACATAGCTAAACCACTCACAAAACTAACAAAGAAGAACGTACCATTCCATTGGACACAAAAACAAGAAGACAGTTTAAAAACACTAAAACAAAAATTATGTGAAAGCCCTGTATTAAAATACCCTAATTTTAAAGAACCATTTACACTTACGACTGACGCTAGTAACGACGGAAGGCGCAATATTATCTCAAAACGGACACCCATGTGGTTATATTTCACGAACTTTAAATCCACCTGAAAAAAATTACTCTACGACAGAAAAGGAACTTTTAGCTATTGTTTGGGCAATTAAAAGACTGAGACAGTACCTGCTAGGACGTAAGTTCACAATTAGAACCGATCACCAAGCTCTTAAATGGCTTCAAAGTTGCAAAGACCCTTCATCGCGACTAATGAGATAGAGATTAAGGTTAGAGGAATATGAATACAATATCGAATACTCTAAAGGTAAAGACAATACCGCAGCTGACGCTTTATCACGAATACACGCTGTAACGAGGCAGGAGACTTTGACAAAACCAATACTAGTTAACCACGACAAACTATTTACAGAATGGGAAAAATCTGACGAACTACCTAGACTTTTAAAAATTGTTCCAAACCAACATACATTTTATCAATTGACAAGAACAGAATTAGGTAGTTATGACAGAGTAAAATGGCTAATAAAATTATACGAAATTATTTTGCAAAATGATAAGATATGTATAGCTGACGAACGATTCACTGAGATAGAGAAAAATACAATTAAAAGAATGTTAATGTATTATAACGATAGAGTTAAAACGCTACAATTTGCTTGGGAACCTATAAAAAAACTTAGTGACGACGAAATAGATAAAGTTCTGACAGAAAACCACGACTTAGCTGGACACCCTCGAATACAGAAGACATACGACAAAATAAAAACCCAATATAAAATACCCGATCTAATGAAAAAAGTTAAAGAAAAGATTAAAACTTGCGAAACTTGTCAAAAGTCTAAATTAACTAGAATTAGAGGGAAAGAGGAACCAATAATGACCGACACACCGATTGAATCAAATGAAAAAAGAGCAATGAACATACTTGGACCGTTAAGGAAGACCAAACGAGGAAATCAATATATATTATCCATACATGACGAACTGACAAAATACTTACAATTAGTGCTAGTACCCTTAAAAACACAACAGACAGAAAGCATATGGAACGCGCTATTGAACCACTACATATACATATTTTCCGCTCCAAAGAAAATCTTAACTGACAGAGGACAGAATTTTATCAGTGAACCAATGCAAAAATACGAAGAAGTTTTCAAAATAAAACACATAAAAGCACCAGTATTCATCTACAATCTAACGGTAGTTTAGAAAGAACCCACGGAGCAATAATATATACAGGGTGTCAGAACACTCAGGGAACATCGGGGTATAAGGTGTAGCTGGGGTGATTTTAAACAACTTTTTCCTTGACCCAAATGTCCTGGATAGTAGCGTTTTTGAGTTATTAACGAAAAACACTGACCAATGAGAGCGCCCGCTGGGCATCGGCTGACGCGCGCTCAGGTGCGAACCGATCACTTGCGGTCGGTCGTGATGGGGGCATCGAGGGTACCGAGGGAAGCGTGCGGCAAATGTTACATCGTCTTAGTTAAGGATAATGTGGAATTATTCGTTATTCGTGAATAAGAAATACACTAATAAGTCGTGTAATAACCGTGTTCGATACGTTTATTCATTATCCGAAAGGAATAAACTGTTTTATTACTTATGAAAAAAATATTTTTTTTATCAGTACGTTTTCAGGTGGATAAATTATGTTTTAAGGCAAACGATTTGCATAAATAATGTTAGGAAAAGCTAGTTAAACTTACCCATTCGTTCACGAATTAACCTGCTTAACATTGTGCGAATCCTGACCTAGGCAACGGTCAACAGCTGATGTTACGGCCGACTTAGTATCCAAGCACGATCACTTCATTTCACGATAACTTCACTTCACGATAACTTAACTTGACGGTCGCTTGCACTTGCCAATGTGAAATTTGGGCATAGTTAAAAACAATTTACTGTTCTTACGTTTGAACATTTGGTAACATTCTGCTGGTGTACGATCCATGTTACTCGTGCGAAGAGCAGAATGTCTCTGCCAGCTTAAGCATTTCGTGGGTCCGAGGTGGCGTTTGTTAGGGATGGAATATTTTTTCAATAGAACGGAAAAGAAATGTGTGGTATAATATTGCCGCGATACGTGTGTAAGAGTTTTCGAATTGCGTGCGCTCTAGCTGGGCAACTGGGGAACATCACGGCGGAACCCGATAGCGCACGTACCCATAGGACACAGATCCTAAGAACCCTGCTGCCGATTGATTCCTTGTTTGGATTATCGGGCAGATAACGTCGAGCTGGCAGAGCCATGCTGCTAACCGAAGGAGCAACATGAATCGTGCAAACGCAGAATATTACAAAATGTTCAAACGTAAGAACAGTAAATTGATTTTAACTATACCCAAATTTCACAGTGGCAAGTGCAAGCGACCGTCAAGTTAAGTTATCGTGAAGTGAAGTTATCGTGAAATGAAGTGATCGTGCTTGGATACTAAGTCGGCCGTAACATCAGCTGTTGACCGTTGCCTAGGTCAGGATTCGCACAATGTTAAGCAGGTTAATTCGTGAACGAATGGGTAAGTTTAACTAGCTTTTCCTAACATTATTTATGCAAATCGTTTGCCTTAAAACATAATTTATCCACCTGAAAACGTACTGATAAAAGAAATATTTTTGTCATAAGTAATACAACACTTTATTCCTTTCGGATAATGAATAAACGTATCGAACACGGTTATTACACGACTTATTAGTGTATTTCTTATTCACGAATAACGAATAATTCCACTTTATCCTTAACTAAGACGATGTAACATTTGCCGCACGCTTCCCGCGGTACCCTCGATGCCCCCATCACGACCGACCGCAAGTGATCGGTTCGCACCTGAGCGCGCGTCAGCCGATGCCCAGCGGGCGCTCTCATTGGTCAGTGTTTTTCGTTAATAACTCAAAAACGCTACTATCCAGGACATTTGGGTCAAGGAAAAAGTTGTTTAAAATCACCCCAGCTACACCTTATACCCCGATGTTCCCTGAGTGTTCTGACACCCTGTATGCTAAAATCCATTCAAAAAGACAATGACGAAGAATGGGACGATTTACTTAATTTCCTATGCCTTACCTATAACACAATAACCCACAATGCAACCGGATTTCCTCCATTTGAACACATCCTCGGGGAGATTTGGAACTACCTCGCGCCGGTAGGTACCGTACGAACGAGTGCAGGCGTCAACGAGCGCTCAGCAGCCGCGTGTCCTTCCAATGACCACTGGCGCCTTACTCCTGTAGACGTGCCGGCCACTGCTCCCAAGCCAGGATACGAAGTCTACTCCCGCAGATCATAAAAGGCAAGTGACGACGTACGATTTCTCTTCATCGCGGTCGTGTTTGAGTTCGTGTTAGATTGTTATTCGCGACATAAAATAACCAGTCAGACGGTGGACGTACGCGCCTCGTGGACTAAAGGAAATAATATTAACACAGTTCCGGGTTAACGTAGTAGGAAACGTGAATTTTTTTTTTTCTCACTCGCGTTCCAAGCCGGGACGTGACACGGTCTATCGATAAATCGCTTTAGGAGGATCGGAATCAGGATATTCACCCTTTCCAATCGTTTTGTATCGACAGAAGGTAAGGATTCACTTCCCGGCCCTCGCAATCGTTCGGTCTATTGATAAGTCACTCCAGGGGGCTCAGAAACTCTATATTGCTGCGTCCTGGCGCCCCCGAGCATATATGTATATAGATATAAGTATCACTGTATTACTTTAATCATTAAGCTACTAATATGTTTGTATTAAGATATTGATAAATTACCGACAAGCCGATAGGTTACCGGCGAGCGGGTGCGCTACCGACACCCACAGCGCCACTCGTCACATGCGACGAGTTACCGACGCTTACAGCGCCACTCGCCACGTGCGGTAAGTTTCCGAACTACTGTTTTCAGCCAGCTACCTATCTCGCTGCTACTTTCCGCACGCGTTAGCATAAGTAAGACGATTGCGAACCAACATTCAGCAAAGAACTCAACTGAGTTCTGACGACTCATTGTGACAAAAGGGATTCACTCGTACAAGTCAATTTCTGTATTCCAACCCTAATCCAGAGATCCGCTCTCTAATTCCATTTCAAATTCATATCCAACATTCAAAAAATCCTACTATTTCTAAATCCTTAATTTAGAAGTAATTTGTTGTAAGCACATTGTATAATCATAGAATAAAATCCTATTTCATTTGAATCACTCGTTATTATTAATTCGAGTATTCCTCAACATCTTACTTATATCCTTTAAAACCATGCCTTGTGATTGAGTTTAATAAGAAAATCAGTGGTGCAGACACAGCTGCACGGATCGCCCGTGCAGTACTGGTCCACGATATCACAGAGGTGCAAGACACAGCTGCACGGTGTACACAGTCGTGTTTGACTTCATGATTTACACATATTCATAGATATCAAGAAAACGGCGCGCCGGTAGAGAATACCAACTACGAAAGCTGCTTAGATCTCTATTCGATCCTTCCCAAACAAATCAATTGTTCGGAGTTATTCCACTCCAACTTACCTCTATTCCTTGACACCTTCTCCCACTAGACGCACTGGCTATTACCTACCAGCCAGGCAGCCTATCAAAATACGATCCGCGCTACGAGATCTATTCCGGTAAACTCATATCGCGATCTGAGAAACATCGAAAGGGGAAGTAAAAGGCGTTTCGTCTCCGTGTCTCCCTTCCGCAAGCTTTAGGACTCGTCAGATGAGCGACGTACGAGCCTCGCGAACACAATTATTTATTTTTAATTGCGTTAAAGCGCGAATCGCGCAGTTAGATAAAAGATTCAGTCTTCTTATTCTATGGCCGAGCCGGGACCCAACATTTATTGGTGACAGCGGTGGGATCCTGTTGACTTCGTCCATTGGTAGGCTAGCCCTTTTAATATCTTTGCGATGGAGACCCGCAAGAAAGCGTCCGAAACCACTTCGACTCCCGCGGAAACTGATCTGTTGGAGATGCAAAAGCAATTAAAATCACGCGAGAGGAGAGTTAACGATGAAGCCGCGAAACTTTAATCACAACAAGTCGCTTTCGAAACCACAAAAAAGGAACTGGAGATGCAAAATTCCGTAAATAAAGATCTCATCGATGAATTATCCGCGATGCGCCACGAGATGGAAACCATGCGCAAATCCGAGGACGTCCTCTTCCATCCCTCGACCAGTCGCAAACCGAAGGAAATATTCCCTCAACCCTCAACAAGCGTAGACACCGTTCCAGAATCATAGACATCGATACACGCGCAGAAATTTAACCGTCGAATTTCACATTACGCGAAGCCGTCGATTCTGTTTCAACGTTCGATGGACAAAATTGCCCCGTATTTAATTTTATTCGCGCATGTAAACGTTCCAAAGATTTAATTCCTTCCCATTTCGAAACTACATTCACGCGATTGATCATTAACAAATTAAAAGCTAGAACATATTTAGCCGTCGAAGGCGAAGGCTGTAATACAATATCGCAACACTGAGGCACGCTACGCGACGCGTGCGGTCCGACAAAGTCAATCGACTACTACCACGCCGAGTTGACTAACATTTACCAACGACAGAATGAACACATTCTCGATTATATCGGCCGCGACAAAGACATTCGCGTCGCAATAAACAATTGCGAGCGCTGTAAGGGACCATCGGCGCCGCACCGCAATCTCAACAAAACATATATCTTCACGCTCAGGTGCTTCCGCGAATGCCTAATTCCGGAAATTCGACATCAAATGCCGTTCGAACAGTTTGCAAATTTATCAGACGCATATTCGCGAGCGAAAGGATTATTCAAGAGACACGAAAAAGATCGCGAGAGATACAATAATCGTCCACTCTCAAACCAGCAAACATTTCGAAAGCCATTCCAACCTTCGCCTCGTTCCTCAGAATTTTGCACAAAATGTCAACGACCAGGACATTCGCAGGATAATTGCTGGGTGAAGAATCCACAAAGGAACCAGTGGAGTAATCGGGAAAATAATTTAACAATCCCGCGATCCCACGAAATCAATCAGAGAACGGAGAAATTCGGAAATACAAGTATTGTAAAAGCGCCGGGCACGAAATACACAAGACAGTAGTCGGGAAACTCACAGGCCCTCTCGGTTCGAGGATGTCAGACCCGAGAGGCCATTCTAACCGCACAGCCGGCAAAAGCAATTACGATCGAACAGAGCCCAAACTCGCAACAGTCAAATTAAATAAAAAATCCTTCGGTCCACAAATCAGAATAGTATCATCAGTTTTTCAGGGATCCGTAAATTTAATGCTAGATACGGGCTCGGAAGTCAACTTAATTAAAATCTGCTCAATAGATCCCGAAGCTTTAATCAATGTTGAAGAGAAAATTAAATTATCGGGTATAACGAAGGGTTGCGTAGAGACGTTAGGTTCGGTCGAAATCAATATTTTAAATAACAAAATAAAATTTCACATGGTTCAAGTTTATAATAAACTGAGTTAGCAGTTCATAATTTGTCTCATTTTACCCTGCTTCTGATCCGGTCGCTTGCAAATCCCATCTTACATATAGGTATCCTCAAATTCACAAACAGGAAATTAATAAACAAGTAGATGAGCTTCTCTCAAATCAGATTGTAAAACCTTCAACCTTTCCATACAACTCTCCATTATGGATAGTTCCAAAAAAAACGGACTCCATTGGGAATAAACGTTGGCGCATGGTTATCGATTGTCGCATGTTTGGATCAGCTGGGCAGTGTTATAGTGCGTCCAGAGATAAATGAAAAAAGTGGAGTGAGAGCGGCCGTAGCGCCCTGCCGATGTTGCGTTCTAAGCAATAAGATGAGATGCTTATGAATTACTTTTTATTTACACTAATAGTTCACTTACTACTAGTATAGGTATACATTTTATTCAATATTTTAAGTATTTGATAGAACTTTAATTCTTTGCGCAGTATTATCCTTGGTTTGTAGTACAGAAACCACTTCCGAAATATAACGCTCATAGAGCTACCATGCCAATGCGACATCTTTTGTTTTAACAAACTCTAATGTTCCAAATATAGAGACAATGTTCTGCTCATTCACTTTAAAACCACAAGCCAGGATAGCAGAGACTTCTATATACAATTTTATTTCCGTTACTATTTGTTATATTTAGACTCACATTTTGTACTTCATGGCAAGTAAGGATACTTGTCACCTAGTACACTATTCTAATTAATAAAAAAAAGAAAATAGACATGTGTATTTGTATTGTAACATCAGTATCTTTTTTAGAATTAGAGATATCTATTTTGTAGGTGATCATGAGGAAATTTATTTAAATATCTGACGATTAAAACAAAAATACTTAATTATAAAGTATAACAACCACCTTCGGTCTCCCCGATATAATTATATCTTGTTAATTTATATATATTCTGTACATATTTGTACAGATATATGTATTATTCCTGAATATTTATTAATGGTTTTGAAACATAATAAATTGAACATTAATAAACTTTGTTTTTTAATTATATGTAATAAATGCCTTACAATAAAGATAAAGATACAATGTGGTCTGAAATATATCATGCTTGGCCTCATTTTAATCGGAAGAATTTCAGCAACATGTTTAAAAAAATTGGAAGTCGAAAAAACTTAAAATAAAAATGTTAAGCTGTCGTTTTTATTATAGCATCGTTTTGCATTTGTGTAATCACACCGACACGGTGGCATTTAAATTTCTCGGCTGCCTCGGCTATCGTTCTATCCTTGTTTTTTCCTTTACAACCTAGCGACACCGACAAAAGCGACCCGCGAACTTCGAGAAATTGGGGTCCGTTCTACTGACACTGTCTCAAACCATTTACACATTGATCAACAGTATATCATATACTGTATATGTGCACCCATTTCAAATTGGCATGGCACTGCCCTGCTCGGTCCGACGAGCGGTCTTTAGTGGGGTGAGGTTTAGTGTGGTGAGAAATCCCCACACCACTTTTTTCATTTAGCTCTGGACGTACTATAAGTATTTTAGCGTGTTCGATTTAGCAAGCGTGTTTCATCAAATAGGAATGCACGGAGCAAATGCCGTGAAAACTGCATTCTCTACACTGTACGGCCATTACGAGTTCACGCGAATGCCATTCGGATTGGGTGCCGCTCCAGCGACATTCCAACGACTCATGGACTCGGTTTTAACCGGCTTACAAGGCACAGAAATGGTCGTGTACTTAGACCATATCGTGTTGTATGCTAGCCCATTAAGGGAATACGAAATTAAATTCAAAAAATTAGCACAGCAACTGCGCGAAGCAAATATTCGATTACAACCGGACAAGTGCGGTTTCTTACATAAAGAAGTCACATACCTAGGTCATATAATAAGCAGCAACGGTGTAAAGCCTGATCCAACGAAAATACGAGCAGTACAAAAATTTCCAAAACCAATGGAAATACGAAATATTCGTGCATTTTTGGGACTACTCGGTTACAATAGACGTTCTTTCCCAAAATTTTCAAACATTGCTAAACCGCTCACTAATCTGTTAAAGAAAGATGAACCGTTCGTATGGTCGAAGGACCATGATAGGGCTTTTAGTGAATTAAAAGAAATCCTTTGTTCAGAACCATTATTACACTATCCGGACTTCGCGAAACAATTCAATATCACAACCGATGCTTCAAATTATGCAAAAGGCGGTATTCTGAGCCAAGGTCTTCCTGACCGGGATCCCCCGAATGCATACACGTCAAGATTATTAACAGGCGCAGAGCTAAACTATTCCACTGTTACGAGCCAAGGCTGTGGCCAACGCCTAGACCGGCGAGGTTGATATTATCCAAGGAATATAGTTGAGAATTTGTTAGTAAGGTGCGCGGACGACCCGGATGCGAAATCAGGAAGCCACGGGAGGGTGAAACGTCGTGGACGAACCCGACGCGAAATCGGGGAGCCGCAGGTAAAGTTAGTTTGTCTCGTAACCCTAAATTAAAGTTCGATACGACTTGAGCGGTTAAGTTGTATTTATGGGAATGTTACTATTAATATAAAGGATTACGGAGTAAAGATAGGTTTGAGGAATCTACTCGATTCTATGGTGAACGATTTATATATATTGAAATTAGTTGTTTGTACAAATGTAATTGTCGCGATTTTGGCCTACGGGAACATTGAAGGAAACTGATCCACGGACGACGACGGTATACAACGAAGATATACTACGAAGAACCCGACCACCGAAATTCTTGAAGAATCTATCACAAGGAAGAATTCTACGCTACGGCCAAGAATATTAAGGTGAGCTAATTCTGGATTCATTTATCAAGTACTGTGTGAGAAGAAAAAGCTTCTCAAGTGATAGCTCTGACAGGCAAGACTCGCAAAAACAAATCAGAATAATGAGTAAAAGTACAGCAAGCACTATACCTGTCGAACCTCAAGTAAAATGTTTACTAGAGACTATACAGAAACAAAATGAGACTATACAAAAACAAAACGAAAAACACGCGCAACAAGTCAGTAAATTAAAACAAGCCTTAACAGTCGCCAACGAAGAAAATCGAAAACGTGCTAGAGAAATAGAAGTACTAGGAAGGACTATGACCAGCATGAATTTAGGAGACGACGGAATATTAATGACAGATGACTTCACCTCCCTTGCTACGGAAGACTCAGTAATAAATCTAGGAACTGGAAGACAATCACCGGCACCAAGACAACAAATTCTATCACCTACGAGAGAAATACAAGCAGAAAACAACATTCCGCCGATGCAAGAACGACCAACGCACAGAGCCAAAGATGCGATCCGGTATATTCCAATACTGAATGGAGACGATGATGTTGGAGTGGAGGATTTCATCAAAGAAGTAAGATCGTTACGTAGTATGTGTACTGAACAGACTTTACTACTCAAAGCAATTAAAGTAGAAAAGATCATAGGAAAAGCCGCACAAAACATTCGCAATATTCCAATAGAAAACTACGCTGATCTTTATGACGCGCTTCGGACTAATGTAGCAATACAGGCATCCGCTGATGAATTTAATGAACAATTACGCGAATTAAAACAAGGCACTACAGAAAGCATTCAAAATTTTAACATCCGGTTCCGACGAGTATTAAATAAACTAACATATGCCATTACGAACGAATACCCACAACCGATCACCCGACGCGTAATGATGGAAGCTACCATGAAAAGAGTCGTAAGAATTTACATCAATGGATTGAAACGAGAAATAGGCCATATGATTTTCACGAGCAAGCCTAACACATTAATCGAAGCAGAAAACGAAGCCGCAGACGTCGAACGATACCTCAGAGAAGAACGGCATGATTCATTCAGACGGACACAAGAAACACGCAACAGAGACATCAGACAACGCCCGACTACGCAATACGGAAGGATGATGCAACCAGAACAGAGCTACAGACCATATGCTCCACGACCGACAGCTCTCCCGCAAACAGCTCCACCGCGGACAGCAGCAATTTTCAATCAAGCAGAACGGCAACAGCTCTTTAAGAGAACACAGCTGAAGTGCTTCAAGTGTGGAAGAATTGGACACATATCAAGTCAATGTGTAAATTTTCGAGTGCCCGGCCAACAGAACAAACCACCGCCGAGGATCAACAACATATCGGAAGAAGAATTGAAGGAAGAAAACGAGAACCAGAAATCCGAGTTAATTCCACCACCGGAAGACCACCAACAGTATTATACGGAGGAAGAAAATATTTGGTCGACTGAGGATCCGGAATCAATCTCATTAAACGAGGAAGATTACGAGCACCACCAGGAAATGTAAAAGTGACACAGTTTGCAATGGGACATAGTAAATTCACAACTGATCAAGGAACCTTAATTAGAATTTGCGACAAATTGATTAAATTTTATAGTGTACCAAACGATTTCCCCATAATTGAAGATGGAATAATTGGACTCCCTTGTCTTAACGAATTTAAGTTTGAACTTTCCAATGATAAACTAAAACTGGATAATTACGATCTAATGTTACACAAAGAAGAGTTAATTCTACCAGGCGAAACCGTACAGAAAATCGTTTACTTGGAAAACAGACCTACCCGAGTATGCTTTGTCAATTGTGGTAAGTCGGCAACCAAAATTAATAATCAAATTGAAAATTCTAACGAATGAGATCAGATCTCAACGTTCAAAGAATTAGTTCGATTATCTCATATATAAAAAGAATTAAGAAAACCCATTGAAAAACTTTTAATTATTCTACCTTGACGTTTTTAACTTAGAAAAAGATCTCTTACCATGTACAAATTTAACTAAACACACTATAACGCTCCGCGAAGACAAAATTATTAACACAAAATCTTATCGACCTCCCGAATGCCATAAAGAAGAGATAAACAGACAAATGAAAGAAATGTTAGAGAAAAAGATAATAGAACCTTCAGACTCACCGTATATCTCTCCAGTATGGGTTGTACCAAAGAAACTCGATGCCTCAGGAAGACAGAAGTGGAGAATTGTCATTGATTTTCGTAAGCTAAACGAATTGACAGATAAAGACGCGTACCCACTCCCTGACATTGACGACATTTTATCACAATTAGGAAATGCAATATTTTCTCAGCCTTAGATCTATCATCAGGATTTCATCAGATTCCTATGGACAAAAACTCTAAAAGATACACCGCCTTTAGTACACCACAAGGCCATTTCCATTATAATAGAATGCCCTTTGGATTAAAGAACGCTCCCGCAACATTTCAGAGACTGATGGACACAGCCTTACGCGGTCTCATCAATAAACATTGTTTTGTTTACCTAGACGATATAATAATTTTCGGACAAACTATTGAGCAGCACAACGAAAACTTAGCAATAGTTTTGCAGAGACTCAGAGAATTAGGACTTAAAATACAGCCTAATAAATCCAAATTTTTGAAGCCCGAACTAGAATATCTTGGACATATAGTCACAGACGAAGGAGTCAAACCCAACCCAAAAAAGTTAGAGGCAGTTAAGAACTTTAAAATTCCACGCAACCCCACCGAAGTAAAATCATTCCTAGGATTATCAGGATACTACAGAAAATTTATTCGCAATTTTTCAAAGATAGCTAAACCTTTGACGGAACTGACAAAGAAAAACACGCCTTTCCACTGGACAGAAAAACAACAAGACAGTTTCCAGACACTAAAGAACAGACGATGTGAAGCACCAGTCCCAATTTTAGCGAAATAATCGATTCATGGTCTGGACAATGCCCAAATCAGTTAAATCAGTTGATTCCAGAAAATCAAGAAGTGGCATTTTCAATCACACAAAGACAACGTCGGGTATGATTTCTGTTACTATAGGAGCGAAATGTACCACAGTATCGTATTTGTGGCGCGGCGACCTTTATGCGATGTGCGTGGTGTGGCGAGTACAGTAATGTCTCGATTAGTGTACCTCGCTCGGGACCGAATGTGAACACTAATCGTGTGCAGACACGATTCTTGAACGAGTCGAGTCGCCTTTGATGTTGTGGCAGCCGAGATACGGGGCAGCGTTCCAGGAAAAAAGCAAGTTTAAATGCCCGTGTACGTGAGACAACACTACCGCGATCAAAATTTAATATTAAAACTTGTTCAATTGTGGTCCGTTTTAAATGAAATTTTACGAAAATGTTCGTTACAATCTCCTGATTAAAATGATACCAAACACAATATGGTTTGGACAATTTTTACTTATCACGGTATTAATAATTTTATTCTCCTTTATTATTGTTTTCGATAACAACTAGATTATGTGTATATTAGTTAACAGCAATAAGGTAATTAGTAGGGAGATTGTAAATTTGGAAGTAAACTCTCCAATCGAGAGCCTCTTAATTCTCTTAATCTTAAATTGCTATATTTAGTTAATGGCAAAATATTGTTGTATCGAGAATTATTCTCGTTCCTGTGACATTACATTCGGTGTTCATAAGAAATTGTAAGAATTTATATCTACTTTTTAGATAAAGGAACTACGCAGAGAAGAGAGCTGGGTCATTCGTCGCATCAATAATAATAATAAGTAAATATATGTATAGTTCCAAAATCATATATTCTCGTTGTTATCGAAAACAATAGTAAAGGAGAATGAAATTATTAATACCCTGATAAGTAAAAATTGTACAAACCATATCGTGTTTGGTGTCATTTTAATCAGGAAATTGTAACGAACATTTTCGTAAAATTTCATTTAAAACGGGCCAAAATTGAACAAGTTATAATCTTCAATTTTGATCGCGTTAGTATTGTCTCACGTACACGGGTATTTAAACTTGCTTCTTTCCTGGTCGCCGCTGCCTCGAGTCTCGGCTGCCACAACAACAACATTGAAGGTGACCTGCCGCTCGAGAAACGTGTCCTGCACACGATTACTGTTCGCATTCGGTGCACTAATCGAGACAGCCGATTCGAATTTACTTCCAAATGTATAATCTCAATACTAATTACCTTATTGCTAACAACTAATATACACATATTCTAGTTGTCATCGGAAACAATATTAAAGGGGAATAAAAGTATTAATACCACGTTAAGTAAAAATTATCCAAATCATATTGTGTTTTGTGTCATTTTAATCAGTAGATTGTAACGAACATTTTGGTAAAATTTGATTTAAAACGGACCAAAAATGAGCAAGTTTTAATTTTTAATCTCGCTTGCATCAGTGTTGGCTCTCACCGATATTCGATCTGGGTTCAGATTACATTCTCGGCGCTTCACGCTTCGCTGGTTCCAGGGGGGACCACCCCAAGTAGTGGGGATAGAAATGAACACTAATCGTAGACACAATTTTGAACACTAATCGAGACATTACTGTACCTTTGTTTCGTACCAAATCGTTTCTCCCCCCTCTCGCGTGCCTTCACCACAGAGACAGAGGACCCCTGCCCCCCTCACCCCTCTACTTCTCGTCGAGCCTCGGTCAACGAACGCCCTGCCGCGGATAGGCCGCGAATTGTCAGCGATAGACTGGTGTCGGGCCGGGTCTCAATCAAGACCCCCCCCCCCCCCCCCCCCATATTACCAAGTATTCTTGTTCAGCGCACGTCCTCGAGAAACAACTAACTGAGTTATGCGGGGGTACCTTCAAACTCAAGCTCCTAAAGGAGGGAATCCGTGTCCAGTTCGACAATAAGGATTCCCACACTAAACTCATCACGTTCCTACGCGAACAAAATTTGTCCTTCTTCTCGTTCACTCCCAGTAGTGAAAAAATCTTGAGTTTGGCTTTGAAGGGGCTCCCGCCGACCCCGGTCGACGGAGTTCTCAACGAATTGCGCAGAGCGAATAGAATTGAGAAGCGAATAAAGCATTCTACAAAAGTACCAGCGTCTCTATTATTTCCGTGTCCCACATAATTGGTGACCCCGACGTGATCGGCCGAAAGAAAACGTTATTTTTCAACGGTCGAGAAATTAGTGAAGTGTGGTTACCGGAAAAGCGACATTGTGGTACTTCGGTCCGGCTGCAGAATGTCGAGACCAGCGGATGATTCGCAGAGCGGCCCAACGATGGAGATCGCGCGCGTTGCCGTTCGTGTTCCCCCTTTTTGGGATAAGAACCCGGCGTTGTGGTTCCGGCAGCTCGAGTCGCAGTTCGCGTTGGCGGGAATTACGGCGGACGTGACCAAGTATCATTATGTCAATGCGAGCTTAGAAAACAAGTTCGCAGACATAGTGATGGACGTCATTTTAAACCCGCCGGTGACGAATATGTATGAAACACTCAAGACAGAGTTGGTGCGATGGTTGTCGGACTCCGCGGAACAAAACATCCACAATTTGCTCGAGAACGAGGAGATGGGCGACCGGAAACCATCGACTTTCCTCCGACGACTGCAAACGCTCGCGGGGGATTCAGTGACGGATGAGTTCCTCAAGACACTGTGGATCGGACGTCTCCCAGGGTGCGTAAAGACGATCCTGGTGACGCGGAAGAAGGACTCTTTGGCGGAGCTGGCGTCCCTGGCTGACGCTATCATGGAGGTGTCGCCGCGACCGCAGATAGCCGCCGCATCGGCACCACGGGACGATATCCGCGCGGAATTAGGCGAACTTCGACGTGAAATCGCCGCGATGCGCGTCAGCAGAGGGCAGTTTCGCGGCACGACGCCGCGACCAGGGGAGAAGCGTCGCAAGGTTTCACCGTCGCGCGATCGGACGAGGCGTAACGCTCCCGACGACGGGATATGCTGGTACCACCGGAAGCACGGGGCTGCAGCGAAACGGTGTCGAAGCCCGTGCAAGTTCGCGACGGGAAACGGTCGGGCCAATCGCTGATGACGGCGAGCGATTCTGAGCCTTCGACAAGCCGCCTGTACGTGACGGATCAGCAGACGAAGATGGTCGAGCGGTGCGATAAGTACTTCAATATACGAATTAGGGATCGTGTGTTGCCGGTATCGATGGACCGTCTCAAGCCCGCGTACTTGATACGAGACGACGAGCGAGAGGAACCACGTGGACCCTCTGCGCGGGTAGAACCGACAGAAATCGAGACCAATTTGTCGAGTGCGCCGGAACAAACAACGAGGTCAGGGAGACGCGTACGACGCCCTGATCGTTACACGGCGACGTAGTTTTAGGTGTACATAATTTTTCTTTAAATACCAAGCGACTGTAAATAAGTTAGTTTCTACGAGCGACCTGTACATAAGTTAGTTTCTAAGAGCGGCTGTACATAAGTTAGTTTCTAAGAGCGACCTGTAAATAGTTTAATCTTATAAAACAGCGTACCCTCTATTTCACCAAAGGGGGTAATGTGGGGATACGTGGAACGACCACGTCGCCACAACGAGAGCTAAACATCCGCCCGCCGATTGATCCGCTGTTTGGATCATCGGGCGGATAGCGTCGAGCAACGATTCCTCGAAACGCACGTCAGTTCCGAGGCCACATTCTCGGAAAACGCACCCCCTCTCGAGGTTACATCTTGAGAGCGGGCACGAGGCTCACTGAGTAAGTTGAGAGGAGCAGATTCGAGCAGCACGAGCTAGCGAGAAGCGAATAAAGCATTCTACAAAAGTACCAGCGTCTATATTATTTCCGTGTCCCACACTTCCATTCGGAAGTCGAACAATATGCTTGTAAACTGTAGAACAAACATTGAAAAATTTCAAGCTTTCATTGAGGTTTTGAACAACTTAGATTAGAATGGCTTCCCTTCCCAAGATCGTATAATGGAATATTCGTTCGTTCATTCTAAACAGAAATGAGCTTCTGCTTATTATCGCGCGAGAGCAGGCTGAGATCCTGCTTCTTACGGAGACGCGGCTGGCGCCCGCGGACGACATCAGCGTCCCTGACTTCGAGGTCATTAGACACGACAGGGACAGTCGGGGGCGCGGGGTGGCAATTCTTATCCACCGCGCCCTTGCCTTTAGAGCAATCGCTCATTCACTTTCCGTACCGGCCGAGCACTGTTTCATTAAGTTAAATTCACCCTCCGTATACATTGGCGTGGTTTACGTTCCCCCCGGGAACCAAGCTGACTCCTCTTACTCTCGACGTATTTACTGGTATGGGCTCTCCATTTATTATTGGAGGCGACTTCAACGCCAAACATCCGTTGTGGAATAACTACGCCTCAAACCCAAGTGGAAGGACTTTCCACAATCACTTCTCCAATTCTTCCTATGACATCATCCACCCGGACACTTTCACTTGCTTCACTCCTCGGCGTCGCGCGTCCACCTTGGACATTTTTTTATCATCGGTTAATTATTCCTTAAATTGCGATGTACTCGATCGCGACCCTTCGGACCATGCTCCCGTCACCCTCCTACCTGCCCTGCATCAGGCTGGCGTTGGCCTCGATCGAGTCATCGATTGGAGCTTGTATAGACACCACACTAACGATTTCTCCCTGAGGACGGATTTTGCGACCACCTCGGACATTGATGAGTGTATTGCGGACATCACCGCCCGCATGCACTCCTCCGTCCGACTAGCTACCTCAAAAATTAATACTGCCACAACACGTCATGGGTTCCTTATGAACAACGACTACTTGACTGCCCTCATTCGCAGAAGGCGTAAAGTAAGAAAAATGGCCCAGCGTCTGGGCCTGGCCCACCTGGGGGATGTCCTCAAGGATTTATCCATTGGCTTCAAGGGGAAAATTTCCTGTCTCGGAAACAAAGAATGGGTTGACAAACTCGGCGCCTTCCGCAAGGTCGACCCCACTTTTTGTGCGACCTACGCCGCCCTGTCCAATAAATTCGACAAGCATAAGCTGCCAATACTTAGCGATGGCAACAATATCATCTGCTCGGCTAAAGACAAATCAGAATTATTGGCTCAACAGTTCGAGTCCGTCTTCAGGGAGGCTTGTTCTCTCAGCACGCCTTGCGAGCCCGAGATAAATAAATTCACCGCAACCTTTCATAACACTACCTCTACTCATTCCGACTTGCTTTGCCCTGCCTTATCTCCTCGCAGCATATTCAAGACAATCTCACGCCTCGGCGACAAAAAGTCGCCGGGCGACGATCGCATAAGCTCCTTGATGCTCAAAAACTCATCCAAAAAATTGATATGCCAGGTGTATTATATTTTCTTGCTTATTTCCCTGAACCGTGGAAGCTTGCTCGAGTTTCCGCCATTCATAAGCATGGCAAACCAAAAAACCTCGCCTCAAGTTACCGTCCGATAAGTCTTCTTTCCATTTTGGGTAAGGTATTTGAGTCTGTTATCCACGACCATATCAGCAAGTTCACGTCCGACAACGACATAATCATCCCGCAACAGTTTGGTTTTCGGCGCAAGCACTCCACAATTCATCAGATCGTGCGCATCGCCCAGAGGGCGACGCACGGCTTCAATATAAAGCACGTCACTGCAATAGTCCTCCTGGACCTCCAGAAGGCTTTTGACTCGGTTTGGCACGACGCCCTGATTTTTAAACTCCACACCCTCGGTTTCAGAGGTAATTTTCTAAGGCTAATGGAACCTTACCTGGCCGGCAGATCGTTCTACGTTCGCGTCAGCGGAGTCGCGTCAAGCGCTCGGCCGGTCCTGGCTGGTGTCCCGCAGGGCTCTTTTCTCGGCCCGATACTGTTTAACCTCTTCATAAATGATATCCCCACCCTCCCTACATGCACGCTGGCTCTGTTCGCGGACGACACTGCTCTCCTCACTGAGTCGCGCCGGCCGTGGGTGGCGCGCGATCGCCTTCAGCGTTACTTAAACTCGGTTCCTGATCTCTTCCGGCGATGGAAGCTCGCCACAAACGCCAGTAAAACGGAAGCCATTCTCTTCTCGCGGCAGTCTCATAGTAAACGGACACTCAGTTCAGTGGTCCTGCAAGGTCACTTACCTCGGAGTCATTCTGGATTCCCGGCTCACCTGGAATGCGGCGGTGAGCGACCGTATCGCCAAAATGCACAAAGTCGCGGCCGCCCTCAGACCGCACGTGTCCCCTCACTCAAACCTGTGTGAGAACATTCGCTTATCCATCTACAGCATGTGTATCCGCCCGGTGTTGACTTACGGGATGCTGGTCTACTGGGACTGCCTGTCGTCGGAAAATCGGCGGAAGGTCCAGACCGCTCAGAACAAGGTTTTAAAAACGATCTTCAAACTGCCTCCTCTCTTCTCTACTAAAAAACTTCACCTCCGCGCTAGGCTGCCGATGATCGACAAATACATCGGCAAACTAATGTCGAATTTTAACTGTGACGAGCATGCCAATCCGTTGGTCCGCCGCCTGGCGGACTTTAACATCCACACAATACCTTATCGAATAAAACACGACTTCCCGCTTCACTCTAGATTCTACCATCGCCCTGACTAACTTGCGGAGCACTCCCGTCATGCCCGCGTCCGCGACTTATTATTACTCTTATCTCCTCCTCATACTTACCCGCCCCACACGCGCCCACGCGCGCAACGGTTCTCCAGTTCTTCCTCACCCAGCTGGAGAAATTTTCCTTTTGCTATCTTTGTTCTCCCCTTAGTCCTAATTCATACCCTTGGTGGTTTTTTGCAAATTTTCCGCCATATCCTATCTTACTAACTTTCTACTCGAAACACCCCACCTCATGCAGTTAACTGCACGATTATCCTCATGTTTTCCGGTAAGCTGGCATTTAGCTAGCAGGTACGGCACAAAAATGCAGGGGGAAGGGGAAATATGGGGAGAAAGCACGCACACGTTGCGCAAGTTCTTGCTGGGTGCCTCCATCTCTTCGTGTCTGTTGCTCCCCGTTACCCCCCCCCCCAACTCATAGCAAAAAAAAAATATGAATCCTCTTTCATCCCTGCCAGCACAGTAGACTTAATCATTACATGTAAATCACGAGGATAATACCACAGAACCAAGGCAAAGTAACAAACCACAATTTACTAATTATTGTACCAATTCTTCTATGTTAATAATTATACATAAAATACAAAACTTTACCTAAACAAAGACATTGTAATTTAAACGTCCCAACCCGTTACCTCTAACAATTCAATAAAACATTGCTATCGAAAACAAATTTCAACAGTAAAATTAACAATTGTAAACTCGTAATTTATAAGATTAAAGATATAAGAGTTATTCCACTGAAAAATAGTAACCAATATATAGCTATGCCGGAGAAACCCATAGAACTCAATATTATTTGTGGAAAAACTCACAATGTAATACAATTAAAATCAGCATCACTATTACGATCGAAAGAAACATGCGATTTACTTTACGGAAATGAACATATGAAAATAGGAGAAACAGAGAGCAATGTAACCTATACTATAAAAATCAAAGAAATAGAGTTGAAAACTAATGATAACTATGATCTAGTTTTATCAAAGGTAGAAAACGCACCTAAAATAATTAATAATTTACAGGGATATAAGATGACAGTTGATCAAATTAACCAAGAAATTTCAGGCCTCAGCTTTGAACATAGAATTAAAAGCTTGCAATACTGGGGAATATCTACCCTTCAGATACTTGGATACCTTGCTCTTGCCACAATAGGAATATACACGTTGAATAAAATAGGAGTATTAGATTGTATTAAGAAATGTATACCTACGAAATTATGTTTTCATTTACTCTGTTGTAAAACTAAATACGGACCGACGATAAATAACGATGTAACTACAACACCAAGCGCACCCATAAATATTTATACACCGATACAACCAGTATCGACTCTAGCTATAGAAGATGAAGAAAACCGAGTCCTATTCCAACCACAACAAGTACGATTCAAGAAAAGCATCCTGAAGCACAAGTAAAATTTCGAGGACGAAATTCATTCTACGAAGGCGGGAATGTGATAGCCACCACACCCTAAATCTCGTCCAGCAACAATAAATCATCACGGGAACTCCACCGGAATAAACAGACGTGCCGTGTGCAAATCCTTTGTTTCCTTACATATAAATACGTCCCCAAAAACCAAGAGCAAGCAGTTTTGACACACTCTACAAGCTGTACGAATCTACGACCATAAGCAGTAATTACGACTAATAGCTAAGTGCATATTGTATCAAATATTATTGTGTGAATAAATAAAGGTATCCAGAGCTACGGCTTTGGAACCCAAGTTTTTTTATTATTTACGTCTTGAATTTACGTGACAAGAGCGACGTATGGCATATTCTTCATACGTAGCAATGGAATAAACACTAGCCTGACCGAGGGCATAGTTCCGCGTATCGATATCACGCCAGGCGTCTATTTGGGTGACGCTATCGTGAAGAATAACAAAGGCCGCGCATATTTCCGCGTCATAAACACGACGAATAAAAACGTCGAAATTCCGACACTAACGGTATCGTTCGAAAAATTCGAGCCACATATGGCCTTGAGTGACTCTATATGAGTGGCTATAAACTCCTACGAATATTCTATATCCACTGTACAAGCTGTATCCGCTGAATCGAACGCTGCTCCCACTACTTCAAGCACGGACTCCACTGTATCAAGCGCAAGGACGCACACCGTATCTACTATTCCGTTGCGTTCGAGAGAGGTAGAGAACCTCCTCCGACTGGTCATGCAAATGATGCAGAGGAAGCAAGCGTGTTAAAATGAATAACAAGTTACTCAGATCTGTTTCACATCCCCGGCGATCGCCTCGGAAAGACAGACCGAATAGAGCACCGTATTCCAACCGTCGACGACGTGCCGGTCTTCACGAAGCAATAGCGCTATCCGCCGATCCACAACGAGGACAAAAATCGACAAATAGATGATCTCCCGTCGAACGATGTTATTCGGCCTTCGACATCCCCATACAACTGTCCCTTGTGGATCGTGCCCAAAACACCAGATTCACAAGGACACTAGCGTTGGCGCATGGTAATTGACCAACGGTTGTTGAACGAAAAATCCGTGTCCGTCATGTACCCATTGCCGAATATAACAGAAATCCTGGATCAGCTGGGTAGCTCGAAATACTTCAGTGTTCTCGATCTGGCCAGCGGCTTTCACCAGATTGGCATGAGCGAACGGGATGCGGCCAAAACGGCTTTTTCGACGCCCTACGGGCACTATGAATTCAGTCGTATGCCGTTCGGTCTGAAAAACGCACCAGCCACCTATCAGCGTTTGATGGATCCAGTATTGTCCGGTCTGCAGGGGAACGAAATATTCGTATATTTGGACGATGTAGTTATTTATGCCAGTTCTTTAGACGGCCGCGAAATTAAATTTAATAAGTTAGCCGAACGACTTAGATCCGCGAATTTGCGTTTGCAGCCGGACAAGTAGGAGTTTCTGCGACGAGAGGTGTCATACCTCGGACACAAGAAAATCGAAGCAGTAAAACAATTTCCAGTTCCAAAAAACGTAAAGAATATTAAACAATTCTTGGCTTTAGCCGATTACTACCGGAAGTTCATTCCAAAATTTTCACAGATATCAAAACCATTGACAAATTTATTAAAGAAAGAAACTAAATTCTTTTGGGGTTCGGAACAGGAGTCCGCCTTTGTTACTTTGCGTAATAAACTGTGTTCCGAGCCGATCTTACAATACCCAGACTTTACCAAGCCATTTATCGTAACGACGGATGCATCTGGATACGCGATAGGAGTCCTAAGCCAAGGACCTATCGGAAGGGACTTACCGATCGCGTATAGCTCTCGTCTCTTTAATCGAGCCGAACAAAATTACTCTACGGTCGAGAAGGAATGCCTTGCAATCATTTATTCAGTTCAACATTTCAGACCATATATTTACGGGCGAGAATTTTAGTTAATTACCGACCACCGACCGTTGTTGTGGATGCACTCTGTCCGAGATCCGACCTCGCGATTGGTTCGTTGGCGGCTGAAATTGGCAGAGTACGAATATAAGCTAATATATAAAGCAGGAAAGGCCAATATGAATGCCGATGCTCTTTTCCGCAATCCAGTTCAGATCCTTCCATTAAATATCGATAGCTACTCCTCAGAATCCTTATTCAACGCACGACCCGACTCACCCGAGGTACGCCACTCGACTGAAACAAGAGACTCTCGCACCCCGACACCCAGCACCTCCCACTCCGAGCCGAATTCACCACTCCCAGATCCTCCCAACGTTCAACAGGCCCCTGATGACGCAACCACCTTCAAACCCCTAGCTGACTTCTTTTCATCATACACAGATCATGTCCCTGACGACGCTGCCCCGCACGCTCTGATTATACACGACGACGAACAGGACCCCTCACCGAACGCAACCACCGACACAGACTCCTCAGAAATGTTCGACAGTGGCAACTGTCCTTTCCATCCTACCATTATAGAAAGAAACGAGACACGCTGACAATGTGAAACGATAACTTGGTATATTTCATCACGGAATCCAGAGACCCATTGGACAAAGGAGCTCATGAGCTCGCCAAACAAAACAGATTTCACAAATTTGACGACATCACCTTTGCTGGAGCCAAAGTTCATAAAACCGCCAAAACAAAGTTCCATATAGTTCACCCGATTAAAACGACTCCACCAACTCCCATAGAAGACGAAACCTTACTTGAAATTCTCCGCCCACTCTTGGAAGTAGTCACTGAACTAAACCTGCACACATTCAGCATCTCTAGAACTCCCGTAGACGACATTCCATGGCCCCGCATATAAAATCACCTCCTATCCCTATTCCAAGAAACTGACGTAAAAATAATTGCCTGCCAGGGCTTAATACAAATCCCGAACGAAAATAGAATACAGGATATAATATCGGAAAATCACACATCAGCCTTTGGTGGACACAAAGGCGTTACGAAAACTGACTCACGAATCCGCGAACGTTACTTCTGGACAAACATGAAGAATGATATACAAAATTACATCAAAAACTGCGGAAGTTGCCAAAAAAAAAAAACGGACACGCATCAAAACACGACAACCCATGGTACTGACAGACACACCAGGAAACGCCTTTGACAAAATTTCCATGGACATTGTGGGTCCTTTACCCATCTCCTCTTTCGGCTACTGCTACATATTAACAATCCAAGCCCTTCTTACCAAATACTTCCTAGCTGCTCCATTAAAACAAGCCACTGCAATCGACGTCGCTGACGCATTCATAGACGTCTTTATCTACCGATTCGGCTCACCGAAAGCCATTTTAACAGACCAAGGGTCAAACTTTCTGAATAGCCTCATGCGGGCCATCGCGAAAAGATTTAGAATAATTCAATGTAAAACCACCGCCTTTCATCCGCAAAGCCATTATTACACTATCCGGACTTCGCGAAACAATTCAATATCACAACCGATGCTTCAAATTATGCAAAAGGCGGTATTCTGAGCCAAGGTCATCCTGGCCGGGATTCCCCGATTGCATACACGTCAAGATTATTAACAGGCGCAGAGCTAAACTATTCCACAGTTACGAGCCAAGGCCGTGGCCAACGCCTAGACCGGCGAGGTTGATATTGCCCAAAGAATATGGTTGAGAATTTGTTAGTAAGGTGCGCGAACGACCCTGATGCGAAACCAGGAAGCCACGGGAGGGTGAAACGTGGTGGACGAACCCGACGCGAAATCGGGGAGCCACTCGGTTGGAGTAGTTACCTTGTTTTGGATAAGACGTGTGAACGGACCTGATGCGAAATCAGGGAGTCGCAGGTAATGTTAGTTTGTCCCGTAACCCTAAATTAAAGTTCGATACGACTCGAGCGTCGTAGGACACGAGCAGTTGTAAATAAACAAACGCCGGAGACAACGAATTTTTACTCCTCCAAGGGCCACAAAGTCCCCACTACCAAAAGAACGCGCCCGGCTGCAGTAACGAACATGTGTCTGTGCGTGAACGTGTGGAAGCGAATGCTTGGCAAATCGATCAGATTTGCATCGACCGTAGAGACGATCGAATGAGTAGTGAATAAATCTTGATTCGGGCGTGAGATCAACTTTTCATTACACAGTACTGAATTCATTCGTCAGTGAGTGACCAACTTCGTAACACGTAGGAACAATTAATACTGTGGCACCATCTCAAAATCTTACATTGGATATTAAAGTGGCCGTGCAATGAAAGTGATAGTCAAGTGAGTTCACCGATCCGGCCATAGCATCAGCTGTTGAGCGTTGCCTAGGTCAGGATTCGCACAACGTTAAGCAGGTTAATTCGTGGACGAATGGGTAAGTTTTTCATAAGTATTAAAACATTTTATTCCTTTCGGATAAGGAATAAAAGTATTGGACAGAGTTATTAAACGATTTATTACTTTATTTCTTACGATTAAATAACCAAAAATTGCACATTATCCTTGCTTAAATACGATGCAACATTTGCCCCAAGATTCCCTCGATACCGTCGAGGCCCGCGTACACGACCATGCGCCATAGTGCGTTACGCGCCTGAGCCCGTGGATTTCGGACGGTCTGATTAGCCAGTGTTTTTGGTTAATAATTCAAAAACGAAGCTTCAAACAACATTTTGGTCAAGGAAAAAGTTGTTCAGAATGACCCCAGCTACCCCCCATTTCCCGATGTTGCGGTAGTTACGGGACACCCTGTATATATTGAAATCAGTTGTTTGTACAAATGTAATTGTCACGATGAAATAATATAAAGTGTGTAAGTTACCTAAGTATTTGCATGGTGTTGACGCACTGGCGATGCGGGGTCTGAGAGCCGCTTTAGAGTATGCCGATAGAACTTCAACCGGACTAGCGGATTCTAACGGGTTAATCTATGATTCGAAAGGTGCACTAAGCCCAATCCCACATGATATATAACTGACTCTGTGCGAGCGTGACACGACGTGACTCTACGCGTGACTGTGTAACTCTGGACCAACGAGGGTAGTAACCAAAAGGTTTATATACTCCCAAAATGCGCGGAAACGCATTAGAACTTTCCATATGAGGAAATTTAGGAGTCTTCTTCGAGCCACGCCCGTTTCGGTCATAGTGCAGCTTGTCGCGCTTGTGCTCAGGACCCCTTTATCTGTTTTTTGATAACCGAAAGAAGTTTAGGGCGTTTTCCCATGACAGACTCGAGCTCGAAAACGCGGTGAGAGCGACGTATGGAATATTCTTCATGCGTAACATCACCCCTCCCAAGATGAAACATCGCGTGTGTATTTTATATTAGGTATATATAGCATTAAGCATTGTGACAAATATAGCATTAAGTGTGTACTTAACGCTATTGTGATTGCTGTGGATTGTTGTTTAGCCGGTGGTTGAAATAACGAAATTCTCTGCATCCCTGGATAACGTTGTAGGCGGGCTGTCCGGGGAGCCGGTCCAGGAGCAAGTCAGCGGTGATGCCGTCAAGCGTATTTTGAACGTTGGCCAGTCGCCCAATTCTCTTATTGACGGCCAGTTCCGCGATCTCCATAGCCTCGGGGCCCGACGTCCGATGTTGAACGCCGCGCAGCCGGATCTTTACAGCCTGCCAAGGCAAGATTTAGAATCTGGGTGGTGGGGATCTCAGCTGCGAATACTCGCAGCTGACCATCCTGTCATGGTATCCCAGAAATACTGCACAGAAGCCTTGTCCGGCCTGACGGGATTCTCCTCAGCGCCATACACCACTTAGTTTCTGGACGGCCACGCACTGTCCCGCCCTGTCGGTGTCCTCCAGTGGAATGTAAAATTGCTCTCGGGTCGCCATAAAACGATGGAGTGCAATGGCAACTGTCTGCGCTGTCTCCTTAAATTTATCGACGGTGACCCAAAAGGTCGTCAGGTCCTCCACATGAGCGACCCTGCACCTCGCGGATGGTCCAAAATCCTGGATGCCGACCGTTCGCATCATCTTGTAGCTAGTTCCTCCCCTGGTGTCCAGTCGCGAATATTGTCGTCCGTGAGTTCCTTCAATGTATATTGGTCTAATGCGCGCTTCCTCGAACTTTTTCCAACCGTTTGTAGATGGTTTGAAACGGTTTGCACTGACTACAACTCCCGATCGTGTAGAGGATTGCCAAGTTCCGTGGTATTCGGTCTGGATTGAAATGGTCCTAGTGCCTTCGTATGCTGTGGTTTGTACGGCTATGCTACGATGCATGGGTGCAACTTATGTTATGCTAAGAGTTCTGAGCCCCCGCTTATATAAGACAGAGACCCTTATTTCGCCCCCACCCTGCAATTGTGGACGTTCCTGTGGAGGGGTTATCCTACGGAAATTTACGTTCCGCTAAAAGATGGTAGCGCATGGTTTCAGATCTTTCGATTCACTTGCTGAATTTGATGCGCCCGGAATATTTATTGTTAACTCATTGTTCTCCTTTGGATTGTCCTTTTCCGAACAATGTCGAAATATTTTGAATTTCCTGACCAATAATATGGTTAACATGACCGCTATTAGCATTATTACTCCAATAGAAGAAGGAGTTGTAATCTTTAAATTTTGTAAAGACGCTTGGTGAGTTTCTAGAATTTTTGCACGATGTTCTATTTCGGTGAGTGATGAAGCCACCAGGAGGTCATCCCAACGTGCGATATTTTGTACGTTCCCTTCTAATGTTTCAAAATGACGTTCTACGATTTCCGGTATAAGTATTGATAAATTATAAGGTTCAGAAGGGTAGTACAATAAAGGCTATAGCCGGATAAGGGGGTCAAATGTGCCCCTAAACCAAATTCAACTTGTGAGGTGCCATTCGATAGCTTGTGAGGAAAACCAATTTGTGCCAATTTTCAACCCTGTAACTCAACTGGGAGGGTAGTTACAGGGAAAAAACAAAAATCTAGTTTTTGGCCAATATGTCCCATTTTAACGGACAAATAATTTTGAAAAAAATCAGAGACACTTCTACTATGGAGGCACATATTATACAATTTTTGCAGATTTTTAAATTGGAAACCCGAGCTGTAAAAAATAAAAAACGTAAAAAAATGCTGAAAAATGCCGATTTTGTATTGAAGGAATCGTGGTACTATGATTATACTTTTTTTTAGATGCATATTATTGATACTAGTACTCTCAATTTTTATCAGATTTTTAAATTCGGTGCGCCGCAGTCAAAAAAAATAAAAACCGATTGGTTGTTGTGTTCTTGATGCGATGAAGCGTATACTACTATGTCCCTTGAAGTACAGCGACTGCTTGATCCATGGGGCGTTGAAATGTGGGTGGCCCGTTCTTAAATCCGAAAGGCATTCGAGAAAATTCGTAATGTGCATTCGGTGTGGTAAATGCTGTTTTTGATTTATCTTTCGGATCCATCTCTATTTGATGAAATCCACTTGCGAGATCGAAGACTGAGAAGTATTTAGCTCGTCCCAATCGGTCGAATATTTCTGTGATTTGCGGTAAAGGGTATTTGTCAGAAATTGTATAGGCGAGTAATTTCAAATTAATGTCATTTTCAATTAAATGTAATTTTAAACGTAAATTTTGAAGGCGAGTTATATGGAGATTTACAATGATTAATTATGCCTCCAGATAGCACAGTGCTGATCTGTTTTTGAATTTCTTTTCGATGTACGGGCGGATAGCGATATTGTCTCGTATTAATAATGCCAGGAAAAATCGGTCAGGAAATTCTTCTACTAAATCGGTAACAAAATTCCGTTCCTCCTTGTTCAAATGATTTAAATTAAGAGTTTGCAAAATTCCCTGAATCCTGTTTTTAGTCATCTTGACGTTCGACGGGTGTTCCATTTCTGGGTAAGAATCTTCAACGGATGTACCTACGATATCGTAGGGCTCCAAACTTTGAGGCTCTATCTCTACGTCTATTGCTTCTTCGCTGGTATTTATCACCATAACGTGACATTTTCCGTCGTTGTTTGTTACTACTGCTTCCCCTATGTACAGTTGTTCGTGGATTTTGATACGCGGTAAATATCCTTCTTTCATTTTCACGTTTGCTATTCTTACGGCAATCTGCTGCGAAGTTCTAGGTTTAATACAGTATTTGGAAACTGTCTGCTATTCTTTTGTTTGAGGTAAATCTTGAATTACGATAATCTGAAAAACGTAGAGGTCGAATCGGTTCATTTTTTAATGTTAAGGTTCCATGGTAGTAAGAAATCTCAGCTTCTTCCTGTTTTAAAAACGGGCTTCCGATAAGTCCATCTGCGCCTAACACAAGATTTTTTACCACATAGAAAAATGCTAGAGATCCATGAATGTGAAGAATTGTAGTTCCAAGAGTGTTAATCGGTGTCGTAGTGAGACCATGTATTACCTGTGTTCGGGTATCCTTTACCCGTTTCCGTCACCTTGCATCAGCACTTGGCTGATACTCTGTGTCTCGCTGTCGCGCCGGTGGTCGGCCACCTCCGTTCCTTGTCGTCTAGGAAAACCACCGGCACGGAAGTCTAATTTGGAGCTAATTGTCACCCCCACCCGGAACAGGCCCAACGGTCGGTCGATCCGTGAGCGCGGCCGGTCGATCAGAAGATCGACATCCGTCGCAAGACAAGCAACAAATTTAAAGTAGCACCCGCTAATCCAACGATCTTCTTCTTTGTAATTTATATTCTCTGTTGAGAATTCAGAGTGCATGGCGTGGACGTCTTGAAACCAGAAAAGATCTTTTGCGTATCGTCGTGTTTCGGTTCGAGAGTACGCGTCTGGTTTTTATTGAGGCCCAGCATTGAACTGTTGTTTGTGCCATTCGTTACGGAGGCTCGAGTTATCACTTTAGCCGGACCCAAGGGTCCCAGGGTTTAAGGGTTCGACTCGGGTGGCCTCGCGGGTACTTGGTTTCTAGACTGTCGCCAATGCCAAGGACGTCGTAAATTGTGCCCTGATGCTGTGAGAAAGTTCGTGTAACGCTGTTTCCATATTTGGAAAAGTTCCCTTTCTTCCGCATCATAACCACCCTCAATCGTGACACGCCTCCACCAATAGTTGTTTTACATTACCATCTTTCTGTTATAAATAGACGAATAGGATTGTTTGTTAGGCTCGTAGATTTAAGACTCCACCCTTGCGAAGGGGTCTGTAGGTTTCCTTCGGCGGAGTTTGTGCCGAGGAAACCAGAATTGGTATAGACACAGTAGGTGAAGCAAGTCAGAGTTAGTAAGAGAAGCATTGTGATAATAATAAAGAGACCTATCGAACTCTGTTTGCGAACAGAGTATAGTACCATTATTATCAGTTGTTAACAGTTTGTCAGAGCAGCGGTACTCTAGTGAATATAGAATAAGTGTTGTCTATTAAAGAGTACGGTGTTTTTTATTTAACCACCTCCAGAACCTTGTTCATCACCTTTGAACATTCGTTCGAACTTTTGGGCTCTTGCACGCATCCATTGTGCAAGAGAATTGTCAGGGAATCGTGAAGATTTACGACCTTCATTCAAAGCGACGCCCTGCCATAACATTCTCCGTTACATTATAATTCCTCCGTGCTTCGTTCGTGCCAGTGACAGTATTCTCGTCAGTGTCTTGTATTAACTGTTCCGTGTTACTGTCGAGACTTGTGAGTAATAAAGTGCCGTCCACAACATACAATTGTGGATTCTTATTTGGCGAAAAACCAGATCTTGACGCCGAACTTTCTTGGTGCTCCTTCACTGCTTCCACCAGCGGAGAAAACAAAAAAAAACCACCAGCATCCGAACAACTTGCCTTCAAGGTGAGTGAGGCGCAGGCGCGTGACGTTGTGAATCCCAGCCAATACACAGATATTCCGATCCCCGTTGGCGCCACGTACCCTTGCCGCGCGGCGCGTTAATCAAACAGGCGTGTAAGGGTACAGCCATACCTAATAGGTTACTCTGTTGTTCTGAGGCCAAAGACCTCTGTGTCTCTCCATTGTTTCCTTTATTTGCAGGTTGGTCGTAACCATTGTTTTGATCTTGTCCCATCCGGCCCTAAAGGCAGTTGCCCAGTCCAAAGCTGCTGCTGGCTCATTACACCACGGTTCCAGGACGGTATATCTCTCTTCATGTCATCCCACGCAAGGCAGACAAAGAACGTGTGGTAGGCGTCGTCCACAGGGGCTGCGCACATCCATCACGCAGTTGTTTTTTCCTTGCCAATTTTGAACAGGTAGTTGCCAAAGCATCCATGCCCGGTCAGGGCTTGGGTCGCATCGTAGGTATGTTTTGAGTGTTTCCTATTCGCCCATTTTTTTATTATGGATATTAAGGTATACATCCATCTCCAGTGGGCCGCTGTATCCCATGCGTTTTACCACGCAGTATCAAAGATCTCGTCGATATCTTTCTCCGTTACAGATCCCTCCGGGTAGCACAGGCGTGCAACGTTGCTAATTTTCAGGTCTTGCTGTATGCACTCATTGTCAGTCAGGGAAGGGCTATCTACATTGCGTTTGCAAATATAGGTCAGTTTTCTTTTCCTAATATCTAGCGTTATCGATGTAAGTGCATCGAGCACGCATGCAGACACCGTCTTATATGTGGCCGCCACTCTACTCGCAATGTTCCTTTGTAGTGAGGTAGTCTCATTTTTGGCCCTGCCGTATTCATGACCAGTCTTTAAGCTGCAGGTTTCAAGCTCCCTGTGTTTGTCATAAGCTTACCCAGCGCCGCAGCCACTCGGCTGGCCCGGCGACAGGCATCCCCAACATGTGTGCGAAAGGTAAATGCAGCGTCAACCGTTACTCCCAGATATTTGATTTTGTTAGCCATGCTGACCTCCCTGCCTCCAAACCGAATTGAGGCAAGCCGCCTACCCTTTGTTCCCGCAATCTGCAGAGTCTCCGTTTTGCTGATGGCGATTTCCACGTTCTTGTCCCTTATCTAGCTGGAGATATAATTGTATGCCTGTTCCGCCCGCTCTTTAAGTACCTCCTGAGACACCGCGGATACCAAAACAGCCAGGTCATCAGCGTAAGCGATACATCTTACCCTATTTATTGTCATATTTACGTATCACCTCGTCAAATGCTATATTCCACAGCCACGGGCCGATGACTGACCCCTGAGGGACACCCGCATATACAGCATAGCTCAGCAAGTCAGTACCTTCCATGACAATCGTCCTATCCGACAGATAGCACGAGATCAGCTCGACAAGATACCGAGCCACCTCTTATGCAGTGCCTGTATAATATTCTCCCATGTGACCGTGTTAAAGGCATTTTTAACATCTATGGTAATTAATGCGGCAGACTTTTTGCCAGGTCTGGCTTTTTTAGCTGTGTTAATGTTAGTTTGTCTCGTAACTCTAAATTAAAGTTCGATACAACTCGAGCGGTTAAGTTGTATCTGTGGGAACGTGACTACTAATATAAAGGATTACGGAGTAAAGATAGGTTTGACGACTCTGCTCGGTTTAATGGTGAACGATTTATATATACAGGGTGTTCCGTAACTATGGGAGCGGGTAGCTGAGGTGATTCTGAAATGCTTTCCCATTGACAACAATGTTGTTTGAAGCTTCGTTTTTGAGTTATTAATGAAAAATACGGGCCACTCACAGCGCTCGAGCGCGTGACTCTCAACCGCGCCCGGCCGTGCTCGTGAACCGACGCATTGGCACAGCTGACTGCAGCGTGGGTATCGAGGGAAGCGTGCGGCAAATGTTACATCGTCTTAATTAAGACTAATGTGGAATTATTCGTTATTCATGAATAAACAATAAGCTAATAAGTCGTTTAATAACCGTGTTCGATATGTTTATTCATTATCCGAAAGGAATAAAGTGTTTTATTATTTATGGAAAAAATATTTTTTTTAATAGTACATTTTCAGGTGGATAAATGATGTTTTAAGAAAAACGATTTGCATAACTAATGTTAGAAAAAGCTAGTTAAACTTACCGTTCACGAATTAACCTGCTTAACATTGTGCGAATCCTGACCTACGCACTAAACGTATGGAACACGGTTATTAAACGACTTATTAGCTTATTTGTTCATTATTTTACATTAAGACGATGTAACATTTGCCGCACGCTTCCCTCGATACCCACGCTGCAGTCAGCTCTGCCAATGTGTCGGTTCACGGCCGGGCGCGCTCGAGCGCTGTGATTGGCCAGTATTATTCGTTAATAACTCAAAAACGAAGCTTCAAACAACATTACTGTCAATGGGAAAGTAGTTCAAACTCACCTCTGCTACCACCCATTTTCCGGAGTTCCCATAGTTGCGGAACACCCTGTATATTAAAACCAGTTGTTTATACAAATGCAATTGCCATATTTATGTAGTGTGTAAATTATTACCTAAGGCTGCACGGTGTTGACGCACTGGCGATGCGGGGTCTGAGAACGGTTACAATAGTGTACCGAAAGAACTCCAAGCGGACTTGCGGATTCTAACTGGTTAACTTATGATCGGAATGGTGCCCTAAGCCCAATCTCACTGACAAGGAAGGTTAGGCAACCCGAAGATTCAGAAAATTATGAAACTTTGCATACAAGTACAGTATGTCATCCGTAATACAACCCTATTTTCCAATTGTGCCATAATTCGGTTTTAAGGGGTGAAATCAGCCCTTGAAAAAGAATGGCCCGAACTGCCATCGCAGCCCCATTTTAAAGATAGTGTTAATGGTATAATTTCTTCTGCATTATTTTTTTTAAATTCCTCAACTGCCATTTCATCAAGTGACATAACTAATTTTTGTGCTGTATGATCTATAAGTCCCTGTAAGCTGACTTCAGCTGAACTTTCCGTAATATTGATAGATTCTGAATTTGGGTAACACGAAGTTTTTGCTTGCATTATAGTTTTGTACGTGGAATAAATATTAGCATTGCGCATTCTTGCCCCCATTTTCATTAGTGTATATGAATATTTTGTAAAACGTCCATCAATAAATAAAGCTAGAGCTTCTTCAGGAGTGTACATAATTGGTTCTGAATCTTGTGAAGATAATGAATGTTTCATTTTTTTAACTTTTTCCGGATCAGAAATTTCAGTAATCAGTTTTGCAGCAGTTCTTTTTCCAGTTCTATGGGGAAAAAACCATAATTATGGGAAACCCCACAATTATATCATCAACAAACATTGCCACGAACTATACATTACTGACTGTTTTATTAGTTGGATTATTTTAATACTCCATTTGTTCGGAAGGGTGATTAACACTTTAATTACCTTAATCGCTTTGCGAGTAAAGAGTGAGCGAAAGATAACTTCCTTTATTAAACCAGAGTCAAACCTCTCAAGGTTTATGACAGGGTCGCTGCTATTAAACAAAAAGAATTTAGTCAATGCAAGCATAGTTATTCATTAATGGATTTACTTCTTCGTAAATTAACGATTCTATATTGTTTCGGTAAGACCGTATCAGGGTCATTATCGTCATTTTTCCTCTGAATTGTCGAGAAAGACAACAGTTATCATTTCTAGGTGGTTACTAAACAAAAATTAACATATAAATATATCAATAACGCACAAGACATACATCCTAAAGAGAAAGACGTACGGAAAGCTGTACAAAAATGTAGTATCCATAAAAAATAAAGTTAGTAAGAGAAAGACTATTTAAACAATGACAAACGTGACAAAGAATAAACAAGGATGGAATATGTCGATCATTTTTCTTCTAGTCAATTGTTTTCATGTCAACAAAAAAAGCAGATCCCGATCATCGGGAGTCTACTGTAGGCCGCATCAGTGCGAACGTTCTCGGCATCGAACTGTTCTACATATAAAAAAATGCAATAACTTTTGCAGCTGCAGTTGGCTGCAGCCAAATTTTATACAGCATAAAGTATATTCTTTATCCCTAACATAAAGTATATTCTTAACCCATTTGCATCATAAGCTCATATATTCGCACAATTTTCCTGACCAGTACAACCGAAGCGCAGATATGCGCGCTATTTTTTGCGCATCATAGCCACAGCACATATGCATGCAGTTAGTGAAGAGTAATGATTGAAAATTGATTAAAGGAAAGATTTCTCCGGGTAAGGGCAAACAATTATGATAAAAATGGAGGGTTGACACGATCCTTTTGAACAGTTACGTTCTTTTCAAAACTATTCAAAAGGGTAGAGCATTTCACGTCTTCGAGCAAAAATTAGCAGAAGAAACAATTGAACAAAATTACGCATTGAAACAACTTCATCACAGAAAGCTCACAAACGTTGTGTAGTTTGTTTATCACCAAAAAATAGCAAAACTATTAGATTTAATTTCTCCAATTATTTTCAATGTATATGTATATGTATTAACTTTATTGAACTAAATCAAATATAGAATTCTTGGTGTACGCCAGTTTGTTTTTCGTTTTTCATGCATTTCGAAACATTTTTGATTGCGATAGTATTGTGTCACACGCACACGGGTATTTAAAGTCGCATTTAAACAACATTGAAGGTGACCCGAACATGCACGAAAAACGTGTCTGAACACGACTAGTATCGGTCCCTAGCGAAGTGCACTATTCGCGATTTTACTGAAAATATATAATTCCAAATTTATAATCGCACTACTAACTACCGTATTGCTAACAACTAATATACACATATTCAAATTATTAATAGCATGCTACGTAAAAATTGTCCAAACCATATCGCGTTTGGTCATTTTATTCAGGAGATTGTAACAAACATTTTGGTAAAAATTTCATTTAAAAAGGCTGAAAAATAACAAAGTTTTAATTTTAAATCTCGCTTGCATTAGTGTTGGCTCTCACGGATATTCTATCCCGGACCGGATTACATGGCCGGCGCCAACGCTTCACTGGTTCCAAAGGGAACCACCCCAAGTAGGATGGATAGAAATGAACACTAATGGTAGTCACAATTTTGAACAGTAATCGAGATTTTACTGTACACCCACCTTCCTCCGTGACAGCCATCATCCGCTTACCAGATCCGAAACAGAGTGTAAGCAACAGATTTATGTTTTAATATATATATTTAATATAATAGTTACATGAGTTTAAATATTTGAATCAATCCATTTCATTTCACCACGTTCAGAGATAAAATAAAGAAGAGTGAGATATTAGTCGTCCGAAATAATTATATAATAATTGTTTGTACATCACCCATTAGCCACATTATTTCCTTTTCTTCTTCTTACTTTCATGATGCTTAATTTTATTTTCTAAGCTCTCTGTAAAAAAGATTTCAATTTAATGACCTTGGTGTCTCTTACATTCCAATAATATAGTTAACGAATCAAAATACAAACCACAGGTTACACGTTTCATTAATCGTTGATAGATTGTAGACTGTACACCAAGTAATAGGCAATCACTTTGGAACGACATGCCTTTGCAGTGCATCGAATCTTCCAAATCTGACAGCATATTCTCAATCATAACTGATCTATACAAATTGAGAATCCGTTATTTCAGAATTAAAAAATATATGACGCGGTAATGTGGATGAAACTAAACCAAACGAATGTTTTAACAATCGCAGTTGTGGGCAACGTGAGCCACAGCAGGCTATATAGCGACACGACTGCGCAGAGAGGTGTTAGGGAGCTCATAGAGAGCGACCACGAGCACGGTCACGAAGAAGATTGTGTAAAGAAAACATTAAAATAAAACAAAGAAATAGTTAGCAGTGTTGGATTTTTGTTTCCCTTCTAAGAACTTATTATAATACGGTAATACCAGGTCATCAAATAAGCACTGGTTTGTTCGAACTTTAACATTCTTTATAGAACCCATCCTCGGTTTTGTAGCCGCACTGTCCTTGGCTCGTAACACTACCGAGAGGGGATTCACACAATGACTGAGAAACAGCAATAATGTATTGAGGCGCTATTGGTGATTATAGAAATTTATCGATGAACGCTCTGCGGAGTCCTGGGGCGTTAACACTCGCACTTCATCCCCACCACTGGGGGAACCCCCCGGGTTCTGAGTGGCCGTAGCAAAGTGATACGTCTTGAATAGCAGTCACGTCCAAGCGGCTAATAGGTGCGGCAACCCTCCAAACACTAAATGTTTTCTTATCCGGGAGACAACAGTAATGCAACCGTGATACTTTCCATAAAGGTTATTTTACTAAAATTTTCGTAACAATAAAGAAGTTTTATAGTTGTATTAGTGTTGTCTCACAGACACGTAAGTAACTAATCCTTCTTTCCCTCGCTGTTCCTTTCAGCGGCTGTCGATGTCGATGCCTGCACAGTGGCCGGGCTCTTGAGGCTCGGCCCAAATTTCTAAGAAGACAAAGTTCTCCGTGGTCGGTTGTTACGAGCCGGAGTGTGTGGCACCACGAGAGGCCGGCGAGGGGTCTATTAGCCAGGAATATGGTTATCAGTTTGTTAGTTAGGTTGCGCGGTCGAACCTGATGCGAAAACAGGGAGCCGCTAGGATTATTGTAAGCGAGGACGAACCTGATGCGAAACCGGGAAGCCTCTAGGAGGGGGTTCAAGCGCGGACGAACCCGATGCGAAATCGGGGAGCCACTAGGAAGAAGCTCGCAGACGAACCCGATGCGAGATCGAGGTGCCACTAGGTTGGAATAGTTTGCTTGTTTGGATAAAGACGTGCGAACGAACCTGATGCGAGATCAGGAAGTCGCAGGAAATGTTAATTTGCATCGTAACTCTAAATTAATATTTGATACAGCTCGAGCGGTAAAGTTATATCCGTGGGTTCGTTGTTACTAGTATGCAAGGATTGCGGGGTAAATATAGGTTTAACGAATCTACTCGATTTACAAGTTATTCGTTATTCATGAATAACAAATAAACTAATAAACCGTTTAATAACTGTTTTCGATACTTTTAATCGTTATCCGATTGGAATTAAGTGTTTTATTCCTTATGAAAAAAATGTTTGTTTTTAACAGCACGTTCTCAGGTGGATAAATTATGTTCTAAGAAAAACGATTTCGGTAACTAATGTTAGAAAAAGCTAGTGAAACTTACCTGTACGTCCACAATTTGACACTGGGTTAATCCTGACCCTTCAAGGCATTCCACAACAGCTTATGTTACAGCTGGGTCGGTGAACACACTTCACTATCACTTTCATTGCACGGCCACTTTTACTATCCACTGTAAAATTTAGGGTCAACTCGACAGGATTTATTGTCATTACGTGTAACCAAGCCGGTCACTCAATGACGAATGAATACACTACTGCGTAATGACGAATTGATCTCACAGCCAAATTAAGATTAATTCACTATCCATCCGATCCGCCCATCTCTGCGTTCGACACAAATCTGATGGATTTGGCAAGTATTCGCACAGGCTTCCACACACGCGCGCGCCACGCACGCACGCACGCACGCACGCACGCACGCAGTATTGCATTCATTGGTCACTGAGTGACCGACAGTTAGACATAGGAACAATAAATTCCGTCGAATTATCCCTAAATTGTTACAGTGGAAAGTAAAAGTCGCCGTGCACTAAAAGTGATCGGTGTATACGTGTTCGCCGACCTGGCCGTAACATCAGCTGTTGAGTCGAAGCAGGTTAATTCATGGGCGAATGTGTAATTTGAACTAACTTTTTCTAACATCGGTTAACCAAATCGTTTTTTTAAAACATTTATTCACCGGAAAATATTCTCATACGTAATAAAATTACCGTTAATTAAGCCACTAAATACAGGGTGTCAGAACACTCAGGGAACATCGGGGTATAAGGTGTAGCTGGGGTGATTTTAAACAACTTTTTCCTTGACCCAAATGTCCTGGATAGTAGCGTTTTTGAGTTATTAACGAAAAACACTGACCAATGAGAGCGCCCGCTGGAAATCGGCTGACGCGCGCTAAGGTGCGAACCGATCACTTGCGGTCGGTCGTGATGGGGGCATCGAGGGTACCGAGGGAAGCGTGCGGCAAATGTTACATCGTCTTAGTTAAGAATAATGTGGAATTGTTCGTTATTCGTGAATAAGAAATACACTAATAAGTCGTGTAATAACCGTGTTCGATACGTTTATTCATTATCCGAAAGGAATAAACTGTTTTATTACTTATGAAAAAAATATTTTTTTTATCAGTACGTTTTCAGGTGGATAAATTATGTTTTAAGACAAACGATTTGCATAAATAATGTTAGGAAAAGCTAGTTAAACTTACCCATTCGTTCACGAATTAACCTGCTTAACATTGTGCGAATCCTGACCTAGGCAACGGTCAACAGCTGATGTTACGGCCGACTTAGTATCCAAGCACGATCAATTCATTTCACGATAACTTCACTTCACGATAACTTAACTTGGCGGTCGCTTGCACTTGCCACTGTGAAATTTGGGTATAGTTAAAAACAATTTACTGTTCTTACGTTTGAACATTTGGTAACATTCTGCTGGTGTACGATCCATGTTACTCGTGCGAAGAGCAGAATGTCTCTGCCAGCTTAAGCATTTCGTGGGTCCGAGGTGGCGTTTGTTAGGGATGGAATATTTTTTCAATAGAACGGAAAAGAAATGTGTGGTATAATATTACAGCGATACGTGTGTAAGAGTTTTCGAATTGCGTGCGCTCTAGCTGGGCAACTAGGGAACATCACGGCGGAACCCGATAGCGCACGTACCCATCGGACACAGATCCTAAGAACCCTGCTGCCGATTGATTCCTTGTTTGGATTATCGGGCAGATAACGTCGAGCTGGCAGAGCCATGCTGCTAACCGAACGAGCAACATGAATCGTGCAAACGCAGAATATTACAAAATGTTCAAACGTAAGAACAGTAAATTGTTTTTAACTATACCCAAATTTCACAGTGGCAAGTGCAAGCGACCGTCAAGTTAAGTTATCGTGAAGTGAAGTGATCGTGCTTGGATACTAAGCCGGCCGTAACATCAGCTGTTGAGCGTTACCTAGGTCAGGATTCGCACAATGTTAAGCAGGTTAATTCGTGAACGAATGGGTAAGTTTAACTAGCTTTTCTTAACATTATTTATGCAAATCGTTTGTCTTAAAACATAATTTATCCACCAGAAAACGTACTGATAAAAAAAAGTATTTTTTTCATAAGTAATAAAACAGTTTATTCCTTTCGGATAATGAATAAACGTATCGAACACGGTTATTACACGACTTATTAGTGTATTTCTTATTGACGAATAACGAATAATTCCACATTATTCTTAACTAAGACGATGTAACATTTGCCGCACGCTTCCCTCGGTACCCTCGATGCCCCCATCACGACCGACCGCAAGTGATCGGTTCGCACCTGAGCGCGCGTCAGCCGATGCCCAGCGGGCGCTCTCATTGGTCAGTGTTTTTCGTTAATAACTCAAAAACGCTACTATCCAGGACATCTGGGTAAAGGAAGAAGTTGTTTAAAATCACCCCAGCTACACCTTATACCCCGATGTTCCCTGAGTGTTCTGACACCCTGTATAGTCAAAATTATATCGTGCTTGGTTTCATTTTAATCAGAAAAATGTCAGCTATGATATGTATAAGTTTCATAAGAAAAGGATTTGAAATAAAAAAGTTCCATCGTTGCATTAGTGTTGTTTCACCGATACGGTGGGTTTTGTTTTGGCTTGGCTGCTCGGTCCTTTATCTTTGCTCGCTGTCCTTTTCTACGTTCGAAGCTGTCAGCAAAGGCTATAGCCGGGTAAGGGGGTCAAATGTGCCCCTAAACCAAATTCAACTTGTGAGGTGCCATTCGATAGCTTATCAAGAAAAACCAATTTGTGCCAATTTTCAACCCTGTAACTCAACTGGGAGGGTAGTTACAGGGAAAAAACAAAAATCTAGTTTTTGGCCAATATCTCCCATTTTAACGAACAAAAAATTTTGAAAAAAATCAGAGACACTTCTACTATGGAGGCATATATTATAGAACTTTTGCAGATTTTTAAATTGAAACCCCGAGCTGTAAAAAATAAAGAACGTAAAAAAATGCTGAAAAATGCCGATTTTGTATTGAAGGAATCGTGGTACTATGATTATACTTTTTTTCTAGATGAATATTATTGATACTAGTACTCTCAATTTTTTTCAGATTTTTAAATTCGGTGCGCCGCAGTCAAAAAAAATAAAAACCGATTTCTTCGTACCTTATATTCTAAAGTACGTAAGATGTTTTCAACGGTGTCGGTGGTCTTGCGGTTAAGTGTCCGGCTGCTAATCCGCTGCAGACTTTTTTGTAGGTTCGAGCCTCCTTGGAGTTCATGTTTTTTAACATTAATTCTTTTCTTAAGTCCTATCTATATGACAATGATCAATACTTGCTTACAAATATTTTCATTTAATGTACATAAATATGAACTGAAAGCGCTTTTTCTGCTACCGTTTCTTTTGTCATATAACTTGTCAAATATGGTACTGTTTCGCATTTTCTACACTATTGTAATTGTATTAAAGATACTTATCTTTTCGATTGATATGGAAAAAAAGCGTTACAACAAAGTTCTTAATCTTCACCGCTGTCTTGGTTAATTATTGGTGCTACTTGTTACTTGATAAGTACTTCTGCGGGTGTTACAATCAACACATCTGAAAATGCACTTCATATATTACATTAATATTATAAATATCAAACAGTACTCTAATTGGCAAGATACGTGGCAAGAGAAACGGTGGCACAAAAAGCTTTAAGTTCATATTTATGTATATTAAATTAAAATATTAACAAATATGTTTAAAATATTTGTAAGCAAGTCTTGATCATTGTCATATAGTTAGGAATTACAAAAAAATTAATGTTAAAAAAAATGAGCCCGAAGAAGGCTCGAACCTACAAAAAAGTCTGCAGCAGTTTAGCAGTCGGACACTTAACCGCAAGACCACCGCCGTTGTTGAAAACGTATCAAATACTTAAGAGTATAGTGTAGTGACGTAATTTCAATTGGTTCGGTTTATCTAGTTTCCTCAATCTCTATGTTGGTTTGCTGTATGTAAAAACATTGAACATTGCATAAAATACTTACTTGAGAAAGAATAGACGGAATTTCGCCGTATAAGTTACTGTGACACGCAAAAAACGACGAAAAAATCGGTTTTCATTTTTTTGACTGCGGCGCACCGAATTTAAAAATCTGAAAAAAATTGAGAGTACTAGTATCCATAATATGCATCTAGAAAAAAAGTGTAATCATAGTACCACGATTCCTTCAATACAAAATCGGCATTTTTCAGCATTTTTTCACGTTTTTTATTTTTTACAGCTCGGGGTTTCAATTTAAAAATCTGCAAAAATTGTATAATATGTGCCTCCATAGTAGAAGTGTCTGTGATTTTTTTCAAAATTATTTGTCCGTTAAAATGGGACATATTGGCCAAAAACTAGATTTTTGTTTTTCCCCTGTAACTACCCTCCCAGTTGAGTTATAGGGTTGAAACTTGGCACAAATTGGTTTTTCTTCACAAGCTATCGAATGGCACCTCACAAGTTGAATTTGGTTTAGGGGCACATTTGACCCTCTTATCCGGCTATAGCCTTTCAAACAATGTAGGAAGTATTCTATTTAAGCGAACGTTCAGTCTCGAGGCTTTCACTTTAATGGAGACATTACTGTATTTAGAAAGAAATACAGGAGGTTAAAAATAATTGTTAAAATATAGTTTGTCATAGGTACTTTATGACAATCAATTTTTTCTAACATGAATTTAATTTATATACTAACATTAAAATATTTCATGTAATTATGTACTTACTAACATACTTACTATGTTTTTAAGCAATACGTATATAATTTTAAATTATATTATTTTTTAGTCCTTTAACATATCGTGCACGAAAACAGAATGCAAGTTCAACGATGATCTAAGAAATCAATTTCCGTTTATTAAAAAACCAAAAGCGGTCACATCGTAAAATGTGAGGAATGTAATGGTGAAATTTCAATTTAGCACGGCGGAAAGAAAGATATATCAAATCACTTGGAGACACAGAAAAGGATAAATGTCCTAGAATTATGGAAGAGTTTTTTTATCACGAATCTTCAAAAATTTGGCTAGTGTTTGTATACAATCAAGCAGCTTCAAAATGCTGTACAATTGATTGAAGATGACACAATTTCGGTAATCGAAGTAGCAAACGAAATTAAACATTTTTAATTTCAGTGTCAAGAGCGGTTAGAAAATACTTTTCGTCTGTTAACCATGTTGCATTTATTCCGTTAATCAAGGATACAGATCTAAGTGCGAACGCTACAGAATTTGAAAGGAAGACATTCACGATCAACGACAGTAAAGCTATTGCAGCGATTTGACTAACTAAGCATAGATCCAGCGCAGAGATCCACGTTGAAGACAGTGCAACTGTACGAGACGCTTGAAAATCACTCGAACAAGTACCCAACCGAAGTCTAGGGTAAGAATCCGTCAACTTAAAAGAGAATTCCACCATATACAGACGAAAACTGATGAGTCCATGCCGTCATATATGTATCAGGCAAATATTGTAGCGAATAACCTAGTGGAGGCTTGAGCAGAAGTTAAAGACGAAGATTTGGCATATGGACTACTAGCTGGACTTCCAGATAGTTAGGAGAACCTAAATATGGCATTAGCGAGCTTGTCTGACGACAAGTTCACGTCTGCAGAAATTAAAAGAGTTCTATTAGCAGAGTACGATATAAGGGCATCCAGACCAGAGGTCGAATGAAGTGCACATACAGAGGCGAAGAGACAAAGGAACATAAGGTACAAAATTATAATAAATTCAAAAATGCTACATGTTTTAATTGTAAGAAACCAGGACACATTGCAAGGGACTGTCGAGGCAGAGTAGATAAGGACAGGAAGAAACTCGAACGAAAATCAAGAACGAAACATGACGCCTTCTTGGTGTCGTTTATAATCTAATAACTACATATATTATTTTATTCGTGAAACCTCGTCGAATCATTTGGCGTCAAGCGCAATAGAATAACTATTACCGCAAAAGTACAAAACACTTTCAGACTTGAAAATGTGCGATTTTTTTTTCAAAACTGATTTTTTCAAAAATCGTACGCTCTGGAGAAAAACGGATTGCAGATTCGTATTCAGAACAATAAAGTCTGCGAGGAAGGCTTATTGAAGGTCACAAAAGCAGACTCGTGTTGAACAGTGTAATTTGTCATAGTAGAGCTATTCTAGTTAATATAGAGTAAGTGTTGTTGTTAAACGGTACGGTGTTTTATTCAACCACCTCCATAACATTGCTCTTCACCTTGAACATCAGTTCAAGCTTTTGGGCTCTGGCGCGCCATCATTGTGCAAGAGAATTCTAAGGGAATCCAGCAGATTTACAACCTTCGAAAAAGCGACGCTCTGCCATAACAGTAATATTACCAAATTTACAGTCAAATTGGTCTCGAACATTCAATAGAAGAATTCCATTCTTTACTAAAATTTTGAAAAGGTTTTTCCAAATTTGTTGGTCTCTTCATTTAGGAACAATTTCAACATTGGATCGAAGTATCTGTTACGTATGGAGAATATTTTCCATACGTCGCTCTCAACGCGTTTTCGAGCTCGCGTCTGTGAAGGGAAAACGCCCTAAAATTCTTTCGGTTATCGTAAACAAATAGAGGGGTCCTGAGCACAAGTGCGATCAGCTGCATCATGACCGAGACGGGCGTGACCAGACGAAGACTCCTAAAGCGCCAGGTTCGTCTGTGAATAATCCAACCTCCTAGCAGCTCTCCGATTTCGCATCGGGTTCGTCTGCGAACTTCTTCCTAGTGGCTCCCCGATTTCGCATCGGGTTCGTCCGCGCTTGAACCTCCTCCTAGAGGCTACTCAATTTCGCATCGGATTCGTCCTCGCTTACAATAATCCTACCGGCTCCCTGATTTCGCATCAGGTTTGCCCGCGCACCTAACTAACAAACTGATAACCATATTCCTGGGTAATACATGTTAGAGAAATAATCAATCTCTACATTACTGATATAGGTCCCAGGAGAGAGGGGTGCGGTTGAAGAATAAAACAAAACATGGTTGAGCGTGGTTGTTTGGTTTAAGAATGTAAAGGAAATAATGTTTGTTTGTGTAAGAGATATGTATGAAGTGTGTTTAAATTCTAGTATTAGGAATTAGTGTAGTCTGTAAGAGTAGCCGATTTTTGTGACGTCAAGCCTGACGGTCGACGGGTAAAACGGACGGATAGCGGAGACAAAGGAACTCTTGCCCAGATGATCGTGCGAGACGGACGTGTCGAGCCCAGTGAATCCAATAAAGATTGTAATAGTTTATCCGCGCAGTTTACCTTCATTTCCGTTACCACCTTACAAAAGTTCGACTATACTCTTATTTTTACGTACATATCAGTGCCAACGTATTTTTAAAGAAGGAAATACGGCTGGATGGTGGAGTGCCATTCATTCGGTGGAGAATTTATGGCAGGGACTTACTTTACGTTTGGTCAGAGAGAATAACTTGAGGGTACGCAATCTGGGAGACAGACGATGGCGGTAGCCCGTCGCCATTCAGTTATCGGATGTTCTTGGACTGACTGTATATCAAAGGTTTTGAAAGTAAATGAATGGGACAAAACATCCTGTAGGTCGGCGATGGCTGATGGCCACGCTGGGTCTCCCAGCTGGTTTCTGGTTCCCACGTTTAGTGGAGAATCGGCGATAGAAGCCGATCACACAGGGCGGAATCGGCCCTTGATGCTGCCTTCTGCGTACAGCGTGATCGGTTGACCACGAGAAGACCTCCGACGCGCCATAACCGTTTGCACTACAATGACGCCTACGTTCGTTAATATGCGTGTCGTGTGCGTGGGGAAACAAGTGCGAATCAGATCTGTATCGATCGCCGGAACGTGCGTTTCGTGGCATACAATTGTTAAAATAGGTCAGAATCGGTACAATGACCAACTGCCAAGGACCCACTTCCGTCGAAGCAGGTTGCTTCGCGAACGAAAGGGTAAGTTTATTTAACTATCTCTTTCTAAAATTAATTATCCAAACATTCTTTTCATAAGTAATAAGACACTTTATACGTTTCGGATAATGAATAAAACTATGGAACAGTTATTAAACGACTTGTTAATTAAATTGTTCTTCATGAATAACGAATAATTACACATTATTGTTAATTTAAGACGATGTACAGTAATTCTTGGCTTGCCGCTCGCTACTCGGGACCGGCCGCGAACGCCAAGCAAATTTAGGCGAACTTTGGGTTCATAGAAATTTCGGCCGAACCTTCAGAGCCCGGCTACTGTGCAGGCGCCGACATCGGCGGCCACAGAAAGGGACAGCGAGCGAAAGAAAGGGAGGAATGAGAAGTCGGGCGTCAGTAAAAGATTTAAATGCCTTCGTATCGGTGAGACAACACTAATACAACGGCGAAACTTTTTTATTGTTACTTATATCGCTATAATTGTTTTTTTTTAATATTGCTGAGATTGTGGTCATTAAAATGAGATCAAACACGATAGAATTTGGATTATATTTACTTAGTAACATCATATGTAATGGACAAGGATCCTTACAAGGAAAGCTCGCGAACGGTCGTGTTCATCGAGGAATCTCGACAAGCCCTTGTGTCGGCCCGACGGTCGCGGCTACTGAAAGCCTTCGTATCAGTGTGATGGGCCGCCACAAGGGCTTGTCGACGTTTCTCGATGAACACGAACCGAATTTCGACGAGCGCCGGTATTGCATAGAAAACGAATTTCCGTTGGAATCCTAAGTTCCAAACGCGCATACTATAGCCGCGATGAAGTTCATTACTTTTTTAACGCTGAGCGCAAGCACATCGTTGTGAAGGTTCCCTCATCATTTCAACACACGCAATTCGCTTTACATACTTTAATTATTTTCATATAGTCATAAGTGATTTTTTAATAGTAGCAAAAGTGATTTATTAGTGACAATTTTAAGTGCTTTATTATTGACAATCGTGAGCTTAAGTGAAAAAATGGCAGCTCGAAGGCGGTGCATTTTAAATATGCAGCAACGGCTAGATGTCTTGGAAGATTTAGATTCGTCGCAATCGGTATCAACAGTTGCTGCGAAATATGGTGTGCATCCTTCAACCATAAGAAGCATAAGGAGAAATGCTGGAAGCGTCAGATCAAAAGAAAAGATATTACTCCAACATCATCGGAGCAGTGAGCAGCATCGGGTCACTAGATAAGTACTCTACATATTCATTAATTACTATTATTTTATTGTACTTATAAAGAAATGTCGGGAAGGTCAGACTTCGATTTATAAACAAAATATGTATGTAATATTTTTGACTATTTTCCAAGTCCGTAAAGTTTGATTAAAAACTGAGCACGACCGTTCCCGAGCATTCCTTGTAGGGATCCTTGCCCATTACATATAATATTACTAATTGTAAGTAAGTAAATATAATTCAAATTCTATCGTGTTTGGTCTCATTTTAATCACCACAATCTCAGCAATATTTCAAAAAAAATGATAGCGATATAAGTAACAATAAAAAAGTTACGCCGCTCCATTAGTGTTGTCTCATCGATACGGAGGCATTTAATCTTTAAATGGTAAACGCGGCCGTCGCCGTCGCAACGTGTCGGCTAGTCAAAAGGTGCCCAATTGCTCCGTCCACTCAGAACTAGAGGGGCCCCTCCAGTGGTGGGGATGACTCGCGAGCGTCCTCGATAGAGATCGTGGCGAGCGTCAAGCCAGAAATGACTGTAATATTTGCCGTACGTTGCACGGCAATTATAATGCACATGACATTTGTTATTTGGAATGATTTATTGAACATGTGGACGAAGTTTATTAAACACCGCGCCAGGCGTTCTGTATGTAGTATAGTAGAACTCTATTTATCGCAACAAAAAAAAAGTTAGCGCCCGATCAAAAGAGCTCCTATTATCTGAACCACTGTGGACAATGCGACTAGAATACAATTCTAGCACTTTCATCGTCAATAATAAAAAATAAATTTATCTTTGTTACCAAACGAATTAAAACTTAATTCATTAATCATTAATAAATTATTCTTCTCGCAACTTTATTTTCAAATTTATACATTTTGGAATATCGGTAAAAAGAACGAGAATCCATATATGTTCGAATCCACTTATACGATCATGAACTCCCATTAAATCAACAAGAAATCGAAGGTAGTAGAACATATCAGTGGACTCCTTGTAGACATATGAACTATCCAGTTATGTGAACTGCTGATCCCCTGACGAGTTCAAATAAATAGAGTTGTACTGTACATAGAAACGAGATTGTGTGATCGATTTTGGTAAATCCACCAACTACAACATGCATAATTTATAAACAGAATTAGTACATACTTGACTGTATTCAAAGTCCAATCCTTCTGTAGAATTCTGATCGTGCTTTTTAATTCAGCCTTGTCGATATACCACTCATTAGCTTCATATTCGCAATACCATAGATTGAGTGGTACTTCATGGGCTAAATTGTACTGTGGTTTTCGTGGACAGTTTGTAATGTCCAAAAGTTCTAATATAATTTCTGGTTCTTCCTTTCCTTGCCCAATAAGAAACAAAACACCAACTAAGCAACGAATCTGATGCCACAGAAATGCGTGGCTTGTTATGATTAAGTGACATATGTCGTACCCTGTAAACGCACATATATTAATTTTTATGGACTTTCCGTTCAAGCGTGATTGTGACAAGAAATGTGTGAAGTGAGAGAAAGAAGCAGAAGAAAAGGGAAGAGTGAAAAGGGCAAATGAAAGGGTGGAGACGGACGTGAAAAATAGAATTGCAAGAGTAATGGTGAGGAAAAGTAGAAAATTAGACGGAAAAGGGTAAAGAGGAAGGAGGTTTAGGCAACAAGATGAAGGCAAGCGGACCCATGGAGAAATATATGTATAATAGATTTGCATAAAATGTTTAAAGCTGCAGTTGTTGAGCTATAGAAATGAAAGTTAACAGTCTCGAAAAAATATAATTTCATATTTCAGCCATTCATTGGTTAAAACGGTTAACTGCACAAAACAAAAATAAGTGTCTCTCTCTCTCTCTCTCTCCCAGGTAGCCCGGTCACAGATGACCGAGAGAGATACGTTATTCCACGTATCGTACTGTAACACCAAACACCAAATATTAACTTGCGTGTCAGACCTTAAGAATTTGTTACAAGCCGAACTGTTATTACCCAGGAATATGGTTATCAGTTTGTTAGTTAGGTGCGCGGACGAACCTGATGCGAAATCAGGGAGCCACTATGACTATTGTAAGCGAGGACAAACCCGATGCGAAACCGGAGAGCCTCTAGGAGGGGGTTCAAGCGCGGATGAACCCGATGCGATATCGGGGAGCCGCAGCAGGGTGAAACGTCGTGGACGAATCCGATGCGAAATTGGGGAGCCACTAGGAAGAAGTTCGCAGACAAACCTGATGCGAAATTGGGGAGCTGCTAGGAGGTTGGTTTATTCACAGACGAACCTGGCGCTTGACCAGGGAGCTGTTCGGAGGTTGGTAGACTTACGGACGAACCTTATCGATGATTTCTCGAGGTATACAGAAGTAACTATGCTCCGAAACCGTTCTGATGTCATTCAAGCGTTTAAGGGGGGACACTCAATTAGAAGCATGACATTTAGCAGATTTTTAAAGATTTTTTTACAGAATACCAATTGTTCAATCTTTTTGTAACTTATTATTATATATCTAAGTTTCTACAAAATGTTTTTGTTTCTTGAAAAAATTTAAGAATGGCGGAGTTTCGGGACATTTTTCCGGGCAGGTTTCCGCGGCATGAATTCCAAAACGGCGGGAACTGTACCGAATTTTTTTAGTAGTTAAGACTTGTAGCTTCTATTTAAACTAAAAGAATTGTATGAAATACAAAAATTACAGAAATAGCAGGCTAAAAACCAAAAACGTGAAAAGTACGCAGTAATTTTGCAATAAAAAAGTGCTTTGTTTTAATGATTTTCAAAATCAGTTTAGTTTACATAGAAGGTAATAGTGTAATAAATATCTGTGCCAAGTTTGAATGAAATCGGTTAAATAGTTCTTGAGCTATCTTTCCAGCAAACTTAAAAAGTACAGGTTTCGGGAAAACGCGTTTAAAGTTTCGAAGGCTGCTGAGTGCCGAGTGGACATCAGCTGTAGCCCCGAATACAGATTGAATTTCGCTATACAACTTCAGGATTATATTTGAAAGATATTAAACTATCATTTCATAGAAAAAATTTTTCGATTTTTTGTTGATTCTAATTGAGTGTCCCCCCTTAAGGGCTTCAAGAAAAAAGCTGAAAAACAAACAGGTCGAAAAATAAAGAAAATCAGAACAGATAATGGGGAAGAATACCTTTCAAGCGCGTTTAAAAATTTTCTCAAGAAAAAAGGAATAGTCCACCAGCTCACCGTCGAATACGCGCCACAACAGAACAGAGTAGCGGAACGGGCAAACCGGTCAAGATGGCGAGATGTATCATGACACAGGCTAGTCTACCAACTTCCCTATGGGCTGAAATAGTCAATTCCGCAACGTATTTGAAGAATAGGAGCGCAACGAAAGCGCTCGACGGAAAGACACAGTATGAAGGCTGGACGAATCATAAACTGCATGTTGGTCATTTTAGAACTATAGGAAGTAAATCAATCGTATTATACAAGGGACCAAAAAGAGGAGAATTCCACCCCAAAGGCGATGAGTACATATTAATCGGATACGAACAAGGATCGAAGGCGTATCGCATATGAAAACCTCGTACGAAAAGGGTCATCAAAGCCCGAAATGTAAAATTTTCCAAGCCAATCAGACAAGATTTATCATCGCAGAAAAAATTATTTGTAGTCCCATTAGGGCACCATTCAGATCACAAGTTAACCCATTAGAATCCGCAAGTCCGGTTGAAGTTCTTTCGGTATACTATTGTAACCGTTCTCAGACCCCGCATCGCCGGTGCGTCAACACCGCGCAGCTTTAGGTAATAATTTACACACTACATAAATATCGCGACAATTACATTTGTACAAACAACTGATTTCAATATATATATATACAAATTGTTCACCATTAAATCAAGTAGATTCGTCAAACCTATCTTTACTCCGTAATCCTTTATATTAGTAGTAACGTTCCCACAGATGCAACTTAACCGCTCCAGTTGTATCAAATATTAATTTAGAGTTACGAGACAAACTAACATTTTCTGCGACACCCTGATTTCGCATCAGGTTCGTTCGCACGTCTTATCCAAAACAAGGTAACTACAACTACTCCAACCCAGTGGCTCCCCGATTTCGCATCGGGTTCGTCCACGAAACCTAACCCATTCTACAGCTCCCTGGTTTCGCACCAGGTTCGTCCGTACGTTTACCAACCTCCGAACAGGTCGTCTGTGAACTTCTTTCCTAGTGGCCCCCCGATTTCACATCGGGTTCGTCTACGACGTTTCACCTTCCTGCGGCTCCCTGATTTCGCATCAGGTTCGTCCGCGCTTGACTCTATTCCTGAGGCTCCCCGATTTTGCATCGGGTTCGTCCGCGCACCTTTCTAACAAATTCTCAACCATATTCCTTGGGTATTGTGAAAAGTAATCATCATCTTTGACATCTTTAATCATCCGTGTCTCTGTGCGTGAAGGTGTGTGGTATGAATGCAGTTGTTCTTGCGCAATGGTGGCGTACACGCGATATACGCACCAGGATATAATTCAACAAAATACTTCACTGTAAAACATTGTACAAGTCCAAGTTATAATCCCCAGTATTAAAATTACATTAAAAACAGGTATTAGCATATAAAATTCAACAGGTATTATCAACCTCGCCGGCCTAGGCGTTGCCCACAGCCCTGGGTCGTAACAAACTCAAAGACGAAGCTGCAACCAAGATTTTGGTAAAAGAGAAAGTTGTTCAGTATCACCGCAGTAACCCCCCATTTCCAGAAGTTACCATAGTTACGGAACACACTGCAGAGATTTTGATCTCAAATTTTAGATACATATTATATTAAATATATAAAAAACCTAAACATTTGTAATATTTAATTTGACTGTAAATTGGAGGGTAATATTCACCTGAGTTATTCCTAAGGTTCCGACGATACATAGATACTTTCGCATCAATAACTTTTCTGGCATAATTAACCACACCATTGGCAACATCCATTTTACATATATTTCGAAAATCGTGCTCGCCTATAGTATATTTCACAGCTTTGTCCATAGCATCTATATTCAAGTCCCCTCTCGGGAAAAAATATTTGTATGTCCGAAATTTGCAATTAAATCTCGCTGAAAAATCATCGGCCACTGGACACCATGCTACGCATCTTATATTAGAGGGGAGCAATCTGTTCAGTATCTTGCAATACGGAAGTTCATCCACCAATTTATTTCGATCTTCAGGATTCAATATGCTCCTTACGTCGAGGGATATCACTTGCGAAAAAGAACTGACACCTTTGTCCGTTCTGCCACATCTATGATAATTTGATGTTTCACGCGATTGTATGCAACAACTTTTTATTAACGCAGCAAACAAATGTTGCTCGATTGTATTATCAATACTTTCTTGCACCACAAAGCCGTTATAATCCCACCCAAGGTAATAAAATCTTAATAGTATATGTCTTCTATAACACCTACAATTAAAAGAGTGTATAATAATATTAACAATTTTTCGATTGTCTTTATTTCTCTCAATTCTTAACTATATTGAGACATTCTTTTTTTTAAGTGATATAAGTCCACTTTTTTCTGGTTTCCAGATATTTTACGTTTTATGTTTTATTGTATTACAAATATTGGTGAACGCCGATAAGTTTCTCTTTGAAGATTTTTATATATTAATTTATTATGCAACCATTTTGTTACTGTTTAGTATTAAATATACAAGGATTCTCGTTTCTCCATGTCCTTTTTGGTTAAAACTCCGCATTATCCTAAGTGCTTTGAGCTTTACGGTAGAATTAAGGATAACGAGTAGAGAAGAATAGACTAGTAGACCATACCGGATGAAAAGAGTAAATATAGTCAGGTATTGTTAAGGCAGTTAATCAAATTTTCGGTCAATTAAATAGTTAATCAAAGTTGAATACATGTACAATATTGTGTTATCAAAATGCTTTTTATGATTTTACTATACGATTTATAAACGCACACTAACCCTTCCGTATTGTGCAAGTACGTTCAACATGCAGTAAAATAAATAACACTGTACTCAGCGTTGCAACCACGATCATCGCCAGCTTCACCAATATTTTCTAATAAAAACGTGACTTATAATAATTATAGCATCATTCTGAGATGTAATACTAAAATATGCATAATAACAAAAAGAGAAACAACAGAAGTAGAATATTATTGAATATCAAAATGTGTTCAGTTTGCATAGACATTTAAGGTTTATATTTGATTATATTTTCAAATATAGTATGACCTGGCACCATTCATTGTAAAAAAAAAACTTTACTATTTTACTAGTTATTTACTAGTAAACGCGGTTAACAACAAAAATTATATAATTATTCACTCAGTTGCATAAATAATCAAAATAAACATAACTGAACATTCAACATTTCCTCTTTACACTTTTCAATTTCCAAAACTTTCACTTGGAATCTTCCATTTTAATCTTATCCTCCTGATTATTTTAAATCAACAAAGTTAGATGAACTAAAGAGCAGAATTAGAATGTGTAATTACTTTGATAACGCAGTGCTGCCAAATTGACCAAAATATTCTAACAAGCAGAATTATTGTGTTGACCAACAAAATTTTATTGACCAATTTCTCAGAATATTCTAATGTACTGATTTTGTTATCATAACTATAATAAGAGGACACCGCTCCATAGCGAAAATGAATTCTAGCAGATCTGTTTCAAAATTGGACTTGTATCCCTTCCAGAAAAACAGCAACGACTCAATTAAGCAATGAATTTTATAAATACACATCATACTTTGAAAAATCGAACGGCTTTCGTGATTTACGGATATTATCTTTGCTTCTCAATTTTTCACTTCCTTTATTAATTATTGACACCAGTTCCTTATTTTTCTTTTCCAATTCTATTACCTTTTCTATCAGTTCCTAATAAACATACACATATTATTTAAAACAAATTTAAAACACACTAGCTATACTTTAACACAGGGGTGGCCAACACGAGGCCCGCCGGGAGTCAAGATGCGGCCCGCAGAACTAGGTCAAATGCACATACCACCAAAAGAACATCATATAATAAGTTAACAAAAAAAAATTAGGTGCGTTGTACCTCAGGAAATTTGGCCCGCCTACTGAAAAAGTTGGCCACCCCTGCTTTAACATATCTGTTTTATGATACATTGATGAGACAATCTGACAAAATTGGAGGTAACCTGGTGGTTACAAAATAGTCTATAAATTTACGGTGTCTTTCTTTTCAATTAGGCGCACATAATAATTACAAAATTAAATTTATTGGAAGTTAATATAAAGTGGCAGCTCATATAATTTTAATACTGTATACAGCTCATATAATTTTAATACTGTATGGAGCTCATATAATTTTAATACTGTATTACATGGACGAATAGTTCAGTAAATGCACGCTCAAACACTGGTAAATATTTGATTTCCCTCTATAATAAAAATACCAAAAGGAGCGTAGAAGAAAGTAAGATAACTACACAACTTTCATCCTATCAAAATGGCATCTAACAATAAGCCAGTCAATCAGTGGGTTAAATGAATTAACATATTCTACATTCTATATAATTCTCAACATATTATATCAGATCATTTACAATTTTATATATTCTAATATTGTAAGTCTAACTCATATGTACTTCGTTTCGAGATATTTAGAATTTTAAGAATAAACGTGAATTGAATACTGTTTAACAACACAACTATCAATATAATATAATTTCTCATTTTTCCGTTTATTTCTTAATTCCCTTATGTTAGCAACCGGGTACCCGGGTATCTAATTCTATATTTTCTTCAACAGTTTTTGTATGTTCTTGATAAAATATCGCAAAACCGCTCCAGATGCCGATTCTTTGAAAAATTTTACGTCAACTTATGTTTTGTGAAAACAAAGGCTATAGCCGGATAAGGGGGTCAAATGTGCCCCTAAACCAAATTCAACTTGTGAGGTGCCATTCGATAGCTTATCAAGAAAAACCAATTTGTGCCAAGTTTCAACCCTGTAACTCAACTGGGAGGGTAGTTACAGCAAAAAAAACAAAAATCTAGTTTTTGGCCAATATCTCCCATTTTGACGAACAAAAAATGTTGAAAAAAATCAGAGACACGTCTACTATGGAGGCACATATACAATTTTTGCAGATTTTTAAATTGAAAACCCGAGCTGTAAAAAAAAATGCTGAAAAATGTCGATCTTGTATTGAAGGAATCGTGGTACTATGATTATACTTTTTTTCTAGATATTATTGATACTAGTATCAATAATATGCATCTAGAAAAAATTTTTTTTACATTCTTAAATTCGGTGCGCCGCAGTCAAAAAAATTAAAAACCGATTTTTTCGTCGTTTTTTGCGTGTCACAGTAACTTATACGACGAAATTCCGTCTATTCCTTGTCAAATAAGTATTTTATGCAATGTTCAATTTTTTTACATACAGCAAACCAACATAGAAATTGAGGAAACTAGATAAGCCGAACCAATTGAAATTACGTCACTACACTATACTCTTAAGTATTTCATACGTTTTCAACAACGGCGGTGGTCCTGCGGTTAAGTGTCCGACTAGAAGTGCCGGGACCTTCGAAGGGTACGGACGTGTCCATGCAGAGCTACGGTGAACCAGTGACTCTCCATACAGTGACCAATATAATTAATACATACCGATAGTGCCGCCACACAGTAAATCAAAAATCACGGGATAACGAAAAGCATCTCCTGCTTTTTCTCTTTTATTTCCCGTGCTATATTACCACCGACTACAGTGAAGTATAACAAAATTTCCGAAACACGAATTCCCAAAGAGGGGAAGCCCCCCCTCGGGCAAAGGAAGGGAGCTCACAGAGACATGTGAGCAACAAAGCAGAATTTGTAAAATCAACCTGCAGAAGCTTAACAATATGCTAAACGATAGCGGACAAACTAGCAGTGGTATTCCGACACTACACAGCAAACTAGCGCAGGCTTTAAAAGAAGCCAGAAGCGCGAAAAAGCCAAACCTAGGGCTAAGAACCCCCATGACCCGCGTAAAAGTGACCAATCTCCCAAGCGAGATGAAAACTAAAGCAAAAAGCTGCACCACCAGCGGTGGCCAGCAACAAGAAAAAAGCCAAGAGCAGTACGGAGAGCTGCTTAAAATCATAGAAAACTTGAACAAAACCATCGAAAACCTCTCCAAACAGTTAGAAGAGGAAAGGTCGCGAAAAACCAGCACCGCGCCGGGAAAAACCCAAGTAGGTACCGCAAAGCGCAAGGCCTCAGGCGAACGGGCCGCTTCGCCTAACCAACCACTTGCGCCCCCTCCAAAGGGAAGCGCAGGTTCGTCAGTGCGGGCATCCCCCTCGCCCGTTCAAGGAACCCCAGCGGACAGAACGAACGATACACGCATCGCGGTCCCCGGCATCAACAGGACAATATCAAGGACAGCAGAGCCACCATCGGGACAGAGAAGCTGCAGACCAAGGGCCTCGCATCCAAACCCCCCATCATAAACATAATAGGAAGTACACAACACACCACATTTAGGCTGATCAAAGAAGCGCTAAGTATCCAAAACTTCAAAATTAAACACATTAACGCCTCCAAACATTACATACAGTTAGACAACTTACGAGACTACAACGCAACAATTACCGAACTGACAAAACGACAAATAAAATTCTTCACGTGCACCCCAAAAGCACTCAAACCGCAAACCCTATTAATTAAAGGATTGGACTCCAGCTTCGACACAGAGGAAATATTAACAGAACTCATAAACCTCAGACTCAACAAAGTACAATTCATCAAAGTAGCCAACTTCAGAACCAACAACAATAGCAGAACCCTCCCATTCTTCCTAGTCCAAATATCACCCGGCAGTGACGTGACCAACTAACGCAGACTAACAGACTTCTACATCAAATAATTTCTTGGGACAAGCTCCGCATAAAAGACCCCACAATGTGCGCCCGCTGCCAAAGGGCAGGCAACACATCCAAAAATCTAGAATCAATCTAGAATTTAGATGCGTAAAATGCGTAGAAAAACACAAACCCGGACAGTGCAAAATCCCAAACGAGACCAAACTCCCAGCACACCAATTATACTGCGTCAGATGCAGAAATTTCGGCCATCCAGCATTCTACAAAGGATGCCCTAAGTATAAAGAATTAAAAGCAAGAATAAACGCACAACGCAACCATAAAAACGAACTCTAAGATAGAAGCACTGAATATCGTAAAAAATTCAATAGTATATAGCAAAACTAAGCCGAACCTCTCATTCGCAATGGCACTATCGCGAAACCTCAGCCACACAGCAAACTACAGCACGCCCCCATCCCACTCCACCACCCACTGCACCTCCTGAACATCCACCAAGCCCGACAAACGAGATCCACACAAACCAGCCACCACAGAACACCACACAACTACCGTACGAAAAGCTTTTCAACGACCTGAAAAACTTCATGATACCGCAACTAAACAGGTTAGAAACCATCATAGGGAACAACTCCGCCAGAATAAACCAACTATACGACCTTTACTTCGGCATTCAAGAAGAGCACAATATCACTGACACTGACTGCACTCTCAATGGATAACCCGACCGCCACAGACCTCAAAATAATCTCAGCAAACGTAAACTCCATTGCATCAAACGAAAGACGATACAGTGAATCCTCGATATAAGCGAAAAACTTCTACACGATATAAGCGAAGAGTTTATCCCCACCACTGAGGGGTATACCCCTTGAGGCGTCCAGAAGTTCGCTTGGCGAAAAATGTAACGCGATCCGGGCTGGGGTATATCGGTGAGCTAATACTAATTGAACGATGAAACTTTGCTATTTCTCATCCTTTTCTTATGAAACTTTTACATAGCATAGCTGACAATTTTCTGATTAAAATGACACCAAACACGATATAATTTGGGCTATATTTACTGCCATAATTAACGATAATAAGTCTCGACCGTAGAAAAGGATAGCTAGTGAAAAGAAAAGAGAAGCTGCGATCGTGGCAACCGGCAAAGATGAAAGGCCCACTACACTGTTTAACATACCAATGTGATACTAACATTTTTATTTTCAGTTTCTTTTTTATACAACTTTTACCGATAAATTTGTGATATTTTTCTGATTAAAATGAGACCAAACACTACAAAATTCGGAAAATATTGAGTTGTAATAACTTATTATCTTTCATTATCGTTCCTAATAAGTTAGAGAAACAAATTGTTACCCACATTTAGAATAATACTATGGCTAGAATATTACAAATTACACTAGTATGAAGTATAAAAAGCTTATAATTAAAATTATGTAAATTCTTTATTATTTGTGCTTACAATAATTAAAACAAATAACACAGAAAGTGGTCTGTATTATTGCTACAGATGAAAATGATCACGTGAGTGAATTTATTTGTTCTGGTTAATATCGCCTAAAAAAATACCGGTACCTGGTTATGAACAAAACTAGTCCACGACTGTATGTATACTATATAAGCGAACGTGTTAATGCGTGGACCCCAATGTAATATGGTACAGTAAATATGGTCCAAATTATATCGTGTTTAGTGTCATTTTAATCAGAAAAATGTCACAAAACTGTTGGATAAAGTTTGATAAAAAAAAAATATAAAATAAAAAATTTTCATGTTTGCATTAGTGTTATTTCACCGATACGCTGGATTTTGTTTTGGCTTGGCTGCACGGCCCTCTTTCTTTACTCGCTGTCCTTTTCTACGTTCGACGCTGTCGGCAAACTTCAAACAATGTAGGAACTACACGATATAAGCGAACGTTCAGACCCGAGGCTTTCGCTTATATCGAGGATTCACTGTACAACCTAACCCAACTCCTAGAATCAGAAAACCCCGACATAGCACTCTTAAATGAAACAAAATTAAAATCACAACACAGCCCAAAATTCAGAAACTATAACCTCATAAGTAAATACAGAAACGACAACAACGGCGGAGGGGTTGCCCTACTAATAAAAAAACAGATAGCACATGAACTCATCCCACTAACGACAGACACAGCAATACTAGAAAATATCATCATTAAAATCAAACTCCATAACAATAACAACCTATTCATATTAGCATGCTATGCGGCGGGATTCCAATCAACAGAATTCATTAACGAGCTAGATCAAATTTTCAATACTCTCTCCCTTAGAAACCCCAACAATTATTACGTACTAGCCGGCGATCTAAATGCCAGACACCAAAATTGGCACAACAACTACTACAATGGCAGAGGCCTCGCGCTAGCAAACTGGATAACAAACAATAGCATAGAACACAGAATTACATTACTAGGCACCAACACCCCTAGCTTCCCAAGAAGCAATGCATACCTAGCCATCTGCATATTAGACAGTAGAGTCCACGTACTTAACAAAAACACGGACAGCACCATCCCCACAATAAACCTCGACAGCGACCATAGGGCAATCAAAATCCACCTCACACTCCCCGAAAAAGACAGTCACATACCCTTCAGCACCCCCACTCTCCCATTGAACTATAGTAAAACGGACTGGACCAAACTGAAGAAGACCATTAACAAAAACTGGACATCGACAATACCACATAACATAAACCTAACAAACAACGAAATAGACCACTACCTAGTCAGTATAGACAAAATAATTCTAAATGCAATCTACAGAAGCGTACCCACCCTTCCAGACTACAACTCAGCAGAACTATACGTAAACAGTAAAATCAAGAAACTACAGAAAACAAAAAGCACATTACTAACAACGCTTCACAACGAGTACAGACACCCATCCTACCTCTCCCAAATAATAATGAAAACCACAAAATCTCTCCTGAGCCAATGCAAAATCAAAATCAAACAGGAATTTCAAAAAATCTGTAAACGCATACTAACATACGCATGTAAACGAAAAATACCACGCCACACACAAAAGGGACAATGACCATAGAAATCTAACAAACGACACACTCACACAGTTCTCCGACATCAATGCAGCCATAAACCCAAAATGCGAAAGTGACAATAAATATTTCTCAACACCTACTCTCACAATTTAACTCTTCAGAAAGCTAAACAACAAAAAATCCTCAGGCCCAGACAAAATCGCCAACATAGTCCTAAAAACCTCCCCAACAGCCTTATAGCCAGCTACAACATCCTATTCAATAACTGTTTAAACAATCACGACTTTCCCGAAGCTTGGAAAATAGCAGAGAGTCGTTCCACTGAAAAAAAAGGAAAAAACCCGTGCACCCCAACCAGTTACCGGCCAATCAGCCTCCTACCAAACGACTCTAAAATCTTCGAAAGGCTCATAAAAAAAGTACTGGTGAGATTCTTCACAGCGAACAACCTAATCCCAGACACTCAATTTGGATTCAGACCACAGCTCAGCACAGTACATGCAACCCACACCCTTACATCCGAGATCCAACACGCCCTCCACAATAATGAAAGCGTAGCTGCCTGCCTGATAGACTTAAAGAAGGCCTTCGACACCGTCTGGATTAAAGGCTTCCTCTACCAGCTAGCAAAAAAGGGCTGCCCAGTTCACCTGCAAAAAATAATTACAAGTATGCCGCAAAATAAGCAATTCTTCACATCAAACACAAAAGCCAACTCAACACTAACCCTACAGCTGACAGACGGACTGCAACAAGGGACAGTAACCTCCCCCGACCTCTTCAATTTCTATATCGCAGACATACCAAGACTATTCCAAATACGCGCATCACCAGACATAAAAACATTGGAATTCGCAGACGACCTCATAGTCTACATTAAAGGCAAAAAAATGCAACACCTCTTCGACAAAATAGACGACTACTACAATACATGTAAACTTAAAATCAACCCGGCAAAATCGGAAACCATCCTGTTCCGAAAAAAGATACAAAATCAATCCAAAAATTACACAAAAACTTACAAAATATTCCAAATAAAGCACAGGACCACGCCAATACCCCACAGAAAAACAGGGCATACACCTAGACGAACTCCTCCTCCTAAACAAACACATAGATATCCAATTAGAAAAAGCAACACAAGTATTCCTAAACAACGCCAAACTATTCCACTCCAAATACCTAAACCCAAAAATAAAAACCATCTGCTACATGCTACTAATAAGACCACTAATGACATACGTCTCCCCAACATGGTATAATATAAGCCCCTCAACCATGGAAAAACTAAGGATCTTCGAAAGAAAATGCCTCAGAACTTGCACTCGCATAAACAGGACCGAAAAATCCAACTTCAAACAATATACCAACAACAAAATTCTGTACGACACTGCATATATTCCAAGAGTAGACAATTTCATCATTAAACTAACTAGAGATTACTTCGCCAACATTACAAAAATAAAACACAACCACCTCATGAACAGTTCACTATATCCACACGACGAATTCCACGAGAAAACCCTAGCATCCGGTTATATCCTTCCAGAAGCCTTCCTCCTATTAGACAGAACAGGCAGAATCACAGACAAGAACAACATACCGATAATCTACCATATCCAGCGCGCAGCAAATAATAACAAAATCCTATATGAGCCTCACACAGACAGCAAAAACACCATCTCCCGCATAATTTACAACACAGACTTACCAAAACTAGACACAACGAACAAATACCACCACAACACAAAAAAATACTGGTGGCTACCCAAGCCCGACACAGACAAGGAATAAAAGCACCCATCCATCAAGGACGGAAGTTAGTCCTTGGCAGTTGGTCGTTGCACCGATCCTGACCTATCTTAACAATTTTATGCCACGAAACGCACGTCTCGGCGATCGATACCGATCTGATTCGCACTTGTTTCCACACGCACTACAATCGTTACTACTAATCGTTAATGTGCGTGTCGTGTATGTATTTAACTATCTTTTTCTAACATAAATTATCCAAACATTTTTTTCGTAAGTGATAAAACACTTTATACGTTTCGGATAACGAATAACAGTATGGAACAGTTATTAAACGGCATGTTAACTTAATTGTTACTCATGAATAACGAATAATTGCACATTATTCTTAATTTAAGACGATGTAATATTTGCCGCACGTTGCCCCTCGATGCACCCGATCATGAACGCGCGCAGTTGTACCTGAGAGCGCGCTGTACGGGCCCTCGCATTGGCCAGTGGTTTTCGTTAATAACTCAAAAACGAATCTTCATACAATATTTTGGTGAAGGAAAAAGTTGTTCAGAATCACCTCAGCTACCTCACATTTCCGAATACTGCGAGACTTACAGGCCACCCTGTATAGTATAGTTATTAAGGCCTGCAACCCAGCAGTGTATGCATAGAGTGTGAGTACCCCTAGTTATAAGCTTAAATTAATTCTAAACCTCTCCTATTATGGAAGAAATAACTATAAGCACTCCGTTTTTTTTCATCGCTTCCCAGCATTATTTTTCACGGATCTCCCCAACCCCAATCCCACTGTCCAACCGCAACGGACATTCAAACAAAAATTCAATAAAAAATTAGGGAGAACCCCAATGTACACTCCTACAAACCCCCCACCTCCTTCCTCACAGGCGGCGAGCGTCACCATGCCGACCATGCAGCCACAAGTGCCAACCTAGTTTTCAACATAGATTATTCACTATAAGACAACAATGTATTCACACCCATGTACAGTGAATCCTCGATATAAGCGAAAGCCTCGGGTCTGAACGTTCGCTTATATCGTGTAGTTCCTACATTGTTTGAAATTTGCCGACAGCGTCGAACGTAGAAAAGGACAGCGAGAAAAAAAAGAGGACCGAGCAGCCAAGCCAAAACAAACTCCAGCGTATCGGTGAAATAACACTAATGCAAAGATGAAACTTTTTTATTTTATATTTTTTTTTTATCAAACTTTATCCAACAGTTTTGTGACATTTTTCTGATTAAAATGACACCAAACACGATATAATTTGAACCACATTTACTGCACCATATTACATTGGGGTCCACGCACTAACACGTCCGCTTATATAGTATACATACAGTCGTGGACTAGTTTTGTTCATAACCAGGTATCGGTATTTTTTTAGGCGATATTAACCAGAACAAATAAATTCACTCACGTGATCATTTTCATTTGTAGCAATAATACAGGCCACTTTCTGTGTTATTTGTTTTAATTATTGTAAGCACAAATAATAAAGAATTTACATAATTTTAATTATAAGATTTTTATACTTCATACTAGTGTAATTTGTAATATTCTAGCCATAGTATTATTCTAAATGTGGGTAACAATTTGTTCCTCTAACTTATTAGGAACGATAATGAAAGATAATAAGATATTACAAGTCAATATTTTCCGAATTATGTAGTGTTTGGTCTTATTTTAATCAGAAAAATGTCACCAATTTATCGGTAAAAGTTGTATAAAAAAGGAACTGAAAATAAAAATGTTACTATGACATTGGTATGTTAAACAGTGTAGTGGGCCTTTGATCTTTGCCGATTGCCACGATCGCAGCTTCTCTTTTCTTTTCACTAGCTATCCTTTTCTACGGTCGAAACTTATTATCGTTAATTAAGGCAGTAAATATAGCCCAAATTATATCGTGTTTGGTGTCATTCTAATCAGAAAATTGTCAGCTATGCTATGTAAAAGTTTCATAAGAAAAGGATGAGAAATAGCAAAGTTTCATCTTTCAATTAGTATTAGCTCACCGATATACCCCAGCCCGGAACGCGTTACATTTTTCGCCAAGCGAACTTCTGGACGCCTCAAGGGGTATACCCCTCAGTGGTGGGGATGAACTCTTCGCTTATATCGTGTAGAAGTTTTTCGCTTATATCGAGGATTCACTGTACCTATTAAGGCGGGTCCACATTTGTTACCTCGGCCCGTTACCGTTACCACGATAAGTACCTAGTCAAGTGGGCTGGAAGAGGTTTGGGAGCAAATGTGGAGTGTTTCTTGCTCCCTCATTTCGTAACGCGTTACTTGGTTCGGCTGATCGGGAATTGTCGGTATTGTGACCCGCTCCAAAGGAGCTGTAGATGTGTGCACTCGTCCTTGCGCCACTGCCAATGTGTTAGCTCCCCTATGAACTGCCGTAAATGTGTGAACTCGTCTGTGCGGCGCTGTTCCTATGTATTGTAGACTGTTTAGTCTTGGGAGATAGGGCTCATTGGGCCTTGCCTATGAGATAGTCCAGACCCCCTTGGCGACGTAGGGCTGTTGCGAGTGCGTGCTGAGTTCGGCCCTCGGTCAGGTTTATGACGCGGTCGCAACTAACGCACTTTTTGCGGAGTAATTTTTAGCTTTTCGACCATCTAATTGCAGGATTTAGAAGGTAAGGATTAGAATAAAAGAACACATGGTCAAGAGCCATGCAATTTCAATCGACACATCAGTTTCCCTTTTTTAATACAATTAACGCCATTAGTATTGATCGACAGACACGATAGAAATCAATGCCGCAATATATCAACAAAAAGTTCATCGTCAAATATTTTTATAAGTATTTTTATATTTTTATAAATAATGGAGATTTATTATGTACGACTTAGAAATTATTGTTATACTAGAATCATCAACTTTAATCAACCTAATCCGGCCAAAGGTAGCCAGAAAAGATTCAAATTTAAAGAAAGCTATAACTATTCAAAAGCGACTCAAGTGCTTCCTTTGGAGCGGGTCACAATACCGACAGCGGATGGGACGGCAGAACCAAGTAAAAAGTAACGCCATGAGGTATCAGGACACACTTCACATTTCTTCCTAGACCTTTTCTAGACCACTTGACTAGGTAACGAATCCCGGTACGGTAACAAATTTGGACGTATTTTTACGGGCAGATGTATAGGAAATGGGTCCCACACCGAACCTCGTTACCAAAATGTGAGGTAACGGGTGTCAGTAACGGGACGAGGTAACAAGTGTGTACCCGCCTTTATATCATGAATAAAAACTACTACTACTACTAACAATAAGTGTCCGACTGCTAAACTGCTCCAGACTTTTTTGTAGGTTCGAGCCTTCTTCGGGTTCATTTTTTTTAACATTAATTTTTTTCTAATTCCTAACTATATGACAATGATCAAGACTTGCTTACAAATATTTTAAACATATTTGTTAATATTTTAAATTAATATACATAAATATGAACTTAAAGCTTTTTGTGCCACCGTTTCTCTTGCCACGTATCTTGCCAATTAGAGTACTGTTTGATATTTATAATATTAATGTAATATATGAAGTGCATTTTCAGATGTGTTGATTATAACACCCGCAGAAGTACTTAACAAGTAACAAGTAGCACCAATAATTAACCAAGACAGCGGTGAAGATTAAGAACTTTGTTGTAACGCTTTTTTTCCATATCAATCGAAAAGATAAGTATGTTTCATACAATTACAATAGTGTAGAAAATGCGAAACAGTACCATATTTGACAAGTTATATGACAAAAGAAACGGTAGCAGAAAAAGCGCTTTCAGTTCATATTTATGTACATTAAATGAAAATATTTAACAAATATTTTAAAAATATTTGTAAGCAAGTATTGATCATTGTCATATAGATAGGAATTTGACAAAAAATTAATGTTAAAAAACATGAACCCCAAGGAGGCTCGAACTTACAAAAAAGTCTGCAGCGGATTAGCAGCCGGACACTTAACCGCAAGACCACCGACACCATTGAAAACATCTTACGTACTTTAGAATATAAGGTATGAAGAAATCGGTTTTTACTTTTTTTGACTGCGGCGCACCGAATTTAAAAATCTGAAAAGAATTGAGAGTACTAGTATCAATAATATGCATCTAGAAAAAAAGTATAATCATAGTACCACGATTCCTTCAATACAAAAACGGCATTTTTCAGCATTTTTTTTTACAGCTCGGGTTTTCAATTTAAAAATCTGCAAAAATTGTATAATATGTGCCTCCATAGTAGAAGTGTCTCTGATTTTTTTCAAAATTTTTTGTTCGTCAAAATGGGAGGTATTGGCCAAAATCTAGATTTTTGTTTTTTCCCTGTAACTCCACTCCCAGTTGAGTTACAGGGTTGAAACTTGGCACAAATTGGTTTTTCTTCACAAGCTATCGAATGGCACCTCACAAGTTGAATTTGGTTTAGGGGCACATTTGACTCCCTTATCCGGCTATAGCTTTATGCAAAATATTTTAAATAAATAAGCTTCGAACTTCTTGACCATTTTGGTTGCTAACATAAATGTCAAAAATAGTTCTACATTATTGTAATGTGAATCGATGGAACACATAAATAATAGATTTATTTTCATTTTTGACTTGTTAGATCTATTTCATAATCACCAGCACATATCGGGAATATTCATTTCATTAGATTACTAAAATCAATCAATATACCGATTTATTAAGCAGTTGAAGTTTCTCCTTCTGGGAGACATCTTGTATTTTGTTTTCACATGCGATCGACATAATTTTGTACTTTCATATAACGATTTAAAAAAGATTATCTGAAAATAAAAAACATACACAGAACAAATTAATTATTATTTACTTAATTAAATAATGATTGTTAGTAATATCTAACAAAACTGGATGCAAATATTAAGAATCCTAATTTACATTTTTCACTGACACGTTCAAAATTGAGAATATATAGTTACTATCACAGAGATCTATATGTTAAATTATCAAAGATGCACATTATCCATATCTTGCATATACCCTATTAGCCTTTTGGAGACAGACTAGCAGCAGAATCGCGACAAATAGTGACAGAGCCTGTGCACAAACCCATATGCAGCTGTTACCGCAGATCGACGGCCATCTCCAGACAGAACCTACCAACAAACGAAAAAGCAGGTTGGCGGCAGAGAAGAAGATTTTGTGCAGTTGAGGCATTTAAATTTTAAATGGAAGCGCTTATACTGGGGCAGTTAAATGAGCTCTTTACAAAATTATTATTTAATTTTATTCATATATATGTTTCTAAATTTTAAATACATATAGTGGCTCACAGTGAAAATCGTCCACCACATTCGCTTTCCTAATTTTGGCCAAAATATGCATTATATGAACATGAGACTTTTGTAATTAAGGTAATAATGTTTCATCTCTATTGTTACTTGTTTCCATATAAAAAGAAACCCACATATTAGTACAGATATGAAGCAAAATGAATATACATATGAAATGACATCTATGAAATTTGACGCACGCTAAAAATCGTCCATCTATAATATTTGGGGATTCCCCTAACTAACATATGTGTATTCAACTGTTTTTCACATTTTTTCGCTTAGTAAGCATTAGATGAGCATAGTTTTATCACACTATTTCATTAATTTATCGATTGGGAAAAATGGAATCTCAACGATGGAAACAAAAATGGAAACAAACAACGATGGAGATACGAAAATTAGTAATTTTCCATTACAACTTTTCCATTACAATGAAGGTAAATCTCAACGTGAAATTGCACGAATTGTAAATAGAAGTCGCACTACAGTAGAATATATTCTTAAAGGATATAAAAGTGAAAACCTTATATAAAACAAATTTAAAAAAATAAGATTTAAAACGAACATGTTGAGCGATATGTTTTGCAACCAATTCAGAAAAATCCCAGGAAAGGTGCCCCAGAAATAGCTGCAGATGTAGAAATACACTTAAATAAAAAGGTGCACCCAGAAAATATTCGTAGAATAATACGGAAAAATAATTATCATGATCGAGTAGCAAGAAGAAAGCCGTTCATCAGTACAAAGAACAAACTTAAAAGAATCGAATTCGCTCGGAAGTACATGAATCAAGACTTTTCGTTTTGGAAAAACGTTCTTTTTGCAGACGAAAGTCAATTTCACATTTTCGGTTCAGGCGAGAGGGTCACAGTGTGGAGGAAACCGAACAGAGAATTAAATGTAAAGAATATCACTCCCACAGTTAAAAAAGACGGCGGTTCTGTCATGGTTTGGGGCTGCATGGCAGCCAACGGTGTCGGTGCATTACATTTTATTGAGGGAAATATGGACAGATGGGTGTACAGTAATGTCTCGATTAGTGTTCAAAATTGTGTCCACGATTAGTGTTCATTTCTATCCCCACTACTTGTGGGTATGATTTGGATAATTTTTACTTAACGTGGTATTAATACTTTTATTCCCCTTTATTATTGTTTCCGATGACAACTAGAATATGTGTATATTAGTTGTTAGCAATAAGGTAATTAGTATTGAGATTATACATTTGGAAGTAAATTCGAATCGGCTGCCTCGATTAGTGTACCGAATGCGAACAGTAATCGTGTGCAGGACACGTTTCTCGAGCGACCGGTCACCTTCAATGTTGTTGTTGTGGCAGCCGAGACTCGAGGCAGCGGCGGCGACCAGGAAAGAAGCAAGTTCAAATACCCGTGTACGTGAGACAATACTAACGCGATCAAAATTGAAGATTATAACTTGTTCAATTTTGGCCCGTTTTAAATGAAATTTTACGAAAATGTTCGTTACAATTTCCTGATTAAAATGACACCAAACGCGATATGGTTTGTACAATTTTTACTTATCAGGGTATTAATAATTTCATTCTCCTTTACTATTGTTTTCGATAACAACTAGAATATATGATTTTGGAACTATACATATATTTACTTATTATTATTAATGCAACGAATGACCCAGCTCTCTTCCCTGCGTAGTTCCTTTATCTAAAAAGTAGATATAAATTCTTACAATTTCTTATCAGTAAAAATTCTAACTCTTATGAACACCGAATGTAATGTCACAGGAACGAGAATAATTCTCAATACAACAATATTTTGCCATTAACTAAATATAGCAATTTAAGATTAAGAGAATTAAGAGACTCTCGATTGGAGAGTTTACTTCCAAATTTACAATCTCACTACTAATTACCTTATTGCTGTTAATTAATATACACATAATCTAGTTGTTATCGAAAACAATAATAAAGGAGAATAAAATTATTAATACCGTGATAAGTAAAAATTGTCCAAACCATATCGTATTTGGTATCATTTTAATCAGGAGATTGTAACGAACAATTTCGTAAAATTTCATTTAAAACGGACCAAAATTGAACAAGTTTTAATATTAAATTTTGATCGCGGTAGTGTTGTCTCACGTACACGGGCATTTAAACTTGCTTTTTTCCTGGAACGCTGCCCCGTATCTCGGCTGCCACAACATCAAAGGCGACCCGAACTCGCTCGAGAATCGTGTCTGCACACGATTAGTGTTCACATTCGGTCCCGAGCGAGGTACACTAATCGAGACATTACTGTACTTAGATATTTTAACAGTCATTCATACTAAGTAGGAATATTTACTACTGCGGATATACTACTGTCGTAGTCGTATTGGCGTCAAAATCAAAATTCTGCAATATATCCAGCACAGTGTTCCTTTCGAGTTCCAAAACGTGGAATATTTGCCCTGGTTTCCCGCCAATACCAAACTTGATATAATATATCTAGTTCTAGAAGTACAATTTTAATGAGTTCACCCGATATACAGATTCTTCGCCGGCTGCCGGATAAGCGGCGGCCCCATCGTTGCCACGAGAGTGCACGTATAGACAAAACCCATGTAATAGTAGCTACAGTTTTTTAAAAATATCTCGAAAACTAAGGCCGAGCGGCGGTTATATGCATAGGAAAAAGTTGTTTAGAATACTGAGTACTACAACCTATTAAAAAATCATCGAAATCGGTGAGGTAGTACCATTTCAATACATTTACCCAAAATACTATCAGTTAAATGTTTGAAATCAGGATTGTAAGCAGTGCAGACATAAAGAGAAGAAATTTGAAATTATATTTCTTTATAATTTTAAATCAATAAGAGTATTATATCGGATTTCAAAATTGTCACTGCTAGTATTTTGTTTATTTGTTCGTTGTTGTAATGATCCCTCTTCTTCACTGTGTTTAGGCTGAGGCCAGCGTGCTCGTGCATGCACCACGTGTCGAGTTGATTCTTCTTGAAACCTCTGCGTTGTTTTACATGAAAGAAAAATACATGTAGGATTGAAGCGGTTCTCTTGATCACCTTAAGCTAATTTATTATCGACTATACACTTATACATTACACTATATGCTAATATCAATAATAATAATGGAAATAATAGAAATAATGATGATATGAATAAAATAAAACGGCAATGCTTCGCTCGCTGTGCCGACTACGCAAATACTAATTCGCATGTACACACGCACACACGCATACACACACATAGGCACACACGTTTCTCGAACGTTTCCATCCCCCACTCGGCCTTTCCTGCACAATCTTCGGTCTCCGAAGATGCGTCGCACGTTTCACCCATACATTCGAATGGTTTCATATAGTCTACAGCAGTACTTGTCATCATCGGTCCTTCACCATCTACGGTTCGCGTCACTTCATATCGGTTGTTTCGTTTCACTTTTGTTATCGCATATGGTCCTAAATATTTCTGTTTAATTTTGAGTTTGGGGCCGAATTGCGTTCTTTTAATAAATACTAAATCGCCTTCTTTGTATCGCTTCGCTGGTTTACAGCGTTTATTGTATTGTCTCCTATTTTCTTCTTGCATGTTTAATAAATTTTCTTTTGCTAACATTCTCATTTCGTCGCGGCTTTCGTCGTACAGTTGTATTGCTTCTTGTTCGATAAGTGTAATGACTTCGTGGTCTTGTTTAATTTTCATTTTTACTCCAAAAAGAACTTCGAATGGTGTCATTCCTATACCTCTTTGAAATGTACTGTTGATGCATTTTTGTACCTTACCTACGTGCTTATACCATTGATCTGGATTGTTTAATGCTAATTTACTTAACACCGGTATTATTGTACGAATTGTCCTTTCTGCCTGTCCGTTTCCTCGCGGTATCCCTGTCGTAATTCGCGTACTTTCTATTCCCTCTATTTCACAATATTGTTGAAAATCTGTCGATGTAAACGCGGTTCCTCTATCAGAAATTATACGGTCTGGGTTTCCAAAAATTTTTTGCTGACTATCTAACCTATTGATAACTTCTTTTGTATTGACTGTTTTCGTGGGGTAAAACCACGTGAATTTTGAAAAACCATCAACTACTACAAAAATGTATTTGTATGCTTTACCGGTCGTCGTCATAGGACCTACGTGATCGACGTGATACGTACTGAGCGGTCTGTCTCCTTTTGGAATTGGCATTAATTCGCCTTCTCTTTTCCCTAGCTTTTTCTCGGATACTATACACGGAATACAACAACTGATAAATTTTCTTATTTTGTCTTCTAAATTTGGAATATAATATTCTGATTCGATGTTTTCTCCCATTTTTCGTACCCCGAAATGACCATTGTCGTGTGCTCTTATTATTTCGGTTTGCATACACGAAGGTATGACGATTAAGTTTTTACCCTTTTTCCGTTTCATTAAAATGTCGTTTTCTATAATATAATCTTCATACGCTTCTTTTTCCAAAATGTGTCTTATTGTTCGGAGTCTTTCTTCCTCTGCTTGTTTTTTCTTAATCATTATTAGTAACTTATCTTCTATTATTAATACTGGATATCTACTAAGCGCGTCTACGTGTTTGAGACGTGTACCCTGGCGATGTTCTACATTGTAACTAAATTCCTCGAGGGTCAATGCCCAACGCGCGATTTTAGGGGATAGATCTTTTTTTACTAGTGTTTTCTTGAATGCTTCACAATCTGTCACTAGTTTGAATGGTACACCTAATAGGTAAACCCGAAACTTTTTTACTGCGTTGATTACGGCGAGTGCTTCTAACTCGTATGAGTGATATTTTCGTTCTGCGTCTGTCGTTTTCTTACTGTAATAATACACGGGATGAAATGCGTTAACGTTTACTGGCTTTTGTAGCAATACTGCACCAAAACCCTCCTGACTAGCGTCGGTGTGAAGTTCGGTTTTGGCTTTCGGATTATAGATTTGTAATACTGGATCCGTGGTCAACGTGTATTTTAAAATTGAAAATGCCTGTTTTTGCTCTTTACCCCAAATGAATTGTTGGTTTTGTTTAATTATGTCTGATAGTGGTTTTGCAACCTTTGCGTAATCTTTAATAAACTTGCGGAAATATCCGGTTAGGCCTAGAAAACTTTGAATGTGTCTTTTATTTTTTGGATCAGGAAACTTCTCAACAGCCCGAACTTTATTGTCACCTGGGTAAACCTTACCATTTTAAATCGATAAACCAAATGGCGTTCTCAGAAATTCGTATTGCGCATTCGGTGTTACAGAGGTTGTGTATTTTATACTTTCTTCCGCGACTGGAACATGTAAATAGCTGTTTTTTAAATCGATAACCGAAAATACGCGTGCATTCGTTAATTCGTCTATTTTATCTTCGATAAGTGGCATTGGAAAATGGTCGCGCCTGATTTTTTTATTTAATTGTCTATAATCTCTACAAATTCTGTAAGTGCCGTTCTTTTTTGGTACTATAACTACTGGACTTGCAAACTCGCTATTACTTGGTCTAATAATTCCGATTTTCAGCCAATCATCGATTTGTTGTGCTAATATTGCTTTCTCCTTGGGTGCTAAACGCCGCGGTCTTAGATTAACAGGGGTGTCATCGTTTAATATAATTTTTGTCTGTATCTTTGTATTAACTTTTTCTGCTGGCTGATATTTGTTGATTATGTTTTCTATCTTGTCTTTGTACGTGTGTTTTACGTCTATTTCACTCTTAACATTGTACATAATTTGTCTTAACCCTTTGAACACTTCACCGATGCTTTCCGTGTTGTTTCCTTCGTCCTCCGCGCTGACTTATTCTTCGTCTCCGCCGTTGACTTCTTCCTCTCCGGGAGTTTCGCCCTTTGTAGTTGCGACTTCTGGTACTGGTATTTTCCGTATGTTGACTATTTCGCCTTGATTCAGCCGTATGTCGACGTTTTTTAAGAAATCTTGGCCCAGTATTACGTCGTGCGGTATTGAATGTGTTGGGATGGCGCAGAATTTGATGTTGTGCGTCTCCTCGTTTATATTCGTGTCGATGTCAAAGACGCCGATGACCTCCGTCGTCGCGTTGCCGGCTCCTGTTATTTTCACTGGCGTCGGTGTTAGTGGTGGTTGGCCAATTTCTATGTATTTGTTCTTTCGCATTAGCGAAATATCGCTTCCAGAATCAATTAATGCGCAACATTCTTTGTCGTTAATTTTTAGTAAATACGTTGCTCTGGGGTTTGAGATACAATGTATCTTTGCCATCTTACTGTTCTCTTCGTCTTTCGCGTTACATTTATTGGCTATATGGCCGAAATTGTTACATTTAAAGCACTTTGGTCCTTTACCCTTATTTGGACACGTCGCAGAGTGGTGCAAAATCCCCAAAACGTGGCAAAAATTCGTTTTTTATGGAATAATTGTTTTTTTTAACTTTTATCATATAGATATTTTTCAACGCGATGAGTACTTTAGTTTAAATTAAAAAATTTAAACAAAATGATTCTATTAAAATAAGCAGCAAATCCTCCAAAATAACGCTGGAAGTTGATGACATAAGTATCGACCCTGTTAGGTATATAAACTGAACTAGAATGTTAAGGGAATTCAACTCCAGAAAATTTTCTCGTTTACAAAATCTGGAAGACGAGTTTCATGGACTTCTGATTTCTTCGGACCCCTATATATCGAGCTTAAGAATGTTGAAACTGTTACATATGGAGAATATTTCCCCAATAGTCGCTCTCACGCGTTTTCGAGCTCGCGTCTACGAAGGGAAGCTTCCTAAAAATCCTTCGTTTATCTCAAGTAGATAGGGGGTGTCCTAAGCACATGTGCAACCAGCTGCACTATGATCGAGGCGGGAGTGACCCGACGAAGACTCCCCGAATTCCTTATATGGAAATTCTAATACATTTCCACACATTTTAGGGGTATATAAACCCTTTGGTTCTTACCCTCATCGGTTCAGAGTTACACAGTCACTCGTAGAGTCACGTCGTGTCACGCTCGTACAGATACAGTCAAATCTAGAAGTATTGGGCTTAGTGCACCTTGCGAATCATAGATTAGCCCGTTAACATCCGTTAGTCCGGTCGAAGTTCTTTCGGTATATTCTAAAGCGGCTCTCAGACCCCGCACCGCCAGTGCGTCAACATCGTGCAAATACTTAGGTAACTCACACACTATATACTATTTTATCGCGACAATTACGTTTGTACAAACGACTGATATCAATATATATATATTGTTCACCACTAAATCGAGTAGATTCGTTAAACCCATCTTTACTCCGTAATCCTTTATATTAGTAGTAACGTTCCCACAAATACAACTTAACCGCTCGAGTTGTATTGAATATTAATTTAGAGTTACGGGACAAACTAACATTTCCTGCGGCTCCCTGATTTCGCATCAGGTTCACTCACGAAACCTAACCCATCCTACAGCTCCCTGGTTTCGCACCACGTTCGTCTGTATCCTACGACTCCCTGATTACGCATCAGGTTCGTCCGTACGTCTACCAATCTCCCAACAGCTCCCCAGCTACGCGCTGGGTTCGTCTGTAACTAAACCAACCTCCTAGCAGCTCCCCGACTACGCGCCGGGTTCGTCTGCAACTTCTTTTCCTAGTGGCTCCCCGACTACGCGCCGGGTTCGTCCACGACGTTATCACCCTCCTGCGGCTCCCTGATTTCGCATCAGGTTCGTCCGCGCACCTTACTAACAAATACAAACCATATTCCTTGGGTAAATACCAACCTCGCCGGTCAGGGCGTAGCCCATAGCCCTGGCTCGTAACAAAACCAAGAAAATTAAAACAATATCCGAATGATGTCCTTCAGTTTTTTAAAGAACCAGATGACAAGTAACAAAACAACTAAGTAAATAATAAAAATAATAAAATAATTTTTTGAATTTCTGCCGCGTTTTGGGGATTTTGCACTGAATAGAATCACGTTTTTCATTACCTTTGTGACCTTATTTCTAGTAAAGTTGCAAAAAGTTGCAGGAGCTTTTTAGACTAGAATGTTCGTATTGACGTCTAGTTTTAAACAGAAAAAAAATTTTTGCGGGATCTCGCGGGACTTTTGTTATGAACAAAAAAATTAATAATTGACTTTCAACTTATTATTTTGTTTAAATTTTTTAATTTAAACTAAAGTAGTTATCGCGTTGAAAAATATCTATATGATAAAAGTTTAAAAAATCAAGGATTATACTCAAAAACAACAGGAATTGAGAAAACAAATTTTTCTTAAATAACATATATCGCAGTTGTTTTTAATGTCAGTTTCTCGTTTCAAGTTGTATTATGATCTACGAACGATGTATTTTAATATTGCCGTAAAAATTTGTTAAAATGTCGTTTCCATAAAAAACGAATTTTTGCCACGTTTTGGGGATTTTGCACCACTGTGCGTCGGTGCATCTTGTTCTAGTGATCCACATGTGTTGCAGTAAGATTTCTTTGCTTTGCTTGGCGTATATTTCTTTTCTTTTATATCTTCTCTTTTATTGTAATCTATCTTCTTTTCAGCTTTCTTCTTTATTTTATCGTATAGGTCAAGGTTGATTTTCAGTTCTTGTAGCGTACGTGAGTGATATAATATAGACTTGTTATATTCTTTGTCTCGTATTCCATTGATAATATATTCGATAAGGGCATTTTCTTCGATATTACCTTCAGTAGCTATTTCACGCATTGCGTATATGTATTGCCGTCCTGTCTCATGCGGTAGTCTTTTCCGTTGATATAGCTGCGAATGTATTATGGCACTGTTTGTTTCAGTTTTGAATTCTTTCCTCAATCTTCTTCGTAATTCGTCCCACGTGACGATACCTCTTTCCGTCGTTATGAACTGTTTTGCGGATCCTCGCAGCATTCGTTTTGCATAGATCAGCATTTGTAGGTCAGTCCATCGCAATAATGTACTCATGTCTTCGAAATCTTGTATCCATTTTTTGATCGGTAACTTATCGTCACCTGTAAAATGAGGTAAGGACTCTTCAACGTCCTTAATCGTGAACGGATTATGTTGTGCCGTATGCATCCTGCTCATTGCCCTTTCTTGTTTATACTTCTCCTTGATTTTTCTTACTTTTTGATAATGCTTCTCATCTTCTGATTCGTCTGAATCCTGTTCCTCACTTTCTGATAATTCTTCTTCTTCTGTATCCTCCATTCCTTCTTCGTCGGCTTCTTCTTCTATGTGACGTTTCAATCTTTCTTTTCATTCTGCTTTTTTTCCATAGGTGTCTAGCTTCAATCCTGTTAATCTCTTACGCAATTCGACTATCTTCATACTGTCGACTGCTTCAAGTTTCTGTTTCTTTTTTAGAACTGCTACGTTTTCGGCGGCTATCATTGTTCTCTCGTTCTCGGAGGTTTCACCCTCTATTGTCATATTCATCTCGTTGCCGATTTGTCTGTCTTTGTTCATCTCTGTTTCTGCTTTTTTGCTTGGATTCGTATTATCTTCTTCTCTTGATCGTCGGATCACTTTAGATTCACCGTGTTATCACTTAAAATCACTTTACTGTTTCAAAATGGTTCAGTGCTACTGATCACCACTCCCTTAGTTACTTTTATCACTTTCACTTAGATATCACTTTTTCGTGGTTATCTTGTAGTATGAACGCATGAAACACCTTTTCACTTTCTACACGTGATTTCTATTTCCGACTATTGCTTCGAGTTTCATGAACGAGCCAATGCATATCCCGTATGCGAAAACTGTGGACGAGCCCCCAAATGTAGGATTGAAGCGGTTCTCTTGATCACCTTAAGCTAATTTATTATCGACTATACACTTATACATTACACTATATGCTAATATCAATAATAATAATGGAAATAATAGAAATGATGATATGAATAAAATAAAACGTCAATGCTTCGCTCGCTGTGCCGACTACGCAAATACTAATTCTTCTGCACGCTCTTTCACGCGCTCTGCCTTCGCATCGCTTTCTTCTGTTTCGCATGTACACACACATACACACACACATAGGCACACACGTTTCTCGAACGTTTCCATCCCTCATACAATTCATTAGTATTAATTGGAGAAACAAGTTACTATGGACAATGTAGGATCATTAGCTATAAAAGTGGAGTCCTCGCTTCCCAGTATTTTATGGGAGAATAATGAACATGAAATATACCTTATCTGTACATTTGCTGATGCCGTACTGCTATCTTGCTGTATCCTTGGGTGATCTGTATTCTCCATTGTATATTTTAATGCCCAATATTCTCTCCTGAAATAATGGTTTTTCAGGATAAAGTGTTTATAACTGTTTTTTATACAGAATGTTATGATTCATACCTCGAGATTAAATCCGTTGAAGCATATGATTTCATCTACTTAGTAACACGAGCGATTTTAATGAAAATCCACACAAATCACATCGGGGTCACCTATTTGTGGGTTTAATGCATTCCACTAATAAAAATGCTCTTGGATATCAAACTCTATGGATACAGCTTGAAATAAAGGCACAAAACAATTAGTGTTTTATGCAGTTCAAGAACGCGTCGAGGAACACTCGATTTTCTTCTGGGCGCGTAGAGGCGTGCTGGTGCATATAGGTAGTGCGCCAAACACGGCGGCTCACTTATCATTAGACTGCGGAAGGTCATGCAAGTACGATATGCAGTGAATACGCAGAGTATATGCATGATGTATGCAAAGTATATGCAGGTAAATTATGTTTAATCATTAATTACTGTATTTCACAATATATGTATATTACATTACACAAACTGTTATACAAAATAATTATATTATACATATTGTAGCATCACAACAAAATATAACATGAATATTAAACTTTTTAGTTATTAAACTATTAAACTATACTACTCTATATTATATTTTAAGCATAATTTAAATTACAATAAACAACAATAGTTTTTTCTAAATTATCAATCGAAAATTGATGGATTTTCATAGAAAATCATTTTAAATGCGGAAAACGATCTTCCCAGGTCGCATGATGATACTGGAGCATATTTAAATTTGCTCAAGTGGCACCTTGAAATATCATCTAGATATGCCGTTAACAGTCCCTCCAGAAGTTTTGAAATCTTTTGGATGTTTTGGTAACCCTTGTTTCTTTTTAGGACGCTGTCAAGCTTTCTTGATTTTTCGTCCACAGTCGCCAGGGATGGGACTCAAATTTGTGAAGGCTTCAGTTGCCAAATTCATTGCTTCAATTCATGTTGTGCCAGTCTTTTCCGAAGTGTGTACTAATATATGTTAAATCCGCCCGCAGAGTTCCTTTTTTTAAGACATCCTGCGCTGAAGCTATTGAAATAGCGCCATCCAGATGAAATGAAAGAATTAGTTCTTTAATAGCTTCTAAATTTTGTGCATAAAACACTGCTGCTTCTAACCACGTACCCCATCTACTTAGTACTGTTTGAGGCGATAGTGGGATATTTTCCATCCTCTCTTTGTACTGCTCTACTGGAAGAGGCGCTTTTAAAAACACTTTTTTTACCCTTGAAATTAGTATATTTACAGCTGGAAACTACATCCATACCTCTTCCGCTATGGGGTGCAACCCATGGGGCAAACATATAAAATGCACAATGTTAGAATAAAACACCTTCAAATTTTCAGCAGCTTTTAACATATACACTGCAGTGTCCGTTACAAATAATAAAAATTTTTCTTTGCCACCAGTTAGTCTAAAAATTGTTAATGGCACGTTAACAAACGCACCCTGCATTCCGCCCATGGTTTCATCTACTGAAATCCACACACAACTGTCTCCTATATCTTCTTCAATTCTATATATCGTTGATTCATAACACTCATTTAGATCCTTTTTCCGCAATGTTGATTCAGTTGGTATATTCTGATTCGTGTATTTTGCTAAGAACTTTCTCCAGTGTTGATTGCCCAAACTTCGCCACGGCATGTTTATGCCAATCATTGCCTGACAGGTCTTTATAAAATTGATTTTTTTGTGGGCTGCTTACAATTTCGAAATTTTGTATATCTTCTTCCCAACTTATTTTTCGCAAATTGCTTATGTGTACACCTGTCTTAACACTTTACCGACTGGTAGCCGATTAAACGGCTTCTTGTCTATGACACTTATTGACCGGTAGCCTATTAATCTGTGGCCACAGCAACCAATAATTTGTTGTTTATTATTGAAGTTCAACTGTTAGATTGTACTGTAAGCTCCCATATTTTTATATAATTTTTTAAATCTTACCTGTTAGCGTTAGCATATTTTTAAAGAAAGGAATGGGCAATGCTACCGGTGGGTAAAGTGTTAATATGTTGAATTATTAATGACTTTCTTCCGTGAGATATTTCCCTTTCACAAGCACCACCATGATAAGTTATCATATATATCTATATATGCATAATATTTATCATTTGCAACAGGCTGGGCCCAACCGTGAACCCCAACCTGAACATATATATATATGTATACATAACAAATAAATTATTACTAATATTAATTAGTAATAATAAATAAATAAATATAAATCACTTTGTAATACTAAATATAAATAAATAAATAAATAAATCATTTTATTTCATCATTTAAAAAAGATCATGTAAATATAACATAAATAAAATGAATTAAATGTTAAAAATGAAAAAAATCGACAGCTTTCCTATCACATTTATATAGTTTTCCTTATTCCTAAATACTGGTGCTTCGGAAAAAGTTAGATTTTAAATACCATTCATCGTTGGCAGGTTCTGCCATGTTTGTCGTGCTAATCTACTCTAGCCGGTTTTGTTATATTATTGCCGCCAATATGCTGCAATGACTGCATGTAACAGGCAATGCATTGAGTTTGTGGAAATTTGATCTATTGTAACAGGTTTGGCTGACTGGGTAGTTTAATATGTGTAGTGCGGAGAAGCTAAGGAAGAAAACAACAAAATGTCTAAATAAAATTTGCTTAATGATGCACAGCCAAAACGAATGCAGAAGAACGTGTTAAAGAAATGAGCAAATAAAACATTCCCATCACATTGAAAAGTGATCCTTTTCTGCATAACGAGAAATGAATAACGAACAACAAATATCAATGTTTTGTGTAATGGTTCAATTACATCATACCAAAGCTCCAAGAAAGATCATGGCTGTTATTCAATATGAGTTATAATTCCATAAATTAGCATTATGAAATGGCACATTAAAGCTCCTGTTAAATGATGATACATAGCTGTACAATTTATAAATAACAGAAGGCTCAACTTATTGGTATTTTAAAGATCTAAAAAACTGTTTCTTTATAACAAAGTCCCTGAAGAACAAATAGCTGTCATAAAATTCTTCGAAGAGTTCAGTAAACCCATAATTCTGTTGCAACAGAATAAGTGAATTTGTAATGTTTAATTTTGGATGAAGGCTATTTTACCTTTACCAGCGCTATTGAAGGGCGCTATTTATTTTCCAGAAAATTTAATATATTCAATTCGAAAAATTTGAACTATATTTGATAACATTTTAGATACCATACGCTGACCATACATACCAATGTTAATAAATTTTGATAATAATAGCGTATTATATTTTAAATATGCTAACATAGTAATACAAGAAATATACGAAATAGACTAGAACAAATATATGAATGTATTATTCTTACCGTAAAACTAATGAAAATTTCAGATATTAAGTTTCAACGTGCTCGGTTTAACTATCGTGGTATTGATACTTTCCGGTGTTTTTATGTTATTTTGCCGACCTTTTGCACTTAGCAAGAAACAACTCTCCTCTCACCACCATTTTATATTTTGAACAGACTTAAGTAAGAAAAATACAATTATTATTTTTATGCTGCACAAATTTATTATGTATAATATACGCCATTTGAAATGAGCATGACGGTTCTCTCACGAGACCATTTCATTTGGCCGACAAAGTAAGGTTAAGTCAGTTTGTAATACTAAAACGTACTTCTTATTTTATCCGGCATTATTATGTACATAAAAATGCATTCGAATTCAGAACAATGTCACATAAATTTCAAGCAGTTTATCTGTCGGGTGATAAACACGCAAAAGTAAATACAAAGCATAATTACATACCTACTAACTGCATTTATCGTCGAAAGCGCGGCAATTGTACATAACACGTTGTTCGTTTAAGGGGGTAGACACGGCACGTGACCTCGCCGATTCGGAAGGTCGGTATTACGGCAGCTTTTTCCTGCACCGAAATGGTAATACCGACATGCGAGAGGGAGCTGCGTGTTATTTCGATATTCTATTCTGAATGCGGAAAGAAATTCCCAGCTGTTGCGTTGAACTTGAGATTTGAATGGAAAGTCTGCTGGTAGTGTAAGCGTAGAAAATTCATTATACATTTCAATTACTTGAAATGTGCTTATGCTACAATATGTTACGTTGCAGTAAGGAATCATAAGTGAAAAGAAAAAATAGATGACGGATATTGGATGTCCCCCAAAAAAAGTTCGTTAGATTAGACATTTTTTTGTTAGCAAAAGTCACTGAAATCGGTGAGGTTGTCCCTCTTCTGTACATGTACCGAAATCAGACCCACTCAATTGTTAGAAACATCTTCTGCAAGCAGTTTTTCGAACTGTTCACAATTGACTAGTCAGTCTCGTACACATGTTTCAATGGTCACATGAAAGTTTTGGACAATATTATGATGACAAAAATGCAAGAAAAGATTGGCTGTAGAAATGGACTATCCCCTCCACGTGGGGGGAACCCCCTTGGCGATAGTGACGCTCGACGAGGAAGCGGTGTAATATGATCCGAACCAGAGTATCGGTGTGACTAATACTAATTCAACGATGAAACTTTTTTAATCATTAATTTTTTTACATGTAACTTTTACCAATGTATCTGTGAGATTTTTCTGATTCGAATGAGACCAAACACGATATAGTTTAAATCATATTGACTGGTTAATACAGACTTTGTGGCACGTATTTAATTAGTATCAACAAGTAAATGTAACTCAAACTATATCGTGTTTGGCCTTATTTTAATTAGAAAAATCTCGCAAATATGTTAGCAAAAGTTTCATTAAGAGAAAGTCAGAAAGTAAAAAAAATGAACATATACGGGACTCGAACCTAAAGAAAAGTTTGCGACGGCTCGAGACAAATTCTCCGCTCGAGCCGATTCATTTAGTTAGCAGAGTTAGCTGATGATCCGCATTGTAGCACATGTGGCAACAGCGCGACTGAAGTCTTGATAAGTTGCGGCAACTATGCCTTACTTGTGTTTGGATTCACGCATCACGTATTCACGTATGAATCGCCGTTCGATACTACAAATGACCGTACAGGATTACGAAAAAAATCAGGGAGTCAACTGTTGACTGACTTGGAGACATTTCCTTATTATATGTTTTTTACAAAATAGTCAAAAGAATGAAAAAGAATAATAAGAAGAGCCATAATTTCAAATAATTGCTGTAGCTACCACATTCTGAAAATATGATATCAGTACATCAATACTTTCAGTATTAGTAAAAAAATAAAAAATATAGCCATATAATTATAACATAAATTCGACAGCGATTTCAAGTCATGGATGTGTTACAGTAAAAGCGTTTAGTAAATTTATACAGTTCCCAGTCAATGTATGCCCAAAATGCATATAACGTAACCTAATATCGTATGAAAATGCATACATTGACTGCGTCACGCTTTTACTGTAGCACATGTAACAAGCCAACGCTTCAGTTTTGCTATGATTCTACGTTGGCAGCCCTCCTGAGTAGGCGCCATCTCGTCAAAACTACCTGAACTAAATTTGTGACGTCACGTGCTCTGTTTTAACGGCAATATGGACGACGGACGATGAAACTCGTATGTGGGAATGCATTTAGTTGGATGCTAATGAAATCTTTATATGACACTATTTTGAGCTCGGTGAGGGCTCATTCGAAAGAGGAAGGTTGAGCGCAGTGCGCCAGTAGTGTTTTTGAACGAGGTTGTGTCTTTTAGTGACCTAAAAATACTGATATTCTGCGGGTGTATTTTTTCGATTTTTCCTTACACTTTGAACACTCATATTATTAAATATCAACACAACCTCGTTCAAAAACACATCTGGCGCACTCCGCTGAACCTTTCCCTTTCGAATAAGTCCTCTCCGAGCTCAAAATAGTGTCATATAAAGATTTCATTAGCATCCAACTAAAGCATGTGTTGGGGCCATATTTGGTCGGTTTACCGCTCGCTGCATTACCCGTGTCTACCCCCTTAATCTTGTCTTGCATTTTTGCCATCATAATACAATGTATTGTACAAAACTTTCTCATGACCATTCAAACATGTGTACAAGACTGACTAGTCAATTGTGAACAGTTCGAAAAACTGTTTGCAGAAAATGTTTCTAATAATTAAGTGGATCTGATTTCGGTAAATGTATAGAAGGGGAATTTTGGAATATGTTGTAGAAATTAGTATTCTGATTTCTGAACAATTTTTGAACAGAAAACCAGGGTGTACAGCATGATAATTCATGAAACTCGGTATCGTCTCCAACAATTTTATATATGTATAATGTTCTGCATAGGACGTTTAATTATCTTATAATAAGTGTATAACTTTTGATAACAAAAAAATTTCTAACCTGACAAACTTAATTTCCTTGGTACATACCATGGCCCTCATCTATTTTTTCTTTTCACTTATAATTCCTTACTGCAACGAAACATATTGTAGCATAGCGACATTTCAAGTAATTCAAATGTACAATGAATTTTCTACGCTTGCACTACCAGCAGACTTTGCGTTTAAATTCTTTCAAGACAACACAACAGCTGACAGTTTCTTTCCACATTCAGATTAAAATATCGAAATAACAAGCAGCTCCCCCTCGCCTGTCGGTATTACCATTTCTGTGCAGGAAAAAGCTGCTGTAATACCAACCTGCCAAATCGGAGAGGTCACGTGCCGTGTCTACCCCCTTAAGGGCCCCGACACCAGGCGCCATGACCTGTGTGCGTGCACTCACTCAAACAACGGAAAGCATGCACGTATACGCCATGCGTGAGAGAGACACTCGATTTCTAATTGTTAGCCCCCCGTCTCGATAATTGCATTAATGAAACTTTCGCGAGTATTGCTCACACGGGTGGACTTCACCACAGCCCGGAAGTTACATTTGAATGCCAATAAACACCATTTGTTGAGATGAATGGTATTTCTGAAACTCTAAGCTTGAGACAAGACACCGATGTAGGCAACAAGATGGCTGCAGCATCTTGACACATTTCACATTTGGCAAATATTGAACGATATAATGGTTTATTCACTGATAAAACGCAATCTCCTGCTTCCTTGAACCAGCACAAGATCACAGAAATTCGATTTTTCACAATTTATCACTTCTGGTAGGCGGAAAAGGTTAAATACGATTTGCACGCATCCGACGTAAAAATAGTCCAGTGATTCTCCGTCGGAGGCGTTCATGGCACATTTTAGTTAATTTAACCAGGTTATAGTCAGAGTCGATGAAAATACAAATCAGTCGGTAAATGTAAGTTATAATTTCGCACCACGAACGGCGATTCATACGTGAATACGTGATGCGTGAACACAGACGCAAGTAAAACATAGTTGCCGCAACGTATCAAAACCTCTGTCACGCTGTACCACATCTGTTACAATTATAACCATCAGCAAAATGAATCGGCTCGAGCCGAGATGTTGATTCGAGCTGCTGCAAAAACTTTTTTGTAGGTTCGAGCCCCCTCGGGCTCATTTTTTTTTAATTACTAGCTAAAAGGAATAAAAGGAAGGAATAAAAAATGAAGACACGTAATGATTTATAAATATATATTAATTTATTTATCCGTAAAAATAAAAAATTACGGGTCGCCCCCGCCTCTGCCGCCCGGCGGCCACCGCGGGGGCTATATACTAGCCGCTTTATAATTTTTTTTATCTGAAATATAATAATAAATCATTAATACAGAGTGGCCCGTAAGTCTCGCCGTATCCGGAAATGTGGGGTAGCTGAGGTGATTCTGAACAACTTTTTCCTTCACCAAAATATTGTATGAAGCTTCGTTTTTGAGTTATTAACGAAAAACACTGGTCAATGAGAGCGCCCGTATAGCGCGCGCTCAGGTACAACTGCGCGCGGTCGTGATCGGGTGCATCGAGGGGCAACGTACGGCAAATATTACATCGTGTTAAATTAAGAATAATGTGTAATTATTAGTTATTCATGAATAACAATTTAATTAACAAGTCGTTTAATAACTGTTTCATACTTTTATTCGTTATCCGAAACGTATAAAGTGATTTATTACTTATGAAAAAAATGTTTGGATAATTAATGTTAGAAAAAGATAGTTAAAAAAACTTACCCTTTCGTTCGCGAAGTAACCTGCTTCGACGGAAGTGGGACCTTGGCACTTGGTCATTGTACCGATCCTGACTTATCCTAACAATTTTATGCCACGAAACGCACGTCCCGGCGATCGATACAAATCTGATTCGAACATGTTTCCACACGCCCACGACACGCATATTAACGAACGCAGGCGTCATTGTAGTGCGAACGGACATGGCGCGTTGGAGGTCCTCTTGTGGTCAACCGATCACGCTGCACGCAGAAGACGGCATCAAGGGCGATTCCGCCCTGTGTGATCGGTTTCTGTCGCCGATTCTCCACTAAACGTGGAAACCGGAAATGGGGCGCCTCCATCCAAGAACGTTAAGAGGAACAAACGAACAACGAGTAATAAGACGGGGCCGTAGCGTAGATGGACTGATCAGTGCCTAGAACTAGTGCCGTGACCTCCGAAGGGTACGGACGTGTCCCTGCAGAGCTACGGTGGACGAGTGACTCTTCATATAGTGATCGATTTAACCAGTGCACATAATTAGTGCCGCCACGTAGAAAAATAAAACAGGGGATAACAAAAGGCGTCTCCTGCTTTTTCTTCTCTTGCTTTCCCGTGCTGTATTACCACATACTTCAGTGAAGTGTAATCAAAATTGTCGGAACAAGGAAGCCCACAGAGGGGAAGCCCCCCTCCGGGCAAAGCAAGAGTGCTCACAGCGACATGTGAGCAACCAAGCAGAATCAGTCAAATCAGCCTACAAAAACTAAACAATATAATAAACGATAGCGGCCAAACTAACAGAGGTATTCCGACACTCCACAGCAATTTCGTGCAGGCTTTAAGAGAAGCCAGAATCCCGCCAAAGCCAAACCTAGTGCTAAGAAGCCCCATCTCCCGCGCAAAAGTACCCAAGCTTCCAAGCGAGATGAAACCAAAGGCACTGCCGCAAGCAAAAAACTGCACCACCAGCAGTAGCCAACAACCAGGAAAAAACCAAGAGCAGTACGGAGAGCCGCTAAAAATTATAGAAAATCTGAAGAAAACCATTGAAAAGCTCACCAAGCAATTGGAAGAGGAAAGGTCGCGGAAAAACACCACCGAGCCGGGAAAACCCAGGCAGTTACCGCAAAACGCAAAGCCACAGGCGAACAGGCCGTTTCGCCTAACCATACACTCGCGCCCCCTCCAAAGGGAAGCGCAGGTTCGTCAGTGCGGGCGACCCCCGCAACCGCACTAGGAACCCCATCGGACAGGGCGAGCGATGCACGCATTGCGGTCCCCTGCCCTAGCACGCCCATAGCCGCGCACCGCGCAAAAAGGGATGGGCAAACTGAGGATGAAGCCACAGCCCCACCAAAAAGGCAACGCCAGAACGCCTCGCCAACCCCAGCCGCCTAAGAAGACATCACCATGGAAACATCAGGACCGGGCCAACCATCACAGCGCACAAAAAGGGCAATCCCAGGGACAACCGAACCACCAACGAACCAGAGAAACTACAGACCAAGGACCTCGCATCCAAACCCCCAATCATTAACATTGTAGGGAGTACCCAACACAACCTTCAGGCTGATCAAGGAATCACAAAGTATACAAAACTACAAAATCAAACATATTAACGCCTCCAAACTTTACGTACAGCTAGATAACTTACCGGATTTCAACGCAACAATCAGCGACTTAACAAAACGACAGACCAAATTCTTTACGTACACCCCAAAATCACTCAAACCATAAACCCTACTAATCAAAGGACTTGACTCCAGCTTCGACACAGAAGACATACTAACAGAACTCATAAACCTCCGCCTTAACAAAGCGGAAAATGCAATGCGCCTAAATGCAATCCACAGAACCTTACCCACCCTCCCAGACTACAACTCAGCAGAATTATACGTGAACAGCAAAATCAGGAAACTCCAAATGGCAAAACGCACATTATTAACAACGCTACATAACGAGTACAGACATCCATCTTACCTCTCCCAAATAATAATAAAAACCACAAAGACTCTCTGTTTGTAGTTCCTACATTGTTTGAAATTTGCCGACAGCGTCGAACGTAGAAAAGAACAGCGAGTAAAGAAAGAGGACCGAGCAGCCAAGCCAAAACAAAATCCAGCATATCGGTGAAATAACACTAATGCAAACATGAAACTTTTTTATTTTATATTTTTTTGTTATCAAACTTTATCCAACAGTTTTGTGACATTTTTCTGATTAAAATGACACTAAATACGATATAATTTGGACCATATTTGCTGTACCATATTACATTGGGGTCCACGCATTAACACGTTCGCTTATATGTATAGTATACATACAGTCGTGGACTAGTTTTGTTCATAACCAGGTATCGGTATTTTTTTAGGCGATATTAACCAGAACAAATAAATCCACTCACGTGATCATTTTCATCTGTAGCAATAATACAGACCACTTTCTGTGTTATTTGTTTTAATTATTGTAAGCACAAATAATAAAGAATTTACATAATTTTAATTGTAAGGTTTTTATACTTCATACTAGTGTAATTTGTAATATTCTAGCCATAGTATTATTCTAAATGTGGGTTACAATTTGTTTCTCTAACTTATTAGGAACGATAATGAAAGATAATAAGTTATTACAACTCAATATTTTGCGAATTATGTAGTGTTTGGTCTCATTTTAATCAGAAAAATATCACAAATTTATCGGTAAAAGTTGTATAAAAAAGAAACTGAAAATAAAAATGTTAGTATCACATTGGTATGTAAAACAGTGTAGTGGGTCTTTCATCTTTGCCGATTGCCACGATCGCAGCTTCCCTTTCCTTTTCACTAGCTATCCTTTTCTACGGTCGAAACTTATTATCGTTAATTAAGGCAGTAAATATAGCCCAAATTATATCGTGTTTGGTGTCATTTTAATCAGAAAATTGTCAGCTATGCTATGTAAAAGTTTCATAAGAAAAGGATGAGAAATAGCAAAGTTTCATCGTTCAATTAGTATTAGCTCACCGATATACCCCAGCCCGGATCGCGTTACATTTTTCGCCAAGCGAACTTCTTGACGCCTCAAGGGGTACACCCCTCAGTGGTGGGGATAAACTCTTCGCTTGTATCGTGTAGAAGTTTTTCGCTTATCGCTTTTCGCAACGCCTACTCTCACAATTCAACTCTTCAGAAAGCTGAACAACAAAAAAAGACAACAGACAAAATCGCCAACATAGTCCTAAAAACCTCCCCAACAGCCTTATAGCCAGCTACAACATCCTATTCAATAACTGTTTAAACAATCACGACTTTCCCGAAGCTTGAAAAATAGCAGAGAGTCATTACCACTGAAAAAAAAGGGAAAAACCCGTGCACCCCAACCAGTTACCGGCCAATCAGCCTCCTACCAAACGACTCTAAAATCTTCGAAAGGCTCATAAAAAAAGTACTGGTGAGATTCTTCACAGCGAACAACCTAATCCCAGACACTCAATTTGGATTCAGACCACAGCTCAGCACAGTACATGCAACCCACACCCTTACATCCGAGATCCAACACGCCCTCCACAATAATGAAAGCGTAGCTGCCTGCCTGATAGACTTAAAGAAGGCCTTCGACACCGTCTGGATTAAATGCTTCCTCTACCAGCTAGCAAAAAAAGGGCTGCCCAGTTCACCTGCAAAAAATAATTACAAGTATGCCGCAAAATTAGAAATTCTTCACATCAAACACAAAAGCCAACTCAACACTAACCCTACAGCTGACAGACGGACTGCAACAGGGGACAGTAACCTCCCCCGACCTCTTCAATTTCTATACCGCAGACATACCAAGACTATTCCAAATACGCGCATCACCAGACATAAAAACATTGGAATTCGCAGACGACCTCATAGTATACATTAAAGGCAAAACATAACGAAAATACAAGAAAAAATGCAACACCTCCTTGACAAAATAGACGACTACTACAGTACATGGAAGCTAAAAATCAACCCGACAAAATCAGAAACCATTCTATTCCGAAAAAAGATCCAAAACCAATGCAAAAACTACATAAAAACTTACAAAACATTCCAAATAAAGCACATAACCACGCCAATACCTCACAGAAAAACAGTAAGATACCTGGGCGAACTCCTCCGCCTAAACAAACACATAGAAACCCAATTATAAAAGCGACACAAACTTTCTTAAACAACGCTAAACTATTCCACTCCAAATACCTAAACGCAAAAATAAAAACCATTTGTTACATGCTACTGTAGGATGAATACCTATATATATATAATATGTGCATGTGTGTGTGCGTGCATGTGTGTGCGTGCATGTGTGAGACGTTGTGTGTGCGCGCATGTGTGAGGCGAAGGAATGTTAGTCGAAAGCAAGGTGTGAAGAGCGACAGATGAAGTGCAACGTTATTGTAATAGTCTTGTAATCCAATACTTCTATAATAAACCACTTGTTTTCCTATAAATTGGGGGCTCGTCCAGTACATCCAGCTCGTCCAGTACATCCAGCTCGTACAGTGCATCTAGTGCGTCTAGTGCATTTAGTGAAGCGTGGTGGTGGTGCAAGGGACCGGAAGGTCGAAGACGACGGTGAATTCTGAACTGCGCATTTTTAGTTCTCAGCAAGATAGAAAGTCTAGGACAGATTACGACGATAGAACATAAAATTAAAACAGCATCTTCCATTTCTATAAAGTCTCTCCATCGATTTATATTCGATATCGAAGGCGATAGACAGAACCGCAAGAGATTGCGTGCATTTGGTGGATTTGCGTTTTCCGATGGATCTCGCGAACACATAACGAAATTGGAAAAAGTAAACGCGATGACGTTTGGCGATTTAGTTTCTTGCAGTAATATGCTTGGATTAAACTATCAAGGGACGAAGGAAGAATTAATCCAGAAGATATGTAGTGCGTTGATGGATATAAATTCGCTTATGATACACGGTGATGCAACAGAAGACGAAGACGGAGACGACCATCGTAACGAAGAAGACGGCAATGATCATGTATCTATTTCGGCAAGAGAACCTAATGACGATGAGGATGACGATGAGGATGACGATGAGGATGACGATAATGTGAGTTCTCGAAATGGATATAGGAAAGCCGCAACGTTTGCGATGAATTATCGAGACGTACAAGATTCCATTCGATCATTTGACGGTTCTGGTTCTTATGCGGTAGAACGCTGGATCGCAGGTTTTGAAGACATTGCAACTTTGTTTAATTGGTCGAATTTGGAAAAGTTGGTATTTGCAAAGAAGTCGTTGAAAGGTTTGGCAAAGTTATACGTGCAAAGTGAAAGTGTCGTTAAAACATGGACGAAATTGAAATCGCTCCTGTGCGAAGAATTCTCAGAGAAAACGAATAGTGCGGAATTGCATAAATTACTATCGCAGCGAAAAATTCGAAGAAACGAAACCGTACAAGAATATTACCTTATTATGAAAGAAATAGCATCGCGAGGTATGATCGAAAACGACGCGTTAATACAATATGTCATTGACGGCATGCCCGACGAATCTAGCAACAAATTGATTTTACTTGGAACGAAAAAACTGAGTGAATTCAAAGGTCGATTAAAAATTTACGAAACACTTCGAAAGAAACAACAAGAAAGACCAGTAAGAATGAGAGAGAATACAATGAGAAGAATGGATCCAGCAAAAAGAGGCGAGAATTGGGAAAAGATGACATCATTGAAAAAATGGGAAACCACACCAACGAAATTCGAATCGCGTTGTTACAATTGTGGTGATAGAGGACACTTGTCTAGAAACTGTAATCGAAAAGCGCTTGAGAAAAAATGTTATGAATGCAATTCTTTTGGTCATACAGCTGCTGAATGTAAAAAAGACGAGGGTAAGTCACCTGCAATCACACAATCTACTCCTATCGTGAACAGTATTGTAACCACAACGAAGCATGAGATGAAAAAAGATATTTTTATTAATGATGTACGCGTTAAAATATTAATAGATACTGGTAGTTGTGTACGTTTGTTACGCGAAGACGTTTATAAGAAAGTCGCATTGATAGTTTATAGGCGTGTACGACAAAATTAACGGGTTTCGGTAAAGGAAATTGAAACTAAACCTTTGGGTCACGCGCAAATACTTATTAAAATAGATGAAGAGGAATTCCCAGTTACTGTTTATGTGGTGCCGGTTGAATCAATGAAGATGGAAGGGGTGATTGGTTCTGATATAATAAACTTAGCCGAATTAATAATTGATCCGCAAAACATTTCTTTCCGTAAAATTCCATTATCGATGTTTTTAACGCAAATTCCTCCCGACAATAATCAATTAGATTTAAATCATATCCAAAATACTGAAATACGTGACGAATTACGAGAATTAATACATTCGTATAAACCCGAAAAGAAGAAAGACACAAATATAAAGATGCGCATTATCTTAAAAAATGAAAAACCGATAAGTCAAAAACCGCGTAGACTATCCATGCCGGAAAGAGATATCCTACAGAAACAAATCTACGAGTGGCTAAAAAATAATATCATTGAGCCGTGCGCTTCCGAGTATGCAACTAATGTAGTAATTGTAAAAAAAAAGACGGATGTCCTCGAATATGCATTGATTATCGCAAACTAAATAAAATAGTAGAAAAGGATAAATTTCCGCTTCCGCTAATTGAAGACTTACTTGATCGCTTACAAGACGCTCGTGTTTTTTGTACCATAGATTTAAAGAACGGATTTTTTCATGTCGAAGTGGATAACGACAGTAAAAAATATACGGCGTTTGTAACACGCACCGGGCAATATCAGTTTACTAGGATGCCATTCGGACTCTGTAATGCGCCATCGGTATTTCAGAGACTTATTAATAGTGTGTATCGTGAGTTAGTAATTAAAGGTATCGTATTAATATACAGGGTGTCCCGTAACTACCGCAATATCGGGAAATAGGGGGTAGCTGGGGTCATTCTGAACAACTTTTTCCTTGACCAAAATGTTGTTTGAAGCTTCTTTTTTGAGTTATTAGCCAAAAACACTGGCTAATCAGAGCGCCCGAAATCCACGGGCTCAGGCGCGTAACGCACTATGGCGCACGGTCGTGTACGTGGGCCTCGACAGTATCGAGGGAATCTTTGGGGCAAATGTTGCATCGTCTTTAAGCAAGGATAATGTGTAATTTTTGGTTATTCAATCGTAAGAAATAAACTAATAAATCGTTTAATATATCTGTTCGATACTTTTATTCGTTATCCGAAAGGAATAAAATGTTTTAATACTTATGAAAAACGTACCCATTCGTCCACGAATTAACCTGCTTAACATTGTGTGAATCCTGACCTAGGCAACGCTCAACAGCTGATGCTATGGCCGAATCGGCGAACTCACTTCACTATCACTTTCATTGCACGACCACTTTAATATCCAATGTAAGATTTTGAGATGGTGCCACAGGATTAATTGTTCCTGCGTGTAACGAAGTTGGTCACTCACTGATGAATGAATTCGGTACTCTCTAATGAAAAGTTGACCTCACGCCCGAATCAAGATTTATTCACTATTCTGATCGATTTGCCAAGCATTCGTTTCCACACGGACACGCACAGAAACATGTTCGTTACTGCAGCCGGGCGCGTTCTTTTGGTAGTGGGGACTTTGTGGCCCTTGGAGGAGTAAAAATTCGTTGTCCCTGGCGTTTGTTTATTTACAACTGCCCGTGTCCTACGACGTGTCGGCTACAGTAACGAACATGTGCGTGTGCGTGTGGAAGCGAATGCTTGGCAAATCGATCAGATTTGCATCGACCGTAGAGACGATCGAATGAATAGTGAATAAATCTTGATTCGGGCGTGAGGTCAACTTTTCATTAGAGAGTGCCGAATTCATTCATCAGTGAGTGACCAACTTCGTTACACGTAGGAACAATTAATCCTGTGGCACCATCTCAAAATCTTACATTGGATATTAAAGTGGCCGTGCAATGAAAGTGATAGTGAAGTGAGTTCGCCGATTCGGCCATAGCATCAGCTGTTGCGTTGCCTAGGTCTGGATTCGCACAATGTTAAGCAGGTTAATTCGTGAACGAATGAGTAAGTTTAACTAGCTTTTCCTAACATTATTTATGCAAATCGTTTGTCTTAAGACATAATTTATCCACCTGAAACGTACTGATAAAAGAAATATTTTTTTCATAAGTAATACAACACTTTATTCCTTTCGGATAATGAATAAACGTATCGAACACGGTTATTACACGACTTATTAGTGTATTTCTTATTGACGAATAACGAATAATTCCACATTATTCTTAACTAAGACGATGTAACATTTGCCGCACGCTTCCCTCGGTACCCTCGATGTCCCCATCACGACCGACCGCAGGTGATCGGTTCGCACCTGAGCGCGCGTCAGCCGATGCCCAGCGGGCGCTATCATTGGCCAGTGTTTTTCGTTAATAACTCAAAAACACTACTATCCAGAACATTTGGGTCAAGGAAAAAGTTGTTTAGAATCACCCTAGCTACACCCTATACCCCGATGTTCCCTGAGTGTTGTGCCACCCTGTATAGACAACATAAGCATTCCAGCTAAAGACGAAAAGGAATGCTTGATGCGATTAAAGTTAGTTTTACAGATCGCTAGCGAATATGGTCTGAGTTTAAATATGAAGAAATGTAAATGGATACACAAGCGTATTGAGTTTTTAGGTCACCACGTCGAAAATGGGAAAATCTATCCATCTGAGGAAAAAATAAAAGCCGTTGTAAATTTTCCAGAACCAAAAAGTATAAAAAATGTACAAAGCTTCTTAGGAGTGTCAGGTTATTTCCGTAAATTTATTTCACATTATTCAATTATAGCAAAACCTCTTAGTGACATGTTACAAAAGGATAAAAGATTTGAATTTAATGATTCGTCAAAAATCGCATTTAACGAACTTAAAACAAGGCTTTGTCAAAATCCAGTGTTAAAGATTTGTAATCCGGAACATGAAACCGAATTACATACAGACGCATGTAAAGAAGGGTTTGGAGCTGTTCTGATGCAACGACGTCCTGAGGATAAAAAATTACATCCCATTCACTACATGAGTCGTAAAACGAAATCAGAAGAAAGAAATTACACCAGTTACGAACTCGAAGATCTCGCTATTGTTAGAGCTCTTGAAAAATTCAGAACTTACTTATTAGGAATACATTTTAAAATATTTACAGATTGTGCCGGGTTTCAAAAAACAATGAGTAAAAAAGAGTTAATCCCACGTATCGCTAGATGGGCTCTTTTCCTGGAAGACTTTCATTATTTAATAGTACATAGACAGGGAATAAAAATGAAACATGTTGACGCTTTGAGCAGAAATGCTATTATGACGATAAATAAAGAATCAATTAATCCAAAAATTAAGAAACTACAACAAGAAGATACAGAAATTAAAGTAATTACCGAAATTTTGAAAGATAGACCGTATAAAGATTTTTGCATACGAGACGGTTTAGTTTATAAATTTGTTGATGGGCGAGAATTATTAGTAGTGCCGCGAGTTTTACAGAATGAAATTATTCAGGAAGCTGATCAAAAGGGACATTTTGCAGTTATGCGAACTGAAAACATTATTAGTCAAAACTATTTTATTCCAACTGTATCCCATGTATTTTGGTGAATAGAAAATCGGGTAAGCAGGAAGGATTTTTATATGCTCTTATTAAAGTGAACATTCCATTACATACTTATGACGTCGATCATTTGGGACCTTTGGATTCCACCCACAAAACTTATAATCATATTTTTGCCGTAATTGATAGTTTTACTAAATTTGTCTGGTTATATGCAACAAAATCGACGACGGCGCGCGAAGTTATAAATAAATTAGAAATTCAAAGGAATATATTTGGAAGTCCATTGCAAATTATATCCGATAAAGGGACTGCTTTTACTTCCCAAGAATTTAAAGACTATTGTAGAGTTTTAAAAGAAAAGTAAACACTTTATTAATGGTGGGGTAGATTAATACAATGCGAAACAACAACTAAAACTAACTACAGCGTGCTCTCTCCACCGCGTCGTGCACCCATCTCCTCGCTCAGGTCCCACACGCACGCATCCGCATCCGCGCACGCATACCCGGTGTCCCTACACTATTGTACAAGTGAAAATATAAATCACATTCTAATCACGACCGGTCTGCCTAGATCTAACGGACAAGTAGAGAGACTTAACAGAACTATCATTTCTACACTTTCAAAATTATCCATAGAAGACCCTAGTAAATGGTTTAAACATATGTATAAATAAATTGCAAAGAGTTTTAAATTCCACGTTCCAACGGAGTATCGGGATGACTCCTTTCGAATTACTATTTGGCGTAAAAATGCGTGACAAAGACGACTTGTTATTAAAAGAAGTAATTGAAAAGGAACCCCTACTTCAGTTTGAAAAGGATCGTGATGAACTGCGAGAAAAGGCTAAGACACAACTAAGTAAAATTGAAGAAGAAAATCGGAAAGTATTTAACAGAAAACGTAAAAAACCATATAAGTCTAAGTTAAATGATATTGTGGCGATAAAACGCACCCAAATGGTTCCAGGTCGAAAATTGCGTGCGAAATTTTTAGGACCTTACCGTATTATAAAAGTTAAGCCTAATGACACGTATGACGTAGAAAGGATAGGTGTAAGAGAAGGTCCAAAAACAACTGAATTTAAGAAGCAGTGGCAAAAAGAAGATTCATCCGAGGCGTATGAATTGCAGGTTGGCCGATTGTAGGATGAATACCTAGATGTGTGTGTGTGTGTGTGTGTGTGTGTGTGTGTGTGTGTGTGTGTGTGTGTGTGTGCGCGCGTGCGTGCGTGCGTGTGTGCGTGTGCGTGTGTGTGTGTGTGCGTGTGTGCGTGCGTGTGTGTGCGTGTGTGAGGCGTTGCGTGTGCCGCAAAATGCGTCAAAAACGTTGAACAAAAGGCGCGATTGACGAAGGAACGTTAGCCGAAAGCACGGTGTGAAGAGCGACAGATGAAGTGCTTCTATAATAAACCACTTGTTTTCCTATACTACTAATAAGACCAATAATAACATACGGCTCCCCAACATGGTACAATACAAGATCCTCAATTATGGAGAAACTGAGGATCTTTGAAAGAAAATGCCTTCGAACATGCACCGGTATAAACAGGAGCGAAAAATCCAACTACAAACAATATGCAAACAACAAAACACTATACGACACTGCAAATATCCCAAGAATAGACAACTTTATCATAAAACTAACTAGAGACTACTTCACCAATATTACAAAAATAAAACACAACCACCTCATAAACAGCTCACTATACCCACACGACGAATTCTACAAAAAAACCCTAGCATCCGGCAATATCCCACCAGAAGCCTTCCTCCTACTAGACAGAACAGGCAGAATCACAGACAAAAACAATATCCCGATAATCTACCATATCCAGCGCCCAGCAAATAATAAAAAAATACTATATGAACCTCACACAGATAGCAAAAACACCACCTACCGCATAGCATATAACACAGGCATACCAAACTAGACGCAACGAACAAATACCACCATAACACAGATAAATACTGGTGGCTATCCAAGCCCGGCACAAGCAAGGAGTAAACCACACCACCGCAGTTTTAACATAAGTTACCCATCCCATCCCATCATACATAAAAGTATACGCTATGTAAATATTGTAAATAATGCAGATTTTGGTGAGTGCCCCTTTTATAAGCTTAAATTAATCCTAACCTCTCCTATTATGGAAGAAAGAGTATAAACATTCCGTTTTTTTTTTAATTGCTTCCCAGCATTACTTGTTACGGATCACCCCAACCCCAATTCCACTGTCTAGCTGCAACGGACATCCAAGCAAAAACAAGACAAAATTAGGGAGAACCCCAATGTTACCTCCTAGAAAACCCCCCTTTTATACGCTGCGAGTGTCACCATCCCGACCATGCAGCCACATGTACCAAACTAGTTTCTAACATAGATTATTCACTATAAGACATCAATGTATTCACACCATGTATCTATTGTATTATGAATAAAAACTACTTCTATCTATCTATCTATCAGTGCCTAGAAATACGAAGGTCTCGGGTTCGATTCCCGATGACTTCCCTTCATTTTTATAAAGTTCCTACATGTATGTCTTACAGTAAAAGTGTTTAGTAAATTTATACCGTTCCCAGTCAATGTATGCTTAAAATGCATATAACCTACCCTACAATCGTACGAAAATGCATACATTGACTGCATCACGATTTTACTCTAGCACATATAACAAGCCAACGCTTCAGTTTTGCTATGATTCTACGTTGACAGTCGTCCTGAGTAGCCGCCATCTCGTCACCACTACCTGAGTTAAGTTTGTGATGTCACATGCTCTGTTTTAACGGCAATATTAACAGCGGGTGGCGGAACTCGCCTGTGGGAATGCAGTCAGAATGTTCTGTTTTTCTTCCTTATATGAGATCATTTTGTACTGGGTGAGCGCTCATTCGAAAGAGGAAGGTTCAACGCGGAGCGCTGCAGGCCCCGCTTGTCCATTTTTGCTTACACTTTGAACACTCATATTATTAGATATCAACACAATCTCATTGAAGCAGCATCGGCCCTTGTGTTGACTCCGTCGCAGCGCGAGCGTTGGCATTACAATGTTATCCACAGTAAAGAACATGTGCGTCTGCGTGTGGAAGCGAGTGCGAACGTCTAAGATGGCAGTGCCATGCTGCTAACCTAACGAGAAACATGAATCGTACAAACGCAGAATATTACACAATGTTCAGACGTAGGAACAATAAATTGTTTCTAGATATCCCCACATTTCACAGTGGCACGTGAAAGTGTCCGTGAAGTGAAGTTTTCGTGAAGTGAAGTGCTCGTGCAAGGGTACTAAGCCGGCCGTAACATCAGCCGTTGAGCGTTGCTTCGGTCAGAATTCGCACTGGTTCCGGGGCACAATGAAGACGGTGTGTGACGCCGCCATGCCCCGGGCCGCCCCTCCGCGAGGGCGCGCGGTATACTGGTGGTCGCGGGAGATCGCGGACCTCAGGGCGGTATGTATCCGCGCGCGGCGCCGGTACACGAGGGCCCGGCGCCGGGGGTGCCGTGCTGTGGGATCGGTGGCTCTGCTGTACGGGAAGTACAGAGAGGCGCGGGTGGCACTGCGACGCTCTATCGCGGTGGTCAAGGCCCGCGCCTGACGCGAGCTTCTGGACGTTGGACCGGAGCCCGTGGGGGCGCCCGTACCTGATGGTCATGGGCAAGATGCGACCATGGGCGCCCCCATTGACGCAGGCGATGGAGCCCCGACTGCTGTGGGGCGTCTTGGACGCTCTGTTCCCTGCAGCCGGTGGCGGGGAGGATGCGTCCCGGTCGGTGGTCGGTCCCTCGCTACGTCCCGGGGCGGGGTGGTGTTGGCGGTGTCGCTAGACATCGTCATTGCCTTCAACTCCGTACCCTGGGGGGCGATAAGGGGGGCGTTAAGGGGGGGCGCTAATCCGTCACCGAGTGCCTCCCTATCTCAGAAGGATTCTCGGGTCCTACCTGTCCGGCAGGTGCATAGAATACCCGGGGAGGGACGGAGTGGAGACCAGGAGTGAGGATTGCGGGGTCCCGCAGGGGGCGGTCCTGGGCCCGTTGTTGTGGGCGATCCTGCCGAGCCTGGAGAAGTGGCTGGGCAGATCGTGGGGCAGACTGACATACCGGATGACGCAGGTGCTCACCGGGCATGAGTGCTTCGGGGAGTACCTGCAGCGCATCCGTAGGGAGGAGACGGCGCAGTGCTGCCACTGCGGCGAGGAAGTGGACTCGGCGAGGCACACGCTGGAGGAGTGCCCAGCCTGGGCAGCGGAGCGCCGAGTCCTGAGGCGAGCGATGGGCTCGGACCTCGCGCTGCCGGTGGTCGTCGCCGGCATCTTGCGCGACCGGGCGGCTTGGAGTGCCCTGGCCTCCTTCTGCGAAGACGTCATGTTGCAGAAGGAGGCGGCGGAAAGGGGCAGGGAGCGGGCAGACCCAGTCCGTGGCAGGGGTGGTGCCGGTAGGAGGGGGCGTGGGCGTCCATAGCCCCCCCGTGTCCGACTGGGATCCCCGGGGGAACGGGATGGTGGGGACCACAGGCCGTCTGATCTGGCGGCCATTGCACGTGGCAAGTGAGGGACCGCATTGCGTAGTGGCTGCGCGATGCGGCAGTGGGTATTTCATTGCAGATTTTGGACGGACCTTCTTTATAGTTTGAGGCATGGCATGGGAGGGCACGGTGTTGCGTCCGCAAGGGTTCCATGTGCCCTACCAAGTCGCTTAGGAAGGCCACCGTGTGGGTTTTAGTCGGTAGGAATCCGACACTACCCCGGTCTCTCCCCAGAGGCCGGGGCGGCTCATGAAAGATTTCCCACACGTTAAAAAAAAAAAAAGGTCAGAATTCGCACAATGTCAAGCAGGTTAATTCGTGAACGAATAGGTAAGTTTAACTAGCTTTTCCTAACATTAGTTATGCAAATGGTTTTTCTTAAAACATAATTTATCCACCTAAAAACGTACTGATAAAAAAAATATTTTTTTCATAAGTAATAAAACACTTTATTCCTTTCGGATAATGAAGAAACATATCGAACACTGTTATTACACGAGTAATTAGTGTATTTCTTGTTTATGAGTAACGAATAATTCCACATTATTCTTAATTAAGACGATGTAACATTTGCCGCACGCTTCCCTCGGTGCCCTCAATGCCCCCATCACAACCAACCGCAGGTGATCGGTTCGCGCCTGAGCGCGCCTCAGCATATGCCCAGCGGGCGCTATCATTGGCCAGTGTTTTTCGTTAATAATTCAAAAACGAAACTACAAATTACATTTTGGTCAAGGAAAAACTTGTTCAGAATTACCCCAGCTACACCCCAGCTACACACCAATCCCCGGTGTTCGCTGGCTTTTGTGCCACCCTGTATAGGTGCTACTTACAGAAGTAACATCTAAGCGAAACCCACTCCACTTTATATCAATCTGCCAAATGTCTACTGAACAAATTGCATAGATCATTGGGGTTAATAAATAAAAAAAATGTTCTAAAGTAGGTAAATTTGGTATATATAAGATGTGGTCATAATTGTGCGAGAACATAGGAATCAGATATATCATATGATTTGCGGCTAATCGTATGAATTTATGTTGGGGACTTTCCAAGGTCCGAATATATTAATCAAAGTGGGGTGACCAGACTAATGATCCATATTCTAGAATTGGTCTGAGAATGCTACAGTACAATAGCCCAAGGGTTCCAGTATCCTTGACAAATTTCGCAGTTCTATGAATGAGTCCTAAAGTTCTGAATGCTCGGGAGGTGATAATTTTATAGTGTTGTGTGAACGATAGGTCATGAGAGTGTGGGATATGGTGATATGGTTTGAGAAAGAGGATGGAATAACTTCCCCTTCAATACTTGCAACTAGCTTTATTACACTGAGGTGTGGTACACGCTCGCGATACTCGCGACTACACGTATTCAATTCTTTACCACGACTCTCTTTGAACTCTGCTCAAACTCTGCCTCGCACACGCATCATTCACTCCATATATTCTCTCGCTTGCAGCTTCTCTCTCATTCTATCCCTCATTCGTTCTCACTCATTCGGACCCACACACACACCCTTGCCACGTGTCAAAGGTCGACAACGGGTCACCATGCACTCGAGGCTTCTCGTGCATTCCCAGAAAGCATTCGCTCTTTCCTAGAGATAAATACTCGCTCGACGTTTCCACTAACACTCTTCATTCGCACCTTACGCTACATTCAATACTTCCTGTCACACTACGGTTTTGACCCAAACATAAGGCGGAGACGTGGCGCCGGCTTATCGCCGCCACAAGAGAATAAGATGTCGAGATCGCTAATTGCGTCAAAACCACAAGCAATATTTTGGTCAAGGAAAAAGTTGTTCAGAATTACCCCAGCTACACCCTATTTCCCGATGTTCCCTGGGTTTTGGGCCACCCTGTATGCAACGCGAAGCATACCGATATGAATCATTTGAAAATTATAAACGCCAAAACTTGTAATACTACTAATTACTCTTTCGGAATTTCTTCCTTACATGCTTGGAGTAGATGCTTTGAATGTTTATTACATGTAGCATACAACTTGCCTTTTAAACAATGCATTGTAAAGTCACAGAGATGACGGCACTACGAAACGAGAGGAAACAGTCCACGCAAAAAAAGGTATAAGAAAAGGATGGGATTGTTAATTGGTTTTGTCAAGCAAGGGAGGGGCTCATCCAATGATGAGAATGCTGCAAGACGTTTTTTCGCCTATGCAGAACTTTCTGCACTTACTGGAATTGACATCGCATTAATTAAAAGGTTTCACACAATACTTCAAGGTACTTCCTCCCCATTTGAAATATTCGTACAAAAATTCCACACATACAGTCAGGAGACTGCGAAATATTTTATTACTCATTATCCACAAATTATTAATACATGGGGATGAAATAATAAAACGTGCGTTACTGCCAATTGGGCAACTGTCTGAAGAAGCGCAAGAAACAGGACACAAGGACTTTCAAAAATTTAGAAACCGGTACTCAAGAAAAATTTCAAGAACAGCTACAAACGGAGATGTATTCCATAGACTACTTTTGACCTCCGATCCATACATTTCAACATTTAGAATTAAATCATACAATAGGAAACCTAAGGCACTAGATCCGGAAGCAGCAGAGTTAATAGTATAGGGTACCTTTCCCGTCACATGCGGCGCACAGTGGTCCGGATCAAGAAATTTGGTGATATTTTACTATAACTCTCGAACCATAAGAGATATCGAAATGAAATTTGCACTAAACTTCATGAAAAAATTATTCTTATCCGCTGATCATTATTGTAATATATGTATGTTTTTTACTCATTTTTTAGGTAATTGTTTAAATTTTGGGTTAAAATAATTTTTAAAATTGTTTATTTCTCTCCCTATTTAGTACTTTTTCAGAAATTTATCGAACAGTGTTAGTTGCGGTAACGTCCCATGCACTTTATAAGCTCAAGCTGTATTGAGTTATTAAAAGTTACGAGGATACATTAACAATTCTAGTACCTCCCGACGATAAAATAGGCACTGATTCGTCCACGCATTTCCCATCTTAGCGGCTCCCAGTGACGAAATAAGCGCTTAATATGGAAAAAACTATTAACAACCGGTCCTCGGTTCCGTAGTCTCGCCTCTGCCTTCGGTTTGCAACAATATTAACAAAATATAAGAAATATTGTTTCTTATCGTTGGTATATGTGCTTACCTTAATTTATCAATAAACGTATCAAAAACTGCTATTCTATTTACTATTATTCATTTTATGGTTTCTTAATATAAACGCATTGTATCTTAATATAAAAGTGTCACTCATTGAACAACTGTATTAAATTAGAATCCACAACCGACTCTTCGCGAAGCTAACAGCCAAATAAAAGTTGTTGCAGAGACATACATTTGTTCCAGCCCTTTTTCCCCACAAACCATGTACCTTACCATTGTACGTAGAGCTTTTAACATGAATGATTAAAAACGCACTTAAGCCTCGTTGTGCAGGAGTCGTATGACAGAACATTTTATATTCGATTTAACTGAACGCCTACGACCAGCCCATCAGAAACAATATACTTTCATGAATAAATCATTCGTTGCTACTCCTACAGCTGGTGGCACTGTCGAACAAATTTCCAGGCATTCTACCTAACTGCCTGCTTTACTCCGGTCTGTTATATTCAATATATTCATTTTAATAATACTATCAGTGATACGTAGATAGAATGATGACAGAAGGGCCCCGACTCCTTGACCGTCGACCATGGCCTGTATGCGTGCACTCACACAAACAACGGGAAGCATGCAGGTATACGCCATGTGCGAGAGAGACACTCGATTTCGTATTTTTCGTTTTTCGTCTCGATAATTGCATAAATGAAATTTTCGCGAGCAGACTTCACCCCCCGTCTGGTGCATTTGAACGCCAATAAACACCATTCGTTGAGAACAATGGTATTTTTTAAAACTATAAGCTTGTACAAAATTGTAGACAATAAGATGGCTGCCGACATCTCGTCACATTTCACGTTTACCAATATTGAACAATTTCATGGTTTATTCACTGATATCACACCAGACCGCCCTTCATTGTTTTTTTCACAATTTATCACTTCTGGAAGGCGAGTACCGTAATCTACAATTTGCACGCAGCGGACGTAGGCATAGTTCAATGATTCTCCTCCGGATGCGTATATGGTATATTTTAGTTACTTTCACCACAGACGAAATATAAGAATAGACAAATCACCTTATGGACTTTCGTGCTCCAACGTGACCATGCGAGAGAATTCCCTGTCCCGGGCGAAGTGCACTAATCCAGATTTTACTGAAAATATGCAGGGTGGCACAAAACCCAGGGAACATCGGGAAAATGGGGTGCAGCTGGAGTGATTCTGAACAACTTTTTCCTTGACCAAAATGTTATTTATACTTTCGTTTTTGAGTTATTAATGAAAAACACTGACAAATGAGAGCGCCCGCTGGGCATCGACTGACACGCGCTCAGGCGCGAACCGATCACCTGCGGCCGGTCGTGATGGGGGCATGGAGGGCACCGAGGCAAACGTGCGGCAAATGTTACATCGTCTTAATTAAGAATAGTGTGGAATTATTCGTTATTCATGAATAAGTAATACACTAATAAGTCGTGTAATAACCGTGTTCGATACGTTTATTCATTATCCGAAAGGAATAAAGTGTTTTATTACTTATGAAAAAAATATTTTTTTTATCTGTACGTTTTCAGGTGGATAAATTATGTTCTAAGAAAAACGATTTGCATAACTAATGTTAGGAAAAGGTAATTAAACTTACCCATTCGTTCACGAATTAACCTGCTTAAGTATGTGGGAATCCTGATGACACGCGCATTAACGAACGTAGGCGTGATTGTAGTGCGTGTGGAAACAAGTGCGAATCAGATCGGTATCGATCGCCGAGACGTGCGTTTCGTGGCATAAAATTGTTAAGATAGGTCAGGATCGGTGCAATGACCAACTGCCATGGACCAACTTCCGTCGAAGCAGATTACTTCGCGAACGAAAGGGTAAGTTTATTTAACTATCTTTTTCTAAGATTAATTATCCAAACATTTTTTTCGTAAGTAATAAAACACTTTATACGTTTCGGATAACGAATAAAAGTATGGAACAGTTATTAAACGACTTGTTAATTTAATTGTTATTTATGAATAACGAATAACTAAACATTATTCTTAATTTAAGACGATGTAATATTTTCCGTACGTTGCCCCTCGATGCACCCGATCACGACCGCGCGCATTGGCCAGTGTTTTTCGATAATAACTCTAAAACGAAGTTTCATACAATATTTTGGTCAAGGAAAAAGTTGTTCAGAATCACCTCAGTTACCCCACACTTCCGAATACGGCGAGACTTACGGGCCACTCTGTATTAATGATTTATTATTATATTTCAGATAAAAAAAATTATAAAGCGGCTATTATATAGCCCCCGCGGTGGCCGCCGGGCGGCAGAGGCGGGGGCAACCCGTAATTTTGTATTTTTACGGATAAATAAATTAATATATATTTATAAATCATTACGTGTCTTCATTTTTTATTCCTTCCTTTTATTCCTTTTAGCTAGTAATTAAAAAAAACTGAGCCCGAGGGGGCTCGAACCTACAAAAAAGTTTTTGTAAAAGTTGTTCAGAATCACCTCAGTTACCCCACACTTCCGAATACGGCGAGACTTACGGGCCACCCTGTATAAACAACTTTATTCACTAGGCAACAAACAATATAAACTTTAGCTCTTTGGCAATGATAAGTCTTACTGTGTTCACTGATTCTGTAATAATGGCTAGTGAGCGTCTCCAAGCGACGCTATAAGATACGGTCGGTAAAGAAGAGAGAAGTGGTGTCACCACAGGTGTTTGTATCGGGTGTGTCCGACGATGGCATCCCCATTAGCGTCTAGCGTGTATAGTGTGTGATTCATATATCTGTTTTAACGAGTTGCACCAACGCGTTTCTTCACGAGTATGCCCTCATTTAGTAAAGCCTTCTTGTTTCCCACTTTTCTTACTTGCTAAAATACACGGAATGCAATTCGCGATGCATTGCTCAACTTTTACTCTCAACTTCGGTATGAAATAACTTTGCTTGAGTAATTCCGCAGTGACTCTAACTACGTAATGACCCTTTTGATGAATTGTCTTTATAATCTCGTTTTGCATTGACTCGGGAACTACTAGAAGATCTAAACCGTTTTGAGATCTATACAATAGATTTGACCTTATGAAGTAATCTTCATACGCTTGACTCTCTAAAATCTTAAGTATGTGCGTCAACATGTTGCATCTTGTTTCCTGCTCGATGCTCAATCGTATACTTATAATCCTCGAGACGTAAAGCCCACCGTACTATCCTCAATGATAATTCTTTTTTATCCATTGTACGCTGAAAAGCAGCGCAATCAGTTACTATCTTAAATTCGATACCTAACAGGAAGACTCTAAATTTCTTTAACGCTGTGACGATCGCAAGTGCTTCCAATTCATAACTCGGATACTTGCGTTCCGCTTCACTTGTTTTACGGCTTAAATAGTATATCGGATGGAGCTTTCGATCTTCCGGCGACCTCTGTAAAAGCACAGCTCCATAGCCACATTGACTAGCATCTGTATGCAATTCACTCTCATGAGCGGGATGGTAAATCTTTAACACCGTTTTTTTTAGCTAGGGCGTCTTTCAACAAACAAAAAGCATTTCGCTCCTTTTCGGTAAACTTAAAGTTTTCGTCTTTGCGCAAAAGGTCAGTCAAAGGCTTTGCAATACTGGAATAATTAGCGATGAACTTTCGGTAATAACCAGTAAGCCCCAGAAAACTCTGAACATCTTCCTGATTTCGGCTCCGGAAAAAATGCCACGGCTCGTGACTTATCGGGAGACGGATGCAATGCCTCTTTCTATCACATAACCTAGAAACACACCCGCTCTCCTATACTTACAGACGACTGATCGCACCCATTAATATCAGCTAGAACGGCAAATTGGTCGTCTCTCGCTACTGCCACCTCGCTCGGCTTGATGATGATTTCCGCCTGCAATAAAACGTCGCGCCCAACAATCATATCTAATGTTGTAACGGAATTTGGAACTACATATACCGTTGCCGGAAATTCTTCGCTGTCTACTCTAATCGTGGTTAGAAAACATCCCCGCGGCCTGATTTCAGCTTGACCTAAACCAGAGCCGGGCAACATCTTCCCCGCCGTAACTACGGAACCCCCATCATACATTGTCGGTTCTCCCACTACTAAGCACCATTCGTCACTTGTCTTTATCGCCTACGGTCCTACTGCAAGTACATATAGATACATAGCACAAACAGTCCCATAGGCTTTGCGTGAATTGTAGATGCTAGTCACATAGTGGGAGACGCTGGTTGGGCTTGAGAAGAGGGGAAAGGAATCGCGTGTGGCCCGCGGGCCGCCAGTTGCCCGGCTCTGACCTAAATCAATTAACGGAAGCTGAGTGTTACTTAGTTTAGTTGATCTCAACTCGCGGTAAATCTTCCCACGGACCAATGTTACACGACTGCCCGTGTCAAAAAGAATCTGTACCTTTACGCCACGAATTACCACCTCTTTGCACATGCCATCGTTCAACGTGATAGAAATATTGTTCACGGCTGCTTCGCCTCTGACATTGTTCTTTTGCCTACCTATCGCATTCATATTGCACTCAAGAGACCTGTGCCCGAACTGATTACAGTTGAAGCATCTCGGGCCCAACCTCCTCGACGGACAATCATTACTCGAATGCCCCAGATGACCACAGTTATAACATCGTACCACCTGGACTCGGGTTTCCGACCTCCTCGATGATTCGTGCGGCGTCGTTTTAGTTGTCGTCACTCTTCCTCGGACGTTCCTGGAACCTCGCGTCCGACTTGCGTCCCATATCTCTGCGTATGCTCGTAGACGCTCCTTGAAGTCTCTCAGCTTCCTCGCCCCGTAGAGGATTGCCTCGTTCACTTCGTCGTCTGGAATTCCTCGAATCACATACCTTATCAGTGCTTCGTCCTCAATCGTACCTCTGGCTGCCAGCTCTTTCATTATCAAATAGTATTCCTGCAATTTTTCCTCCTTTCTCATCCTCCTTTCCGACAGCATGTGATGCAATCTTGCACTGTCAACTTTTGTGGAAAATTCGTCCTTCAACATGGTCTTTAGTGTCTTCCAATTTTTTATGACACCTTCGCTCTGAACATAAAGTTTGGCCAATCCTGTTAGAGATCGCTTAGCAAATATTACTTTTTGTAATTCGTTCCAGCCAAAAGCGCGGCTGTATCTTCAAAATCTGCTGCCCAACGCTCAATGGGATAAGCGTCGCTGCCATCAAAAGTTCTAATAGAGCTCTCAACATTTCTAAATGTCAGGGAAAAGTCATGACGTCTTGCAGCTGCTACGTCCTGCCGTTTTGCCGGTAATTCAGTATTCTCCTCGATCCCTTCATTACCGACTGCGTTTTCGTTATTGGCCCTGTCTGCGACCGGATCGTCTTTTCCGCCATCGTCCTCGTCAGGGTTCTCATCGTCATCACCATCACCATCATTATCGCTTTGGCGAAGGGTGTCCAAATTCATCAGACCGCTGCAAATGCGTTTAACTATTTCTTCATTGGTCCCTTCGTAGTCTAAACAAAGAATGTTGCAAATAGCGATTAGATCGCGCTCTTCGAAGGTTTCCTGAATAAACGCCACCTTATCGTGATGCTCGGCACTTCCGTCATGAAATGCGAACCCTTCGAAGCTTCTCAATCGACTACGATTTTTTCGATTGCCGATATCACCGAACACCAACTGATGAAACGCTCGAATCACCTTCACAGGAGCCACTGTAATGTTTTTTTCCACTCTAGCGTTTTTGTTTTAAACACTCCATCGTGCTTGAATTAACCTCAACCTCGTCTCGTAAATTCCAACTCGATATTCCTTGAACAAATCGTGAATGCTCGTGTCGCGTTCACTTGTCAATCCAATATGGCGTCCGAAAACTCGTCGTTATGGACCACGTGTAAGCGTGCGTCCCTTCTTGTCGTCTTTCGAAGTGGTTTGACGTCGTCGTCGTGACTGCTTCGTCTCTGCACGTTTTCCATACGGCTCCTCGTCTTTCGCAGTCTGCACCCACGTCTTCGGATACAGAACGCGTCGTCTTACGTCGTATAAAGCCGATATCGCCTCGCACAAATTCTTCGTCCTTGCACGACCCCTTGTCGATTCAATCCTGGCTCGAGCCGCCACTTATAGGGATTTAACCCCCTTTGTTTGTATTACTAGCTATTTATTAACAATGTTAGAATCCTCCCTCGATCACTCACGCTACAAGCCATTCTCGTCTACGCCGTTGTTCTCTCTTTTTCGCTTGCCGATCGGCACGCCACAGTCACGCCGATCTTAGGGCGCGAAGAACAAATCCTTTTCAAACAATATTCGCTCCTACATATGTATAGTTCCAAAATCATATATTCTAGTTGTTATCGAAAACAATAATAAATAAGAATGAAATTATTAATACCCTGATAAGTAAAAATTGTACAAACCATATCGTGTTTGGTGTCATTTTAATCAGGAGATTGTAACGAACATTTTCGTAAAATTTCATTCAAAACGGACCAAAATTGAACAAGTTTTAATCTTGTATTTTGATCGCGTTAGTATTGTCACACGTACACGGGTATTTAAACTTGCTTCTTTCCTGCTCGCTGCCTCGAGTCTCGGCTGCCGCAACATTGAAGGTGACCTGCCGCTCGAGAAACGTGTCTGCACACAATTACTGTTCGCATTCGGTCCGAGCGAGGTACACTAATCGAGACAGCCGATTCGAATTTACATCCAAATTTATGATCTCAATACTAATTACCTTATTGCTAACAACTAATATACACATATTCTAGTTGTCATCGGAAACAATAATAAAGGGGAATAAAATTATTAATACCACGATAAGTAAAAATTATCCAAACCATATTGTGTTAGGTGTCATTTTAATCAGGAGATTGTAACGAACATTTTGGTAAAATTTCATTTAAAACAAACCAAAAATGAAGAAGTTTCAATTTCTAATCTCGCTTGCATCAGTGTTGGCTCTCACCGATATTCCATCTGGGTTCAGATTACATGCTCGGCGCTTCACGCTTCGCTGGTTCCAGGGGGGGACCACCAAGTAGTGGGGATAGAAATGAACACTAATCGTAGACACAATTTTGAACAGTAATCGAGACATTACTGTACATTAATTCATTCCTATACCACTCATTTGCAGTGACGTCCGACAAAATAGATTTACTTTAAGTCCGACAAAATAGATAGACTTTAACCACTCAAAGTGTATCGACATATTGAAAGTTACGAGGTTGCATTATTAACAATCCTGTCCCTCCCGGTGATGAAATAGACACTGGTTCGTCCACGCACTTCCTATCTTAAGCGGCTCCCAGTGATTAAATAAGCACTGGTTCGTCCGTGTAACTAACAAACTCTTAAACAACCGATCCTCGGCTCCAGTGGCGGCTCGTACCTAAAATTAGTGAGGCTGCTGCCCCAGAAAACTTTAGCCTTTGTTTTAAAATTGTGTAAAAGGCACTGCGGGAACGACAGTGCTCTCTCCCTAGCAGCACGCATGCGGCTTCATAAACTGTGAAGCGCATAGTTCCATACAAAGATTTTTATATCTTTTTCATGAACTGGGGGATGGCTTAATGATTATATAATAATAATACTTTATTTCGCCGCCTGTCTTTCGGCTCTGCGGCCACTCCTTATCTACAACCTTCTGCTTACATTTTATCTTACTGTCCAACTTACATATTTACAGACTAATATTTTTTTTATCCTCCTGTTCCCTACAAACTGTTATCGTTACTATTGCCTTCGTCTTTGGTTTTTCTAACCTATTACTTCCTCCATCTCTTTCCTCCTCTCTTTCCTTCTCAACCCCAGCTGTTTCCCCCTTTCTCTGCCTTTCCCATCGTCTCCGACTCCTTTATGCTTCCTGGCCATCTCCTCATCTTCACGCACTCCCAGGCCAAATGTTCCAGCATCTCCTTCTCTACCCCACACTGTTCGCATCTCCCCCTGTCCTCCAGTTCCCAATACCTATTTGCTCTCTCTTCGTTCCCGCATCTTAGCCTGGCCATCTCCTTCATGCCTTTATCCCTTTTTTTTCATCTTCAAATATCTTGGCCATCCCAACACCTTAATCTCCTCGTATCTTGGAGCAAACCTGGAACTCCTCACCCTTTCCCTTCTTTCTTGCTCCTGCACCTCTCTGTCCCTTGCCCCAGTTCCTTCCATGCCTCTTCCCTTCTCTCCGCCTCTCTCCCCATGTAGCCGCATCTTCTAAAGTATTCCTCCCTTTCTCTTCCCCACCTTGTCCATTTCCCCTTTCTTCATCCTTTCTTCATTCTTCCCAGCATTCTCTCACCAAGGCGCTGACCTTCCCCTTCTTCTTTTCATTTCCTCCCTCACCAGGTAACATCTCTCCTTCCACCCCCATACCTTCACTCCATAGGCCGCCACACTCCTTACTATAGCGTCGAACATCCTCCATCTCCACCTCGCGTCCCCTCTGAATTTTCTTTCGCCTATACTCCATATCATCCCCATTACTAATCTGGCCTTCTTCGCCCTTTCCCCTACGTGTGCCTCATCCCCGTTTCCTCTACCCAACCTGTACCTCAGGTAGCAGAATTCTTTTACCTCCTCTAGCCGCTCTCTTCCACTCTTAGCTCCTCTTCCTCTTTATCCTCCTCCAACCCTTCTTTTTCCACCTCTGCTTCCTCTCTTCATTCCTCTTCCTCCATTTCCTCCCTCCCCCAACAATGTTCTAAAATGTTCCTCCCATTCTTCCATCTCTATCCTTTAGCATACCCCCACGCTTCTTTCCCTAAATTTATTTGTATATTTCCATGCCTGCGCCTTATTCTTTACCCCTTTCACTTCGATCTCCTCCTTTTCCCTCTGTTCCTTCTCCTTTCCCTTGCAGAATCTTTTGTAATTCGCTCTCCTGCTCTTATAACTCTCTACCTCCTCTGCTCCTGTCATCACCCTTTTCCAACTGTTCCTCAGCTCCTTCTTTCTCTCTCTACACTCTTTATCCTACCATGTTCTTCCTCCTACATCATTTTTCCATCCCCTCTCTACTCCTACCCCCTTCCATTCCAAACCTTCTACTCCCTCCCTGTACCTTTCTATATCCTCCTTGCTCCAGAACTGTACCTCTCTGTCTTCCTCCTTCTGCTTCTTCAACCTTCCTTCCACTGACTCTTTCATTGTTACTATTAGCGGTTGGTGGTCAGAATCTATCCTGTCCCCAACCCTAAATTCCTCCACTCTCTCCCATGTCTCTTCGTTTACTATACCGTAGTCTATTACCGTTCTCATCCTTCCTCTGAAGAATGTCCATTCTCCCCTCTCATCTCCGTCTTTGTTCCCATTGAGTAGCGTCCGTCCCCTTTCCTCATTAACGTTTCTCCTTCTTTGTTTTTCTCCTTGTCCTCCGTCTCCCTAGTTATCACTCCTCTCTCTCCACACCCCCAGCTTCGTCTTCCCTCCTCCCCCACTCTGGCTTTAAAATCCCACGCTATTAATAACATCTCTTCCTCTACCTCTCCAACTATTTCAGCTAACTCTCTCAATTTCACTTCCTTACCCTCTCTGTTGTACACCACCACCACCACTCCCTCCTCTCCTTTTATACTTATTTGCCTTTTTACTATTCCCTCTCTCTGCTGTATCCTTTCATCTCCTCCCTTGCTCATCTCTCTTCTTACTCCCGTTATAAGCCCACCTTCGCCCCCCCGCCCCTGCTGGCCGCTTGGCATTTCAAAATCCATTCTGACGGCAACCTCTCCTTCCAGGATCTCCAATTCTTCTCGTCCACCCAAGTTTCCACCAGTCCCACTACGTCGAATTGCTGTAAATATTGCCAGAACTTCCTATCTTTGTTTCCTATGCCCGCCACATTCCAAATTATCATTTTACACTCCGATACTTCTTTCTCTTCTCCTCCCCCAACTGCCCCCTTTGGTCGCCGCCTTGTTATTCAAAAATTTCCATTCTTCATTCCCCTGCCCTCTTTCCAGTCGAGCCTCTCCCCTCCTATCACCATTTCCCCGTACCCCACCCTTACTGTGCTTCCTTCCTCCCATTCCTTGTTCGCCCTCTCTGTAATTACCTTCTGCATCTTTCTTTCCTGTCTCGTCCAGTCATTTCCTACATAAATTGTCATTCCTTTTAACCAGCTCTTCTTCATCATAATTTCCCTCTTCGGCTCCCAGCTCCCTATTTTCGCCACCATCATCCGGCTCCCCGTTCCTTTTCCTCCTATTCTAAATGCTTCCTCCACTTTTACCTTAGCCTCCAGCTGTTCCGCCAGTCACTCTCCTACACCTTCCAGACCCCTAATCACTGTGTTATTCCTTCGTTCTCTCCTCTCCCTCCTTTCTTCTCCCTCCTCCAACTGTCTCACCCTTTCCTCGTTGTCTTCTCTTTCCTTTGCTTGTACCTCTATTTCCCTCTCCAATTTGTCCAATCTTTCTGGCATTACTGCCCTCACCTCTTCTCATTTCTTTTCCTTTTCCTCTGTCTTCCATTTTCCCTACCTGATATCTTCCTTAATTTCCCTCAGCTCTTTTCAAATCACCCTCATAATGTCCATCCATTCCCCACCCTGCGCCACACTTCTACCATTACCTTCCTCCTTCTCGCGACCCTTCTTGACTGCTTCTGCCTGCTCATCTTGCACAGCTGATTCCTCTGCCTTTCATTTCGTGAAATATTCCGGGATGGAACTGTTGCTCCGTTTCCGTTGCGTCGCCTCTCCAGCTGTCCCGCTTTCCTTCTCTGTTCTTCTCAGTCCCACTACTCCGGTTCATGGAACTACGCCGCTTTCTCTACTCTTCTTACTCTTCTCTGCCGCCATTTCACTCCGGCGAGTCTACCGTCGATCGTGTCGGTCTCTTCTTAACAACATTTCTCTCTTCTTTTCTTTTCCCTCCACCTTCTAACTTCTCTAACCTCCAAGTATCCTGTATCCTCCAGTATCCAAGTATCCTCTCCACACCTCTCTTCCTTACCTGCTCTCACTATTCACTTCTTGTCCCAACCTTCCTGCTCGCAAGACTGGTCGAGTTGATCCGAAACCCGACCGGAACGACCGTGCACGCAACGCACTAGTGGACCGAGTGGACGCACTAGGGGCCGACGAGGTCTCGCGAGCGCGCGAGCATTGAATTCGGGAAATCCAAACGGAATTGTTCCGTGACGAATTGTCGGCATTGTCACTAGGGAGAGCGGTGCGAGCATCGAGTCCGTTCAGCGCCCTGAATCCGTTCGTGGGGCCGGCTGGAATCATTCGTGGCCATTCGTGTTCAAGGGACCCATCACGCAGTTGTCTGTCCTGTCGTAACTAGTGCAGACGCGGCGGAAACACAATAACCGCGCTAAACGTGCGGCGACTCGACCATTGCATTCAGCATGGCACGACAGAAACGGGCGGGGGGAGTTTATTCCGCCTTGACGACAGCTGAGAGTGCTACGTTAACTGACGAATCGCGTCTATCCCGACCCTCACAATCGACCGGTGAAACGCTGCACCGCGTGCGATACCAGCGTGCGAACAATGCAATTTAATTCTTGTATATGTGCAAGTCATATCTAGATCTTAGATGCAACGAAACATGAAGCCACCATTGAATGCGGCCTGAGCGAAAGGCAGTGGCCCGCGCCACGACATCGGTGCATGGCGGGCGGGAACGATCAGCGCCCACGTACCAGCCAGGATATGACTCGGTTTGTGCAATGGTCACGGTCCTCGCGAACGTATTGAAGCGTGCGCCTCAAGGCGGGCGATATGTACGAAAGCGAGTGGTGTCGAGGCCAGCGGGCAACGGTATTGTCAATTGCCTAACAAATAGCGGCAAAATTTCGTTCGCTTTTTCCCGTTGCTTTGAAAAATTAATAAAACAACAGTAATGTTGTTTTTTGGAAAATCTGCGTGTTCCCTAATAACCTGACAAGGAGCATTGTGTATGTCGACATACAAATTTTTAATTTTCTCGGCGCACAGTGGGGTATTTGGCCCGAAAAACCGGACAAAAGTCAATTTTCAAAGATTTGCGAAAGACAAAAATTTTTGTTGTCTGAGATAGTTGAATATGTGAGGAACAATGTATCAATTTTTGTTTTCTTATTCATGAACTCAGGGAGCAGCATTTTTCGTCGAAAGTTAGCAGATTGGATGGTACGCGTTTCTTTTTTAACCATTCTCTAAAACATCGTTGCTTATTAGCGATTTATGAATCCTGTAAGGAATTTGTGTAAATTCTGCCGTTATGGAAGCTTTTTTGGTAGGTATATACTACACTTTCCAACAGATTTTACACTTTTAGCACACATATTTGTGTAGTTATTAATATTTGAAAATAATCAATATTACAGTACTTTTCTTTACGGTTACAAGATTTCATAACGATTTTGTTATGGTATTTAGCATGTTCAAAAGCTCGTTCTGGTGTCATTGTATTCGATAAAGGTTTGTGATCACAATGCAATAAAAATTGGTTCCGGTTTCGTCCGGTTTCATGTTTTATAACGAATTTATGTCATATGCGTATGGTAACTGTTTAGATTTTAGACGCAAGAACCGTCTTCGTTACCAGGCAAACTTTTTTATGATCGGGTTTTCTTGAACTTGTCATAAAACAACTCCCAAAAAGTAAAAATTACTGTATTGGCATTTAAGACGTTAATCTTACGCTGCATTTAGTCGAAATAGGGTCTAGAGTACGCCTGAGATTACGCATCAAATTGACCAAATCTACTATTGACCCTATTTCTCTAGGGGTTTGAACAGTCTTAAAGAAAAATGTTTCAAACAAAAGGTAAATGGTATTCTGTCATCTACAAACTTCAATATATGCAATTTCGAAAACAACTTTTTTTATAAAAAATTAAGTTATATTTTTATAAAATAATGTTAAAATTTATTTTTAATTTCATAACATTGTAGCTGACGTTAAGACGATTTGAACGACCTACTACATTATGACCTTGAGCTTATAAACAACGCTACAATATTTTTGTCCGGTTTTTCGGGCCAAATACCCCACTGTGCGGCGGTGGGTACGTTCTGATTGTATCTGAACTCGGCGGCTTTTACTATGTCCGCGCGCATTCGCCGATTGCTACTTTTAACGATTGTTCTGAATGCGCCAGGTGTCTTTTTTACAATTTCTTTCATTTTTTTTTTGCAAAAAGGCTATATCCGGATAAGGAGTAGAAAGTGTCCCTAAACCAAATTCGACTCGACAGCTTATCAGGAAAATCCAATTTGTACCAAGTTTCAGCCCTGTAACTCGACTGGGAGGGTAGTTACGGCGAAACAACAAAGTGGTTTTCCTCAATACCTCCCATTTTACCGCCTATAAAATTTTGAAAAGAATCTGTGACGTTTCACTAAAGGAGGCACATATTATTATAGAAGTGTTTCATATTTTTAAATTGGAAGCCCGAGCTGCATAAAATAAAAAACGTCGAAAAATGCTAAAAAAGGTTGATTTTGTTTTGAAAGAATCGTGGAACCACATGTACATTTTTTTGTAGGTACACATTATTGATATGATTGATTCTCAGACTTTTTGATTAGGAGCGCCAGGGTTTAAAAAATTAAAAATCAATTTCCTCGTACTTTATATTCTAAAGTATTTAACATCTTTCCAACGGCGTTGCTGGTCATGCTAAAGTTTGCAGCGGCTCGAATTAAAATCTGGGCTCAAGCCGATTCATTTTGCTGATGGTCAGAGTTCTAACAGATGTGGCAACAGCGTGTTGCAGAAGTCTTGATACGTTGTGGCAACTATGCCTTCCTTGTGTCAAATTATAAATTACATTTACCAACTGATTGAAAGAATTTTGGGGCGTTTTCCCTTCACAGACGCGAGCTCGAAAACGCGTTGAGGGCGACGTATAGAAAATATTCTCCATACGTAATATTCCATGGACCCTGATGATAACGTAGTCAAATGAACTAAAATATACCATAAACACGTCTGACGGAAAATCAATGAACTAGTCTTACGTCCGATGAGTGCAAATCGTAGATTCGAGCGTTCGCCCTCCAGACGTAATAAATTGTGAAAAATCGAATGTCTGTGATGGTGTGCTAGTTCAGGGAAGGGTGCAAGGTTGTGATATGAGTGAATTACATCGGCGTCTGTCTCGAGCTTGCAGTTTCAAAAATTCCATTTTTCTCAACGAGTGGTGTTTATTGGCGTTCAAACGGACCATACCACCCAGTGGTGAAGTCTACCCGCGTGTGCTGTATCCGCGATAATTTCATATATGCAATTAACGAAACGAACCACCAAATGTCTCTCTCGCGCATGGCTAATACGTGCACGCATACAGGTCATGACAAAAGGAGTCGGCCCCCTTAAATGTCTCTTCTTCCTTTGTATCCTCATTATGCAGGGCTGTAAGATAGTGATGCTAATCCATAATAAGTGTAACTACTTTATTTGTGTGAATGAAAAATAATATTTTACAACTAAATTTATAAATAGAAATAGAAAAGAAACATAATGTAAAGTTATCTTTGATCAAAAACTGAAAACTAACATGCGAATATATTTCTTTACCTCGACCTACCCTATATTCTATTTTTGTAATATTTCTCAAAGCAAATCATTTATCAGCTTGCTATGAATTGTAGGTCGCTAGAATTGTCAAATACTACAGTCTAGATATCCTGTTGGAGCAAATTCCATTCTTAGCCGTGCCGGTAATCGCATGTATAAAACATTACGGTTACACATACAACAATGCCAAGGTGAGGATTGATAGTGAATTAGTGGTAGAGAAAATGGTACCACCAGATGAGATGTTTTCTTCGGATCTTGTTAGTTTCAAGAATTGTTCGTGAGTATGTTGTGCGATTGGCAGAAGGAGATGACAAAAGACGAAGAACAAATTATGGATCGATATGCTAACAGAGGATTATTATACGCTGGTATATACACAGGTGTGATAAAAATTTTGTAGTTACGTGTCAACTGTCCTCAATTGTCCACAGTGTATTTTAATTAGCTTAATGGTGTATAATAGAAGATCATTTAGTTAAAGCTATTGGAAGACAAGAAGTTCGTGTAATATATGAGATGTAGGTGAAATATAATTGCACTTAAATATGTATAATACGTTTTTGATTCCTCTTCGCCCTATTGTACTTTCTCTTTGGTGTTTCTTTCCCCTTTGTTTTTCTACTTTGGTTAACCTAAATCTTATACTATCACCCCTATGTATTCCCTTTCTGCTGCTTTCCTTTTCCTTCATCACCACATCTATATCTAGCAATTAGGTTCCTTTCCTTTCTCTGCATCCTTCCCTTTAGATATGTATATTGGCAAACCGTCTGTGGGGATTCTTTTGTATATTTCGTTGTACTTTGATTCGTTGACTTTCTTGCTCCTGCTCTCTCTTTCCACTCGTTCTATTCTTTGCTTTCTCCTGCTGACTGAAGGTGTTTCATCACATTTACCTCTTCGCCGTCATCCCTGTCTCTGAGTTCACCCCCCCCCCCCCCTTCTTACAGATGGGGCAAAGTATTCCCCATATTGTAACTGTATTGTACGAACACAACTTCAAAAAATTGTTCCCTCCATGTAGGGGCAGAATATCGCAAACTCAAACCGCTCAGCAAACAAACACAATCATCGGCCTCAAACTACATATCAAACTTACGGCGACCCAACAAAATCTAGTAACGATCAAGTAGTCAAAATATATGAAGAGAAACAATTAAACAATTTGGAAAAGCTAGAAAAATTAATAGAAAATTTAAGTGGCACAGTGAAAAATAGACATCATTGCAACATCAGTAACACATGAATCAGAGAAGTGGCATATGAAGATTCCAAACTACACCTACTATGGCACTCCTCAGCCGGGTCGCAAGGCACGAGGCAGATCCGATATTTTCATTAAAAACGTCACAAAACACTCGCTGACAAATACATACCTAACTGAAACACTACCTACGGTATCAATATCTCAGAAGTCTACTGTCCACCAAAACATTCAACAATTGTGGAGGTATATAGTAATTTCTTCAAAGCCTTCAACACAAAATTCATCACCGTGTGGCTACAACCCAAACACAACTTCTGGAGCTTTCGAAGAAATAATTCTAAAGGCAACAAACTATTTCAATATACAGGTTGTCTCGTAACTACACGAACACCTGGAAATGGGGCCTTGCTGGGGTGATTCTGAACAACTTTTTCCTTGACCAAAATTTTGGTTGAAGATTCGTTTAGGAATTATTAGCGAAAAACACTGACCAGTCAGAATCACCCCAGTAACCCCCCATTTCCCAATGTTCGTGTAGTTACGAGACACCATGTTTAATAAATAACCACCTAAAGGCTTACTCGTCAGGAAGATCCACATATTGGCCAACTGAATTAAACAACTGAACATACAAGCGAAAGAATTATTTGAGTCAAATTTTGCACACGCACCTACAATCTTTGAGCTCGACCAAAAAGCAACAAGAGACGAACAAATAATACTAACGAACAGTACGGCACACTGGACAACATATAGAGACTGCATAAACAATAACCTAATTAGTGACATACCCCTCAAGAACAAAATTTACTGACTATTAGAAATAGTAGCTGAAATTTTGACTACCACATTTCAAACTGCTGCTCTCCCTCTCAAAAAAAACAAAGTAAATGATCCAGCGACGGCCAAATACGCAGAATACATTATAGATTTAATCAAAAAAAGGAAAAAAGTAAGGAAGCAATGGCAAAACTTAAATTGGTCACAATACAAAACAATACTGAACAAATTTACCAACAAAATCAAATTTCTTCGTGTCGTTATCTCCAAATTAATAGAAAAAACACCATCCATACGACGTAGAAAGCATCCCCCACACCTCCAATTTCAGATTTTGTTACTGGTACTTGGTGGCAATCTTGTTTTTCCTACTCTGTTAGCTTTTTCTTTTTTTCCTTAATTTTTCTACTCTTCCCCCACTTTTCCTCAGCTTAGTTTTGAAGCCTTCCTTCCCTCACCTTCCTATGCCTTCACACTACAGTGAATCCTCGATATAAGCGAAAGCTTCGGGTCTGAACGTTCGCTTATATCGTGTAGTTCCTACATTGTTTGAAATTTGCCGACAGCGTCGAACGTAGAAAAGGACAGCGAGTAAAGAAAGAGGACCGAGCAGCCAAGCCAAAACAAAATCCAGCGTATCGGTGAAATAACACTATTGCAGAGATGAAACTTTTTTATTTTATATTTTTTTTTTATCAAACTTTATCCAACAGTTTTGTGACATTTTTCTGATTAAAATGACACCAAACACGATATAATTTGGACCATATTTACTGTACCATATTACATTGGGGTCCACGCATTAACACGTTCGCTTATATAGTATAAATACAGTCGTGGACTAGTTTTGTTCGTAACCAGGTATCGGTATTTTTTTAGGCGATATTAACCGGAACAAATAAATTCACTCACGTGATCATTTTCATCTGTAGCAATAATACAGACCACTTTCTGTGTTATTTGTTTTAATTATTGTAAGCACAAATAATAAAGAATTTACATAATTTTAATTATAAGCTTTTTATACTTCATACTAGTGTAATTTGTAATATTCTAGCCATAGTATTATTTTAAATGTGGGTAACAATTTGTTTCTCTAACTTATTAGGAACGATAATGAAAGATAATAAGTTATTACAACTCAATATTTTCCGAATTATGTAGTGTTTGGTCTCATTTTAATCAGAAAAATATCACAAATTTATCGGTAAAAGTTGTATAAAAAAGAAACTGAAAATAAAAATGTTAGTATCACATTGGTATGTTAAACAGTGTAGTGGGCCTTTGATCTTTGCCGATTGCCACGACCGCAGCTTCTCTTTTCTTTTCACTAGCTATCCTTTTCTGCGGTTGAAACTTATTATCGTTAATTATGGCAGTAAATATAGCCCAAATTATATCGTGTTTGGTGTCATTTTAATCAGAAAATTGTCAGCTATGCTATGTAAAAGTTTCATAAGAAAAGGATGAGAAATAGCAAAGTTTCATCGTTCAATTAGTATTAGCTCACCGATATACCCCAGCCCGGATCGCGTTACATTTTTCGCCAAGCGAACTTCTGGACGCCTCAAGGGGTATACCCCTCAGTGGTGGGGATAAACTCTTCGCTTATATCGTGTAGAAGTTTTTCGCTTATATCGAGGATTCACTGTATACTGTCACACAATACTCTTCTCTCTTGTTAGTCACTTGCAATTCCCCGTCTTTCCTTGTCTTCTATTCGCACACGCCTTTTCATCCCGCATTCTAAACCGGAAGTCCGTAAATTTCCTACAATGCTATTAGAATAATATCTACTAAAATTAACTCGCGAATGATTAGAGCATTTCCAATGTTAATCCAAAAGTATACAAAATGCTTCTGACCAGTTTTTTAGGTATTTCATCAAATCCATCCATGGTATTTCAATGTTACAGCGAACGCATACTTCGTGGGTTTGGTATTCCTTTTCGTTCCATTCTTGCCATACATACTTGATTTTATTTTACCTCTGAACGAGACACGTCGACGAGTACAGATGTACGAGGCCTACTACTTTGTCCAGAACCAGGACGATTATTATTACTACATCTTCGCGTGGACTATCTTGACACTAATGATTGCTGTATCCATGTTTATCGGAACAGACACGATTTTAATCTGCACAGTGCAACACTGCTGTGGACTACTTGCTCTGTCTGGGTAATTTTACGTGCTTAAATCTTATTCTGCAGAATATCTATAGGGGAAAGTCGTCTAGTACCGGCCACTCTAAGTTTGTATGTTATAACTTGATAAAGTTAAAACTACCGTTGACAAAAATTAAACATGAAAACAAGTAATTTGTACTACAAGTGATATTCGATGAAAGAGGATAAATCATTGTTCTTAAATTTTATCTAAAAGATTAGTAATTCGTAAAGACCAAAGAAAGTTGTAATTTCCAGCGAACGAAAAATTGACGTCCAGTACCAACAAGCTATTTATTCTTAATTAATAGACTGTACGGTCTAATAATTAATAATATTAGTAACGTACATTTGAGTAAAGCGGAAGTTTTATTTAGGCATATCTACAGATATCTGAGAATGATTCTTTGCAAATGGTGCACTCACAATCACTGACAAGGAAACATATCGATCTACCCGCCTCCGATTTTTATCACACTTCGTGGATATATTAAGCAGGTGAAAATAAGGGACACGTATTTTTTTTATAGCGGCCCAATCGCAAGTTTAGGGGGTGAATTCACCCTTTGAAGTTTCAGCAGAAAAGTAGTTTATTGTTTGGAAATGAATATCTGTTAATAACAAAATTGGTATAAAAATTAGAGAAATAGTAGACATTGAATTCGAGAAGGCTACCAGCTTCTTTACTTTTATGTATATGATCGGCAGGTCAGTGTTATAAATGTGTTCGGAGGCTACGCCACATGGTAATGAAATAAAGCACCTTATCATACCGAAAGGCACAACGGGAAAAATTCGACCGCTACGGATTTCGAGTTTGAAAAAACTTTGGTACAGGCTTCTCGGACTTAATTATACTTTTTGATTACGATGTTAATCTTCATTTAAGAAACAATATTATTAAGCTACAGATCTTTTCAAATATGCGTGGTTTAAGAGTGTGTATATAAAAGGCAGTCCCACTCATTTTGACAATCCAGTAGATTTTTGTTTCGTTGCAAATTCAGTACCAACATGTGACACTTGTCGAAATGCTGCTATCATTATTTGTGCGTGGCGTATGAAATCATTTTGCTTTCGACATTTCTTTACGGAATATCTTGTATCATAATTTGGATAAATAATTCATTAACGAAAAGTTCACAAGCCACGTATACTTAATCTTCATTCAAAATGAAATGGTATCAATTATTTAATTTGCCGAAATCATTCTCGTCCGATAGCGATCATATACATAAAATTAAAGACACTGGTGGCCTTCTCGAATTTAATGACCATTACTTCAATCATTTTTATACCAATTTTGTTATTAACGGATATTAATTTGCAAACAACAAACTACTTCCTAACAATAGCATACTGCAATGAATACTAATGTAATTAATATTACTGTTGCGAATTAGATGATATTAGATGACCCTGTTATAATTACTAAATGCGTATCTCAAAATAATAGCCTCCCGTATGCCTATACATGTACATATATCCCGTGCGGCCGCAGCCCGGTGGATTCGCACGCCGTGTGTGTATTATATGAAAATTTACAAAACTGTAGGAGGCAAATCCATCATATTATATATCAATGGATTCAGACAAAATTTCGGTTCTTTCCTGTCATTATAGAAATTCTTGTATCCTTAAAATAATGTAACAATAAATTTGTTTGTTATAAACAAATTACCTTTTACAAAATCTGTGGCCACTATTTATTTTAGCTCAAAAAACCATTAAACTTTTCCTTAAGAAGATTTCTTATATCGGTGACAGTTTTCGAGATACCCCCGATATGTTCGATATGTTTCCTTGTGAGTCTGTTTCATACTTAGCTCTTCTCTCAATTGTCTACTTAAAAAGTATTAGGTTTAATGCGTAATATACAAAGCAAATGTCAAAAACCGAGGTATTTATGTGTACGTAGTTGTCTAAAAAGAATGTACGTAATATAACGAATTCATTTACATAGCTGAAAAATAAGAAGTCAGCTATAAAAGATAACTCCTGTTGTACGGAATGCTTTCATAAATAATGATGTGTAACAACCATTGTAGATATCGTTTGAAGTCCAGCTTGGGCAAATGGTCCTCGTCCAGCAGTCACACCAAAATGGATTACAACAACATGTACAAAGCAGTCAGCTCCGGAATTAGTACTCATAGGCGAGCCTTGGAGTTAGTATCAAATTGTGTGTCTATATTTTCCATGCACATCAACTAGTTACAGAAAGATATTATTTTACTTTTCGATCGGATGATATAGATGTGATTCTAAGATAACACTGTTCGACAAATTTCAACTTTTTTTGATTTTGTAACCTTCAATAGGTGTTTCTTATAGACTTTAATGCGCTGAGTACGAATCTGAAATCCGTTTTTCTCCAGAACGTTCCATTTTTGAAAAAATCAATTTTGAAAAAAATCGCAAATTTTCAACTTTGAAAGTGTTTTGTGCTTTTCCGGTAATAGTTATTCAGTCCCGCTTGGTTCCAAATGATTCTTTGGAGTTTCACGAATAAAATTATATAAATAGTTGTTTGATTATAAACATTTAAATATGTTTAAATAACACTGTTCGACAAATTTCAACTTTTTTTTGATTTTGTAACCTTCAATAGGTGTTTCTTATAGACTTTAATGCGCTGAGTACGAATCTGAAATCCGTTTTTCTCCAGAACGTTCCATTTTTGAAAAAATCAATTTTGAAAAAAATCGCAAATTTTCAACTTTGAAAGTGTTTTGTGCTTTTCCGGTAATAGTTATTCAGTCCCGCTTGGTTCCAAATGATTCTTTGGAGTTTCACGAATAAAATTATATAAATAGTTGTTTGATTATAAACATTTAAATATGTTTAAATAACACTGTTCGACAAATTTCAACTTTTTTTTGATTTTGTAACCTTCAATAGGTGTTTCTTATAGACTTTAATGCGCTGAGTACGAATCTGAAATCCGTTTTTCTCCAGAACGTTCCATTTTTGAAAAAATCAATTTTGAAAAAAATCGCAAATTTTCAACTTTGAAAGTGTTTTGTGCTTTTCCGGTAATAGTTATTCAGTCCCGCTTGGTTCCAAATGATTCTTTGGAGTTTCACGAATAAAATTATATAAATAGTTGTTTGATTATAAACATTTAAATATGTTTAAATAACACTGTTCGACAAATTTCAACTTTTTTTTGATTTTGTAACCTTCAATAGGTGTTTCTTATAGACTTTAATGCGCTGAGTACGAATCTGAAATCCGTTTTTCTCCAGAACGTTCCATTTTTGAAAAAATCAATTTTGAAAAAAATCGCAAATTTTCAACTTTGAAAGTGTTTTGTGCTTTTCCGGTAATAGTTATTCAGTCCCGCTTGCTTCCAAATGATTCTTTGGAGTTTCACGAATAAAATTATATAAATAGTTGTTTGATTATAAACATTTAAATATGTTTAAATAACACTGTTCGACAAATTTCAACTTTTTTTTGATTTTGTAACCTTCAATAGGTGTTTCTTATAGACTTTAATGCGCTGAGTACGAATCTGAAATCCGTTTTTCTCCAGAACGTTCCATTTTTGAAAAAATCAATTTTGAAAAAAATCGCAAATTTTCAACTTTGAAAGTGTTTTGTGCTTTTCCGGTAATAGTTATTCAGTCCCGCTTGGTTCCAAATGATTCTTTGGAGTTTCACGAATAAAATTATATAAATAGTTGTTTGATTATAAACATTTAAATATGTTTAAATAATGATCAAAGTGAAAAGGACATCGAAAACGCACCCATTTTGGCCGATATTTTTCAATTTGTTGCAAAAACTGAGGGTCTAGGAGAAAATCTGACTATGCCACGCGATATAACAGACATTTCTGCCAAGGAAAGCATCAACGGAAGTTGCAAAATCATTTTCGTTTTTAATACCGAAGCGAAATAGTTTGGCAAAACACGCGGCGGCAACAGTGACACTCAGCAGAAGTACTGCGCGTCTAGTGATTCGGGTACGCCGAGCGATAAGCGGGGAGCCGCTGTCATAGAGCACCACTGCCGCCGCCTCGTGTTTTGCCAAACTGTTTCGCTTTGATATTGAAATTAAGAATAATTTTGTAACTTCCGTTAATGCTTTGCTTAGCAGAAATGTCTGTTCTATCGCGTGGCATAGTCAGATTTTCTCCTAGACCCTCAGTTTTTAAAACAAATTGAAAAATATCGGCCAAAATGGGTGCGTTTTCGGTGTCCTTTTCACTTTGATCATTATTTAAACATATTTGAATGTTTATAATCAAACAACTATTTATATCATTTTATTCGTGAAACTCCAAAGAATCATTTGGCACCAAGCGGAACTGAATAACTATTACCGAAAAAGCACAAAACACTTTCAAAGTTAAAAATTTGCGATTTTTTTCAAAATTGAATTTTTCAAAAATGGTACGTTCTGTAGGAAAACGGATTTCAGATTCGTATTCAGCGCGTTAAAGCCTACAAGAAACGCCTATTGAAGGATATAAAACCAGACCCGTGTTGAACAGTGTAATTGTTCAGGAAATGACGGCCGCTGCGTGGTTTTAAACTCCTTGCCTTACCTACAATTTTTCAAATAACTTTTTTTGGTCCGTACGATTTATTACTCATATTTTTTAACCCCGTGCTTTACGATCTTGTACATAACGATGCACGCCAGTGTTGGCTATTTAATTTCTGGATTGAACAACTGTACAGTTTCAACAATTCATAACAGGTTTAGGCATGTAGAACTAAAAGCTTCCACGAATTCCACTCGTATCCTTTGTACAGTAAAAGCTCGATAAATGCAAGAGAGATAGGGAACCGAACGTTGCATTTAACCAGCCGATGTGTCGATTGCATGTTTACCTGCGGCTCGAGCCGAGCGTGAACATAGAGAGGGACAGACAGTTGAGGTGAGAGAGATAGAGAGGTCCAAGGAAACAAAGCGACGTGACGTGCCGAAACGTGTTGGTGAAGCAATAATAATGCAACAATTCAACTTTTTTATTTATGAATTTTTCTAAATGCAACTTTTCCTAATGTATTTGTGAGTGTGGCGACCCATCGCCTTTCCACGAACGGCGCTCTCGAAGTCTCTCGACCGCGGCAGATATCGAGTGCCGAAAGATGTATGCAGATCGTTAGGATCGTTTATCCCGTAGCGCCGGACTAACCTAAACAACCGCTCTTGTTTAGGACCCACGTTGCCAGCAGATGTAACCGTCGCCTCTCGACTTCTACCAATCTTGGTGGAAGTCAGGGGTAAACGGAGCGAACGAAACAAATTATAATAAAGCGTTACCTCTAACGAAGTCGATTCGTTAATTCCGTCACCCGTCGCCCACAGTGAGATTTTTCTTATTAAAATGAGACCAAACGCGATATAGTTTGAATTATATTTACTTGTTGATACTGGTTAAATACGTTCCACAATGTACAAAAACACGATGCTCTTATTAAAGTAATAATAAAACGATAATGTAAAATAGTAAAGTAAATTATAATAAATATAATAAGACAGTAAAGCTGGATAAATGCAAACAGAGATTGGGACCCTAACATAACATTTAACTGGCCGATGTGACGATTCACGCTCCAAACAACGGCAAGCATGCACGTATACGCCATGCGCGAGAGGGATACTCGATTTCGTAAATTTCGTTTTTAGTCCCGATAATTTGCATAAATGAAATCTTCGCGGGTACACTACACACAGGTGGGCTTCACCAAGACCATGCCGGCGGGAGTTCGCTCCCGGCAGGTCCAACCATGCCGGAAGGGCTTGGGCTGAACGGTGAAAACTAAGCAGCGGCTCACCGTGTGAATGGTGCGTGAATGGGCTGCGGTCGATGCCCCATGGATATTCCCGGCAGACTAGCCAAGGTGGGAGTAGTTGCCCCCCGACCGGAGCGGCGCGCGATGTTAGTACCTGACCTCTGCGGTAGTAATAAGGGTAATCGTAAGTCCTGAAATTATGGCAAAGACCTGGTCAGTATTTCCTCATAACCGACGCTGCGTAGGTTAAATCGCAGCACGTCTAGCCCGAGGTTTGGGTCTGGCATCGGCTCGGATCCGGTGTCGCCCACTCGATAGGGGTGACGTTAAACCTTTAGCATCAAATATGGCGCGGGCCTATCCCGTAACATTTTTTCTGTAGAGTCAACTGGTGCCGATAGGACTGACCATCCGAAAAACCGCTTCTCGGCTTCGGCATCCATAACTAGGGTCAAACTTAAACGGGGAAGTGCCCCCACCGCGGTGGGGGTCCCATGATTAGCGAACCGTTCTTTGAATTACCTGCCAATATGTCCCTTGCAAACAGAAAACAAACACGGAGAGAGGAGGGAGCGCGCTCGTGTAGCGCGAGTCCGGCGAGGAGGGTCGCACCCACGGGGCAACCTGTGGGCGGCGACGGAGGAACGGAGGCCACCCCAGGAACATCGAGGGTTAGCACGAGAAGGAGGGAGGCGACGCAGTTCCTCGGAGCGGCCTGCGTCATATCCGACGAAGATGGCGACAGTGAATCCAGCCGGTCCACCGTCACGGGGAGGAAGCGGCCGCGAGTGACGAAAGAAGCGGAGGCCAGACGAAAATATGTCAAGGGAAGGAGGACTGTCAGCCCCGACGAAGACCTGTCTCCGCCGAGGCGCTCCTCGGCGTCAAAGAAAATGCCGACGGAGGTGGAGTTGGCGCAGGAGCTGCGGGAGCAGCCGACGCCAAATCTGGGGGCTAAAATCCTCACCCAGATGGCGGTGGTTCAGAAGGTTGCTATGACCAGCTCCCACCTGAAGGGCACCTACATCAGGGATCTCAAGGTGGCTGCGCTTACCGTCAGCGTCGCGACCACCGAGATGGCCCAAAGGTCGGCCACCACAAACGCGCAACAGATCGAGGAGGAGAATCTACGACTGCGCGGGCGGGTGGCTGACCTCGAGGTGGCACTGGCCGCGGCGAGGGCGGTCCCAGCGGTGATTCCGGCGGGCGCCGAAGAGGAAGCCGGAGCCGCCCGCAAGAAAGGGGAGAAGGCGAGAGCTGCTCGCCCCTCCAGCGCCGTGAGTGCCCCGCCAATCACGGAGGAGCGTCTGGGGGCACTTTTCGACGCGTTCATGGGGCGGGTGGAGAGGCGGCTCGTCTCCCTCAGGAAGGAATTGTCGGCGGGGTGGGCGAGAGACGCTCCCCGGAGGACCTCGTCGGCAGGAGGGAGGACGGAGACGCGAGGCGAGGCCCGCATTCGGGAGGTGAGGGCCGAGGCGAGGAGACGGGAACTGCCTCCCGCGCCGACGCCGGCCCCCTCCCCAGCCCCACAGAAGCAGGGGGCGGCGACACCTGGGCCGTCGTGGTCGGCAGGAAGGCAAGGAGGGCGGAGGCCACCGGCCGGGCCACGGGAAACGTGGCCACGAACCCGGCTCCCCGCCCCGCGGCCAGCACTGGGAAGGGGCCCAAGCAGCAGCGGCAGCAGCAGCAGAAGCCGGCGCCGAAGGAAGGGGGGAAGGGAGCCAAGGCCGTCCCTCCCAAGGTCCAGCAGAGGAAGCCCCCGCGCACGGCCGCGATCACCCTGACCATACGGGAGGGGGCGAGGACAACGTACGCGGCGGCGATGAGCTCCGCCAGCAAAATAGACCTGGCGGAGCTCGGCATCACGGAGCTGCGCCCCAAAAGGGCGATCACAGGGGGCTCCTCCTGGAGATACCTGGGCCGGAGGGGTCTGCCAAGGCGGACGCCCTCGCGGGAAAAATGCGAGAGGTCCTGAGTTCGGAGGACGGGGTCACCGTGGCGCGCCCCGTAAAGATGGCCTAGCTCAGGGTAAGGGACCTGGTGGCTTCCACCACCAGCGACGACGTGGCCGCGGCCATTGCGGCCGCCGGAGGATGCGCCCCGGCGGAGGTGAAGACCGGGGACATAAGGTCGTCCCCGATGGGGCTGGGCACCGCCTGGGTGACGTGCCCGCTGGCCGCGGCGAAGAAGATCCGGATCGGATGGACCACGGCCCGGGTGGAGCCGCTGGTGGACCGCCCGCTGCAGTGTTTCCGCTGCCTGGAGACGGGACACGTCAGGCAGCGGTGCACCGGCACCGTGGACCGCAGCGGGCGCTGCCACAACTGCGGGAGCCCCGAGCACAGGGTGGCACAGTGCAACAACGCGCCGAAATGCCCCCTGTGCTCCGACCTGGGGAGACCGGCGGAACACCGGATGGGGACGAAGGGGTGCGCGCCCCCGCCCAAGGGAAGGAAGAAGCAGGGAGCCGCAGGGGCCAGTCAGCAGACCAAACTTGTCCAGCACATGGTCGAGTGGGGCGTGGGACTGGCGGTCGCTGCCGAGCCTTACAAGATCCCGGACCACCCGAATTGGGTGGGTAACCCGGGTGGCTCGGTAGCGATGGTCCTTGGGGGGGCCTCGACGACGCCGTTGCCGTTCTCCCTTCTGGAGAGCGGCGACGGATACGTCGCGGCACAGTGGGGAGACCTGACGGTGGTGGGAGTCTATGCGCCGCCTCGCTGCGACCTCGGGTCCTTCGAGGAGTTTCTGGACGGGGTCGCGAGATGCGTCTCGCGGTATCGGCCCCGTCCGGCCATCGTCCTGGGGGATTTCAACTCCAAATCCCAGGCCTGGGGTTCCCCCAGGACGGAACCGAGGGGCGAGGCGGTGCTGGACTGGGCGGCCGGCTCCGACCTCCGGTTGTTGAATCGGGGGTCCGTCAGCACCTGCGTCCGCTACCAGGGGGAGTCCATTGTCGACCTGACGTGGGCCTCTCCCTCGGTGGTGGGTCGCGTAGGTGGCTGGAGGGTGGCGCAGGAGGTGGAAACTCTTAGTGACCACCTCTATATCCGTATGGAGGTACGCGCCACCCGGGGCCGGAGACCGCCGTGGCGGGAAAGGGGGCGTGGGGGCTATGGGTCCCCGGGGCATCCCCGCCCGAACCAGAAGAGGTGGGCGCTGAAGCGCCTGGACGAGGACGCGCTGATGGCGGCGTCCCTCGCCGTGGCCTGCCCCGAGATCCCGGCCGGGCCGGTCGTGGACATCGAGGAGGAGGCGGCGCGGTTCCGAAGGGGCATGGTGGCGATCTGCGAGGTCCCGCCCGCCGAAACGACGGGCAACGTATTGGTGATCGCCGGAGATAGCGCGGACGCGCCAAGCTTGCGCGAGCGCCCGGCGACTGCTGCAGAGGGCCCGTCGGAGACGACGTCGCGACCCGGCGAGGGAGCGGCAGCTGTACGAGGGCTACCGGCAGCTAGTGGTGGCCCTCCAGCTGGCCATCAAGAGGGCCAAGGCCGGCGCCTGGTCGGAGCTCCTCCGAGACCTGGACCGTGACCCGTGAGGGCCCCCTACAGAATGGTGATGGGCAAACTTCGCCCATGGGCGCCCCCAGTGACGGAAACCCTGGACCCCGAGTTCCTGGAAAGGGTGGTGACCACCCTGTTCACCCCAGACGAAGGGGGGGAACCGGCACCGGAGCTCGGGGAGTCGGACCCGACCACCTGGTCCGACGACACGGGGGTCACGGTGGAGGAGCTGGCCGCGGCCGTCAGGAGGATGGGGGCACTTCGACCGTCTGGTTCCCCGGCTGGAGCGGACGGCGACCGGTCTTGGTCGCCTACTCCCCAGCGTTGGGGGTGCGGAGGAGAGGGTGCGTCGCCACTACATCGGGATCGTGCAGTCCATTGCCCTGTACGGCGCCCCGATCTGGGCGTCGGCTCTGATGGTCAGGCGGCGCAGCAGGCTGTTGCTGCGCCGCGTGCAGAGGAGGATGGCCATCAGGGTAGCCAGGGGGTACCGCACGATATCCCACGAGGCGGCGCTGACGTTGGCGGGCACTGTGCCCTTCGACTACCTGGCGGAGGGAGACGCTCACGTTTACGACCGTCTCCGCGAACTACGCACGGGGGGCGCGATGGTGTCCGCCGACGAAGAGGTGGGCATAAGACGCCAGGCTCGGCTGGCCGCGCGGAGCAAATGGAGGGCGGAGCTCCTGGACAGGGGAGCTTCGCAGCGGGCAGACGGGGCGGTCCTGCCCAGCCTGGACGAATGGCTGGACCGCGGCAGAGGGACCCTGACCTACCGGGTCACACAGGTGCTCACCGGGCACGGATGCTTCGGTGAGTTCCTGTGCCGGATACGGGCGGAAGCGACGGCGGAGTGTCGGGAGTGCGGTGCTGCACTGGACACGGCGCAGCACATACTCGAGGAGTGCCCCCAGTGGGCGGCGGAGCGCCGCGAACTGAGGGCCCACGTGGGGGCGGACCTCTCGCTGCCGAGCGTCGTTGGCAGGATGCTGGGCAGCGAGAGGGCCTGGACAGCGATGGCCTCCTTCTGCGAAGTAGTTCTTCGCAGAAAGGAGGCAGCGGAGCGGGATCGGGAACTGTCCGATCGACCGCCCGCCGAGAGAGGCGGAGGGGCAGGACTCGCCGGCGTCCGCCGGCGGGATCCCGCGCCCCTCCCGGAGTGTTATGGCGGCGTCAGCCCGGGAGGCGACCGGAGGTGCTCCCCCTCCTCGCCCCTCGGGCGGCCGCCACCACCGCCCGGCGAACGGGTGGCCCTGCTGTGGGAGGACGCTTGTCCTCCTGTTACCCCGCGGGGCCGCCCGCTGGCTGGAAGCAGCGGCGGGAGTGTGAGAGAAGGGGGGTCGGACTCGCCGGACGTTTACGTCGGTGGGGGACCCCCCCCCCCCCCCCTTCCGGGAGGTAAAAGCGGAGGCGAGGCCGTCGGAGAGCCATGGGCGGCACGGGTGGGGGCCCGAGTCACTCGTAGCATGGCTCGGAGGAAGGCCGCGCCGGGTGTTGCCCCTGGCGCGGACCTGAGTAGCACCGGAGGGTCCTTATTGACCCTCCCGAGGACGTGGCTGACACAGCCAGGGCGTGGGGAGGCACCGGAAGTATCTCCGGAATGCCCGGAGCCTCCCCGATCAGCGCCTGAGGACAGGCAACCGAGGTGGTTTTAGTCGGTAAAAAGTCCGACACTAACCCCCCCCCCCCCCCCCCCCCCCGAGCGGGAGGTGCCTTTGGAAGATTTCCACCTCGTTAAAAAAAAAAAAAAAAAGGTGTTGTGCGGGTCGGCACTTGTCGAGCGTTGGGGGATCTCGTGGATGCGAAAGTGACGAAGAATTGATATTCACCAGTGCTAGAGTGGCTAAAGGAGATAGCTTATTGGGACTCCGTTATTTGTATGTTACGAGCCGGGGCTGTCAACTTGTCTCGTAACTCTATTTTAAAGTTTGATACAACTCGAGCGGGTAAGTTGTATCCGTGGGAACGTTACTACTGTTGCGTATCTATTGGTGGGATATGGGGAATTTAGGCCGGTTCGGTTGCCCGTGGAGCGCTGAACCGCTCTGCTTGTAGAGAAGCGGAGAAGAATAAAACACAAGTTGTTAAAGTTAAAAAGAACGGCTATTTATTCGTTAGATCAGTCTTAAATGTACTGCTTCCAGTGAGATATAAAGAAGTTCTGCTGAGCGAGGCTTTTCTTCTTCCCTTTTCGGCTCTGGTTCCTCTTCCCGGACTCCTTGCTCCTCCCTTTTGCTTCGTCTTGTCCAATGGGGTTGGGTCCTGTGGTGGCTGGGCATGTGGAGGTGGTAACGTTTCCGCTTCCGTGTGACGAGTTAGGGTGCGCGCGAGCTAAGGGAAAAGGCGGGAAACGCAAGAGAAAACGCGCGAAACTCAGGGAGAGCGCGCCTAGCTGGTGGGGGTTATCAATGGCCCCTTTGTTCCGGGTACGTCGTGTGGCGACCAGTACCGGGTATCGTAAGACTCGACTTTCCAAGGGTTGTACGTGACTTTTAGACCGCTGCAAGTTTACGCCTGTAGTAAATAAACCTTGGAGTTCTCCAAAGTGGATTGTTTTGGGGCCTGGATTCTCGGACTTTCCCTTTTCTCGGCCCACCCGTGGTCGGTACTTAAGTAATATATGACTTTCGTGTCGCCTACATTCCTTTTCCGGTTTCGAATTTCGCTCCCAATTTCGCTGTAGATGGTTACAATTTATATTGGCGGTATCTCATTTGCGACTACTAGGGAATTGAAGCTCGGTTCACGCGATAGCGTAACACTACCAATATGAAGCATTACGGAGTAAATATAGGTTTGACCAATCTACTCGATTTAATGATGAAGAGTTTATATGTACAGGGTGTCCCGTAACTACCGCAACATCGGGAAATGGGGGGTAGCTGAGGTGATTCTGAACAACTTTTTCCTTGACCAAAATGTTGTTTGAAGCCTTGTTTTTTAGTTATTAACCAAAAACACTGCCCAATTAGAACGCCTGTACAGCGCGCGCTCTGGTGCCTACTTCTGTACTGTGCTCGGTAGTGTACGGGAGCATCGAGGGTATCCGAGTAAAGCGTACGGCAAATGTTACATACATTGTATGCGTTACGCCGAATGACGTAGCGGGCTAGCCGCGATGGTGCCGAAACTGCGACGTCGACGGTGACGGTTGCCGGGGAGAACGAGCGCTTGTGTTTTGAGACAAAGGACTCTTGCCCAGACGCTCGTGCGAGGCGGACGTGTTTAAGAAGGACCTTACGCAATTAATAGAGTATTTGAATAGTCCGCCCGACCGCCTTACAGTCAATTCCCCAACCACCCATCCTTTACAAAATCAGAAGTGGGATCTAGCCAACGTGGAAATTAAGTGGTAAAACTCGCGCAATTTTTAAGTTACGTCCGCGTGAAAGACAGTTACACGAAGTGCGCGTGTGCGAAGTACGTTCACGTTTAGTGTGTTTATGTGAAGTGCGTCTTGTGGAAGCTGTTCAGGAAAAGTGACCACACCAGACGCAGGGGCGATGAACTGTCAACTCACAGTAGCCGACCTGAAACAAAAGCTCAAAGCTAGGAGCTTGCAGTCGACGGGTTCGAAGAGTGAGCTGATAAAACGCCTGTTAAGTGCCGGCGCCGCACCTGAAGAACTTTTTATGACCGAGGACGCGCCAATGGAAGGACAGGAAGTTCACAACGAGAAGGCCCAAAATCGACTAGGCGCTGGAGCGCTGGTAAACGAAAATATCTCACGTGAGTTAGACATCTTGAGAAGGGAACGGGATGTGGCCGCGCAGGAAACCGAGCTACTCAGGGGGGAATTGGCTTTATTACGGATGACGCCAAGTTCGGAAGTCAGCGCACCTGGGCGGACGGGTGTGAAGAAGTGGCAAGAGCTGAAAGAAATGGTTGGTGAATTCGGGGGTGGCCAGACGGACTTCGACAGATGGGATATGTTGGATTACTAGATTATGAGGAAGTGTGATAATATATAATACACAGTTCAGTTTAATAAAAGTACTTTATTTTATATAAGAAAAAGAAGGCACGTCCTTATTCAAAGGAGAAACTCTAACGAATGAAATAAGGCAAGAAGCATGGAGCATTCGGACCCTATCGGTCCCTCTTAGTATAAACACTTTTGTCTAAGCATTCGAATTTTATACCCCAATATATTCTCAGAACTGTAAGAGATCATTTTTGTTGAACCGGGTTTTATACAAAGCATAAAACCAACAGGATCCGCGGGCCTTACATATTATCGGTGACTCAAGGGCTGGTCATCCAACAGTATATACGGTATTACTTCACAGAAATTGTTAATGTAAAACTGAACACCGAAATTGTCAATCTGTATTTTAAATTAATAAATACATATACATATATGTCGGTTATTATGAAAGTGTAAGTCGAAATGTAAAAAACATTGAACTTGTCAGTTCTTATGTATTATGTTGCTCGATCAAGTGAAAGATTTGACTTATACCGCTTTCATGATAACTAGCACATATATTAATATTAAAGTTATTGGTAAAACTACGGAAGTGCTCCGACCTCTCCGATTTCGATGATTTTTGAATATGTTGTAGAACTGAGTATCCGGAACAACTTTTTCCTATGCATATAACCGCCGCTCGGCCTTAGTTTTCGAGATATTTGCCAAAAACTATAGCTACTACTGCATTGAATTTTGTATATACGTGCACGCTCGTGGCAACGTGTTAGGCTGGCGCTTTTCCGGCGGCCGGCGAAGAATCTGTATACCGGGTGACCTCATACAAATTGTACCTCTAGAAGTTGATATATCATATCAGATTTGGTATTGGCGGGGGAGGGGCCTTGCCCTTGCATTTCTAACCCAAACCTAACCCGAATCTAATTTTTATTCAATCAAATATGAATTTGGGTTAGAATTTTCTTTTCCGATGAGAAACTCATACAAAATCATATTTGATTAAATAAAAATTAGATTCGGGTTAGGTTTGGGTTTGATTTTGTGGGGAGGGGGTGCAGGGGGAGGGGCCGTGCCCCTCCCCCGGCAATACCAAATCTGATATGATATATCTAGTTCTAGAGGTACAATTTTTATGAGGTCACCCGGTATACAGATTCTTCGCCGGCCGCCGGATAAGCGGCGGTCCCACACGTTGCCACGAGCGTGCACGTATATACAAACTTCAATGTAGTAGTAGCTATATTTGTTGGCAAATATCTCGAAAACTAAGACCGAGCGGCGGTTACATGCATAGGAAAAAGTTGCTCAAAATACTCAGTTCTACAACATATTCAAAAATCATCGAAATCGGAGAGGTCGGAGCACTTCCGTAGTTTTACCAAGTTATTTAGTTGTTTCTCTTAAAAAATAAATAAGAATAATTTTGAAGAGCTCATTTAAAGGGCCCCGGCCAGTATACGTACCCTCACACAACTACGGAAAGCATGCACGTATATGCGCATACATATAAAATTTAAATGGCTGAAGTTGCAGGATCTGCTGCCAATTGGGCAAATAAGTTCCGCTTGTAAAATCTGTTTGCGAATAGGACGCCAAATGCGGACACAGATGGATACCGATTGGGCCCCAGATTCTGGCGGATTCTGCCGGGATTTGACGCCAATCTGCTATCCATTTATAGACAGATTGCTGACTGGGAATGTTTTAACACTTACGCATGTTTTACTGTAATACGTAGACATATAATGTCTACAAAATAAGAATTCAAGAATTGATTACGCACTACATAAATTTATTTTCAGTGACTAAAAATTGATTTATTAAATAACATTGAATTTTGTTGAACTACAGCATATTAAAATATATTAACAACGCGCTGAAATTACACGTGCTCGACGCTGATCCACACAATTCGAAAATTCCTCGACTAAAGTAGAGCACTTAAGAATCTCTTTAGGATGTTCTTGATAACACTTGAGCACTTGTTCGGAGCTGTTTTTGCATGGCTGGACAGTATCCTGAACATTTACGTCTCTTTTACCTGTAAAAATTTCACAACAAAAACGAAATTAATAATTTATAATTCTACAGAATTATAATATATACCGGCTGTTTTCGTAGTCTACACGGTTTTTCTGCAATTTGCGTCAAGGTAATAAAGTTTTATTATCAAAAATTAATCTGCATCGAGTGCACAACATACAGCAGTAAAAAATATTTCCAAAATACTTTTTTCCTAATGGACCCAAGGTCGCCTTAATATTTTTAATACAACAGAATCGCATAACTCTGATTCCGTGTAGGGAAGCTTTTTGGAGTCATTATTCATATTAAAAGACTTTAGGATACCTATTTTTATATGCAAACAACAGAGTTAAATACAATGGAATCAGTTTCTTGAAAGTAATGAAAACAATGTACACAGTAACATTTATACCATGCTAACTATATTGAAATAACAAAACTAATGCATAATGGAACAAAAATTATAGAATTGGCATCCGTATATAGAATGAACATATGTCTGTTCATTTTAGAGACAATACAACAAGTTCATGTATTACACATTTAAAAAATAAATTCAACATTAAAAGGAGGTCATACAGTACCGGACAAAGAAGTTAACACTTCATACAAAGCGGATAAAAAAATTATCACTAATATCAACTTAAAAGTTTAATATCTATTGGTTATATTATTTGATAGAGATTTTAATGCTCTATACTCTACACAAACTAGTTAAGATTGGACTTATTTTATTAACAAACAATTTGGATTGGAACTCTCAAGCATGGATGAGGGTATAATGGTGTGGGGAGCATTTAGTCTTACGGGATTAGGTCCTATCCGCAGAATAAATGGTATAATGGACCAATACCAATATTGTGATATTTTGAAAACGGTCAGGAAACCATATGCTAACCGGGTCATTGCTGCTCGATGGATATTCCAGCAGGATAATGACCTCAAGCATACAGAAAAGTCTGTACAAAAATGGTTTTCAGACAATAAAATGTGGGTAATGAACTGGCCACCGCAATTGCCAAACTTAAACCCCATTGGAAATTTATGGGGCACGGAAATTTAAGCGTGCACTAAATGGGCAGAAATTCAAAAGACAAGACGATCTGTTTGCGGATGTGGAGAAAGCTTGGAATTAACTTCCTATAGGCCTTATTGAAAAATTAATTAATACAATGCCTAACAGATGTAAAGCTGTCCTAAATACTAAAAGTGCACCCTCAAAATATTAGATTTCTTGATACTTTTCAAAAGTGGTAACTTTTTTGTCGCCTTTAAAAATGTACTATTTTTGTTTAATTTGAAATAAAATTTTTGCTTTGTACTCAAATATATACAATTAATCCTTAATCCTCTACCAAAATATATGTTAAGTATACATTAAAGTTTAAATTTGAAGTTGAGAAATAACAGACATACAAGAAATCCGAAAGGTGGTAACTTTTTTGTCCGCTACTGTAGATTTCTATGGATTACTCAAAAGCCAATCAGTGTAAGTCCAACTTTCCCTGTACATGAGTTTTGTAGTTCAAAAACCCCGTTATTGTTAAAACTTTCAGAACTGAGAATTTATCAACTTTGATAAATCGATTAAGTCACTATTTTTATGTGTAAGCAATACATTACGGTACTAACATTGTCATTTCTTTTCCAAGTAGTTTGTAAAAACCTTATTTTGATCCGTTTGAATGCTAATGGACTTACTCTGATTGGCTTCTAAACCCTTCACATAGATTTTAGAAAAATGTGTAGAAGCAGTCAGCAAATTAGTAAATGGGGCGTAGTTCAAATGTTATAGACTATTAACGCAAAACTATCTTTTATAACTATCTTAGAATTCTATAAAAATATCTCTATACATACCATCGGTATACAGTTGTTCTACAGCTTTCTTGTATTCTGTATCAATAATGTCATTAATTTGCGCATGCTTTCGTTCTAAATTCTTTACACGATTTTGCCAATAATTATCTTGATTACGAAGTTCTTCTAACTTCTGTTGCTGTATTTGAAGCGCAGTTAATGTTAATTGTGGATGATATGTGGGATATCCAGAATTCACTGGTATATCACCACTTTGAGGTAACTGCGGTGGTACAGCTGTCTGGGAAGACAATTCTGTTACACTAGCAGACCTTACTTCGTTAACCACACCACCATTTGTTTCATTTGCTTTATGAGTTAATCGATCCACAACAGATTCCGATATCCCTATAACACCTACTTCTTCGTTATCGATAGTAAGTTTACGAGTACTTTGTCCAGAACCCATATCAGTAATTTATTCCTCTTTTTAACAAATCCAGACCCACGTTTTCTTATCTTTGATGATGCAAAATTTTACCAAAAAGTTATCAATTATAGATGGATTCTAAGGTTAGCTACCTGCAAAATGAATAGAAAGATTATAAAAGAGAAACAACCTATTAAATATCTGAATTTAACATGAATTTTCATTTTTATGAGTTAAACCAATAAACTAGAAAAATCCTGTTAGACGATAGCTTTAAATTGTATTACTTATCATTATATAATCGTTGTGAAATATATGATTCTCATATACCAACGTATTTTATTTAGGGGAGCACACATTTTTCACATCTTTCTGGATCTTATTTTCGTAATGTTCATCACCGACATATCATTTTATTTCAATTAAATAAGAATTAGTTGGAAAATGTAATAGAAATCTGACAGCAACACACACACGTTGAATTTGGTAAACACTAATTTATTTCTTTAAATATTCTGTCTGTTTATATTTGTTAGAGAGGTTATGCAACGTTCGAACATTGGGCCGTAATCTCAAATGTTTTATTTAACAAAAAAGGTATACGTAGGAAAATTTGATCTTCATTGGAAACAATTTTGAATACGTAAATGAGCAATATCATAGTTACATTTTATAGGATACAGTACCGTACTATTCTTACACAACTGAGATAGTTAAGTGCATTATGAGAAAATATGCAATTTATACACATTGAATACTATGCAAAGTTATGACATAAAGGAATGTTCACAATTCGCTGCAGCAATGAGCTTTCGCCTTACAACCAGTATGTACGTACTGGGTATGTGGTATACGTATAGAAGAGAACCACTTGACCGATTTCGATGATTTTTCGATATCTTGTAGAAATCAACATTTTGAACAACTTTTTCCTATGGATATAACTGCTGCTCGACCATAGTTTCCGAGGTATTTGCAAAAATTTATTGCCGCTACACACAAATTTTGCCTATACGTGCACGTCCGCAGCAATGTATGCGCCCACATGAGACCGCTCATTATGGCAAATTATGGCATAACAGTCGTGGGGAGAAAACAGGTGTTTCGAACCCCAAAACACAAACTACAAAGTTCGACCGCTTCGTCGAGTGTGATGCCAATTTGGAATATGTGCACGTATTTCAAATTGGCATCGCACTCGCCCATGGGCCACCAGTTCGACACTCCTGACGTATACTGTTGCTCAATGTGGAAGCGGCATAAGGGCCCCAACTCCATGACGTATACGCCATGCGCGAGAGAGACACTTGATTTCGTTGATTTCGGTATTCGTCTCAATAATTGCACAAATGAAATTTTCGCGGGTACAGCACACACGGGTAGACTTCCTCATAAGGCGGTCTGGTCCGTTTGAAGGAATAAACGCCATTCGTTGAGAATAGTTTAATTTTTGAAACTGTAAGCTTGAGACAGACAACGATGTAGGCAACAATATGGCTGCCGGCATCTCGTTACATTTCACATTTAGCATATATTGAACGATTTAATGGTTTATTCACTGATATCACCCCAGACCTTCCTTGAACTAGCATAATATCACTGAAATTGGATTTTTCACAATTTATCACTTCTGGAAGGCGTAAAACGTAATCTACGATTTGCACGCAATCGGACGTAAAAATAGTTCAATGATTCTCTATCGGAGGCGTTTATGGTATATTTTAGATAATTTGGCCACGGTATCATCACGGTCGATGGAAATACAAATCAGTCGGTAAGTATAAGTTCTAATTTGACAACGTACGGTGATTTGGATCTGAATATGTGATACTTGAATGCAGACACAAGTAAGGCACAGTTGCCGCAACATATCAAGACTTTTGTCTCGCCACATATGTTACAATTTTGACCATCAGCAAAATGTATCGGTTCGAGCCGAGATTTTGATTCCTACAGGACACAGAAGGGGACAGCGCGAGCGAACGAGAAGGAGTAGCAAGCATGAAACAGTACACATAACGTACGCGACCATAAAACTTATAAGAATAATGGCATTAATAATTTCGGGAAAAGAATACAAAATAAATACAGGTAATGGTATATTTAGATATGCAACATTTTTGGATTTAAATATAATAATTATAATTAATAAATGTGGACGACGACTGGCCGCCCGACTCCGCCTCCACCGCTGCCGTCGCCACTTCCGCCGGCGATACTCTATCCGTCGCGGCCATCGCAGCAGCGTCCGCCACGTCGCTTCGGTTACTACGACGGCCTCCACCCTAGCCGCCACGATATAACGGTATTCTTTATTTTTCATAGACCTCAGAAGCACACCCCACCATGGTGCGTCATGTTTCACCGTAGTGTAATAATAAATAACTCGCGTTATACGTCTCCGCGACAGTTGCATTCAAAGCAAGGAGTGGATTGCATTATAACCTATTCCAAAGTTTTGAGTGTGTATAGTTATGTGATAGAAGTGAGTTGTTTTAGGTGAATTGTTGTGGAAAGTGAAGCGAAATTATTACAATGAGTGGTATGGAATACGTTTGCGGGGTTGAAAACCACGAAGATATAAAAAATGATTGTGAAGATAAGTGTATGATCAAAAACAGAAGTCGTCGGCCAAAATTAACATTGAGTATGAGGAGATACTCGAAAAAAAGAGCATTCCGCGAAAGGAGACGGCGCTTAGCTCTTCAGAATACTTCTGAACCGTCAACATCCGATGGGCGAAGACACACTCCCGAGAAAATTATTTACTTGCTATTGGATGAAGACACAGAAACGTTAAATTCAAAAGAAATTTCTGAAGAGACGACAGAAGAATTGTCGTGTGAAATTCTGGAAACAGACGATATAGAAGGTGGGGCAAATGTAGAAACTGCAACCTCTGAAAATGAAGAATTTGTCATAGAGAAAACAGTAATGAACGAGTCTGAAGAACAATCCGATGTACCAAGTGGCTTAAGTATCGTGGACATGCAGCACATCTTTGCCGAATTTCAAAAAATAGGTGACCATACTAAAAACCGGGAAGACTGTGGAATTAGACACCTAAAAATAACCGGCATGAAACGATCGGGCCTGAGGACCACCGTCAGCGTAATATGCGATATGTGCCAATATAAAGGTGAAATCCACAGTGAACCTGACGAAAGGAATAAATTGGAAACCAACCAAAGTGCCGTTGCTGCAACTATTTTGAATGGAGGCAGTTATGCCCAAATGGAGGAATTCCTTGCAGCAATGAACATACCCTCCATGTCGAGGAAGAAATTTAGGAAGCACCACGATGAAATCGTGAAGTCACTAATTGTTGCTGCAGAAAAAGAGATGGTAGCAGCGGCAGAGGAAGAAAAACGCTTGGCCATTGAAAGAGGCGACATTGTTCCCGGATTTGGGGTCCCTCACATCCCCGTCGTGGCTGATGGAAGCTGGATGAAAAGATCATACCGGACTGGAACGTACGATTCCTCGTCTGGAGTCGGCGTTATAATTGGATACCATACGAAGAAAGTTTTATTTACCGGCGTCAGAAACAAGGTTTGCAGGATTTGTCGCTATGCTGCGAAAAAGAAAGAGGAGCCTCGAAAGCACACGTGTTTCAAAAATTGGGGCACAAATCAAGCATCAACGGCTATGGAAAGTGACGCTATAGTCGAAGGGTTCAAGACCAGCGTAGAAAAACGTGGGCTTGTTTATTCAACGCTGATTGCTGATGGGGATAGCAGCGTATACAAAAAAATTATAGATGCAGACCCATATAAATCGCAGATTCGTGTAAAAAAAATTGAGTGCACGAATCACTTGTTGCGAAATTTTGGCAAAAAAATGAAAGAAATTGTAAAGAAGACAACACCTGGCCCATTGAGAAGAATCGTTGCGCGTAGCATTTGGCGCATGCGCGCGGGCATAGTAAAAGTCGCAGAGTTCAGATACAGTCAGAACGTAACAACCGCCGAGAAAATAAAAAATTTGTATGCCGATATACACAATGTTCCTAGTCACGTTTTTGGTGAACACGCAGATTGTTCTAAACTTCAATACTTTTGCGATGGAACCAGCAAGAAAGATGAAAAGAACATTGTTCCAGAACTGATCAGGACGGGAGTGTACGAACACATTAAAGAAATAATTCGACCATTGTTGGCGCATGCCGAGAGTTTGCTATACAATAGCAATAATAATACTGTAGAAAGTTTTAACGGAATTATCGCCAAATACACAGGTGGAAAAAGATTGAATTTCGGCGAGAGAGGATCTTACACGGGAAGATGTGCTGCTGCTGTCCTGCAATATAACACAAAACAAGTGTTGTCACGTCTGACTACGGCGATGAACATGAAACCGCCCGTTATTTTATGCAAAATGGAAAACAGAAGGAAAAAAGAAAACCGGAGGTCCGCTGAAAAGCTAAAGGAAAAAAGGATTCCTAAGCACGTGCGGAAGCAATTCCGTTCGGAAATGGATTCCAATTACGGACCGAACGCGCAAAAGCCAGATATAACCAAAAATATTTTTGAATTGGAGCAGAAAAATCATATGGAAATGTTGCATAATTGACAAAATAGAAGAGATGCCATTGAGAATGAAATCATCGGTCAAACAACAAATCCGAGATGGAATATTCAATATATTAAATAGAATTTTATTTAATCACCCATTTCCATCAACTTTTTGTTTTTTAAATTGCATTGACATTTTTTTCGTTGAGAACTTAAAGGCAGCATATCTCTGATAAATGCCACATTTTTCAATTGGGGGCTAAGTTTGGCGAGTCTCACATAACTCATCGGGTAGCCTCGGTAGGTATGCGTAACACTTCTCCAGGAAAATATAGAAATAAAAAATAAAAATAAAACAATTATATATGCAGAGGTATATTCGAGAAAGCGTTACCAGGACAAATGGAGTGGTTACCTGATTACTGCTGCACTTTCAAATGAGAAAGCAACATGTACTATATGTGGGATTGGAAGTTTTAAGAGATCAAGCCCGTGTAAGTGTAATATAACAAGTGGTATATACAGTGGCGGCTCGTAACTAAAATTAGTGGGGGTGCTGCTCCAGAAAATTTGTAGCCATTGTTTTAAAATTGTTAACTCTTTGCACTCGAGCGGCGCCGCTGCGGCGCCGGGCTTATTTTAAGTGTCAACTCGAACGACGCTGCTACGGCGTTAAGGTGGGTATAGACGAGCGCGCTGCGGCTGCAACGCGGCACGGACCGAACGTGTTTGGGCGAATATTCGTTCGTGTGGACGGTGACGTGCGGCAGTACTGCAATGCCGCGCAACGAACCATTTCGAGTCGGTTTTTTGCGCGAACACAAAGGGATTCGTTGCCGCAGTGTGGACGGTTTTCTGCGGGTTTGCCGTGTTCGAGCCCAGGCACAGTGCGGCATTTAAATGGACGTTCGGAACAAAACTCCAAAAATGCATATAATGTATAAATAATGAACATTTTTATAGTGGAAAAGATCAAACTAGTTGTATGACATAACATCATCATAACAATAACAACAATTGTATTCCTTACCTACCGATAAATGATTATTTTGGATAAAAAGTTCAAAAATCATTCATGATTTTTTCGACTGTGCCAAGCACCGAACACAATAAACCGCTTTATCCGCGCACGTTTCTTTATTTCTGCGAGCGGATCCTTTCCTGGGATTTCCAGGATGGTTTCGGGAAAAAGCGCATCGGGGACACGAATGACTCGTGTGTTTTCTTCAGTCAGCGTATTTTTTAAAGAAAGGAAAACTCATAACTCATTGTAAGCTAAAATTATCACTGCACTACTAGCTATAATCAGAGCTTCATCGTCTTTGGCGAATGCGCGTTGAAATTCATGGTTCGTTCCAAGCGCAGTGCGTGTTCGTGGTAAAAACGGAACACCGCTCACACGCTCTAATGCCGCGTTACTGCCGCGTTGCAGCCGCAGCGCGCTCGTCTATACCCACCTTTACGGTCTTTAGTTACTCGATTTGCTTACTTACGATGTGTGATAAGATATTCCTCCCGGAAATACTTTCGTGGACCAGGCTTGGCTGACACTTTTAGCCAAGTCTTAGCGTATCGACGGGGCAACACCTTACTTTTAGGGTGGAAAGACAAGAGGATTGTCACTTGTTTGACTACAAGGAGTGACACAGGAATGTCGACAGTCAAAAGGATTACACGAGGTGGTGTGGAAATAATAGTCAAGAAGCCCAATATTGTTTTGAATTATATAAAATATATGGGTGGTGTTGATCAACCAATGTTGATCAATTGGTCGATGGGCGGACCAAGATGCATCAACATATTGTTTTCTGCGAAAATCGCTTAAATGGTGGCGTAAGCTTTTTTTTGGGGCATGGAAATTTGCCTGATCAATTCATACATTCTGTATAAACTAGAAATGACCAAAAAAGGGGAAAAGCCACTCAACCATTTGCGATTTCGAAAAACACTTGTCGAGCAATTGAGAGGATCATATCGCCAGCATCGTGAGCAAGCGTCTACGTCGCGTTCCGATGAAATCCGACTAAATGGGAAGCTTCACGTTGTACTAAATGGGCCAAAAAGGGACTGCAAGGTTTGCTCTAACCGTAACACGCCAGGAGGTAGGCGGGAAGTAACGTATTACTGTGATACGTGTCCTGATAAACCTAGGATGCATCTTGGGTATTGTTTTATTAGATATCACACAAAAACTAATTATAGAGTGTAATATTTATTAAATTTTGTTGTTTTCGATATAAAAATAAATAAATTGGTGAAATTTTATTATTTGTATACGTTTGTTGGTTTATAACTGATTTTAAAGTACTTATAACATGTATCCCTAATTTGGCCGAAATCGTCTCGAGTTGCTGGTTCGCGTAAGCGAAAAAGGCCTCGAGTGCAAAGGGTTAAAAGGAAACCAACATGTATCGGGCACTGCGGGAGCGACAGTGCTCTCTCTCCCTCGCAGCCTCGCGTGCAGCTTCCTATGTGCGCATGCGCACAACAGTCAATCACCACGCCGCTGGAACTATGAAGCGCACAGTTCCATACAAAGATTTTTGTATCTTTTTCATAAACTGGGGGATGGCTACTGACATTAAGCTTAACGATTATATATTGTACAAGTATAAAGAAAGAATTAAAGAAAAAAAAGACTCATTATACGAAAAGAATCATTATACCAATACGCGAGCAGCCACTGGGTATACATATGTATATTTATTACAAAGTACTACGTTGTTCCACACTTTGCTGTTCTACACTACGCTGGTCCTCGATGTACACGCTTCCGCTCCACAATCCACACTGTCCTCGCCTTCCATTTGTACATCCATTCGTCCTCAGTCATTGCCGTTCCTCTCTCTCCCTCATTCATATCCTTAAAGATAACGGTATTCTTAAAACATAGAAAACGGGGGACACGGTTCTGCAGGCCATTGCTGCTCGCCTGCAGATCATCTGTATCCCAGGTAGTCCGGTCATAAACATCCTGAGCCCGGACGTTGGACGCTCCGCACTCCCACACATATCTCAGGTAATGTTTTAGAGCTTTGAAATATACATATGTGAATTTGTAATATTACAAACACATGAATGAACACATTTATATCCGCTTGTACAAGAACAACTATATATATTTACATTATTTAATCTATGACAGTTCCGAAAGGGAGTTATGTACGTCTGATGTACCTGTGATGTCAAACAGCAATGAGAGCCTTCTCTCACAAATTAAAAAATTACTGTAAAACAAATAAATAAAATTATATATGTATATACATATGAAATACATCCAAAATATGAATAAAAAGTTCTATTGTTACACACATTGATATTGTTTTATCAATCTGTTTTGTTCAACATGACCCTCGAATCTCGTCTTTCATTTGCACTATTCTCTTTTATGTTCGGCAAGAATCAGAACCTCAACTTGAGTCGAATCTATTGAAGTTATCCTGAAAGGCAAAACTGTAATAGATATGACAATATTGTCATACGCTATTTAGCGTAATAGAACTATCCGACGACGAGATCTGTCAACTACGCCTCCGTATTTTTTGTTTATCATTCTACACAATGACTTGTTACGAGCCGAGAGCAGAGGCGCGGCTACGAAGCCGAGGATCAGTTGTTTAAGAGTTGGTTAGTTATGCGGATGAACCTGGGCTTATTTCAAGTCCTGAAGCTGCTTCAGGAAGGAAGTTCGTGGACGAGTAAGTGCCTACTTCAGCACCGCGACTTACAGGAAGGTTAAGGTTCTCGTGGACGAACCAGTGCCTATTTCATTACCGAGAGCCACATGAAGATTGGTGTGGACGAACCAGTGCCTATTTCATCACCGGGGGCCACGGGATTGTTAATAATACCACCTCGTAACTTTTAATAAGTCGATACACCTTGAGCGATTAAAATGTATCTGTGTTGTGGGACACTACTGCAAATGCTTGGAATAGGAATGAATTAATATAATACGCTTTGGTTTCAAATATGAGTCTCTATTCTCAATTCTTTGACCTTTAAAATTCGCAGTGTACAGATTGTCGCGGAACACGGGATCCACCTTTCTCAATCTTTACGGAACGACAGTATATAATTTAAGTTATAAATTCCCGAACAGTAGATTTACGTATTCTACGGTAATAGTTGCTCGAAAGGGACTAGAACTCAATCTCGATGAGCTGGAGTATGACTTAGCTGGTACCGAAGTGACACGAAGCTAGTTAAATTCAGTACTGAGCCGCCGAACGCGGTTTTCGTGCCCTTTTATATTCAAAAATTAGTCTGAAAAGATGGAGGAGGCACGTGATCTTCCAGGAGAGTCCAAAGGTTTTTCTGAAGGGGCTGGGCCACTGCGTCATCGCGGAAGTGGTGGCTCGACTGCATAAACTGAAACCAAGGAAGCGGAGGCTTCCTACGTAACACACCAAAGCAATGGGGAAAAAGCGAATTAAATGAATTAAAAATTATCAATATGTGCATATTCGGAACTCGCATAACATCTATACAGGGTGTTCCGTAAATATGGGAACTCCCGAGAAGGGGCGTTGCTGGGGTGACTCTGAACAACTTTTTCCATTACCAAAATGTTGGTTGAAGTTTCGTTTTTGAATTATTAATGACAAACACTGGTCAATCAAGGCGCCCGTAGAGCGCGCGCGCGCTTAAACGCGTGGTTCTCAACCGCGTGTGGCCGTGGTCGTGAAACAACGCATTGGCACAACGTGTTACATCATCTGAAATTAAGAATAATGTGGAATTATTCGTTATTCATGAATAACAAATAAACTAATAAGTCGTTTAATAACTGTATTCGATACTTTTATTCGTTATCCGAAAGGTATTGTTGAGAATTCAGAGTGCATGGCGTGGATGTCTTGAAATCAGAAAAGATCTTTGGCGTCTCGTCGTGTTTCGGTTCGAGGGTACGCGTCTGGTTTTCATTGAGGCCCAGCATTGGACTGTTGTTTGTGCCATTCGTTACGGAGGCTCGAGTTATCACTTCAGCCGGACCCAAGGGTCCCAGGGTTTAAGGGTTCGACTCGGGAGGCCTCGCGGGTACTTGGTTTCTAGACTGTCGCCAATGCCAAGGACGTCGTAAATTGTGCCCTGATGCTGTGAGAAAGTTCGTGTAACGCTGTTTCCATATTTGGAAAAGTTCCCTTTCTTCCGCATCATAACCACCCTCAATCTTGACACGCCTCCACCAATAGTTGTTTTACATTACCATCTCTCTGTTATAATTAGACGAATAGGATTGTTTGTTAGGCTCGTAGTTTTAAGACTCCAGCCCTGCGAAGGGGTCTGTAGGTTTCCTTCGGCGGAGTTTGTGCCGAGGAAACCAGAATTGGTATAGACACAGTAGGTGAAGCAAGTCAGAGTTAGTAAGAGAAGCATTGTGATAATAATAAAGAGACCTATCGAACACTGTTTGCGAACAGAGTATAGTACCATTATTATCAGTTGTTAACCGTTTGTCAGAGCAGCGGTACTCTAGTGAATATAGAATAAGTGTTGTCTATTAAAGAGTACGGTGTTTTTTATTTAACCACCTCCAGAACCTTGTTCATCACCTTTGAACATTCGTTCGAACTTTTGGGCTCTTGCACGCATCCATTGTGCAAGAGAATTGTCAGGGAATCGTGAAGATTTACGACCTTCATTCAAAGCGACGCCCTGCCATAACAGGTATAAAGTGTTTTATAACTTGTGAAAAAAATCTTGTTTTAATAGCACCATTTCAGGTGGATAAATTATGTTTTAAGAAAAACGATTTAGGTAACTAATGTTAGAAAAAGCAAGTTAAACTTACCCATTCGTCCACGAATTAACCGTGATGGGGCATCGTACGTCACAGCCCCACTCCTAGATCCCCTAGCTACTTCCACCTTCCATTTTTGACGATGGGGGCACGGATTCCAAATACAATACGTACTTGAGTTATGTTAGACAATGAGTTAGATTAAAATAAGTAGATACCAAAAATTGTGCGAGGACAAAGTCATTCCGATAACATGGTCAAATTAACTAAAATATTCTACAAACGCCTCCGACGGAGGATCGTTGAACTATTCTGACATTTGATGCGTGCAAATCGTAGATTACAGTATTCGTCTCCCAGAAGTGGTAATTGTAAATAATCGAATTTCGGTGAAATTGTGCTAGTTCAAGGAAGGGAGATCTGGTGTGATATCAGTGAATAAACGACTAAATCATTCAATATTTGCTAAATGTGAAATGTGACGAGATGCCGGCAGCCATCTTGTTGCCTATGTTGTGTCTACTCTTTTCCTTCTATTGAGCGTTTTGACAACCAACGCGCGCGGAATTCAAATTGCAATGTTGTGAAATCAAAGCAATGCGCATGGACTTTGTTTAATTGATTAACTGTCATTAATTTCACTGCTACGGCGTAAAACACTCGTTATTTATTGATTAGCTGCCGATCTTAAAATGTCAGCCAATAGGATTAGTTTTAATTAATTTGTAAAACTAATGCTAATTTTAATTGGTGACAAACAAAGTCGTGAAATGTTTTAAGTTTCCTTAAAGTTTCTTAAGTTCTTGTTAATCAGTTATTAAAAGTTTATTTCTATTTAAATTGTTATTCATTTATTTTCGTTTTATAAATTCATTTTCTACCACGATCAGAGCGCTTTAGCACTCCACGGGCGCACGAACCCAGTATTAAAAAATTCCCCAAGGACAAATTCGCAACACCTACATCGTTGTTTGTCTCAAGCTTACAGTCTCAAAAATTCCACGATTCTCAACGAATGGCACTTATTGGGGACCAAACGGACCAAAGCGCCTTATGGGGAAGTCTACCCGTGTGTGCTTTATCCGCGAAAATTCAATTTGTGCAATTATTGAGACGAAAACCGAAATCTACGAAATCTAGGGCCTCTCTCGCGCGTGGCGTGTACGTACATGCTTTCCTTTGTCTGGGCGAGTGCACGTACACAGGTCATGGCACACGGAATCGGCCCCCTTAAAAAGGATGCCCCAAGTTTTGTGACAGAGAAGAGCTACACACTTAGAAGAATTATGAAATCATACTAGAAACATCTATCGTCTAAGTGTTCTTAAATAGTTGTAAAGATTTCGAGAATTAAAGTTTAATCGTAAAGGACGAAAGTATTATTTTCCTAAAAACACTAAACCCCGGAATCCATCACCTGTTGAAAATTTCAACATATACTATTTAATTTTATTATCATATCAGATCGGATCATATTGTTGCTTTCATCGACATAAGTTAATATACGATAAATGAATGATGGTAGCATGCGATTTGGTACCCCAATTGGTAAATGGGATTTCATTTACAAATGTATACATATAAATATTAATTATACCCAGTGACGGCTCGCGTATAAGCACTGTGGAACTGCAGCAAACCCTTTTTCCACTTGATATTATCGATAACATTTAATATAATGAGTCTTTTTTTCGTAATTCTTTCTTTATACTTGTACATATACAGGGTGGCACAAAAGCCAGTGAACATCGGGGTATAGGGTGTAGCTGGGGTGATTCTAAACAACTTTTTCCTTGACCAAAATGTTCTGTATAGTTTCGTTTTTGAGTTATTAACGAAAAACACTGGCCAATGATAGCGCCCGCTGGGCCCCGGCTGACGCGCGCTCAGGTGCGAACCGATCATCTGCGGTCGGTCGTGATGGAGGCATCGAGGGTACCGAGGGAAGCGTGCGGCAAATGTGACATCGTCTTAATTAAGAATAATGTGGAACTATTCGTAATTCGTGAATAAGAAATACACTAATAAGTCGTGTAATAACCGTGTTCGATACGGTTATTCATTATCCGAAAGGAATAAAGTGCTGTATTACTTATGAAAAAAATTTTTTTTTTATCAGTACGTTTTCAGGTGGATAAATTATGTTTTAGCGCGAGCGTTGGCACTACAATGTTATCACAATAAAGAACATGTGCGTGTGCGTGTGGAAGCGAGTGCGAACGTTTAAGTTGGCAGAGCCATGCTGGTAACCACATTTCGCAGTGGCAAGTGAAGTTATCGTGAAGTGAAGTGATCGTGCAAGGATACTAAGCCGGTCGTAACATCAGCTGTTGAGTGTTGCCTAGGTCAGGATTCGCACAATATTAAGCAGGTGAATTCGTGGACGAATGGGTAAGTTTAACTAGCTTTTCCTAACATTATTTATGCAAATCGTTTGTCTTAAAACATAATTTATCCACCTGAAAACGTACTGATAAAAAAAATATTTTTTTCATAAGTAATACAACACTTTATTCCTTTCGGATAATGAATAAATGTATCGAACACGATTATTACACGACTTATTAGTGTATTTCTTATTCACGAATAACGAATAATTCCACATTATTCTTAATTAAGACGATGTCACATTTGCCGCACGTTTCCCACGGTACCCTCGATGCCCCCATCACGACCGACCGCAGGTGATCAGTTCGCACCTGAGCGCGCGTCAGCCGAGGCCCAGCGGGCGCTATCATTGGCCAGTGTTTTTCGTTAATAACTCAAAAACGAAACTATACAGAAGATTTTGGTCAAGGGAAAAGTTGTTTAGAATCACCCCAGCTAACACTATACCCCGATGTTCCCTGGCTTTTGTGCCACCCTGTATAATCCTTAAACTTAATGTCAGTAGCCATCCCCCAGTTTATAAAAAGGATACAAAAATCTTTGTATGGAACTGTGCGCTTCACAGTTCCAGCGGTGTGGTGCTTGACTGTGTGCGCATGCGCACATGGGAAGCTGCACGCGAGGCTGGAAGCGAGAGAGAGCACTGTCACTCCCGTAATGCCGACCGCGGCGTGCTGGTGGAAGGTAGTTTTTTTTTACCCCGCGTGTATTGTGCTTAAAAACCGTGTACCATATTCTTGAATGTAATAAATGTAATAAATAAATTATGCATGTTTGTTTCCTTTTACACAACAGCACCCCCACTAATTTTAGCTACAAGCCGCCACTGGTTATACCTTCTATCTGAAATAGGACTTCCGGTTGAGAATGGGTGGTGAGCGCATGTGAAATTGAGGAGGGTGAAGAAAAGTGGAAGAACAGTAAATTGTAGAAAGTGTAGAAGAAGGAAAGGGTCGAAGCGTAAGCGAGAGTTGATGGGAACCATAATTAAGCGAAGGTGTTCAGGCGTAAAAACCCACCGCGCGAAGGGATAAGCGCATGGCCAGGGTTAATTAGGGCAGCCAGATGGCTGACTGACCGCGAACGTCATAAACGACGAAGATCGCGTTAGAACCCTAAAAACACCAAATGTACCTGGCACCGTTAGCCAAGGTATGCAGGCCTTGCACACCTAGTGTTAGCGGGAAAAGGCGCTGGTTGGTCGATCATTGCGTCCCTTTTTTGTATATAAGTCGACAATTTGAGTTATAATGGAGAGACGTTACAGAGGAGCTGGAGCGATCAGTCGTCGAGGTGTACTCTGCAGATTTGAAGAACACCAAGGGTCGTGGTCTGACCGCCGGACACGATACAGCAACCAAGGGTGTGGTCTTCGATCTCTAAGAGTACCAAGAGTCGTGGTCTGACTGCCGGACACGACATAACATCACCATATAATCATCTATAGAAGGGACCGTCCCTTAATATTCAACGCATCCAACAACAGAAATACAGTCCACTAATTCAACAACATCTCTTTGGCTATACATTCTTTCCTCCATCAACCCGTTCACGAGCCTGCGAGTGTTCGGACGCGTACAGAAGGTAAGAGGAAAATCTGAAGAAAAGCGGGCACAGAAGGAAGAAACAGGAAGAATTTGGAGGTTAGGAAGAAAGCGTGCGAAAAAAGTAGCGGGAACAACGAAGGATCGTGGCATGGGCTGGTCGGTAAGGCAGGAAACACCAACGAGGTGAAGCACAGGCAAAGGGAAAAGGACAAAGAGGAGAGAAGAAGGAGAGGTTATGGCACGAAGACCGACAGGAAGCAGAAACAAAATTAAAGAAAAGACGCTGGAAAGTTTTGGTATGGTAAAGGAAAAAGAGATATGGAGACGATATGGAGAAAACGGTACTCTAGGCAGTCAAGGAGCTAGGAGAAGACTTTAGAACGAGGTTAGAGCAGGTAGAAAAGACAATAGAAAAACAACTGAAAATAAGGTGGAGGCGGTAGTGAAAGAGGTGCACGAGAAGTGGGAGTTAAGTGAGGAAGAATAGAGGGCGGGGAGGCAAATATGGAACAAGGAGAAGGATGAGATGTTAGGAATGACAAAAAGCCTAGAATGGGAGAGGGAGAGACAGAAAAGGGAAGGTAGTCGTAGAAAAACTGAAAAATTGGGCAATGAAAAGGCAAGTAATGAGCAGGAAGAGAGGATTGAAAAGAGGAATATATATAGACGAGAACTTGACCGGAAAGGCAAGAAGAAGAGTAAAGGAGGAAAGAGAAAGAGGGAAGGAAGCAAGAGTCGGATACATGAAAATAGAAGTGGGAAAAAAGTGGCTAACGTGGGACGAAGGAGAGGAAGGCTTCAGAGAGGAAATAAGGAGGCACTGAAAAGCGTAGCAGAAAGTAGGACATGAAGGGAAGGGAGGAGAAGGAGGAAAGGGGGTAAGAATGTGCTTCTGGAATATGGCGGGAATGACAAACAAGGATGAGGAAACTTGGAACTATTTAGAAGGGTTCGACATTGTAGGATTAGTTGAGACATGGATCGAGGAAAAAGAGTGGCAAAGAATAAAACAGGTTTGCCAAAAGACTTCGAATGGAGATTCTGCCCTGCGATAAGGGAAAGTAGAAGGGGAAGGGCGAAGGGGGCGATTATCAGAGGAGTAAGGAAGGGGATAATAGAGACAGGATACCGGGAAGTGAGCAGGAACGCAGTGGAAAGGGAAGTGCTACTGGATGGAAAGACATGGAAAATAATGACAGTATACAGCCAAGATATAAGGGAAACAATGGAAGGAATAACGAAAATTATGGAAGAGTCGGCTGAAGGTGTACTGCTGATGGGAGGAGACTGGAAAGCAAGGATAGGGAAAGAGGGAGGCTTAATTAGGGAAGTAGGGGAGGAGGAGGAAGAAGCAAGAAAGTCAAAGGACACGGTACTAAATATGGAAGGGAAAAGGCTAATAAATATACTGGAGGAAAGAGGTTGGTTTATTGTAAATGAAAGCAAAGGAGAAGAGGGGGACTACACGTATATTGGTGAGAATGGAACTACGGTGATAGACTATGTGATAGCTACGGGCAATCAGGAGGCAGTAGATAAAATAAAGTTCTTAAAAGTTGGGCAGAGAACAGACTCGGATCATTTGCCACTAGAACTGGGATTGTGCTGGTCTGGGGTGGAGAGGAGGACCAAGGAAAAGAAACAAGAGGAAAGTCAAAAGAGAGGAAACTGGTCAGAAGAATGAATCCTCAAGTACCACGATAAATGCAAGGGATGGGAATGTATGGAGGATAGTAAGGAAGGATTATGGAAGGAGGTCAAGAAGAAGGTTCAAGAGGCAAGGACAAAAATAAGGGAAAGGAAGTGGGTATGGAAGGTAGGATGTAGGCCCTGGCACGATAAGGAATGGAAGGTGAAGAAGAGAGAAATAAGAGGAGCACTAAGAAAATGGAAAAAGGGAGAATACAGTAGAGAGGATTACATCGGGGACAGGAAGGAGTGCAGAAAATGGTGTGCAGAGAGAAGAGTAGAATGCGAAAGGATAGAGGAAGAGAAGATACGGAACATCAGAACAGAACAGGAAGCATGGAAATATATAAATAAGTTCAGAAAGAAAAGAGAAGGGGAACATTTTAAAGAGAAGCTAGAGGGAAGGGTTGAGGGTAACGGGCTGGAGGAGCAGGAAGAACAAGAGAGGGAAGAGGGCACGGAGAACGAAATAAGCAAACAAGAACTGATAACACAGCTGAGCAAGTTAAAATTTGGCAAAGCACCGGGAGAGGACAATATACAAGGTGTCCCGTAACTACCGCAACATCGGGAAATGGGAGGTAGCTGGGGTGATTCTGAACAACTTTTTCCTTGACCGAAAATGTTGTTTGAAGCTTCGTTTTTGAGTTATTAACCAAAAACACTTCCCAATTAGAGCGCTTGTACACCGCGCGCTCTGGCGCCTACCTCTGTACTGTACTCGGTAGTGTACGGGGGCGTCGAGGGTATCGAGGAAATCGTACGCAAATATTACATCGTTATTCATTAATAAGATAAAAACTAATTATTCTTTTCATTAATCGCGCACGGTCATGGTCGTTATTCATGAGTAACGAATAATTCCACATTATTCTTAATTTAAGCCGATGTAACATTTGCCGAACGCTTTACTCGGATACTCTCGATGCCCCCGTACACTACCGAGCACAGTACAGAGGTAGGCACCAGAGCGCGCGCTGTCCAGCCGCTCTAATTGGACAGTGTTTTTGGTTAATAACTCAAAAACGAAGCTTCAAACAACATTTTCGTCAAGGAAAAAGCTGTTCAGAATCACCCCAGCTACCCCCCATTTCCCGATGTTGCGGTAGTTACGGGACACCCCGTAGAGAACGAGGCGTGGAGATATATGTCAGTAGAAGTGGGGGAAGTGGTTTGGAGACTGATGAGGAAACTGTGGAGAGATGGAGGAGTTCCGGAATTGTGGAGAAAGGGAGTTATAACTCTAATCTACAAGAGGGGGGAGAGAGAGAGAGGAGATAAAGAACTACAGGGGATATACAGGGCATATGCGGGAATGTTGAACGAGAGATTGAAGCTGGAGACAGAGGGGAAGCTGGAGGAGTGTCAGTTTGGATTCAGGAAGGGAAGGGGTCTGACAGACGCCATTTTCGTGATAAGTCAAGTAATAGACAAGCGACTAAGTCAGAGGAGAGCGAAGGTTTTCGCCTGTTTCGCAGACCTAAAGGAGGCGTTCGACAGGGTGGACGGGGGTCTGTTGAGAGAGAGCATGAAGGAAATGCGAGTGAATGCGAGCCTAAGAGAAAGAGTGATGGGAACATACAAGGAAACAAGAAACGTTGTGAGGATTGTAGGGAAGGAATCGGAGGTATTTTGGACAACGATGGGGCTGAGGCAGGGATGCCCGATGAGCCCAACTCTCTTCAACGTGTACATGGCAGACCTGAAAGAGCACATGAGAAAAGGGCAAGTAGGGGGAGTGACAGTGGAGAAAATGAAAATATGGACCATAACCTATGCGAATGACATAGTACTGCTGGCGGAAAGGGGGAATGAGATGAAGGAGATGCTAGGGAGATTTAAAAAGTATATACGGAAAAAGAAGATGGAACTGTGCCTGGAAGAAACAAAGGTGATGGTCTTCGAGAAGGGCAAGGGGAGAGGCAAAGAGAGGGAATAGAAGTGGGGCCAAGGAAATATCGAAGAGGTGAAGGAAGTAAGATATGTAGGATATACACTGCAGAAGAATGGCGGAGCGGCGAGACATATTAAGGAAAGGAAAAGGAAAGCGATGGTGGCTATGAAGAACACGTGGAGTATTGGAGAAAGAATATTTAGTTGGGATTACGAGAGAAGGATGAACATGTATACGGCGTTGGTAGAGAGCGTGGCGTTGTTTCGAACCGAAATATGGGGATGGAGTAGGGCCGAGGGGTTGGACGGGGTGACAAGAAAATATATCAAATGGGTGCTAGGACTGGAAGTAACGATACCAAACTATTGTATATAGTTACGGAGGAAAGTAAATGGGAGGAAATGAGGATGAAAGCGCTGAGAAAGGCAGTGAGGTACGAGGAGAAGGCAAGAAACTCTAATATGATGCTGGTGAGAGAGTGTATAAGGGAGCAGGAGAGAGAGTGGGGTGCCGGTCAAGAGGGAAGATGGGCAAGAAAAAGAAAGGAAATAATAGAGTTAGGGAGGAGAAGGAACGCAGAGGTGGAAGGAATGGGTGAGAGGTACGAGGAGGGTGGAGAGGGAATAATAAGAGCGGTAAAAGAAAAAGAAGGGGAGGAAAGGAGAAAGAAACTGCGGGAATCCAAATATAACAAAGTATACAGGGAAATATGCGAGGAACAAAAGCCCAAATATTTAGAAGGACGAAAGAAGAACAGAGACGGGAGATTACTGGCGAGGTATAGGTGCGGAAACGAAGTGAGAGCAAGGGAACACTGGAAGGAGGCCGAGGAAAGGAAGTGTAGGATCTGCGGGGAGAATGAAGAGACACTACAACATGTAATGGAGGAGTGCGGGAGAACAAGAACTGACGTGGACATGAGAGGGGTGCTGGAAGGTGGGGAGAGAGAGTGTTAAAGACAATAGAGAGGGAGAGGGCGGGGGCGAGAGCAAACCAAAGAAAATGTTTAAGATAATGTTAAGTATGTATAAGAGTGCTAGATATAATTTTATAAGACCATAAGACTAAGACTATGCATAAGACTATGTAGAAGGGAGGCGGAAGTTCGTCCAAAGCTGAAAGGCACGGACTAAAATAAAGATAGAAGATAGAAGAAGAATCTATCTGAAATAAGTACCTACTTGTATGATCCTGACCATGTTTTAAACTGCGTATCCTCTTGTATCTCTGATACCAGTTTTGTCCCTGGAACTGTAACGTGTTTATTTTAACGTTTAACGGACTTTACGACTTCGCAATATTATGGCCAGGACTATGTACTTGTACCGAAGTATATTTCACGAACATGCTCACAATCAGAACTAGACAATACAATTGTTTTATTTTAACATTTTTATGGTTGCCAAATGTCTGAGTTGTGTATTCCACATTCTATTTGCTCAATACATTAATTGTGCGATTACTCTTAGAAAAATAATTCTTAAACATTATAATTAAATAATAATTACCGTACGTAAAAGATTATTATTATTATTATTGTAAATATCACTTTCTTCTCAGTTTTTTGGGTTGTTACGCGGATGAGTCGGATCCTCGTCAGGACTCATCCCGCTCTTCTGGTTTAGGATTGCTCGAACTATGTTGCATGTTTTCAGTATGACAGCTTTCTGTGTTTCTGGGTGTATATTGGGTGGTAATTGAAATTGGGTTAGGTGTTTCTTATATGTGTTTGGTGTAATCCCTGTGGCTTACATCACGAGTGGTATTATGTATACTCTTTGTTGTTTCCAGATTCTCTGTACCTCTTGTGCTAGTGGTGTGTATTTTCCAATCTTTTCGTTGTACTTGTTCTGTATGTTTCTGCCGTTGGGTATTGAGATGTCAATTAGGTATGTTATTTTATCTGCTTTTTGTGTGAATGTTATGTCCGGTCGGTTGAATTTGACGGTTTTGTCGGTATGTATGGTTGTGTCCCACTATAGCTTGTATTGGTCATTTTCCATGATGGTGGTTGGTGTGTACATATAGTATGGGGTGTCGTTTTGTTCTATGTTGTATTTGTTGATTATTGCTTTGTGTATTATTTTGTCTGCTATATTATGTCTGTTTGTATATTCTTCCGTTGCTAGTAGCTTGCATCCTCCTGTTATGTGGTCTATTGTTTCAGGGCACTCATGCAAACACATTTCCTGCATTTATCATCTTGTATGTGTGGATCTCTCATGATGTATTTTCGATAGTTCTTTGTTGCTATCACCTGATCCTGTAAGGCTATTGTAACTCCATCTGTTTGTGGGAATAGTTTACCTTGTTGTAACGATTTGTATGTATCTATTTTATTTATATTTCTAGAAAAGAGCGAATGCTTTCTGGGAATGCACGAGAAGCCTCGAGTGCATGGTGACCCGCTGTCGACCTGTGACACGTGGCAGGGATGTGTGTGTCGGTGTGGGTCCGAATGAGTGAGAACGAATGAGGAATAGAATGAGAGAGAAGCTGCAAGCGAGAGAATATATGGAGTGAATGATGCGTGCGCAAGTCAGAGTTTGAGCAGAGTTCAAAGAGAGTTGTGGTAAAGAATTGAATACGTGTAGTCGCGAGTATCGCGAGCGTGTGCCGCACCTCAGTGTAATAAAGCTAGTTACAAGTATTGAAGGGGAAGTTATTCCATCCCCTTTCTCAAACCATATCACCATATCCCACATATGTATTTTCTGGTAGAACAATTTTTCACTGTTTCTGAACAGTGTATTTTCTTCTTTTCTGCGTTATGATTCTTTATATCGTCTGAGGCGAGCTGCGTAAACGGCTAGTTTTTGATTGCGTGTGTCGGGTATCTGTTGTATTGTTTCGTTGCAGTTGGTGCTGTTCGTAAGGTTGTTTACCAGTTTTACCAATCTCTTTGATGTGTTTCTTTTGATAGCTTGTGTAACTCTGCCTATATTTTTCCTTAGTTTGTCTATTTTCTGTACAAGTCTTATTTGCCACTTCGGTTTTCTGGGTCCATGCGTGGGGTAGCGCTTATTGTTCGGTATTTTTTGGTTGTTGCATTGTATGGTTGTTGCCGCCGCTGCATATATGATAGTGTGTATTTCTTGTAGTGTAGTACCGTTGTTTATGTGGTATTTTAGCATTGTGTTGATCGTTTGGATTATTTCCTGTGTTTCTTTTTTGTATATTAGTTTGGGTAGGGTGTTTCTTTTTTGTATATTAGTTTGGGTAGGCTGTTTCTCTTGGTTGGGTCGCTTCCAATCCAGATAGCTGTGTCTATTTCTAGTATGGTTTGTATTTTCATTTCTTCAGGTTCTTGTATGTTTATCTGGATGTCGTGTGATATTTGCGGGTCTGGTCTTATTTCATGTCTTGATTCGTGTTGTGATGAATTTCTTGCTGGGGTTGTCTGTGTTCCTTGCCGTATATCTGCTTCTTGTGTTGGTTGTGATTGGTGTTGTGAAATTGTTAGTCTATTGTATTCTGTGGGTTGGTATGTTTCGGCCTCTGTTGTATCCTGTTTTTCGTTTGCTGTATTGCTCATATTTTGTGTTTCGTGATTGTTCAGTTCTATTGCTACTAATTCCTTTATACGTTGTAGTTCTTGGGATGTTAGTCTATTGTTTTTTATGATGACTCGTTTCTGGTCTATTAGTATTTGTTCGGTTATTGCGAGCTTCTAATTGTGTGTATCCCGATGCAATTGTCTCTAGTTTCGTGGCTGTATAGTAGCAACGCATGACCATGATATTCATTTCATCCGTCCATTTCATGCGTTGCCGTTGTTTGCCGTCTTTTGTGGTTGCAGGCTGTTACCGCAAAACATCTTCGGACGGCGTTGTATGATATATGTTTCCCTGGTGTTACGCGGATGAAACGGATCGTCGCCAAGTCTCATTTTGCTCTTCCATTTGGTTCAGGAATGTTTGAACTACAGTGGATTCCGGTTAAAAGGGACACATTGGACCGGACGAATTAGTCCCAATTAAGGGGGTAGACACGGCACGTGACCTCTCCGATTTGGAAGGGCGGTATTACAGCAGCTTTTTCCTGCACCGAAATGGTAATACCGACATGCGAGAGGGAGCTGCTTGTTATTTCGATATTCTATTCTGAATGCGGAAAGAAATTGCCAGCTGTTGCGTTGAACTTGAGATTTGAACGGAAACTCTGCTGGTAGTGTAAGCGTAGAAAATTCATTATACATTTCAATTACTTGAAATGTGCTTATGCTACAATATGTTACGTTGCAGTATGGAATCATAAGTGAAAAGAAAAAATTGATGAGGGATATTGGATGTCCCAAAAAACGAAGTTCGTTAGATTAGATATTTTTTTGTTAGCAAAAGTCATTGAAATCGGTGAGGTTGTCCCTCTTCTGTACATGTACCGAAATCAGATCCACTCAATTGTTAGAAACATCTTCTGCAAGCAGTTTTTCGAACTGTTCACAATTGACTAGTCTCGTACACATGTTTCAATGGTCACAGGAAAGTTTTGGACAATATTATGATGACAAAAATGCAAGAAAAGATTGGCTGTAGAAATGGACTATCCCCTCCACGTGGGGGAAACTACCTAGCGGTGTAATGTGATCCGAACCAGAGTATCGGTGTGACTAATACTAATTCAACGATGAAACTTTTTTAATCATTAATTTTTTTACATGTAACTTTTACCAATGTATCTGTGAGATTTTTCTGATTCGAATGAGACCAAACACGATATAGTTTAAATCATATTGACTGGTTAATACAGACTTTGTGGCACGTATTTAATTAGTATCAACAAGTAAATGTAACTCAAACTATATCGTGTTTGGCCTTATTTTAATTAGAAAAATCTCGCAAATATGTTAGCAAAAGTTTCATTAAGAGAAAGTCAGAAAGTAAAAAAAATGAACACGTACGGGACTCGAACCTACAGAAAAGTTTGCGACAGCTCGAGACAAATTCTCCGCTCGAACCGATTCATTTAGTTAGCAGGCCTTTTTTTTCAAATATATAATTTATTCATATGCCAATGATACAATTTGTTTTTACACATTGATGAGATGTAGTGAATAATCTACTTATAATAATTTGGTGGTGGATGACTGCCTGGTTGTTGCAGCGACGCTCGCAGTCTAATGGGGTTTATTGTCTTAAAATTATTATGCGGTTTTGGTCCCTTTTTGTAGCGTCTTTTTTTTTTCTTCCCTTTACGTTTGTAATTTGGGGATAGGCTGTAATATTTCCCTATAATTTTTTGGTGGATCCCGGAAAAAATGGTTAAAACGGGATGTTCCATGAGGTTGCCTCTAGTGGCGGGCAGGGGTACTTATTTCTATATATTCACTCGCTGCTCATTCATACCTATATACAGACATTCATTCATTTTTATATACACACTTATTATTATTACTAGTTAATAACTACGTTTATTTTGAGTTATTTACAATAATGTGACATTACTATGACTACGGCCGTTGGGTGGTTTTTTAGTTCCGGGTGGTCTCTGTTAGCCACCAGTATTTTTGGTTCTTGATGTGATATTTGTTGGTTTTGTCTTTTTTGGGGATGGTCGTATTGTATATTAATCGTAGATTAGTGTTCTGTCCGTTTATGTGGGGTTCGTACGTGATTTTTTTGTCCTTAGATTTTCGATGTATATGGTATAGTATTGGGATGTTATTTTCGTCGGTTATTCTACCTGTTTTGTCCAGGAAGGGGAAGGCTTCTGGGGGGATGTTTCCTGAATGTAGTGTTTTTTTATGGTGTTCGTCGTTTGGGTACAGATAGCCGTTTATGAGGCTGTTGTTTTCTATTTTTGGAATGTTTGCGAAGACAATTGAAGTACGAGGTCTGATTTTGTTTTATTTATGGATGTGTAGAGGCTTTTTCCTTGGGTCATACTTGCTATGATCTTTAGAAGGTGGGACGGACACCCTTTTTTGTGGAGTTTATAAAGCAGACCTTTAATCCAAACTGTATCGAAGGCTTTCTCTAGATCTATGAGGCAGGCTGCTATGTTCTCGTTGTTGTGTAATGCATGGTGTATGTCTGATGTTAGTGTGTGGATTGCGTGGATTGTGCTAAGTTTATGGCGGAACCCAAATTGGGTATCAGGGATTATGGAGTGTGATTTGTGGAATCTTTCTAGCGCTTTTTTTATTAGGACTTCGAATATTTTTGACACGTTCGGTAGGAGACTAATTGGTCTGTAGCTGGCTGGGTCGTCGGGGTTTTTTCCTTTTTTTTTATCGGTATAACTCTGGCTATTTTCCAGGCTACGGGGAAGTATTGGTTATTTATGCAGTTGTTAAATAGGATGTTGTAGTTTAATATGAATTCGGGGGGGGGGGGAGTTTTTTCAGCACCATATTGGGAATGTTGTCGAGCCCGGAGGATTTTTTACTGTTAAGTTTTCTGAAAAGCTTGAGTGTCAAAGTGGGGTTGGTGAACAGTTCGCTGTCTGTGTCGTATAGTGGATTGCTTGCTATGTTTGTGTCGGTGAATTGGGTAAGGGTGAACGATGAAGAGTTATCTTTGTCTATATCGTTCATGATGCTGTGGTATTGTCTTTCTACTATTTCTGCCAGTCTGGGTTTGCCTAACTTTGCATTTTGGGAGTTGGATGCTGCGAAGTGCTAAATGCTGTTAGTAGTTTGAGCTTGTTCGCCTTAATCTTTAAGCTTGGTAAGTCGGGGCCTGGCTTCTTTTTTTTGAAAATCGAATTTAGCTGTGGGAACATTTGGTGGGAGTTTAGTGGTATTTGTCTGATTTTATTTTCCCAGAAGATGTTAACCGATTTTTGGAATTCTTGGTTAATTTTTGTTTTGCATTGTTTGATCTGGCTTTTTGCGGATTTTATAATGACTTGCGCTTAGGGAGATGGATGTCGGTATTCGTCGTTCAGTATTGTTAAGAGCATGCTTTTAGTCTTTTGAAGATTTTTGATTTTTTGGTTTACGTACAGTTCGGCTGAGTTGTAGTCGGGGAGCATGGGTACATTGTGTTCTATTGCTTTGCGAATTACGTTGGACATGTTTGTTAGGTGAAGGTCTATTTCTTGGTTGGTGAGGTTTCTGTTGAGAGGTATTGGAGTTGACCAGTTTCTGTTTATGTCTTTTTGGAAATTTTTCCAGTTCGTCTTATTGAAGTTCAGGAGGTTATGGGGTGTGTTAAATACGATTTGGTCGTTTTTATCTGGGAGTGAGAAGAGGATAGTGATGGCTCTGTGGTCGCTGTCTACGTTTAGGGTGGGAATGGTACTGTCCGGATTTAGGTTTTGGATGTTGATTCTGCTGTCGAGGAGGCAGATATCGATGTAGGCATTACTTCGTGGATAGGTGGGGATGTTTGTGCCCTTCAGGATGGTTTTGTATTCAGTACTGTTTTTGTCTATCCAATTGGCTAAGGCACGACCTCTAGTGTTGTAGTGCGGGTTGTTCCATGACTGGTGTTTTGCATTTAGATCTCCGGCCATGATATAGTAGTTTTTCGGGCTGTTCAGGGCGAGATGGTTAAAAATGAAGTCTAAGTCTTTTACGAAGGGAGTCGATTGGGTCCCCGTTGCGTATCCCGCTATGATATATAGGTTCCTGTTGCTTTGGAGCTTTATTTTAATGATAGATGTTTCTAGGATAGTTGTGGTTTTGTTTAGAGAGACTAGTTCGTAGTTTATGTCTTTTTTTATTAGTATTGCTACTCCTCCTCCGTTGCTGTTTTTTCTGTCGTTTCTTATTAGGGAAAAGTTTTTAAACTTGAGGTTGTGGCGGGTTTTGAGTTTGGTCTCGCTGAGTAGGACTAGGTCTGGCTTTTTTGAATTTAGCAATTGGGTTAGGTTATACCTTCTTTCGTTAGACGCGATTGAGTTTACGTTCGCCGAAATTATTTTGAGCGTTGAGCGGGTCGGGATATTCATTTTTGACCTCGTTTGTGTCCATTTGCTGTTCTGGGGTAGTACCATAGAAGAGGTGTTGGAGTTCTTCTATTTTTTGTGCGTTTTTCTCGATTTGGATTTCCAGTCTGGTGGTTTGCGGGAGGATGAGGCTTTTGAGATCGTTGAAAAGTTTTTCGAACGATATCTGGGTCTGGGATTGTGTGGATTCGGTCGGGATATTGGGCTGGTGTGCGTAGCCTGTTGTGGTTTGAAGTGTGGTTAAGGGTGGGCCCGGTGGGTGGGGGTACCGATCTATTTTGTGTTGTGTTTGGGGTGTCTGTTGTTTTAGTGTTTCTGCGTATGAGAGCGTCTGACTAGTTTTTTTAAAGATTTTGTCTGTTGTTCGTGATTGTCAGCAAGTTTAGTTTTCTTTCTGTTTTTGACGCGGTTTGGTTTTTGAGTCTACTTTTTAATTCTTTGAATTTTGGGCAGCCTTTGTATGATGCCGGGTGGCCGTATATCTTGCATCTGACGCAATATATTTCGTTTTTGTCATCTGTGGTGCCTTTTTGGATTTTGCACTGTCCGAGCTCATGTTTGTCTGCGCATTTAACGCACCTATAGTCTAGGTTGCAATTTCTTGCGGTGTGGCCTGCTCTTTGGCAGCGGGCACACGTTATGGGATCTTTTTTATACAGCATATCCCATGATATTACCTGGTGTAGTAAAAATTTGATTTTGGTAGCTACTGATATATCGCTTTCCGGTGTTATCTGGACTATGAAGAATGGTAGATTTCTATTGTTCTTTGCTGATTGCGGTGTGATGAAATTCGTTACTTTCATGAAATTGACATTTTTTAAATTGAGGCTCTTAAACTCGTTAAGGATTTCGTCCGGTGCGAAGCTAGCGTCGAGTCCTTTGATGAGGAGGGTCTGAGGTTTAAGTATTTTCGGCGTATATGTGAAAAATTGTATTTTTCTTTGTTGGAGGGTACTTATTACTGCTTTGTAATTTTCTAAGCTGTCTAGCTGAAGATAGTGCCTATTGCTGTTAACATGCTTAATTTTAAAGTCTTTGATACCTAAAGATTCTTTGGTGATCCTGAAGGTGGTGTGCTGCGTGCTCCCTAGGATGTTGATTATGGGTGGTTTGGCTAGGGAGCCTTTCAGGGTGTAGCCCTCTTCGTTGGAGTTCCTTTCATTAAGCGTTGGAGATCGTGCGGCGTTGGTTTTGGAGGTGTGGGTGGTGGTGGCGCCTTCTTTTGGGAGTGGTGGCCTGGGGGTGCGGTTGAGGGGCCTCTATGGCTTGGCCCTGCTTGGCTGGAGGGGGTTTGGGCCTGACCCTGGCGCGGTCTTTTTGAGTGCCCGCTGGCCGCTTGGTCCTCTCTTGCCGTATGTGAGTTTGGTCGTGGACTTGGTGGCCGATCCTGTGAGTTATTTTTTTTTTTTTCTTCCGTGTCCAAGGGGCTGGTGCCTTTGATTGCTGAGTGGGGCCTTTTCGCAGGTATGACCGACCATGATTCCGCGGTGCTTGCATTTTTGCTGGTGGTAAGGGAGCACGGTGGTTTCCGCTCGATCGCGGGGCGCTGGCTCTCGGTACCTGGGCCCTTTTTGTCGGGCTCTTGGGTTTTCCCCGGTAGGGGTGCGTTTTTGCGCCTCTCTTCCTCGAGCTGGCGTGAGAGGTTTTCGATCGTTTTGTTCAGGTTTTCGATCGTTTTAACGAGCTCGCTGAATTTGGCATCGTTTTCTTTAATGTTTTTCCTTGGTGTAGTGAGGTGGTTAGAAGGCTTCATTTCTGGTGGCCTTTGAACAGGGTTCGTTAGAATAGTTCGCCTTGCTGGTAGCGAAGGTGAGGGGTTGATTCTCTTCGGCGTTGTCGCATGCCTGATTTGGGCGTGAAGTGAGGTGATGGTCTCGCTGGTGATTGCACTATCACTAACGGATCTTATTAGTTTGTCGATGCCGCTTTGGCTAATTTTGCTTCTTGTTGAGCCTGGTGCGGGATAGCATGATGGTGCGGGGGATAATCGCCCCTGCGCGTTTAACGTTCTTCTGCTTATTTTGCCAGTTTATTTTTCCTTCTTTATATTTAATAAAAAAAGGGGTTTACCCAGTGTACACTATTTTATTCACTAGTTACGCACTTAACTATCCATAAACTTTAGCTTTTTGGATACACTTTGTAATTGTTTGCACTTTGCGGTGGAGGCTTTGGACGGGCGCGTCCGGCGTCTACGAAGGTCTCGTGATACTCCCGTACTAGTAGGCCCTGCCTTAGACACAGGGATAGTAGGGAATAGTCGGAAAGGTATATATATAGTCGGAGGGACTTATATGACCACTTTCGGGAGCCGGATCATCGTCCTCATCCCCTAGCGGTGTAGGTGGGAAGTGTCCCCACATATTCCTCCTGAGTAGGTGCCATCTCGTCACAACTACATCAACTAAATTTGTGACGTCACGTGCTCTGTTTTAACGGCAATATGGACGACGGACGGTGAAACTCGTCTGTGGGAATGCATTTAGTTGGATGCAAATGAAATCTTTATATGACACTATTTTGAGCTCGGAGAGGGCTCCTTCGAAAGAGGAAGGTTCAGCGCAGTGCGCCAGATGTGTTTTTGAACGATGTTGTGTCTTTTAGTGAACTAAAAATACTGTTATTCTGCTGCTGTATTTTGTCCATTTTTTCTTACACTTTGAACACTCATATTATTAAATATCAACACAATCTCGTTCAACCATCTATCTGGCGCACTCCGCTCAACCTTCCTCTTTCGAATGAGCCCTCTCCGAGCTCAAAATAGTGTCATATAAAGATTTCATTTGCATCCAACTAAACCATGTTTTGGGGCCATATTTTGTCGGTTTACAGCTCGCTGCATTACCCGTGTCTACCCCCTTAACCGGCGTCCCTATTAACCGGAATCTACTGTATATTGCATGTTTTTAATATCACAGTTTTTTATATCTCTGTGTGTATGTAGGGTTGTAGTTTAAGTTGGGTTAGGTGTTTCTTATATGTGCTTGATGTATTATTATTATTTTTATTATTATTATTATTATTATTATTATTATTATTATTATTATTGTCATTATTAATTTGCCACAAGTTGTATCATTTAAGTGTATCAGATTTATAGAAAACTAATACATCATATTTTTCCTATTACCTCCATGTTGACATTATAGATCCTTTTTCTGCATTGCGAATAAGAAAGCAAATATGTATACCGTTGTAGCATGACTTTCAATTCATAATAGTCATTTTCAATAGCTTAACGAACGCGTTGCGTTACTACAGGAAGTATTCGGATCGTTCGTAAAAAGTTGAACACGTATTTTTAAGTGCAATTATAGTAAGTGTAACGAATAAAAGTACTTAGGTGTATATATTTGGTTAAACCGCAAAATCTGAATACTGTGACGTCATCGCTGAGGTTTATTTATAAAATTTCCGAGGTTATATGTACTTTGAACTATCGTTATCTACGCCTGGATATCAGTTACCGGTACGTATTTATATTGCACAATATTATTTTTTGTATAGTAATTAAACAATATTTACCACAATCAATTAAAATAATTTATACATATTGCTAAATTTTGCATTCTGCGTATATTCAGCACAAAATATTTTACATGTACGTACTACATAAGTTACCCTTGCGAAATGATTAATTGACTTTTGCGTACATCAGAGTGTGCAATATTTAAATAATTACTTTATTTATATAATCATTATTCGCAATCTATTTCAATATAAAAACAGATATATTTCAAATTGACGAAATTCATTTCGCACACTTTCTTCTTAATTTCAGTTTTGTTTAATCATCTATAGTGTTTAAGAATATGATTTTGCAACTGGAACATCGGTTAAATTTTGTGTTCAAATAAAAAAAATTTTAAATTAAGGTATTTTGCAAATATAATGCGTTTATATAATGGAATATAGGTTATATGTATGTGAAAATAGAATGCATACAATTGAAATTCCGATTTTCTTTATTGTATATTCTGATATATATATCGTAGTGTAATATATAAGAGCACATAATCAAACTCCAAATGTACCATAAGAATGTTTAGCCAAATTCAATATTCTAGGTAGCAATTTAAAAATGTTAAAAACATTACGATAACACCATTGTATTCCTTTTAATTTTTCAGACGTTTATACCAATTAAAATAATAAATAAACATGAGCCTTCAGTGGACCTTAATCGCTGGATTTCTATATGTTGAAATCGTTGTGGTGTTGTTGTTGGTTTTACCAGTAATCTCTCCTACCAGATGGCAAAAGCTCTTTAAATCTCGATTTCTACAAAGCTTGAGTAATCAAGCATCTGTCTATTTCCTAGTTTTACTAGCGATATTAGTTTTATTCTTATTGGATGCAATTAGGGAAATCCGAAAGTATTCTACGGTTGAACATACAGAGCATGGTCACCTGGATTCTGAGATGCAGGGTATGTACAGTTGTTTCTTCTTTTAAAATAATACCATTCTAAGAAACCAAATTATAATGCAATTCTTATCTTTAATGTTATCACCATTTCATGCAGGTAATATGAGGTTGTTCAGAGCACAGAGAAATTTTTATATATCTGGCTTCGCACTCTTCCTATGCCTAGTAATACGCCGCCTTGTGATCTTAATTTCTGCTCAAGCCAGTCTATTGGCTGAACGTGCTGCAGCTTTGCGGCAGGCTCTATTCGCAACAACAACAGCAAAGAGTTTGTTGTCTCAGAAAACAAGCGGTGAAAGTGCACAGAACGATTCAAACGAAGCGCATGATAAAGCATTGTCGGAATTGAAGAACCAAATTAAAGAATTGCAAGGCAAAAATCAAGAGCTAGAAATTCAGGTTTCGAAAGAAAAGAAAGATAAAGATGCTGTAAAATCGCAAGCTGAATCCCTTGCCAAGGAATACGACCGTTTAACCGATGAACATGGAAAATGTCTCTCGAGCGGTGATAAAAAGAGTGACTAAATTGTATATTTACTTTCTTTGTTCTTTTGCTTGTTCTTTTTTATTTCTCTTACGCAACTGCGATCCATCTTTCTTACAAAAAATTTGTTATAATGGACATTTTATATTATATTAATCCTGTTACAGTATAACTGCATTGTATAGAAAGTAAGGTACGTAACAGTGAATTATTTTATATAATTCTGTTATCAAGTCACCCGTACTAAATTTTTGTATGGTATTAATGTTTATGATACGTATCAATACTGTATTTTGTTGAATATGTTGTTACAACGAAGTAGCGACTAATAAATGCAACTATATTATTTAAGAGTAGCTTTAGCAGTATTGATGTAACATTCATTAAATTATATACGTTTTCAAAATATATTTAATGCATATTTTCTATTGTATACTTTCTCTGTTTTTTTTTTTACTTAAGAAAAAGACTATGTTTATAAACTTCTGTGGTGTAGTTTGTTAACATATTAAAAATAAGGTACCAAATAAACGTAATTACTGGTTAAAAATAATAAATTTATTATTATTCTAGATATTATTTCTAGAACGCACCTTTACTTCAATATTGTATAAAAGTGTTACAAAGTTGTGCATATAAAACATAACATGTATAAGAAATTAAGCATATCAACGACCGCACGAAAATTTCTTTGTTATCGGTATTTTATTTTGACACTTTTATTATTTTAAATGACACTTTTAAGGAGAAATATGTTGTGATAACTGATACAGTGATGATAACGAAATTAAAGATCTACGGATATACACGGTATTCACGCTATACGCTATCTTATAGTGTCCTGCATTTTTCTCGCGAATGATAAATTTTATGAAAATGTGAAAAAGCTGAAATTTCATCACTTCTCATAAGCAATACGATGGCTGGAACAAATTTTTAAAATTTCTTATACTTTTATATTTTATATTATAAAATTCAACTTATACTTTTATAAAGATTTAGTGTTTATTCACTGCTCGAGTGAAAAAGATACTGATATTTCAACAAATAGTGTTAGTCACTGTACAAGTAATCTGCCAAAGTTATTCTGATCTGTTCTGCAAGGCTTCTTCTTTCCATTACAGCTCTGGTTCCTCTTCCTGAGTTCCTTGGTCCTCCTTCGAAATCGTCCTCGTCCAATGGGGTTGGGTCTCGTTGGGGTTCCCATTCGGCTTTGTGCGTGTGGAGGTGGCAACGCTTCGTTAAGGGGAAATGCGGAAAACCCCGAAAAAGCGCGCGAAAGTCAGAGGAAACGCGCCAACGAGTCGAGGAGCCAGGCAACTGGCGGCCCGCGGGCCACGCGCGTCTCCCGCTATGTGAGTAGCATCTACAAGTCACGCAAAGCCTACGGACTGTTTGTGCTATGTATCTATATGTACTTGCAGTAGGACCATAGGCCTTAGTGCTTAGTAGTGTGAGAACCGAAAAACTAAAGGAAGGGTCGCGTAGTTACGGCGATGAAGATGATGCCCGGCTCTGGCATAGGGTATCGTGGGGGCCGACTACCTCCCGAGGTCGTACGTTATTCTATAGACTTAATTCTTTATGTTCTGTAATAAAACAGCCTTTAGAATCTTCCAAGCGTGTTCTAAGATCCCAATGCCCTGACTTTTCTTTTTATTCGACTACCTACGACTTGTACTAAATAATATGTAGCTTTATTTATCGCGTATGTCCATCCGACTTCGAATTTCGCTCTTAAGTTATTATCGCTATCGATAGTTACAGTTATATTGCCGATCATTGATTCGATATCACTAGATAGCGCAAAGAGTCACCTCAGTGTTACGCTATCACGTTAGCAGGCTTTAATATCTAGTGATATCGAATCAACAGTCGACGATATAATTATAACTGTCGATAGCGATAATAACTTAGGAGCGAAATTCGAAACCGGATGGAGATTCACGATAAATAAAGCTGTACATTATTTACAGTACAGATCTTAGAACACTTCACTTGGAAGTTTCTAAAGGTTATTTATTACGGACCATAAACAATTGGCTAAAGTTTATTGAAACATGTACGACCTCCGGAGGTTGTCGGACACCGCGATATCGTATTCCGGCCGCGAGATGTTCTACCGCTGAACAAGGGGACCTTTCAAGAGCTACTCGACTCTTCAGCGCGCTATCTCTGACCTTCGCGCGTTTTCCTTAGTTTTCCCGCGTGGCATTGCCACTTCCACGCGCCCAAGGACCGATAGAAACCCAAGGAGACCCAACCCCATTGGACAAGACGAAAGCAAAAGGGAAGAGCAAGGAGCCCGGGAAGAGGAACCAGAGCCGAAAAGGGAAGAAGAAAAGTCTCGCTCAGCAGAACTTCTTTATATCTCACTGGAAGCAGTACATTTAAGACTGATCTAACGAATAAATAGTCGTTCTTTTTAACTTTAACAACTTGTGTTTTATTCTTCTGCGCTTCTCTACAAGCAGAGCGGTTCAGCGCTCCACGGGCAACCGAACCGGCCTAAATGCCCCATATCCCACCAATAGATACGCAACATCAGCAACCCCCTTGTTGCGTATCCATTGGTGGGATTTCGGGAAGTTTGTGTAGGTTCGGTTGCCCGTGGAGCGCTGAACCGCGGAGAAGCGCGGAAAAATCAAACACAAGTTGTAAAGTTAAAAGGAACGACTATTTATTCTGTAAATCAGCGTAGAAAGTACTGGTTGTAGCAAGAGATAAAGAAGTTCTTTTCTGCGAGGCTTCTTCTTCTTTCCTTTTCGGCTCTGGTTCCTCTTCCTGAATTCCCTGCTCCTCCTTTTGATTTCGTCTTGTCCAATTGTCCAATGGGGTTGGGTCTCCTTTGGTTTCTATTGGTCCTTGGGCGCGTGGAGGTGGCAATGTTACGCTTATCGGTAAGGGCGTCAGGGTACACGCGTATTAAGGAAAAACTAAGGAAAACGCGCGAAGGCCCGAGATAGCGTGCTGAAGAGTCAAGTGGCTCTTGAGAGGTCCCCTTGTTCAGCGGTAGAACATGTGGCGGCCAGAATAGGATATCGTGAGGTCCGACAACCTCCGGAGGTCGTACATGTTTCAATAGTCTTTAGCCAATTCTTTATGGTCCGTAATAAATAACCTTTAGAAACTTCCAAGTGAAGTGCTCTAAGATCTGTACTGTAAATAATGTACAGCTTTATTTATCGTGTATGCTCATCCGGCTTCGAATTTCGCTCCTAAGTTATTGTCGCTATCGATAGTTATAATTATATCGTCGACCGTTGATGCGATGTCACTAGATATTAAGGCCTGCTAACGCGATAGCGTAACACCCTATTTCCCGATGTGTAGCTAGTTACGAGCCACCCTGTATATTAATAGAATATTTTATTAATTTGAATTTCATTCCAAATTTCCCGCCATTGCAAAGTAGTTCACGTTACATTTGCTAGGTTTGTTCACGTTACTTCTGTATATGGGGTCATTTGCAGCAAATCTCATCCCACATTCATTGTTTGTCTCTGTGGTTGCTTTTGCTAAAAAGACAATAGTAAACGAGAATGTCGAAACCAAAAAGTGGGCCACAGGATCTACCACCGGTGGGAGGTTACCCGGATTTCCAAATTTCTCGGGTTAAACTACGAACTTTGATCGGAGGTATTATGAAATTGCTTACCGCGCCTATCGATTTATTATCTAATAAGTAGCAATGGGATCAAATTCAATATATACTCACGAAACCAAGAAGTGAAATCCAATACAAAAAGTTTACTTTGTAGAATACTATTCATCGATTAGTGTTGGTCAATATGTATTTACTTCTAAAGTTGTCGGATTACACAAGCTAGGTTCGAATCCTGGAACGAGTATTAGGTTTCGAGTATATACTTGCAAGTACTTTGGCATTTGAAAAGTCGAATCTCATAATAGTATAGTAATCAAACCTGGAATGACTGCAAATCTACTGTACTTCAATGTTACAAATAGAAAGTTATCAACAATAGGTTATCGCTATGCGACGGGTACCTTAACAATGATGTCAATAAACTACTTTTGCTTACGCACAGTTGCATAGAACAAACAAATTTTCAATTAAAGTAGTCGTAAAAGATTTGAATCAACTTGGTCAAGGTTTAATTATACTTGGAAGTAATGCTTTTTTTTTTCAAAGTACAGTGTAACTGGCCACATTTAACAGAGGCCATGTGTTATCCGAGATGCTGCGAATCATTAATATGTATCATGATCAGCTACAAAGCTACAATGTTTTTTGGCACAAAGGTTTTTCTCACAGCCTTTGATACGGGTAGATGCAACTTAGATTTTATACTTTTCTGTAATTAACATGTTTTGTTTATATTTTATTTGTTAAGTTAAAATTTTTTTAAGAACATATGAACGCAATTTATGAAAATCCATTGCTTCTGTATTCTCCAGGTTTTCAATTATCTGAGACAAGATAGGTGCACATTATCTCGAATAACCGAGGTTCTACTATACTCACAACAGTTTTGGATATATTTGACTTTACAGCTTCTCATTTTGAAAGTCATAGATTGATTATACTTGGAAGTACATACCTATATGCCATAACCTAGGTTCTAATAGACTTGAAAGTATCGTATCTAATGTTTGAATATAGTTGAAAGTACCTGTTTCCTTTTCAAGGTACTGAAGAGGTTCAAACCTATCTCGTGTAGGTTCCAATATATTTGAGCGTATTGCTTCTGGGTCTCAGAATACTCATGAATGATTCAAATGTATCTAGTTTGGTTTGAATCTACCTGCAATATACTTCCCTTCGCTGTTAACAATGTATTTCAGATTCACTGATACTTTCTTGAATATCAAGTTGAAATTATCGAAGCTAATAAGCATAAGAGAGAGTACAATCTAATAAAGACAGGGAACTATAATAAAACAATGACAAAAGTTGTGTTTTCTACAAATTTACTAATGCAAATTTTTATCATGCCATGAATATTGTCTGAAATTGTTTTTCATTTCAATTTCTGTTGTGCAATTAAACTTTCATTCAAAAGTACTCTGTAACAAAAAAAATTGTCCATTATTAGTCACTTTGAGACTCTGGATAATTGTAGTCCCACTGTATTATAATCATAAACATTTAACCCTTTGCACTCAAAAGGTGATTCACAGTCTCCCCCTATATCTCTCTCAATTTGATTTAATGCAAAAGCTTTATATTAAACAGCTTTAATATTAATATTTTAAATTTAGTTTATCACGAGTCATCACTTACTTCCTTACACCAGTAAAAAGACCTTTGAGTACAAAGGATTAATACTATAACAAGAATTAATTTGAACGCAATAATTTAAGCAGGAAAGAATTCAACACTTTTATATTTGTTTGTCTTTACTTCTTCGATTTTAAGCATAACTCTATTCTATAAGTGTTTATTTAATGTAACGAAAGTCTGAATATTTTCAACTGTATTTATATAAAATTTCTATGATGCGTTGAATATATGTGAATAATTATTTTTAGGTCGACTAGGCGTTGGGCTATTCATTGCCAGTAATTTAATTGGATTTCCTTTATACTATTACAATTGGGTAAAATGTAGGAAAGATAAAATTGAACATATGAGTACACAGATAGCTACATTTCCGCTCTTGTATGCAGAAAGGGATAGAGCGTAAGAAAATTTTCATGTATATTTTTATGTTTGAATACTGTGTATGAGATGTTGCAGTCAAAAATGTATATGTGAGCCCCCTGGTTGATAATGTGAATTAAGTCCCTTTTCTTATATACTTAACATTTTCAAAGTTATAAACATTTTTCGTTTCGGTCGAAGCGAGTGGCTCATTGATGGCGAAGATGTATAACGTTTCTATGGCGATGTCTTAGAATAAAGATGATCCTGCGTTATGATACTCGTATAAAGTGGAAGGAGGACTATTTATAGTCCATTGTTTCTATGCAGCTCTACAGGGTGTTCCGTAACGCAGGGAACATCGGAAAATGGGGGGGGGGGGGGGGGAGCTGGGGTGATTCTGAACAACTTTCCCATTGACAGCAATGTTGTTTGCAGCTTCGTTTTTGAGTTATTAATGAAACACACTGGCCAATGAGACCACCGGCCTCGCGGTCAAGCGCGTACCTCTCAGCTTCCCTCGGTTCGAGGGAAGCGTGCGACAAATGTTACATCGTCTTAATTAAGTTAATGTGGAATTATTCGTTATTTATGAGTAACAAATAAACTAATAAGTCGTTTAATAACCGTGATCGATACTTTTATTCGCGATCCGAAAGGAATGAAGTGTTTTACTTATGAAAAAAATATTTTTTTTAACAGCCCGTTTTCAGGTGGATAAATTATGTTTCAAGAAAAACGATTTGGATAGCTAATGTTTGAAAAAGCTAGTTAAATTTACCCATTCGTTCACGAATTAACCGGTAAGTTTAACTAGCTTTTTTAAACATTAGTTATGCAAATCCATACGGAACCCCCTGTATTATAGCTCTCGAAGCGAACAAATTAATTGTTTTAATCGAAAGGAAAAATTGTTTATAACTATAATTTCTCGACCCGTATTTATTAGCACCTTCTCCTTCTTCATTTGGCCAGTACAGTAATGTCTCGATTAGTGTTCAAAATTGTGTCTACTATTAGTGTTCATTTCTATCCCCACTACTTGGGGTGGTCCCCCCTGGAACCAGTGAAGCATCGAACGCCGAGCATGTAACCCGAACCCAGATTGAATATCGGTGGGAGCCAACACTAATGCAAGCGCGATTAAAAATTAAAACTTGATCATTTTTGGTCCGTTTTAAATTAAATTGTACCAAAATGTTCGTTACAATCTTCTAATTAAAATGACCCCAAACACGATACGTTTTGACCAATTCTTACTTATCATGGTGTTAATTATTTTATACCCCTTTATTATTGTTTTCGATAACGAAGTGCACTTATCGAGACTGTCGATTCGAGAGTTTACTTCCAAATTGATAATCTCGCTACTAATTACCTTATTGCTGTTAACTAATATACACATATTCTAGTTGCTATCGAAAACAATAATAAAGGAGAATAAAATTATTAATAACATGATAAGTAAAAATTGTCCAAACCATATCGTGTTTGGTGTCATTTTAATCAGGAGACTGTAACAAACTTTTGGTAAAATTTCATTTAAAACGGACCAAAAATGAACAAGTTTTAATCTTAAATTTTGATCGCGTTAGTATTGGCTCATGTACACGGGTATTTAAACTTGCTTCTTACCTGGAACGCAGCCTCGAGTCTCGGCTGCCACAATATCAAAGGGGACCCGACTCGCTCGAGAATCGTGTCTGCACACGATTAGTGTTCACATTCGGTCTCGAGCGAGGTACACTAATCGAGACATTACTGTACTGTCTAATCTAAAAGTTTTGGACAAAGTTTATATATGTATACAGGGAGCGCTGGCTTCCATTAACTATGTGAATCGTTAATATATATGTATGTATTTTTAAATATTTACTTGGAGAACTAATTCTTTGTTACAGAATGCTGAAACAAATGAAACGAATGCGAGAAATAGAAGCAGATCTAATGAAAGATTTTCCATTTTGGGAAGTGGGAACATTTTTCGGAACACCGATATTTGAGACACTGCCGACTGATAAATATATAGATCCTATTCCCTCAGAATGTTACGTAGGCACAGGTCCTACTGACTTCATATACTTGGCAACAATTCAATCCCTGCTGTAGGCTTTCCTTCCTAAGTATCTTGTATCATAGTGTGTTATATTAATTTAAATATAATGAATAAAATCTTGTTATTGTAAATACACAACATTGCTGTTGCTTACATTGTCCTATATTGAAGCTTTTTTTTTTATTAAATGAAACGAGTATAAAATGTTGGGCATTGGGGCAGCAATGATCACTGGATTTGCGGCGTTCCAACAGATAAAGGAGTGTTGAGCTTGAGTATCTCACTTCTGTCACTTAATTTTTATATAACATACAGTCCTTGGTTATTGAAATGCGAATGTTTTAACTCTGACAACTGTAACGCCTGTGATATAAATGTGACACAAATATTATTACTGAATGCATAGACGACCATGTACATAATGTACAGTAAGTTCTCGAAGAGTGCCCGGCGAGTCCTGCGCGAGAGTGCTCGCACTTCATCCCCACCACGGGGGGGGGGGGGTCCCCCAGGGTTCTGAGTGGCAGTAGCAAACTGATACGTTTTGACTAGCCGACACGTTCCAGCGGCTAATAACTGGGGTAATCCTTGAAAGATTAAATGCTTCGTATCGGTGAGACGACACTAATACAACCGGGAAATTTTTTATTGTTACGTATTGCACTATGAAAATTGTATTCAAATATTCGTGAAGCTGTTGTGATTAAAATGAGACTAAACACAATATGTTTACATAATAAAACTCAATTCAAAATTCAAAAAATATGAATTACTTATGGAAGTCTCTAGTTTAATGTACATCTGTTCCTTCAATTAATTGTTCGAAGGATTAGTGTACGACAATAACAATTCGAGAAAAATCAATACAAGACTGATGTACGGCACTCAACTCGCGAATTGACTGTTGATCAAAAGCACGATGGCCGTTGCGCTCTACGGCGAACTAATGCTGTGAGGACTACTTACGAGTGTGGCGAGATGTGGTAGGATGTGGTGAGAAATGATTTAACGTAATAAGCAATCGTATATTTATATGTTAATGTACAAGATGATAATTGAATGTGACTACAGAAAGCTGAGTCACCATCGATGATGGTGAGATGACGACAAAGGTGATGACTTGACTCGTCAAAGGTGGTGAGTTGACTGTACAGAGGTGGTGAAAATACTACCGAGTGTTCGTTAGGATCGCCCTTACGAAGACTCGCCAAAACGTGGAGATGGGCGTGTTGCTGGTGCGGATTGGCTAATTCATATGGTTTATCGATGTAGAGAGGTGACGGGAGGGATATTCGAAAATCTGAATACCTGAGGGTGATTCGCACGAAATCCACATGTGCAGCTAACGGTTCGCAGATAATAAAGTCATAAAGCGCTCTGAGTTTAGGAAAACATACTAATCCTAGAAAAGGAGGTGTACAAGTTTATAGTTATATAGCTTACAGCTGCAGAATATAGTAGTTGTACACGACAAGTAAATATGTAATTGTATTTTAAGGAACTCGATGGCTTTATGATTCTAGTGTTGCGACGCAACAACTGAACTTTCGCTTCGGTCATAAACAACCCAGTTTGGCCGCGGAGGTTTATTTAAGGTCATCGTTTTCACAGAGTGCTAAACTAAGATGCCCATTTATTGTAGTATGCTTTTATATTGTTTTCTGTTATATTCGCAAACATAGTTTGCGAAAGGCAATTAAGGACAGTTGACAATTCCTAGACTTGGCCCCAATTGAATACAATAAACGTGTTGTATGGTACAAGCGATCAGGTAGCTCCTCCGCCGAGAAACAGCCGTCGACCGCACAAGATCTTTGCACAAGAACCAGGTGGTCACATGCGTTTTTCATGATCCGAGAGGGATCGAAAAGTGTCTCTCCTGGACGGAGAGTGATCATTTGGAAGCGTTTCTTGCTCGCTGTACAACACATCGACAAGTCACTTCCGGTCGTATAGATGTTATGTGATTGAAAAAGATAAGGGCCCGGTAGGTATTGAAAGTTTTCGTATTCGTGAGACAACACTGATGCAACGATGAAACTTTTTTACTTTTATTAATTTTTTTCTGCAAATCTAATTACGGTATTGTTGACGTTTTTATGCTTAAAATAAGACTAAACACGATCTAATTTGGATCATATTTGCTTTATACAATTGCCCCCCGTTTTTATAATTTATCAACGCAAATATGATACAAATTATATCGCGTTTGGTGTTATTTTAATCACAACAGCCTCAGCAATATTTCAATAAAATTTGTAGAACGAAATAAGTAACGATTAAGAAGTTTTATAGTTGCATTAGTGTTGTCTCACCGATACGTAGGTATCTAATCTTTCTTTCACTCCCTGTCCCTTTCAGCGGCCGTCGATGTCGGTGCCTGCACAGTGGCCGGACTCTTGAGGCTCGGCTCAAACTAAGAAGGCAAAGTTCTCCGTGGATGCTAAGTGATCGCGGCCGGTCCGGGAAAGGGGGTAGTGAGTTAAAGGTGGTTACATAAGACAGGACTCAGAATTAAATGAACTGTCGGGTCCGATTTTCAGAGGCAACGCCCTCTTTCTCCCGCCGCACGTCTTGGTCCCCGCGATCACCTAGCGGCCCGAAGCTCCTCAGGCGCGTAGCATATGAACGCTACTATGAACGCTAGGGTCGCATTAGGGCGACACTCGTATCAATAGGATTCCACCTCGTCCTAGTGATGGGCACCATCGACTAATTTAAACTATCGACTATTTAGTCGATAGTTTTTAGTTGACTGAAATTTCGCTTATTGGTTATGTCTGGAGTCTGAACTATGTCATGAAATATTGGTGTATTTACTTTTTGTAAATTTAGTAGTTCATAATTAGAATTTCAGAAATATAAAAGGTTAACAAGTTTCTTTTTTAACAGTTACTAATATTTCAATTTGTCATAAACTATTTTATTTAGGCACTTAAAAATGAACTGTTCTAAATTTTTTGTGAGAATCAGTTAGGTTATATAATATTTTATTCACTTCTTGAAAATATTCTTTAAAATGAAATAGACAGGTATTTAACACGACGCCATTAATTAATGTTTTACGCATCAAAATTTAAATTGTCTGTTCTTTTTCCTAGCGTAGATATAAATATTGCTATATTAGGAATGTAAGGAAGTTGTCGATCTATTTTCATAATTTTGTTCATTACTTAATAATGTTGTAATTTCAGATTTTAAGGACTCTATAGCTGATGGCGCATTTAATTCATGTTGAAAAGTATTAACGTTAATAATAAACATATTATTAATTATTTTTATAATAAACAATAAAATGTAAGACAAATAAATATAAAATATATAAAACTTCGAAACGAACTAATGAATGACTGTTATAAACCCACCCCTGGTTCTCGTACTGATTAGATTTTTAGATGTTTACATTTTCAAGTGACAGAGCCGAATTCTGAAATTGTATGGTATATACGTTACAATCGACTCCTCTTCTTTCTTAGTGATACTTAAAATTTCTTATTTCTTATTAATGTAAAAGAGAGAACGAAAGTATTCGTGAAAAAGTTTAAAGGGTTAGTTTACCAGATATTTGGGAAAATTACATAATATCTTTAATAAAAATTAAAGTACTGCATCTTATAAATATCAGTAAGTAGTATACTTGTTGAAAATGTTATTAAAATCGGTTAATATTGCTTAGAGTTTCAAATAATTAAAAGGTTTGCGTTATGTATAATTGAATTTGCACATGCTTAATGAATTAATTATTCAATGCCGCTATCGAAGGCATATATTGATAGTGAATCTTGAACCTCATGATCAAATCTATTCAAAACCCCCGCAACTTAAATTCAGTTTATCGGTAGATTCTCAAACATATGACATATACAATACATATTAAGTAAATAGCTCGATGGTCCAAAGTCAGAACGACTAAATCAGTCGTTAAGACCTCGATGGTTTAAACCAGGCCTCGGATTGAAGTGATCTTTTGGGCCGATTTTCAGAGGCAACGCCTCCTTTCCCCCACCACGCGCATTGGCCCTGCGATCGCCAATCGGCTCGAAGCTCCTCAGGCCCGTAGCATATGAACCGCGCGGGTTGCATTAGGGCAACACTCGTATCAATAGGATTCCACATCGTCCCATGTCCCATGGATCCACGCTTCATACGCTACGCGCCTGAGGAGAAGGGAGGCTTTGCCTCTGAAAATCGGCCCGAAAGATCACTTAAATCCGAGGCCTGATCTAAGTGTCTGAATTGAATGAAAATCAGTGGGAAAACGTAGTATGAAGCCGAGTGTTCTTCAAGTGGAGTGAACAATATAAGAAATATGGTTCGAAAAGTCTAAGGTAGAGGAGAAATTAATTCGTAAGTCCCTAACCTCTCTTATTGTGGCGAGAATACAGTTATTCAGACGGCAGGGATACATGAAGGGTTCAGAACGATGGGAGGACCGCATAACTTTGCATTTCTCGATATTGAGGTCCATACCATTCCTGTGACACCAGTGGCAGAAACGATTTAGGTCTGCCTGTAATTTGACAGCATCATCAAGGGACGAGATGCTGCTGAAAAATTTTAAATCGTCCGCGAATAGACGGTACTTACAGTATCGAAAAATGGAAGTTAGGTCATTAATGAAGATTATAAATAGTAAAGGGCCTAGGTGGGGGCCTTGGGGTACGCCGGATAAAACACGTACTGGGAATGATAGACAACTGCGTATTCGTATAATTTGATAACGATCAGTAAGATAACTTCCCAACCATGCCAATATATCGGCTTTGCAGCCCAATGCAGATAGTTTCCCAATTAAAAGAGAATGATTAACCGTGCCAAAAGCTTTATGGAAATCCGTAAATATTGTAATGCATATATATTCTTTATTCAACTTATATTCGTACAATATGACACGCTGCCATTCGGACTACGACTGCCTCGTCGCTCGACCGCTGCGCTCGACCACTCATCGGTCGTCGTTCTTTTGTTCACACACACACATACATATAGTGCGTCCAGAGCTAAATGAAAAAAGTGGTGTGGGGATTTCTCACCCCACTAAACGAACTACAAAGCTCGACCGCTCGTCGAACAGAGCAGGGCAGTGCGATGCCAATTTGAAATGGGTGCACATATACAGTATACGATATACTGTTGATCAATGTGTAAATGGTTTGAGACAGTGTCAGTAGAACGGACCCCAATTTCTCGAAGTTCGCGGCTCGCTTTTGTCGGTGTCGCTAGGTTGTAAAGGAAAAAACAAAGATAGAACGATAGCCGAGGAAGCCGAGAAATTTAAATGCCACCGTGTCGGTGTGATACACAAATGCAAAACGATGCTATAATAAAAAGGACAGCTTAACTTTTTTATTTTTAGTTTTTTCGACTTCCAATTTTTTTAAACATGTTATTGAAATTCTTCCGATTAAAATGAGACCAAACATGATATATTTCAGACCACATTGTATCTTTATCTTTATTGTAAGGCATTTATTACATATAATTAAAAAACAAAGTTTATTAATGTTCAATTTATTATGTTTCAAAACCATTAATAAATATTCAGGAATAACACATATATCTGTACAAGTATGTACAGAATATATTTAAATTAACAAGATATAATTATATCGGAGAGACCGAAGGTGGTTGTTATATGTTAGAAAATCTGACACCACTCAGCGAACGAGGCGCAGACGTTTGTGGATGTTTATCCATAAGGCGAGCACGACGACGCAGGGCCGGGACAACGTGACGCCATGCCCGTCATAAATTAGATAGGGCCTTAAGGAATTTGGACGGTGTTAACGCAAGGACTTCCCGGTCCAGAAGGCAGTCTTGCACAGACCTCCAAACGAATACGTTTCACTTTTAAGCTTGTACCGCCATAGCGAAATACAACTTCTTTTTATACCTTCATTCCGCTCCTTCCGTGGTTTTAAATTCTTACATATCAGAAGTGGGATATACTACGTGCTTTACGGTTTGGTGAAATCATTGCGCAAATTTAGACGTTTTACGCATTGGTGCTAGTGGAGTGGAAAATGGGCCGTAGCAAGGAGAGGAGGAAGAAGCGTGTTCGTGAATATTCGCGGAGTTGCTCAGGTGAGAGAGCGCGCGAAGATTCCAACGATCGTTCGCACGGGCGTTCGCGAAACCGTACGCGGAGCGATCGGAAGGATAGAGACAATTCACGAGATCGGTCGCGAGAGTATTCGCGGGGTGATTCGTGTGACCGTTCGCGCGAACATGCGCGAGATCGATGGCGAGACGAGTCGCGAGATCGATTGCGAGCCAAGAATGGTCGCGTTATTCGTCCGAAAGTTCGGGTGATTGGCGTGAAACAGTGAGACGCCTGAAACAGGAAGTGCGAGGATTGCGTAGCAGACCCGCGACGAGCGAAAATGTGGTGCCGCGCTTTGACCCAGCGAAGAACAATGCCGACGTAGAGTCGTGGGTGCGCGACGTGGACCGTGTGGCTCGTCGGTATGGATGGACCGACGATGACGTGATGTGCAATATTGCAAGTCAATTGACGGGGCACGCTCGACGGTTTTACCACAACGAGCAGAGGAACGACCACACTTGGAGCTCTTTCAAAAGGGTATTGGTCAAGCAGTTCCGAAGGCCGGTGCTATTTTCCAAGTTGCTGCTTGGGGCGGCAACGTATGAGGCACAACCGTGGCAGAAACTGGGGGATTACTGTTTCGAGAAGCTCCCGAAACTGCGAGCTTTGAAAGTAAATATTCCGGATGAATATCTGCGAGACGCGATACTGGGCGGCATCGGTGACGATGTAGCGGCATGATTCCACGTGCGTTAGTTTTGCCAAACGCGGCCGCAGCGAAACGCCCGAAGTACGCGAGCGGTAAACACGGTCAATGCCCTGGTGACGAGGTGTTTATCTATCGTGGAGCGACTACGTCACCAGGGCAACGACCTCACCAGGTGATCGACAAACAAGCAGTAGAATAACGTTGAATTTTCAAAGCCGCAGTCAAGGAAAGGCGAGGAGGTCACCTGGTGGGGGAGAGGATTGAAAAGCCGCGGCGAAGGTGCCGAAAAGGCAGTATAAGCGAAAACAACAGAGTGTAAGGGTTAATAAAGATATTGCAGAAACGTAACGTCTCGTCACTAGGAACACCCTATAATCTCCACATTGGTGACCCCGACGTGATCAGGGTAACGAAAAGTGAACAACGAGATGTCCGAAAAAGACGCACCTTCCGCGACAACGAATAACGCGTCCGCGAGCACGGGACTGCCGATAATGGAAGTGAATCGCGTCGGTATCCGCGTGCCACCCTTTTGGCCAGAACAACCGAGTCTGTGGTTCAGCCAGCTAGAAGCACAATTCGCGCTTAGTAGCGTTACTGCCGACACAACGAAATTTTATTACGTAATTTCGCAATTAGAGCCAAAGTACGCGTTGGAGGTACAGGACATTGTGCTCAGTCCTCCGGAAACCGGGAAGTACGAGAAGTTAAGAAGGGAGTTGGTGAGTCGACTGTCAGCACCCCAAAGCCAGCGGATCCAACAGTTGTTAGAGCAAGAAGAGATCGGTGATCGGACGCCGTCCCAGTTCCTGCGGCAGATGCGGAGTTTGGCGGGATCTACCGTAACGGATGATTTCCTGCGAACGTTGTGGGCCAGCCGGTTGCCAGCCATGACCAGGGCAATAGTCACAGCACAAACAGACCTGGCGTTGGACAAGGTGGCAGAAATCGCAGACCAAATACGGGAAGGCACCGCACTGGCACAGACGGCCAGCATATCACACGACAGCGTAACGGACACGTTGCTCCAACGGCTAGAAAGTTTAGAGCTGCAAATATCGGCGCTTTCGCGGTCGTATGCGAGAAACCGTTCGGAGGGCCGAACTAGCAGACGGCCGAACGCGCGATACAGTAGGCGCGCGGCATCGCCAGTGAAAGAGGGATACTGCTGGTATCACCGGGTATTCGGGAAGAGGTCTACGAAGTGTAGGTCACCGTGTACCTTTGATTCGGGAAACGAGGAGCAACGGCACTGAGCGCGGCTATCAGTGACGATGTAAAAACCAGCCGCCTTTTCGTCACCGATAAAGAAGCGAGAGAAGAATTCTTAGTCGACACCGGATCTGATCTGTGCGTTTACCCCCGGGCGCGAGTAAGGGGTCGGCTAGAGAAGACAGCGTATGAGATGTACGCTGCAAACGGGTCCGTAATCAGCACATACGGCGTCAGGGTCCTCTATCTGCGCCTGGGTCTTCCCCGTGCTTTCAGCTGGAAGTTCGTGATCGCAGACGTGGCTAAGCCGATCATCGGAGCGGATTTCCTCAGTTTCTACGGGCTACTGGTGGACCTAAAGAACCGACGCCTGGTAGACCAGACGACGTTGTCGTCTACGCGAGGAAGGAAGGTCACGGGGAGCAAGGGATCCGTAAAGACCATCAGCGGAAACTCACCTTACCATCAGATATTAGCAGAGTTTCCAAGCATAACTAGGCCGACAGCATTCCTGACAAAGGTAAAGCACGACGTCGTACACTACATAAATACAACTCACGGACCGCCAACATTTAGCAAGACGCGTAGGTTATCCCCGGAAATGTATAAAGTCGCGAAAGCAGAATTCGAAGCTCTTCTGAATATAGGACATATACGACCTTCAAAGAGCCAGTGGGCTTCAGCCCTGCACCTGGTTCCAAAGAAGGAAAACGGGTGGCGGCCCTGCGGAGATTATCGCGCCTTAAATGCGCGTACGATACCAGACCGTTACCCAGTCCCGCACGTAGAAGATTTTTCGCGTAGGTTGGCGGGGAAAACAGTGTTCTCGACGGTAGATTTGCTCAGGGCCTACAACCAAATCCCCGTAAACCCCGAGGATATCCCAAAGACAGCGGTGACGACACCTTTCGGGTTATTTGAGTATACAGTAATGCCATTCGGGCTGAGAAACGCTGCTCAAACGTTCCAAAGGTTTATCGACAGCGTCCTCAGAGGCCTTGATTTTTGCTACGCGTATATCGATGACATCCTGGTCGCCTCGAATAACGAAGCCGAGCACAAGTGGCATTTAGAGCAGCTCTTCTCACGCCTGAACGAGTACGGTATTGTACTAAACCCAAGTAAATGCGTATTCGGTGCGTCGGAAGTCCGGTTTTTGGGGTACGTCGTAAACAAAGAAGGCACGAAACCGCTTCCGGATAAGGTTGAAGCAATAGTCAGTTACCCGAAGCCAAGTACCGTAAGACAACTTCGTAGGTTCCTGGGCATGATAAATTTCTACCGGAGGTTTATACCCGACGCCGCGAAACTGCAAGCGCCACTGAACGAATTATTGCGAGGAACGAAAGTAAAACGGGACGCGCCGATAGAATGGTCTAGGGAAGCGGAGACCGCGTTGAAACTGTTAAAGAACGCGTTAGTCGGAGCGGCGTTGTTAGCACATCCATCCGAACAAGCGGAGCTGGCGATAATGGTAGATGCTTCGGATTTTGCGGTAGGCGCGACGCTGCAGCAACGCAAAGGAAACTCGTGGCAGCCGTTAGCTTTCCACACGAAGTCGTTAGCACCAGCGCAGCGCAAGTATAGCGCATACGATCGGGAACTCCTCGCGATTTATTCGGCGGTAAAGCAATTCCGCCACGCGGTAGAAGGACGAAAATTCGCCGTATATACAGATCACAAACCCATAGTATACGCGTGTGGCGGCGATAAGCCGGCGCCACGTCTCCGCCTTATGTTTGGGTCAAAACCGTGGTGTGACAGGAAGTATTGAATGTAGCGTGAGGTGCGAATGAAGAGTGTTAGTGGTAACGTCGAGCGAGTGTTTATCTCTAGGTAAGAGCGAATGCTTTCTGGGAATGCACGAGAAGCCTCGAGTGCATGGTGACCCGTTGTCGACCTGTGACACGTGGCAAGGGTGTGTGTGTCGGTGTGGGTCCGAATGAGTGAGAACGAATGAGGAATAGAATGAGAGAGAAGCTGCAAGCGAGAGAATATATGGAGTGAATGATGCGTGCGCGGGTCAGAGTTTGAGCAGAGTTCAAAGAGAGTCGTGGTAAGAAATCGAATACGTGTAGTTGCGAGTATCGCGAGCGTGTACCACACCTCAGTCTAATAAAGCTAGTTGAAAGTATTGAGGAGGAAGTTATTCCATCCTTTTCTCAAACCATATCACCATAACCCACATTGGTGACCCCGACGTGATCTCTACGTGAGAGAACAGTGCAGATTTCGCGACCGCATATCGTCTGTTTTTAGCGGTGGTTACATCGAGTGCGTAAGACGATGTCGACGCCATCCGAGCAGTCCCCGGCAGGGGGTAACGCGCCCGCGGTCAATCGCGTCGCAGTGCGTATACCGGAGTTTTCGCCGACCGACCCCGAACTGTGGTTCGGCATGGTCGAACGCAGCCTTGACGCGAGCGGGGTGACAACCGAAATGACAAAGTTCGGGTACGTTCTGGGGGCACTTAAACCAGAATACGCGGCGGAAGTTCGCGAAATCGTTCTGGATCCCCCGGCCCAGCCGTACACGAAGCTGAAGGCAGAGCTCATCAAGCGGGTGGGTTCGTCGCAACAGCAAAAAACCCGACGCCTCCTGGAGCACGAGGAGATGGGCGACAGGAAACCTTCGCAGTTTCTACGCCATCTGCGGTCGTTGGGAGGCGCAGCCTTGTCGGAGGAAATCCTGCGGGCATTGTGGCTGGGCCGACTACCAGCAAGCATGCAGGCTATTCTGGCCACGCAGCGTGACGTCGAACTCGACCGAGCTGCCGATCTGGCAGACACCGTCGCCGACGCAATAGGCCCACGAGCGCAGGTAGCCGAGGCCTCGGCAGGGCCCTCCGTACATCCGTCCGCAGCAATGGGTGAGTGCGAAGCACAGCTGTGCACGAAAATGGCGCAACTGGCGGCAACATTCCAGCAGGAGCTGGCCGCGATTCGGCGCGATTTTAACACGGGTCCGCGCCGCTCTGGTTACCGATGGGACGCGTCGGGCCGAGAGCGACCGCGATCGCGGTCCCGGGACCGTCGTCTTGAACGACGTGGTGGGGCTTGTTTCTACCATTTCAAATTCGGAACGAACGCTGCGCGATGTGAACCCCCGTGTAACTGGTCCGCCCAGGGAAACGCGCCGGGCAGTCGTTGATGGCGGCTAGCGACCAGTGCCCGTCTTCGCGCCGTCTGTTCGTGACCGATCGAGTCACAAAAACACAATTTTTGATCGACACCGGAGCCGATCTCTGCGTTTTCCCCCGAACGAGGGCCCGCGGGTTCCGCGAGCGAACCTCCTATGCGTTGTACGCGGCGAACGGTTCGGTAATCGCCACATACGGGACGGTTACGTTGAGTCTCGACCTCGGGCTCCGTCGCGCGTTCACGTGGCGTTTCGTGGTGGCCGACGTGTCGAGGCCGATAATAGGCGTGGATTTTCTCGCGCATTATGAACTGCTGGTGGACGTGAGCAATCGTAGATTGCTGGACCGAGTGACGTCGATGACAGTGCCAGGACGCTCAGTGCGGGAGTGCGGGCCGTCAGCGCCGACGGTAAAGACAATTTTCGGCGACTCGAAGTTTCACGGGTTGCTGCATCGGTTTCCGGACATTACGCGACCGGTGGGAACACCCGCGGAAGTAAGGCACGAAACGGTGCACTATATTCGCACAACGCCAGGACCGCCGGTGGCCTGCAAACCGCGGCGCCTCGCACCGGACCGTTTGAGGAACGCGCGACGCGAATTCGAAACGATGATGCGCCTCGGCATCACGCGCCCGTCGGAAAGTGCGTGGTCGTCGCCGCTCCACATGGTGCCGAAAAAGGGACAAGACGCTTGGCGGCCGTGTGGGGACTACCGGGTGTTAAATGCGCGAACAGTGCCGGATAGGTATCCCGTGAAGCATATTGAGGACTTCGCTCACGCGCTTCACGGAAAAACGATGTTTTCGACGTTAGACTTGGTGCGCGCGTACAATCAAATTCCCGTGGCCGCGGAAGACATTGCCAAAACCGCGATAACGACGCCATTCGGGCTATTCGAGTTTCCCTGTATGTCGTTCGGGTTACGGAACGCGGCACAGACATTTCAGCGTTTCATCGACGAAGTGCTACGCGGTTTGGATTTCGTGTACGCGTACATCGATGACATTTTGGTGGCATCTTCGACCGAAGGGGAGCACATGCGCCACTTGGAGGAGGTATTCGCGCGGTTAAATAAGCACGGCGTAACAATCAACGCGGCAAAGTGCAATTTCGGACAGACGCAGGTCAAGTTTCTGGGATACGCCGTATCAGCCGAGGGTACTCGCCCGTTGGCATCCAAGGTGGAAGCAATCGCAAACTACCCGCAGCCGACCACCGCGAAGCAGTTAAGACAGTTCCTGGGTATGTTAAACTTTTATAGACGCTTCATGCCCAGGGCTGCGCAGGTGCAGGCCCCGCTCAATGGCCTTTTGCACGACAAGGCCAAGGGTAACGCTAAGGTGGCATGGACCGACGAAGCCGTCGCAGCTTTCGCCGAAGCAAAGGAAAGCCTGAGACAGGCAGCGTTGTTAACGCACCCGCGGGACAGCGTACCGCTCGGGCTGTTCTGCGATGCGTCCGATTTTGCCGTCGGAGCTGCGCTGCAGCAGCGTATCGGGGTAAACTGGCAGCCGTTGGCGTTTTTCTCCAGAAAGCTCAGCCCCACGGAGCGGAATTACGGCGCGTATGACCGAGAAATGTTGGCGATTTACATGGCGGTCAAACATTTCAGGCACATGGTGGAGGGGCGAACCTTCGCAGTGTACACGGACCACAAGCCGATAACGTTTGCTTTCCAGCAGAAGCCCGAGAAATGTTCTCCCAGGCAATTCAGGTACCTGGATTTCATCGGGCAGTTCACCACCGACATCCGCCACATCGCCGGTAAGGAGAACGTCGTTGCCGACGCACTGTCGAGGTTGGAGGAGGTCACAGAATCCTTCAGCTATGCCGATTTGGCCGAGTCCCAGCAGCTCGACGAGGAGCTGCAGGCATACATGCGAGGGGACGTTCCAAACAACTTACGGTTCGAACGGATACGTCTGCCCGGTTCGGGCATCGAAGTGGTCTGTGACGTATCATCCGGAGTCATTCGACCGTTTGTCACAAGGCCCTTTAGACGAGGCGCGTTCGATTCGGTGCATCGCCTGGCGCATCCAGGAATTAACGCGACGGTGAAGCTGGTGACGGAACGATTCGTTTGGCCGTCGGTTAAAGCTGACTGCCGGAATTGGGCTCGCGGTTGTGTACCGTGCCAACGGGCCAAGACGAGCAGACACGTTTCCGCGCCGCCGGGAAGTTTTAACGCACCGTCCGGGAGATTCGAACACGTCCATATAGACATTGTTATTCTTCCGGTTTCAGAAGGTTTTATGTATTGCCTAACGTGTGTCGACCGCTTTACGCGTTGGCCAGAGGCCTTTCCGATTAGGGACCAAGAGGCCGCGACCGTGGCACGGGCCTTTTACGACGGTTGGGTTTCCCGGTTCGGAACCCCGCTGCGTATAACCACCGACCAGGGCAGGCAATTTGAGTCGCATTTGTTTAGAGCATTGTCCGAGTTAACAGGGGCAACACATTGGCGGACGACAGCCTATCACCCGGCAGCAAACGGGATGGTGGAAAGGTTCCACCGCCAATTCAAGGCAGCAATCCGCTGTCAACAGAACGACCGTTGGACGGAAGTACTTCCCACCGTTTTGCTGGGCATCCGCGCAGCCTGGAGGGAAGATTTGCAATCCACCGCAGCGGAGCTGGTCTACGGCGAGACGCTGCGTTTGCCAGGGGAATTCCTGACACCACAGGGCAGAAATTCGCAGCCGCTGCCAAGGGATTTCGTCGGGAGGTTGCGCGAGCATTTCGCCACCCTCGCCCCGACGCCTGGCAGCAACCACTCGTCGAGGCGGATATTTATTTTCAAGGACCTTGCTGCGGCGGAGTATGTTTTTCTGCGGAACGACACCGTCCGAGGAATCCTCCAGCCGCCATACGACGGACCGTACCAGGTCCTCAGCCGAGGTACTCGGACCTTTTCGCTGAACATTCGGGGTAAGCCAGTCACGGTCACCGTGGACCGGTTGAAGCCGGCGTATTTGCTGGCTGCGGATCCAGCACCGCCGACACCTGGGGCAGCGCGACCAGCGTCACCCGGTCAGCCCGAAGGACCACCAGCAACCACACCGATCGAGAGCACGGGGCGGTTCGCCCGTACATCGACATCGCTACAGGAACCGGCGTTGCCGCCTCCCATCCTGACTACAGCAGATGCGAGCATACGCATTACACGGTCCGGAAGAAGAGTGCGATTCCCGGACCGATTGCAAATTTCGTGATTAGGTAAATCACTGGCGGGGGGGTGATGTGGCGGCGATAAGCCGGCGCCACGTCTCCGCCTTATGTTTGGGTCAAAACCGTGGTGTGACAGGAAGTATTGAATGTAGCGTGAGGTGCGAATGAAGAGTGTTAGTGGTAACGTCGAGCGAGTGTTTATCTCTAGGTAAGAGCGAATGCTTTCTGGGAATGCACGAGAAGCCTCGAGTGCATGGTGACCCGTTGTCGACCTGTGACACGTGGCAAGGGTGTGTGTGTCGGTGTGGGTCCGAATGAGTGAGAACGAATGAGGAATAGAATGAGAGAGAAGCTGCAAGCGAGAGAATATATGGAGTGAATGATGCGTGCGCGGGTCAGAGTTTGAGCAGAGTTCAAAGAGAGTCGTGGTAAGAAATCGAATACGTGTAGTTGCGAGTATCGCGAGCGTGTACCACACCTCAGTCTAATAAAGCTAGTTGAAAGTATTGAGGAGGAAGTTATTCCATCCTTTTCTCAAACCATATCACCATAACCCACACGCGTTTAAACAGAAAGTAGGCAAATGTACGCCGAGGCAGTTCAGGTATTTAGATTTTATCGGCCAGTTCACGACCGATATAAGACACGTTAGCGGCAAGGAGAACGAGGTAGCAGACGCCTTATCAAGAATAGAGTCCGTGACCGCAGCCGTTCGTTACGACCAGCTCGCAAGGTCACAAGACTCGGATGCAGAGCTAAAAGAACTGTTGAGAACCGCGAGCACCTCTTTAGAATTGAAACGTGTAACATTCCTGAATAACGCCGAGGTTGTATGTGACGTCTCGACGGGCACTGCTAGGCCCTTCGTTACGGCGCCCTTTCGACGGCAAGCGTTTGGGTCCGTGCACGGGCTTTCACATCCCGGAATTAAAGCCACCATAAAGTTAGTGAAGCAACGTTTTGTATGGCCAGGGATAGAAAGAGATTGTCGAGAATGGTCTCGCAGTTGCCTCGAGTGTCAGCGAGCCAAAATTAGCAAACATGTGTCGAGTCCGGTTGGTAGTTTCGCATTGCCCTCGACAAGGTTCGAACACGTACACGTCGATCTAGTAGGTCCCTTACCGATAGCGCGGGACTGCAAATACTGTCTAACGTGCGTAGACCGTTTCACACGATGGCCGGAAGTTTTCCCGTTGGAAAATATGGAGGCAGAGACGGTAGCGAGAGCGTTTGTAACAGGATGGGTTGCGCGTTTCGGCGTCCCTCTGCGCGTCACTACGGATCAAGGTAGACAGTTCGAGTCGGCAGTATTCAAACGACTCAATGCAGTATTAGGAACAACCCATTTTAGAACCACAGCATACCACCCTGCGGCGAATGGGTTAGTCGAACGTTGCCACAGGCAGCTCAAGGCAGCAATTAAGTGCCATAGGGACGAGCGATGGATCGACGCATTACCCATAGTTCTTTTAGGAATGCGAGCTGCGTATCGCGAAGACATAAAGGCGTCAACCGCGGAATTAGTTTACGGCGAAAACCTACGACTACCAGCGGAGTTTTTCGAAAAGAGTAGCGGAAATAACGGAGAACCCCTGGATATGGTAAAGCAACTGCGCACCCACTTTAGCGAACTCCGACCTTGCGCGGGTTCACGGCACAGCACAAAGAAAACGTTCGTATTTAAAGATTTGAACACCGTGTCGCATGTTTTCGTGCGGGTAGATAGGGTAAAAGGGCCATTGCAAAACCCGTACGAAGGACCATTCCCAGTGGTTTCCCGTTCAAAAAAAACGTACATAGTTCGTATAAGAGAAAGAAATGTCACGGTGTCAATAGACAGACTAAAGCCAGCGTATCTAATGAAGGACGGCGAAGAACCTGTCAGCACCGTACCACCAGCACACCCTGAAGATGAGCGTAATACGTCAGAGGAAGATCGCGAGCACAAGCAGCAACCGATACACACGAGATCGGGCAGACGCGTGAGACTCCCTGTGCGGTTACAAGTCCAGTAACAGGGCAAGCTGCATCATAGGGTAAATAGCGGAGTAGGCATAAGACATGTAAATAAAGTTAGATATAAGGTAGACATAGGTCAGGGTAAGCGTAGATGTTAACCACGGAGACGACGTTGGCACTGGTAAGGGGGTGATGTAGCGGCATGATTCCACGTGCGTTAGTTTTGCCAAACGCGGCCGCAGCGAAACGCCCGAAGTACGCGAGCGGTAAACACGGTCAATGCCCTGGTGACGAGGTGTTTATCTATCGTGGAGCGACTACGTCACCAGGGCAACGACCTCACCAGGTGATCGACAAACAAGCAGTAGAATAACGTTGAATTTTCAAAGCCGCAGTCAAGGAAAGGCGAGGAGGTCACCTGGTGGGGGAGAGGATTGAAAAGCCGCGGCGAAGGTGCCGAAAAGGCAGTATAAGCGAAAACAACAGAGTGTAAGGGTTAATAAAGATATTGCAGAAACGTAACGTCTCGTCACTAGGAACACCCTATAATCTCCACAACGAAAACATCGCGCGTACTATACGTTCCAACCAGTATCGAGATGTCCAGGAGCTGTATGCGGCAATGATGGTGATGGGAGCCATGCCGACGGCAGTTTTCAAGGAAAGGAGACCGATGACGCGGCCGACGGACAGACGGCACGGGGCACGGGCCTTGCCAGAACCGTCGGGGATAAAGCCGCGTGCTTGTGTGCGTTAAGGAGTGAAAGAAAGAAAAACGTTTTAAGTCATTCCGTAGTGCTGCGGAATCGAACTGCAAATAGAGTTAAGTGTAGACGTAAGCTAGTGTGTAATTAGCGTACGTAACTTCAGCCAGTGACATGGGTCGTGTTCGAGACTATTCGAGCGATCGTTCGTGGGAGTGTGCACGGGATCGTTGCGTAGTGATGAACGTGATCGCGGGAAACGTAGCGAACGCGATGTTTCGGTGGAATCCGAAAGAAGCCGGGATCGTGGCATTTCTAGCCGCAACCGCGTGGAGTCATGTGACCGTACCCGGAGGTTGTGAAGTCGATCACCGACGGAAGCACGTCGCGAAAAGGTGGCTAAGGTAAAGCGGAAGCTGAAAGATCTTCAAGCCAGACCCGCGAGTGACGAACATACGGTGCTCGCGTTTGATCCTTCACATGACAGTGCGGATATTGAACAATGGGTGCAGCACGTGAACCGGCTAGCGCGACGATACGATTGGACCGATGATGACAGTATCCGGATCATCGCCAGGAATATGAAAGGTCACGCTAGGAAGTATTATGATGATGTTGATCGCGAATCGGTTGCGTGGCCACGCGAGGCAGTGGTACGATACACGTCAACGTATCGCTTCTACTTGGACGGAGACGAAAGTTTTATTGGTAGCCCAATTTCGAAAGACGGTGCCGTTTTGCCGCTTGTTTGGGGAAACCGCGTTACATGAGGCGTAGCCTGGTCAAAGCCTGGGAGATGATTGTTCCCAGAAAGTGATGAACTTGCGGAAATTGGACGTTTAAATACCGGACAACTACCCGGTCGATATGGTGATCGGTGGCATACGAGACGACCGGTGGCCCGTGAGGTACGGTCAGGACAACATCAGGATGCAAACAAACTGTATGCATTTATGAATTCGTTGGGATGGATGGCCGAGCGCGACGAGGATATGGAGCCCCCGCAGCGCTTCAGGAGGGCGGTCATGTGCCATCTTCGCTGTCCATCATGGCGAAGGGTTTGGGTAATGCCATCCTTGCATGGGACGGACTAGTTGTCTTGGCGAAGGATCGGGCGATGCCATCCTTGCAAGACGTGGTTTTTGTTGGGCTCTTCATGACAGTGGTGACGACCACTGTATGATTGAGATGTAGGTGTCGTGGTAGAGGGTCGCGAGCGCGACCTCTACACGACAAAGATAACGATACATCGGAAGGACATCATTGCATCACCTTAGACAAGAGGAGTCGGCAACGACCAAAGAAACACGTCGCTACACCTATTTGGCGGTGCAATTGATCCTGCACAGTACGGCTCATAGGACCATGAGCAATTTACGGGGGAAGTGTAGCCGAAAACCTTGTTGGCAGTTTTATTGAATTTGATTAGATCGGACTGAGGAAAGCGGACACTGTATTTACCGGTATATGATCTCCTTGTTCTAGCAAACCACGCGATAAGGATACTTGGGACAAGCATCGTTGCAGGTTGGCCGAATGTTAGAAAATCTGACACCACTCAGCGAACGAGGCGCAGACGTTTGTGGATGTTTATCCATAAGGCGAGCACGACGACGCAGGGCCCGGACAACGTGACGCCAGGCCCGTCATAAATTAGATAGGCCCTTAAGATAGGCTTTAACAAATTCCGCTTATCCACCGGTCCGAAGTGGTCGATGTGTAGCGTAACGAACGGAATGTTGCCTTTCGGGATACAATGTAACTTGCCTTCCCTCTTTCCAACTGTAGGAGAGTAAGCTATACACTTCATACAGTTTCTTATATGCGTTTCTATTTTTTGTCTGAGATTCGGAAACCAGTAACTTTGTAATATTGTGCCAGCGGTCTTTGCTACACCTAACAATAAATGACCTAACTGATCGTGATATCTGAAGATTATATTGGCCTCCATATTTTCCGGCGCATAAAAAAGTAATTCCGAACCCCTTTTTCTATATACTAGTCCATTTCGCATTTCAAAATTAGCGTCCTCACCTTTGGCCAACCTATCAGCTATTTCCTTAATCTTTCTATCTTGTGTCTGACAAACGGATAGATTATATTCAAAAGGGTTGTCTTCTACTATTAATATGCTCATTGCACGGCTGAGAGCATCGACATGCTTCATTCGTTCGCTGGACCTGTGCTCTAAACTATAATCGTAATTTAATAATTCCATCGCCCATCTGGCTATTCGCGGATGTATGTCCTTTTTTTGTAGCGTAAGTTTTACTGAGTTGCAATCTGTAACTATTTTGAACGGAGTTCCCAGTAAATAAATTCGGAAACGTCTGAGCGCGTAAATAATTGCCATTGTTTCGAGCTCAAAACTATGATACTTGCTTTCTGTATTGGTCGTGCGTTTTGAGAAATAAAATATCGGATGATACTTCAAATCAGATTTCTGTTGCATTAGTACCGCACCGAATCCTAATGCACTAGCATCCGTGTGTAACTCTGTTTTATCCTTAGGATCGTAAATTGCTAATATGGGTGCAGCTACTAATTTTGACTTTAATGTCTCGAAAGCGTTTAGTTGTTCTTCCGAAAATTTGAACACTGTATCTTTCTTCAATAAATCATATAAGGGTTTTGCTATGATCGAAAATCCCTCAACAAACTTGCGGAAATATGAGCAGAGTCCTAGAAAGCTCTGTACATTGCGTATGGTTTCCGGTATGGGGAATTTCAAAACTGCACTTATTCCACCATCCGTGGGACGTATGCCCTTCTCTATCACTAAGTAACCAAGATATTCAATTTCAGTATATAAGAATTTACATTTATCTATACGCAACTGAAGCTTATTTTGTACTAATAAATTAAAAACGCGCTTAAGAACCTTAAAGTGATATTCTAGAGATTTCGTTGCAATCAAAAAGTCATCGATATACCCAACTACATCGCCAGACCGAATTAGTTCCTGTAGTACTTCATTAATATGTCGCTGAAACTTTGTAGGACCCGATTTCAAACCAAACGGCATTTTTATAAATTCCAATTGCCCGAACGGGGTAACAAAGGATGTGTATTTGATTGACTCTTCTACCAGTGGTATATGGAAAAATCCATCTCTCAAATCTAATAAACTGAAGTATTTCTTCCCATTAAGTACATTTAACTGATCCTCAATTACTGGTATTGGAAAATTATCCCTTGCTATATGCTTATTCAAATACCTATAGTCGACGCACACCCTGTATTCTCCGTTTTTTTTCTTTACTAATACTATTGGCGACACATATTCCGATTCGCTAGCGCGAACTATACCCTTTTCTAACCACCTATCGAGAATTAACCGTAATTGACCTTGTTCCGTATAAGATAATCTACGCGTGCATAATTAAAGGGTTTTAAATCCTTTGATATTATTTTCATTTCCGTTTGAACTTTAGGTACTTCTGGACGCTTAGGTGATAAATATTCGATATCAAACATATTTCTAAGACATAATTGTATTTCCTGCGGTATTTCTGGATTAACCCGTAATATCTCTGTTATTTTGCTTTCTGTTTCCTGTGTATCAATATTCAAAATTTCGGCGACTGCATCATTTTCGGTATCAGTATCAGAAGAAATTAACCTTAATTCATATTTTTCTAAAATATCTCGTCCGATAACCGCAGAAGCTGCCATAGTCGTGTTCGGTACTACATACATTAACGCATTATTTCTTAGCTTTCCATCAAGGCGCATGTTAACCTTTACTATTCTTGGCTTAGTTAAATTACTCTTATTAAGGCCGCAATAGGATTTTCCCGATGGAGTTCGCATTAATGAACGCGGAATGAATTTTTCTTTTACAAACGATATCGGGCTACCTGTATCTAGACGTGCCAACAATTGAAATTCTATTTTCTCTTTCGCATTTGCGATTTCGATAACAATATTTTTCTGAAACTTATCCGTTCTTTCTGCTAAATCTACGCAATTTACCTGTTCTGTTTCCCTCTTATCCTTACAATCGCTAGATACGTGCCCCATTTTACCGCATTTGAAGCACGAGCCTCTCTCCCTCTTCGCTGCTGTACAATCTTTAGCCATGTGGCCACGCTTGCTACAATTATAGCACCTCGTTGACCTCTGTCACTCGATGCCGGTTTCCTTAGCTGTTGTATTCCTGTTTTGATATCCCTGCCTTCTGCTCTCCTTCGCCTCTGGTTTGCCGCCCGACGGTGCGTCACGGGGCCCTCCGTTTCTTCCGCCATCCAGTGTCACGTTCTCAAACGCCTTCAAAAGGTCCGCCAAGGAATCAAAGTGCTGAATTCGCGCCTGATTCCTCAACTGCTTGTCCGGGATACCATCTATCAGGCATTCTATCAATTCGTCCTCATCTATTCAGACATGGTTTCCAAAAACAATTTTGTCATGGTAGTAAAAGCTGAACGCCTCATTATATTTCCAGGTTCTTTCCTCAAATTTTCTTCTTAACATTAGTTTGCTCTCTCTACGATCAAATATCTTCTTCATTGTTTGCAGCAAGTCCGTTGCACTATATTCAATATATTCGGGACGTGACTGAAACCATTTGAGGGCTTGCCCCTTCAGCTTCGACCCGATTAATATTCTCGATGCATTATCGTCCAAATCATATGTGGAACGAAGTAATTTTACTTGCTTCTCCCAGTTGCTGAAGGAATCCTCGCTACCAATAAACTCACTGAGCAACTCACTAACCGCTTTCACACTGGCTTTCGGGCGCATTTCGTGCGTATCGTTCACAGATCTCGGAGATTCGCGCAACGGAGATTTCGTTTTCTCGTTGTAGCAGTCTATTTTCTCTTTCCAGAAGTTGCCGTTCTCTTAACAACAAATCGTAATCTCTCGGAATATTGCTCGGTACATCGCGACCGCCACTTCTGTCGTCACGCGTGCCTTCTTGATGCGTATTGTCCCGCACTTCACCTTCTGCACCAGCACCAGGAGCATTCATCTCACTTATCCACAATCCATTGGGATCCGCCTCTTGTAATCGGCTGATTAATTCATTTTTCGAACCATAAGTCGGCAATCTCAATTTTGTCAGGGCTTCATTAAGCTGAACCACTTTAAACTCATTTGGATTCATTTTGTTAACTGAAGTTTTTGTCCACTATCCCACTTCTGAAGTTTGTAATGCATATATATTCTTTATTCAACTTATATTCGTACAATATGACACGCTGCCATTCGGACTGCGACTGCCTCGTCGCTCGACCGCTGCGCTCGACCACTCACCGGTCGTCGTTCTTTTGTTCACACACACGCATGCATACATACATTCTACAATATTGAGTCAACCTGCAGATTGGCTTCCAAAGAAGACGAGACAAAGTTGCAATACACCGCTAGGTTTGTCGTTGTTGATCGCTTGTTTACGAAACCATGTTGCTCTTCACATATTGAGAGAGAGACCATACTGTATAACTTATTGGAGACAGTTTCATCGAAGATCTTGGGCATAACACTAATGATGCATATAGGTCTATAATTTTCAACCTTAGATTTGTCGCCGTTCTTGAAAATGGGTGTAACCATACTGGTTTTCCAGACTGTTGGGAATAAACCTGATTTGAAAGATTTATTGAAGATTAACCAAAGCGGCCGAGATAAAATGAAGCTGCAATTTGGGAAAAACGAAGGAGGGATATCATCTATTCCATGGTATCTATCTATCCCATGAAATGATTCTGAGCCGGACCATGTGATGTGAGGAAGGTTATAATCGCCACAAATAATAAAGTTACAGTTGAAATATTTGTCTAAAACATTAGAAACTGCAGAACAGTGAGCTCTATATAGGATCACGTTACTTGACGGAGGTAGATAGACCACACTGATTATTAGGTGGAGGGATCCTGACGTGACTTCAATAAATAAGTGTTCTACGTTGAGAACGATATTGACAATCCCACTGCTGCGTAAGGTGTTGCGAATCGCAATAAGCACGCCACCTCCTCTGGAGTATGAACTTGTTTGTGTAGATCGGTCGCTGCGGCACGACAGGCTCACTGTCAGAAAAGCTAACGGTAAGCCAGGTTTCAGTTAGGATAATGATGTCGGATTGAAGTGAAGAACAAGCGACTTCTTGCTGTAAATTGTTCAATTTCGTGCGTAGACCTCTAACATTCTGATAATATATAGACAAGTTCCGTGCTAGTTTTTTGATTGTTGTCGGTTTATTGTCACAATCTTAGGAGTGCCGTTGACATATCTAATAGTCTTGTTATGATCATTCATATCCCGCAATTTCACACGCAGATCATTTAAAAACGCACGTTGTTTCACTGTAGAGTCATTAGATATTCTAGCAGAACCAGAGTATCTATGTTTATTTTTTAGAATTTTGATCGGGATGCTTGGCGAATTAAAATGCACGCAGATAGGACGAGGTTTACTGGAATTTTTTCTTCCCCGTCTTTTCACCGAGAAATTGTCAATGGTTTCGGTGACATCGGTTGCACGGAATAAACTATTAACTGCAGAAATGTCTGAAATAGCGTCCATATCGGCTAGATTAAAGATAATAATATTGAGAGATCTCCTATTTCTTTACGCAAGTTCCTCCAATATGTCCTCTTCAGAGCAATCCGATTCCAATTTGGAAACTCTATGATTTAGATCCGTTAAAGAATTGTGTAGCAGTTCCAGACTAGATTGAAAAACCCTCAGCTCATTTTCTAGTTTGGAGAATTTAGCGCCTAGCAGTTCCTTGATCTTCTTCAGCAAAACATCATTCGATGATATTTCAATGCCACGAGTTGGTGTGGCGGGTGAGGCAGTGGGCGTTAGATCATCTCCGCAATCTATCAGCTTTCTCTTGTAAAAGGGATGCTGAGTTCGATGGACGCAAGCCGGATGAGACGCAACGTCGCAGGATGTACATGTAACGGGTTTTGCTACCGATGCCCCACATCCTTTGCACATCAGTTTTCTCGCTTGAGACATGTTTAACTAAGTCAGTGATGGCACTGAGAGAAACACTTAAGGTTGAGAAACACTGTACCTAATATGATGAAGAGTGTTAGTATGACAGTGTTCACCCATACGCCGAACCGCAATGGTAAACACAACGGGTGACACAGACTTCGAACTAATCGAGTTTAAAATTAATTAGAAGGATGAAGAAAAACTGCAGTAAGTCCACGATTAGTTGGCCAATTTCCACATCACTTGTGTAAAAATGAACAGTGTATAGACCCGAATCGAACAATATACAATTCAAGTTAAGAGACAAAGTTATTGTATTAATTAGCGGTGCACAAACAGGGAGTGACAGTTTGCACGTCCGACTATGAATTCGATTACCGATATTGGTATTTTCAAACATATAAATGAAGTGAAACACAAAATCGAAGGGTGTGTAATGCAAAGTTGATCGTGATTATTGCGGAGCTGCGGCAGCTCATGCAATTTATTTATACGTAATAAATATACTAGTATTTATACTAATAAAATTATACTAACTATAATGAATTACAGTGGATTCCAGTTAATTGGGACATATAGGGTCTACCCCGTATCAGGACATACAGGGACAGGGTCATCAGGGTTCACAGATGATGCGTGTATCGACTTCTAGCGCTGTTGCCAAATTTACAAGTTCGCGCGCGCACGGGTTCCAAGTTAAGTGGTAGACCCTGTATTGGGACCGGACTAATTTGTCCCAAAAAAGCGAATTTCAACACGCAGCCAAAATCAATAGCTTTTGTTTCCGTCCTTCAGTATCTGTCCAAAATAAACGGCGATCCTAATTAACCAGATACCACTGTGCATACACAATTTCTTATACAGGATGTCCGGATACTCGGGGAACATCGGGAATTCGGGGGTAGCTGGGGTGATTCTGAACAACTCTCCCATTGACCACAATGTTGTTTGCAGCTTGGTTTTTCAGTTATTAACGATAAACACTGACCAATGAGAGCGCTCGTCGAGCACGCGCTCAGGCGCGTACCTCTCAGCGGCGCTCGGTCGCAATGGGGGCAACGAAGGTACCGAGGGAAGCGTGCGGCAAATGTTACATCGTCTAAATTAAGAATAATGTGGAATTATTCGTTATTCATGAATAAGAAATGAACTAATAAGTCGTTTAAGAACTGTGTTCGATACTTTTATTCCCTATCCGAAGGGCACCAAATACTTTATTACTTACGAAAAAAATATTTTTTTTAACAGCACGTTTTCAGGTGGATAAATTATGTCCTAAGAAATATGATTTGCATAACTGATGTTGGAAAAAGCTAGTTAAACTTACCCATTCGTTCATTGAATATAATATAGATATGTATATTATCGATTCATATTGTAACAATATAATAAGGAAAATTTTGGTATACTGGATTCCGTACGTCTTTCTTTCCAGGATGTATATCTTGTGCGCTATTAATATATTTATATGTTATTTTTGTTTAGTAACTACCTAGAAATGATAAATATTGTCTTCCTCGACAATTCACAAGAACAATGACGATAATAACCCTCATACGGCCTTGCCGAAAAAATATAGATTCGTTAGTTTACGAAGTGCCCTACATAGAAGTAAATCCATTAATGAATAACCAGGCGTATATTAACTAAATTCTTTTTGTTTATGACCCTGTCATAAACCTATCGAGGTAATTATTTTGTAATTTAATATTTTTTTCTTTCGTAGAAGATTAAATTTATTTTATTTTTAGTAATAATTATGATGTAAATATTATTTTGTTATTATACATATTGTTATTGTTTTTATTGTAAATTTTATTTCTGTAAATTATACATGTTCATAAATGAAAAAGACTGACTCGATCATGTACCGTCTACCGTAGGCCGCATCAGTGCGAACGTTCTCGGCATTGAACTATTCTATAAAAAATGCAATAACTTTTGCACCCGCAGCTGCCCGCAGCCAAATTTTATAGAGCATAAAGTATACATCCCATTCTTAATGTGTATATAAAAATTAGCGCGGATACGGGCGGATATCGAAAGTATTTCATAAAACAACGCGTAGAAAATTGGTTCATTGAAACTTTCCTGAAAAAAATTATTTAAAAATTTCCAAAAAAATTTTCTTTTGATTTTTACACATTCCTAATCCTTGTTGATGCAGTTCCTGCAAATAGATTTACCATTAAGGTCCTGAGCATTAGATAGCAGGTGAAAATCATATTCTTCATTTTTAAGCTATCTTTAATTTTTAACGCTTGCATCCCTTGCCACGCTTAGCAACAATAGATTTAAGAAATAAAACTGTCGTTTTTAGGTGCTACGAACATCTATCTTGATATTGCATATAAAATTATAGGCCTAGTCCGTGTTTCGTTTTTGACTTTTGCACTCCTAAATTGCCGTTTTTCCCCACTGTGCGTCGTTCCCTTGCCTCGGCGACGTTTCCATGCACCCCCGATTTCCCTAATATTTCCCGCAAAATATGGGGGGCGATGGTTATACCAAAAACGAACGTCGCCGAGCCCAAGTCAAGCGTCCACTTATCTCCCGGCGACAGAACGGCGGCGCACGGCATAAACAAATCCCAACGGCCGCTCTGCCGCGCGTGAGAAAGACGTGCCTCGATCGCGCTTTCCGAACCTACTTCAGAGTGGCAATGAATCGCCCAAGAGTAAGTAAAAAATTGAATGTTGGCTCGGTGGCGCACGAATTTAAGAGCCCCGACTCCTTTGGAGCCAACTCCGAATCGATCTAAGCGCCATTGCAAAGAAACGGGCATTAGTGAAATCAAAAAATTGGCAGAGTTATTGTGGCGGTGAAAAGATGATGGGAAAAAATAAACGTTTCCCACTTTGCCGACTCAATATTTTATTTATAATACGACGCCACGAATTGTCGTGGTGGAGCTCCTACTTGTTCGATAGTTCTTTCTATACTAAAAAAGTAAGCTAAACGCTAATGACTAGATTTAAACTTAAACCTAGTGTTACACATCTAAACTACTTAAACAACTAGACTTAAAGACTAGTGTCTTAAAACTAACTATGATAACACTAACCTAGTTACATCTAGTTACGCCCACCGACGGTAACACTGGTCGCGACTACGCGACCAACGTCGGTAAACCCCGGTCGCCACAGTACTCCCCCCCGAGTGAGTTTATTCACTTCAAACTCGCGAAACTAATCATCTTAGTTGGCCTTGGGCCAGAGTACATTTTTGGCGCTAACCTAGGTGTTCCTTCCGTCTCTTCTAGATAGGCTGGCTTTAATCGATCTATTGAAATTACTGTGAGTCTATTTTTGAACTGAATTTTAAAAATTTTTTCTGAAATACGCTCTACTACTTCAAATGGCCCCTCATAGGGAGCTTCGAGCGGCTTCCTCACAGCGTCGATCCGAACAAATACATGTGAGCACGTATGTATGTCGGAATGAACAAAACTGCTCTTTTTCCGGTGGTGTACCATAGGCTTCGGCTTAATTTGCCTAATGGCTTCTCTGAATTTTGACAAAAATATATTAGGATTTGCCTCATCAACATCGCTTACGAAAAACTCTCCAGGTATCCTTAAAGTGGCACCATACACCATCTCAGCAGCTGATGCTTTAATATCAGCTTTATAGCTGGTTCGAAGTCCCAGCAACACCGTTGGCAGAATCTCCAACCAATTCTTATCTTGGTGGCACATTATTGCGGCTTTCAATGACCTGTGCCACCTCTCAATCATCCCGTTTGACTGGGGATGGTACGCCGTTGTTCTCGTCCTGCTACAACCTATCAGTTGCATCAGAGACTCGAACAACTGCGACTCAAATTGTGACCCTTGGTCAGTCGTTATCGTTGCTGGTGCTCCGAACCTGGCTATCCAGTGCTCATACAGCGCTGCGGCGACATTTTCCGCCGTGCTGTCGGTTAATGGTACCGCTTCAGGCCACCTGGAAAAGCGATCAATGATGGTGAGGCAAAATCTGAACCCTTTAACTAATGGTAATGGACCAATTAAATCAGCATGTATATGCTCGAATCGACCTTTGGGGATCTCTATTTCCTCCGGTTGTGTCTTATTGTGGCGATGAATCTTACTTTTCTGGCCCGCAATGCAAGTGCGACACCACTCAGCAATTTCTCGATTCATCGTTGGCCAGACAAAGTTTTGACCTATCAACTTCCTAGTTGTTCTTCCGCTAGGATGCGATAGATTATGCACATTGTCGAATACCCGCCTCCTAAGTGTTTTTGGCACATAGGGTCGGATATTTCCCTTGCAGACATCACCAAAGAGATATTTATCAGCAGAATTTAAAAAAATTTTCTGCAAATTCCAACCTTTTGGTCGTTCGGTAATAATATTATTTAATTGGTCATCTATTGACTGTGCCTGCATTAACTCTTCTGTAGAGATGATGCTAGGCATTTCTATTGTTTCTATTCTTGAAAACGCGTCGGCTACCGTGTTGTCTTCGCCTTTTATATACTGAATGTCGGTGGTGATTTGACTGATAAAGTCTAATTGGTGTGTCTGTCTGGGACTAGCTTTGTCTGCTTTCTGCAGAAATGCATATACCAACGGTTTATGGTCCGTTAATATACGCAAGTCTCTACCCTCTACAAGATGGCTGAAAAATCTGAGACTCTTGTAGATGGCTAAAAGCTCTCTGTCGTACACGCTATACTTTATCTGGGCCTTTTCCAATTTCCTCGAGAAAAATCCGAGTGGCTCCCACCTACCGTTATTAAACTGCTCCAACACGGCTCCTATGGCAACATCTGATGCGTCCGTACGCAACGCTATTGCAGCATTTTCGATCGGATGGCATAGGAGCGATGCATCCGACATTTGTCTCTTGCTTTCCTCGAAAGCTTTTTCGGATTCATCGTCCCAATTCACCAACCTTCGGTCCCGTTTCTTAGCTCCCTTGAGGTGTCCATTTAAAGGAGTGAGCCAGTGTGCTGCGCGGTGCAAGAATCTTCTGTAAAAATTAAGAACACCTAAGTAACGCCGCAAATCGGCTATCGTACGTGGTTTAGGGAAATCGCGAATCGCCTGAATCCGTTCATCCAGTGGGGCGATCCCTTCGCTGGAAACCTTGTAACCCACGTACTTCACCTCTGGTTTAGCCATCTGACATTTGGCCAGATTGATAATTAGCCCGTTCGTTTGAAGCTTGTCAAACACGGTGCGCAGATGTCTCTCGTGCGTTTCTGCGTCAGGGGATGCCACTATAATATCGTCTATGTAACTGTGGCAAAAATCTAATCCCCTGAGCATGTTGTCCACGAGCCTTTGGAAAGTCTGCGCTGCATTACACAAACCAAATGGCATGACCGTGAACTCGAAAAGCCCGAATGGCGTGATGACAGCTGTTTTCGGTATATCCTCGGGTGCTACTGGAATTTGGTAGTATGCCCGGGCCAAATCTATGACCGAGAACACTGTACATCCGCTGAATTGATGTGCCACATCGTGTAGATGTGGCAACGGATATTTATCCGGCACGGTCAAACCATTTAATCTGCGATAATCTCCACATGGTCTCCATTCGCCTGTTTTCTTGGGCACCATGTGGAGCGGACTAGCCCACTGACTCATGGATGGCCGGCAAATGTTCTCCTTGAGCATTTTCTCAAATTCCGCCTTGGCCACCCTGAGTTTCTCTGGGGGTAGTCGCCTCGCCCTTTCAGCAATCGGGGGTCCCTTTGTAAAAATGTTATGTACTACTGAATGACTAATATTTTTCCTGACGATTGGATTAGTAATTGCCGGAAACTCTCTTAATAACGACTCGTATCTGTTGGTACGGTTTATGGTCGTAATCGTCTCCGACTTGTCAGTCGTCACAGTGGCGTTCGTAAAAAGGTTTGTCTGTCCATCTACTAGTCGCTTGCGTCGCAAATCGACTAGCAGATTGAAATTATGCAAAAAATCTGCGCCGATGATGGGCTTGGCTACGTCGGCTACAATAAACCGCCAGGAAAAATCGCGACGTAAACCAAAACTCAACGCGATTAATTTTTCACCGAACGTGTTAATAACCGCCCCGCTTGCTGAAAAAAGCGTATACGTGCATGGTTGCATGCACTCCTTACCAAAACCTCGCGGGACAACGGAAACATCTCCGCCCGTATCGATAAGGAAACCGATTCCGGTCTTCCTATCGGCTACAAACAGGCGCCGACTTTCCGCGACGTCTTCTAGCGCCTCTATTTGAGACGTCGCTGCTAGTTTTCCGCTTGTTTGTCCGCCGCTGTCCAAGAGCAAGGCTTCCTGCAACGGAACGACTGCGTTCCGAACTTCGCGTGGAAGTAGCAGCATCCATCCTCGTTGCTTCTGTTGCGGCTCCTGGACGTCCTTCTTGGCCGCGACTTTGAGCGCCCGGCACGCCATCTATAACGGCGGGCTCCTGGATGGCGGTCGCTGGCCTCCATCTTGTCTAGCCTCCTCGTCAAGGCCGCAATAGCGCCCTCTAAGGACGCCGAGGACGAAGACGGCGTCATGCTTGGAACGGCAATGGCGTCGGTCTGCGCCATTGCTGCGCGGTCGTGCATTTGTCCGCCATCTTGGCCAAACTGTCGACATCCAGATCCTCCGGCAAAACCGCCAACGCTTGCTGCGAGAATATTGGCAGGACTTTGAGCCATAGCGATTGAACGACGTTTCCGCTAGTCTCGGGACCTGCCATCAAAATTATTTCACGCAATAACTCCGATGGCTTGCGATCCCCAAGCTTCAACCCCGCCAATACCTGCATCAGATTGGCTTCTTTGGACGACGTTAATCGGGAGATTAACGCCGTCTTTATGGCGCTGTACGACGCTCCTGCTGGCGCGTGGATCAAATCACTGATCGTCCGCATAGCCTTTTGATCTAGGCTGCGGATCACGGCAGAGCGTCGCACGGCGTCGTTTGTTATACCGAAACAAACGAACTCGCCCTCGAGCATTTTGAACCAGAGTTCTGGTTCTTCACTCCAGAACGGCTGCAGGTGGATGCGACGGAGCCTTTCCGCTTCCACGTCCAGGTTGCTCCTTTCATTTTGCGTCGTCGGCTTCTGTTCGGCTGCAGCGGCTTGGCTGCGCGTCGTCATCTTCAGTTTCACACACTCACTTTTTTTAAACAAAAAATAAATCCCACAACGGGTTTCGGCACCAATTTGTGGCGGTGAAAAGATGATGGGAAAAAATAAACGTTTCCCACTTTGCCGACTCAATATTTTATTTATAATACGACGCCACGAATTGTCGTGGTGGAGCTCCTACTTGTTCGATAGTTCTTTCTATACTAAAAAAGTAAGCTAAACGCTAATGACTAGATTTAAACTTAAACCTAGTGTTACACATCTAAACTACTTAAACAACTAGACTTAAAGACTAGTGTCTTAAAACTAACTATGATAACACTAACCTAGTTACATCTAGTTACGCCCGCCGACGGTAACACTGGTCGCGACTACGCGACCAACGTCGGTAAACCCCGGTCGCCACATTATAAACTCACGGTGTGACATCTAACGTCATTAGGCATAATTATAAACGGAGAGTGGGAGGCCATAGTTGCCAAATCACATAATTTGGGAGTTCTGTCGCACTGTTGCCACATCTGTTACAATCCTGGCCATCAGCAAAATGAATCGGCTCGAGCCGAAATTTCGATTCCTGCCATACGTAGCCATTGCTTCTGAACCGCTGCAAACTTTTTTGTAGGTTCGATCCCCCTCGTGTATATTTTTTTACATTAATTTTTTTTTAATTCCTATCTATATGACAATGATCAATATTTGCTTACCAATATTTTAAAAACATTTTTTAAATATTTTCATTAAATATACGTATGTAAATCTGAACTTACAAGGGAAGACTCTTAACTGGTCGACTCGGATTTTAATGTACTTTTGCAGGTGATATTACACAGGCTCCTGATGGTCTACGTAAAATATTAGGTTTAGTCATTCAGAAACTTTCAAGATATTAACAATTAAAGTTACATACCTTCTATGTGATGGACATATCTTCTATAAATAGAAAACAAGCTTCAAAAAAATTGGTAGCCAAGGGAGACTGTTTATAGCTTGTAAGGTAGAGGTCCCGGGTTCAATTCCTGGTTAATTGTTTTTTTTTTCAGTCATGATTTCATTTTGGCCACATATTCGAACAATGTCCACAAGTCTCAAAAATTAAATGACATTGTACATACACCAAACACAATAAAAAATCGAACTGAAGAGGAATACCTTTCGCTAGGCTACAAAAACTACACTGATTCCTACAGGACTAGCTATGCATCTTGGACCGACTTCGAAAACTTGTTTCAAAGTTATTAACATTTGAAAAGAACTAGTTATAATTTAGAAACGTGCACAGTGTCGCCAAAATGAAACCATAAATAAAAAATAAAGTTAATTAACCGCGAATCGAACCTAGGGCCTCTAACGGTACAAGCCATACACCATCTCACTTGGTTACCAATCTTCTTGAAGAGTCCTCTCTATCTATAGAAGATATGGGCATCACATAGAAGGTATGTAACTTTAATTGTTAATATCTTTAAAGTTTCTGAATAACTACGCCTAATATTTTACCATAGTAGATAGTAGACCATCAGGAGCCTCTGTAATAGCAACCTGCAAAAGTACATTAAAATCCGAGTCGACCAGTTAAGAGTCTTCCCTTGTTAGAGCGCTTTTTGTGGTACCGTATCAAACAGTGGGATATTTCACTACTATTTCGGCTTTCTTTTAGAACACACAATTATTTTTTTTTACAAATATAAATAAATATATATATATACACATATATATTTTTTTACATCATAAATAAATATATATTTATAAATCATTACGTGTTTTTATTGTTTATTCCTTCCTCTTATTCCATTTTCAAATATAGGTAATTGCCATATAGTTAGTAATTAAAAAAAAATTATGGAAGAAAAATTAACCCGAGGGGGGCACGAACCTACAAAAAAGTTTTTGCAACGGCTCGAATCAACATCTCGGCTCGAGCCGATTCATTTTGCTGATGGTTATAATTGTAACAGATGTGACAACAGCGTCACAGAGTTATTGATACGTTGCGGCAACTATGTTTTACTTGCGTCTGTGTTCACGCATCACGTATTCACGTATGAATCGCCGTTCGTGGTGTAAAATTATAACTTACATTTACCGACTGATTTATATTTTTATCGACTCTGACGATAACCTGGCCAAATTAGCTAAAATGTGTCATAAACGCCTCCGACGGAAAATCATTGAACTATTCTTACGTCGGATGCGTGCAAATCGTAATACTGTTCCTCCGCTTTCCAGAAGTGATAGATTGTGAAAAATAGAATTTCTGTGATTATAAGATTTATAAACTATTAAATCGTTCAATATTTGCGAAATGTGAAATGTGTCAAGATGCAGCGGCCATATTGTTGCCTACATCGATGTCTGTCTCAAGCTTGCCAGTTTCAGAAATAGCGTTCTCCTGAACGAATGATGAATTTATTGGCGTTCAGACATAGCAACCGGGCTGTGGTGAAGTCTACCCATGTGTAGTATACCCGTGAAAGTTTCATTAATGCAATTATAGAGACGCGGGATCGATTCTACGAAATCGAGCCTCTCTCTCGCGCATGGCGTATATGTGCATGCTTTCCTTTGTTGGTGAGTGCACGCACACAGATCATGGCGCCTGGGGTCGGGGCTCCGACACACAAACAACGGACAGCATGCGCCACGCGCGAGAGAGACACTCGATTTTGTAAATTAGACTTTTCGTCTCTATGATTTGCGTAAATCAAATTATCGCCGGTACAGTACGCATGAGGAGACTAAAACACAGGTCTGTGGGGTCGGTTTGAACGCCAATAAACACTATTCGTTGAGCCAATGTCATTTTTACAAATGTAAACTTGAGACAGAGACACCGATGCAGGCCAAAGATGGCTGCCGGCATCTCGTCGCATGGTTCATTTAGCAAATATTGAACGATTTAATCGTTTATTCACTGATATCGCGTACAACAGCCTTTCCTTGGAGTAGCACAATGTCACAGAAATTCGACTTTTCACAATTTATCACTTCTGGAAGACGTACGATCTAATTATTTGATTTGCACGCATCGGACGTAAGAATAGTTCACTAATTTTCCGTCAGAGGCGTTTATGGTATATTTTAGTTAATTTCACCACGGTATCGTCAGGGTCGATAAAAATATAAATCCGTCGGTAAATGCAGGTTGTAATTTCACACCACGAACGGCGATTCATACGTGAATACGTGATGCGTCAATACAGACACAAGTAAGGCATAGTTGCCGTCACGTACCAAGGCATCCGTCACGCTGTTGCCGCATCTACTACAATTATAACTTTCAGCAAAGTGAATCGGCTCGAGCCGCTGCCAATTTTTTTCTAGGTTCGAGTCCCCTTGCGGTACATTTTTTTTACATTAATTTTTTTAAATTACTAACTATATGACAATGATCTATATTTGTTCACAAATGTTTAAAAAATATTTGTTACATACGTCAATATGAACTAACAATAAGAGCGCTTTTCATGTTACCGTTTCTTTTGCCATGTATCTTGCCAATTATGGTTTTGTTTAATATTTATAACATTATATACACGAATACAACATAAAAACATGTAATGACTTATATATATATTTGCACTATTCATTTGTGAAAGTTTATTTTTGTTTAATTATAAAAACAGTTTAATTATAATTATAGAAAGTTTAATTATAAAAATTATAATTCATAATTTGGGCTTAACGTGAGATACAATGTTATGAAATTAAAAATAAATTTTAACATTTAAAAAATTAAATTGAGAGTAATTGTTTACAAAAAAAAAATTGTTTTCGAAATTTCATTTATTGAAGTTTGTAGATGTCTGAATACCGTTTACCTTTTGTTTAAAACATTTTTCTTTAAGACTGTTGAAACTCCTTGAATGCCAATACAGTAATTTTTACTATTTGAGATTTGTTTTATGACAAGTTCAGGAAAACCCGATCATACAAAAATTTGCCTTCTATACGAGGGAGGGTCCACTTAGCACCATAGTACCCCACGTTGTCTGTTGTATGACGCGCGTGGCCGGCCGGCCGCCAGTTGACTGTGCCTGACCAATGTCAAGCAGCAATAAGAGCCTTCTCTCATAAGTTGAAAAAATTATTTTACAAGAAATTGATAAAATTATATATGTATATACATGAAATACATCCTAAATATGAATAAAACATTCTATTGTTACACACATTAATATTGTTTTATCAATCTATTTTGTTCAACTTGACCATGGAATCTCTTTCATTTGCACTATTCATTATATTTGTAAAAACGAAATAATTGTGTGGTCTAAAAGAAAGGCGAAATAGTAGTAAAACATCACACTGTTTGAAACGGTAGCACCAAGAGCGCTCTAACTTCGTATTTTTGTTTATTAAATTAAAATATTTAACAAATGTTTTTAAAATATTGGAAAGCAAATATTGATCATTGTCATATAGTTGGAATTAAAAAAAAATTAATCTAAAAGATATATACCCTAGAGGGATCGAACCTACAAAAAAGTTGCCAGCGGTTCAGCAGCTATGTATGTCTGTGTCTGGCAGGAATCAAAATTTCGGCTCGAGCCGATTTATTTTGCTGATGGCCAGGATTGTAACAGATGTGGCAACAGTGCGACAGAACCCCCAAATGATGTGATTTGGCAACTATGGTCTCCCACTCTCCGTTTACAATTTTGTCTAATGACGTTAGATGTCACACCGTCAGTTTATAATTCTGTATAATGACTTTAGATGTCACCCCGTCAAATGACGAACCTGCCAATTTTTTGTTTGCACTAATGCCCGTTTCTTTGCAATGGCGCTTAGATCGATTCGGAGTTGGCCCCAAAAGAGTCGGGGCCCTTAAGGGAGAATTTGTCGCCTATACAAGCTTTGAGATCACTGGAAAGCTCGGTGACTCCTTCGGGGGGTGTTTTGACGTATGGGTGGGGGGGTCTTTTTGAGATTTGAATTTTCTGCGGTATTCGTGATCACTTTTTTGTTCGCTGTCATGGGTGGAGAAGAGGTGATCAGGGGGGGGGGGGGATAGGTTGGTGAAATACTCGGAGTTGAAGAATTCGAATCTGTTTTGGTGGGCACGGTAGGTGGAGGATTAAGGCGGGTCCACACTTGTTACCTAGGCCCGTTACTGACACCCGTTACCTCAGTTTTTGGTAACGAGGTTCGGTGTGGGACCCATTTCCTATACTTCTGCACGTAAAAATGCGTCCACATTTCTTACCGTACCGGGATTCGTTACCTAGTCAAGTGGTCTAAAAAAGGTCTAGGAAGAAATGTGAAGTGTATCCTGATACCTAATGGCGTTACTTTTTACTTGGATCTGCCATTCCATCCGCTGTCGGTATTGTGACCCGCTCCAAAGGAAGTACTTGAGTCGCTTTTGAATAGTTATAGCTTTCTTTAAATTTGTATCTTTTCTGGCTACCTTTGGCCGGATTAGGTTGATTAAAGTTGGTGATTCTAGTATAACAATAATTTCTAAGCCGTATATAATAAATCTTCATTATTTATAAAAATATAAAAAAACGTATAAAAATATTTCACGAAGAACTTTTTGTTGATATATTGCGGCATTGATTTCTATCGTGTCTGTCGATTAATACTAATGGCGTTAATTGTATTAACAAAGGGAAACTGATGTGTCGATTGAAATTGCATGGGTCTTGACCATGTGTTCTTTTATTCTAATCCTTACCTTCTAAATCCTGCAATCAGATGGTCGAAAGGCTAAAAATTACTCCGCAAAAATTGCGTTAGTTTCGACCGCGTCATAAACCTGACCGAGGGCCGAACTCGGCACGCACTCGCAACAGCCCTACGTCGCCAAGGGGGTCTGGACTATCTCGTAGGCAAGGCCCAATGAGCCCTATCTCCCAAGACTAAACAGTCTACAATACATAGGAACAGCACCGCACAGACGAGTTCACACATTTACGGCAGTTCATAGGCAAGGACGAACCCGATGCGAAATCGGGGAGCCGTAGGACACGGACGAACCTGGTGCGAAACCAGGGAGCCGTAGGAAGGGTTAGTTTTCGTGGACGAACCCGATGCGAGATCGAGGTGCCACTAGGTTGGAATAGTTTGCTTGTTTGGATAAAGACGTGCGAACGAACCTGATGCGAGATCAGGTAGTCGCAGGAAATGTTAATTTGCCTCGTAACTCTAAATTAATATTTGATACAACTCCAGCGGTAAAGTTGTATCTGTGGGTTCGTTGTTACTAGTATGCAAGGATTACGGGGTAAATATAGGTTTAACGAATCTACTCGATTTATAAGTAAACGTATCAAAGAGTATATTCTGAATAACAGTATAAATACAAATGTTTCTGTCACGATGAAATAATATGAAATGTGTAAGTTACCTAAGTATTTGCACAGGTTTGACGCACTGGCGATGCGGGGTCTGAGAGCCGCTATTAGAGTACAGTAATGTCTCGATTAGTGTACCTCGCTCGGGACCGAATGTGAACACTAATCGTTTGCAGACACGATTCTCGAGCGAGTTCGGGTCGCCTTTGATGTTATGGCAGCCGAGATACGGGGCAGCGTTCCAGGAAAAAAGCAAGTTTAAATGCCCGTGTACGTGAGACAACACTACCGCGATCAAAATTTAATATTAAAACTTGTTCAATTTTGGTCCGTTTTAAATGAAATTTTACGAAAATGTTCGTTACAATCTCCTGATTAAAATGATACCAAACACGATATGGTTTGGACAATTTTTACTTATCACGGTATTAATAATTTTATTCTCCTTTATTATTGTTTTCGATAACAACTAGATTATGTGTATATTAGTTGTTACGTAGGAAGTATTATTTCCTCGCGTTTCTATTATGCCCTTATTTGGGAAGCGGGAGTGCATGCAGTCGAGTCTGCCCCTTCCGCGACGTCGCGATGACGTGACCCTTTTGGGGGGATCTTTTGGAACTCCCTTGGAAGATTCCGTGCCCCCCACCATCTTTTTGGTCCGACTATCGAGTATAAAAAGGGCACGAATTCTGCTCTCGTCGGCTCAGTATTAATCTAGCTTCGTGCACGTTCCGTAATCGACTGTATTGATATCTAAGCTCAGCGAGATCGGGTTTTAGTCCCCTTCGAGCAATATTTTACACGTTAGTTTTTTCAAACGATATATCTTAGGATATATCGTTAGGCCTCTTTATTGGCAAATTTACGTTCTAGTCCGTGCAGACTGAGAAAGGTGGATTTTGTAGTTCCGCGTTTAGACTCTGTTCAAACCAAAGAATTTACAATATATATTATTCTACAATTGAACGCATTTGTTTTATTCAGTCTCCTCTACCGATCATTGGCAGTATCATTCCACTATAGATACATCTTAACCGCTCAAGGTGTATCGACATAGTAAAAATTACGAGCCCACATACTAACAATCCTGTGACACCCGGTGATGCAATAGGCACCGGCTAGTTCACGACAACCATCCTGTGGCTCCCGGCGATGAAATAGGCGCCGGCAAGTCCACGAAATCTTACCATCCTGTGGCTCCCGGCGATGGAATAGGCGCTGGCAAGTCCACGATTACCTCTACCTTCCTGTGACACCCGGTGATGCAATAGGCACCGGCTCATTCACGCAATTTCTATCTAACGCGGCTCCCGGTGACGAAATAAGCACCGGTTAGTTCGTAACTAACAAACTCATAAATAACCGATCCTCGGCTCCGCAGCCGTGCCCTCTTTGCCCTCGGCTCGTAACATAGTTAACAGCAATAAGGTAATTAGTAGTGAGATTGTAAATTTGGAAGTAAACTCTCCAATCGAGAGTCTCTTAATTCTCTTAATCTTAAATTGCTATATTTAGTTAATGGCAAAATATTGTTGTATCGAGAATTATTCTCGTTCCTGTGACATTACATTCGGTGTTCGTAAGAGTTTATAATTTTTACTGATAAGAAATTGTAAGAATTTATATCTACGTTTTAGATAATGGAACTACGCAGAGAAGAGAGCTGTACAAACCATATCGGGTTTGGTGTCATTTTAATCAGAAAATTGTAACGAACATTTTCGTAAAATTTCATTTAAAATGGGCCAAAATTGAACAAGTTATAATCTTCAATTTTGATCGCGTTAGTATTGTCTCACGTACACGGGTATTTAAACTTGCTTCTTTCCTGGTCGCCGCTGCCTCGAGTCTCGGCTGCCACAACAACAACATTGAAGGTGACCGGCCGCTCGAGAAACGTGTCCTGCACACGATTACTGTTCGCATTCGGTACACTAATCGAGACAGCCGATTCGAATTTACTTCCAAATGTATAATCTCAATACTAATTACCTTATTGCTGACAACTAATATACACATATTCTAGTTGCCATCGGAAACAATAATAAAGGGGAATAAAAGTATTAATACCATGTTAAGTAAAAATTATCCAAATCATATTGTGTTTGGTGTCATTTTAATCAGGAGATTGTAACGAACATTTTGGTAAAATTTGATTTAAAACGGACCAAAAATGAACAAGTTTTAATTTTTAATCTCGCTTGCATCAGTGTTGGCTCTCACCGATATTCGATCTGGGTTCAGATTACATGCTCGGCGCTTCACGCTTCGCTGGTTCCAGGGGGGACCACCCCAAGTAGTGGGGATAGAAATGAACACTAATCGTAGACACAATTTTGAACACTAATCAAGACATTACTGTATACCGAAAGAAGTTCAACCGGACTAGCGGATTCTAACGGATTAATCTATGATTCGAAAGGTGCACTAAGTCTCGGTCATGATGCAGCTGGTTGCACTTGTGCTCAGGACCCCTTTATCTGTTTACGATAACCGAAGGAATTTTAGGACGTTTTCCCATCGCAGACTCGAGCTCGAAAACACGTTGAGAGCAACGTATGGAATATTCTTCATACGTAACTGAGGCAATTTTATTGTTAATGAAAGACGCAATTTCTTATTTATATTCAACTAACAACAATAACGTAACTCAGGCCTCGGATTTAAGTGACCTTTCGGGCCGATTTTCAGAGGCAACGCCTCCCTTCTTCCGTCGCACGTCTTGGCCCCCGCGATCGCCTAGCGGTTCGAAGCTCCTCAGGCGCGTAGCGTATGATCCGTGGATCCATGGGACATGGGACGATGTGGAATCCTATTGATACGAGTGTCGCCCTAATGCAACCCGCGCGGGTTATATGCTACGCGCCTGAGGAGCTTCGAGCCGATTGGCGATCGCAGGGCCAAGACGCGTAGTGGGGGAAAGGAGGCGTTGCCTCTGAAAATCGGCCCAAAAGATCACTTAAATCCGAGGCCTGCTCTAACCCAAACCTAAACCGAACTTAATCCATTAAAATAGTTACTAGGTAGAAAAGTTCGATTTGAGTAAGGTTCGGGTCGGATTTTTATTCCGTAAGGCGGCCGGCCACCCAAATCGAGTTCTTAAGCGCACCCGTTATACGCGTCCATTGCCGGCCGTCTCGATGTGTTTCAAGACACCGTGGACAATCGCCGATCGAACGCTTACGCATACGCTACAATCGACGCGTACTTATAGACAGAATGCAATTGCGTAGTACCGATATCTTATGGGAAAAATCTCGGAAACTAAGGCCGAGCGGCGGTTATATGTATAGGAAACAGTTACTCAAAATGTTGATTTCTACATCATATTTAAAAATCATCAAAATCGGTGAGACCCCCCCCCCCCCTTTTCTAAATAATTACCCATATATCTTCCTTGTAATATAAAGTTTCTAATTTTTTTCGAACCAGATGAAAAAAAAAAATGATGTTCCGATATTTACCGAAATCGTCTTGAAATCCACTAACAGATAGGTGGAACAAAATTATATGTTCATTTGCAAAAAATTCAAGGTGTCCTTGAGAAAACATAAAAAAGAAAGAGTTGACAAATAATTTTTTATAATCACGTTGAAGCTCTATAGAAACCATGCAAAAGGTGCTAAAACATTTTCAATCGGACAGCTGGTAACAGAGCAGTGGCGGCTCGTTGCTAAAATTAGTGGGGGGTGCTGCTCCAGAAAATGTTTAGCCTTTGTTTTAAAATTGTGTAAAAGGAAAAGGTGGGTATAGACGAGCGCGCTGCGGCTGCAACGCGGCAGTAACGCGGCATTGCAAGGCGTGCGCGGTGTTCCCCTTTTACCACCAACACGCACCGCGCTTGGAACGAACCATGAATTTCAACGCGTATTCGCCGAAGACGATGAAGCTCTGATTATAGCTAGTAGTGCAGTGATCATTTTAGCTTACAATGAGTTATGTGTTTTCCTTTCTTTAAAAAATACGCTGACTGAAGAAAACACACGAGTCATTCGTGTCCCCGATGCGCCTTTTCCCGAAACCATCCTAGAAAACCCAGGAAAGAATCCACTCGCAGAAATAAAGAAACGTGCGCGGATAAAGCGGTTTATTGTGTTCGGCACTTGGCACAGTCGAAAAAATCATGATTGATTTTTGAACTTTCTATCCAAAATAATCATTTATCGGTAGGTAAGGAATACAATTGTTGTTATTGTTATGATAATGTTATGTCATACAACTAGTTTGATCTTTTCCACTATAAAAATGTTCATTATTTATACATTATATGCATTTTTGGAGTTTTGTCCCGAAAGCCCATTTAAATGCCGCACTGTGCCTGTGCTCGAACGCGGCAAACCCGAAGAAACCCGTCCACAACTGCGGCAACGAATCCCTTTGTGTTCGCGCAAAAAACCGACTCGAAATGGTTCGTTGCGGGGCATTGCAGTACTGCCGCGTGCCACCGTCCAAACGAACGAATATTCGCCCAAACTATACCCACCTTTAATAAACATGTATCCGGCACTGCGGAAGCGACAGTGCCCCCTCACCCTTGCGTGCAGCTTTCTATGTGCGCATGCGCACAACAGTCAAACAACACGCCGCTGGAACTGTGAAGCGCACAGTTCCATACAAATATTTTTGTATCTTTTTCATAAACTGGGGGATGGCTACTGACATTAAGCTTAAGGATTATATATTCTACAAGTGTAAAGAAAGGATTAAAGAAAAAAAAGACTCAATATATTAATTGTTATCGATAATATCAAGTGGAAATATGGGGTGCTGCAGTTCCACAGTGCCTATACGCGAGCCGCCATGCCACTGTAGCAGAGTAATCTCTACCGATCACGATTGGTGATGCACCCTTATGTATATGCAAATCAAAAACTTAATGCCTCATATTTCTACCCTGTTTCATAGTCGTACCCTCGCGTTTATTAATTATCGATTGAGTCGAGAATCGAATCAGAGGAATTCCATTGTTACATGTAAGTTTGTGTAACGTAAATATGCCTAAATATTTACTGTTTGCTCTTCCTTTCCAATTATCGGATAATCCGGATGCACTAAAGCGCTTCATTATTACTGGCATCATTGTATCCCATCTGCCCCATTGCGGTTAATGTAGTAGGGGCAGCATCTACAATTCATTCACCTTTTTCCTTTGCTCCCCAAAAGAGTATCAATTACATTGTTATAACAGAACATGGATCGATATCCCATAGATAATATGTTCTGGATTATGTGCTGTTTTCGAGTTTCACTAGTTCAACAGTGCTTGTCAACTAGTATTTTTTCTGAATTTTCTTTTCAGTTTCTTTCATAGCCAATAGAGGTGTTATTTTTCTTCCGCTTCCTTCCTTCTTTACAAAAATACGCGGTGCGTATAAATAATCAGCATTTAGCACAATTTATCGATCCAAAGATTATGTTTATGTGTAATACCGTGTTCAGATACTGAGGGTAAAGAATCTAAAGGATGAATATGTAAAATAAAATAAAGAGATATTCAGTTAAACGTTGAACGCAAAATAATTAAATTCGAATTTCGTATACATGATGTTATTGTAAAGGGAAGTGATTCTACATGAAAAAGGAAGATAAAAATAAAGGATAACAGTTCGACTTATTCGATCGAAATATTCACTTGGTGCGTATACACTTCAGTGCCATGTAACTACCGAAATGGACTGATTTACATACATGAAAAAGTAAGACAAAAATAATTTTCTCGAAAATAAATCAACTTGGTCAAGTGTCTGCTCAACGGAGTGTACGTACACTCGATAAATTTGTAATAATTTTTCTTCTAAATAGAGCCTCGTACGTAAAAATTGGCTTATTTATTTTTCTCTTAATTCATCTACAATCATCCCGCCTGTGGTTACACCATCGATTACTAGACACCCGGTCGTTAAGTACACGCGTACTCAAACATTCCAAGTCATTCTTCCTTTTTTCCATTTTTTTCTTAATTTTCCGGTAGATGACACTTTGTACATGAAAATTACGAAAGGCTGATGTTGAAAGTCACTGTATGCTGTAACATTGGCCCAACAAGATAGCATCGAATGCTCAACTATGCGTTTAATTCGAAACTGATCTTCAGCAGCCGCAGGTCCGTAAAATTTAGGGTGGCCACAGTAGCACGCAACAGAGGGGCCATATATAAAGAGGATTTCATTATGCCGTCGCAGTTGATGTTTCGACATGCAGACTGTAACAAAACTGAAAGATTTCAGTATTAAGAGTATATTGCAGGACAGGTTCATGCTTCTTGGCAATGATCATTATAAAAATCAATCTCAGTCCGCTGTGATCCAAAGTTGTAATGTTCATTTTCCGCTGGGAGATAAATGTGAAAAGTGTCTCCCGTCGAACGTTCGAACTAGCGTAGAAAGTGCAGTTGAAGATATAAGAAACAAATTAAAGTTTGAGAAGGAAAGTCCCGCATCGTGTACAAACACGGATTTTGAAGTTTCAATGGACGATACGTGTAGAGTAAATCATTTGGATAGAAATAAAGATGAAGTGCATGCAAAGACAGAAGATTCTAAACAGTCGAGTCAAAAACAGCATTACAAAGATATGGTAAACCGGTACGAAAATAATATTAACCATACTTATAAAAATTCGAATGCTAAATGTATCACCGGCGCACTACCCACACTTGAAAGGAAAAATAAGACTAGGTACAACAAATTTGTAAACCCATTTACGGAACACAAGTTTAATTTGACTGAAATCGCCGCGACAAAAGACGAACATAAATGTGACGAGATCTCTGTAAATTATAAGAGTGTAAATCAACGCAGTGATAGTAAGACGACAGAGTATCGAAAGAACGTGAATAGTTTGGAAGAAGATAACAATAATTGTTTAAGAAAGGAACAACGAAAACAATTGGAAGAAGGAGGGGAGTTTTTCAGTATGCAAATGAAAGGAATAAATTCCAATCACAGTGAACAGAGAGGTGATGAAGATTTGAATAGCGAGTTGCATAGGCAATTGGAAGAAAGAGAAGCGGACTGTTCGTTAAATGAAAATCATAAGAAAGAGTTGATTAAATCTTGCAAAGACAAAGCAATTACTTTACAAGTAATACTTAATACGACAAAGTTAGAATGGCTTGAATGCACAAGATATAGACCTCCAAAAGTTCCTAGAAAATCAGTGATTGGGAAAAACAGAAGAAAACCAAGCATTCACCCTCGAATACCATTCACGGCTTTTCAACTTGACTATCTTGAACAGAAATTTCGAAACCGTGCATATCTTTCAAAGGATGACGTATTGGAGACCACAAACGTGTTACACCTTCCACCTAATAGGGTACAATCAGAATTTTTCTCCATTTTAATTGCAGATTTTCGGAAGTGACTTTATTGAACTTGAAAGTGCAAAAATTATGTTTCTTCGCAGATAAATATTATAGAAACACAAATTTTAATTGTAAAATAATTTGGTAAATTAAATAGTTTCTCCTATTTAAGTATGGGAAATTAAAGCTCCTATCTGCTCAGCGATTTAAGTTCATTATATTAAATTTTTTATAAGAAATAGGTTGCAGTTTCCGTTATCTTATGTTTTTGTGGAATTACAGTTTTAGGTCTATCAATATAAACTTTTAAATATCTCCGAAAAAAATAATTCAGCGCTGTAAGGTCAGTCAAATAGCAACATTTTTTAACCGTTTGAGTGCCACTGGTCTTTGCTGTTTCCCGATAAAAAATTGCCAAACGGCGCGATAGCGCTTCTTTCATCCCGCGTCCAAAAATGCCGGACGGCGCAATGGTGCTCGTCTTATTCCCGTTAAGACATGCATCGACAAAAACCGAGCGTGCTGTTATTGTCGCCTTCGCAACCTACAGCGCAACATTTTTGGACACAGGATAGAAGAGGCGCGATCGCGCCGCTTGGCACTGAAACGGTTAAATAGATGCAATTATGTATTTGTCATAAATTTGTTGAGTTACAATTTATTTCTGAAAGAAAAAAAGTGCAATAGCTATAAGAAACAAAGGTACAATTTTTTCAAACAAGTCAATGACTTGGTCCATCCTGTTTCAAAGATTAACCATTATATGGTAAAACAGAAAATATAATTTCAACTGCAAAAAACATTAGGACCTCTAGATTTTATAGATTGTTGTGCGTGGTCGTCAGACTCGTACCATACGATTTGTTTTACAATGTTAAATAAAGAAAAGATAAAGGGTCAAATATTTAAAATAAATTCCAAATATCACAGTTAGCAGAACAGAAATACATATACATCTCCATTCACTTATTGTTAATATGTAATTACGTACAAATATGTAGTTAAATAAGCATTTCTCCCCCGCAATATGTGGATTGTATTTTATGCCAAAATTATAACGAAAAATTGAAGAATATTTATGTTACGTGATTGCAAATCGTTCCTTAAAAACTTACGTCTTTTTACCCAACAACTAATTAATCTTGGATAAGAAAAGAAAAGAAAAAGTCATTCAGCGAATATTCATGCATGGTTTTGTGTTATTTTCACTTCGATCGAAAGAAATGGAAACTTAATCCCTTTTTAATCTAATAACATTTAAAATGAAAATTTGTACATAAAAAAAATAAATATATATTTACATTTACATAAATAAAAATATAGTTTACATAAAAGATAAGATTACTATTGAATGTTTTACACAAGAGTATTTCAATTTTATAAATAAATGCAGCGTATTATTAAAGATTGTAAAGGGTAGCTGTATAGATTTTGATCGCGATACTCTTTATGCACAAGCATACAATTGAAGTTTCGAAGTTCAAACACAGCGTGAAATACAAAAATTATTGTCTTTTACGTTTCTATTACCAAAATGTTGTCTAACTTCGTCACAATATTATACCACACCTCACGAAAAAAGGTCTTCCGAATGGAAAAAAATGATAGTCTGACACTAAACATAGTCTACCATTTATGTCTTTGAACTGGGCATGATTTGATGAAAACAATTTTGTTGTGGGTAATCAGTTGAAGAAGATTTTTGTATTAATTGTTTTAGTTCGAAATTATTGTTAGAATTCTTTCCGACATAATTAAGATAATAATATTCTTCTATTCTCCTATAGTGCATTTAATTTTAGATGAATATTATCAAAGATAACTAGGAAAATTTTTGTTCCATTGCAAGAATGAAGCTGCTCCTGTAATGAAGCATCAATTATGGAAACATGTGCATACATAATAATACGCACTTAAAGAACCATTTTTGTTACTTATTCACATTCTCGATTTATTGCTGTTCCTTTCTTTCTGAAAAAAATTGGAAATATAAAACATCAGATGAAAATAATGATAAAAGTGCGAGTATGGCATCCAGCAGTTTTACTTCAAATAATATTGCTTCTTTTTGTAGAATTTGTTACTCGATCTAATGTTACTATAAAAATAGGTTTTCTATGTAATAGAATAAAATCATCTGGAAATTTTTGCATTTCCAATTTAATTGCTATTTGGTACTAAAGTATTATTATTAAAATGGTTTCGCATGAATATTATTTCATCTTTTCATAGTAATCGCATGTTTTTGAAGTTATTCTTAATTCGATTTTTTCTATTGCAATAATTTACTTCGCTTCTGATACTTCGTAATCAACGTTTACCTTAATACACTTTTAAATACATGCTAATACATTTATTATTATAATGATGATTTCTTTCAGGTGAAGATTTGGTTCCAAAACCGCCGCGCCAAAGAAAGACGTGAATTTTCCAGAGATATGCAATAGAAAATATGTTTATATCATAATTTATGATGATAATAAATATTTATCTTTCAATAGCGTATATTTTTTTATCCAGAATATAACTGTTAAAAATTCTATTACGGTTATTCCATGCAGTATTTTCCATATGGCCAATATTAAAGTGATCGTATTTTCGAAAATTGGTCGGAGGTGAGAACAAATAGGACCCATTTTTCAGTATTCCCTTGTTGATATACTATCGCAATTGGTTAAAAACAATTGCAAAGTAAATGCTTGATAAACATATTTTTTAACTTACATAATTTTTATCTAGTACTCTTATGTCTCTACTGTAAGTACCCAAAAGTTCATTTTCCTCAGTTTGTAAGTTCAACAATTACAACTTATATATCATTATATACATATATAACGAAATACTAAAGACTAAAGACAGCATATCCAACTTTCACCAAAATCCGAAATTGTTACTTCAAAATTGTCCGTTTCGCATGGAATAACCCATTATGGTCACATAAAGATATTCACAATTATTCCATATTATCTATAATTCGTATATACATATTTGAAGTGTAAATTAAATGATTGATAATACATAGGAAACAATTTTGAAGCGAACAGCATTAATGAATTTGTTTGGGCAATTTTTGAATAAATAGAGGAGAGTGGGCGAATGATCGTCACTTAACGAAACCTGCCCCAAAACAAACCTGTATTGTCAGATTTAGTGAAATTTTTAGTTCAAAAAGACAACCAAATGTATACTATTGTATATGACAAAGTATGAAAGGCATAAAGTTAGCCATTTACAAGCAATATTATACTTATAAGAACGTGAGCGCGAAAGCGATCAGACGTTGGATTTACCTGAATTATGTTGTGTACGTGAAGCCCAGGTTTGCCCTGAACATTTGGCACCCTCATTTTTGGCGGGCACAGGTGCGTACTAGATACCTAGCGGTACTCTACATCGAGGGTGTGTCTACGCGTCGGACGCGTTATTCTTCGTCAGAGAAAGGGATGGACGAGTTATAATACAAAAAGGTGTGGATTTTAGCCTGGTATGTGCCTCTTTTTAAATAGAAATTGAGACAGTCTATTTAAATCAGGACTTTTTAATAATAATAATAACTTTATTCTCTTCCCACGTTTTGCAAGCAAACTTCTGAAATTTTACGAACACTTACATCCTATTACACAATTTAGTTATTGTTTTAGAAGATATGTCTATAACTATTTCCACAATGGTATTGTTGCGTAGCTATTGGTGGGATATGGGGACTTTGTGTGGATTCGGTTGCCCGTGGAGCGCTCAACCGTTATACTTGTGGAGAAGCGCGGAATATTCAAAGGCAACTTACACTTTTATATAGATTTACTGTTTATTCACTGCTCGAGTTAAAAGATACTCAATATTTTAAGAAATAGTGTTGATTTGTACAAGTAATTTGCCGAAGTTGAAGGCTAACGTTGATCTCCGGTGAGAATTTATATTAATAATGTTCTACGAAGCTTCTTCTTCTTTCCATAACAGCTCTGGTTCCTCTTCCTGAGTTCCTTGGTCCTCCTTCAAAATCGTCCGCGTCCAATGGGGTTGGGACTCGTTGGTGTTCCTATTCGACCTTGGGCGCGTGGAGGTGGCAACGCTTCGCTAAGGGGAAATACGGAGAAACCCGGGAAAACGCGCGAAAGTCAGAGGAAGCGCGCCAAGGAGTCAAGGGGCTGTTGAAAGGTCCCTTTTGATCAGCAGTCAAACATGTGGCGACCAGCACCATCCGACTTCGAATTTCGCTCCTATGTTATTATCGTTATCGACAGTTAGTTATATCGTCGGTCGTTGATTCGATATTACTAGATATTAAGCCTGGTCACAGCCTACTCTAGTGTTGCGTATCTATTGGTGGGATATGGGGAGTTTATGCAGGTTCGGTTGCCCGTGGAGCGCTGAACCGCTCTGCTTGTGAAGAGGCGCGGAAGAATCAAACACAAGTTGTAGAGTTTAGAAAGAACGACTATTTATTCTATTATTCAGCGTAAGAGATACTGATAGATCAAGAAATAATGAAGTTCTGCTGAGTGCGGCTTCTTCTTCTTTCCATTACGGCTCTGGTTCTTCTTCTTGAGTTCCTGTTTTCCCCCTCTCCTTTGGTAGCGGCCAATGAGGTTGAGTCTTGTTGGGCCTTGGATCGTCCTTGGGCGCGTGGAGGTGGTAACATTTTCGTTTTCCGGTACGGACGTAGGGGTGTGCGCGCAAAGGGGAGAATGGGAAAAACCCGGTGAACGCGTGAAAGTCGCATAGTAACGGTAAATGGAGAGTCATGGAAAAGACCTGGAAGAAAACGCTAAAAAGTCGAAGAGTCTTACAGCGTTTTCTAAGAATACGCGTACATTAATTAACTGATGTATAAATCGGGGTAGTCCATATGTTCATCTGACTTTGAATTTCGCTTCCGAGTTCTTATCGCTATCGATAAGTGCGACTTTATTGTCGATCCGTGATTCGATGTTACTAGACATTAAGCCTGGCTAACGCGATAGCGTAACAGTGGCAATACTGTAACACTGGTAACTAATGTGATTCGTGTATGCAGTTATCTTTCCGATGGAGTATAGATTTTTATGTATATATGTTTGTTAATTTGTAGCAATAAATAATATCCAATTCAAACAACGTTTCCTCGCATGATTTCTTTTATAAAACATGTGCGCTCGTATTTCCTCATCTATAATTGATAAGCGTAGAGTGAAGTGGGCTTAATTTACGCGTTAGCTATACAGACGAATTTATTTATATCAAAGTACCATACTAGGACGTACATTTTCTACTTTGTTATTGTCCTACAGTAATTTGTTACTTTCTGAATTGTTTATAAGAGTTTGTATGTATATAAAAATTTACGGATAAACGATATAATGCGGTACATGTATTGTATATAACATCGTCGCATGGATGCAACATGTTCCTCGTGTCTTATCAAAGTTTACCCGTCTCATTAGATTATGACGATTATCAAATTAATCGCAATTCGTATGGCACAGTCGCTATTAAATTAAAACTATAAAAATGGTTGCGACAAAAAATCATTCAATAAGTCGATCTTCTAGTTGTTTACGAAAGTATCGAATAGTGTTTGTATTCGGAATTACTGTGCTATGTGTGCAAATTTATCTAGCACATACGTTTTTTGGTTTGGAGATTAGAAATCGAAAGTCTAACCAACAGTCTTCAGGAGAAGTAAGTTTTACCGAAGTTCTATCATTTACTTTTCATATCCGATGCACATTACAATACAAATGTTATTGTTTCTTGTAGGATCTATCCCAACCGGAAGACGATGAAGGTTTACCTAAAGGTTTACGTCAATTGAAACTTCCACCCGACAAGGATAGCAATTCGAATAAGATTGTTCAATCTCAAAGGAACCGTACTACTAGAATAAAGTTAGATCATAAATTGTTAAATTTTACACCGTCTTGTGAGTTTACCGGTAGGGAAGCGGTAAGCGCTGTAACACGTGCACAAAGTCAAATATGCAAACAACGCATTGTCAATGTGACGTGCCTTAACCAACAGGGATTATTATACCCAAAAAGAATACAATCTCTGTGCCCTCATTCTCTGGGATTTATAGATAAACCAGTCAGTTTAGGATGTTTCAAGGATGATAAAACGTTAAGAATACTTTCGGGTTATTACCATGTTTTTAAAGGGAACAATTCTCCTGAGCATTGCGCGTTCCTGTGTCTTCAATCTGGATATCTATATGCTGGTACTGAATATTCGTAAGTATCTCTGTTACATGGTATATGGAGTGGTGTCAATTATCACGTTTAATGTATTAGTTTATCATTATTCTTTCCATTGCTCTTGAACTACGAGATTGCCAGTATATTATACTCAACCAGTATTTTATTTCTGTTTTATTTCAGCGTAGAATGCTTTTGTGGAATGGAGAAACCTTCGCAATTAAAACGATTGCCAGATTCTAGTTGTAACATGAAATGTTCTGGCAATCCAAAATATTCCTGTGGTGGATATTTGACGATTAATATTTTTTGGACTGGAATTCGGAGTAAGGACACGAGAAAATTAATACATTTATAGCACTTTGAATAATTTTAAATTTCTGGCTAAGAAGATTTATAAAAGGAATTTATTTTTTATGTAACAGGATTCAAGGCGCAAGAAGCACGAAATGCTAGTACAGATACCGAAAATGAAAAGCCTGCTCGGATAGCTTATTTATTAACAGTAAATGGTAGAGCTAGTCGGCAAGTGAAACGTCTTATCAATATCCTGTACCATCCGTCACATCTATTTTATATTCACGTCGATGCGGTAATGAAATAAGCTTCGATAATGTTTAAATTTATTAAGGAACTACATTATTAAAATACGTATACGTTATATTTTTAGCGACAAGACTATCTGTATCGAGAAATGCTAGAAGTAGAAAAATCTTGCAAAAGAAATAACATTAAAGTGGCAAGGGGAGAAAATTTAAGGCACGCCAGTATTTGGGGAGGTGCAAGTCTGTTAACAACTCTTTTAAAATCTGCGCAACAGATACTCGCACATCATCACCATTGGGACTTTCTTGTTAATCTATCGGAATCTGATTTTCCTATAAAAAGTAATGCCCAACTGACCCAGTTTCTTAGTTTCAATAAAGGTATGAATTTCGTAAAATCACACAGAAGGGAAGTTCAACGCTTCATCACGAAGCAAGGTTTAGATAAGACTTTCGTAGAATGTGAAACTCGTATGTGGAGAATAGGTGATCGCAAATTACCAGACGGTAAATTTACTTGATTTATTACTGCATAATACAAGGAATTCTAATATCATTTAGGTTTTAAACCAATTTTACTTTATAGGCATTCAGATAGATGGTGGTAGCGACTGGGTAGCTTTAAGCAGAGAATTCGTAGAATACGTTGCTAATCCAAATCCAGATGCGTTAGTGACTGATCTTTCGAAAGTGTTCACGTATACTTTATTGCCTGCTGAATCCTTTTTTCATACAGTATTACGTAACTCGAGATTCTGTAATACGTACATAGATAACAATTTGCATGTTACTAATTGGAAAAGGAAGTTGGGCTGCAAATGTCAGTATAAAGCTGTAGTCGACTGGTGCGGCTGCAGTCCAAACGACTTCAAGCTTGAGGATTTTAGTAGAATACGAAATACCGTAGATCGTAATTTATTTTTTGCCCGTAAATTTGAATCGACTATTGACCAAAGAATTATAGACAGGGTAGAAGAGTGGTTGTACCCAGAGAAATTAAATGAAACCGTAAATGCGAAAGGTTACGATGCATACTGGCAGAGTTTATACCATACAGCTGATTTGAGTCCCTTGTCTGATGACGCACAACTGACTGTTTCGAATTCTCTAGCGAGATTGATTTTTCGAAAATTAAACAAAGATCACAAGGATGTCCGTCTTTTAGAAACAGGTGCCTATTTTAGGCAAAATCAATTTATAGGCATATTAATTCTCGCTGAAGCAACGATGCAACAGCGATTAGATCGACAAGAACACGTGGAACGAATAGAATCTTTGATCTATCTGAGACGTAACTTTTCTACGAGTAGAGAATGGTTGGGCAAGATACAAAGTTTATCGGTTAATACTGATTACGATCAAAAGGAGAAAACATTTCGAAACTTAATGGGAAGTATAGGACCATATTCGAGTCCTGTGTTATCGTATGAATTCGATATTGAAATTACAACTCCGCAGAATTTGTCTATATTGTGGGTGGACCCATACGGTCGACTAGCAGATGTTAATTACATACAACTCGAAGAAATGACATTAGTAAATATACGATACTTTTCATTAATTACTTTATACATTAATCATTTTTATTGGATAATTACTATGTTGTTTATTTTTAGATGGGATACGTTAGACCACAATTCAATGAGCACCTGGTGGTTGGTACTTGGTATCTGTTCTTGATGGCTGATTCTTCGTTAGTAGCAAAAATGAATTTTTTGGTAACTCCATTGCAATATTGGAAGAACAGAAAGATCGACACAGAGAAAGCTAAGGCTGTGAACAATGCGTCTGGAGATAGTTACCATGTTACCGAAGAAATGAATAAGAAGTGGTCGTCTTTATTGAGTTCTCCAAATTTTTACGAAAAAACTACATATATGACGGATGTCGAGATTAAATTGAATTCTAACTTGGATCAATGGATAGACACGCTAGTACAGGAGCATTATGAAATTGATAAAATATGTAATAATGACGATAGTAAATTAAAGCTACAGAAGTGTAGTAATACTTACTGGAGCTCATTGAGCCCAGATACAAAGGCTGATATCAATAACCTATGTTGATACTATTCGTTAGTTTACTAAATATGTGCCATTCTTGATATCTTGAAAATTTAACTTATTAAATACGTGTGACGGTTTAATAATCTTTTTAGATATTTTTATATCAAATACATGCTATACATATTCATATGGTCTATTTTAACAGTATTTTACATCCTGAGGCTAAGAAATGTTTAAGCTAATATATGTGTAAGATAACTTTTTGTCTTCCTTTGCGATTACAAAATTTCAGTCAACCTAATTATTTCAGCGTACGAATATGCTCTTTTCCCTGTCATCTATCTTTAGAAAATTTTCGAATTCTTTTCTTTTCATCTAAAATTTTTGCGTCGCATCGACTGCAGAACTGAACGCTGATTTTTATGTGCTACAAATCAAAAAGTATTCATTCTGTACACGTTTACTATATTTATATTACATTCCTACGAACTACTGCAATACGTGCCTTAGGTTTTGTTAATTAATAGCGAAGCCAAATTTCGTTAACAATATATATAGAGAGCAAGTATGAAAGACATGTTTCTGTCCTTTGACCAAAAAATAAATTTGTTCAAATATTGAATTTTACATAGTATTTCCCTCCATCTGCATTTGTTTTCAATTTAATTTAGTTCTTGGTACTCTAAACAGAAAAGAAACTAGACAACCAGCTGCGATTAGAAATATATTTCAAAACACCCACAAAAATGTAAATATTAGTTAATTCGATACACTTTGAAATATTAAATTGAAAAATTAAATTAAAAATACTTTGTAATGGTATTTGTTCAATTTTCTGAATTTAAATATATTATTAATATTATTATTAATATACCTATTCGTTTAAATAGCCTTTGTTTTAAGAATATGAAGCAAAAGGAAATTTTATATTTCCCGCTGATAAACTGTTCGAGATATCGATTATCTTTAATTTGCACGCTACTACGCGTGCGTATTATCATCTCTCTGACACCACATTGACCACCTAAGCCACCACTATCTTCGATACAATTGCGAGAGTACTAATGTAGCACGTTTCAAGGAAAAATTATTCGGAAAAGTTAATCGAAGTATAAAGTTAAACAAAGTTTCCTCAAAATAATTTATACTTAAGAAATTTGTGTACTTGTCCTTGTCCTATTTTATTTCGAATGATAAATTCGCATTTAATTGTTACATCAAATACAAGAAAGTTTTTTCTACGTGATCGAAGTGTTTAATACATCGTAATCTAATATATTACTTAAAGTTGTAAAAAACTAAGGTGCCTTTACTTGTGATTGACAATTTTTTATAATAAATATTAATATAATATTTATAAAGACAGTAACCAAACGTATATGCAAAAAACAATATTCTTATAAAATATAATTTGCTATCTCATTTTTGCAAATATGCTAATATCAATTGAAATTTGAGGTAAATAATATAACGTAACGAAAAGTAATGCAATACAAGTAGAACCATGATAATGTATAGATTAATGCACCAAAGATTGTTTTCACAAAATCAAAGGACTTTACCTTTAATACACACTTGTATGCGATACCAGATACAAGAGGGGACGACAAAGGTAGAGAAACACAGAGTCTCCGATATTAAAAAGTATTGGTTTGATAAATATATAAATTATATAAAAAATTATGAGCAAGTATTGGAGAAGAATTTTCCTAAGACGATGCACGTGTATCGTATATTTAGCATTGGTACTAAAGATTTCATACACGAAGTAAAGAAATATATCTTAATATTGAAGAAGCAAAATATAGATGGCATTGATACTTTAACCACTGAAGAATTACGAATAAGCTACACGATGCGTAAAGATTTAGTAAAAATATGCCCAGTTTTATTAATATCTGCGCTTCCATTTACAAATTATGTTATATTTCCTTTGGCATACTGTTTCCCAAGGCATCTGCTAACTACTCATTATTGGACGTTACAGCAGAGATTAGATTTTATGCTCTTAGATCATAAGAAAAGATTAAAGCATAACAGGCCGTTGTTCAGATGCATGCAGGCCGAGCTTCATAATATTAAAAATCAAATATTGAATTTAAAGTGGAGCGGTATCATAGCATGCATTGGTAGTGGGACGCATCCACAAGTAAAAGATATTATTGTGTGCTCTGAATTATTCACTATCCATCCATTTTCATTGAATAATCTTAAAAGGAAACATACAGTACGTTGGGTTTATTAATTTCATATTCTACTCAATTATTTTACAATATTAAGTTCTGGTCTACAATGAATCGATATTCGAAGATAAATATATTTAATATATATTTTAATAACATAAAGATCCAGTTGATCTATTAAAAATAACAATAATATAATTCTTATTGATATTTTAGAAAGAGTTACTCGGCATACATGGCATACCTTCTTGGAGACCTTTTAAGAGAAAAAAATTAATGGAAAGGGGTATGTTAATAAAACAAATGGATCAAGCCATTCAAAGAGAGGGTGGAACTACTGCAATGTCAAATGATGCTATACGATGGGTGTGCACAAATAATAATCTACTAATATCTTGAATATTTGTTGAGCAGCATATTTAATGATTCGTTTATACATTGCACTTTATTATCTGCACATATTCAAAGTGTAAAATTGTTTTTAGGCCCTTTCATTTCGTGGTGTAAACCCTGCAAACATGTCCCTAGAAAGTATGAGAAATTGGCTGGAACAATGGCTCCTGATATCAAATGCAGTTAATGAAAAAAATATTTCGTTATTATTACATTGTCCAATATTGTTGGCATATAATCATCCCACTAATTGGTCTCTTGTATACAGTTAAGAGAAGATTATGAAGTGTCTCTTTTGTTTTTTTTACTGTGGAAGGTTGTATAAGAATTGTAACAATACATGTTTAAAGATCTGTTTTCGTTTGAAATGTGTGTACATAACGCTGCTTTTTTGTACGATAATGTTTGATGTTTATTATATTTTTTGTTCGATTGAGTACAATGTAAATACATTTATATACTATACACGTGTGCATATGTACATATTATGTCTGTGAAAATAGGAAAAATGTGTATGACCTGTGACATCAGTATTATGTAAATATATTATTAATTTTATTTGTTAGAAGATTTTTTCTTTTTCACGTACATAAAACTCGTACGTTGTCTCTATTGTCGATTTCTATTTCTTTAGGATAATAAAGGAAACAGACGATTAACCAGAGTACAAAAAAATGATTCATAACCTATACACATAGTTAAAATACTTTCATTGTTGCCAAATATACATTATTCATTTACATTATTGTATACACATTACAAAATATAATTCTCATTTTCTTATATATGTTTGCGCGTAACACAATACAAATGCAACTCTATAGCTACAAATATAAACTATGTTATTAGTCAAAACGTAAATAATATTATCAAATTGCACAAACGTGATATGTTAATTGAAATAAATAGATACTATAACAGTGACCGTAAAAAGTATCGAAAGAATTAAAAATGAATGTTCTTTTTGCATCAACCGATCGGTATATAAGCAGGCAGAACACCAATTGGTGGTCGTTTTAATACCTTTGGATCGGAAACACATTCAGATTCATCGCTATCGGTACATACTTCTGAATTTGTATCGTTACTAGATAGTTCGATCGGTGTATCAGAATTAGCTAGAGAATTTGTTCTTTTCATGAGTTTAATTTTTTTCATGATACTTTCCTTTTTCCTTTCGAGAGATTTATTTAAAGTGTTTGCTTGTTCATAATACCTAAGCTTATTTTCCGCATTAATTGCGGAAGTATCTTTTGTAAGAGGAGGTGACACTTGATTGCTAGGTCTATTGTATTTGCTTTTTAAGTGGTTTTGTTTGTTAGAAGACTGCGATTTATGCGGATACGGACAATGCTTACCTTTACTGCAGTTTTTCGTCTTCTCAAACTCGGGGCACAGATTTTCATGACGCTGCTTACACTGTAAAGGAAAATACTTCCAGGTCTTTTGAAATGTTGTCCGTTATGCGTTATCGATATAACATGAAGTCTTAAAAACTGTATACGATAAATACCTAGATCTTCGTGTTAAGAAAATATCGAGTAAATCTTATATAAAAAAAAAGAAGGAAGGAGATACCTTTGGAAAATGAATAAAATTATGTATCAGACACACAAGTTTTTCAAAATATCTCTAATAATCGTACTTAAATAAAAAAATTGTTAGAATACTGTTCGCGAGAAATAACGATTATTATAAGTAGCCAAGTAAAGTCCGTTTCACTTACCTCGCTACCTTGGGCACAATATCCTCGCAAAAATGCTATGCAGATCGGAGTACTGGAAGAGACTTTAATGTGACGATAGGGACAAGCATCTCGGGTGCAGCAACCATCCAAGAAATACTTGCATGTCGGCATTTTTTCGGGTCCAACATCGTGAGATAATGGACATTTATCCAGTAAACAATTACCTTGAAGGAATCTAAAAAAATTATTTTCTTGTTAAACAAATAATATTCAAATTTTGCTTATACAAAGGAATAAAATAGTATCTCACTTTTTGCAAAGTGAAATTTGTTTCTTATCGTGACGTTTTACGCAAGCACCTTTTTGGTGACCCGAGCAATATCCAAATTTTTGAAATATTAAACACGGTTGATTATTTTTTTGCATTTTATTACGTAATATCTGTATACTTTTCTGTTTCACTTTGTTGCTGGAAAATGAAACAAAATCCATTACTGTTAATAATACCATACGATCATAAGTTTCGACGACGGTAGAAATGAAATACACGGTAAACGATTGCATACCTTATATTATTTTTATAATTTACTTTTTGCACTGTACTAGATATAAACTTATTTGTATTCATTGTGCTCGATATTTTTGTAGACGAATTGCTAGGCAATTGTTTTACAGACCTTATCCTGCATAATTTCTTTCCGTTAGTGGCTACAATAAATTTATCACTTTTCAAATTCAATCCTCGTTTTTCTGAAATTAAAACGTGGACGTGAAAAGGGAATTCGTGTTGGATATTTATATGATTACAGTACAACTTACTTTTTACTCCGTAACTATTACGCACTAAGTGATTCTTGGAAGATTTATAAACAATTCCTTCGATTGTAATTAATTCCATCTTATTATTTCTGTAAAATATGTAGAATTTTAATTAGATCTTTGTTTCTTATTATAAAATATTCGACAAGCTATCGAAATAATATTTTGTTTCAAAATACGTACACAGTCTTTTTTTTATCCAGACAAACGTGTTCCTTGATATTTGCTGTTTTTGTTGCTGTTCGATCTATTCTATACTTATTTATTTTTGCCTTTATAGCCGGTGATTTGACAAAATTAATACTTTTGCCATCCGAATGTTGCAAAGTGTTTACTATTTTTGTTTTTACGATTTTTTGAGGCGATGGTTTCAAATGTCTTATTATCACATTCGGAGACTTTTTAATTTTACATTGTTCCGGGTGTGAAGTATTTAACGATTTTCTAGAGAGCCTCCTTACTCGTACAAGTTTTGTTCGCGATAAAATAGCGATGCTAGAATTATTTACTTTCCTTTGACTATGAACAACTTTTGGAGAATTTGTACTCTTAACAAGCTTCAATCTCGAACAGACAGGATGAGTAATATTTTGTACTGCTATTTCCTTATTTTCTACTGGTTTAGATTGCACAGAGGAAGACAATTTTTTCACCAAGTTTGGATTAATGTGCACTGACTTCTGTACAGTATTCTGTTTTATATTTGCTGTACTCGTTATACCTGTTGTGCTTATTACATTTCCAGAACTATTATATTGCACATTTTCATTGGAGTTAATAACATTTTTCATCATTTTTGGATTAACATGTACCACAGGTTTCGCGTGCAATTTTGGATTGATATGTATAGCAGAACTTTGATGTTTAAAGTAAGGGTTAATGTAGACATTGGTGCTCGTTAATTCATTGCGCAAAGTACAATTAGATGTTTTTGGGAGTTGTTGAGATTTATGAAATAAATTTATATAATTCTCTGTTTTATTGTGACACAAGTTCTGATTCATAACAGGCCTTTCTGTACAGCACAGTTTGTCCGAAGACTTTTTCTTATGATTTTCTATTAGACCTATGGAATGTAACATTAAATTAAAGATTAAGCTGTTCCAAATATACAAGGTAATTCATTCGCTAGTGGACCCAATGGTAATACAGCTAAATAAACAACTACACAATGCTTTGTCGTTGTGTATGATCCCCAGACGTTATTTTACTACAGAACATTCCAGTTGCTAATAGATTCAAAGACAATGCCGTCAAGTGGCGGCTGCAGGCGCTCCAGGCCACTATATGTAATCTACAGAACACACTGCATTACTACAGAAGAAGCCGAAATCGCCCTGCAACTATTGCAAGTTCTGTCCCAGCTGGGTCTTTAGTGGCACTGCCTTTGTGTCCACTAGCGAGCAGATCACTTTGCATATGTAACATATTAAACAGTTTAGTTTGTATTTAACATTAGATTTATTATTGCGTTGAACAGGAACGTGTGTTTTCATTTTATTGCATTTTGTTATACTATTTCTACAGATACTGAATATTTCAATCAATAATATCATTTCCTTTAGTTTTTATTACTTACTCCCTAATGCCCCATGAGTTCTGCAATCTTATCTTTACAAACTTTAGCGGAGTGATATACTGTTACCTCATGCAAAATGTACAAACTTTCCATTCAACTCAATACTACGATAAAATCATTTATATTAATTTTGTATGTTGTATACAATATACTTCGTAAACTCTTGTTCCGTTATACTTCTGTTATACTTGATACTGAATATTTATTCAATTTCATTGGTTAATTTTATCGTAAAATAAGCACAACTACGAAATGATTGACTAAGAGTTATTTAAACAAATGCAAAGAATACAAGAAATTCGTTTATTTCAGGTATATTAAAGAACCATAAACATACGTGTATTTAACGTTGTAAAAGTATTATTTGCTCTTCGATATTTTTTATTACCATATTGATACTTTTTACGTAAAGGAAAAAGTAATATTTAAAATGCTGGCGCAATAATATTATTTTTCTTAGAATAAAACTTAGTCTTTTTTATTTTTTTTGTGATTAAAACTTGAATTTAATAGTACAAACTGCAATGCAACGATTACACGTAAATGTAAACTTACGTGTCAAATAGTGTATTTCTCTGATTAAATTCTCATCCATCTTTAACAACGTGAAGCTTTGCTGTTTAATTGCCTATTACGCAATAAATGAACGAAGTTCCTTAAAGACAACAACTTCGGAGTGAAATAAATTTATTTCACAAATCACTGTACATTGACGTTCGTCGTATATGCGGAAATAAGCTATGTATTTGGAACTAGATGTTGCTTCTCGTTAGAAACTGCAGCACTAGCACCACTGGTACAAGATTCACAAACTATATTCAAATATGGCAGCATGGCGGGATATTTTATCTTACACGTTTAGTTTCCTCGAACATAAAATGGTTTGCTATTGTTACGCTATCGCGTTAGCAGGCCTTAATATCTAGTGACATCGAATCAACGGTCGACGATATAATTAAAACTATCGATAGCGATAATAACTTAGGAGCGAAATTCGAAACCGGATGGGGATAAACGATAAATAAAGCTACACATTATTTTCAGTACAGATCTTAGAAGACTTCACTTGGAAGTTTCTAAAGGTTATTTATTACGGACCATAACGAATTGGCTAAAGTTTATTGAAACATGTACGACCTCCGGAGGTTGTCGGACCTCACGATATCCTATTCTGGCCGCCACATGTTCTACCGCTGAACAAGGGGACCTCTCAAGAGCCACTTCACTCTTCGCCGCGCTATCTCCGACCTTCGCGCGTTTTCCTTAGTTTTTCCCGCGTATTTCCTTAATACGCGTGTACCCTGAAGCCACGTCCTGACGCCCTTACCGAGAAGCGTAGCATTGCCACCTCCACGCACCCAAGGACGAATAGAAACCCAAGGAGACCCAACCCCATTGGACAAGACGAAATCAAATGGATACGCAACACTATTATGTTGTTGCGTATCTATTGGTGGGATATGGCGAGTTTGTGTAGGTCGGTTTCCCGAGGAGCGCTGAACCGCTCTGCTTGTGGAGGAGCGCGGAATATTCAAAGACAACTTACACTTTTATAAAGATTTACGTTCAATCACTGCTCGAGTTAAAAGATACTGTTTATTTCAAGAAATCCTGTCGATTTGTTCAAGTAATTTGTCGAAGTAGCTCTGTTCAAGGCTAACGTTGATCTCCGGTGAGAGTTTATATTAATCTATATCAAGACTTAAGTTGAACTGTTTTCCGGGGCTTCTTCTTCTTTCCATTACAGCTCTGGTTCCTCTTCCTGAGTTCCTTGGTCCTCCTTCGAAATCGTCCTCGTCCAATGGGGTTGGGTCTCGTTGGGGTTCCTATTCGTCCTTGGGCGCGTGGAGGTGGCCACGCTTCGTTAAGGGGAAATGCGGAAAATCCAGGGAAAGCGCGCGAAAGTCAGAGGAAGCGCGCCAAGGAGTCGAGGGGCTGTTGAAGGGTCCCTATTGTTCAGCGGTCGAACATGTGGCGACCAGCACAGGGTATCGCGGAGTCCGACTACCTACGACTTGTACTAAATAATATGTAGCTTTATTTATCGCGTATATTCATCCGACTTCGAATTTCGCTTCTATGTTATTATCGCTTTCGATAATTACAGTTATATCGTCGATCATTGATTCGATGTTACTAGATATTAAGCCTGGTTAACGCGATAGCGTAACACAATTATCATAAATTAAAGCTAGAAGTTTAATCTACAATCTCCAATAGCTGTTGGATAAATATTCGACGCGTGGTGGATTTATTATAAACAGTTGAACAATTAAACAATTAAAATAATTATTACGGGCAAGTGGAAAAAGTTCTTTCCAAGTAGCTTATTCTATTGCCTTTCATTTAAAACCTCATACATTAAAAAATAACCAATAGGAGCCGAGACAATTGCAGTGGCCCAAAGTGCATGTTTACCGGGTTTTAAACTGTTAATAACTTTTAAGCTACAATTTCCATACTGTCGAAACATATTTGAAAGTAAAGCTAAGGTTCTCAGCTTTAATTTGAGATCAATCCGTTAAAAAATATCCACTAGAAGCCGAGAAAAACGCAATTGTTTAAATATCGCCCCAATATCATTTCCATGTCACTCAGAACGTTACCAACACATAATAGAAAGCGATGCTTCATGTAATTTGTAATTTTTACTTTACAAAATGGGTTGAGTAAATGGTCAATAAAAGCAATTAATTATTTTTTATTATTAACAACGCCTATTTACGGCATATGTAGTGGGAGTTATGAATGTACGTCGGCGGAGGCATACCATCGGATAACGTTAATGTCGGCGGTTCGGCAACTTTAATGTTTCATATTTCAGGAATAGCTTATATGTATAAAAGACACGTGTATGTAATGTTTTAAAAACAATTCGTTGCCACCTATAAGAATATATGTATAATGAAAAATATAGAGTCCCGTTCAAAAACTTAAACTTAATGTTCACAGGGCATTTCAAGGTTATTTGTAAGCCATATAAGTACCATGACGTGTGCCCTCTGATATACTACAACTTTTGTCCAAATCATTTTTTCGTATCGTTTATATTTTTCAAGATATTTCATTGTTCCCGCCTGAACCGGACCCACTGTATGTAGTCATTGTGTATTTGATGGCAGCTTTGTTAGCCTAATGTCTACAGGGAATGTTTTAATAGCTAATCTACAGATTTGCTTGTGTGCTTCGTGAGCATAGTTTGAGCTCTTAATTGTGGTCCATAACTAACATATGAATTATAGCGATAATCGTATTAAAATAAGAAGAAAAATATATTCTTTTGAGCCGAAAATTCAACCAGAGTTGAAACTTTAATTTTTGCAATTTGTACCATCGCCATATGATTTATGATTGTAGGTTCTAAAATGATTAAACCAGCGGAATAACTTGTGTATAATATGTCGAAGTAATTTGAGTTTAAAAAATTGGCGCTTTTTCATATCGTTTGTAACTTCCGCGCAGACGTAGTAGATATTGATCTACGCCTGCGAATATACTGGGTCGCGTATAAAAGCCCTACCACTAAACTTATATGTATATGTATGTCCACTTGTGGTTGCCAATGAGCTGTTTTCTTTTTTGAAGGCAAACTGGAAGATTACTTTTTAAGGATTACCGCACATTTATACAAGCTATTAGCGGCGTGATTAAATTTATCTTTTTTATCAAGCAAAATCTTAATTTCATATTTTTATGAAATATTCCCCTGTTTTTTATTAAATTCATTTTATTTTGTGCTTTGATCAATATTAATACTTTAGTAACAATATTTTGATATCAATACATTGGATTTATTGTTTAATTAATAATTATTACTGGCCGTAAAGAGAATTCGTGAAAATTAATATTTGAATGAAATTATAGGAATAATTAAAATACGTATTCTTGTTCATTTTTATGCGTCGCAAGTATTTAATTAATTACTATATATTGCGTTTGCTATTTTCAATTTTTATTACATTTTGGAACATAAGATATCAAAACAACTGATTGGAGAAATGGATTTTTTTCCACAAGAATGTATTATCAATAAAATATTTTGGGTTGAAATTTTAGTATATTCGAAAATAATATTTCTTTACTGTTTTACTATGTTTATAAGTTATTGTAATATGTTGTTACTTAAACAGAACAAAAACTCATATATACTTCAATACATGTTATAAACTATTAAGATAGATGTGTTTATAGTAATAATATGGAGATTCGAATAAAATGTTTAATAAAATACTTCATTTTTATGCGCGATTTGCGTTAAATAAAAAATGAGAGAATTACAGTAAATAGTATAACTTGTTAAAAATTTGTTTACTGGATTTAACAAATTTATTTTGTAACATTACATTTGGTTCCTCTTTTTGGTATATATGTAAAATCACATATTTTATACAACAACTAAGAAATCCTTTTATGGATGAGACTTCGTTTTTTTTTTCAACAAATCTCATTAACAACAATTCAACGAATTCATCGAGATAATAATACAATGGAATATTATTATTTTCACATCAAAATAATTCCAATCAATGTGTATAATTCTATCACCAAAGTTCAAAGAAATTTACAAAACCTCAGGTTCCACAAACACAATATCCCCTTGCAATACGTAATGAATTACCATCAACCATCGTTGATTCTATAATTCCCCCGTTCCAAAATTAATTCAAAATAGAGTAGAAAGAAAACCATAATTCCCATCACAAAACAATTATACTAAACAATTACATCACCAAGTCCGAATAACTGAACTAAAAAACTCCGATTCCCAAACCACAATGCATAATTATTACGTCGAGTGACTCGATGATCTCCGTTCACACCGGAATTCATATAAAATAAAGGAGTACCAGGAAGGAGAAGAAAAAACGGAAAGGATAGAAGCGCGCAGCATCAGTATCGCGCAGGCTTCGTTCTTCCAGCATCATCGGGGACAATCTCTATAGCAGTACCGAAAATTTCGTGCGGTGCGAGGTGGAAGTCGAGGAATCCTATCGTGACCGCATAATCGTTACACAGTTTCCCCCCGTTCCTCGTTTTCTTTCACCCCCGCGTTACATCCGTTTGTGTCCGTTCAATTCTACGTACGATATATTTACATACCAGTGCGTACATATGCATGCATCACGTTGCACAAGGGACTGCTACACTTGCGGAAGCTCTGGACAGGATAAACCTTAGCACGATCTTCTGTTGTTTGATTTCTTAATTGAACAGAAGCATCGGGACATCGATCCACTACCCCAATGGCAGATCACGATAACATTTACGACGACGAGGTAATTAATCGATTCACTTGCCCCTCGAAACGAGCCAACGTGAACCGTTTGTTGCTACCCTTCCTCGTTTTTAGAGGATGTGGAAATAACAATCACCCTCACTTTTATGAATTATGTGTATGTATATGTATGTATATGTGGCGATTTGTAAATTATTTATGTGTAATGTGGGAGAATTGTATTGGGAATTGAATTTGTTAGCTGTTTTTTTTAATGCTTTATTTTTAATGCTATTATAAGGGTTGATACGTATGGAATTGATCTTTGGAAGAGAATTTTTTTAACGATGCCCTATGATATTTCGATTTGTTTTATTATCGATTTAGTGGGATGCTTTTAGTTGCGGAAAGCTGTTTTCTGTTTTTCACGCTGTGGATCGGAGCAGGAATTATTGATCGTAATTTTGGAATTCTGTTTTGCCTGAAAGGGAAATTTTGCTGGGATATGTGTAGGACAAGATTTTCGACGTCCTTTTCTCGCTTTACTTGTCAAGAGTAATGGCAATTTCTGTATTTCTAGACATTTTTTTTTCTTTCGGTGTAGAGAATTCAACAAAACGAGAGACACGTACTATTTGTACAATTACTTTATAAACTGATATATATATATTTTTACGTAGAATACATTTTTTTCCCAGAATATACGGCGTCACTTATGAAATATTTTACATTTTTGAAGTAATACTTTTCCCTCCTGCTATGAGACCTGCTATGAGAATGCTTTGAAAAATAAATATTTCCGAAATTTTCATTTGTTGACTTAAACTTTACTAAATTTCATCTTTTTCAGTTGCATTCTATAACTACTTACGTTGCTTGAAAAGTTTAATTTAATTTTCACTGCTTCTGTACTGTACACTACTGTATTTATATGCAACATATCACTATATTACTGGAATCTATGTGGCTTATTTTCGAATAAATTTTATTACATTTATTTATCGTATTTAATGATAATTAAGATTTACTGTTTAGAGAAGAATAAAAGATGTATAGCGCTTTGTTATGTGACCCGCGAGTGCATCCACAAATTGTTTGCCTTTCTCTTTTTGTGCTTCAAGAAGCAACATAATAAGAAAAATCTTACTCAGTGAATACAATTTCACTGAAAATACAGAGATTAGAGAATTTTGAAAGGATTGCTGGTTGAATAAAATAATCGAACATAATATTAAAATGAAAAAAAAAGTTTAATAATTAATTTGAAAACAAAAAATATTTAATTAAGTAAATTGTAAGTGATTAAGTAGTTACAAGAAATTGAGGAGTATAGTTTTTAATATGGCTTGTAATAAAAGAATATGAAAGAACTGGAAGGATCGTTCATTTATAATTAAAGTACTAGTACAAGTGGATTCACTTTTATATACTTATCTGCTCTCAGCTCTCAATATTTTGCGCAGGGAAAAATATATTAATATTGTTCTCGTTTATCCTGCTTTCTGGCTGTTCCTTTTATTTAACAGGTAACTATATTTTCTTAGTTTCCCTTACGATCATTATTAGTAATTTATATATATATTTAATATATTTGCTGAAAAGTAAAATTATATATATTATTTGGTTCTACTTTATATGCGCTTATTTTTAAGCATGGCACTTGCGATACACTAAATAATATAATTGTTATAACAATCTAAGGCATAAGGTACTAATTTGCTATGTGTTAGTTCTGCGTCAAATTCAGATTTAAAAAGAATCACCCTTAGGTTAGTAGATCAATAATTATCATATCCATAAATATGGTAAAAAGTTGACACTGACCTACTGGTATACTTAATCTAAAATTAATTCCATTAATCGATCTAAAAATTATATTGATTTCTATAGAAATTATGTTAGTAATTGAACATTCGGCAATTGTATTACTTTGTATTACGATAATATTTTATGATCATCCGTGTTTATTAATAACACAGAAGTTCAACTAGAAAAAAATTGTTTCTATATTAATCTATGCTAATTAAAACAATTGTACATACAGGGCCAGGAGATGTATTATAGACGTACTTTATTTAATTACTTTGGATTCCATATATATATAGTCCAAGTTGTGCTAATTATAGTTTATCAAACAAATTATTATCATCTCTTCTATATTTCTTTCTCTTTATCCGTTTTGTTAATGAAATCAGGGAAATGCTGTAGTAAACACTCACTATAAGTAAATTAAATTTCTTGTTCAATATCTATTTAATTTAATTACTTGACACATACGTTAGTGAGTACCTTTGTGATAGGAGCTAGTATCAGCAAATCCCAACCAAAGGAACTGGCGTGGCATTTTGATAGCTCTACTTGTGATCGTCGCTGTCCTAGCTTTGATTGTGACATCGGTTGCCTTATTAACACCACCAGATGAGGGTCCTAGAGTACGAGGTGCCAGATTAAGACTTTCGGAGGTAAATAACGAAATTTATTTACATATTAACCCTGGCAGGCTAAGATGCGTGAAATTTCAACCCAAGCGAACATCGTTATAATACTGCTTCGAAGCTCGATGATGCGTAACACTGATTTCTTGGATATTAATACGTTGCATTAGTATGTGTGGCATTATCCTAAAATAAAACCGTTTGTAGTTAATAATTGATCAGTTATATTTTGGTGTATTTATTCACGGAACTTGTTCTGCCAGTTAGGTTCCAAATTAAATGATAACATACTGGGGTGCAATTCCACTCGTGATGGAGTTAATATACTTTTCGTTAGATTAGATTACAATTGATTGATATTGATGTATTCTATTTTATTGCGTAATGATTTTACGTTTACATTTTACACAATTACTTCTATTAAATTCCCATATATTTCATTATATTTTCTAATGCATTTTGCAAAAGTAACTTTTACCATTTCATTTGGCACGTTCAGTTCGGTCGACAGGTAAAAATGATTCCAATACTAAGATGAGTACGTTTCAGGTGCTTTCCGGCGAATTAACACCCCTACTCTTCAACGGATCATGGGTAAGCGGACAGCACATTTGCTATCGAGATGTGTGGGGTGGAATTTCGCTATTGCACGTTACCCCAAAAAACATGACATCCCGAAGTTTAATGCCCAACGAAACATTCGTAAGTTTGAGCCGATTGTTTAAATAATTTAATACGACCCGTGTTCGATTTAATGAAACGATATAACACTATAAGTATTAATATATAGTTGACAGGTATGTATGTAAGAATTTGACTCGAACAGATTCCGAGAACCGTGTTTATTAGCAAATATTTGTGTATTTACACTTAGGCTTTCTAGCAAAAACAGAACATTAAGAGGTATTTTGCATACAGAGGATACTGAATCCTGCCAAGTTCTCATTGTCACCGGATCGTAATTATTTGCTCCTTGCGCACAATGTGAAGAAACTCTTCCGGTACTCGTATTTAGCACAATATACAATCTATGATGTAAACACACGGTTAGTAAACGTAATTTAGAAGATAATATATTATTTAATCTTACACTTAACGGTGCAACTCTTAAAATATACAATAGAGTTCCGATTGCATAGAATGATATGCAAATGTGCCTCCGGTAAACTTTATATAATGTCGAATTCAGCAAAAATATAGTATATAGTTTATTAAAATTTCGGTGTAGCTTGAAATGCTTGGTTGTTTCGAATTTCAAATGAATGAAAATTTTGCAAAATATTTCGATCAATGTGAAAAATATATTTGACATGAATATTTTCCCTCTAATTGAAGTAGATTCCATAATAGAGGCCATTTGAAAAGATTGGAACTTTATTGTAGTAGATAATGTTCTATGATACATATTTACTGCGATGTATATGTATATTGTTAATTGTTTCATATTAATTATTGTATTGCTACAGAGAAACAATACCATTGACACCACATCCCGAGAAAGACGTTCATCCTTATCTCTTGTTGGCACAATGGACTCCACGTGGTCATGGATTAGTTATGGTCCAAGACTACGATATTTATTACATAACAAGTCCTAAAACTAACACAGGATATCGAGTTACCGATACAGCAATACCCGGTATTTTGTCTAATGGATTACCAGACTGGTTGTATGAAGGTATGCAACAGAGAACATGTGTCAAATTTGTCATTTGTAATTTGTAATTACCTTTGTCTTTTAATTAACTTATTAAGCATTCATTATTAGTATAATTGATTAACAAAGCTTCAAAAATAATTTCTTCTATAAGGCAATTCGAATGGTTCGATTAATTATTCAATAAATTGACCTAATTCTAAGCAATATTATTTTTATATAATTGCAGAGGAGATTTTGCATCGCGCAGAAGCAATGTGGATGTCGTCAGACGGCCATATGATGTTGTATGCTGCTTTCAATGATTCGCTAGTCGAGGAAATGCATATATCTTGGTTTGGGGAAGGAAATAAAGCTTTGTATCCCGACATACGATCGTTGCGTTATCCAAAGGTAATTCATTTACCCCTATACAGAAATGTAAGATTGATTAGGGAAAGTGCAACTTATAAAGTAGATTGAAAAGTAATGATTTTTAAATGATGGTTTGGTTTGTATAGCCAGGAACACCAAATCCTGTGGTACGGCTCTATGTAGCAGATTTGGCAGATCCAAAGAATATTCATACCAGAGTAGTGAAACCGCCACCTATCATCGAGCATGTGTGAGTTTACTTATAAAGTTTTAGAGTATCGAGTGCTTGGATAAATTTTCTCTTGCTCATTTTTCCCCATTAGGTGTAATTATTCCTCTTGACCAAAAATAGAGAAAAATAGTAAATAAGAATGAACAAAAAATTGGAAATTTATTGAATAGCGATTGCACTTTGTTGTTTTTCACAAGAAACGTTTAGATGTTTCTATATGAAACACTATCAAGGTACTTGAAAAAAGGACGCACATTATTCTGGCAAGATATTTTAAGTTATACACGGGTGTAGATTTTTTCTTTTTGGTTTGAAACAAGCTGGTCTCATTGTCATTCAAATAGTTCAGTTAGTTCAGTCATTCATATATACATGATATATGTAATTATTAGATTATAAACATTTCAATATGTTTAAATAATCATCAAAGTGAAAAGGACCCCGAAAATACACGCATTTTGGATGATATCTCTCAATTTATTTCGAAAAGTTGAAAGTCGAACAGTGTAATCGGTACATTAAATTAGTTATGAAAAACCAAATCTTTTTTGCCGCGTGCTTTATTAATTGTGATATTCGTCAACAGGGAACATTACTTTACTACGGCATCTTGGATATCTTTAACGGAAGTCTGCATAACATGGTTGACCCGCGCGCAAAATCTTTCGGTCGTGACCATTTGCAAAAGTCCATTGTGGCATTGTCAGGTACACTGTAATCGTTAAATTAACCCTTGCACGGAATTTGCAAACGTACATGACTCAATAATTTCCGATGAAAATTATCCAATATCACATAGTTGTAGCAAACAACAAAAATATAATTTCGTCCAATCCCATTTCAATATATTGACATAACATTCCGTATAAGGGTTCGAATGAATTTCTTCTTGAAATAATTGTTAATCGATGGATTTGTTTTGTATAATTTTATATAGGAAATTCAAAGGATAGTCGCTGAAGATCGTGGTTGGGTAGACACTCCCCCTGAACCACCTATCTTTTCAGCAAATGGAAGCAGCTATATTGCCATAAGTCCAGTAAAAGATGGCCCAGCTGGTTATTATAAACATATTGTTTGGGTGAATGTTGCTCGAAAGTTAGTTGTTCCACTCACTCATGGGAAATTCGAAGTGGCACAAATAGTGGCATGGGATCAAGCTAATAATACCATGTGAGCTCTATTACAATTAATTAAACATTTTCTGTTCAGAAAATATAGTTTCAAATTCATTGTCAGCGGTTTTTTAATTGTTAGTTGAAATTTAATGTTGTAGTTTATACGGGAAGAGAAAGAATTTGTTGTGCACAGTGCGTGGTAATTTCAATTTTAGAACTGAATGTTATTTGTTGCAAAGCGAATGGCAGTTTTAAACATTTCCATACTAATACAGATATATAAATTTTGAAAGGGACTAAGTAAACAAAAAATCATTCAGTACACACAGTGCTACAATTATCTCTTCCAGAATAATATACATGGTGTTCCGTAACTATAACAGAACACCCGGAAATGGGGGTTGCTGGTGTTGTTGTTGTTGCTTCAACCAACATGTTGGTAACGGAAATGTTGATCCGTGTCAACCCCAGCAACCTCCCATTTCCGAATGTTCAGTTACTTACGGAACACCATGTATACACGATCAATCTCAAAATTATTCCACAATGTTTTTCCCTGGATCTAATCTAATTCCTGTACATAGATACTTTATAGGTATTCCACCTATGCGACCTGGTCAGAGACACCTGTACTACGTGAGCTCGCTATTACCACACGTGGGTTCCTCTCTCCACCCTGCTGTTTGTGTTACCTGCACGGAAACGACAGAAAGAAATCGAAATGAACATAGAACAACCTCGTCCAACCATCATAGTATTTGGCCTGACAATACCTACATACACGATCATTATGAAACGCAAACAGAGAATGGGCAAAACGAGGATCAAACGAAGGAAAATGTTACGAGGAAACAGAAATCGAAGGCGGACGTTCCACCAAGTAAGTATAAAGTACTGTTCAACCCAAGCAATGTGATTATAATTAATACAATATTGCTCTCCACTTTCAGAATTCACTGACCAACCCTGCCAATACCACACAGCCATTTTTCCTGTAGTGGGCACCGATTATTTCGTCTTGGAGTGTTATGGGCCTGGTATACCCACTGTTACTTTATATAAAACAGAATTTCCAATGCCACGTCTTATCTATGTTCTACAGAATAATACGTTATTACGCGTAAGTCACAATATTAACGTAACCTTTATCATTTCTACTGTGAAAGAAAAATTATTATTATTATTAACTAAATGGGAACGGAAAGATCGATCGACAGCTACAAATATTTGCTATTCATAGAACACTTACAATTTATTCATTCATTCTTCGATTAATATTCCTATCGCCCGTTTGGTTTGTCGTAAGAGTAAAATAGTAAAGAATGTGTACAAAGCCGAAGGTTTGTTATAGGAACGAGTAGACAAACTTGCCCTTCCGCAAGTGAAAACGTTTCCGGTACAAATCAGTGGCGGATACAACGCACAGGTGAAATTGCATTTACCACCTGGATTACGGGAAGATGAAATCACGCGGTATCCTTTAATCGTACAGGTGTAAGTATTATGTAAGAACAGTAAGGCCTGGTCTGTTTGTTATGAGAACAAATATTTCATTCAAAATAGAATACACAGGTATGTGCAATTTTTGGTCACACATTTGAAGGAATATTTGGATTTTCAGTTACGGGGCGCCGGGATCACAATTAGTTACAGAAATGTTTAAGATTGACTGGAACACATATGTCGCTAGTAGGAAAAATATGATCGTCGTGCAAATTGACGGCAGAGGTAGTGGAGGTCAAGGCTATAAGTTCCTTCATGAAGTTTACTATAGACTTGGGTCTGTAGAAGTTGCCGATCAGCTTGAAGTTACCGAGTACGTATCAGTTTTGTTACTATTTCTTTTTATTAGCTTACTGTTAATAATACGAGGTTTCATTTAAAGTTGCAATACGGGATGTCCCGTAACTAACTGAACATCGGGAAACGGGGTGTTGCTGGAGTGATCCTGAACAACTTTTTCCTTTACAAAAGTGTTGGTTGAAGCTTCGTTTTTGAATTATTAACGAGAAACACTGACCAATGAGAGCGCCTGTAAAGCGCGCGCTCCGGCGCGTGGTTATCAAACGCGCTCAGAGCCAGCTTGGGCGCGCGCTCTACGGGCGCTCTCATTGGTCAGTGTTTTTCGTTAATAATTCAAAAACGAAGCTTCAACCAACACTTTTGCAAAGGAAAAAGTTGTTCAGGGTCACTCCAGCAACCCCCCATTTCCCGATGTTCAGTTAGTTGCGGGATACAGTGTATGAGATTTTTCTTGGGGAGAATAGTATAATTTGTTTTAAATTAATAAATTAACCCACTGCCGCAAACGACGGCTATAGTCGTCCAGTTACATTATTAGTGCGGACTGTACTAATGCATTTATTTGCTAATTCTTCAGTAATATATTGAAAAAAATGACATAACAGTCTAGATAACATGTAAATTGATTTTGCGTAGGATTTTTCATGTCATCAACAAGTTAAAGCATGAAAAAAATGTGCGTTCCTAAGCACGATTTTAAAACTAAGAGTGTGCGGTGATGGGTTAAGAAGAATATCTATATAAAATAAATATAATTATTGATATAATTATATATAATCAGTGGTTGAATATTTAATTGTATGCTTAATTTTATATACATATTATTATGTATACATATACAGGGTGACCAATGCATAGATTTATTCCTCCAAAATGAAATATTATATGAAGTTAAATACCATGAATATTAAACCCATGAATTGAACATAATACAATTTCCAGATATTTGAGGGACTCGCTGCATTTTGTGGACAAACAGCGTGTCGCCGTTTGGGGTTGGAGTTATGGGGGTTTTGTAGCTGCTCTAGCGCTGGCGCATCCAGAGCAAGACGTCTTTCAATGTGGCATCAGCGTAGCACCTGTTGTTTCGTGGAAACTTTATGGTACAGTGTTATCTGATTTCGCTTTATTCCAGTTTTTATTTTGCTATCGAGCATTCCATTAAATTATAATAATAACAATTGAATTCATCTGTTTACGTAGATTCAGCGTATGCAGAAAGGTACATGGGATTACCAGATGTTGTCTCGAACTACAAAGGATACGCCGAGTCAGATGTGTATGACAAAGTGGAACACTTGCGAAACAAAATGTTTTATTTAGTGCATGGCACTGCGGATGACAATGTTCAGTTCCAACAATCCATGGCACTTGCACGCCACCTTGCCAAAAAGGGCATACTTTTCCGGCAACAGGTAAGCATGTACAAAAATTTCCTTAATACAGGTTTAATAAGGGTTTCATAGAGGAACTGAATTCTCGATGAAATTTAAAAAAGGACTGTGCCTGTAGAAATAAGTGAAAAATGTTAAGCAATATATTTCGTAGAAAACCATGTTGAAAGAAAAATCAATATAAATATCAGCCTATGTAAGAATAATCAGCAATGAAATAACACCAACAAAATCGATTTGGATAAAAACAGTGTTGTCCTCGTGCAGGAATAATGTTTCGTAATTTTGATTTACTTTTATGTAAAAAATCATTGCTTTTTAGGTTTTACTATGAATCACACACCGCTCTATATAATGTTCTTGTTAATTTGCAATTGAAATAGGAAGTTGGTATTTTCGATAATAGGGATGTGTTGTACGATATTGAATTTTTTGTTTGTTTTGTGAATGTTTATTGTTCGTTTATAGGTATATCCAGATGTGAGCCATACATTAGCAGGTGTTAAAGGTCACCTGTACCTATCGATGGCTCAATTTTTGGACGATTGTTTCCAGAAACAAGCACCAACTGATGCAAAAGCTGGTCTCATGAGTGGTGGATCTAGTCTGTAGTTGTAAATAATGTGATCCACAAGAGAAAAATGATCTGACATTTGTGAAGGATTTCCATACGCAGAAAATTGCACCTAAACATCTCCATATTGTGTTCGGTTTATTGATACCTTTAGGAGAAAAATATTTTCGCATTATTTTGTATATTGACTAAATGTTATGAGAGACGGACAGGAATATAGTTGAAAGTTTACGTTTATTGTATTTTGAATTAGGAATCAAATCTAAATGAATGAAAGTGACCAATTCGAGCTGTGTTAAACGAACATTGTAGAATTAAATTTTAACGTTTAACTATTCTATACCGATACTGAAATATTCTTTGGTATAATATCCGAAAGAATTGTATTTCTAGCCTTTAACATATTAATAACGTGAAACGGCCATTTAAATCTTCAGCAGTGTATTGAAAACGATTCTGTTAAAATATCTTAATGCTATCCTATAATTGTTTATCGAAAAAGGTTCTCCATTAATTTGTCAACAATAAAATTCAATTTTGTGTCTTTCTTCATCTTAATTATTCGATCTCTGTCGTGATGTTTAATGCTTGTTATTATATATATATGCGATTGAAAATGCATATAAATTTAGTATACAAATTTAACTGTAGGTGAACAATGATAAAGTATGGGTCAAGGGTAAAACAAAGAAGGGCGCGGTACGTTTTATTCATTTAGATATTGATTTTCTTTCAGCACCAGTGCAATTGAAAATGGAAATATATGAGTACGATTTGAAATGTCGCATGATTTTATTGAAAAAGTACATAGGTCGTTTGCTATTAAATTGCAAGGAGGAATATTTAATTGAACGGGGCGAAGAGGCGATTGTTTCTCTTCATCGAGGACGAACGGCGTTAACAAATTAATTAACTAGATAACAAATCAACGTGAGCAGTGAGAAGTCCATAGATTTAAGGGCGACTCGATGGCAAGGGAAACGTTTGCCTCTTTTCATTTAGAATCTTGCAATCAATTACACACGTGCTTACACAGGAAGCATAAAATCAACGCGGCCAAAGACGATGCAACTTTTCTCGGAAATATTTCCCATCCCAAGAAACCAACGTTTCACTCAAACTTCATGTGATTTCACTTTCATAGATTTACCTATTCACCATTTGGTGATGGTCGTGGAACGCTCTTTGTAAAACAAACAAAAAAAAAGAAAGAAAAACGGTATATTAATCGAGTTCGAGGAACAATAATTACATTTTATAGGAATAACGTTCGATCAATTGAACTAAATAAGGTCTTAAAAACAAAAAATAATTAAATGAATCTTACTACATAGTAACATTACGTATTATTTTACCTGAATGTAATGAGCAACTGATGAAAATGAATAACAAGATTAAATCGTGTATTGCGTGCCAACTTCGCGCACAGTTCTTTCAACAGCGATATACATACATAAATAGAAGTGATATTATCCAGAGGAATAATTTCCGTTTTACTGTCTGGGCACGCATAATAATACCCATGATATATAGATACATATTTTTCTCCCGAGAGATTTATAGAAAATATCGAGGGGGTGCAGCGTGCATTTAAGGTTGGTCAATAGTCGGAAATCGATTTAACGATCTTCTTGTTCGAACATCGACCAAGATGTAGGAGCATGTGGTTCTTAAGATTGGTCGGTTTACTGAAACCACGGCTACAAATATGGCACCTAAATGGCCACAGTCCATTATGCACGTACATATGACTCTTAAGGTCCCCCGGTGTTGGGAACGACTTGGAGCATTGTGAACACTTGTGTGGTTTTTCCTGAAACATAAACGTAACAGCCGATCTTCACTAGGAGACCTCCAAACTGACTATATACGTAATATAGTACGATGCCAAATTTGTATATGTATATGTATGTATATACATACACGTTGAGAAGCAATGTAATTTCATCTTGAAAAGGAAAAAGCAAAATAATGATACCATTTTATGTCCGTTCCTGAATAAATAAGACGAAGCAATAATTTGTACAATGCATGAAAGAAGACATATTGTTATAATGTACAGGTGCAGATGTTCGAAATTTAATAAGGGAGTGAGAGCTCGCGTTTTATTTAACTAATAGCTCTTAAGTAAATAAGTGTTTAAGTAAAATGGTATACAATTAATGTTTTGTCTGTCGTATACAGTTTATTAATATTAGTGATTTAGTAAAGTATTGTTAGACGGCGAGTAATCGTATTTTTATCACACGATGAATAAATACTTTAACGTTTTAATGTATATTTAGTATAGCTTAATGTTTTTGTGATTCTAATCTGCGAACGAAAAATTGAAATTGCATTGTTTTTCAATTTTGGATTTAAGCATTTAACACTGTGAAATTTTGTTAACAGTTTGCTTTACGTGAGGGGACAAATAGCTTTAAGCTGCATGTTTCTGATACTGAAAATATGCTTTTCCATCGCAGTTCGTCACATTTATTACTTAAGCGTACACGTAATACCAAGTGTAATACAATTCTACACTATGATGTTTATTCATCATTTTAAGGAGCTCGTATGTTAATGTTTATACTTCAATCTCTCTACGATATCATGTGCCCTCTCGGTATTACGAAAAACTAAAAATAAAAAAAAAAAATCACTACGATTCCGTCAGGACAGGAAATCTTCAGGAAAGATTGAACAAAATGTTAAATATAATACTTACATAAATTTTTTTATCGATACTAGCACAAAAATTAGGAAATTTCTTCTATAGTACAAACTACTATAAACTAACTGAATAAGAATAAAATTCTAAACTTATTTTTATTTCTTCGATTTAAAAGATATAAGAATTTATGAAATGTTATACTGATATTGTAATAGCTAGATAAGAATATTAAAGCAGCAATGATCGCAATGAAATTCGCAACAAAATAATTGCTGTTCACTAATGTATAAATTGGAGTTAACAATGTTACATTTGGGAGAATAAAGGAAATCGCAACATTGACTGGGCTCAATTTAATTACAAATATTTTCCATCAATACCAATTCTAAATTAACACAAATCGAAAAGATGCAACGATTCATGAAACGAAAGCGCATTATACGATTTCCTTTCTCGTGACTTCCAACGCGCGACAAACATAAACAACAGAGAAACTGATAGCGAACCTCTCGTTGCACAACCAATTTATTTTGCCATGCCAATTTGCCCAGCCCGAAGAAATGTTTTCCCCAATTTCACTCTCTTACCCATCTAAAATCTACTGCGACAAGGCCAGTCTACAAAGACAAAGTATTTAACCTTTTGATTGTAAGAGACATATACATATGTACAATACATTGGTCATAACTGACGCACTTTTGTTGACACACTAATTATATGAAAATAAATGATGAATAATAATAATCTCTTTAAAAATAACAGCACACTGCACAATGCTGTCCCTTCGTTAAAACCCGTTGCTAGTCAAAAGATAAAAAATTCTCTAAGCAATTGAAAAAAATAAAAAGCAAATGGCATTTCCATCGACAGCAGAGGTCAATCACGACACGTCAGAAGCTAGTCGAAAAGGAGATGCGTTTGTAATCCAGCGTCAATCGACCGGCCGGTCTCGTATAAAAGAATGGCGTGGTCGTGAAAACACGATGAAAAGGTGGCAAGCGTAGAGGCACGAGAATGGAGGAGGAGAGACCGAATGGAAGTGAAGTGGGAATGAAAGAGAAAAAGATTGTACGGGTGATAGCGCGGAGGCAAAAGGTAGACGAGATAGAAGCGGAAAGCGAGATGTTAACAGAAGATCGAAAGAGAACCAGAAGAGTCTGCCTCTGGGTATATTCTCCGACTCCCTAATTGGATTGCATTCCAAGCAGTAGCGAGTAATGGACCAATTACAGTAGCTGATGGCAAGAGCAACCTATATGGCTCCCGAGATATCATTACTACGCTGGATTAGAGAAACTCATACGGGGGTTTCCGCTCTGCTCTGATAAATAAAAACCCCGACCGATCTTTTGCCACTCGCGCCTCGCTTTACCCGCCCTAAGCGTACCGGTTCCCCTCGTGCCTTCTGAGGTACTACCAGCGTCGCATCAGCTGGGATGTACGCGAATAAAATAAGCTCCCTAAAGTGGTCCGTTACGATGTGGTTCCACGGTGGGTCGTTTTACAATTTCTTTTTTTTTTCGTTTCGCAAAAATGAAATGCTTCGTTGTTAACCCCTTTCCGCACGGGGATTTTTATCTATTTGTACAGTGGCGGCCATGTACTTACGTACACTTCATATTTTAACTTTAAAAGCTGACTTATTTCTACGGAACTCGGATAGTGGTATCAACAATTTATTAACAGTAGAAGCAGAAAAGGAGAAGAATTTCATAAAAATTGTATTAAACCGATTGTAAAAGCTGATGGTGGGTCGGTACTCGTTTGGGGGGCTATGACAGTGAAAGGTACAGGTCCAATTCATCGGATAACTGAGCAGGATATTGTAAAAAATGTATTGCTACCAACCGCCGAAGAATACATGCCAAACGAATGGATCTGTCAAGCGGATAATGATCCGAAACACTCCGCGAAAGTCGTCAAGACATTTTTTAGTGACAATAATATTCACGTAATGAAGTGGCCGGCACAATCCCCGTATCTGAATCCAATCGAGATGCTGAGGATTGATGTCGACAAAGATATGAAAAAAACAAAAGCCGAAAAATATTGATGAATTGTACAGGAATTGTACACTATTGTACAGGAAGCATGGAATTTGATACCTGCTAGCAGATGTGCTCGACTTATCGAATCCATGACGCGAAGGTGTGCTGCAGTTATAAAAAAAACTTTTCAATTATAGTAAAGTAAGGAAAGCTATTTTGATATCTTATTATGTATATTGTAAACTTATAAAAAATATAATTGATTTTCGTATTTCGTATACAGGAAGTAATATTTAGTTTTGTTAACTGTACGTAAGTATATGGCCGCCACTGAATATTACGAATAAACGATTTCTATGAATCTTGCTTGAGTTTTTCTCAAGTGGTACTATTCTATCCTTTGCGGTTTCATTTAGTCTCGACTCTAGAGGAAAACGAGCTTGTCCCCTCGTTTATTAAAATGAATTATTTTCCAATTGTTTTCAAAGTCAATAGTCTGCAAGATTATATTTCAATTAGACGGGCTTTTATAATTTATGAAAACGATTCTGGAATATTGTGTAATCAGTTTTGTAATATTGCAACTTAATAAATAAATCTAAATTTTGCATATAATATTTTGACAGGTTGTTGGACGATTAGAAGAAGCGTATCGCGCGGAAAGAATATTTCAACTACAAGAGTACATATCTTTTTCACTTCAAGTAACTTGTTCGTAACTTACCTTGATGTGAGTCATACGATGATAATAGAGATTGGAGGAGGCCGTAAACTTCTTACCACAAACGAGACACTGATGGGGTTTTTCACCGCTGTGGATTCGCTTGTGCGTATTCAAGGAGCTCGATGTTGAGAAACCCTTGTTGCACACCATACAAACATGCGGTTTCTCTCCTTGAATATGATAGGAAAACTAGATTACTAAGTTACTGGTTCGCTGTTTGTGTTGTTAATAATTTTCAAGTTAAAATTTCAACCCATTAATTGTTCGAATTATTAAGCTTCTAAGTTTACATAGTGGCTTAATTTTGCAATGCTTTTTGATAATGTGCTGTACGTGTACTGCATATTAATATTTTAGCAATAAATCAATGCAATTTATACGAATACTTATTTAAGCTTCCAGAATTGTAATATTGTACGTACCTGTATGAGTCCTCATGTGACGCTTCAAAAGGGAAGGCCGATCAAAAGACTTCCCACAGACTTCGCAAGGTAGCAGAACCCTCTCGCCTCTTTTTATTGTCGTTAAAATGCTGCAATCTAAATGATCTCCCGTCAAGGATAACGTCGACGACGAGGACTCCTCGGACGTCGACTCGTATTCGTCCACCTCGTAATACGGATGGGAGATCGTCGACGAGGAGTGATGAGAGAGTAACGCCATGGATAAGTCTAATGGAGATTCTAAAGCCCAAAATCTATTACTTAGTTAGTCGGTTGTTAAATTAATATTTCGATAAACTCATTTACACTTAATCAATGGGCAATCATACAAACGCGCAAACTAATAATAATTCGTGTCGCGTTTCTATATATTTCAGAAATATTCTTCTCCGAATGATTTCTCCCCGGGTCTTAATTTACTCGACCTGTCCAGTTTCCTGATTAAGCCGGTTAATCCAGATCCTATCTGCCCGCTTTTTCCACTTCCAACAATGAGAAAGGTTCTGCATTCGGTCCCACACGAGACAATGCAACGCGTCTCGATTTTTCCCACAAACGCAACGAGCGCAGCGCGACAATTTCCATTTTCTCGATTTCTTTCTTGGCCAGATACTCTAGTAAATATCCCCGGCTCGCGACTGCAACCGCCCCACCCCTTTCACGACCGCCAGTTTTATACGGCGGTTCTCCTCTTCGGTCGGCGAGCCCTCCTGTTCGGAATTGAAGGTTTGCTGGCATTGTACTGTCCTTTATATCCCCGGTAAGCGCGGGGGTCTACGCATTTGAATCATGAGCGAGCGAACGAGCACCCTGTGATCCAGCCGACAAAAATACCGGCGTATATTTGCATTTCAGATTTGTTAGTCGACTTCCTTTTCTTCTTTTTCGATTGGCCCGCGATTGCGCCGATTAACGAGATTGCACCCGGCCAAGATTCCAATCGGCGAACAGAGCTTCGCCGCGGCCCTCTTTGCACCGGCTTCGAGAATATTTCTCGAATGACAGAAGTCTCGTTCTGGTGTGGCCCTTTTCAAATGGCTTCCCAAAAATGCGTTTCGTTTTGTAGTAATGTTCCCGCGTACTTTGATACTCGATGCTTCTTGTAGAGAATGGTGGGTTTTTGCATATTAAATTTAAATATCGTTTTTGCGCATTAAATTTATAGGAGTTTCTTTGTGAAACCTTTCACGGGGCAGGAAATGCCGTGTTACAATATTAATCGGGTGTTTTTGCACGTGCCATATACTATATTTATATTTAGAAAAACATATTATTAACTACGTGTGCCGGGCAATTATTAGTAGGAAGCTTTCAAATATGCTACAGGAATTGCAATATTGCAAATGTTATAAGAATTTGTAACGAGCTTGACGTTTAAACGAATCGTTTCAAAACCGCACTGTATAAGCAGGTCTCCGTTAGATTTCTGTATTTTAATACCATTTAATATCTTCGTATTTGAATCATTCTATTGCAATTATTCACTGCAATATGGTGTTATAAAAAGACTGGAAATTTTATAATCTAGACAAGAAGATCATCTAACTCACATAACATTGTACCCATTGTCAGACAATTGACTTTTTCGAACCGCATTATTTTACGTGACAGGATAAATAAATGTTGCGTGTTGAAAAGATATGCAATTTATTACACGTGCAGAAAATTATCAGACTTATAATTTTGTACGCTCGAATGAAATTATAATTTATACTTCTCGGATATTGTATGCACACGATATTTTTTATGGACTTCAATATTAATTATTCAAGGAAATTTTTAACGACTTACCATCTAAAATTGAGTCAATCGTGCATCTGTACAGGGCAGACCTCGAACACATGTCGTGTGGTATAAAGACGAAATCTTGTTCTGCAGTAGGAAGAAACCAAGCCACTAATTCCGTATCCGGTTGAACATCTTTTATTACTTCAAAGATTGGATCCCCTGGATAATACGAACCAGTCATAAAAATAAAATGATCATTATCGATTAGCATAAATGTAACACGGATGTAGTACGCTTTCATAATTCTATTTTTTGTTCCTCGAGGAAATATATCGTTCAATAAATTGTAATTGCATAGAGCATATTTAGTTTTGCCCCTGAAATCCTGAATTAATGAGTATTGAGTATTTGTAAGTCCAATATTAACTTCAGCAGAAGTTTTAAGAGACGATAAGATCTTAATCTAGTTTTCCAATTCTTAATTATGATGCTGTATATTTATTCGCAACATGTTCTTCTGCAGATAATGTTATGACAATAAAGTATATCAAATAATTTATATTCTATTGGAAAGAGATTACTGATGAAATTTAGAATAGAATGCAAATCGTACGAGTGTCACAATTTACACAATTATTTAGAAGATTATGTTATAAAATAATAAAAGATTGGTACATATGTGGAGATTACAATTAATTTTCTTGTTCTGTCTCGTCAGAATATGTTATTAACATAGTAATTAATTCAATATACTTTAGTAACACATACAAAAATATACATTCGATTAAAAACGCGAACTGTTGGCACCTATATGATTCTAATAATTCTCATGTGAAAATTTATTGCGAGCAGATCCATGCACCACCACGATGGTAAATGTTACGATTGATTATTTCGTTTTAATACATTCATTAACTTACCTTTCACTTTGGTACCAATTAAGTTTACTTGTTCGTCGTAAGACTGAACTATACGAAGGAATCTTATCCAATTGCACTGACGCTTGTTAAGGCTGTAATTTGAAAAGAAGACTTCATCGTAGCAGCCATATTCGCGTCTGATCTGGAACAGATCGTAGTTATGAAAAATCATAGAATCTGATCTACTTATAATTACTATTATATGTGCGCAAACATTTTTCTCACAAGATTTCGATTCTATTATGCTTAATTACATCAATTTACAGCAAAGGATATTTCTAAACCACAAAGTTGTAACGAACACTTGTATAATTATGGATGGCTGCGGTGAAAACGCGAAGGAAAATTCACTGATGGCAATTTAATCGGAGATTAAAATGGCATTTTAGTAAGAGATTTATGTTTCATTTTTAAACGCGAAGCACGAAATGAATAAGATTGGTAGATGAACTTTTAAGTTTATCTAACAAAAGTTTAGTTTACATCCCGAAACTAGTATCGCTTAATCAATACAATCAGTCCCAAGAGTCTTAATCACGAAAATATCAAAGTATCGCTTACATCATTGTCATCGAGGAGGGAGTAAAGATCGATCTTGTCGAATCGAATGGATCCCTGAAAGGGGTAGATCAACGTTCCTGCCGGAATCAGCACGTTCGACCAAACGGATATCCTGACGTCTGTCACTAAGCTGCCCGAATCATTCTTGAATAGTCCCTTGTAGCTAGATCGATCGTTAGCGAGTGCCAAGGAAAATTCTTTGGGTATCAGAACGCAGGTTTCCATAACAGATGTCCCGTAAAGGGTTGGTTTGGTAAAATCAAGGCTACCGTTGTCTCCACTGTGAAACACTGTTCCGAACGGACCACTCAATCACAGGACCCTCTATTCCTTATATCGAACAGATTACCGATCGACAAAACGTTGTTCCTCTTCTCAACAGCCTTCCTCGATATCTCAATTGCCACCGTATAACTCCTCGAACTGATTGAATGAACGATTTGTCACCCGGTTACGATTCACCACGAGACCAAAAGATGCACATGAATAATTCCAACAGACGGAAAACACTGTGTCAAGCCACACGAAAAAGTCCTTGTTCCCGATCGGATGTCCCTTTTTCAGTACGCTTTTCAATTAAACAGAGTCGCAATAGCAACCCCGCCGCAGCCCTTCGATAGTGGCAGTAGGGTGAATTCGAAGATCGGAGCAAATTGGAGCAAATTGGAGCAAATGCCGGGGAGATTTGCGAGATCGCAGAGTGAAACTTCAGCTCCGAGGGTCGTTCGTCCTCCAAGGTGCAAGGGCCTCGGCTGACTGGATAGGATTAACCGACTGATCTTGACCTTGCGACGGGTTACCAGCATTTGCTACCGAATGGGTAGCCCTTCCCCTTCTTCACCTCTTTTCCCACTCACAGTACATGGCCCGCTGCAGACTTTTTCAGTGGCGTAGTCCCCAACCAATATTCCGACTCTGGTTCCGATCACGTTCATCCTATTCGTATATGCAGTCCATTTCTATCTCTCTTCTCTTATCAAGACACCGTGGATATAATCTTCTTGGGAGGACTATTCCCCGACGATCCACGTTTGGGCGCAAAGAAAAAGCCAGGCAAAGAGGTATATCAGTAATCCAGCAACGAGCAGTAGACACGCCAATGGATCTCCTTGCCCCACTATGTTCATCCTGCGGCGAGTGCACTTGGTGCATAGAACGAGTATCGGCTGCTCCACCAGTACAAGGAAGCCGGCTCGTCGTCCTCGTCGTCGTCATCGTCGTCTTCTTCACCCTTCTACCGACGATGCAGCACCGTAAAGAGGGAACCCACGTGGGCGATTGGGCACCTGTCGCTCCCTGTGCCCTTTCCTTCTCCTTCGCGTATCCTACCTGTTCCAGTCCATCTTCCTCTAGTCCCTACCATATCTTCCCGCTTCCACGCCCTACCCATATCCTTTTATCCGCCGCTCTCTCTGCACCACGCCATTTCTTCCATCTAACAGCCTTCTGGTCTCTCTTATTTCTTTCTTTCGTCGCGTTTCCTCGGACCTGAACCGGCGATCTTCTGCCAAGCAGCCGAGGCTACCTTCTTGATTCCACGCGTGGCCCTCTCTCGCTTCAACCTGATTGCTCTTCGCTCGCCTCTCTTACCGTCACTGTTTTTTCTTCTTTCTTCCTCGTTCGTCGCTCATCCGTTGATGATGAACTCTTTCTTCTGTTCGACCAACTCTTTCGCCGCCTCGTTCTATCTTCAGTTCGGCCCCCTTTTTCTCTGTTTCTACTCTCGTCACCTTTTATTCACTCGTTACGATCGAACGTTGGACAATAAGCGCGCTGCAGCGTGGAATAAAGTTACGAACTCGATGGACGGCCAGAGGGACACGTTTTTCCGTCGTTTTCGATTATTCGCTTTTATCGCGCGGGGGAGAATTGAATGCTGGCGTTAGAAAGAGATACAGAGAATAAGAACAAGTTACCTCATTCTTCGGCAGTGCCTTCATTTGTCAATGGGTCATACTGCCTGGTCGTTGGGCTTTGGACCGGCCTCGTCGCAGTAAAAACAGTTCTTCCGTATTCCCGAAGCCTAATTGTGGAATAGATTTCTTAATATACCATTATTCACAGCTACTAATTGACTATTAATTATATTGCGACTACTCTTTTTCATTCTTGCAATGATTTTGGAACGATAGCAGTAACGAATTATTATCTAGCACTCGATAGTTCACATTAAATCAGAAAAAAGTGTTTTTTAACTGTCGCATTGTAGTACAGTGACCCACATTTATTAAATCATTCATACTTATTTGTAAATATGCTTTAATTTCCGCATAAATTTCCGAAAATTCATATTCAAAACGATTTCACATTTCTATTATTACCATACCTTATATACTGATAGGATCCTGCAATTATAGCTGCGAACAGAATCAGAAAAAGTATAATCGCGAAAACCCCAACATATTCTTCATTCGGTAACCAGCCAAAAAAGAATCGCGTTGCTTGATCTTCCATCAGGTGTGTACGCCAATTTGGAGGCCCCAAAACTAAAACAAGAATTTAGAAATGTTGTATTTGTTCAGACTAAAAGACGTCAGATAAGAGTGAAAACGATTATATAAATTCAGTTGTAGAGAACCGCAGAGTAAGATTGTTTCTATTTATCATACCCTAAGTATAAATATCATTGTTTATTTTTATAGGATAATTACATGTGTTTCATGATATTAAATGGCTGCTACAATATTGTATATAGCATTAAATACTTAACGTGCAATCAAATCATTAACGTTTTGATATAAATTTCAATTTTGCGAGTGTAATATTTATGTTTCTTCTTCCTTTTATTAGAAAGGTAGTTTGCTGTTTTATCGTAGGAAGATAAATTTCACAGCGATATCATCCTGCAGCAGGATTTCAAGACTGGAAAATCTCAAATTGCTGCCATAGAAATATTGAATATTGCAGACACTGTGTGAAATTCACTTAGGGAAAATCTTGAAATTATAACATCCCTAGAACATCTCCAATATAATATTACCTACACTGTTACCGGTTTTTCCGGTTCTTACAAGTTTCTGCCAGGACATGTTCAATAAATTATATCAACGCTAAAAAAATTGGTATCATCATGTGTACAATACTTTTAACAAAAATATGTTTCTTACATAATAAATCTTCTCCCTCTTTATTTTGTTGCATAACTTTAAATTAGCAACTTTGCTTTGCTTTAAATTGGCAACGACAAATAGTCGTGGAGTATGTACCAAGAATAAATACTTGTCATAATCGTGGCTCTCCAATACAAACTTTTATTCTATTATTCTAATTGTTTCTCGTACCAAGCATTACCCATTTCACCCTGCATAAATAAAGCAATTACATTGACGAAACGATTACCTCTTATGTAAATCATATTCGTTATCCATTCGAAGCTCAAATCATTTTGTCTGACAACGCACTGCCACAATCCACCGAATGTTTGATTAATATCTCGTATGTGTTCGGTGTCAGCAGCAATGGGCGGTGTAACACCATAATCTTTCCATGTTTTATTATGTAGCATCCAGGATACTTGAAGCTCCGAATAAACGTGTCCCAGGATCGTACAGTGACACTGTATGGTCGTGCTCAGGGTTTGCCTAATTTGTATAGTCGCCTCAGCTGGTATCACCGCCAAACTAATTAGTTTGATAATGGAATATGTTCCATCGATTCGATGTAGGGTCATTGCGTAAACGCCAGAGTCATTTAAGACCGCCATCTTTATTTCTGAAGTAAATATTGTAAATATTTATTACTCGTCTATGAATGAAAATGATTATAATAGGTATTTTATTTCAGATTTAAAATGTCTGGAAAATTAAAGGGTGAAGAAATATCATTTCTCACCGATATTGTAGTCATTCAATTCTATTCTACCAGGTTCGACTATTACGAATACACCATTTAAGGACCATTGTAATTCAGAGCGTGGGGATTCCGTAGTAATTAAGTTAACAATATCAGAATCGGAATCAATATTAACAGACTGATGTTCCTTTACAGTCAGAGCTGTATAATTTGTTCGAATTCTTCGATTGATCAAGTTTATTGTATCTGTTCGTGAGGTAATGTCGTTTTCATTTTTTTTTCCTACACTACAGTATGAACGGGGGCAATAAATTAAGAAAAACATCATCCAACATAATATAAGCAAATGTAAGAAACAGTAATTTATTTACTTCTGTGATAAACGTAATTTACATTCATTTAATAATAATTATTTTCTTTGGAAAATTAATTATAGCCAAATATCAGCGCATTCAATATCGATTACGTCTAGTACAATGCCAGAAATTATGTAGTATTGCATTAAATTATTTTTAAAAATAGAAAAATAATTATAAGCAATTTAGAATGTAACATATAATTTTTACCTTCCGTTATGTCGCCACACAGAATTTCATTGCAACGTCCGGTCATCGTAGTCGGTCCTATACAAGGTTCGCCTCTGATATTAGGCTTTGGAGAATCGCAACGTCGTTTTCGTGTTCCAGTACCACCATTGCAACTCACACTGCAAGCCCATGGTCCCCATTCCGACCAGCCACCGTCTATTGCTGGTCCGTCTATGTCTTATTTATTTGTTTAATTAATTACTTCTGTTACTCTATGGAATTCTTGTATATTATCGCGTAATTATTATAAATAGAGAAGAATCTATAGTAAATATGAGGAGAAAAATCAATATGTAATTCTAGATAGAAGTTATTCTTTATTTTCCTATTCGATTTATCAGAATTTCATTTCCACTTGACATTACTTAAATTTATTTTAATCCTCTGTGCCATAGATCGTTGTCGAATGGTAATTTTAAGAGTTTCAATGTTTGCAGGTAAACTAATCTATGTAGGTCTATTTAATAGTAATAATAACGTATAAATTCTTTACCCGTTGGGATACAATTCGCTGACCATGTTACCCAATTTCCATCATCAACGCCAACGGAAAAGAAGTAAAAAACGAGAGGACTAACGTGCTGATAGTGAAACACTTTTGTCGCGTTTGAATACGTGTCAATGGTATTTCCGGACCACCTACGAATTATACAACTTGTACAATAAATATGTAAATATCAGTTGCATTAAAGTTAGGAGCAAAAAATGCATAATGTGTCCAGCCATTTCGTAAAATTTCACCTGATTGTAATATTGGTCCATGAATTAGTTGTAAATAACGAAGCGTTTGCTGTTTGTTTGTAGAAAACCGTGACATTCGGATACTTATATTTTGCGAATGTTACCCGACGATCCGAATCGTCAAGCTTAAGGACGTAATACCTGTTGAGGACGTAATACAAAAGATTTGAAGAGTTAATAGAAATAACGTAAACTTTGAGATAGGAATGCTTACCCCGGTACAGCAGGCATCAAATAAAGTGGCACGAAAACTGCACCCTTGCCTCGAAGTTGCAACGTCACGTGTTCCGGATGCTCTACTTCCTTTTCGATCCACGTTGACAGCGATAAAATTCTAGTGTAGTGGTAAGTTTTCGTATTTTCCACATGACACGCTGTTTGTGCAAGAAAAAAAAGTAATTACAGTTAATTTCATTAAACTTTTACCTTAATTTTTATTTATTTCAACTTCTGCTGTAATAAAAGTCCAATTTAAAAATTTGAAAAATTGGTTAAAACTTGGTATTTAATTGAAATATAAATATGTAATAAATATTTATTGAAAGTTAAGAATTTCTGCGTGACAAATAATAAACATACTCGAATCCTTGTCGAAAGCAAAACCAACACCTTTTCCTTTTTCACTGCCATAATAGTAGTACATGGGTAAGAATGCATTAGGAGGATCAGGATGACTCCATTCAAACAGAGGCGTGGGATCGTCTTCATAAAAGAGTAATAAACGTCCCCGTGGTATTCGTATTATGAACCTGCTCCATTTTCCCACATAAAGCAAATGCGACAATGTTTTCGTAGAGACTTGCGAAATAGCTATTGAGTAAGGAAAGGAAGTATATCAAAATTATTAAAAATATTTTACAATCGACGCGTATACAAGGATTTGATTTGCTTCAAAATGAAAATAGAATGGTATACATGCTGCTTATTTGTTATTATATTAGTTCAGAAAATTAATTATATGGGTATACTCTTTAGGGATGATTGAAAAAATGTATAAAACATCACTAATTCTATATGATTAACAGGATAATATATATATATAAATTATATACAATATATGATTAACTTAGTATTTTTGTAGACATATGTGCAAGGAATTTAATTACGTTCAGTTTCCGATTGGTAAAAGAGATTCACTCTTTCGTTATCTGCAGACCCGATTTTAAGAATGTACCGCGATTTGAAACCATCGTCAGCCTGGAAACCAATAATAATAGAGTCTGGATCATCCGGTTCCCAAGCTTTCACGGAAAAACGTAAACCTTCAGAACGATATTCTGGTAGAATGTACAAACGTCGACCTACGCCATCTCCTTTAGCGAGAAAAGTGAATTCGTCTGAAAATTAAGTAATTAAATTAAATTATTTACTAACATTATATAATATGTAAACCATATACAGGATGGTCCATTTAAGTATGGCCACGTAAATATGTCGCCGAATTGTGTAGACCGAGGCGAGTCGGGTTACGGGGCGAATCGGGTCGAAATAAGAGTTTAGTTTTTGTTATGTTACGATAGAAAAAATCGTTTAGTTCATGCATACACTCCTCACGCCCTTTCTATGCACCTCTTTCGATTGTGTTTTTTATTGTTTTACTTTGACATTATTATTATTAAGTTATATTTTACAAAGTTTTAACCAAAGATTATATTACGACAATTTGTTCGTTTTTTAGCGATATTCGGAATCGCCCCGAGCCTGGGGGCGAATCGGATATTTTCCACTTCTTCATTTTTTGTCCATAAAAGAGGAATTTCTTACTGTGTTTTCATTGTTTATTATAAATGTTCATGTTGAATGGGTACTTGTTACGAATTTATATTAAAATATTGCATTTCTAAATTTGATCTTTTTTTTTACCATCAAATAACGAATGATCCGATTCGCCTCGGTCTACCCTATGTCTGAACGTATTTTTTTATCAGCTACAATATGTAAACACCAAAAATATATAGTTGCATGCAAAACAACGTCTCCAACCTTGAAAACTACGAAAAGAATGACCACTGAGAAAAAAAATTTTTGCCGTACGTTTATCCTTTGATACCATCCACATTACTTAAAAAATAAACAATATTTTGTGCAACATCATAATTTGACGAGATATTTGGGTGGCCTTATTTTTGCTCAAATGGGCCACCCTGTACACATATTACAGCATCTCTTATTAAAAACAATATTTCAAATACTTGTTCTCTAAGTATTACCCAGCTCTGCATTCACCTGGCTTTTCGCAATCTCTGACATTGCAAAGGTCTCGAGGCACCAAAGGGTCCGTAGTGTAGCACCAAGTGCCAGCAATATTACGTGACGGATTTCTGCAGTAATTACTGGCGTTCTTTGCGCTACCTTCGGGATAGAGGCTGTCGTTGTAGCTCTCTCGAGCAATTGGCGAAATAACCGTGGCAACTGGTTCATTTGTGCTTGCAGCTTCCTGTGCCATAGGTGTCGTCGACTTGGTCACGGAACGTTGCCTCTGTCCAAAACGTTCGATACCAAATTTTGGTGGCTTCACTCGTGGTGATCTGGGAGTACGTGTCGAACGAGTAAGCCTTGGAGTCACCGGTTCTTTCGTTTTATTCACTTGAGGCTCGATTGGCCATTTATCGCAAGTACGCCCCGAACGCGTTTTCGCCAACGTTCCTACGTAATCGTTCGCAGTTCCAGCCATTCGACACTCTAAAATGTGAGGATGACATTTAATTATTCCGTGGAATATTTTGTTGAGAATTTTAAAGTCGCACTTCTCTGTACCTTTATGAAAATAATGATATCTACTATTTGTGCTATGATTTATAGGTTTATTGGAATAATTAAATGATTTGTTTGATATAATTTTACGCTTCCCGTATGAAAAAACGCCGATTTGTATAACTGTCTGTGTTGGATATTTAAAAAGAGGATCACGCAATGGTGAATATTTGTAGAACTGCTTCGCATTAATTACCTGAAGATCTACAATTTCGTACTGAGCAGTATCGTTTAGAAACGGGTACACTATCCCACGGAGCATATACATAACAATATGGACCATTGGCATCGTGGCTAGGATTTCTACAGTTATTAAGAGCTGTCAGAGCAGATCCATCAATAAATTTTTCACTAATTTTTTCGTCGTCTGGGACCTCATTGAAAATATAGCTCAAATATTATATTGAATAATTGCATTACGCATAATGTAATGCATAATGTGTATATAAATTTAGCTTTGATTTTTATACCTTAATATATTGGAAATGTAAACAATATAAATTTTTTACCTGGCTTGAGATCCACGGAATACATGGAAGTTGATCAACATTTGTCCATTGTGTACCCATGTACTTAAAATCCTTTAAATCGGAAATACAATTTGGTGGCCAAGGATCTTCTACTGCATCGGATGCTATTAAAATGAAATTATAAAACAAAATTATCACAAACATATTAAACATATAATTTGTGGCTAACTGTAGAAGGTGACTAACAAAATTCTACAAATATAATTGTTCCTTGTTTCTATTTTCTATTAAGACAAATAATGATTTTCTAAAAATACGATTCTTTTGTAGCGCAATAACTTTTAAATATTTTTTTCCTATAAACGAGGGATGGAAGCGAGCGAGAAGCTCGGGCATGTGTACATGCGGAAACAAAGGAAAAGCGATGCGAAAGCAGAGCGCGTGGAAGAGCGTGCATAAGATTTAGTGAATGCGTGATCGGCAGAGAGAATGATTCAATTGATGATGCGATCTTATTTTATTTATATTAATATTAATGCATAGTACAGTGTCCAAGAGTGTTGTTAAGAAATTAGCTTAGCGTGATTAAGAGACGCGAGTGAGAGCCGCTTCAATCCTACATAAATTTATAATTAAGTGTTACCTCCCGGTGAACAAAATAACGTCCAATGCGCTATAGTATTTTCGCTCCCAATACTGAACCATCCTAAAGTCGCAAACAAATTCTCATTCATGAATAATAATTCAATTGCGCCACGGGATTTTTGTGCAAACACGCGAAGGTGTCCACCAAAAATGCTGCAAAATAGAATAATACGCGTCGAATAGTCGAGTATTAATAAAGCAATATTTCGTAGTTAGAATGCATGACTTTTTCAACCTGATAGTAAATTCTCTCCAGGACCAGAAATCGAGCAATCCACTGGTGGGAATTTCTTTTAGATAATGCTTGGTGGAGTTTTGGCTTTCTTGATACGTTATCATTGTGAGAGCTTTGCTTATTATTACCTGCCCTCGCGTGAAAAGTAATAGAAATTAAATGATTTCTTAGGCTGCTGTATTTCAACATTTGTAACATGTATGTATCTCTATCTAATTTGCAAAAAAAAAATTCTACATTGCGAATCCAAAAAACTATTTACCGTCACAGAAGGATATTCTAAGGTAGGAGTTTGATATAAGCGTATGTGTACATTTTGTTTGGCGCGAACGAAAAATCGAACATCGATTGTATCATTATTTTTCTGCATGGCCCAAACTTCCGAGAAAGTTATGCCAAAAGTAGTATGAGCCTCGCATTCTGCAAACAAAGGAGAGAAATTGTACAATAAATTTGCATTCGTACTAACACCGTTACTCTAAAAAGTTTCTTATCAAACACAGTAATACGAGAATAAAAACATTGAGATGTATGAAGTAATAAAAGATTATATAAGTTAGCATCTTGTATCTGAAGGACTTTGCAGTGTTTTTTAAATAGATTCGATGTTACTGTGTGTGATGCAGAACTCTTCCATTGAGGAATAGCAGAAATAGTGTCTGACAGTTTGCGATTTGTAAATAATTAAAAACGTACGGTCGTGACAATACGCGGAGCTCCACAAAACATTTGTCCCTTTAAGTCCATAATAGAGAAACGTTTCTGGATACAAGCTAGTAATGCCACGTTCCTTTTTATATTCTTGCATTAGCAATGGTTTCAAAGTTCCTTCGATACCAGCAGAAATGAAACCGCCACCCCATGCTATCCATATCCCTGTCCATTTTGTGCCGATTAATATTTCTGGAGAATTTTCGAAATTATCTTCATCCTAATGTGTATATACATATGTATATTCTCTTTGTACATAAAGTGAAATTATATACATACTTATATTATTCTTTAATACACCGATAACTGTTTACTTGAAGCTTTAAAAAATTATGTAGGGGAATATTATCTTATTTCACTTGTTTTAATGATGTTCGTTATAATAAATATGTAATGTAAAATTAATAAAATTGTAAATGAATAATAAATGCAATAAATTTATATTAATAATTTCTATAAACCACGATTCGAATGTTATTACAGAATTGAAGGCATCAAAAATATTAAACTATGCTAAACCTAACGTCGTATCTGGGGAACGATTGGCGACTTCCTGAATTTGCAAATATTAGTTCGACTCCTGCTGTCCATTCTTCAGTTATTATTTCAGCCGCCGCCGGAATTGGTAAAAGGCTAAGCAACACACTGGCCTCCCCCTGTGAATAATATTTAATTTCGATGAGAATAATGAAAGTTCATTTTCCTTCCAATCAATCTTATTTAGTCATTCCGACGAACGAAAATGCCTATGTTATTTCTGTTTTAAATTTATATACATAATATAATGTATGCGCGATATTTTTAACTTGTACAATACATGAATAGAGATACTAATTATTACATTTGGAAAATCTAACAAAATTGTCATGTAATTTGTACCATTTTTGCGTCATCAGGATCCCACAATTTCATCCAAAATGTAACGTTACCGCTGGATATAGAGAATTTTGTAAGTATATCATAGCTAGATGCGTTCTTGGTAAACACTAGGCAGTCTAAAAATATATGTACGTACATAAATATTTAGTAGCAGTCAAGTTAGATAAAGAAGGTCACCCAATACAACATTTTTTTATCGAACTTGTACATGAGTTAAATTCCTATTTTAACTATTCCAGTTAAGAAAATAATTAAAAATAATATATAAGTAATTTGAAAATGAGAAATGTCTAACATAAATGTTATATAACTTGGAATTATTATTATTATTGATTTAATTATTTTCGTTTCCTATACGAGAATTGCAATGTTCTTTTATGGAATTTGTAATAACGTGAAACCTCTATCATCGCAGAATGGAATATCACAATATTGTTTCTGAATGTAATCGAAATTTTCTTCTTCGACATAACACCACGGTCCACCGATATCCCCAGTTGGATTTCTACAAAAATTCCCAGCTTTTTTGCGCGACCTGTCTGGAAAGTCTTTTTCGCTGAATTTAGGGCTCTGGCAGACAAAATTACACATGTTATTGAAACATTTGTTTCCAATAAATCTTTATGAAAATTCTCATTATATATTTTATTCGACATAATATTGTTACAAGGGAGTACAATTTAGTTTTGTAATAAAATATTATGTATATATATTATACTATATTTATTTGATTATGGAATACTTAATATTCCAAACGTTTTAAAAGTTTTATGTTAGGAATAGAAAATTGAATTTGGTTCAATATTAACCTTTATTTTAAAATTGCATCTCCCTCCTGTAACATAAAATTGTGCCAATGGTAATTCTACTCACTTTTGATTCGGCAAGCTGGTAACGTTTATGCCACGATTTGCATTTACCTCCAGATGTACTGATATCTTTATTACCTCCGTACTCAGCCCCCATTCCTGATAATCTACATTCTATATTATATACATATATGGTATATATCAATGGTCTCTGCTATGTAAGCAACATCAGAAGCAGGTGAATTTCAACGAGTTATGTACCTCCAAAATTACAAAGTGGTACGTCACACTCGTCGTCTATAAGCGATGGTTCCATGGTGTAACACCATGGACCTCTATTATCTCCCGTTGGATTTCTGCAATAATTTCTTGCAGCTCTCATCGATCCCTCGGGAAAATCTTTGTTACTGATATCCTTACTTATCTGACATTAAATATAATGGAAATCAAATTTTTAACAGAGATGCAAAGTCAGAAATGTTTAGCAGGAATATTTAAAATTCTAACAAGTTTGAATAGTTGCAATGAAATTATAATGAAGTGATATAATGAAAATGAAAGGAACCTCGTGTATTGGCTCTTCCGCGTACCAAGATTGACATCGAATGTCGCCAACGGTTTTAGCTATTACGCCTCTGTATCCCATTCCTTTCTTTGTGAGTTTGCATTTCATCAAATCGGTTCGTGTCGCATTGTGTACTGCAATTACTTTTTTTGACTCATAGAATAGTAATTAACATTAACATTATAAAATTGACAAACATATTTGTCTATGACTTGTATTATAACGAAGAATTTATTTGCATTAAACTATAAAGACATCCTCAGATGTCTTTAATTCACTTTTTAGCTAAGAAATCGTAGAAACGATTGTATAATAAATAAATTAATATTTCAAATGTCATTCAATCGTGTTTATAAATTGTAATACTTATACTGCCATGCAAGAACTGTATGGACTTTGAGTTATTACTATACATGCAGTTAAATATTAAAAAGGATTATTCTAAAAATGTTATATTTATATTACGGTAATTGTTGCGCTTACCTTTCTGGCACATGGTAAATGATATTAAACAAAGTGCAATTATAAGGTTATATGTCAGGTATAAAGCAATATAACGATATAATTTGAAATAAAGATTTGTCGACAAATCAATTATTCCAATCATTATATGAATTTGTCACAATAAGGAATATACACTAGATTCTTGCACAAATAATATATTTTTCTACAATTTTTACAATTCGGATGATAAATGCATATTGTAAATAATCTACAGTTTACTCCAACCAAATATTAATATAAATATATGATTATTTGCATTTGTTTCAGTGGAAGCAGGGATTTCAATCTGAATAGAAGTTAAAGAAAGTTCTATCGCTGCAAAATCCTAAAACGGGAAAGAATAATTCACAAAATTTATTAAAATACGATTATAATCGTATCTTAGCATACACGCAACTCTACTATCCATCGTTACTGCAAAATTTTTCTCCGAATAAAGTGTAATTATATTCAGACAATCGTCGCTTAACGTTAAACTACAGATATTCCTCTTTTTAAATTTTCTCCTGATATTTTTGTACCATATCGTCTGGACTTAATGGTTGCCAGGCATTTGTATCAGTATTACATCCACTTTAACTGACTTCCAGTCGAATCCTTTTCCACGGGTTAAATATAAACAAAAAAATGCTAAGCATTTCTTCGAAGGTTTTGATAAAAATAATTGTCTTTCTCCTTTTAAAAGGCTAACTAATTGAGTAGGAACAAGTACCGGAAGTTCTTGTATATTTTCGCACAGAAATTCAATTAAAACTGTATCGATATCAGTTTCAAGTTTCGTCAAGTATACATAGGAGTACATCTATAGCAAAAATCTAATAACTTTAGTAAATTAATTAATATACAGGATGGCCCGTTCGTTAATGGGCCCAAATCTAGCGCTCAAGTATTTGTCTTTTGTCGCAGGACCCGTTCCGGTCTCTTGTGCGGAACGATTACGACAGGGTGGAACGATTTACAGATCACATTATATCGACGTACCAATGTCTTTGGCCCAACTAACGAACCGTTCACCCTGCACTATATGTACAAACTTTTCATCGCCGCTATGCATTTTTTAACAAATTTAACGTACAACAAATAGCTTCGAATTCAATATACTTTACAGCTGTGAGTCGTAGAAACAATTGCTGGAAAACACGTAAGTAAGCGCAAGGTAAATATGTATCTCTTTATTCGCTATAACTGCTGCCAGCTGTCGTATATAGCTAAAACGAAACAGTTTTCGTTTAGAAACATTCCTATATTATTAGTAAACAAAATTCCTTACCGTTTAGTTTGCATGTACAATATAGAATTTTCAAGCAGTTTCTTTTTCTAAAAAAAAAAGAACATATTCAAATCAGTCGAAAAGATACTTCCCACCGCTTATTACGTTTGATTATTACATTCACGTTTAAACAGCATTGTATATAATAATAATAATAATAATACTAATAATACTTTAGAGTCAGGAAGGATGCATTTGCCTCGCAAACACAGTTAACTTCTTATCTTATCACATGAGAACTTGCAACATGTATATTGATTTTGACGTCAAAAGTTTTCGTAAAAATTCGCTCACCAAAAAATACCTCGAGTCAATTTTTTCTTTGTCACAGGTCTATCTCTCGTTGCCAGTGTACACAGACAGCTCTCTAAATTATCTTCTATGCAAGTATTGTTGTACTTTTTTGTTTTCCCTTCAATTTTAACACACGCATCAGCTACTGACCTATTCGATATTTTGTGTACGTCGTATGCACAGGATGATCAATTAGTTAGTGAATTCAAAGTTAGTGCCAACAGTTTCACCCCTATTTCTACCGTAAAAAGTGGTCTCCGGATCATATACACTGACGCATAGTTGTTCGAACAGGATGTTTGACGGCACTGTGCGTGGAGCCACTAACGAAACAATCACCCTGTAATTTTTTTTACACATTTGTATCGTAGTGCAATGTGTATGCAATATCGGATTGATCACAGTATCATTCTATTGTAGCACCCGAAATTATAAAACCACTATTTCGCCCAATAAAAATATCTCGTGCAACAATAAATGAATAATGGCATGACCCGAGAACGGACGTGCTATAATATTTTCTATTTCTTGCCCCGATTCTCTGATACAACTTACTAAAACTATTTAACGCCCCATTCCCATAGTAATCGCTAATGACCATGGTAGTCGATGAAATTCCGAATAAATACGGATAGAAAAAATTGTTCGCCAATTAAAAACACTATTTGCAATACAATTTAGTTACACAACTTTCGGTTTCGTTGAATACGCGTTATTTTATAATAATATCAAATACCTCATTCTTTGTCTATTAGCACAGCGATGAAACGAAGCGGTAAAAAAGTATTTGCATAATCATATCTTATCAATAAAATGAATTTTGTATAATGGTTAATATTATTGCCACATATCGTAATGCTATATTTATACATACATATTGTATATATATACATATATATATATATATATATATATATATATTGTAATACGAAGAAAATACATACTCTCAGCATCAGAACTGCTTTTCTTAATAAATCACTTTTTATGCACATGAGGATCGCATCAACAGTTCATTTCATTTTGGAGCTGAATGATTGTTTTAAACATATTCAGCACAGTGATAGCCAAAATATAATTCTTTTTTAAAGAAATCGATTACGTTTTTTAATAATGCGTTTATATATTTGTATAGAATTGTATACGCTTTGTCACTCCGAGATCATACTTCATTCGGACATACATACGTACGTATAGCTGCTACGAGTAATACTGCGTCTAATTGGCTATCAATGTGTAAGCTATTGTGTGAATGTTAACTGTAATGAAAATCAGCTAGTTCCGTAAAACCTGTTAACTTATTAAAAAGGAGGAAAAAGAAAGAAATTAAATATATACGTGACTTACACAAATTCTACTTGTTACTTAAAATTATAGGCCAATAAAGTCAGCATCTTACGATCTATTGGACATTTAAAAATCGTTCAATGGTAACTGCGAATATAATATTAAAAATCGTGCGAACGTAAATCGCTTAAGGATCTTTCACTTAAACTGTGTAAAAAATGAACGCGGAACAAAATCTGTTACCAAGATAAATCAGTCTTAGTTCAGTCTTATATTGTGCGAATGTAACTGATATCTTATTTTAATGGGTTAACGTTAATTAAATAAAATGTGACAACAGCATTTGCATATTTCTCATTCCTCTCTCAAACACTGACGCTTTGGTCGTTCACGTATTGCATAAAACTCGTAATATTTATGTGACTGAATACGTACTGAGTTATATATAACTATCACATAATATCGATTAAGACTGGGGGTAAAACTAACATTGCTATCAGTCACAATGTTAACGTAGAAGAAAACCAAAACGCGAAACTAAGAATAATTCTAATGAACCTAATCAGCTTGAATAAATTCACATATTTAGCAAGAATTCTCGCCAATTTCTACATACACATACTAAAACGGAGTGATGCAAATTGAATGAACGCCTTGGCGATGTATGATATGTTGAAAATATTTAGGTACTACACAACATTGATTTTTGGTATTCGATCGTTGAATCGTTATATCGTTATTAACCAATCCAAGGACAATCCGTATTTTATTGTTGTGTTTCACAGTGACATAATTTACGAATTGTCCCCGCGTCGCACCGTCTTAGTATGTGTATGTAAAAATCGGCAAAAACATTATCAACATTGTCACTAGTATCAGTTAAAAATTCGTCATAATTATTATCAGCTTCTTTCTTCTTCTTCGCATCAGCATTGTGATTAATAACTTTGTTATTATTATCGTAATCTTATTTATTTAATACGTACTTTTCTTTTCATTACGTGATGATTATAATAACGATATAACGATATAAAAAAATTATTTGTCAAGCTCATTGCTTCAATGACCTTAGTTAAATTAGTTAAAGCACGATAACACGATTATTACCAAAATCTACGACAGCGAGTCTACCATCGGGGCAAAGTGCTATACCGGATGGTCTGTCCAGTTCCATATCTCCTTTGCCGTACGTACCGAAACGCCATTTCGAAGCACCGTTCGAATCGAGCACCTGTATCTGGTGATTTCTAGAATCTGCTACGATAATGTTACCTTGATCATCGATCGCTACTCCCTGCGGTCTCAGAAGCGTTTTCTTCTCGCTGTTGCCGCCGTCTAGCACTTTGGCATGCAAGAATTCGGTGTCGATGAGCACTACCCTATGGTTGTTGAAGTCTGTCGTGACTACATTACCCTCAGGTGTAAACGCCACACCTCGCGGCGAGTCGAAGTGTTTCCACATGTTTGGCGTTGACTCGTAACCGTATTTACGAAGGAAGATACCCTCGGCGCTGAACAATTGGACACGATGATTTCTCGTGTCGGAGACGACTATTTGGCACTCGCAGTTCGTAGCAACGTCCCACGGGTAATTGAATTGTCCACATCGACTGCCCTTTTCACCGAAGCACATCAGAAATAGACCTTCCAACGTGAATATCTGGAAAATGGATAGAACGATGTAGGATGTTCATCATTGCCAGGGTTTTGTGGTCAATTTAAGTTATTCTTCGAATGGAAAGTTGTTTCCTACTTTGGAATTCACATAGAAAACGGAAATAATTTTCTTGCTATCCGAACAAGTATAAATAAATTACATAAAGCTAGTTTCATTCTTATTTACTATTCAACTCGTGCCTTCACTTATTCTTTGCTATTCAATACTTGAACAAAAATTTGCCCACCACTCATCTACCAGCCAGCGTTTCCCATGTAAATGGTATTTGAGTATTTGAGAAATAAAAAAAAAAATAATGAAAAAGGAAAAAGTTTTGCAATAGTTTTCTGTGACCATAACAGTAGCCCGTAGCAATATTTCACATTTGCAGTATTTTTCGAAAAACGAACTTGGCCTTCAATTTTTTAAATACGAAATGCTGTTTATATATGTTTTTATGTCGTATTTCTGTACCTGAACGCGATGGTTGTCTTTATCAGCAATAACCACACGACGTCGTACATCGATCGTCACACCTGCCGGACGGTCGAACTGTCCTGGAGCCGCTCCATGTTCGCCAAATACCTTGATCAGGTAACCATCGTGCCTAAACACTTGTATACGATTGTTCGATCTATCGGCAATAACCATGTATCCATCCTTGTCGCAGGCCACACCCCATGGCCGGCAAAGGTTGTTCGTGTCACCGTTGTTTCCAAAAACTTTCAACGGCTTGATCATTACGTCAGGTTCATAGTGCGATCGAATGGTAACAGGGAAGTTGTTCAAATGTATCGCTCTTCCTCTTGGCACTGGAGGTAACGGTATAGAGGACGACTGCCTGTAGAATACATGGGGCGAATTTCCACGTCCCCTTACAGCACGCCTGTCACCTATGGGACCTGGATTGTTAACCACAATCGTCCCCATGTTTGCAACTGCGTTTAGTATCGGACCGTCCAAACTATTGAAAGAGATCCAATTCTCCTCCAGCGAAGGAAGGGTATGATGCGATTGTCGGAGCTGATAAATCTGTGCTCGGAGAATTCAGAGTACGTTAGTACATGTAAGGGAGTGTATATGACTCGACGCGCTTGCAACGTTTACAACAACCTACTACGCTAAGGAGATCTCGTAATTTACCTCTGCTGATGTCTTGTCCTTGGCGAGCAACAAGTTCAATGGATTGTTAGACAAAGTTTTAGATTCCATTGCTTTGGTGAGCTTCTGAGCTGCGCACGAAAGCAGGGATATCCCATTTTTCAGACCCTCGCTTCTCGATTTAAGGGCAGCTACTTTGAGTAGCCTGGCTTTCTCGATACTGCCCAGCAATTCCTTCTCTCTCGTCTCTAATGCGCTAACCACTCTTCTTATGCTTAACATCACATCAGCGCTTGCCTGTCTTGCTTTCTGTTCTAAAATTTCTGTCGCGTGCTGCAAAGAAAACGAACCGCTCGATGGTTAAATGGTTCCCGTTTAAAATCATCGCGCAAAATAAAATGTTGTTTAATTATCGCGGCATTGCGCGTGCATTACTTTTCAGCCGGCGACCCTCTTATTGCAATTTTCGTTACAGAGGTAGCAAAGAAGTTCTACGTATTGGTGTAACAGATTGGTAAAAGAAGACGAACTTACCTGTGTGGCGTCCAAGTCATCCGTGAGAGACGACATTCCCACTTTAATTTCGTTCAGAACTTGGTTTCCCTTTAGTTGAGCGTCTTTAATAGCATCCGTTAATGTCACTGTGATATGATTCTGATGAATTTGAAAGCCACAATCGCCGCACACGATTTTACTGCAGGTTTGGCAATAAAACTGTTGCGCGTCGATATGTATGTTGCAGGTAAAGGGATGTCCTGGATTACCCGAGCAGGGCGAGTTGAGGAATGACGTGCCAGGTATGTCTGCTAATATGTTACGCGTTATATTCAGGTCATCGTCGCGGATGAAATCGGAGGGGTTCTGTGTCGAAAAAATTATTTCTATTAGTTTGAACAGCGAGGAATGAAAAGATCAATGAGAGGGTTATAATAATAATAATACTAATATCTTTCCAATGCAACTTGGACAGAATTAATAAATAAAAATATGTTTACCAAACGGCGACTCGGACAATTCGAATCGTTATCGTTGCATCTAATACTGCTGGCCGCTCCATTTTGAGGGATTTGCATGTTGCTGACAAGCGACGCATTGAAATTATCACTGTTCATTACTTGCAGGAGGCTGGTGAGCAATGAGTCCATATTGACATTTTCTGGAAGTTTTCTCATGGTCTGCGAGTTCACGCTACTTCCTGGTGATCCGGTGCATAATGAACTCGTATTCGAATGACCAGACTTCATAAACTGCCATGGAAATTTATTTACCTGTTATCAATGATCACATAATACTTCAGCTAATTACGTTACTGTTCGATCTAGCGTATACGTGTTTCGACTTGACAGTTACTTTTAAAAGGAAAATTGGGAATTGACTGCAGAAATTGCATTACTTCAAGAGAAATTAACTACAGTGATGAATATAACTTCAAATATAGGAAGCTTATTTTATTTACGTTATATCTAGCTTTTAATTTGAAGCAAGAATATTCTTCATAAAATGATACGAAATACTGAACGGTTTGTTGATAATTTTTGTTTAGATTAAAATATAATAAATACCCTGCAAATTAGATCGACGTCATGCTTTCTTGTTACGATATCTTGAATACATTTTCCGAAGACATTCGTTTCGCCATTGAAAGCGTTACCATTATTCATGGTGAGGTAAGGATATGAAAAAAGCTGTACAGCAATTCAGTGTGGCGGCGTTTCTTATATCTTCACCTAGAACAAAAGGCACGACAATCAAATTTAATTTTAAACATACTGGCAATACAATCGACGAATCTTCGCCTATTTTCAAATTATTATACCCATTTAAAAAATTACTCCACGACACCGCGGTATAATGTAATAAATATAGTCGTTCATTCAACCTATGCATAATAATTCGCAGTCTATTTTCCTTAAAAATCATCCACTGTATTAATTATGACGTAGATGCGAAGAAGCGTGTGCAATAATTATGTTACAACATCATAGACACGATCTAAACGTCAATCATTCATAAGGGAGTCAACGGAAAAGCAATTCAAATCGTACTGATGGCCCCTTGTTCCAGTTTCAAAGACGGAACACCCCTGCGCAGCTGGTTCAAGGTCATCATACGAGTCCCGAACGGGGAAGAACTGTGATACCCTTTTCAGTTTGGGAATAGAGGAATGGGGTCCCGCTTCCATTGGTGGGACCTTGTAGAAATCAATAACAGTGGGGAAATTCGCCGTAAGTATATTTCTACCTCGTGTGTCTACGTGTTTCCAAATGAAATGTCTCACTCAACTTTTAATTAATCGAATTCTACTTGTTAACCAACTACTTGTCATATTGTTTAGGTTTTGTGAAAATCGGCTTTATTTGATCGCATCAAGTTGTCATGCTAATGGTTCTGGAGCTGTTCATCATTTCTGTCAAATGAATCAATATTTAAAATTTCCGTAATGGGAACAATAATTGCGCATTGATCTTACGCAATATACATAAGTCATTCCGTACTATGAATAAACGATACACGGAGACAGTATTTTGTAAATCATTCACTCCTTTGTAACAAAGAAAAATACGATCTTTCGAATTTTAATATTTCGTTATCTGAAGATATTTGTTAGGTATCTAAGGAACCCCTTGTTGGAATAGTAATCTGTACACTGCTGGGATTATAGGAATGCACGGGAATAATGAACGTTTATGGGACCAAATATTTGATGATCAATTCAGTCGGAGATTGTAAAGATACCATGCTAGAATACTAAGAAATTTGATTGCCCTTTAATGGCGCCCTTTTTTTAATGACTAGCATACGAACAAAAATTTACCACTTATTTTATATAAGCAACAGAGTGGCTTCATCCGATGTTTTATGACATCTTTAATAGCAGCCTACTGTATAGTTTATTATTTAATTACTCGGGCACCTTGTAACACTAGAGACCAATATACAATTTATTTTTAGCCTTGGCTTTAGCTATATTTGCAATTACATTTGGCGCAGCTTTGCGTCCCATATAAAACTTAAATGAATATCAATTCCAATTGTAACAAGCTTCCGGAAAAATTTGAAAATGGCTAAAGCTTCTAATCGAACTTTCAAATTCTATTATTTACGAAAATATCATGTATCACACTTTGAAAATCTATTTATCTTCAAAAGACTAAATATGATCATAAGAGTGAATATTTCAGAAAATAACACAATCAATAATGAACTGAGTCTATTAACAATTAACAATGACGTATGTTTATTTATCATAGAATTTTAAAATGGTGATAAATATTTATTGGAAAGACCTAATAGTTACTATACTATAATCAAACATATTATATGACCTACGAAGTCTCTTCATGTTTGTATTATTATGTTAAAACGAATCTGTTATCCCACTGAACAGTAGTATGTATGAAGACATTTTTTCTGACCATGTGTATAAGAAGCTATAAACAAATATTAAAAGTTGCCCAAAGTTTCAAAATCTAGGAAAATACTTTAATATTGTAATATAAATTAAAATTACGCATGGATAGTAATTTTAAAATCCTCACTCCTATTTGACAAGAATGAAACAAACATACTCTTTTGTTGTCTATCAATAGTACCATGGATCCTATTTTATTCAAATTATTGTAAAATAGAAGAAACAATAAAGTATATTCGAAATGTGACGCAAGACATTAAATACAACTTCGCAATATTAAATCGAAATCATTTCAATAAATTGTGCTTTTCATTTTATAGTTATTCTCTGTAAATATGTGATATCAGATTATTTTAGTCCCAAATTATTTAATCGCGTATATTTACCAATTTTTATTTAAACAACGTTAAACCAAAGAAAGAAATATCTAACACGGTTCTATATAAAAGAATTCAGAATGCCTAATTTTCCATAGTTTCGAATGAAACTGCTACATATTGGCCAGCGATTTTCTCTTTTCAGTTTTTCCAGCAGCTGGTTTAACGCAGTCAGAGGGTGCTATCCTTGAAATCGCCATGGCGACCAAGGTTAGACCTGATATTCTGTATGGGGGTCAAAAAGAAAGAGAAAGTGAAGTAACTTTCATCCTTTAAAAGTCCTAGTATCGTTTAACGATGCGGAATTTCCAAAAAGTGTAAACGTAAATTCGAACAAACACGTGCTGTGTAAAAGAAAATATTCTAATGTTTACGTGACAATTTTAATGATTTGAGATACGGTTAAAAGTTTAATCATAAAGGAAAAAAGTGACAAATATAATCATGATATTTCTTGTTTTAAATATTGCATAAATTGTCTTTTCTGAATTGGAATTGCTTCAGGAAAACCATTCTTTTCAAGAAGGACCCATTTTCCACGGGTGGAAATATGGTTTGAATGTTCCTGCTAATGGATCAAATGTAAACTAAACAAGAATGTACGGCGTGAAAAATCGATTTTATTCCATCATTTTCATTTTTATCTTAACCACTAAAGGGGAAAGAGAGCATACTCTAGCGCTTTGTTTTTTAGAATTGTTCCCCATTTTTTAATAATTACCCTAACAGAATACTGAGAAAATATTCGACGAAAATGTACTGCCCATGGACATAACAGTCCAAATAACAAAAGTAGTAAAAACAGTGCTTAACAAAAAATTGTTAATGTATATACTGTACAGTTTAGTAAATAGTACGTATATTATACATAACATAATAGCATAATCAACTACAGCTCTGTTCCACTGAAATTTAGTTTCAGAGCTAGCACGGTCGATATCGGTATGTTAAAGAAACATTAATTGCTCTTATAACTTGTTAATTTCATAATAGTTCCATGTACAAGCAATAACCTCCCACAGCACAGTTAAATCATACTGTGCTATACGAGGATTACATTGCAATAATTATACATATATTGAAATTACAAGACATTTGTGATCAGAAAATTTGTGTGAATATATTAAACGAGAACCACATGCGTGTAGGTATGTAAGGACGATATAAGTTGTTAATGATTTGTAATCAAATTTCCTTTGTTTTTAAAACAGTGTATACACTATCTGCAAAATTGGTCCATTTCCATCCTGCTTCAACAGTAAACTAATTATTTTATTTACTATTTGAAATAAAGCAGACGTAAACAGAGTTCAGTGTATTATCGTGGCATTTGCCAGATTTTGGACTTTTAATCAAATGAAAATTCGTAGTCAACGGATCGAGGGAAACAAGCTTTGCAAATTTCATTTTAGATAGCGCCGTGGTAGATACTTTCCCTCTCGTTCGAATTTCAATGTCGTCGAGAAGAGCGCTTTACGATACAAATACGGGAATGTAAACGAACACGTTCGACCTGACTGTCAAAGCGATTTCCAAGTTGTCTAATTACAGACCTAAGTTGTTCTACTAGTCATAACAATTACAATAATAGATTCAAATCGGCCGAGAATCAAGAATCGATAAGATCGTTTTCACTTTCGTTTCGTTCCAACCTTACGCCTTCATTTCCCCCCTGTTATACATACATCGCGAGAGCAAGGCATTTCCACCATACGATCGTATCGTTCATTTGTCAAAATTGATCCGAAAATTGAACGTGAAATATTGCAAATTTAGAATCGCTTACTATATAAGATTGGGCGAAATAATTGAAATCTGTACCGAGAAATTTTTACAATCTTTCAATATCGCGAACCATTAACGATACAGCATAATAAAAGATCTCGCACTGAATATAAATGGGCCTACCTTTTGTCATAAAACTGCTCACAGAATGTCTGTTGAATGCGTCATTGGTTCAAACGGGGAACACAAAGTAATCCTACTACCACTTAAACAAATACGATAACGATATGCTTCAAAGAAATGAAAAAAAAAACACACACACACACACACAAATGTTCAATTTCACTTTGATTTCGATTCGAAACACTAAAAATGTCTTCGGCATTCGCACGTGTCAACCGGAAGCGAAGTAGCAGAGAACGGGTCGAGCAGTCGATCTATACTGATCTCACGAATTCAACTACTCGACTGAATCCCGGCACCCTACGCCCCACCGTCGAAACCGTGGCCTTTACTCTCCGCCAACCCTCTCCCCACCCTCGGCCCTCGGGTTTCCCCAGGCTGGGGAAAAGGCAAAGCTTTTTCTCAACCAATCGAAAGAACGCGTTTTTACCCCCCATTCGAACACGTCATTCACACCCCCGCGCGCTCTTAACCAGATCTTCGCCCATCTTCATCCCTCTGATTCTTCTCCGCTCTACTCCTGTCCGTCTACTTTCACCCGATTCAAACCACTCTCACCCCGTTCCCCTCGGGCAACACAATTCACCATGCAGAAACGAACGATCCACGTTTACACACGTATCACGGCCAAGGAACAAGTTGATATACACACAAAAGGACCAAATTCGTTCCCCCTGAGACTGGTCCAAGAGAAATCTTCCGGTATCAACGTGACAAACGCGGAAGTCTACATATGTATATACGTATGTATAGTGCGCACGCAGCAGCGATTCAAAGTATGCTGATACGTACACGTACTTATATACATATCGTAACGAGTGCCGGATCCGGTTGAACGTGTTATTCACCAGGTGGAGGATAGATGAATGGTAAAGGGACGAGGACACGCGGAAGCCAGGTCGTTTCGACTGTAAACATTTCAGATCCGTACAGGAGCGCGATTGAAATTAAAAGTTTTTCGACCAGAAGCGCACACGTATGTACCTATACATATACACGAGCGTCTCGCGCGAGATCACTGTCGCTATCGTTTAACGATTACACGTGGTTTCACGAACGGATCATCGTTTCTCGTCGTGGGTTCTCTCTTTTTTCTTTTTGTGTCCCATTTTGCCAACGGATCTTACCCCCGCGACGGCATCCCAGAACGCGAGAGGGTTTGCTGGGCGATCAGCTTTTCTGGGAACGTACGAACGTGTGCACGCGAACGTAGCCCAAGTTAGTACCTGTATAGTCGCCCGAAGAGTTTCCATTGCGGGCAGGAAGGGCGCGTGCGCCACAAAATCATGAATGGAGCCGCCGTTCAATGCTAGAGAGTCCAGCTACGACACAATCACAATCATACAGCCACACTCTACTTTTATTTATATCCCTCCAACGACGACCTTCATCCAAGGTGTATACAGGGTTGCTCGGGCAGATCGGGTACCGTTCTGCAAAGAAACAGGTGTCAACGTCGGGGGGTGATCCTCGTGAATCACGATTTTTGGGTAAGGACCCTACAGAATTACGAAGGCTGATTGACGGGGTGTCGTTGATTGTAAATGGAAATTAACCCACCATTGTCCGCTGGACATTTTATGATGCACGAAGGTTTTGCTACTATTTAAGCAAACGACAACAGTTTCTTGGGAAAGGAAAGGGATAGCTGTTTAGAAACCTATATAAATCAATGGGCCCGTTTTCAAGGAATGGGTGAAAGGTTAAGAATTGAACATTTACATTTCTTCTTTCATCGATTGGTATAGACAGGTAAAGAATTTTTTGAGGAATTAGAATTAATTGGGGTAGCGGAGAATTAGTTTATACATCGCGCGTTATTGAACTTTTGGTAATGGGTATTCATTTAAATACTTCTAGCTCAGAACTTGTAAATTAAATCATAAACGAAAGAAAGTATGTCCCAATCGCGAGATGAAAGCGGAAAATGAATGTTACACCAATAACATTCACGGAGATACAATTTGAAGGAAGTTCGTTAGTAACAAGTGGTTCAGGAGCGCGAATTACAAGACGTACTTAGACAAAAAAATAGTAATTCCTCGAAACATTGCTTGGTGTATAAAGAATTAGCCCAGCCTCAAGTTTATGAATGAGTACCTTGGGCGTGAGGATCAGATGGCGGGGCGCTGTGGTGCTTTAACGATCGAGAACATCCTGCCCCCTCCATTCTACTTTGATACGACCGTGCTGTACAGGATGTATCATTTATAGGATCTGGGTCGGTCCTGTTCTGTCAAAAGCCGAATGCGAAATGCGGAATTGCAACTGAAAAAGTAAACGTTCTATTTGTAAAAGTGTCTCCTTCCAGTAAGCTTCTTTGTTGAAGAATGAAGAATGGGTCATTTGGATATTGAAAATTTCATTTGCAAAATATGTTAGGCTTAAAAATTGTTAATTTTCAACAAAGTTGCGTCGGTGTATTAATGAATTGTTTATTATTCCTTTAATAGAAATTGTAGGCCTGTTTCGCCATAGAAAATAATATCTTTTCTTTTCTTGGTCGCGAATTGGTTGAAGAAGTATGTACATATATAATCTAGTTTGAATGTTGAAACTATAATCTCTGCAAAGTCTGAAAAAATAAGAATATCAACATCAAAATTATTTTCCATGTACTATGACGTTTACTATCTTTTTGAGAGAGCCCGCTAGTCTGTACAAGAACCACCTGATGACGTCTTCGATCTCGTTATCGCACAATACCATTGATAGGAACAAACTACTGAATCTACTGTAAACTGTTAGAAGATAGGAGACGCATATAATTAAATAAGAAGTAACTATAATGTTTACAATGCATAGATAAAATTTGTTTACAATTTCCACTTGCAGATATTTTTGCGATTGTTTCCTTACCTCTTTAAATTGAATAACTGCATGCACAAGAGAAAGCGATTGTTATATATTTATTTACAAATCTGACAGTGTATAATACCACTTTATTAATTCTCTGTCCAACATAAAGTTTCTTAATCCTGTATGCAAAAATTCTTAAATACAAATATTTCATTCTGTATTTCATACTTTTCATTTCACGTATATAGGGTTTTTGCAAAATCCCATGTGTCGAGGAAAAACGATTGCCAAGATTTTTTATTGCAGTAGTATAGGGTGCATGACAATGCGTGGGTGTGACATTGGCATAGGTGTGGGTGTAAAGATGGGCGGATGAGGGAGGATAAGGACATTCAGTATTCTTGTATTTAGTACGAACACGCGCGTGCAGGTATTTAATTAAACAACGCGACATTTTAAGTGCAACTATTTGATAAAATAATTATATTTAAAAATAAGCGTCTGAAAAACAGGATTGATCTATGGCACATTATGATGTTGTATTATTGACGCGAATAAATTACATTTCATCAAAATTACATTAACGTATAATGAAATTATGTCCGCCTCACCTGTTTCAATATTTCAATACCCATTGTTAATATTGTATATTAAAATTATATTGCAAACTCCCGTAAATATGTTACACAAACTGCACGAATTCCGAATATCATTTGCAACTACTGTAACCATACTTAACAGCGTTGAAATTTACCAAAAATTCTATACTATGTATATTATTCTTTCTATACAAAAATGAAGCGTAAACATTACAGACCGTTCATCATGCGAGCAAGTGAAACTGTTTAAACAACAAAATTCCCACGTCAAATTCTATACAGCCTTCACCTCAAGACTTTTCGTCGGTGAAAACCAAAATGAAACTCGATACCACGAAATTTTACACGAAGTACTGATGTTTTCTATCGAGCGTGTGCTATCGTAAACCCCGATACAGCGAGGTTTCCATAAGGAAACCCCGAGAACTTTTACTCAATGGTCATGAAAGTTGCCCCATTTAAATATTTTGAATTCCTTCCAAATTCGAAAGCTCTCGTCGATTTAACTCGCGATCATGCTCGCGGTACTATGGATTTTCCAGGTTGAGAGTGGACGATAAGTCGAAAATTTTCGTGAATGGATCCGATCTGTGAATTGAAGCGGCGTGTAGCGGTAGCCAAGTACGCGCGTATACATCTTCCACCCACGCTTTATGCGCGGGCGTCGCGACGAAGGCGTCGTGGTGGTTTCGCTCTTGCGATGACCTTGGAAGCACCCACGCGCCCAGAGAGTTTCACGATGCGGGGGCGGTTCGTTCATCGACGTTCTAGCCACTCTTCCCGATTTTCCTCCCCATTCTCTCATCCCGTATTTCCCATACGCAATAGAAAGCGCGCAAGCGCTGTTCGAGAACGAACCCCCTCGCGTTGAAATTCACGCTTTCCATTTACGTAAGCACCTTATTGTATTCCTAGCCTTGAGAACTTGCTCGTTTACCGGTCTACTTATCGATAACTGACAAGTACTGACATGTACATCGAGCGTCGAAATTTGCTGGCGTTTAAATGGCACGGAAACAGAATTTGGACGTGGTCACGCCTGTAGCCCTTTTAGGCGTCCACGAACGACTTTGAAACTTATTCGGACCTTTCTAGTGGGATGTACTTTGTCTCTTATTTTTTTATGAGAAATATAATTGTATTATAATGGAAAGTATTTGTTAGTAAATTGAATTTTGTATCGATAAGCGGATTACGTTGGAACTTTATTGATTGTGTGTAGATTTGGAGTAAATTGAAAAGTATCGACGAAGGTTTACATTACGGAATGGCAAAGTTGCGATCTTGTAATTAGATACGTTTGTGGATTCAACGTGTTTATTTTTCTAATAGTTGTTTGGAATACATGTATTTTAGTTTGGATTGTTTCGAAAATTTTTTATTTATACTTATTTATCGTGTAAACGAGTTTCATGTATGGTACTGTAACATTTAATAGTTCCATTTTTTGTGCATGGACGTGCACTAATTTTCATGTCAAAATTTATCGTATTCAACATTAGAGCATCATGATTTGTCTAGCAAGTGAACATCTCGAGTTCTACGTCACTGTGCCACCACGAAGCTTAAAATGAACAGATTTTCTCGAAGGTCTGTTAAATCGCTGGTTACCTACTGTAAACCCAACAATACAAAGAAAAAGGACATGGTGAATGGTAATTCGGTAAGGGATGAGGACAGGTACGAACAGAGTTTACCGATATTTTCATATACAGTGCAAAACTCATCTGTTAGAAAATGTATTGGTTCTAATAACTATCTTTAACACGAAGATTATGCAATATTTATGAAAAGATGCTTCTGCATATTTGAGAAACAAATATTTTGACACACATGTATGTTTACATTTAATATATATTATTCAATCTGTTTCACAAATAAAATGTAATTATATTATAAATTCCCCCGATTAATATTCAATATTATGAATAAACAATTGTGTAGATGATACGAAAATATACTGTATATACGGCTATGAAATGTTAAATTATATGTTGATGGTTCGTAATTAAAGCATGGCAAGATTGCATAAAAAAATGTATGGTCTCCAATTATGATATTTACGTCTCGTTTTTAACAAAGGTTTAAATACAAAGTACTAATTCTTTGATATTCTAAAAAATTCATTACTTTATACAATATTGAAAGTTAGTAATAAAACAAATTTTTGTCTCTTCAGCATCATATTAATACCAGGTTCGTAAATTAATATTTGTTTATTCTTTATGTAGAAGTTGCTATCATTATTATTATTTATTGATAGCCAATTTGTTCTTTCGGACCTCAGGGGGCATTTTACATATTTTTCCATTTTCCGTTGACAATTAATTAATTGTGTTACTTACGTTTTTACGCTTTTACGTTTGTTCGGTTACTTCATCTTCCTTTTACTCCATCAAGTGATATACATATGTATATTGCAGTCAATAACCAAGTGTATTAAGAAATAGTCGTCGAACGGAAAATTACTTCGTCTATTTCCAGGAAAATGTCAACCAGGTGCAGATGCCTGCTCGTGACTATTGTGCCCAAATTTTACTGTGTACATTCATGGTATAGGGCTGATGGTCGTCCCAAAACTTTTCCGTAGCCACGTGCAGTAAGCCGACCCTTCGGCGGAAATTTCCGTGTCTGCGAAAAGAGTCCTACCGGACTATGACGAATAAACAATATACAAATGAGTAATATTAAACAATAGTTGAACATTGGAACTGTAATTACGTTACTGTGTATTCATTCGTTTAATTTTAAATACAAATAACAACTTTCTAATACAGAATGGTATTTATAACAGAGAGATTTATTATGTTAATTGAAATTCTGTTGCTTCAATGTATTTTTTAATGGCAGCAAACGTTGCATTTTATTTAAAGATGAATACTAAATGTTTGACAAGAATAAAGACTGCGATTTATAAAATTAAAAAGACGCTAGTATATTTCTTTCATAAAATTGAGAGGAAAATGTTTTTGTTTGTTGAACGGAACGATATCGTCTTTGATGCCTTATCAGAGGAAAATAATGTTTTGTTAGGAGTAACAGAATAGAATACTTGGTATTTAAGTGTACAATAGTTGCCCCCTTATCAGATAATCAGATGCCTCCTAAAATGTGTTTATTGAAAATTAAGATAACAGAATTTTTTCTAATTTTCGGCAAGTTTTAATTTTCAAGGAACTATTTAATTTTTTCACATAGGTATATATTGTTTATTGTTACAGAAGAAATATCCAGAAGTATCGAAGAAAGATCTATTTCGAGAGCACTAGTTTTTACGGTTTTGCTTTTAATATAACGATTTTAGGATTTTTACCAATACACAGCCACTCGCAGTAATGATCGTACAGGTGACAGGTCGCATCACTCGGTAGAATTATAAGATAAGGAATTTGGAGAATTAAGTTACCAGTCTATAGCTTAATGATTGATGATCGTACCTAAAAATTAAAAAATTAACATTATTTTTTATTAATGAAAGATAACAATAGTAAAATTGTCAATATACCTGACGACACGAGCTGGACGATTTGTACTGTGTGTGATTGTAAGTAGAAGACTGCAGGCTACCCAATTACTACTGACAACGCTAAAATTCCATGAAGTTATCAGCATTTATTACTTTCAAGATGGTATATTTTACGCCTAAATACATTCTTTACAGCCCTAGAAATGTTCCGTGCCGTTCCACGGGTACATCCTTGATCCTTTTTCCGCAATTATACCTGGCTGCATTGTAGAAGAAATTTTCAGTGGAGGCACAAAAGATAGTATGCACGGAGCTGTTCTGTAAAATGTCTTCGCCCAGAACTAAAATGAGGGTGTAGGATTTACGGGACTCAATTGTTGAAATATGTACATCCTTTCCAAGTATTAGTTAGTTAAAGTTTATTATTCGACCTTACAAAAACGAACCTCGGCTGTATATTAAATTTATAAACGTGCTTATTTTATCCTGTCTGATATTGCGTTACATGTTTAGCTTAATTATTTGGCAGTATTAATTATCGTGGATATAAATTATAATGACATTTCATTTCTCTTGTGTTACTACAATTTTTTATTCTATTGCAGTGTGTGTATTGATAATATAGTTTTAGAGGAGTTGATTTTAAAGAAGTTTTATTTATTTTAATAGATATCGAAAAATCTTGCACATAGTTTGATTTGAGAAATTAATTAGGCCTCCTTCTAAAAATTCTAATTTTAGATTCTAAATATTAGAAAAATGAATTAAATTAAATGCATTAAATTCGGTGCATATTGTATAATTATATAGGCCTATGCAAAATATTTTTTACTTTGCATATTTTTTAAAATATTGATTATCCATAACATATAAAGAAAGTGTTTGACCTATTAAATTAATTCATGATACGCTTAAGTAGATTATTGTATCCTTGTTATAATTTGATTTGTATTCTATTCCATTCTTTCTTTCCAAGTTTACATGTTTATTCAATATTTTAATCATTTTTGCTACAAATCAATTACTGTACAATTAACGAATGAATAAGATATACGATATATTTCCTGAATAATTGTTTTCAAATTGTTTGTTTAATTGAGCTATTCATAATCTACAAAGCAATGGCGAAAAATTGTACCAAGTTAATGAATAATAGTTAAAGATTATAATATTTATAGTTAAAATATGATTTTATATATTCGCAAATAAGTTTTACTTTCGAATGTGTGGCTATATGTATTACGTATGATAATTCCATATTTTTGCATATAAATATTTAAATTTAGCGGTCCTAGTTTCATCTATAGCTTTACTGTTGGTATTCAATCGTATGTGATCCCTAGGTTAGACAATAGCAAAATATCCCTATGTTTCCTTATTTACATTTCTGTTCAATTTCATGACAGCTGAAAACACGTGTATGATTGCAAAAGCATAATATGTATATCGAAATAATTCGTGTACTATATGTACAGGAAACCTGATACTTATGTTTTAATATACACGGTGCATAATAAACAAAAATAATATTGATATATGCTCCCTTTTAAATAATTTATTCTTTTACTTATGGCTTGCACAAGTATACTGCAAATTTAGTAATAGCTATACTTCCATTCTTTCGTATCGATCTGTAGAAATATTTCACCTTTATGATTATTCGTAAACAGCAATTATTTCTACGTAGGATAATTTACAACTATGTTTATGAGCGTCAACATTATTCATAAATGAAATACCTAAATTAAAGTAACAAAAAAAATGTATAGAAACGTAGAACTGACCCAAAATTTAGAATACAGATTTGTGTACATTATATTATTGGATTAAAGTTTTTGTTTATCAATATCGATGGAGTGCAAAGACATAAAAACAACAACAAAGCCAGCTATGAATATGGTAAAGTAGAAAAGTTACTTACTAATTACTGAAATTTCTATAAAATCAGATTTTCATTATTTATCACAAAATATTTTAGCCAAAATCATTGGAAATTCATAATCCAGAACCAGAATTACCAATACAAGACCCTTCAGTTCAAGAACTGCCAATACAAGAATCGCCAGTACAGGAACCGCCAGTACAAAATATACTAATACATGAACCGTCAGTACAAGATATACCAATACATGAACCGTCAGTACAAGCTATACCAATACATGAACCGTCAGTACAAGATATATCAATACATGAACCGTCAATACAAAATATACCAATACATGAACCATCAATACAAGAACTGCTAATGCAAGAACCATCACTACAAGAACCGGAAATACAAGAACTACCAGTACAAGAACCGTCAATACAAGAACTACCAGTAAAAGAACCACCAGTTCAAGAAGAAGTACAGAAGATACTAATATCAGATGATAATCCAAAACCTGAAACAACAATTGAAAAGTTGCGGGCAAACAGTACTGAGAAGATGCCAGAGATACAGAATGATGAAACTTTAATGGATATAGTAAATGAAAATGAAAATATAAAAGACACAGAAGTAACACAATTGGTCAATTGGTTTTATTACAAGTGGAATGATCCACCAAGATTATTATGTAAAGCAACAGAAGAATATCAACCATCAGAATCATGCGAAAACTTTACAAAGGGTTGTCAATGGTCTCCAGATGGAACCTGTCTATTAGTTCCTTCAGAAGATTTTAGACTTCGAATTTATGAACTTCCTAGAGAATTGTACTCTGATAAAATTCCGTCAAGTCTATTGTCTACAAACTTTTCAACTGCGTTAACTATAAAGGAAGGAGGACTTATTTATGATACCTGTTGGTTTCCTTTTATGAATTCATGGGACCCAGCAACCTGCTGTTTTCTCAGTACAAGCAGAGAAAGTCCGATACATTTATGGGATGCTTTCAATGGTGAATTGCGAGCAACATACAGAGCTTATAATCAGTTAGTAAAATACATGTTTATGGGTAAAGTTAGAAATACATTATGTAATTTAAACATTTCTTGTTTTAATTATTAGAGTTGACGAAGTGGAAGCTTCAATCAGCGTTCAGTTTATTGACTCTGCCAAGGAGGTGTGGGCTGGTTTTAAAAATGCCTTAAGAGTATTCGATATGGAACGTCCAGGTCGTCAAACGGAAACTATTCAATTTAAAAAAGACTTTCCAAATGTAGGAGGTCTAGTTTCTTGTATTCGAGAAAATCCAATCATGCCGGGTTTAGTTGCTTTTGGTACATATTCCAAACATATTGGTAGGTAACGAGTAATATATATTATATAAATAGACGTACGTAGGAAATCTATTGGTTTTTTTCTTAATTAATGTATTCCTGTGACTTTTATAGGTTTGTATAAAAATGGTCCGCTGTGTACTTTTAAGACAGGAAGCGGCGTTACACAAATTGAATTTAGTCCTTGCGGGACAAAATTATTTTCGGCAGTTAGACGTAATAATGAATTTTTGTGTTGGGATCTCCGTAATCCAGGAATGATACTTTATTCTCTTCAGGGTCGTCAGTCTGATACAAATCAGAGAATTCAGTTCAATCTTGCACCCGGTGGAAAGCATATAGTGTCAGGTTTGTTAATACAATTATTGATATCGTTATAGTATTATAACGTTAATTTTGTGTTATTTCACATCATTCTTTCTTGCAGGTGGAACAAATGGAGAGATTGCAATTTGGGAATTAGCGGAATGTACAGACATCGAAGATCTTAATGCGATGTATAAAATAAACTTATCTCACGATTGCATAAATGGAATAAGTTTACACAGAACTTTGCCGATAATTGCTACAAGTACAGGACAAAGACTTTGCGATAGTACAATACAGAATAGAGACAACGGCGTTCAACTATGGTCGTTTTTCTAATTTAACGACACAATAAATCATTGTAAATACCGATGAAAATATTATTTTATACGAAAGAATTGAAGTAGTTTATTGGACCCGTGTTTTAAAGACTTGAAAACAAACGTGGGCAGATATCGTAGAAGTCCAGTAGAAACAACGTTAGAGTCGTAGATCCAGCTAAAATTTATTTAGAAAGAATTTCTATATTATTGTAAAATTATAATTATATGATTGCTCTATTTCTATATCTCGTTGGTAGCATAACTGTACACGTATTGTTTCTTGCTGCCTTCTCTGAATTTATACTTTTATGATCATGACAACGTACTTATCTGCGGAATTACCCACAGTAGTTTTACGATTATTATAAGACATCCGAAAAACCAAAAAAGAAAACGTATACCTGGCCATGAAGTTTCAATTACTTTAGAAATGAAACTTAGAAAGTTGTCATCCTTTTAAATATTGAACAATTTATTAAACTGTTTATAGAACATTCTTAATTTTTTGGTGCAAATTATAGTTACATATATATTTACTGAAAGAAACATCGTATTCGAAAAAGGAAACTAAGAAGCCTTTATAGATTTTCAAAAAGTATTTAAGAAGGAAAGAATAAGTGGTGCAAATAAGGATAATATTAACTTAAACATAAAATGAGTACTGGGAAATGTTTTTTTGGCTGATATTTTGTGTAAGCACGTGAGATAATATATGATTATTTTCCTTTAAAATTGTATTTATTTGCATCGCTAATATCGCAGGCGACAATCGTTTCGTGGCTCATAAGTCGATCATTTTATCAAAGGGAAACAAAATTAACTTTATTTAAATTTTAATTTCTACCACAATGAGCGTTTGGATCGTTTTCTGAAATCTGTTGGTAACGTTGTGGCTGACATGAAAATGGTATCGGGGCTCTAGAGCCCCGCAAAACAATTGTTAACCATTTACAAAAGTTATCTAACCTTTATTCTAAAAGTGGTATGCAAAAAGACTGTGCTTTAATTTATGTAGAACTACATGTTAGCAGAGTCCATGCATACTCGGTTCAAATTTCATTTTGCAATAGTATAGCGATATTGCAACAGTAAATACGAAGGAAATCGGTCATAAACTGTACAAGTTTTTCTATATGGACAAACTCGGTTGCCTTAAGAAATAATATGAAATTATAGTTTACTATAGTAATTATAGTGTTGTAACTAAAAGTAAGCCCCCACTCCACAGTTGAGTAGACTATAGTTTAGTATTCCAGAGCACGTGGTAGGGATACATATTTTGGCGCACAGACGATTTATAGATATATGTACTTTTTTTTACAAATCGTATCAAAAAGTCGACGTAGTGCCTTCACAATTTGAAAGCGCGAAACGACACGGAGCAATTGTAATTGTTTTAACGGACATGGTGAAACGATTAAAAATAGTTAAAATTGATTGAGAACGCTATCTGAAGTGGTTGTGTGCACTTTGCAAACTCACCGGGAATGTGAAGCGTTAAAACTGTTGTATGATTGTATTTGCAGTTGTAAATCTCGTTTGAAAAAGCAACCTCATTTTAGTTGTTTGCGTTTCGTGGATCTTGGTGTGAAAAAGGAGAGGAAAAACCGTGGAAGCGGGAAAAGAAAAGTGGCAGTAACAAGAGAAATGAAGAAAGAGCTAAGGTAGATAGAAGTGCGTGCTATTTGTCCTATTGTGTATTTAATGCGTACCAATAATAATTCCTATTACAACCTGTTTTCTCGACTGTTTTTATAGAGGGATCGTTTTTCAAAGATATTGAATGTCTGCGTAAAAATGATTCTCAAAAGGGGATCATTGAGCTAATCCATTTAAATATACGTGTGAACTATTAGCAGTGGCATAAGAAAATCGTACTCCAATTTCAAGATTTTTCGCGAGCAGAAGCCTGGTTGGGCACGCTCGTATGCGATGAACATTATAATATCGTTGTAATTTTAGAGAAAGAAAAGAATTCGCAGGAATGGCTTCTATGATGCAGACTTTCCCGCGAATACTGAAAATGCTGCGGGAAAACAGCAATATCAAGGATAAACGCGAAGCTTTAACCTATATTCGCAGGTAATACTGTTGATATTTTTACCTGCCAATCGATCATTATACATATACATATATAGTTCGCTAAGTATGGTTTAACAGAACTTTTTGGTAGATTTAAGTAACTTATTGCACCAGTTACATTTTATTATTATTAACATTGATTTTTTTTTCCGTGAAAAATATTTTTCTCTACTCTGCTGTATTTTCTTGGTATTATTTTAGTAATTTATACATGAAAAATATAATAAAGATATGTTATTTTAGTAATTCCAAAAAGCTGGAATCAACAAAAACTGTTAAGGAAGAGCAGTACAAAGATGTGTGCAAACTAGTTGTAGATGCAATTACAAATGGAAACAATGATGTACAGAACGATGCGTACGAAACGTTGAATGTGATTCTTCGGGACTTCCAGGATCACACTTTGAATCTGTTCGAAGCCATGATGCAAATAAGTCAAAAACATAGGTCTGCATTCATAAAATATTATTTGAACGTTAATACTTTATTACTGATGTACAATTATGTATAACTTTAAATAATCAATGAGCAATCATTTAAATAATTTAATCATTGATGTTTAAATCTCAGAAATTTAGAACGTATTATTCAAAGATTATTCATTCGCCGTTATTAAAATAATCCTTATCAGTGCTTCTTTCAGTTATTATATTGTTCCAATAATTGCAGGTTAAAAATCCTTAAGTTATTAGATTTAATTGAGGAGGATGTTATATCGATGTTTGCTTACGATCCTCAAACTGCAAACTTTTTTATCAATTGTATGCGTATGGTGCAAACAAATTTAATGCCATGGACAGCGCCAATTGCATGCACGGATAATCTTCAAGCTTTGTTAGATGCGGAAAGTAAACCATTATCGGATGACCAAAGATTAGAAGAAGAGACGATTCATTACTGCCTAATTTTGTTGAAAAAGTTATACAAAGTGGCAGCAAGAACGTCGGATACCAGAGTTCAAAGGGTATGGAAATAATATTTGCAACGATAAACAAAAGTTACTGTATTAAATTGTGTTTATTTCTACAGTTTGATTCATTGTTATTGGACAAAGTAATGCTCCTAGCTTATATGGGTCATAAACGACAGAGAGGTCCTGCTCTGAAGCTTTTACAGCAAGCTCTTGCTACAAATATATTGACGCATGTTCGTGCTAAGCTACAGCCTGCGTGGGGTCGATACGTTGCAGCATTACAATCAATGTATTGCAAACGTATGCTACTTTTAGTATCTGCGTGCGAGTTAGACTGGTCTGCGCAATGGAACATTAGTATTCAATTTCTTGGTGTGGAGCTTCATCGGGGTGCTGGTTTAATAAATAATTTGCTGAGCATTGAGGAGAAGGCGTTCAAGTCTACGGATACGATTATACGCAGGTATACACAACGTTTGTAAAACAAGTGTAGTACGATTCATTGTCATAATTAGTCATAACGCCGAGTTTTTTACTTCAGACAAGCGTTTCTTTCTTGGAAATTACTGGTGGATAATTTTGCCTTGGATCCGCAAGAACTTGCTACTGCCAGACGGATAAAGTTATTGTGTATTCCACTGAATGCTAAAAATAGTAAAACTGAATTGATAGCGTTGACGAAGATGGATGTCTGGTGGCACGTGATTATTAAACTTTACAAGGACATTTCTAAATTTGTTAATCCTGTGATCACGCAGTTTTTAAATTTCTGTTTCGGACCACTCGGAGACACACCGTTACTGTCTTCGAAATTCGATATAATGGCCTCGCCAGGAAAGAGATTTTTTAAAACAAAAGTTGTCGCCGTGGATGCTCTGTGTCAACTTCTTGTCACGAAACAAGAAAATCACACCGTTTTCTCCCCGTTTCTGGAAGAAAGACTGCCACATTCGATATCTGATTCTGTTTTCCAAGAATGTTATAAAAGTATAATTCATAGTATAGGAGAAGCTTTACTCGTTCTGAGCCAACTTACAGACGCAGAAATGAAAAACAGATATCAACTTGGCAAAAAATTATGGACAAGTTTAGTGAATTACATTCAAGGATCGAAAATGAAAGGAAAGGTTGGTGGTTGATTCTATCGTTTAACAAAAATGGGAATAATTGTATTCTCGTAAAATAATTCGTGCGTAATATATTTTACAGGAAATTATGTACAAAGACATGGTACTGGTTATTACCGAGTTAGCGAGTTATGCCGGGAATAAACCAATGATCAGAGATTTGATTCTCGATACTATTTTATTTGAAATTGCTGATCTGAGTAAAGACTTTAATTTCCAAGATGATACATTGTGGGGATTGGTGATCAAACTTTTAAATACTTCGGTTTTAAATGAGGCTGGAAAGTAAGTATTACTTATAACTAGTAAGAGAAGAGTATAATTGAAAAATAATGTTAACTACTAATTGAGCATTACATTAGTTCCATGTTTGTGTGGATTATATTTATTGTATTTAACATAATATGAATTGCTTTTTTACGAAGCTTGAAACTTTGCTCGAGTACGTAGAACTTGAAGAAACTATCAAAAATGATTCTTAATCATATTCCTTTCTTTATGTGAATATAAAAATGTTAATGCTTCATGTTCCGAGTGCATCTAATGTAGTTTAAATGTATTGTTACTACAAAAAGGTATACAAAAAATAAATAAAACTGTCTATTTAAGGAATCATTATAAGGCAATAAAATGTCTTCTTTGGCGATGTATTAAGTCTCAAAAGGAAAATGTGTACTATCCACATGCATTTAACCGCCTGAAGGAAATGCATGAAAAATTACATATACTATCAAACGCAACAGATAAAACTGAGTAAGTGGGAAGAATCTCAATCGATTAAATCATTTTAATGAATTTCGTTCTGTTTTGCTATAAACATTATATTTCAGAACTGTCATTTTCGAATTATGGTGTATCCTAGCAGACACGTTAATAAAATATATGGACGATATACAAGAAATTAATGAAGGAAGCGCTGCGGAACATAATTTGAAGGCAGTAGAATCAATTGTCATGTTTCCATTTATGTACATACATCTGAACGATCCAAAGCAGGTTAATTTCATTTCATTAAGCAACTTACATATCCACAATATTATCCAGCACCTTTTATTAAATTTTTAAAAATCGTTACTTAAATTGTTTTTATACTTCATTTTAGTTTCTATTGTATTTTCACTAGGTTCAAGAATTATCAAGGGCTTGGAAAAACTTATACAAACAGTTTGAGATGCGGACAGATCTCATAACAACTGTGAAATGTAACGAGATTTTACTGAATATCGCGACAACTATGCAACGTTGCTTGACACAAAACGACAAATCTCCTTATCTGACTATATTGTGTTTGGATATTTTATTGAGTACTATCAACTATAAACTTCTGCTAGGTACGTCAGTAATCTAGTTCGTAAGATAGAATATTGGGGAACGAAATAAAATATATAATTTATTGTTTATTTCCTAGCCGATGGACAAGTTCCATCTATTATACACCTCATCGTAGATCTTATAACATACTTCTTATCGAACAAGGACCTTAAAGACTGCGAATCTGCTCTTAGATCACTGTCAGCGATAATTATCACTATTTACGGGCACAGCCCAGAGAAAGTAGTATCATATTTACACGTTTGTAAACCAGCAATCGAACTGATGCTACAGGCTGAATTTGAATCATTGTACAAAGAAGTAGCAAGTACTTGGGAATGTATGATTAGTATCTTTAAAGGATTTGGAAAATCAATAGATTACGAGCTACTTAAGAGCTACAAAAAAGTGATGATTCAAGGTTTGTGCCACCCAGATAGAGACATACAAATTCATACGGCGACTCTGTTTGAATTATCAAGTGTATTAACTGATAATACGAAGCAGCTATTAGAAGAAATAGCGTCAGAGGCAGAGGAGAGGAAAGCGTTAAGCAAGCCAGAAGTTACGAAGAAAAAGACAAATGCCCAAATCGAAAAGCAACCGAACCAAGGAAAAGTGGTTGGTAGTTCTTTGAAAAAACCTGGCACACCGAGATCACACATGGTTAATAAAGAAATTGATAAAACGTTGTTGGATCCCGATTCACAGGATTACGTTCTCATACGGACAGATTTGAAATTCGATGTGAATCGTTTGACCGAGCATCAAAAGGAGTCTCTGAAACGTCGAAGGGAAGATATTCCAGCGTTGTACAGCGATTTGTCACAGTCCTCGTCGCAAGATACGCAAAACTTGCAAGAATGGTTCGACAAAAAGAGTAAACTTTTGGAAGGCGCGGAAAATGGGCACAGCATAAAAGGGACTGTTTCGATGGAAAATATTTTGGACGATGACGCGAATAAAGAGAACAAAATTGAGATAACAGACTCTGAAATACTCAGCAAGTCGATCGTTGAAACTGATGTAAAGGCACAGGAGAATGTTGCGCAAAATGTATCATTAGACTCTGTACAGAATGGTATTACAGACAGCAACGATGACTCGTTTATTAACGACCAAAATATAATAAAAGAGGAAATCATGATCGTCGATGCAGAAGTGGAAATTTCTGCCGACATCATAACGAAGGACTTGAACTCTAACGTCCAAGAGGATCCATTGGAAATTAAAAATGAGCAAAGACTGTCCCCATCAGTCTTGGACAGCAGTAAACGACGCAATCGTTCTAGTACTACTTTACGATCTAGCACTTCACCAAAATCGGAAGAAATCGCCGACAGTCAACCGGGGCAGTCGAAGGGTGCTCAGGTATTACAAAGAACATTGAGGGCAAAGGTAGTGCAACGAAACCCCGAAACGATAAGGGAGGAGAGGAGAGGCATCAAGCGGAAATCAACATCAGATAGCGACGGGGAGGGAACTAATTTACGACAACGAAGGAAATTTATGTCAGCAGATACGAATGAAAGCGATAGTCTTCATAGTCATAATGCACCTTCGCGGCTAGAAGGAATAATTGACGAGGAGAACCTGCCACAACGTACTAGAAACGAAATATCTCGGTTGCGTATAAACATGGTGTTCGACAGTCCTTTATCTAATTGTCGTCGATCCAAAGGCGCCGAAGACAAGGACGCTGCTGCCAGAAAACAATCCCCTGAAGGCAGAGGTTCTAAGTCGAAGATAACAGATTCGAAAGTGAAACAAAGGGGCAGGGTGGGAAGAGCGAGAAAAGCGGAGAAAGTAAACGAAGTTGATAAAACTGTAGAAGCGAGAAAGAGTTTGCAGTATAACACGAATGAATTTGAAGAAGAAGAGAAGTCGGAGGAACAGACAGGAGAATGGACGGAGGAAGTTCCATCGACAAATGTGCCGAGCGATAGCTGCGACTTGCTCGACACGGAAAAATCTGGAAAAACTAGCGTCGCAGCAGTTGACGATGAATCATCTAACGAATTGCACGCCACAGGTATTGACCAAGATACTAACTCTGTCGTCGGTGGAACTCAGACTCAAGACGACGCGGAAGACATAATACAAAACTCGCAAGAATTTACGGAATTGGAGAAGAAATGTCAGGAAAAGCAGTGTTACATTATGATCAGTAAAATTGGAGATGTGTCTCCTTCAACGAAGAGCAACGACGCTACGATCGAAGATGAAGAAGTGGCCGAGATTATTTCGAACGATTGCGATAACCAGACTAAGGGCATCGAGGGAGATGACGTTAAGGAGGCAGAAGAAGCGAGTACCGAAGAACCAAAGATTTTGACTCCTATTATTGAGAATAGCTCGTGTGATAATGAAAAGGATGCTATACTCGATACTCAAAAGGTAAACGAAGGATCATCGTTTAGACCTATGCACGAGTACACATCGCCGAAAAGTAACATTAAGCGGCCAATGAAATTTAGACCGTACACGGCACATGGACGTGCGGCTCATATGTTAGGATTAGTCACTAAGCAGGCGATAATGGAAGCCGATTGTCAAGTTATAAATTTAGACGATGAACTTGTTGCTAAAAGAGGAAAATCCAAGGACACGGACAACGATGGTTCGTATGGAAAAAAGGAGCAAGGTAGCATTGCGAAAGATGCTGATAAAGCAACGGTCTCTTGTAGTAGCAGACAAGAGAAAATCTTTAATAACATGAGATCGGCAGATTATTGTTCGTCACCGCCGATAAAATTGTTCTCTAACTTGAAGAATGACGGAGAAAAATTTTTTTCAAGAGCAGACAAACCGATAGATTTTGTTTTCGTGTCGACTGATACTCAGATCGATAAAACGGTCGAAGACTCTTCGCTAGAAATGGACGAGTTGCCGATGTTAGAATGGTCCAGTGCAAATCCTCCTTCATTGACAGCATCCCCAAGTGCTAGTATACTGAAACGACAGCGTCAATCTATTCCAGAACCTGATCCGGAGGTTGTGACTCCCAGTAAAGTAAGTTCGTTGAAGTATCTCACGGGACGAAATTTTTAACTATCTTAACCCATGGAAGACCAACGTTGCGTTGCAATTTTTTTCCATTATTGAATTATCTTTTTTTCCATATCGTGCTTATCTCCCTATACAGTACATTATCGTCTGTTAATACTTCATGCTTTAATGCAAATTACTTTTTTTTATAGAGGAAACGAGTAAGCTTCGCCGATCCTCCGGTTTCAAAAGAAATGGGATACGAAATTGCGTCCACTGACTCTCCGCATAAGGCTAGCAAATGTACTACTTTACGTGGTTTATTAGTTCGTAAGGATTCACCGTTTAGATTGAAGCCAATTAGACAGAAATTGATTACTATGTACACAGACAAGATGGAGAAAGAAGACGAAACCGACATGGCAAATACGTCTGAAGTCGATTTACAATGCGAAAGAGAAAATGAGTTATTAACGAAAATAGCCGAGGAATTAGAATATTCGGAGAACGTAACAATAGACACGGACGCGCAACCCCCCTGTCATTCTATGGAAGATGAAGCAACAGATAGTATTCCCGCGGCAATTAATGCACGTAATAATATTAAGATTGATAACTTGAGTGTCGAGCTAGAAATTACTCGAGACTCGACATTTTCCAAACCTATGGAGCCAAAGTCTAGAAACCAATTAAATCAGGATAAGCCGGCCGAACTCGAAGATACGCCAAGTGGTAAGTGTCCTAATGTTAGCATAGAGAGTACTGACTTCGACGATTCGGCCACGCAAGAGGACATATTTACTGGCGTAAATGCAAAACATGGCGATTATGTTAAAGCTGCAGAACTTAATTCTGATATGGATACAAGCGATGTGCAAAACACATTCGCCAATAATTCGCTGGATTCATCGAAAACTAACGTGACGAATCATTCCATAATAGAACATTCGTCGAACCAGCGGGCAAATTCGGATAACTTGGAGGACACTGTGGACGTAGGCAATCTGACTGGACTGAATTGCTCTGCAAGCTCGGACGAGATTTTCTGTGGAAGATTAATGCGAACCAGCACACAAGCTGCGGAGAATATAGAGGAACAGGATACTCTACCAGTTACGGATTCAGTGTTTGGAAGCTTGCCTCTGAGCCAGGACAGTCAATGTCCGAGCGAAATGAGCGTTGAAATATCACATCCTGAACTATTAGATTCGGAGCGTCCCATATATCCTGCACTAGTATCGTGCAAGAAACCCATAACATCTATCGTTGAACATTTAACCAACCCTCTTTGGGTGCAATTTTTGACAACATACTTGGCGAACAGAAACATTGAAAGCGTTGGTGATCTTGCACGATTATCTGAACGCGAGATAAATAGAATACCAGTGAAGGGCAATCCAAAAACTGAATTTGTAAAGGGTGTATTAAAATGTTTCGAAAAAACATACGCAAAAGACATTGATAAGACAACGGAAGATAGCGTAACCAGCCAAGTATCTTGTGTCTTTCCATCTGCGGTGAACGTAATATCTGAGGATCGTATAATAAAATCGAATACCGATGAGACGCAAGACAGGAGTACGTTTGGTACATTTGGGAGAGCGACGGAGTTAACATTAAATGAAACTTCGCACATATCAGCGACTGATATTTCCAACGGGACTATGCAGACATCGTCGGCTGCTTCTACTTCCGTTTCAAAATCATCGAACACGATCCCCATGTACGTTAGCGATATTATTGTTCATTTTACTTTTCAGTGTCACAAAAAGTTAATTTCGGCAATCGCCATTTTCTAATACAGAGTGTTTCGCATAGGTTGCATTGCTCTCTTTTTATATTGGAATTTCGTTTTCATTTAGGGAAATGGTAAACGTATCAGTACAATCCGAGGACATTGTAACGTCTGCACCGGAAATAATTATCAAGAACTCCAACTATCCTATGATAAGTGGAACTCCAATAATGCAAGCCGTAAAGACCATTGGGCCTTGTATCAGTAATAATCCTACCTACTTGCTAAGGGCAGATACGGGCAAAGCGACGAAATCTGTTGGGTCACAAATGGCTTTGCAAGACTTGTTGGACGAAATAGACGTTAACTTGGTATTGGAAAGTGCAGCTAGGAGATGCAATGCAGAGAAGTTCCTTATGCATTATAAGGTATTCACCCCTTTTTAATGTAATTTTTAATTTAATTAATGAATTAATCGCCTGCGATGGACGAGTATTCCAACATCAATGAAACTTTATACAATACCTTTTATAGAGCAAAATGAAACATTTACCACAAGTGGAATTAGAAACTGAGACCTTAAGAATGCTTGGCATTGATAAAAACTGCGGTGAACTGACGTTGAAAGCAATCTGTAGGGCTTGCGGCGTGAATAGAGTTTTGCTTCGACTTCCAGACATTTTCGGTGCTGATAAACAATTTTTCGTGAAAGTGTTGAACGCGTACAGAAAAAAGATCAAAACGAGCGACTGTATGAATGTCCTCGATTTTAACGAAGTTAAGGAAGCTGTATGTCAGAAGTGCTCTTCCTCAGAGCTTGCCGAGATGTTGTCTCAGAAATTAAAAGACGAGGAGCAACAGGGAGTAACGAAACCGATGACAGAGTTGTCCAGCTTGAACGCCATGTTAAAAAGAATGCCGATGGACGTGATTATTAGCCATACAGTGGCTAACGAAGAATTAATACCGTCGCGTGTCGTGCTAGACATAGCCCTGCAGAACAACGGTCCAAAGGACATAGCAGAGGCTCTGGAATCTCAATCTCAACTCGTTACGAAAAATGTTTTCAACAAACTTTGGTCTTCCCAGTTCGCCGCTGAGCATATTAGCAAATCCAACGAATCGAAGGAGAACTTGTTGAAGATCTTCAAAGCAGTTAGTTCGAAGCTCAGCCAGCAAGATCTTCTGCGAGCATTCTACGAGTCCATGGACATGAAACTAGCGGTAAAGGTAGAGAAAGACTAAGAAGTACGCGTTTCCAATTTACGGATCGGTTCACTGATAATAGTGTGTATATTTATTATTAATATTAGCTGTAATTGTAGATTAGTAATCGATGACATGATCCTCGACTCTGATACGTATTATAGTTCGTTCGTTTGTCGCTCAAACTGAAAATTCTGCGAAAGAAAAAACTCTCTGACAAGTGACGATCTCGAGATGTAATGTAATGGTATTATATTTATTAAGAGAACGATTTTTTTTCCACCTTGTTGTAATTCAATCTATTCGAACGACAGTTGAAATTGTATGAAGTATTTTCGGTATCGATTGTCCTTGGGATCGAAAGCATTGATTGGTTAAGGCCACTGAGGTAGATAGACACGTTCTGCTGGAGACTAAACAGGATAAGGGTAGTTTTCGAAGGGAAACGATGAAGGGTATGCATTGCTTTGAAAACGTATACACGGGCCACGATATGGTGACAGATAAGCTGGATGTAGTAGTCTTAAATCGCAACACGCGCAACGTTTGCCAGATAAGGACTTGCCGGTGTTGGTAATAGCTGAAGGAGATCCTTGACCCGTCAATTCGTTCGAACATGAGAACAAACAATATCCATATCATATGTGTGACACTTTTACTGCACGACAGCTTCGCGGTTTTATGTAAAAATAATTTGTATCTGACCACACTTTCGTTGAGGTAGTGAACTTATGATATCCCATCATGTCTACATTTTATTGCATCTGTTTTCGTATAACATCGTTTGACAATTTCGTAACAGTAACCACGGCGCATAGTAACCCAGCTTGCACTCATTAATATCTCATGTCATTTGGCTCTAAAAGTGAACAAAATAGTTTTGCGTTTAAATCGCGCATTAGGTTGATTATAAACAAAGGCAGTATTTCATTAAATCAACATGTGCATTGATATATGCATGCTTAATGAATGTTTCTTCGTGCTACTTTTTCTGTAAAGAAGAATAGTAATTTCGCGTAACAATTATGCAACTAGTTTATTCCCGATACAATAAAGAAAAAAAAATATTAAAAAAAACAAATATTCTATTTCAGTTGAAGTTAACTGATTACTCAGAATTATGACATTAATACCTACCGGTTCGTTAATTTACGTAAATTCTTTAAATGGACTACGTGTACATTGTTCATTAGTCTCTAAGCGTACGATATTGTAAATATCACAGCTGTCTGATAACTTTAGCTGCAGTTACTGCAAAACATAAATATTCAATTGAAGGCGCATCAGTTACTGTATTGTTAATCCGTTTAGGGTGGATATCACAGTAGAGGATCGAATATAAAAGTTTTTTACTTGGCGCTTGTTTAGGTCTAATGCTCTAGACTGTTCCTTCTCTCTGATTTTTTTTGTTTTTATTTAAAAAAATAATATGGTAATGTCTTCACTAGAGAATTTAGGAAGAAGCGAATTTAAACTATTTTGTTCCGATGTATGTATTTTCTTGCTTCTAGTACTTTCTATGGGACCTTTCAAGCTACGTAATATAAGTAGAAATTCGTTGTGTAAATACATATTTCAAGTGTAATCATCTCCGATGGTTTGTTATTCAGAATTGGAAATTGAAAGGCAGGAAACGAAGTTGAGCGTGTATTTTTGAGGGACATGAGATCTTGCACCGTGAATTGAACGGTGGCCCATAATGGTAATTAAGTTTCCAGTGTTCTTCGAAATTTTGTAACATGTACAAAGTTCGAAGGCTTAGCTGAAGAACACATTTGCTTGTATTAAAAGTATTTTACACAAATAGACTCTATAGACTTTATTATTATTAACCGTATTAAAATTTCCATGAGTTGTAACGAGCATCAAACTCTTCGTTAGACAATTGTATTATATTATGTAGGATGTTTTCGAAGAATTGTAACACCTCAACATTATACAATTTTAAACGAAAGATTATTCACAGTTTTATTTCATCGTTGGTTCAATTAATTATTGTATATGTATATTTGTAATCGATTTAAAATTCAGAGATTCAAAAAGTATTCATAGGTTCGTCGATCGATGCGTTCAAATCTTGATGTTCAATTTGGGCAGGCTGCATGAATGTCTTGACCAACACTACAGCAGGTTTCAATCCTTGTATCAATTTGTTCAATCGATTTTTCTCTAGGGGCTTTGGATCTTGGTTCACCACTGGCTTATTAAAGTTTCAACTAAATTACAATCTGCAGGACTAACGCATGCTATCACTAATGTAGAATTGCCGGCAAGAGAATCTTGCAACAATCCTGGTAATTTGCTGTCTCGATTGATCAACATACGAAGTAGTATTAACCTCCCTTTCGTCTAATTGAGATACAGAATTTCCTAAGACTCATAAAAACGACTATTTTTATATTAGTTCCTTCTTTAAACCTTTCTCTCACCCCAGTTGCTTGTGTTTTCTTACTGCGCTCTACGATCCAGCTATAAGTGCCAGGTGAAAAACCTCTGCTGATGTTTTTTTTCTCCTCCATTTATTAAAGTCGCATCGATTACATCGGTCATTAGCGACTATGGGGGGTGTTATGGAACGATGAACCCTATCTTGGACCTTCCAGTTTCAGGTGGAATCCGAACCACCAGAACGACGATGTAAAAAAGCACGTGTAATAGTAATTCATGTGTGTACAGAGGGTGCCGGCGGGACTCGAACTGAACATCGTTCGATTACGAGTCCAGCTCCTATCCGACCGAGCCACCGTGGCTCTACTTTGCTGTTGTTGTTGTTGTTGTTGTTGTATTAGATTTTCATCCCTTTTCTGTCGATATATCCATGTATACATGAAGTAAATATTGCATGACTTCGACTACTATGAGCGCTCATTGCTGCAGAAGCTGTTTCGCGGCCCAAATAGTCTTGCATTAAGTAATTTAATGCATTCTGCTAGATTTTAAACTCGTTTTTCCACAATCTCGGCAACTTTTATGCTCTTACCATTATCTTTGATATCAACAATATAGACTGGCCTCTTTGCTTATCAGCTTAACAAATCGTACAACTGTTTTTGACAAAGTTACATGAATGAAATAGTAATTTTAAAACTCCAATCTTTCTTGAATGAAATCATATTAAATATATCGCTGCTTGGGGTATGACACCTTTATTTTCCTCCTCGATGTAATTTGTATCGTGTATAGGGCGCTCAATAGCGGTGCTATAAAACTCTTCACCAATGTCGAGAGGGGAAACATAATTAAACGTATTACTTATCCGTATTACTTATAACAATCTGTGGTTCACCAGGAACAACATCTTGTACACCGTGAATCAATAGAATTTATGCGATAGATACTTTAACTATAGGATAACAATAGTAATAGAAAATAATACACTCAAAACTACTTTACTAAAACGATGTTATCCATGTCTTTCAAATTCTGTAAACCTCTGATTCGTTGATACGTTGAGATCTTATGCAATTTGAAAAATATGTTTATACAAAAGTAGGATAGGAATTTATCGATCATATCTTTGTAACGCTGAAAAAGAAGCTTTGAAAAAAAATATTTATATATATATTTATAAAATATTTATAAAAATATATATATATATATCATATATAAAACGAAAAGCAGAAACGTTGAATATAATAATAATAATAATGAATGAATCAAATGTTGTTGTACTATCGACTTTAAAAAAACGATAAGTTTTAATTATGTAGGTGTAAGAATTTGTACAACGTTCGCGAGATATACGGTCACAATATATTAATCCTAATAAACGCATGCTAAGATCAATGTGAAACGTACGAGTGCCTCGAATGAACAAATTATTCGCGAATTTTTTGGAATTCTCTGCTTCCGGAACGTTTGTACCTCTACTTCATGATGAACAAAATGTAATAATAATGTTAATAATTTTGTATTAATGGAAATGTTCACATAGGACTATACCGATTCTTGTTTGTTGCTTAAGCACTCTGTTTAGCGCGTTTCACAAGTTAACAAGGTAGTAAATATTCATCCGATCCCCACCCGTTTATTCTCCAAGGTCTTTATCGAAACGAAGGAGTGTACCTTTATTAATGTTTATTAACGAAATACGTTCTCTGATAGAGCATTAATAGTTTAGTGAAAATCGTCAGCAGAAAACAAAGTCGATTGTGTTTATTTAATAAGATTTCGTTCGCTTTATTTAGGATTAGGTATGAGAATGAAAACAATTTCCTTAAATTTTCCAAAGATTTTTTTTCGTTCGCGTAGTATCTGCGAGTTTTGGAACGCGTGATGAAAAATTTCGCTAGCGATAAGAGCTGTTCTTTTTTCTTTGTTATTGTTTATTTATTCGTCCGATTTGTTCGCATGCATTGCCGAAATCGTCCTCTTTTTCTATTTAATTTGACCCGAAAGAGCTATATACACCTTTGCCGAATAACAATCAATTGGCCGTATACATAAAACGATATTAGTTCAAAGATTTAATCGACACGATAATATAATGACGAGTTATACACTAGATTGTACACGTACTCAAGTGTGTGACCTTTAATGATAAATCGATATTTTATACAGATTGATAAGATACAATAAATAAGTTTTATAGTCATCGTGCTTGCATTTTACTGGACAGCCCACCCAAAGACGTTTACCATGCAAATCAGTTTTAACATACGAATTCAAGGAAACCTGCGGAAAAATGGAAATGCACATCACACAAATTTTTTTTTCAACACCCGATATTTCGTCGGCGCAGTGGGATTTCTATTTTTACACACGGTTCTCCATTCATTTTCGCGTAAAAATAATCGCGCGTGCGTCTTATTCGAGACATTACACTTATTGGAACGAAATCAGAGATACGCTTTCAATTATATTTGAAATCGTATATTCCCAAAGGTACTTGTATCAAAATACGATCCCCGCTCTTCCACGTCGGGGATACTCGTTCTATCCTGCTTCTTATACTACGTGCAATCGATACACGAAATTCAAAGTGCAAGTATTTATCACTTGCATTTTATTTTGCACGTAATTGAGGACCAAAAATTCGTTTACTTGCATACAGTGTACCTACCGCAACTTTAACGATAGCTTGCACTAGCTTAGCTGTAAAATTTGTGGAAACTCTGCGACTTCTACCATTTCGTTTATAAATCTTCTGATTTTTATCGCGAATCAAACTTTGATTTAGATTGTGTGAAAAATTTTAATTGCATACCGAGTTTAATTATCTAAAGTTAAAATGTATTATTTTGTATAGTGATTAGTATACGTATTATTACTACTTTTCATTTTCTAACGAAATATTCTTTTATATTTATAAGATATTACAGAATCGATTTGTAATTGATAGAACTAGCTCCACAAGGAAATTTTCGTTTTTCTCGTTAAATAAGGGAAATGGAAAGTAAAAAAGATTCGACGTTATATTATAAAAGGAAGAATGGAAATATAGATGATTTGTCTGAGCGAATATTTTAGGACTGAAGGAGGTGCGTTTTCAACTATTTTTAACACGAAACGAGGCAATATTGGTGCTTCGCATCGATCGATGGACTTTTCTACTTTTGCGTCGATTTTTTATGAATATGTTACTGTATAATATATTTCTTTTCATTCTGTACTTACCATCGCAGAATTATAAAATAAAAAATGATTTCATAATAAATTTCTTATGGATTTTATCCCTGCATAACTATAATGTGTAGAAACCTTGGAAACTGAAACGTCATTATTTATACATATAATTAACAATTGAAAGAAGCTGACAAGTATCATTAAACAAAGAAACAAAGTACATACAATTAATTATTATTAAATCCAAGAGGGAGAAAAGAAGTAAGGACGGGAGAAATTGAAATGATATTTTTTAAATAAAGTGAGAGGTTCATTAAGTTAGGCCTTTTATTTATAACTTTTAGGGACACTTGCTTAATAACTTGTCCATATAACGTTTGCAAGAAACAGATCCAGGATAAGGACGATACGAAGAATTTGAAGCTTCAGCGAGGGATTCTGGAAAACGACGCCAATATTTCGGTCATAGCGATATATTATAGCGTTTCCGATAACAACCAGAAACTCGAAGTCAAGTCTCCTATTCAGCCCAACTCTCCTTCATATTTTTATTTTATGCGACACCTTAGTTACTTGCAAGCTGTGGACAAAATTTTCGTATAAAAAGTCAATTCATGAAGGATTAGTTGAAATTAATTGTTGAACTGTAAACGTAACTTAAACATACCAGTTAGATTAATTACTATGGAAAAATATTTCACCCGATGTTGTAAGACTCTTTTACGAAATGTTATAATAATTTCGCGGTAGTGTTTTTGTAATGAACATTGGTATATTTAATATTTAATTATAATTTATAACATTTTTATTAGTGCTAATTAAATTAGCCAACCCTATGTGGGAAAATTAGTTTTCGAAATTTGCAATCAATTAAAGACTTTATCGACAAGTCTCTATTCAGTTTATTAATAATATTCATTTACGTAACATAAATATGTAATCGTAACATTCAACTGACTATCTAACAAAAATGTTCTTACCCCCCCCTAAATATGCTCTTCCACTCCGGAAAATCAAACTATTTCCAATCCCTCGAAAACAGTCGCAAAGTGTCATCGACAGTTTCCCACCGATATATCCCTTGCATCTATCCGCAGAGCCTGAAATAAACTCGCGGAAGGTCTTTGTCCTCGATTCAATTACCAAGTGTCGTCGACAATGCGACACGGTACAACGTCAGCTTCCACGACGTGAGAATCAATGAGCTTTTCTTTCGCCACCAAAAGGGCCCAAAAAGTCGCAAGTGCCAATAAAGTTTCCGCCATGAAAAATCGAGCAAAACCAAGTCGTCCCTTCTCCCTCGCGGACGCGTAATAAACCACGGCATATTAACCGAGACGTGCTTAAAAATCGTATCTCCTTTTTCGCTCTTTCGCTTCGGTCAGCCGTTTTTCTTTTCCCTTTGAATTTTCTTCCTTTTTTTTTTTCTCCCGGGTTTATCTTTTCCAGAGTGGTCCATCGGGGAAGGACGGGGTCTGCAACAGAACAGGATCCAACGCATATTGCGTGGTCCTCGTGAACGATGGTATGTGTACCAGCGTGTACAATTCGGTGTAGGTGTGCTCTATGGGGGTTGCAACGCCTGCGCGGGGTTGAAATGTACGCTATATAAGGAAGCGGCCGCGTACACAGCCGGTACTCACATTTGAAGAACCGTATTGAAAGCAGACCGTGACAAATTTTGCGAAATGGGCCTGACCAGAAACTACCTCGTCAGCCTTCTGCTCTACATCTCAGTTGTCAACGAGGCCCGGCTTCCGTTGGTGAGTTTCATACATCTTTTCGCCGTGTCGTGTCGTGTTTCGTTCAACTGTTTTCACCAGAAGGTACGACCTTGTTTCGCGCTAACTTTTCCCTTTATGCGCGGATAGTCGAGTACTACGGAGTGATAGAAGTTTCCGAAGCTATTTGCTGCATACCTGTTGTCTTTAAGAGGACTTTGTTTTTCATCTTTTCCTATCGTGGTCGAGGGTGAAAATGGAAATTGGAAGTGGAGCTTGTTTGATTATTGCATGTTTGCAATTGCTGAGCCGTGGAAAGTTTCGAACGTGATGGGGGTATATCAATGGGATCGAATATGGGGAAGGTGTTGAGTTGATTGTGCGATGTTAATTAGGGAAAGTTGAACGTATGGATTGCGTTTTGATTAAGATATGAACATTATTAAGCAGGGGATGTTACCCCGCATGCCGTGGTTGTGAGGTATCTGCGGACTTTCGCGATTTTATAAATGATACATGGAAATGGAAGAAAGTTAATGGTATAAATATTTATTGTTGTACATAGAAACAGGAGATTGTATGTTACAATGTTGCTTCAGTGGAACATTAATGCTTGGTCTAGTAAATTAAATTTCTCACTTTCATTCTTCGACCTCATCACTGAAATCATTTTTGTCTTTCATGTAAGGATTTAAAGTACTATCGGACTAGTATTATGCAGCATAATGTTTTGAATTAAATCACAACAGTACAGAATCATTCTACATACCACGTTCGCTGCTCGTCACGAGGTAGTTGCCGGTGACGCAGCAGCGCGTGATGGATATGTACATAGTTTTGTATGTATTTACAGTTAATGTAAACGGGCCTATTAGGCTTCGATAGTGAAGCTGTGTGTGAGGGCATTACACCAAGTACTATGTATTACGTATTACATATTCAGTGTTTAAAAAGTTCAATACATCTATGTACTTTAGAAACCATTTAAATACCGATTCAACCAATTCTGAAAATTGTGCATTACACGTAATTTTGTAAGCGGTGCACTAAATTATTTCCACTTCTGCATGTCTCCCATCAGTCGGGACAATGCTTCGGTAATATTTTCAGTTCGTGGCTGTGCCATTACGGGAGAACCATTCGAAAGGGTATCAGGGCTGATTAGAAATGCCAAGAATCTTCCTTGAATTTCATCGGTCGATTATTAACGCTCTTAAAAAGCGGTCTGATTTTTGGAACAATGGGAATCGCTTGATCAAGCGGATTAAAGCTCCAAACGCGAGGAGAACCGTGCCTTTCTGGCAATGATTAAATCTCACAGTCGAAAATCGACCGTTTTACTCCGTCTTACACCCGCGGAACGATTTATAATTGCGATTCGAAGAATTTGTTATTACTCGTTGGTAGCACGTTTGACTGGATATCGACGGCCCCCTTCGGTAATTAAAGGGCGTACGATTTGGAAACATTAAGATACACTTACATTTTGCAAGTGTTAATGTAAGAATATGACAATGATGTTAAGTGATCCCATTTGCGACAGAATACTTAATAGCTAAAATGCGTTATCAGTTTAATACGCTCATTGAATATTCAGAGTTTCATTTTTATAAAAAGCTTCAGGTATTAGAGCGTTTGCTTGTTGAAGGATTTAATCTGGAATTTTTCTTGTGATTTTCTCAGAGTACGATCAGGCACGTTTTGTGACGCATGAAATGACGGATAATATGAATAAAATGCGAAAAGAACTTAAGTATTCCGAGGAGAAATCAAAATATCGAAATGATCAGACGATTCTTCTGCTTAAAAAAAGAAAAGGGAATTATATATCCCAAAAGTTGTGTTCACTTTAATAAATAATTACTTTTGTCGAAAATTCAAAATGATTAAAAATTAAAAAGAAATGTTTCGACAAACCATACAAAATTTAAACCACCGTTCAACTTCTTAATGTGTCAGTGAAAAAGGAAATCTATGCAGGTTACAATTGTGAATGGAAACAAAGAGTGCGGTTTCATTTAGGAATTCGTGATTTTCGCAATCGCCCACAGATTCATTATCCAAAGTATTGAGGTCGTTGATGTTTGGCCAATGCACAATAAAAATAAGTTTAACAAACCGATCAAGCAGGAGGAACGCAGACGACATTGATTGTTGCATACCCGACAGTTTCATTAAACGTCGATAAAACCGCGTATAAATATGCTAGTAATATTGAGAAAAGTATTGATATCCAAATATTATTATTGTTTACTCCACCAAATATTTGCATTTAAAATAAAACGAATGTTCATACGAAGGAAATGAATATGTACGATTTATTTAAATTTCATAGTCAATATTTGTATTATTAAAGAAATGATGTAAAATAATTTCGAAAATGTTACTGAATTTGTTAATTATTTCAATTCGGAACTTCAACAAAAGTGATTGAAAAAGTTTATTTATTATTCAAATTTGTGATTCACGGTTCGTAGTCAGATAAGCGAGCTTGATATTCAATTTGCATTCTTTCAAAATGCAAAAAAACGATTGCTTTTCAAAATTCTTTAAATTGAAGAACGATTACACCAGCTATCTACTGTTCGACGGCTCATTTATGTCCCGAATACGGGGGGGAGAGCAGCGGAAAGAAAGATCGGTTCTGTACACGGTGAACGATTCGCAAGTAACTCCACTGTTTTATGCACGGGGCAGTTTGCAGCTCCATTCATCGTCAAGTTTTATTCGCTGTCGCGGTGCTGCGAAACTTTCCCAAGATTGAGGCAAGTTTTTTAATTTCCCACTGCAAATTTGTATAGGGTGTGGTCTCCCCTAGTTAAACCATCCTGAAACTTCTTAAAGCTATTGTAGAGCACAATCTTTATCCCATCCATTACCCCATCATCTGATTTTTTCTTCGAGGACTGTGTACTGCTATTTTCTTGCAAATTGCGATTTCACATTAGTTATATTATACTGCTTCTTTATTATATTTTGCATACATTATTATAATCTTGGAGTTTACTATTTTATTCCTATTTTTAGTTTACTATTTGTATATCTGAAGATAGCAGGTAAGTATGCCAAAACATTTACGACATATTATATATACAATTAGAAGATAGATAATCAGGCAGACAAGAAATCGGTTTTGGGGTTTCGCGGGACATATGAATACAGACTACAATAGAGATCCGGAGAGTAAATGTGTTAATTTACCAAAATGTATCTCACTGTTAGTGACTGCACAACAAAGCAAAGATTAATTCATTTTTTGTGGTAACGGTATACAAACTTCCTCGTCTATTTGGGGATCCTCTTCGGGGGATTAATATATTGTTGTTCATTAGACAAGCAACGAAAAGAGTAATGGAAATGCATGTTTTTTAAAAAGATATTACGCTTCATTTTTTTAATGAAGTGTTCAGTGGCGCAGTTGCCGTCAAGAAAACGAGGTATCTTTGGAGAAAATTTAATTAGCTTTTATGAGTGGTTGCACTCTATCTCTTTTATTCACTGTGATCTGTGGACGACGCGAGCCGCGCCTCGTTTGAATTTCTTCCTATACAAGCAAAACTGTGATAATGAACCGTGAACGAAAAGGCCATCTTTACGAAAAATTCCAGCGTCCTTTAGTTTCGAAGCGGCCAGATATTTCGTTAAATTACATACCACCGTAAAACGGTTTCGTTAATGAAACTTTTTGGTCCGACGAAAAATTCTGGTAAAAGAAAAACGTGAATGAGAGTTTCCAATAAAGTGGTCAATAAACCTTCATAAAAATCAAACCCTGCGAAAGCTATTAAATAAGAAAAGAAGAAAAATATGCCAGTGAATGTTGGATATTTACTAGTGATAGTAAATATAATATATTATGCTAGAGCAAAATTGTCTTAACGTTATTAGAAATGTCTTACTAACAGTGATAGTAAGAGAACCAGATGGGTCTGTAATTGGCGAGTCAAAAGGACCTAGATCCTAGGTTGTAAAATGAAACAGTACGCATTCGTAGGTATAAGTGGACCTCAGTTCTTTTGGGTGTTTTCGTTCAGTTCGAGAGAGCATTTCATAGAGAGAGGACATTCCTTCTGAGCTATTTTAAATACACTGATTAATAAACATATAACAGTTATTTTACTTAACACACCATATCCATTAGGGAATTTCATTTCGCATTCACTGTCCATTTGTACGAAGAATGCTTTTCCAAATTTTACATCAATTTTCCAAAACAGTGTTCACTCAATTCTATCGAATGGAAGCAGTCGTGTCCATTGCACTACTCGACATTCCGAATATGTAATACACGCTAACACAAGAAACAGTAAGACGTGTAAAGTTTATCAGGGTACAAGCTCACGCGTGATCTGCTACGTGGCCCTTCTTCGTGGCATCGTTGTTGCCTTTATCACCGATCAGTAATTTCCGTTCGGTGCAAGCGCGGCGGGAATGCGGCAAAAGGAATGCGGAATGCACATTTGGAGACATACTTGTTCCAAGACGATGCTTACGCTACACTACATTAACACGTGCTGCATGCATACCCGTATATTAAATTGTTGCATATGAAATGGCCGATTTCTCAAGCGTGCGAAATCTTTCAGAATCCAGTGGTTAAATGTACGTACCAGCAAATAGCGCGTACAGTACTCCATACTATACATACATATCAAGTAATAAATAAGAATGGTGGATTTACAATGTATTAATAATCCGTCATAAAAATTCCGTTCTTTTATGTTTTATTTCCAGCCCGTTTATTTAAGCGACGCAAGGGAATTCGTACCTTTTCTCTAGGCTAATATACACGCAATATACATATACACGTATACGTGGAAACTTGGTCCCTAAATTGGATTAAGCAGGCTCAGAAAACTTCTTTCTTGATCAAATATAAATTGCAAACAAATCGATTGATAATAACAAATACGATACCTACGCTCGAAGCAGACTAAACGTCATTTCGCAGGGGGCCTTCTTACTGAAACAATTATGCATGTATATTATCATAATGTATTACATACTTCCAGAAGAATGATTATGATTTTATTCGGCCCACTTCTACTCCAACGAGAATTTCGTCGAAATCGAATATTTTAATATTCAACACAGTGGACGACTCACGACTTTCTACTAAAAGCATCTGACTGTTCTGTTGCCCCGATAAGGACGAACTGCGGACATCCTCGGCGCGTACATGTTCATAAATTCGTCGGCGGCCTTTCACGGAAACGAACGATAACGAAATACGTATCACGTCTTCGGCCGAACCATTCACGGACTGATCATCGTCCAGCCTTTCCTTCGCAGAATTTTCGCACGAGTGAGCAACCATTGACCGGGTTGACTCGCCCTTGGCATGACGTGATCCGTGATGGTTGGGTCGCAGCGTTTCAGATTCCATTCATTTTTCGTTTTTCTCCTTGCAAAACCATTAGTCACTGTTTATACGTGATAAGCTGGGACATGTGTTTCGATTGAAAACTTGAACACCCCCGGTTGGTGAGTAGCAAAAGGAGATATCTGAGGTTCACGGCTGTGATTTTGAAACCGGTCGAAGGGTTGGCCAGATGCGGGTGGTTGTTTCGGAAGGGGAGCAAGATTTGTTGAATTCCCGTGCGCACCATTACTTAGAACAATAATAATAAGTTTGTTCTCTTTTTAAATTTTTATATTGGGTGAGATTTAGTTACTACTTGGGGAGGATATTGAAATTCGTTTCATAAATAAATTAGTAAGGGTTAAAAAGGAAGAGCAAGTCGTTGGAAGCCAACGATTCATTGAAACAGGAAAATTAGATTCTATAATATATTAGTATATAACATTGTGCAAGCTGTTATCGCCTATCACAAATTTCAGCTTTGCAACAAATTCCACGCGGTTACTCGCCGCATAGCGATCGACGTGCTCGTACTTTTAAAATGAAAAGTTTCTAATAATGCTGTTCTGTAATTTGTAAACTGCATTTTTTCTGGAGAGGTTAAAACGTTTTGCATATTTTCTTACCGCATATTCAGTTTAATATATTGGAAACTAAATTAGAAAAGTAAAAATATGAAAATAATTATTCTTTTTAATCTTTCAAGAATAGCTACTGCTTAGACTGATCATTGATCTCTGAGCTGAAGATGGTTTGTTATTAAAAAATTGTTGTTATGTGCTTAATGATATATTTATAATACTTTAATATGTACGTTCTTGAATTATCCTTTGTTTTACATTATTTGATTAATCGACTACAAAAATTACTATTCTCTCGATAATTGCGTTTTTATTTTTCTACCTATTCAGATATTTACAGCGGATGTACATATAACGTTTCGTGAATTAAAAATAACTGATGCGAAAACAAATAAAAAATTGAATCGCTTTGAATAATAATTGTCATATTTGCTTTCCGTCCCTGCGATTAAAAATCGCATTTAATTTTAAGGTAGACGCGAGGAATTTTGCGAGTTCTCTTCATTTGAATGTATACCACGTGTTACATCATAATATAACGAATATAAAGTCAATAGGAAACAAGCAGATAAATTTACCATTTAATTAGCGCAATATTAATGCACAGTTGTAGCGTCGAGAGCATGGATCATTTGCGTCTCACTGTTATTAATTTGTGTATACATAATTCCCATTTCCGTGAAAGCGCAAAACAAGGACAATCATTAGTGACTATTATCCGAAATGATTTTTTATAATATACATAATATAAAGTTTTGTTTTTTAAATGAATACAGCTCGGTCTTGAACAAATTCGGCAATGGCGGTTTTCTTCAGATCTTTGTAGCGGGACTACGTGACAAGTCGCGATACGAAATTATTGGTGTCACGATAAAATGGGACAGGGACGCGCGGAATACGGGTAATTGTATGTAAGAAGGGAAAACGCGCGTAGAATGCGAAATTCGTTCTTCAACCCTTGGAAAGAAGAATAGATTGTAGTTTTCTGCTGGTTACTATAGAAATTCGTTCCGCGGAATTGGAAAACGGTTTGTCACTTGTCGTTTCGCATGGCCCATGCGGTTTCCAGTTGTTCACGGCAAACTTAAACCGGGGAAAACTGATATCGCGAAATCTTTATCGACTTCCGTATCAATTTGACGAATGGTTAAGTCGTCCGGAATGGCTCGTTCAATTTATTTTGCACGGAATTATGAGACAGTCTTTCGATCACAAATATTCTCTCTATTTAAAGATCTGAAAACTCCAAGGAAGTTTTAACAATATAGAGATTAAGCTGTTTGGAAAGGAAATCGTGTTCCGAAATAACAGCGACAGAAGAAAAAAATTAAGTATATGTAATGAAAAATAGTAATGCGAAAAGAAACAGTTAAAATAAATAGATTGAGAATAATAGCGGCAGGAATTATATTTTACTTTTTGCATATATTGTGCATCAATTTTTCCTTTCATGCAATTCTTTGAACCAGATTTGCCAGCATTTCAGACAGACAGACACGTGAAATAAAGCAAATGAAATACGATTTTAATTGAATACGTGGAAAAAGAGAGGAGAAAAACGAAAATATCGCTCGATCGATGAAATTAGTTGTCCCGTTTGAACGGAAACCATTTTTGCTTCATTACTCTCATCCGTGGTCTCTTCAAAGCGTTGAAAACGTTTCAATCGATGTAACGAAACGAGAATCGTGCTGACTGAAGTGGTAAATCGGGATTAGCTGCGAAATTACGGAAACTTCAAAAGTTTCAACGGCGAAAATGATGTTCAGATGGCAAGAGCCTTTTAGACTTTATTAATATTATTACGCGTGTCAGAGTTAATCATTTTTTAATGCCCACGATTGACCAGGCTCTATAATTTTCCTTCTTTCGTCCTTGTTTCACTTCGCTGAAATTAAACTAATTTAGTTAACATTTCGTCCTTTGAAACGTTAGTCGCCCTTTAAAGTCAGGAAACGAACGTAAACGCGGGGAAGCTTATCACACGGTAGTTTTATTAGGTTGTTTCATGAAATATTCGTTAACCTTCGAAATTCCTGTGTCGTGTGTCGCCTTAGGAATGCAATTTCATCTACCCTGCTAGGGGCAGCGTTGTTGAACGTACCCAAAGAAAACGGGTAGGATGTGGATGGATTTAATGAGACAAGCTCTTGATTATCGGTGACAAGGTTGGAGGACATCACTTAATTTTATCAAAAATTCAACGACTGACGTGGAACCAATATTGTAGTATCAATTTTCCGAATAAAGGGAAAACGATACTACAATATTTTAGCCTCGGTCTTTATTGAAGGCTGCTTAATATGAACGTGATATTTTTTATCAACAGAAGAATTAAACGTGTATTACAGAAACCATGCCAAATGAAAATAGCATATTAAAAATGGGAGATTCGTTTAATATGATGCGTCAATGATTAGCCCACTTTTCTATCAATCAAATTGCAAAGAAATTTTGGATTATTCGTAATAAGTGGCAAACCTGATACGAGAATAAAAATTCAATTTTATTCGGTGTTTATACGTCAAAACTCACGTGTTCCACTGTGGGCTCATGTGTAACGAAGTCTGTGTAACACCGAGCGAGTCGACAGTACCGAATTATTATTTAGTTTCACGAGACACAGTTAACGCCCTCGACATTTGCCGAAACACATAAAATGTCTGCATCCACCAGAAGGTGTGAAGCGGCATAGCGTTTATTGTACCGTGCTCCCCTTAATTAAAAAATGTAATTAAATATAATGCAGCTGAATTTCTCCTCCTTCCTCGACATATAATCTTTATTTATTTTCTCTTTTTTTTAAGGAAAAATATCTAATTGTAAATCAACCTGGCCGGGTTAAGCACATCAATTGGATTAGCGTGCCTCAGCTAATTAGTCTAGCTAACTCTATAGAATGTATTGAATCGATGATCGTTCTCGTGCATATGTCAGCCGACTTGGTATGTACGTAGCAAAGCTTGCCATTAATTAAATGAATCGCGATTGCTTCGTACAATTTCTGCAGAGTGGCCAATAAATGCATTCTAACATGAGCATTTGTTATATAGCAGATCCTCTATCAATCAGCATAATCGGGTGGCCAATCAGTTAGTTAATGGAATAAATTGGAATCTGTGCAAACAAATCCAGAATGGTGACAATAAATTTAGCTTATTGAAACAGTAACTATATTTATATCCATACAATCTGCGTGTTCCTAAAAAATGATTGATTTGTAGCTAATTTTGAAGAGAGATAGCATCGATTAGATACAGGTAATTGTATCATCGTTCGCAAATAGATGAACGATGCCCGTTGTTATAATTGGAACGATATTTTCATTATCGCAGATAAAACCAATTAATTTTCGATGACATAACGAAGGTTTAATTACGGCACAGCTGCCCATCATTTTCACACATTACGCACCGATTCATTCTCCCGGGGCCATGAATTCGAGTCAGGAAATTTTGCCGGTTCTTAAATCGCTTCCGTGTATACCGTTTCCTGTGAAAATGAAATGGCACTCGTGCTTTACCCAACAGCGTAATTCGTTTCTGTGATAATTAATTGCGTGAAAATATGAGAACCGCCAGCCGTTTAAAATTGTATGAAACATAAGTGCAATAATTATGATGCACTGTTTCGAGCATAAGGTGACGTCCGATCAAGGATGGTAATCCAATGTGTACGCCCTTTGCGATTTAATGGAGGGATTGATTGAGTTCGGTGAATTCGTATTTCACTGGCTATAATTGGTTATGTTTGAGTTTTATTGATTGAGTTCGTCTACAGTGCTAACTGATAACACGCGTACTGAGTTCTAAGTCGTAATTAATAATAGAGTTGTGTAGCTGAGTTCTGAATGAGTTCTTACGTGGTAACTTCTCGTTCTGGGTTGTAAGTGGTAATTATAATAGAGTTGTGTAGCTAAGTTCTGCCTGAGTTCTTAGACGGCGATTAATACTAGAGTGGTGTAGCCGAGTTCTGACTGATTGTGAGTTCTTAGGTGATAATTTTCGTTCTGAGTTCTAAGTAGTAATTAAAAAATATGCGCTGGCCAATGTGTTTTAAAGGCTTGCGTTCCCCCTTCCATTACACCCTTAGCGCGATGTGTCTCTGGAAGGGGAACAGGCCCAGCCCTGTGTGGGGGTGCACCGCGAGCTGTTGGAAAGGCCCAGAGGGTTGACGCGAGGCCGCCAGATGTGCCTTCGTATGACCGCTCAGAGTTCCCGAGTTTTATGACAGGGTAAAAAGAGAAAGCTCTGTGTCGCGGCTATAATTCTGTTTAAAGTGTATTATAAATCGGTGCCATAAGAGGGCTGGCAGCCAGACGTTTAAAACGTTAGAAATATTCCGAAAAAATAGCATTAGCTTGACCGTGTCATAAATCCGATTTAGCCGAACCCTCTGGATTCGCATTGTACCTCTCAACATGCACTGTGAACGTTCTTGACTTATACAGAGCGTTCGAAAAAAACCATTCAATATTTATATGGTACATATAGGACACACAGTGCTGAGTAAAAAAGCCTCAGCAAACATAGGTCGAAAGGTCAACCGTTTCCTAGATATAAACCATTTTTGTTTGCTAGCATCATGATTGACTTACTACTGGCTCTCCGATATTTACAGAAGATTTTCCACGTGTGCTCCTTCCATTTCTATACACGCCTGGCATCTTCTTCTTGCAGAGTCGCGAACTCTCTCGAAATTCCACATCTCTGTCGAATTATTTGACAAGCATAGTGGATTCGGTTGCGTAATTATTCTAACAAAGGAAGGTTGGGCAACCCAAAGATTCAGAAACGTATGAAACTTTGCATACAAGTAAAGTATGTCATCCGTAATGCAACCATATTTCCCGTTCGCGCCATAATTCGGTTTTGCGGAGTGAAAACAACCCTCGAAAAAAATTCAGAATGTTCTTTTTCGTGAAATATTTCAAGAACGCTGAGAGATATTTAACAAAAAATCAGTAGCTGATTTAATTAAGAGTGCTGTGGACTACGAATTTGAAGTAGACCACGATTGGGGCCTTGATTTTGATAATAATCCTTCAGAACCTCACGATGTGTGTGTTACCGCTAGATTCATGGACAGGACATTCATTGCCCTCGAGAGTTACAAAACCTCATCCCAAATAACAAACAAATACAAATTTTAAGTATACCAACCAAAAAAAACAACTGATTTGATGCAACCTTCAGATGTATTTACATTTCGTATATTGAAAACTTTTGTTCGAAGTTTTTCTGACGTCGTCTTATTGTACGAGTATGAGGTGGATCTTCATTTGCGTAATAATATAATAAAATTACGGCCATTAACGCATAATCAGCTTTTGTCCCCTAAATTAAAAAATTTATTCAAATACGCTTGGTATAAAAGTGGCTACCGCGATGAACGGCCAGATAAGTTTCATAACCCGGTCACTTACTGCTATTTTTAAGAGGAAAGAACTACTCCGCTATGTAATGTACATATGCGGCCAGCCTGCATTTGTACATTGTGCATGGTGCGAAAAATATTTGTGCTTTAAACACTTTTTCGAAGAATAACATTATTGTAACACTTACGTAGTGTAAATATAAGGGGTTAACATAACTGGGATCCAGTTTATGCAGTGTTTGTATGATTTTCATTACAGGAATTTTAATACGTACAGAACAATTTGTAAATGGATAATTAAACATAAACGTTGCTGCCAATCCGAATGCTTGTACGCATAATAAATTATGTACACAATTTATTACAATTAGTATAATTTAATTGTTTTAAATAATTTGAATGAGTTACCGCAGCTCCGCAACAGCTCGCGATCAGCGTTGTATGCTACACCCTTCGATTTCGTGTGTTCAAAAATTTTGTTCTATCTATTCATTTATATGCTTGTAAAGAGCTCTTCGAAGGCTATCTCTCTATTTAACAGCAAAAAAAGAAGACTTCCTTAAATCAGGGGTGGTGAGGGTACATTTTGAAAAAAAACAAGAGGGTTGAACATTTCTCGAATCTGTATTATAGAGCATAAAGACCCATTCACCTTTAATTTAACTTTTTTCCTGTATCTTAAACAGTTTCTTAATTATTCACGACAATATTAAAAGTCATGATTTCTTTGTAGGGGTGTTTTCACCACCAGGACCGTTTTTTAGCAGAAAACAGAAATTATTCCGTTGTTAGCATAACATGAACTACATTTGTGCATAATTTCAAATTTTTCTGAATTCTCGAGTTGTCGAACTACCCTTGTAAGTACAGTCTGTCCTATATACCATATAAATATTGAATGGTTTTTTTCGAACACCCTGTGTATGTGCGAAACAATTGGTTTTTCATTTGATTTACAGCTGCAGTTTTAATACAACTTATATTCGTTATTTCAATCTTCAATCGTTTGACCTTTTCCATTTTTTCATTTTTCTATTGTTTATAATTCAAATAAATTATTCTTTTAGATTATCCAACTTAGAGACTTCCTTACATTTGTATTTCCGTTATTTTTCGTAATTTATTTAGTCTTTAAGTTTTTCTTTTTTTTTTTATTGAGATTGACCCACAATTTTTTATTTTTCATTTTTTTTTTTTGTTTTAGTTAAACCGTGGGCAAATTGACGAATAAGCTGAAAATACACGCGTAAGACGTAAGGATTTTCTTTTCTGATCTTTTTGTGCGAAGGACATAAATCTTATTTTCCAAGATACTCTGGGAATATTTTAGGATAAATCGTTCGTGCGATGCGAAGCGCAAAATGAGTTTTGAGTGGCGCATTGTGGATTTGATACTGTGATTTTATGCTAGACCGATTTACATGCAAAATGAACACACGCATGCGTGTCCTGCTTATTCGTAAACTATATTGAAGTACGACGACGTGTGAATTTTTGTAGAAAATTTAAAGCAATTTTAGTAATTTGTAACATTGTTACATTCGAACTGCGTAATTTTCTAGTTCTGTGTTTGAAAAGGAATATGGTTTACGGACAGTATAAGAATTTCCATGCACCGTTTGGTGCTCCACAACTTTTGTTATTAGAGTAGACCGTCGTTTATCCGCACCTCGTTCATATGAACAAGTTAATGCTCAGGGTCTGTTATACGAACTCGTAGGAGATTAAGGAGAAGCGGTTGCCTAGAAACGGCATAATCAACTTCAGTTTTTCGCATGCTACCTTATATTATTCGGACTAATAAGAACAGCTGGTGGGGATAGGTAGTGAACCTCTATTATCGGAACTGCTCGGTTATCCGAACTGCCTTGTCCCCCAACATGTTCGGATAAATCAGGTTCGACTGTATTGTACAATGTTTTATTATCTTCAAATAGATAAGAAATTTGTATTCTAGATAGAAAAATATTTATACTTTTGCAAATCAATTTCATTCTGCACGGTGGTATAATTGTTTACTACTGACTCGACAAATTCACCAACTGAAGAGAGCAATTCCATGTAGATTAAATTGTTTAAATGCTTCGGTGTTTCGAAACAATCAATTCGTATAATCGAATAAAATAGATTTAATTGAACGGGAGATTAAAGTGTGGCTGAATAACATGAACAAGCAGGCACGAGGTGATTTCTTATGAAAAAATAAGAACAAAATACGTATGAGATTCAATTTGTTCATTTAAGGCTTAGTGCTTGAAAAATTCGAGTTTGAAAATCCGATGCGTACGTATGCTGTTACAGCTAATGGTAAGTTACGGTTCATCGAGCAGCGCATAATTAACGCGTATCGTGTTTGTAAGCAATGTCTACACACCATTTCAAAGTTACTGAGTTCAAGAAAAAATACACAGAAGAGTTTTAAGGAACGACATTTTACTTTATCAATTAGGTACAAAATATCTGAGACTAATTGCCTCCCTTCCGTGTTCATAGCTGTGCAAACTCGATGTACCCGAAAACTAAGCCTTAAATGAAAAAATTTTGTTCTTATTTTTTCATAAAGAATCACCTCGGGTCCGCTGGTACATATTATCCGGCCGCATCCTGTATAGAGTACGCTTGAAGGTAATTTGGTGCATTTGCAACGGAAATATATAATTCTCAATGTATACGTTACATATTTAAAATAATTTTATTGAACTATTACTATTCCCGAGATAATTAAACAATAAAGTTGCCGTGTCGCCGATAATAACGTTATCCGATTGTGTACCTCGTCACGGGGTACATTCAGCCGCTATAGGATCATAGGAGTTGTTAATAATAAAACGTAATTAATTTCTTTTATTGATCAATTACTCAACCTATTTTATAAAGTAAAAATTACAAATTACATAAAGTATGTACGTAGTTGAACATTAATATCGCTTTTTATAATCTGTCGGCAACGTAGTCAGTGACATGGAAATGGTACAGGGGCCCTAGAACCGCCACCACTGACGAGATATATGAATAGACAAGTCATCTTATGGACTTTCATGGCCCAACGTGACTGTCATACCGACTCAGAAATCCCACGCTGATTCGAGCGTCCTCTGCTCATGAACAGTGGTCACTTGAAGAACTATTATTTACTGAAGTAGTGGGGGCAGGACTCATGCGACTGTGTGAATATATGTGAAATGTTTAGGGGGAATCAGGAAAGCTATTTCTCGGTCAACGTTTCGGTAGAAAAATTGAGCTACGTTGCCTGGTCGCGAGATGCACTTCTGTTTGGCTCGAGTTGAGTCGAAATCACATCAGGGCGATGAATTACGTGTGTCGCGTATAGCGCACTTTTTTAAAATATTTATTTTCTAGTCCAAAAATCAATTGTTTTAAACATCTTGAATATGCTACATTTCAAATAAGGTGTTTCAGATACCCCGCTTAACATTAACACACCTTTACATATAATTGCCACAAAATATTTAGTAATATAAGAAAAATAAAGTAATAATAATTTTCTGGAAAAAATGTAATTAATTGTAGTACATGTTTTGTAATGTATTTTATTTTTATTCTAAATCGTAATATTTTAATACAATGCAATGTACTTTTACAGAATTAAATAGATTTTTTTATAAAAGTGAATTTGTAACACTTTGCTCATAAAATAAAAATTTGAGGATCTTTCTTCAGTTTCTTATTTTCCTTTTTTTCTCAGTTGCAAATAATCACGATAGTTGACTTCCAGCTAGGTGAACACCAAACCTGCGAATAAGTAGCTAAACCTAACCCAACCGACAATGCGCGACTAAACTCGACGACTACAATGTTGTCAATATCGCGGAGACCTTCGAACATCATGGATGTCGAATGCATTCTTATGTTTATGAAGATACAGTAAAATCTCGAGTAGTGCACTTCGCTCGGAACCGAATGCAAACAATAATCGTTTGCAGACACGTTTATCGCAGGAATTGCCTTATATTAGTAAATGAGTTACTTCGTTTTTTGTTTTTTTTTAATTAAAGTTTAACGTGGCATCGACACCAGGGTCATTAGCACTTCGTTATTGTTATTAGTTGAATATAAATAAGAAATTGCGTCTTTCATTAACGATAAAATTGCTCCAAGGAAAAAGATAATTAAAGAATTTGTCTAGTAACTATACAATTAACAATTGTAGTATACAATTATCGTCACTATCTTTTTCATTGTGGCAACTTTATTGTTTGAGTGTTAAAAAAATATACATCTCTTAGCCCAATTTTTTTTTGCCATTTATCAGAAAATAATGGAGAGTATAACTTTAAAAATTATTTCATTTATTGATAGTACAATTGAAATAAGAAAACTTGTTATCATGTGTTTCTTTAATTAAAAGATTTTTAATTAACATTAAATGTTTCATATCCTCTGTTGCCTTTCATTACGGCAAAGAACAAAAGAATTCTGTAAAATTATTTAATTTTCGCATCGTTTTCTATAATCTGTGGGTAACGTTGCGAGTGACACGGAAATGGTAATGGGTCCCCGGGACCCAGAAATCGTGGCCGAAAAGATCCATTGGATGAGTTGTCCATTCCTATATCTCGTCAGTGCCGCCACACCAGCGTAAAAAGGACGTGGCGCCATCTCGTATTTGCGGCTTTCCGGGAAATTTACCGCTCCCTCGAAATCAGCTTTCTGGATTACATCGTTAATTTGAACAATTGCCTTTTTCTCGGCTTGCAATCAGTATTTCTCACCCGGACTGATCTCAAATTAAAGCTGCGAACCATAGCTATCTTGTCCAACAGATTTAAGAATGGAAGTTGTGGTTTAAAAGTTACAAACAATTAAAGAATCGGCAAAAATGCACTTTGGCTCACTTCAATTGTCTCGGCTTGATTATTTGTTAATGTATGAGATCTCAAATGAACGGGAATGGAATAAGCTACTTAGAAAAAAGTGCCAAGTATAGTGTCCCGTTGCTACATCCACCTGGCAGTAATGCTAATTTTAATTGTTTTTGATTCACGTGGAATAATGTTTACACCTATTGGAGATGGTAGCTTATACTTCTAGCTTTAATTTATGTCTTCTGATCATTGATGTAGCACGCCGGCAAGTCGAAGTAATCGCATTGGTTTATAATTTCTTTAAACAAATTCAATTATCTCGCGTTCTACTGGGCCGACTTTGAGCAACGACGTCTCAAATTAAAGCTCTCGATACAATAAGGAACAATCTGTTTCACTTTCAGAACAGCTCTCGTCAATGGTGGCTGTGAAATTCTGATAAAAAGCAAGCAGTGCAGGTAGCATTCGTAAATCGTTACTTCCGTTTTAAGCATTCGATCATTAATCTACCGCCCCCGGAAGTCGAGATAATTGCAATGACTCGGTGTGCATTTTCGCCGATTGTTTAATCGTTTATATATTTTAAACCAGAAATGCCGTATTTTTTAACGATGGTAAATATAGCTATGGAGTGTAGCTTCAATTTGAGACCAGTCTGGTTAAAAAAAATACCCACTACAAGCCGAGAAAAACGCAATTGTATAACTTAATGAAGCAATCCAGAAAGTTGGTTTGGAAGGTGCAGAAAGCTGCCCGAGGTGCGGCAAACGCGAGATGGCGCCACGTACTATATTTCACGGTTTGTGGGACTGTAGACCGCCAATCCATTTCCATGTCACTCACTACGTTATGAACAAATTATAGAAAGCGATATTAACGCTCATCTACGTACTTTTTAAATATTTTTATAAAATTTCATTTCTATAAAATCTTATTTTTATAAAATAGATTGAATAAATGTTCAATAAATGAATTAACTATTTTTTATTATTAACAATTCCTATGATCCTACAGTAGCAGAATGTACGGATAACGCTATTACCGGCGCGGCGGTACGGCAGCTTTGTTGTTTTATTATCCCGGGAATGGCTTATTTAAAAGACACGAATATGTAGTGTTTTGAAAATGATGCATTGACACCTATAAGAATGCTAATAAAAAGTAGAGTCCCATTTGAAAACTTAAACTTGACGTTTATAGGGCATTTCAGGGTCATCTGTAGGTCATGTAAATATAAGCATGATATGTGCCCCCTGACATGCTACAACATTTGTCCGAATCATTCTTTCGTATCTTTTATTGTTCAAGATATTTTACTGCTCTCAGTTAAACCGGACACACTGTATAATGGAATACTATAACTATTTAGAACCCATATTAAATGAAACGGAAGCAATAATGGAACAATCGGAAATGGGGTGATTTTGGTACTAAAGCTAATGTCATAGAATTACTTTTCACTGCATGTGACTTCAACTGAAAATCGATTTGATGGAATTTTGGAAAATACAGGAAAACGATCTTAATTCTATTACAATAATCACTAACCACACATGACAAAATTAAAGAATCAATCCTTCGCTACAAGTAGAAGCTTACGCACATTTAATATCGCATAAAAGTGACCAAAAAATTTTCATCCATCTCTAAATCTGTCTAATTATCAATATTCAACCCGGAAAAATTTCTTCATCTAGGTAAATACCGCAATTCAATTTACAGGTAACGTGTCAGGATGAAGAGAGTGCCCAGCGAATACCTAAAACAGTTTTCCTCGCCCTGTTGCGCCATCCGGAAATCAGTTCGAACTTGGCCGCCTACTCCAGAACAGCAAGATTGACGCCAGATGCAAAAGGTCACAACGACATGTCACATTTGAGGTCCTTGACCGACGACGGCGAAGAGACAGAGATTTGCGTTCCTGGTCGCGTTTACTCGCAACTTTTGAAGGAACCAGTTGCTCGTGGCGATCCATCGATTGTCAGCGTCATCCTGAATGGAAGGGCACAGAAGTTACCTGACTTTCTGGGACGTATGCTGGACGATGGCGACGACCTGACCGCGGGAGAACTTCAGCCTGAATATCAGAAAAGGAGTATCTCAACGTTGGCCAAGAACGACGATTTACCGACTAGTATCCGCGATCGTACTGACGGGAATGAGGACGACGAAGAGAAGAGATCTGCCATGCCAAGGTACACAATTACATTTCTCTCACTTTTTATTTCATTGCTTATGTAGTAATATCGATTTTCTAATCTAGCTTAAATGCGTCAATAATATGTTCATATTGAAATTCGTATAGCAGTACAGTAAATCCAAAATTAAATAAAATTAAATAAATAAAAAGAGTGGTGTGGGGAAAACACGTGTTTCCAACCCCGCTACACGAACTACAGAGCTCGATTGCCTCGATTGCCTGATGTGTATACAGTATATCATATATTGTTATCATGTGCTGTTGGCCAACGTGGAAATGGTTTGAGACAGTGTCCGTAGAACGGACCCCAGGCAACGGATCGAGGCAGCCGAATTTAAATGCCAGCGTATCGGTGTGAATACACAAATGCAGAACGATGTTACAATGAAAACGGCGGTGTAACTTTTTTATTTCAAACTTCTTTTGCATTAAATTTTCTTGCACATGTTGTCGAGATTTTCCCGATTAAAATGAAACCAAATATAATATAAGTTGAATCGTATTACATTAACCCGTAGTCTTCTCATCTGTTCGCATGGGATCCTGCAACTGCGAATCGCAAACGATCCTGCCGATCGGCGGCATCAATCCGCAGTTCCCATTCCATTTTTTTCGATACATTCTGGCCTCACTATACATGATTTATAAATCCGTATTAGCGCGCCCGTAAATCATTGCAAAGTATCAAGGGGACGAAATCAATGGGGTAATTTTTCAACCCTTCTTCCCATACAGCGAGCAATCCGACTACTTCATCCCCAATGGCCGCGCAGATCTCGAAGCCATTGCAGAACGTTTCTCAATGGACAAACGAAACGTGGGCAGTCTGGCGCGAGATTTCGCCCTGCCACCCGGCAGACGAAACATAGCGTCCCTGATTCGCGAGTACGATCAAAGCACGAGCAACAGGGGCCGCGTGTTACCGCCTGCCGGAAAGAGGAACGTGGCTTCCTTGGCCAGGACGTTTACTCTACCTCAGAGCGGGAAGAGAAACGTGGCATCGGTAGCCAGAGAATATGGACTGCCTTATGGCAAACGGTACCTGGGTTCCTTGGCCAGAACAGGTGATTTACCTGCCCGTGATCAGAGAAGCGTCTCTTCTCTGGCTAGAAATTCGGTTTGGCCTGTGTCGTTGAAGAGAGGAAGTTCTTTGCCCGGAAGCGTGATCTTGCGGACCCTTTCTCGTAACGGGAAGTCGTTGTACGGGAATTTGGACGCGTGGAGGAATCTGCTGGCCCTCCAGGAGTTGGCTGATTTGGAACAGAGCCAGAAGAATGATTACGAGTCTGTCGAAGGGAAGTCGAGGGACCCTTTGGCGAACGTTGACACGAAGTATAGCAGACAAAAGAAACAGATAAGATTTTCCGACGAATATCCGTTACCTGTGATGCAGAACTCGAATGTGTTCGATTATGAGGAGCTGATGGAGACGCTTAGGGAGCAGTATCCGAACGCGGAGAAGAGGTTCATGGGTGAGTGAGAATTTTTTGTTTCTTTTCTTAACGGAGTGGTAGGAAGTTTGGGAACCTTTTGTTGGGTATTATTCATTGGAAGAAAAACAGCCAAGGCATTCCCCACCATCTATTCATCCTGATCACTCTCGTAGTCTGATATAAGATAACTTCAACCTGTTTGTACGAAATCGTTTCATGTCCCCGAATCAGTGAACGTGTCAACCACGTAGCTGACTCGAAAAATCATTGATCGAGGGTAAATTCAGCGCTGTCTGTGAATGTTAGAAACAGGTTCTGCACCGGAGATGCAGCCGCAGGTAGACCAGTTCGGCTACCCGGAAACGTTTCAAACGAGTAAAAGACACATAGCGGCCCTGGCACGTCTCGGTTGGCTTCCATCAGTGAGAGCAGCGCGATTTTCACGATCGCCTCGCTATCTGATTGGCAGGTCAGGCCATTAGGTTCTCACCTGCTTCATCCTTCTCTCTGCGACCCCTTTATGTGTATCTATCTTTCTTTTTTCTCCTCCACTCTTTGTGCTGCCCATCATCCTCCTTTCATCGCAAGAGAAAAACAAGAAAGAAAGAAAAGAAACGAAAATATAGTGGAACCATAGATGGATCGTCAGAAAACTTTCGTCGAGAACGGAGAATTTCGAGTAATCGGAGTGAAACCATCCTCCAGTTCGCCATTTTAAGACAAACGTTCACCAAAATGACACCCGCTGCTCTACTTCTACTTCTTCTTCTTCTTCTTCTTCTTCTTTTTCTACGTGGATCGTTCACGGTAGTTAGCAACATATGTGTCACAATGTAATGAATCTGCGGTTAGGCGTTAAGATCGATTTTAGTGCGCTAATGTTATAGATGTTTTAGATTGGCTGAGTTACAGGGGTAGTTCTAGCAAGAATGTCCATAGGTAGTCCTAGAAAATAGTTTTACAGATGTTCAATTTATTAGTGTTGTTGTACTTATACGATGGCTAGTTTTACAGGGTTGTCTGGCTGAAGTTATTGTTGTAATTGTGTTTCCTTTTTGCCTTTTAAAATCTAGTCAAAGGGGACGCGTGAGTATGGTACATTTGATAATTGTAAATTGTAATTGATGTATTCGTTTCGATGGAAACGAGGAAAACTATATGTTCCTTGATATTTATGTAAAGTTCAGGACTTTATCCACTTTGTGTATCTGAGGAAGATAATATGCTACTCGTTATTTTCTATTGCTACATTTAACATTTTCTTCTTTACATATATTTGATGGGATTGCCGTGCATAGTTTTTTTTTAATTCAGGCAGGCAATGTTTTATTGGGTATAAAAGGAACTGCTTGGTGTATAATAATTTTGTAAGCTTCAATAAATTTTATAATATTAATTGTATTAGAGTTAGGGAATACTCAAGATTATACACAGATAAACAGTTTTGCGTTGCGAAAGATCAATTTTAAAATTAAAACATTGCGCCGCCGTTAAATGTTAAGTAGCTAAGTGTTAAATATTAGATACATGTGGTGATGTCAGAATTCTACATTTATGGGGACAACTTTTCTGCTAAATAGACATTCTCGATGTTTCATACGCCTATATCTTCAAAATTCTGTATGCAATAATTGTTCTGATTTATAGGAAACACAAATTATCATGCAAACACGGCAGTAGAATAGTACTGTGTTCATTCCTCTTCACATATATGGCAGTATATATGTTTAGCGATATCAATGTTTAGGCGTTGCTGTAGCGTAATAATGATAATGATACGCTGATTATATTAACACTGGAACTACCAAAAATCGTCGCAAACTGGAGGATATATTTATTCGTGATCTGATACGCGTGTGAATTATATATTTTAGGGAGAATCCCGCAGATGGGACCCCGACCGACTACTCCTCCAACTCGTCAACAAGGTCGCTAAAGCCGAACATCAACCCACGGACACACTATATTCAAGCCTGGCACGGGAATTGTCGAAACGGCTGCAGAATGTTTCTCTCCTTACCGACTACGAATAACTATTATCATCGAAAACTTCCTAGCTCGTTGCGATTCAAATCTTTTTAAACAATTCTGACCGTAATAAGAAACACTATTCTCCTAACTATTTTACTACAAAGTGAATATCTAAAAATTAGTATTATCGATGCTTTTGCTCGGGCATCTCTGCGGTTGAATTGTTATCGTAACAGGCTTGCTCTGAAGAATTGATTTTGCCTCTTGCCAACAATCGATACGAAGTTATGTATTTGAAAATCAATGCTAGCGTTTTCTATTTTATGTTACCTGTAGAAGGCAAGAAAGCTGTTCGATACGCTGTGTGAACGAAGTGCTTATTTCTTTAAAAAAAAGATGATCGAATATAAAGGAAAAAGCTGGTGAAAATTGAAAATATTTACGAGACTTGAACGAAGGAAATGAAATTTGAGAATTACTTGAGGCCAAGTTGGTACTTGTAATTGGTACTATGTCTTATAATTAGAGCGCGCAATGTTTAAAAAGCTTTTGGTGTTTTCGCATTTGTGAAAAGCTTAACTCGTAACGTAGAGTCGTAGAACGTCGATTAACTCTAATGTTATTAATTACAAAAGGATCTATGTTACTAAATTTTCGTCGCTAGTGTCTTGGAGATTTTATAAGGTGAATTATTTACGCTTTCTATCGATATACAATCTAACACATACTATTTTATATATATATATGTAAACGTAACGAGTTTATACTACATTTAGTTTACTAACTTAATATCTTAATATCTTAAGCGTACACTTAAGGGAAAATGGCAGTAAACGCGAGATTCATTAACTAATACTGAGCGACGTTTTATTTTAAGGTATTATCATATTGATTCGAAACTCAGATTTCAATAATTAATTAGAAATAAAAAAAATAAAGTAAATTTTATTGCGAAATGTCGCGCGAACAGTATTAACTTGATCTCGAGCTTTGACTTTGATGTTAATTTTTCGATTCTTTTAACTTGAATTAAACACGCGAAGCCCTTCGAACCGTCTCGCGCGAGCTCTATTAACATTAAGAAACTACACGGAAACCAATATTCTCTGTACTTAATATAAATAGACTATAACCGACGACAATAACATCGTATTAAGGACAATAATGTTAATAATTCTGCAACAACGTTCGAACGTGTCTTGGCAAAATAGAAAAAATGAAGAACAGTAAACATCTGTTTTGCAGTGTCAAACGTATTTCGAACGGTTGGAACAATTTCTACGTGCACTTCTCGGTTTCAATTACGTGTCAGTAAAAAAAAAAAAAAAACAATTCCTTTCGACAAGATCAACCTGTGTAGTCTTAATTTCTATTAACACAGTTTGTTTACTTTGGTAAAAAGTAATAATAATTCGACGTTACTTTCGCCTTGCAAGTACAGATGTATTCGTACCGCGAGAAGGAAAATGAATTCCCAGATAGGATCATTCGATAGCCTGAAACATTTCTGTATCCGAGATTAAGGGAATCATTCTTTCGATCGAGAGATGTTCGCTGAAACGACGGTCGTGCGAGCGAAACATTCGATGAGATTTCTGCGAACCGTGTTTCGAGATACGAACAGACGTAGTTATTACGATTGTTGTAGGACAAAGAAAAAGCGACGAGGAGCCGTGGAGCGAACTTCGACGTATAGCTGTAGTCGGTGTAAGTCTTCTAGTGCTCAGGGCGTGCAGGCCCGATAGTAATAAACGCGAAACTCAGCTTTCTTTTGTCCATGATACATGTTTCAGTACTAATAGATAGATCATTGTGTAATACCTGTACGTTAACGTGTATGGACCGCACGTTCAGAAAGGATTTCTTGCAAATTCGAGTCGATCGATATGATAGATTTTCTCACCGATTCGATCGTCTTTGTATTTCACAGGGGTGTACCTATGTGTTTGGCTAGACAATAACGATTATACGAGATGACAATAAAGCGATAATAATAAATGGTGAAATAAAAAACCTTGTTTTGTCATATCATCACTTTCAGGCTGCTTATTCGATACTTTCCCTGTAGTTTGTAGAGATTAAATTTCAGAAATGTTCCTAGTTTTACACAGAAAGTAGAATGGGAGGGTTATCATTGAAAATACATTTAATAGAAGTCAATAAAATATTTTCTTTGTACACCTATAAAAAATATCTCCTTACATTAGTCTTATGTGTAATATAAAAAATATAATAAATATTTACATTAGTTTATTTACAAAAATAGGCAATTTAGTGACGATCTTGTTTTCTATACAAGCATTAACTTCCTATTAATTTAATAATCTTCTTCTACTTAATTAATGAGCAATTGCATCCTTCCACCTACGAATTTCTAATCTCATTTGCGTCGTACTCCCTTACCAATTTACACAAATAACACGTTCGTTATAAAAGTGTGGAAAATTACGTCGACATTAAATACAAAATATTGATCCACTAAATAAACGAATGAATAATTTAATAAGCAATGTCCCTCTACAGCTCTTCAGCAGTGTTATTTTTATTATCACTAAAGGAATTCCCTGAAGTCAGTGTAATGGAGAGATACGTATGATGAAAGATGAAGAATCCAGGAATAGTCCGGGAGAAACGAATTCATCGCGCGGCAACGTACCATCGATCGATCGTTACCGACTTCCACTAATGCCCGTGCAATCATCGTCCGTTAAAATATGCCGCCCACGCTTCGATGATAGTTCAGTTGAGCGTGTTGGGAATAATCGTAGCCCTGATCGTACCAATCCGCCGCCGATGCAGAATTTCCGGTACCAGAGGACGGTGTAGCAGCATGACTCGCGTGCGAGGAATGCTGATGACTCGGATGACTCGACGTGTATTCACTTTGGAAGTGATTGAACTGTCCCCAGCCGAGTTGGGCCCTGGACCAGTCTGTGCTTCCTGTAATTGGGTCATCGACATTTGCACATTATTACCCCCCGACAAATGAACGTCGTATATGCATAATACTGCGCGACGCAAGATGAGAATACGTAAAAAAAACATAGCTTCAAATGAGAAAGGAAATATCGAAATATCGCTAAACAACGGCCAATTATGAACTCTTTATTAAGTAAACCTATAACAAGAGGAAACGTTCGAATAAATAAAACAACTCACCTGGATTATGGGAGAGTGTTACTGGTGCCCCATGAGCCGCCGGAGGATGAATCGTGGGTACCTGTCCGATTTGCATTGCGTGTCCCTGCAAGGAGCTCAGGTGTCCGGTAATCGACACTGCGTGCCCTGGATGGGTACTGCTGATCGTTGAAGGCACCTGGGATATAGACGTTGTGCTTGTCATTTGTGCAGCGGTACCGGGCACCTGGTGAACACCAGCACTGGGCTGTGGCAGTGTTGTTGGACTGTGGTGCAACGTGGTTGGTACCTGAGGTATTCCGCTTGGCATTTGAGGTACCTGAGGTATCTGTCCGAGCTCGTGGCCTGCATATTGGCAGGGGGTTAATGGTAAGCCTGCTACCGAGTGAGCAATGCTGCCGGCGTGTTTCCGTAGGCGTGCTCTGCGATTGCTGAACCACACCTGAAACAGGTCACAATGTTTTCGTTGGAGTATCGAGCGCTGAAAGGATGATTCTGAATGGAGGGGGAACAAAAAATATTGTAGGCTTTTCTTAAATACAGGTAACCCTCCTATAACACGGTAGATAGGTTCGTAGAAAATGCCGTGTTAGGGGGGGCAACTCATGTAACTGGTCCAAAAAATCGTTTTTCTTTTTCATATATCAACAGTTTTGTTTATGTTTAGCATACTATTCACAAAGTGTTATAGTGAAATCAATCTTTTTAAACGCGTAACAAGTAGCTACTACCGTACCGTGCGCTCGCAGCTATGCGCGCATACAGTTGGAACACGCAGTCCGTTTGCGACGCTATATTTTCTCAAAACGACTTTCTTTAATTCGTCGTGCAATGTAGCGAAACAACTAATGGACCAATTGACTTGAATCAAAGTGGATTTTGAAGATGAATAAATTCTCTTCTAGTTATACCTAATTATGAATGAAAAAAAATCCATTTCTTGTTCCAAGCTCTGTATTTTTGATCAGCTACGCGAAATTTTTTGCAAATGTAGGTATAACTAAAGCGTGATTCCATGAACAAAATGAAAATACATCATTTTTTGTTCTAAGTCAATTCTACGAAGCTCTGCGCTACACGAAATGAAACAACTTTTCCGCTAAAGCGTTCAAGCTGCCTGAAGATATTTTTAAAACAAATTATTTTTTTTACTGCAAACAATTTTTTATTATCGTAAATGTTAAATGAAGTACTAAACAAAATTTCAAGTAGATTCGTTAATTTTTGCTCTTTAAAAAAAATGATAAAGAGACACCTCATTTCTCAATTAGAAGCATGAAATTTAGCAAACATTTAAAGATTTTTTTACGGAATACCAATTGTTCAACCTTTTTGTAACTTAGAGGCTTATTTATTATATATTTAAGTTTCTACAAAATATTTTTGTTTCTTGAAAAAATTTAAGAATGGCGGAGTTTCGGGACATTTTTCCGGGCAGGTCGCGGCGTGAGTCCCAAAACCGCGGGAACTGTAGCGACGCATCGTTCATCCGAATTATATGAAATTAATTTTTCGTTTGTCTTCCGCAGTAATTTTGCAATAAAAAAAGTACTTTGTTTTAACGATTTTCGAAATCAGTTTAGTTTAAATAGAAGGTAATAGTATAATAAACATCTGTGCCAAGTTTGAATGAAATCGGTTAAATAGCTTTTGAGCTATCTTTCCCGGCAATTTGAAAAGTACAGGTTTCGGGAAAACGCGTTTAAAGTTTCGAAGACTGTCGAGTGCCGAGCAGACATCAGTGACGCTTATCAGCTGTACCACCGAATAGGGCTCGAATTTCGCTCTACAACTTCAGGATTATATTTCTAAGCTATTTAACTATCATTTTGTAGAAAAAATTTTTCGATTTTTGTGATGATTCTAATTGAGTGTCCCCCCTTAAGCGAAACCGTGTTATATGTGACCCAGTGCCAATACACAAAGGGGGCGCAGACAGAGGACCGGTGGCTTAGCGCGGAGATTCGACAGTCTATTGTCTTCCTTCAAAAAGTGAACAATTTAAATTTGTAAGTACACATACATATATAAAACCGCGTTGCAAATAACCGTACTATGCGAGGGTTTCCGCAAATTTCTGATCGTGTTAGAGAGAAACCGTGTTGCCGAATACCGTGGTATAGGAGGGTTACCTGTATCTTTAACCGCTTCCGATTCTAAAGTATTCGGATGTTCGCTTACTGTTGCCCTTTTCGTACAGAAGTCTGACTGAACTTATTAATTGAAGTACAATTATGTGAAACTAACTAACCAATGAAAGTGGCATTGAAATAGTGCATTACCCATTGGTAAACCTAGCATTTCATTCGATCAGATATGGAGTATACAGGTTTGAAATATTGCCAGCCGAATGTACGCGCAGAAGTGCGTGCGAGGAACTAGATTGTACTGCACTCACTTGAATTCTTGCTTCCGTAAGGCCAGTCCTCTGAGCCAGTTCCTCCCTGGCATAAACGTCTGGATATTGTGCTCGTTGGAACGCGGTCTCGAGTTGCTCTAGCTGTTCTCCAGTGAACGTTGTCCTGCTTCTACGTTGCTTTCGCTTCAAAGGAATGCCTGGCTCGCTTTCCGTGTCGGACTCGTCGCCGCACCGACCTGTGGACCACCAAATCATTCTGTTATTGAGTTTACCTTGCGTTTACACGGATTCGTTTCAAGTCGCGACGCTCATTCACGGTTAATTGATCTTCCTTTACGACGGTTCATGTATAGAGCCCATTATTATTGGAAGCAAGTCGATTAAAGTCGTGTCTCTCAACTGTACACTTTTTACCAGCTGGCTGTTGAACGATAAATTTGTAATAATGTTTTTCTCCTTTTTTTTTGTGACCCTTCGATGGTGAAACGTACTGATCTCGTTTGGGGGTGAATTATTGTAAAGTGATTGATGCTTCTGGCGTTCGGCTGCGAAATTATTGTTGGCCGTTAGTTGTATCTTTTTGTCAAATCTTATTGCAAAATCTAAATACTACCAAAATGAAATTTTGCAGTGTATTAATTGTAATATTATGGACAATCTATTGTATTGTTATATCTAACTTAAACTCACATGGAACGAAATAAAATCTGTTCCCTATTGCAAGTCACTTCCTTCATATTAAGTCTCCCTATTGTAATTAATAGTAATGTTACAAAAACAAATCAAGTGAAATAGCATTTTAACTCCACTTCGTCCTATTCATTCTCAGAATCACACCAAAGAATAGGACCCCTGCAATCCTCACTATCCACCAATTGCAACGCAGTCGCGCAAAGCTTTCCCCTCCACGAAGCATCCCGAAACGTCTTCCTCTCAATACAATCAGCCGAAATCCAAAAAAACATTCAACAAATGTCTTTTCTTTCCCCATAGAACACATCTCTTCGATATTCCAACCTATCCAGCAATGTTTATATCCTCTTACTGCACATTGTACTCCACTTAAACAATCTTCAAACATTCCCTTCGTGTTTGCTCGTGCAAAAACACGAGCAGCTCGTGCGTCCGTTCCTTTCAATGGCAACAAGAAAAGACAACAATATCCAGCTCTAAAAATAAGCCAATAAAGGATGACCACTGCGATCATTGGAAGAACAGTTTGCCCCTAAGTCGACTACACTCTATTGTCCCATCGGTTGTCCACCATTATCGTTCAATCGAGCGTCCAGAAACGAGGCCTATTGTCGATCGAGGATCGATTCCACGACGTCGACGCATCTTTTTTTACAGTTCATTCGAACGCGTTCGACGTATCGTCCAGGAAAATGGAATCGCGGTCCTGGACACGGTCGATTTGATTTCCGATCGCTGACGCGTCTCGCGTGCTCATTTCACAGGCCGAATACTTGTTATGACAGGGAACTGTTCGCGTCCATTTGACGGGAATTATTTCTACCGATGTTTGCCTACCTGTGGATCAGTTTCGTGATGCGGAAACAGAGTGGCGTGAGAGGTGCAGGCTGTTTCACTATCGGTGCACGATTGAATCGTTCGAATCGACGTGGTTTGGAGAAGATGGTGTAGGTGTGGGTATTCGATTTTGTTTGTTTGCTTGGAGAAGGGGTGGTTCTTGGCAGAGTAATGTTTGAAATAAAATAAAATAGGGTTTGGGGAAAATATTTCCTCGAGGCAGTATCCTTAGCTGAAGTTTGTTAATACGAAATGATTTGCCTACTGTAATAGTTTGTACGCCTTAAATAATTTTTAATGAGTTATATAATTATAAATATTAATACCGGATAGATTCTTCTTTCTCCGAATCCTGTGTGGACGTGTTGAAATAAAGTATAATAGTATTTTATGTTGAACCTTTTCTAATTACGCGCCAACAAGCACGCATTAGTTACAGTTACAGTTCCAGTTTTTGTTTTTCATTCCCCGCTTATAGCCGCTATTATGTCCAATATGTTATATGTATGTATTCGTCTTCTGTTTCTTTTATTCGCCAAGTCGAAACGATATTATGTTCAGTACATTAATTATATCATTTGAATAATATTAGTTATTATATTATGAAAGTGTTTATTATTTCCACCAATGTGCCCTGAGTGAAATTATACTGTCATGATTTTATTTCAACAATACTCTTAATTTCGGATGATATAAATAATCCGAAATTAAATAAAATATCGCAATATAAATACTCTAAAGTACAGCACGTATTTATATTGCGATATTTTATTTAATTTCGGATTATTTATATCATCCAAGACATCCTGCCTAGCATTTCCTATTTTAATAATGAAATATTCGTAGAAATGTTGGCACCTGACACGTAAATTAATTAAACGTCATAATTTGCTGCTTCAACAAATGAGTTAACTCTTCCATTGTTCAACAAGACTATCCAGTGTAATCAGCTAATTTTATATACATATAAACCTTGTACATCCTATCGTATAAAACTCGATGACATTAAATACCATTATATAATTATTAAAAATTAGTGCACAAATCTGCAGGTGTGTTTGATAATAAATTTAGGACTGCATTATTTACCATCGTATAATAAGAAGGATTACACTTTCGTTGCAATACAACATTCCTTACTACATTCAACAGCATCAGCCACTTATTTTATTGCGGTGAATCTTCTAAGCAAAATATACAAAAGCACAAAGGTACCTGTATACACATTGTGTCATCGAGAAAAAGGGAATCCTTTTTACGAAAGCGGCAACGAGTCATGTTTTGGCTGTGGATAGTACAACCTGCTTGAAATCGCTGTCGTGCAATGAACAATACCCTCTTTTCCTGCGGTTTTCACTTTGTGTGCCGAGAAACGGCCAGGTTTGTCATAGAAGTGTGCAATTTTCCTGTCGAATTCCCAGCGGCAGTGCTTTGAAGTGCCTTCATTTTCGGGAGGTTGTGTCACATTTGTCAAAATCCGATCCTTTTCTCATGGAATGCCTCCAGACGATTTATTTTAAGATCTGAGCTTCCTGCATCCTCCTTTTAGAATCGGACTGGTATAATATATTTGAGCAGTGCAGGCGGAAATTTGTAAACTTTCATGGATTACACTTTGAATCGTCTACTTTGTGTTTTAACGTTTGTTTGTCCTGAATTCTTTATTCAATAATTACCTGGTTCGGTATTTTTTTTTTCATTTTACAGTCAAGTAAAGTCGAATTTTTACAGAATTATTCTCTGCTTAGTATTTTTTACGGATTTCGTTTAAAGTATAGCGATAATAGACTTTTATATTACGAGAACGCTTCTTCTAACTTTTATTGTGCGGCATTAATTTGATTAAAAGTTAATACAAATTACGCATATCGCACTCACAAAAAGAAAAAGCACAATGCATCTTCGACTATTCCCGAGGAAAAAGAAAGAAGAAAACGGACATTTCTCATCCACATACGAGCAACGAATTAAACAAAAGGAACAAGGGAGAGAAAAAGACGAGATTCGAATGAAAAATCTTCAGTTGAAAAGTCTGACATTTCGATTCCCTCGAAGACTGCACAAAATCGTCCGGATCATCCCACGAGGGCATCTTTATCATTATTATGTCCAAGAAGTGTCGGCGCGTCACGAGACGTGCAAGACTCGTCCCCGTACCCTCGCAACCACGACGATCGTGGTAGCTTTAATGGGTCGTCGTGAAATATCGACGAACATTTTTCGGGCTGTCCAAGTGGTCCGCGGTGTCCCGCCACGAGGTGACGGGAATTTAAACCGGGTATCCGTCGGCTTTATTGTAAATGCAACTTGTCTCCGAGGCATTCTTCCATTCTTCCGTTTGTCATAAAAGAAATGCGGACGGGACGGCAAAGGTGCCGCCAAAGGGGGCCATCGTGGTTCCTCCGTCGCTCGAACGCGGGAAATTTTACTTATCCGACGACCGGTAGCTTTCGATTCGAACCGAGAAACACACATATGTACACTGCGCGTATCTGTTTAACCCATTCTGTACGAACAATCAGTGGGACCGTGTAGGTATACAGATTTTTGCAGCAGCAGCGGCAGAACACGATTTTTCTTATTTCTATGATACTACTGCGAATAATTAATTATTGCTGCTACATTGGGATCAAATTTTCATTTCCTAATCACGAACAAAGAGACGTGCATTATGCTGCATTTATTGTATTGCATGCACGTATGAGACGACTGATAAATTTCCATTAGATGTTCCAGCGGGCAATTTTTTACATAAAAGTTCTCTTGTTGCGAGGTCCAAAGGGAAACGTTCATCTCTTTTCGACTGACGAGGACCATCCGAGTCCTGTTTCAGGTGCACGTGGGCGAGCGTGAAGTAGAAAGGACAACCGCGTGTGAAGAGTGGAGCTAGAAATCGGCTGTGATCGCTTAACTGCTAAACTTCTAATGAGAGAACGAGGAGGCGCAGGAAGGCGGCCACCCGATGAAATGCTTTACAAATTGCCTTCTGCTTCGCGCCATTGTTTCCGACCCTTACTGTTGGTCTCTTGAACATTAATAACTCGTAACTGGACTACTTTTTTCAGGGTATCTTGTATCTCAATATTTTTCTCCTGGATGCTAATTAGGTGTCCTCGGAAATCATTTAAAAGATTGGCTTAACCGCCGCGAGAAAATTGTAACCAAGTGGAATAAGTGAATTGTTGATTACAATTGTAAATATAGGAACTTTGCAATTGATTCATCAATAATGTTTTTAAGCGGTCCCCGATGGAAAGGGGACGCGAATCACGAATCACCAGAAATGAGTGGCAAGTAAAATACATAGGTCTCGATCCCCGAGCAAGTTCACTTTGTAAATAAATTAGCTACTTCGAAGCTCTTGGTGCCAAATGGTTCAATAACTTTTCCAATGAAATCGACTACAACAATACAATGAAGATTATTAATCTCGCAGAAGTTTCGAGGATGACAACCCTGTCGCAAGCCGTATAGAAATCCGTCGATAACCACGGAACACGATCAGAAGCTGACACACGACGTTTCGTTGACGCGCGACAAATGCCTGACCAGTGAATTACCCGTTTCACGCGGGACGATCTCTGACTGTTGGTCGGGTTTGCCCGTTGATAGGCACAATCAATATCGGCTCTCGCCGAGATGAGAAGAGAGGCGATCGGGCTGAATAGGGCGCGTGAAAAGATGCGTGTAATCAATTAGAGAGGGCCCGCGGAGTCGAGAGCAAATATCTCTTTCGAGGCAACGTCATCCTGAAATGTGCTGGTCAGCATCCCCGCTGGGCAAAGTTCCTGTACGTTTACATATGGACGAGTCTGTTGCGCCGTGAAACGAAACACGGGCTGCACACGACCTGCTGGGGAATACTTGTAAATGGATAGATACTCGTCACGTGAGCCTCGAATCTCGTTTTATCGATGGGTAAAGCCTGCTTCGACGGTGTACCTATACTAGCTGCGACGGCGTCGGGTCGGCCCGATTTGTTAAGAGCGAAAGGGACGAACGAAAGAGGTAGAAAAGTGTGTATTAACTGCGTTTCGTTTTATTCCGCGTCGAATCAGTGTCACGCACAGAAAGGTCGAAACGAGTTGGACGACTGGGAAAATCGTGATGGAGGATTTGGTGTTCCCCTCCCGCAAAAATAGGGGAGGAAGCATATCGCGGTAAGGGCAAACAACGCCGGTTCCTGTCCTGCATCCGTTGTGTCGCATGGAGAGAATCGTCGCTTTCCTGCGCCTCCCTTTTTGCTTTCCGCGTGTCGAATCGTGGCCTGAATGGTGGAAAAGGTGCCGCACCTTCGTAGGTTATAAATCTAGCCGGGCCCACCCTGACCCACCTTTCTCTCTCGCAGCGGTCCTAGGGGGTCTTAGAGCGTGTGTGAGGTCCCCTAAATGGTAACAAATGTCTTCAAAATGCCAACAATGAGCCGCGAAGCGGTTGACACCGGAGAACGCATTTTATTTTCCTGTCAACGCTCCCTCGAGTTGGATGTAAGAGGGGACCTCACTACTGTCACGTCTGGCTGGTACACGAATCGTTATTTATTTAATATCGCGCGTGGTAATTATCGTCCGGTTGTTCTTATAGGTGCTCTTCCGTCCGTCTGGAACTTTTCATTCATATTTTGAGCAGAGTATATTCCTGTCCCCTTTTGCTGCGGGGCAACACTCTTATTCATTTCAACAAATCGCTATACTATTAATCGACATTATAAGCAAAACATAAATTCTACTATTTTAATATAGACTTTAAGGATTTATATAAAATTGTATGTGCGAAAGAAGATTTGAAGATATCCATGGGAACTGATGGTATATCAGACAAAATCGAAGGAAAAATCTCATCGGTTTCCCCAAACGCCGGAGGAAGAGCATGCCGACATAGGCCGCCATAATTTATCTTCCTGTCAGCGTTCTTGCAAAGGATGAAAGAAGAAAACGACGGGACAAGATTGTCAACACGGACGAAAATTTCTGCTGGTGTATCGACCTGACCGAACGCTATAATGCACTTCTTCAAGTACAAATCAGACCACATAGGTACTCGTCGGAATTGTAAAGGAGTCACCGCCCCAGGATCATTAGCCGCGAGCATGGTGGTCTGACCACAGTGGAAATCGCACGGAAGAATTTTAAGCTCAGATCTAAGGATTACGCCAGGACCATTTCCGTCTTCCGCGAGGCAAAACGAAGGAAAAAATAAAGAAAGATAAGTCGTACATTGACTTGGATCAGTTTTACGTATTTTCTAATGCTTTTTAAACTGCACAATTAGGGTAAAAACCGTTGAATATTTTACGGGATTTGTCGCATTTTTTGTTGGCGATCAAACAGACTGTCTGAAGAATTTCTTAATTAGCAATTATAATAAAATTTGTTTTATTCATATGTTAAGTAGTAAGTGGAATATTTTCATTATAGGTTATTTGTAAGGCGAACGACTTGGAGATTGTTATGTGCTCTTTTTTAAGACTGCAATTCCGAGAGAACTAAATATATTATATTAGTTTCTTATGATTATTTGTATCGATTCTTATATATGTATAGCTGATATATCACAACAAAGTTAACTTAATTCGCATCATTCCAATTACATTTATGTTGGATTTTTCTATAATGTCGGATGCTTAATTTTCTGTATGCAACGTTGCAAAATACATCAAAAGGGCCGCTCATCGTTTGGTGAGTTCGCTGGTGGTCCAGCTGTGAAAAATAGGAAGGGCGTTGTTCTTCTATGGGGAGGGGGAGGGGGGGGGGCACCATAATTTTCACTTCCTTGGAAATTCGAATATTTCCTAGTCCACGCGTCGGCACCTCTTCTCACGTTTTAGCAATAGTGTCGAAGTGAACAAGTAGAGATCCATATTTAAATCTAGCTTCATATTATAATTAAAGATTTGTATCAATCGTTTGAAATAAATATATTGCTCTGAAGCAAGTTCGATTAAACGACAATTAAATGAAAGGCAAGTACACTTATGGCGAATGTAATATTTGTATAAAAAATAAGTGTAATTGAGAAGACAAAATTAACGTACACCGATTGGGAAACTCAGCTATTGAATGCAAACGACACATATATGATTTGCACACTGTCAAGGTGAATAAAGAAGCAGCTATCGCAAAAGTTGTACGAGTGCCATGAGAAAATTCTTGGCACACTATGAGAAGTATTATACAATTGCATTCGTTAATCTTCTAAATTGCCGATTCTTAGAAAGTGTGCCCCTTAATCAAAGACAGCAGCGCATATGGTTTACGTTCCGCAATGATTTATCACTATCATTTTCCCCTCACTTCGTTGAGCAATGCTTGCAATCAGTATTTATTACGGAAAGTAAGGAATTGCTAAAAATTCTGATACCAATAGATCTTCCTTATACACATTTAGATTTGAGAATAGGGATCGGCATTTTTTCGTATCAATTTTTCCAATTACCCAAGATTCTTCCACCATTCCGTTAACTTCATTTACGCAAAACTTAAACTTAAACGCATTTTAACTAACATTTACTTACAATCGTACGAAGATCAAACATTATCCAATATTTCTTGTCTCTGCCATAAAGATATCCGCAGATTTCATCGAAACCATAATTCTCCCAGCGCGATGCTTTCCAATTTGTCGTAATCTCGGCTACTTTTCAACTGACTGCCCCGATCGCTGGGTGCATTAATGTTTTTACGGTGTACCGTTCGCAGATTGCAATCGTACGCGAACCATTACACGAATCGGCCAGTGTATTCTCGATCTCAAAAGGATTATATGCTCATGTGACATGGACCGCAGCAGCTTACAGCGTAACATATTAGATGCACGGCTTGATATCAAGTCGGACAGCCTGTTTCTTTCCTTTGACATTGCTTCTTCCATCTTCTTTTTTATCCTCCTGCACCCCTTCAACATTTTCTCTCAACATTTTTTTAACCCTGCGATACTTCGTTGCATCTTGATAGGCGGTCGCCCCGATAAAGTCCGCCACAGTCGCAGCGTGGACGTGTTCGCTGACATTTATTTGATACCGTTCCTGATAATATTACGTCATTTATATTTATTTCAAGTCGTTCGTCCTCCATAAATGATGCGCATCCGCGTTTGGCCTGTCAACTTGATCGCGGTTTTGTTAATACACAACTATCAACGATCCGCTTCCATCGACATTGTACGAAAATACAGAAAAGGACAATGAAGTATCGCCATTTCACGAAGAGGCACAACATCCCCTATAACTAACATCAGCACCTATCGATTAAAAAGAAATCTAAACAAAAAATCTCCCCCGCCTAAAATCGCATCCCGACCTTCCTCCAAATCGACGAATTTCATTCTTCACCCTCGAACATTTACGAACCTTGTCCGTAGTCGTCAAAATAGAACCATTGGGCGTCGCAGAGCCAGGTAAACGTTCATCGACGCGTCGCAACGAAAAGATTATAGATCGGTTGAATCAATGTCGAGGATTCTCAGCGGCGCGTCGATCATCGATACAATCAATAAAGCTGATTGTGAATCACTTAGCGGCATTGCTGATCGGGTCGGCTGGTACCGATTATGTAGGAGGTCGGAGGTGGTGTAGGGGATCAGAATGGATATACATATACATATAGCACACGTGGAGTGAAATGGGATAGAATGGGAGAGGGATAGAGTGAGAGAGAAGGAGACAGGGGTGGGCAGGACCCATTAGGCTAATCCCTCGTCGGCGGCCTCGACCAAAGGAAAGGAATAAGAAGGAATGAGAAAGCCACAGGCTACGTGTCATTCCTGCTCGCCTGCCGACACCTATAGTCGACCGACACCTTCGTGGCTGAGCTGTGTATATCCAGCATATCCGTTCAGAGGTGCTCCCTATCAAGACTACCCCCCTGTATTTCTCCGTAGTGTCGATGGAATTCGTTCATTAGATATATGTATCGTACGCATTTTATGTATACGTTGCAAGTTTGCAACTTGCCACGTGTGATAATCGGAGGTGTTAATTTATAGGCACACCTGAGATTAGCGATGCGTGCAATATTTCATAATTAACCGTTTGTCTATTTAGTGATATGAGTGCGCAACTTATGCCACGTATCGCGGTATATACAGAATTATTGTTACGAATATATAAATAATAGTTTTCTTAAACTTGTATTTTTTTATCCTTATCAAATTGTGCGAGTATACTTATGAAACTTTAACGAATGATATTTCTAAACAATTGTTGTATACGAGTGTCGCAAAGTAGCTAACGTTTGTTTATTACCGGGAGAGAATAATTCGTTGGAGATTGCGGGCCACAGAAAAAGTTTGATGGATCAAGTTTTAATTAAAAGGTACTAAATTTTAAAGACGGTCATTAGCCGGGTCGATGAATGCTTGTGCCCGATCTACGGCGATGGATATCTCTAATTAAAGGGTTCAGTTTTAAAGGTACAACCTTCGACGGCTTTACACCTGTCCGGCTCCGCGTTTTATTAATATTCATTCGCCGATGTCCTGCACGTTGCGTTTAATTAACAGGCCTGGCGTTAATTGTAACAGCTCTGTCAATATTCGTGTCAGGTATGCTTTAATATACTTTTTTCAATTCTGTAATTATTCCTCGAATGTTAATGTTTATCCCTAATACGAAATTCGAAAACTGGAAGATAAAGTAATTGACGTTTTATTCTGTAATATATTAATATTATTTCCAAATCAAAGAACATCCCAAATGTAAGCAATTGTTTCTTCTAAATATTTTAAACGAAAAAGAAATCGGATTGAGTTTCGAATAATTTAAATACTCTATAATAGTATATCTATTGGATTACTAAAACATTCACACGAGTTGCCCCCATGTACGCCGAGAAGAATGAACAGCAAAAATGAATCCAATTGTATCAAACATTTTTCACAGAAAACGACTAATCATAAAAGAAGTCGCTGCCCAGAAAACTACTTACAAAAACCCTTCAAATAAGAACAACAATAATTATCATTCAAGCTCTTAAAAATACAATGCAAGGAATTATTCAAATTCACCGCAATTGAAAAGAAAAGGGAGAAAAACCCCTCCCCTTCTATTATCCGCACGCCTTTTCTGCCCAAAATCTCTCGAAAGTTATCCATCAATGGTGTGCACGCAAGGTGTCACGGTGCTACGGGGGTCCACAAATGAGCACCACTGTCGACGTGTGGCAGGCGGCCCGTTTGATCTCCGCGGGACCCTCGCAGGGCCTCACGGCCCCTTTACCTCTCGCCTCTTTCCGCACATTCTCCAAGATCCACGATCGAAGGATCTAGCCGTCCTCCTCCCACCCATTTCCCTCTCGTTTTCTCTCTAAAAATAAACGCACGTATATACGGCCGTCTCTTCCTCTCGATATATTCCGTCTCTCTTCATTTCATCGCGGCCACTCTTCTCCTACGTTCTTCGACTTCTCTTCTTCCCGTTTACTCCCTCGCTCGAGAAGACTATTTTTATTTATGAGCCACTCATCCCTCTCTCACAGTCGAATTCTGTGCGCCACACTCACACAGCAACGGGCCTGACGGTCTCGACTTTTAAGACTTCGGAACACCTGTACCGCTAATTCCTCCTTGTCTACCTGTATCACTCACGAAAACAAATTCCCGCCTCGTGTCAACGGGGCTTGTGCGACTCCGTGTCGCTCTCGATACCTTGGAATTCTATCGGGAATTCGGCCGTTTGTGGGTGGAAGAGGGTACAAAGATGTTGAATATTTATTGCGCCACCGATGGTAGCGTTGGTAATTTTATTAGACCTCGTGGGAGAGCGGTGGTTTTGGTAGGATTCATAATAACGAAGAGGTATCGCGGGTAGTAGGTTGCGACAAATTTCACTTTGCCGCTCTTCTATATTTTCTCACCTCGAAATGGAACCGCAAGCTATCCCTATCGAGTCAGGGAAGAATCGCCCCAGTTTCCAGCGCCGTGTAAATCACCCGGCGCAGAAGAAAAGCCGCGCGAAAAAAGAAGGAGAAAAGCGGAGGATGAAAGTCACGAAAAAGGCAGTTCGCGCAGCACGAACGGGATGAGAAAAACGACGAATAGAATAAAGAAGAAGATGAAGAAGAAGAAGAAGAAGAGGGATAATGCGTGCCCCGTAAGATATTGACACTCCTGTAATCCGTTTGTCGGACGTTTGGGCAACCTGGCTAATCCTGCTCACGCCCACCGAAGATTAAATCCTGAAGGCTTCCCGGCTCATTCGAGCCAACTTGCCCTAACCGACGACGTAGGAGCGGACTTAAAGTCCCGTACACACGCTCGCGTACACGTCAAACTTCGTTCGTAGATACACGAGGTTAAAAGCTCTTGATGCCCTCCGACGATGGATCGGTTTTCGTTCTCGTTTCTTTTCTTTGGTCTTTCGCCCGCGATATCGCCTCGCATCGCTACCAAGACACGATGTTACATTATTCCTCTTGCGTCTCCTCTTTTCCCTATACGAACGTTTCACGAACGAATAATTAAAGGTCCGATGACGCGCGACATTCTATGACGGCGGGCACTGCTCTCCGAGACGTGCAATGACGTTTTGGAATTTTAGTTGGGCGATCTGTTGTGGAGATTCTTTCGTTCCTGGGGTTCGTTTCAATGGGCTTTTCGGCTCGGATTTCGAGAAATATTGATAGGGAGAGATTTCCGTCAGACTTTCCTTGTATCCGTCTAGGTGTATTCCATATGCGACAATATACATATATATAGATATATAATATAGAGTAATATGTATGGAGTAGCAGATTGGAGAATATACTGCTTAATGACGTAATTTGAATTAATCAAATATACGAGATTTTTCTTTGCTATTTTTGCCCAGGTTAATCGCCATTGCGGTATTAAATCTGATAGTATTTTTATACCACCTGTGCTATTTGCTTTTAGTTTAATCAATGTTGCGTGCAAAGTAATGTCGTGTACTCACCACCGCCTAATATGCCATCGATGGTATAATCCTTTTTCCCGTCGTCACCAGGACGTCCACCCCGTAGCAACCTGCTGATGGAGCTGACACTTGGAGGATCCGAGAAACCTTCCTGTTCAAATCAAAGAACGACACTTTATGTCAAGTTGAAAGATTTGGACTTGATTGAAAAATTCTTACTTAAACTCTTATCGCAGATTATTATTATTGCTCATTAAAAATAGGATCAGAATAAATTATAATCTTGAATCTTTTGCCCTTTGTTCGTTCCTCGACTGCGCCTTCAATCACGTTTCAATGTGTGATATTCAATATACTCAAGTACCTAATAAATCTGCGCAACACATAAGTATAAGTTATTTATAACATCCGATCACGTAAATCCGTTTTATCCATATTCGATGCTGAACACGCTCTTAAATATGATTTTGTGTCCTATGCTTTTTTTTTTTTTAAATATTCATTACTAATCCACGAAGACAATGCAAATTTGCTGGCGGCGTACCGTGTCTTGGCGCTTTGCCTCTCATTTGCGATTTGCAAATGCAGCCTACTGCACTACAATTTCGTGCGATCATTTTCAAAGCAAAATATACATTTCGCGCCGCCGAGATTCAGCGTTATTACACATCGCGTTGCGCACCGTTATACGCAAACTATTTACTACGCTTGAATTCTTCGATGGTACGGTTGGATGGATCGTGAAATCTTTTCAAAGTGAGTGTACGAAATGATTTTTAGGAAATAACGTTGGCGGGACTAGTGGTTTGACCTGCGTAAACAAGATATACATAGAGAAATAAAAAATAGAATACGAATTCGAATAGATATTATGTATTCGCTTCAGGAACGAGTCCAATTAGTCTGATATAACTTGTTTCATTGTGCTATAATAATTAAATAAAAATTAATTAAATAAAAAATAATTAATTAAAGAAGCCGATATCGTCTTCCAGTTTCGATCCTCTCCAACTATTACATCGACTACTGTGATCTAGTCCACGCCGCATATTCCACCAATGCCTATATCGAGCCATACCCAGCGGCAGCAAGAAAATCTGTGGAAATCTTTCAGCGTTTTATCGATCATCCTTATCTCGTCGACAGTGATGCGATCGGGAGATAATCCCAAGAAATCGATGCGGCAGGAATAAACCGAAACAAGGAAGGAACAGGCGTTCTCAGGGAGGGGGACAATTATGTCGATAGATAGAGACAGTCGCATAGATTGTTAGATAGATAGATGAAGGAAGATATCTAAATAGATAGACAGAGATAGGCAGATAGACACACAGGCATACGCAGAAACGGGCAAATGAGCAAAATAAGTATAAGTGTCCTACGGCGAGGATGAAGGAACCGTGTCCTGGTGTTCGATGAAGATCGAGGAAGGCCTGACGCGAGGTAAAAGGTATCCAGCACGCGGGAATAAGGAGGGGTGGGTGTGGAAGGTGAAAGAAGCGAAAAAGGGGGTCGTTGGTGTCGATGGCTATCTTTCGGATCGGCGATCTCAGAAACAATAACGATCCTTGTGGCGGTGGTCGAGGCTTCGGGTCCAGGGCGATGACAGCACGAGAGAGACCGACTTCTCCGTTGAAGAACGGCCGAGGAAAGTGGATGGAGAAGGAAGGATGCCGCCCCGGGTCCTCAGGCCCAGGAACGCCTCCTTCCAACATTAAATGCCGTATTAATGCCGGCCACGACCGCCTGCTTCCACGACTGTGCAACGGCGTACGCGTTCTCCAAACCGTTCTTCATCTTTCATCCTCGTCGTTTAGATCTCTGGCTCTCGCGGACTGCACGTATATACATATACACACGCATATACTCGTGGTTCTCTCCTTCTCTTTTGTCTCAGTCTTGCGGCACCGTCTATCCTTCTTCAAGGATTTATCTCTTTATCGGGATTCCCCGTGGCCTGGCCTGGCCTGGCCTCTCCACGTGGTCCACCATAGACGAATATACATAGTTTTGTTAACACGAATGCTCGTATCGTAGATTCTGCGTATCGGTATGGCATAGTTTTATGGTCTTTTTCTTGCACTTGGGGATCAACTGCTACTGTTGCACGGGCTAGTGTCTCGATTAGGGGTTCTCGTACCCGGGGTGTTGTTGAAATAGTGGATTTATGGTTCCAGGAGACTTTTCTTTAAGTTTAGCTGCTCCTTGAGCGAAACGTAGCGACGAGACAAAGGTTAAATTCGTACGCGATTGTTGAAATATTTGCAAAATCATTCGTCCGACTTTTCATCAATATTTTAAATACTTGATAATTCTATTGGCGTTCTTGAATTCCATGGAATTAAAACGGGATGCTAGTGTGCTGTGTTTGGCATTTAACCCTCTATCTTTCCATGCACGCAAATAACGTAGGAATTTTTTAAGACGATTCTTCTGAAAAATATGGGGAATGTCAATCAGTAACTGTACAAGTGCACGGGCCGAGCGACAATCTTCAATGCACTCAAACGAATTTAAAGGGTTTCAAGTTAAACACTTGCTGTCTTGCGGTAACCCCTTTCGTTGACAGCACCGGGTTAGAAGGTCTTTAGACCTCAGACACCTACGTTAAGTTTCAACGACTGGTTGGATATCTCTTGGGATTTCTGAAACCACTATGCCCAGCTGTTTGCGAGGAATTTCACCCTTTTGTTGAGAGATCGCTTTCATTGTTTTATACCTTCTCTGTCACCCAAAGTTCCTAAGCAATACGTACAAGTGCAATTTTACACAGTTTCGTTAATATTAGGTGCAGTATTACTTTAATTAGCCCGGGACGTATCAACACTTCGAATCGAAATTCGTTAGAATTCTCCAGCGCCAATTGAATTCGTTAAGCAATGCCAACGAACGGGTGTCCTCTTGCCTATCGAAAAATTGAATGAACATCTCACCCTTCCTCGACGATTAAAATCCCTCTTATCCTCTGCACAGTTCACGCCTCTCTATTATCACGTTACACGTTCTTTTTTATCGTCCCCTTTATCGAGGGACCAGCGAGGAAATGATTATCTTTCAGCCGGAACGCGGTGTTCGCGGCGGTGTTTGCGATTTTTCAAGGTATCGAGATAAAGGCCTGCACACGGAAGAGGCTATTCTTGGAAAAGTCGTTTTGCATACTCGAAAATCGCGGCACGAACGAGGGAGCGTTACGCCAATGAGGCGTGGGTGTAGGCGGCGGCCAGTAACGTATTAAAGGACACGCGAGTCGCCTCGGGGCGCTCACGTACACCCCTGCGCACCTCGTGTACACCTCCGTGCAAAAGATTAAAAAGCCCCACTCACTCGCGATCTGCCGAGAGATAGAGGGACCCTGTGGAAACGTCCACCCCCGATCGAGAGGTCGAACGACGTCTTTCAACGTTTTCCTTCGGCTTTCATAGGTGAAACGAATGTGCCACAGGCAAGACATTTTTGAGTGAAAACAGTCGAACTTCGCATGCTCACAGAAGTGGAATATAAAATAATATTTTTCACGATTTAAACGAATTCTGTTCGCAGGAGAATTCAAGGGAAATCTCTCTTACCTTCACCAGTTTCTCCCTGATCTCCCACGAGAAAATTCCAGGATTATCCCTCTTCATTTCTTCTATTCTGGTTTCGATTTCGGGGGTAGCTACCCTCGGTTTGCTGCCGCCTATAACGCCCGGCCTAATGGAACCCGTCTCCTGATAGCGGTTCAAAATTTTCGAAACACAGCCGTGGGACACGCGTAGCTGCCGCGAAATAACGCAAGGGCGAACTCCGGCTGCTGCCATTTCCACGATTTTCAGTCGAATGTGATTCGGTAGTGGTCGCCCATTGATGAAGACGCCTCCTAGTTGATTCATGCGTCCTTGTCCTGTCAGAAACATTCGGTTAATCTTTAATTAATTAGTTCGCACCAATGAATTTGCGTACGTCGAATTGAATTGCAGATTATTTCACACGTTCGACCGATGATGCGTGAAATTGAGTTTATTGAACGACAAACAAGTTGGCTATCTATTATTTATTTGCGCAACGTTTCGGCTGGACGGTAATTGAAACGCTTAATTACCATTTCGACAGCTATATTTATTGCGAGCTGCAGGATTAATTGAACGGTTAACGATTTAGTTTTTTAGGTGGAATAAATCTACTAAAAAAACTCTCGTCGGTCGGAAATTTTAATTACAGGAGCTACTCATACGACAGCTCGAAACACAGATGCGATAAAATTGCGTCCCTTTCGTAACTGCAATAACAGTACACGAAATTTGTCATTCTTCGTGGCGCAAGGGTTGAGCCCGCCGTTGGCGCCAAAGAGCCAAGCGGTTCGGAAATAAAAAATACAATTCGAATCGCGTAACCCGACCGTTCATTAAAATGCAGAACGCAGAAGTCACGAGTCTGTGTAATGGACGGACGATCTTGAAATTCTATTGCCGAGAAGATTAATAGACACGCAAGCTAATCCGTTTCGATTCTTCGACACAGTTCTAACGGTGTCGCGCATAGATACCCTTCGGGGGACAAGGTATATTCAATTATCCAGCCTGTGCTCAGAGGAGGACGGAGAGAAATCTACGGCAGGAAGAGGTCGCGTGGAAGAATCGTGAAAGTAGCGTGTCCTCGAGGGGTTGGGGGCTGGGAATGGAAAAGAATCGGGGGCGAAATCGCGGTGATTCGGCTTGAAATTAGCGGTTGGATCGTTGTTCGAGGCGCGAACGTGAAATCGGATAACAGGGAATACGAGAAAGAAAAGAATGGGCTTAACAACCGTAAAATTGAAGACCTCGCGCTCGTCGGAGGTCGTTTCCGAGGTTAACATGGTCCGAGTGGCGATAGCGTTAGTCGAATTAGCCATCGTCTCGTACGTGACATTATTTTCATTATCACGCTACGTTATGTTCATTGTAATTGGTAGATATTATTGCGTCGGAAGGGTGGGACGGTGTAGGGGTGAAAATTATACTACATGGTTGTGTTGATCCTGTTTTTTTTTTATGAAGCGCAACATTAAATGTTGTTCGATGGCGGATTTTTGCGTCTCTGATGTCATGGGATGAAAGTCGACAGCTTGTGCAAGAGATTACGTAAATGAAGGGGTTTCTTATTGGCGACGTTGAAGAGTTTACTCCATTCGCATACGTACGAGGAATGGAAAGTCAAAATGGTAAATTGTTGCATCGATTAAAGATCGGACGAGAGTTGCAAATGTATCACGGTAATGTTATTTTGCGAAGGAAAAGGGCTGAAGCAAAATTCTTTGAACGAACAGAAGCATTATTTTCATTTCTAACAATGTGAACGTTGTACTATTTTCTTAAATTCCTTTAACTGTTTGTTATCTAGAATCATGTTGAAAGGGTGATATTTTTCAAGCGCAGCAAAATTAATTATTGTACAGATATCAAGCTGTTTCTTCTAAAGCCGAACGACGTATCGAATAAAGTTTGCAACATCTGTACTATGGATAGTGAGACCACGAGACAGGAATTGAAATGGTATAATTAATTGAAATTCTTTGCCACGAACCGTTCGTGTAATGATATAATACAAATGCTAATTAACGTTCAGCGAAATCGAATATAGAATATTTATCGGGGCATCGGGTTAATGTAATCACTATACAAAGACATATCGAAGCAAGATCTGTTCGCGTAAATGCAACAGGCGGAATGAATTTATCAAAATTATGGCTGCATAAATAATCCGAAAGTACTTCGCATGTTCTCCGATTGAATAAAAGATGTTACGCACGACTGAATAACCTTTTACATTGTTGCACGTAATACAGACATACGATATAAAAATTCTTTTCAGTGTTTCACTGTTCCAGTGGTCCAATTTCTTCATTTTTGTAACATTTAAATTTTATTAATACGAACGCAATTGTTCATTTTCAATTAGCTTTGTATTTGCAATACTTCTCTTCCCTTTATTCAGTAAATATTCTTACATAACAGCCGACAATTTCTTAAAAGAATTTCCCAAAAAGCCAACATATTTGCCAATCTACTGTTCCGAAATATTACACTCAAGAAAATCCAAACCTACTTCAAAGATCAAGTCGTCCGAAATGATTCCCAAATAACCGCCCATTTAAAATAAAATATCCCAAATTACCTTTTCCCTGGCAGACCCTAAACTACCTTCGAACCTCTCAATCATTAGATCTTCACCACGGAGCCTGTCAACAATCCCACCCACGCATATCTCATAACCCGTGTACCAACCTTGAAACGGGTATCCGCCGAAAATGGGTCTCATGCCGCTGGTTACGTCCATCCTTTCGGTAGCTCCCCAAACTTGTTTAACTCCAAAGTAACACGGCTATCCTCGTTCACTGGTCTCCAGTACCAGTAAAAACAACCACAAACTGTCCGTACTATTCACTATTCGCGAATCTACGCCTTCGACAGGCAGACAGAAGCACGAGGCCGGCACGGTTGGCCCGAGGCAAAACGACTGCTTGGACGAAACAGCGGAGGTGGAGGACGTGGTGGACAGTCGGGGCCACATGGGCCCTCGCGATGGGGGCAGGCACGCGTGCCAAGCTAAAGGGGAGCTAGGAAAGGGGGGAAGGAAAAGCAACGACGAGAGGGGGAGAGGAAAAGCAAAAACAAAAAGGAGAAGGGAAATAGGTGGAAAAACTGACTTGGAAGGGAGAGATCGTCACCGAGCCGGATGCCAGGGAATAAAAGGAACAAGCAGGCAGCACGCGTGGCTTTCCTTGCGAGGGGTACTGCTGTAATAACGTGTCGGTTGGGCCACCGGTTCCCTCGTGTCCCTCCAAATGCTTCCACGAGCAATGGGTGGCTTTCTTTCTCTTTCTTTCGTCGAGCAGACTCGTTGGGACTAACGGGCCCCCGTGGACTGGCCACGCCCTGCCAGCTCGTTGGCGGGCGAACGCTATCCAGTGGGCGTGCACTTAGTTAGCAACGCCCACGGGCCCCTGCTTCGACGCTCACTGGACGCTCAGCGGCGGGATTTTTGTTTTGGACCGTGCACGGGAATTTGGAAGCGTTTTCGGGATGCCGCGGGGTCTCGTGTTTCATGTTATCGGTCGAATTGAAATTGTAAATTAGAAATACTTGGAAATGGTGTTTATAATTTGAACTGTGTTGGGGTGGTTGGTATCGAGTTGTAGATAGTAAAGAACATAAATGTTACTTAATTGTATCTATTAATAATTTCAAGCCAATACTGTGTTAGAATTAAATACTCGATTCACAGAGGCATCCTTCGCGGTTACACACATATTATTAAAGGGATAACCATGATAATCTATCTACTCGTATATAGCTTTTTAATTGTTTGCAAACTAATTTCCTTCCGCGCTTCTTGTAGGTAAATATTTCCACGAGTCCCTCTGAGACTTCGGACACTTATTGTTAGTTAGTACACTGCAACGTGGCAGTTTCATTAAGTTTGACATTTATAAACACAAACTTTATTACTGCATTTCAGTTAAACAATTTACGCCTGAGAATCAATCTTGCAGTTTCACGATACTCTATTATAGTACATTACACGCAATAATACCACACGATACTACCATTGCAACACCTTTCATTAATAAATTAAATTATATTCAGCAACAAAAGCAAATAAGCGAGCGTCCGTATTCTTCAAATCACCAATACAGATATCCCAAAGTTTCCCTAAAAACTAAAATCACCATGCTTTTTCCTACTACCTACCTATTAAACTTTTCTTTGTCTCTCACTCGAGGTGTACACAAACCCTTAAATTATCCACCGTACCCGTCCCATAACTCTAAACTAACAATAAGTTCAACACCTACAAACATTCCGATCCATCCTCCCAAAAAATTCTCCAACCATGAACCTCCTGTTTTTTGTGCTTTCCTTCTTTTTTAGTCGTCCACGATATGCACCAGAAATGAGGCAATGCCTAGCCACTTAAGGCGTCGTAGAAAAAACGTTTCTTTCGGGCGAATTACAATTTGAACCCCGTTGCGCTGCCCCGAGGAGTTCCCAGCAAGAAAGTTATTCCGGTTGCACGAAAACGAGGGATATTTACGGCCGCCACTGTCCGGGAGTAAAATCATAATGAACGCATGATGGACCGGTATAAATTTTTACGAAGGCCTCGCTTTGCGAGAACGGCCGTGTTGCTTGTAAATCTTTCCGCACGGTAGCGAAACGGACTGGCATGGCAGCGGGAGGTCCATGCGGAATGAACGGATGCACCGTACTGTCTTCGTGTTTAAGGGCGACGCGATTCCAACCGAAGGACACCGTCGAACATGGACGCCTGTAAATATTGCAGCCTTCGTTCGACAGAGAGCTAAACGGAGATTTACGACGGACCACGATGATTCGTGATAATTGCTTTACGGTAATGGACAATGCGGGATCTCTTTGCCGGTGCAACGAGATACGTTGAAACGGTACGGTGTCGGAAAATGTGCTTCATAATCATTTTATTGGGCCTATAATTTTTAGCGCAAATCCTTGGACGTTGTTGGCGGATCGTGTTCAATTACGTTTTGTTGAATTTGTCCGCGGCGGGACGGTTCGACTCGTGCCTTTTTGTGCTGGAGTATTTTGCGATTTGGCGCAGACTTTATTAATGGAAAGGGAAATAAAGTGAACCGCGTCTATTCGGCAAATCTGTTCAGAAATGTAAGAAACTTTCCCCCAGCAAATAATATTCAACGACAAAAACGAAGCGATAGAAAATTCAACCGTTCCACGAACGTTCACCTCCGCCCAATAAAAATCTGTCCGGCCTGTCGCAAACATTTCGAAACCCCTCGTTCCTCAATGGTCCGAGACGTGCGAAGAGATCGGTCAGAGAATACAGCGAAGTGAAGCGAAAAGAAGAAAAATAGCGGGACGATAGCGAGAGTGACTAGACAGAATCATTTTTCTCGACCGAAAGAAGCGTTTCCAGGTTGAACAGAGAGTCCATGGGGCCACGGAAGCTCGTCGGCCACAATAGAGAACACAGAAAACGGCCTATCGATCCAACGAAATCGGCTAATCAATTTCTTCCGCGTTATAGCGTGCCGACTGGTCCACTCTTTGGTCCCAGGAACACGTGACCTTGCTTCCTTGCGATCTGAGGCCAAGAGAACTTTCACCTCCCGACGCGAATAAGAGGTAAGATCCTCCCGACTACCGTCACCCGACCGCAGTTCACGCCGAATTTACCGCTTCCTAGACAATGGGAAAGCACGTCCGACACGGAAACATCGGGGCCCGTTTTGTCTACGCCCGTATGGAAACTACACGGAACTAACAAGACTTCGCAACACCTCTTTCTCGGGCCCGACACACCGTCTTCGCTTTGGATAATTTTACAATGGCCAGCTTTTTCCTCGCGTTATATGGGGCAGGTGTCAAATGGCCATAGGGTCGTTTGTCTCTTCGCGAACGACGAACCTGATTTTATCTGGATTAGGAACTGCTGCCATTCTGTGCGTTTCCGACGGAAATCGGCTGGTGCGAGGGTGTCGGTTCGTTACGGCTCGGAGGCTGTGGAATTTTAATGATTTGGGGATGGTTGGGTTTGAAATTGGTTCAGCGGGAGTGGGATGTAATTTCTGTTTGTTCAATGGGAGTGAGATGTTAGTTATGCGAAAAGTCAGAGTAGAGGGGATATTTTTGTCTATTATTTATGTAACATAGTTTCATTTGTCATGCGTTTGTCCGTTTTGTTCGCGCACACACCTCTGTTCGTCCACGGATTGCGAATAAAAGTTTGTGCACAAAGGTAACGTTATTTCGATAGTCGTAAATTGTTTTTATAGGTGGCGAATCGTGTTCTGTGCCAACGGCTTTGTTTGCACCTGTACATTTGCGAACGGTATTGAATTGCAGTAAGTTTGGATATTCTCGTGAACAGTCTTATTCTTCGAGCGCGATTCACGACCTCCCATAGGGCGACATCATCCGGGTAGAATGTCCTTCCTCGGTGCAAGTACCTCGCCACGGTCCTAAATCTACCTGCGCGCCTAGTAGCGGCAGATAGCACAATATTTGTAACCACCTACCGGGGACCTGTTTGTTGGCTATGGTACATTATTGTATTTCTGTTTTCGAAACCTGGTTTCGTGACAATTCTCCAGAAGTCCCTGCACTTTACAAAAATGGAAGCTCGATGAATGCGTCCATTCTTGAAATACAAACTATAATAAATATCGCCAAGTGCGATTCGATCATGTCCTTCCGATGTATTCATAAAATTGATTAAAACGCGCGATCAAAAATAAGTGTAGTAAAAGATAGGAAGCAGGGTAAAGAATTTCATGGCCAGATCTTCGCAACGATCGCCGGTTCAAGGATCACTAAACGGTCGCATTAAAAATTCTAATGTAGCCGCACATGTACCGTGCGTCTCTCGCCTGGTTTAACATAACAACGAGGCTGTCTTCGTGGTCAAGGTACACGGGATGACGAAGAAATCACTCTGTTCTTCCATTTTCGTGCAGCGAGCGTTCCTCGTGGAAACAATGTGTGTTGGAAATCGGTGTGGCCCTCGCCACAGGCGTCTTTGACAAGCAGACTGATGTCGGCGTATCAGTCATCAAGATTTATCGAGACTTAGACTAATTGCCGCTTTTAATAGAAATTCGTGCGGCCTTACAGAGGGTCTACTTAGCGGTTCGGCCCTTCCACGATGCTTTATTTTATTTTAGTTTTTTGTTCTTTTTCCAAGTCGCTCCAAGTCAAACCGACCGATGGTGAGAAGAAAGCTGATTCAACGAACGATTATCACGGATAACGCGAGGGGAATTACGTGAAAGATTGGCCGGCGCATCATTTAAGAGCGATGCTTCTTGTTTCCAGGGGCTTGTACGGTGATTAACAGTTTGGGGGATGGGGTGCGATATTATGGTCTTGTGTGCGTTGAACATGGGACGGCTTTGGTTTTGATTAATTTTTCGGGAAAATCGTGAGCGATAAGGTGAAACGTGACTGGGGGTTGGAAGATAGATATAATTGAGGAGGATGGTGATCGAATTTTTCTTGGGATTGATGTGTATGCAGATTTTGCTTTATGAAAATTCACTTGTCGTATTACAATTTCAATTTCTATAATTTATCTGTTCCTTGTTCCAGTATCGGAATGTGTTTCAAATTGATCAGAAATATTCTTAAAGAATTGGAAATGAGTATTTGATAGATATAAAAATTTGGACACAATATTTAAACTAGCAAAATCCAAAAATCGATAAATAACCTTTCACTCGTATAATGCTTCTTACGGAAATTCAATATATTTTAAAATTATTTCGCCCAATTTTCGTAAACGAGAGGAACGATATATATATATATATATATCTTATGTTAAAATGTTTTCCAAACGAACGAGCCAGAGAAAGCACGAACTGGTATACCTATTTGGAAGCCGAACAAGAAGGTTGCCAGAATGAAAAGAGTTCGAAACAACAGCGTTTCATCTTGAGTTTCCAACCGCAGCTTTCTTAACCGCGGTCGGCTCGTTAGACTTCCAAATGGACGAAATATTTTTCTGATTGCCTTATTGACCAGATGAATGAGTTCTTTGCATAACTTTGGAACTGGGACACAGTCAGAAGTCGACCACCCGGCATTTAGACGGCAATGGATGAAAGAGCTGTTTCTCAATGTTTCTCGACCGCAACAACGCAACGTGGCCCGAAATTATACAAAGTTCTCTGTTTACTGTGCTTCTTGTATTGTCCACTTGCTCTCGTAAATTATCGATGGCCCGTCTTTCTGAAAACGTGTAACCACGAACGACTATTCACAGTGCACGCTGAGAATAGGAGGATTCGTAGGGAGCCACTTTCGAACTTTTCAGAATAAACAGGTAACGGTAGGAACCAGATTCGAGACTAGATTGACAGACAGTAGTTCTTTTTTTTGATCATTTAACCCGTTAACCGCGTTGGCTCCCAGTCAAGCATTGCTAGGAAGAAGAAACAGAATTACTGTAATTTAACCCTTGCAAATTCCAATTCAATAATATACCTTTATAATAAATGTAAAGGTTGGAAGTGTTGTTGTGTCAAAGATATTGTTATCAAGATGAAATAATTATTTTACTGTTTTTTAACCCTTTAACGCACAAACTGGGGCATGAAAAATAATTGCTAGTGTCAGAAGTATTTAATTCTGTTAAGGGGTTAACTGTAGAAAGTTATAAGAGAAACTTTTGACAACATTTCCTAGCACAGATTTTTATTTTCTGCTTTATTTCGAGAATTTTTCATTTACGCAGAGCGATGCAATAAATAATTCGCTACCTGGACTGTCTTTTTTTTTTTATCGGAATTCTTCTCAAAACAGAATACACTTCAATAGAATACCTCGCCCACGAAAGATAATTAAATCTGATTCAAAACATATCTTATTACTGGTTCTAAAATATATAAATCAATGTTGAAATTTCCAATCAGCCATAACAAAGGAGTAACAATGGCAAAATTTGCAAACCGAGATGCCGATGGCACTCTACACCTGGCTAGACCATTCTAAACGGCAACAAGAAAAGGACGAAAGAAAAAGCAGGAAAATAAAAATGATTTCACACTTTGATTGACGTTTCCTTGAGAATTACACCCGTAGCACCGCGACATAAATTGCACGCATCGTTGCAACGACTCCTACAACATTCCCAGGAACGTAGCTCCTGCGCAGATGGCAGCTCGATTCTCTTCCCGAAAGAACATTTTTAAAGGAGAAACGGTCGTGGGCTATAATCTGTGGCGTCACATAATTTACATAAAATTAACCGATAAGTTCTCGCTAGCAAGGTGGCCGTATCCCAGACGCGCCGGCACCTTTGAAGGAATTAGTCTTATTGGGCACAAAATTGGAACAGAGGACCCTCTGACCCCGTGAGCGGGGCGTATGGGCCATAAGGCCCCATAAGCTCCACCACAAGGCCCATAAGGCTCGCCTGGACCTCGGTTTGCGTATAACGAGCTGAATTATGCTCGTAGCGCCGTTCACTTCTGCAACATTTTCGCGCTGCATAGTTCGCAAGTGTGCATCGGTAATAGGCCCCCACACGTAGAAAACGCTTCCCCTTTTCGCTTATCCCCTTGCACTTTTTCCACGTTTCTCTCGTTTCTCGACTGTGAACACCCACTGTAACTTAATGCGTGAACGATAAATCTTTCCCCGTGGTTAACTTTCCCCGGTGATAGACAAGTCGAGTACGGTGGTCCCTATTATTTTCTGTGGAGCGTGCCAGTGATAGATTTTCGTGTCTTATCGTTGCTTCGTTGCAGAACTCTCATTGCACGTTAAATGGAATTGCAATGACGCTCTCGATCTTGTATCACCAGCTACCTACGAACGTTCAGCTAACACTCTCGGTAAGAATAATTTCAATAAACGCAGTTTCGATGAATCGTCCGTCGACGCGAAGCACGGGTATCGTGTTCGAAGTTCCCTTTCGTTACGAGCGTCCAGCATTCCGCGACATTTATCAATGCACAAAGGGATGCATTTCATTTTCAAAATATTACAACTTACTCTCTCCGAATCGGGGAAGGCGTAAAAACGAGACTGCTTTACGCGACACCTTTTGCAATAATATGAGCAGACGTGCAGCACCACTGACGAAGGTCGAAACGGTGTTCAAAGTGGCCAGCACCTCTCGCGGTAGCCGTGTCCTGAGCGTAAATTCGTGACACTCAATACGTATCGGGTCTGAGCGAGGCAAGATATGTGACGACCCTTGGCATCACACGCATTCTCTATTTGCAATATGGATTCTTCGCTCGTTTCAACGAAACCACCCACGAGCACGCGCTCTTTGAAGATTAATATCTGGTTACGTTTCCTTCTGATGATAGATATATGAGTTATATGTCATACAGAAAAGTGCCTTGCGACGCGGCGCTCGTGAATACCTTGTGCGAAACGGCGATGCTCTTTTATATTTGAGCCGGCCGTTCGCCTCGACGGAACGGGCAAGTTTAGAACGCGATCGCGATAAATAAAATTTGTTTGTTACTTTTATGAAGTGAAATTGAGCGCCTCGCCAGTGAGTGGATATTACATTTCGTGTAATATTTTATATGTCGCGGTGGAGATATATGTATATTAGCGGTAATATTTAAAGTTCGACGTAAATTCGGGTAGCTTGGTTACCCCCTCGGTCGTTTATTTGTCATTTGGATGAAGCAAAATCGGTTGATTTGAAATTTATAATACTTTCACGGTTCGAGGGTTGAAAAAGAAGTGGGAGTTAGAAAATTATCATTGCAATTATCCTTCCATAATAAATTGTCAAATTATTCTATAGTTTATTAATAATCATGTAAAAGCAGTGAAATATTTCTATATCTTTCCGCGAAATATTATTCTAACCCATTAATTTGAAGCTGTTCAACTGTTGGCCGCAATGAAGTCTGTTCAATTGTCGAACGACGTACATATATGCGCGCGTGAAGCGGCCAAAGCGAGAGGTGCAAAAGGTTGTAAAAAGAGTTAGAAAAGGAAACGGTAATCCGGCATATCGGCGTACACGCGTGGCTATAAAGGTACTTCGGTAATGGACTCCAGCCGGCCGACAAAGGGTTTTATTTAAATAACTCGCGGCAGGCGAAAGAGCCCATTCGAAAATCTGGGGATGCGTGAGTTATACTGCACTCTCTTGTTATTGTTCTTGTCGTCAGCGTCGTTTCGCGACCGTTTCACCAAGTTGCGTTCAATTTCAATAGAATAAATTGACGGGCAGTCAATTTTTCTTTTAATCTGAACTTCTAATATAGAGCCGACGTTTAATGACCGATGGCAATGGACATTGTTGGACTTTTGAAATTATGCGGCACAGTATTGAGTTACGAAGTATGTGTATCACTTGTTATGGAAGACTGCAGGATAATTTGCGGATGTATTTAAGATTGAAGTGATTCAAATTATTCTACACGTTCATTTGTATGGTTGTCGTAAATTTTCGTCGATAGGCGACTAATTGTCTCGGAGCAATAAAAGTAAAGGGGACAAGTTGATGTCTCTTCCGACATAATTTTCAAACGCAAGCGACAAAACGAATTGGTGGATATTAAGCAATGGCTTGGAAATTATTAACTCGCGGAGCAAAGTCACGGGATTAAAATTACCAGCAAAGATTTACTAACGATGAATGCAGACGCCTGCGTGGCGATATGTTTGGGCTGCGGTGAAGTTCAGCACACAGTTTAACCACTGCAATACGCTTTTCAATTTTTCTTTTTATTTGCCCGTACTCAATTTGCGGCTGCTTCTTCCTTGGTGCAGTGACTTTGCGGTCAGAGATTGCATAAGGTTATGACGATAGACTCGATAAAACTTTTGTAGCCGAAAATACGAAATATATAATTACGTAATTCTTTCATTAGTACTTATCAGTTATCAGAGAGCCTATTGGACGGCAAGAAGTTTAAGCAATTGTCGAGGAGAAATATTTTCCGCGCACGTGCGGTATTTATATTTTATTCGCAGCTCCTAGCAGACAAGTGGCTGAATATTAATAAATATTAGCAAACGTTAAATTCGTAGTTCCGTTGCGAAACATTTCCAAAACCATCGGGCAAATCTTCCGATCTCGACGGAACGTGCTTCAATTATCAAGAATTATTCTCGGCGGAACAACAGGCGTCAAACAGTTCCCTTCAATTTGCCAAGGAAACTCGGTCGCGACGAGCCACGAAACTAAAAGTATGAAGGATGGAATCACGGCGCGGTGCTTGTTCTTCGAGCAACAGCGGCACCGTCCAAAGAATCTCGGTCGTCGGAAAACGAGCCGGCCGAAGGCAATCGAGAGGGTGTCGTATGCACCGAAACGAAGTAATCCACTAAACGATCGTTGGCCGTGGAGGAAGGGTGCGTCGAATGGCCGGGGGAAGTCTAATGAAAGGCACGCGCACACTGACGGTCCGGCGTGAGAATAAAATAATTAACTGAGATGCCCTCCGCGCCGTGAACCCTTCCTCGTCCTCTCTCTTTCTTCGTCGTCGTGTCTGGAAGACGAAACGAGAGTTGTCGAGGAAGACGGAGAACGATGGAAGTGGCGAGGTGGAAAGGGGGACGACCGCCTGGGCCAGGTGGGTCGTAAAGCCTTAGAATGATGCTCTAATAAATCCCACTGAAAAATTGCGAGGCCTCGGGCTCGTCGAGAACTTTCGTCTACCATATTCCTTCTTTTCCTCTTCTACAGAGTCCTCTTCTTCGTTCTGTACCTCCTTCTCCTTTGCACCTCTTCTTCTTTATCTTGAAGGGATGATGCAGCTCGGACGAGAGAGAGGGACTGGTCTCCTTAGCCGTTCCGTTCCGTTCCGTTCTTTAATGTCTCGGGTAGGAACGCGTTTAGAGATGAGTTGTGCGAACTGTGAGACACGAATGGAGCTCGCCTAGCCTTCGACGAATTAGCTGGAAACGGCCAGACCACTGGCTAGCTGGTTGCGCCGAATTTTTCTTGGCGACTTCGACGACTTTTGGGTCTGACCTCTGAACCGAGCTTCCTTGGATTTCTTCCAGTTGTTTTGTAACTGTTCTGTATTTTTTTTTTTTTTTTTTTTTTTGCGTGGGAGAGTATTTAACCCATTCGCTATTAACGTTCGCAGCGAGGAGTAATTCACTTCTCAATAGTTTGGTACAATTGTATATAAATGTCAATCTTTCTTTAATGTTTCTTCACTTGCCTCAGGGGTGTCTGCTATTGATGCCGCACGATTTTTTCAAATTAGTACAAATTCTTAAATAGACTTGAAAACAGCGATAATACCTCTAGTTTTTTAAGAGAAAAATCGCAGCGTTTGGCCACTGTGCTGGAGAACAAAACTTGATCGCGAAGAGACACGTGACGATTGCAGTTTCAGTTCTATTTAATAGACTGGCGTTGAATGTAAATTGGGAAAAAACTTTTGAAAATGCTGCCATTACATAACATTGTTATTAAACACCAGCGATGAAAGATATTTGATATATAAAGGAGAACGTAGAAGTATAGTGCCAGGTCTCGTGTCGATTATACAATTGTATGCATTGAAATGTGTTTAAATTAACCGAGTCGTTAAATTCGTTAGGTGCACCGCAAAAACAGTTTATGGGAGCAGAAGAAGCAATATTAGATGTATAGATAAACGTGCAAGTAAGAAGCTTTCTGAATGGTTTGGTAAGAACAAAGGAGTTAATTTTATGTAGGATTTGTGCGCGGCAAACGGCTCCGCTAATTAATTGGCTGGCAAGTAAACGGTAAATAAATACCTATAAAAAGTACGAATAGTAGAAAAAAATAAGGTTTAGAGCCTAAACGTATTGCGTGTTTTTATTGGTGAACGGGCTCTATAGTGCGGCCATATATTTGTTTCCTCGTTTTAATTTAAATTCTACACGAGCTCATTGAGATAAAAAATCTGGCATTATAATCGTGGTTGTTTCGTTAATTAAAGTAATGTATTATTTACTACAGCGATAACGTCGAACTGCTGTCACGACCAAGCGTCTCGCAAACGAACAAAAACTCTGTCGTCCAACCATTCCAAACGAGAAAAAAAAACACACACACCAAAAATGAAATTCACCACCGCCCGCAAAAAGAATTTCATTAAAACTACCACTAGGCTCGAGTCGTTGCCCCAACCTACGACCCGCCATTGTGTCCAGGATATAAAGGAAACGCGTATACACCGCGTCGTTCATAGCGGATTAAATAAATCGCGTCCAGCCGAGGTTTCCCGAGCAAGAAAGCGTTTCACCTTGTCGCGTCGTCCAGGACTCGTGCCCTCCATATATTTTTTCCCCGCCAGGAAACGGAGGATCTGTGGGTTCGATCCTTTATGTACACGAGCCAAGTCGCGTTCTTTGATTGCCGACCGTGGAAAAAGTTAAAAAGGGATCCTTCGACGCCGAGGCGAGTCTTGGTGTTTCGTCACAGTCCGCTTGCTTCGTGAGCGCGGATTGGATTCGGCCCGGTGTCGCCTGCTCGCGACTTCCTCCTATTTACCGATTATTCGCCGTGTCCTCCTGTCCTCGTGCATTTTCATGCCACCATCGTCCAACTTCAGGACTGCTCGTGATTTCTTCGGGCTGAACAGCCAGCTGCCCGAGACGGCCGTTGCGAATCCATAGAACCGAGAAAATCGGGGAACGCTCCTGAAGCTGTCCCCTTCTTCTTCTTCTTTTTTCCTTTTTCTTTTTCTTTTTCTTTTTCTTTTTCTTTTTCTCTTTCTTCCTTCTCCTCTTCTCCTACACCTACCACCTTCACCCTTCTGGGAGTTCACCACTCGTTGGATGATCGAGGACGGTTTTTATCGGGTGAACAGGAGGAAGTACCGCCGATGACACGGAAATCTCGCGTTGCATAGCCCACGAGGACTCCGGGGAGTTCGACGACTGTGAACGAGGAGGATCGGTTTGGCTTGCCTGTTATTTGCGGGATGGAATTGATTGCTTCGAGCTTACGGCTCTGTTAAATGGTACCACGTGGGTGGTTCGCACTTTGGGATTATTTGGTGATCCATCTTGTTAGGACGATAATAATTTTCGATGAAAGATTTAAGCAGAAGCCTGTATAAAGATATGTACATGGGTGAAAGGGGTTCCGAGATCGTCCAATATTTGCGAATATTTGAAATAAAATTCACGGTAGATGCAGTTACAGGGCATTCAGACTTCTGTTTCTGCCAAGGAATTTTTGGAAACAAGCTTTTGGCATAATTTTTTGTAAAAATGTTAGTACCATACCTCACCAGTTTGGTTACGCAATACTCGTACAATTGTTGGAAACTTCACGGCAAATTTAAATATAATTGGTTATATCGTACTGTTAAAATTGTTTTGGGAAAATGGGAACGGATATCTCGTCTTCGGTGTTATTAAGACCTTTAGCATGGCTCAGTGTCCCTGTTTTCTGTATAAGCAATCTGAACAGCTTCAAAGCACAAATTCATCCTAAAACAACACACCGCGTGTTACATGGAAAGGTGTTGAACTAGAATTGAGGATCACGACAGTTCAACAGGTGCTACTTCGTGTAATTCCCGAGTCCGTAACAAAGTAAATTGTTTGCATTGAAAATATTATTAAATATAGGTATACAAAACTCTTGTTCCTGTTTGTATTTACAGACACGAAATTGCTGTAGGTACTTTTCCTTATGAATACAATTCCGCAAATAAATACATCCGCGCGCAGTTGCAATAAGTTCAAATATATAAATAAATAAATACAAATTTCCAAACCACTGTGCCTTAGTTAATTGATGGAATTTGCCAAAATTCTTGTTCAATAACAAGAGCAGTAATAAAACCTATCCAAGTTTCTTACAAACTAATCTATTTGTACGAAACAAACAAAACAACACGGCAAAGAAAAGTGAAACAAGCAATTAATGTCCGCAACCAAATCTTCGTCTATCCCAGCAGTAATACCATCCGAGACGCATCTTCAACTTTACCCATCGTCGTGAAAAGGGAATGAAATGAAGTACCTCGCTTCTCGTATTAACCCTTCATCCCTGAAACTCAAGAAACATCCCCAACATCGTTCTTCCCTCGTCACTTCTTGACTCCGTGATCCCGTCTTGGTAAACTGCCATCGACGTATCCATAACTTTTCCGGGTCAGAGCCTGCCACCGACAGACATACATATTTTCTTGCCCGCTGAAGAAGGGGTATCCGTTTACACGGAAAATCAAAGTGACACCCGAACGGAGGCGAGAGACAGGCGAAAAAAGACGTTTGCGGAACAGCGGCAGATTATACGATGCGACCCGTGGCTCTACGGCTTAACCACGAAGAAGAGATCATCGAGGCGCTGTTCGTCGAGCAGAGGACCCCCCAGTAAGATAATGCGTCCTCTCGCCTCGACGACTTAACCTCGTCTTAGCCGCTGGATAAGCCGCGAAGCTGACACTAACCCCGTTAACCGTTAGCTCCGTGGCTGCTGACTTTTTAAACTGTTGTTTATTTACCATCTAAGCCCAGATGCAAATCCTGGCTCTTGGTTTTTCACCGAACGAAACGGTTCGGCGATTCAGCGTGGCGAGGAGTTGCGACTGGGCACCGTTCTGCATTTTTTTGTTCCCTTTCTTGCTGCCTCGACGCTTCGGGCGCGAATTTCACTCGAAAATCAAATCCAAAAAGGGCAATCGAAAATCGGTTCCATCGATAGAAGCTAATCAACTAGCTAATCAACAGTGGCGCGCCGAAATCATCAGCCGTCGCAAACAAATTCCCTACCGAACTTCATTTTCCTATTTCTATTTCCACATTTCGCACACACCACGCGCATAAATCCGCCGTTAGAAAGCCCGAGCCGTCCAAACGGTTTTCCCTCTTCAATCACGCACACCGACCATTAAAACAACAGCCATTATCCCCAGAGCCTATGGCCGCCTCTGCTCGAAGCCGTGTAACCGTTCCATAATTATTCGACGATGGACAAGCCTCTGTAACCGATGGAAAGTTAATAAACGGCGACGAACGTCACGCATGACCCACAAAAACAAAAAAAGACACCGAAGAAGGAAAAAAAAAAAAAAAAACAATAGAAAAGAGGAGAGCAAAAGAGCGGCGAATCGAACCGATTGATTTGCCTGACTAACTAAACGTGCAACGTCGAATCCCCGTGCCCACGTCTATATCATCGTCCTAACCAAACGAGACTAATCCAAGCGGTCCGCCTTAACTAGCTTAACCAAAGCAACAAACGTTCGATGTTACCGTGTCCGCGTTTATCCACGGACCCTTCCACGCGTTTTTTCCTCGCGTATTCAACCGTTCAGCCGCCTTTTTCTATCCCCCGCGCGCGCGTACTCTCCTGTATTACCTACCTCGTGCCCTCCGCGACGGACAAGATCGGTCTCTCGACGAGCATCGTCACAGGGGTTGAAAAGTGCTCCGTGACTCGGCTAAATCGCTGACACGACCACGGACGATGCTGCACGCTTGATTCATATTTTGCAATGGCGTGGCGGAACGACAAGAGAAAGGAACGGATCCTTTGAGCTCGATGGCTCTTCATCGACGAGGAGGGACACTCGCGCTTTTGTTACAGATCTATCGCGTTTTACCGTGGATTCTTGGCGGGATTCTTTCAGGGCAGTTCTAGCGAAGATTTCGATTATCTCCCGTAGGGTTTCGTCGGTCGATGCATCGCGATATTGTGCTTTCCGTTTCCATTAACTTGCTACGCACGGCTGGTGTCTGTCGTTTTTTCTGTAATAATTTTAGCAACGTCGCGTCTACTTACCTCTATCTTAATTTTCGTCGTCGCCTAATGAGAATATGGCCCGATTGTATTTATCAAGTTTCAAACAGCAAATCATTCGAGGGTTATGTAAAACGAAATCTTATTTCTTCGGTGATTGTCCTGAGATAGTATTTTACGCCAAATGGAAGAATTTCCTAGGAATCTTAAATGCTCTATAATAGTTCAGAAATATTATACAATATTTGCCGAATCAGTTCCTAAGTCGATCTTTCTCAAATCTGTCCACTTATTGCTGTCAAAAACGGAAACGGGTGTCTAAACGGCAAAATTATTTTCGTATGATAGTGACCTCTGTCACTACAGTGCATAGAATTTTGACAGAAATCGGAGATAATCTCTGCGAGTTTCCAGCGGAAAAAGCGTGAACGCGACGGAGGGATCCTTTCTCGAAAGGATTGTAATCCCGAAGACGCTGGTCCAGTATCCTTAAGCTTGTATCCGCCCACTTTGTGTTTTCGTATGATTCAACGGTGTCCCTTTTCGGGCCTGGATTTTCACCTAGCTGCGACGAAATCCTCACGGCCGGTGGCAAATCCAAGAGCGCGACAACATTGGCCAGGGGATTTCACATGGCGATCGCGCCTTGGAAATCTGGCTTAAGTGGATTTGCTCGGCCACTGGAAAAAGTTTGCAAAACTCAGGAGCTGACTTTTAAAGACTCGAAGACGAATCTGTTGAATGCGCCGCCGTCAGTACCCGCAGATAAGCTTTTCTCAACTGTTCGACAGTTTGCCACTTCGATCGTGGAGTAACTGTTAGCTCGACGGGAAGAAAATGTTTGAATACTTTCCATGGTTGCTGTGCGTTCGAAAACGATTCGAGCTTGCGAAGTATACGTTACAGTTTATTGAGATTTTCATGCTAAAATTATCGGTGTTTGGGGGGATGAATGATATAGTTTGCGCCGTTTTTCGGTAGATGGAATTATGACAGGTCCGAATACATCAGAATTGTGATACTTCAGGCATTTTTAAAAAAAAGTTTGATAAGGATACATTATTTTTCGTCAGTTTTATACGCTTTTGAATATGGAAGGAAAGAAAGTGCATTATAGGCATTCGATGCTTTTCTTTTACCGAAAATTATTGGAGGTTGGCTGGGATGTGCTACCTCAGATTTCCACTTATTTAGGTACTTACAATATTCCCTTAATGCCGAACTCTTTGGCAGACATAAAAAATCATATTAATGCAATTAATATCAATACAATTAATACAAACTAAAGTGCTTAATAAAATTGACAAGAAAAAGGGAAACGATTTGGATCGAACTTGTTCGCGTGCAATAATGAATTACGGAATACTTGCCGCGTCTCTTCGTACGCCCTTTACGTTCGCAATTTAACGCTGAATCTCAAAGGAACCGTTAACTCTCATCAGTCAAATCAATCGTGGTGTATTTGACCGTGATTTCAGGGTTTAATAAAGTGACTGATAATTTCTCGCGATTACGTCCGGCAGTTCATCTCGCGAATTCGTCGGTATAAGTAATAAAGCCGGTAAGTGTTAACGGATATTGCTCGATAATGGGAATCGTAGCGTCAAAAGAATTCCTTTGGGCCAACGTAACCGCGCCGTTTAATTGAGTTTCGTGAGCCAGCCAGGTACAGATAAAGCTTTTCATGGCTCACTAAATGCCACTCAGGATATTACGATTTTGTGCAGCGCCGCGTCTAAACGTGTCCGCCGCTGCCGCGAATCCAGAATTCCTTTTGAAATAATTTCCTTTCTTTTACTGTTCCCCCCCCCCCCTTTTCTTTTTATTTATTTTTTCACTGAATGCCAAGTCCGCTGCGCAATCCGTTGCACCGACAACGGGGCGATGGTTGCGAACAGCGCTGTGAAATAAGATTTGAGACGTGACACATTGCAAAATGTGCAGGCTACAGAAAAATTGCCGAATATGGATCAACGAAGTATTAAACTCTGAATTTCTGAAACTGACGGAACAGTTTCGAATTGGCCGGAGCAGTCCACGTTATAATTGCGAGGCGAAATTGAGCGTGGAAGATGTTCGAAGCGATCATTACCCTATTAACCGTATGACAGATTGAATCGTTCGAATGATTTTGGTGGTGCTTCAAAGGGTCTTCAGTTTCGTTCCGACAAGCGAGCAAAATGGCCGACTCGGTGGTTGCGCAGAAAGACTAGGGGACCGGAAAAGTGTTTTGGGCAGAACTAAGTTCGTAACGCGTGATGACATGCTTACTTACGTTGGTCTTGCTTTACGCTTCTCGTCTCCTGCCATCGGTGGAGAATTTGATTAGGTGAATTACGTGGCGCCGATCGAATCTTCACGCGAAATTAGATTGGCCGCAACGCTTATTACGACACCTAGCAACCTTTTTATCTGGCACGATCTCTTCTGCGCCCATTGTCACGCCGCGCCGTGCTATTTACTCTGCCCATTGACACCGTCAACCCAGTTTCATTCGACACGTACGTTTCCTAATAGATGTTTCATTCTCGGTCGACCTCTGCGAACCAATCACTGGTGTCGTCCGCCTAATGAATTGCAGACAAGCTAGACAAATGTTGAATTGGGACGGGGCAATGGAAAATATGTTCAACCCCCCGAAAAGAATCACCCCCGCCCCCTAAGAAAACGTAACAAAATTGAGACAACGAAAACTTTTCATCGGAATATCCATTTACCCCCTTCAAGTACCATTCAAGCTCACTCAATCGGTGTCGCCCCCCCCCCAAAAACAATACCATCCGCGTCCAAATCCAATTCGAGCAGCCCCGTAGATTTCCCGGAACGCGTGATCCATGGTGTCAACCGTCTGGGAAACAAAAACGTGCAAACGTTTTCAAGCTTCGTCTCGTCAACGACCAGCAAACTACCGTGGACCAGTGTACCATTTTCCACGCACGTTTTAACGGCTGCAGAAAAGAGAAAAACAGGGACAGAGAGGGAGAGAGGGAGAGAGGGGGAGGGGGAGAGGGGGAGAGAATGGGGAATACGGGGCGGATGGCAAGAAAAGGGATCTTTCGGGTGGCGTTGCACGCTGTAACCAGGGTCTTGATGAATGAACGAAACTTTCATGCCGCTTGTCCCGCACGGCAGCTGGCTACGCCGCGCTGATTAGACGCGCATCACGCCGCGTTTGTGGATCTTTTGCCAGTGGATCCGCGCATGTAGGTACCCGATGCCCTAACCAGGACCCCCGTAGACCGACGCCGTTGTTCTGCTCGTTTCTGAACGGCCGATCCCGATGATCAGCGCCACGATTCTCCCGAATCGATTCTTCTGCTGCTCTTCACCGACGATCGACCACCCTATTGTCTGGCGCGACGCTGTTTTGCTGTTGCCCGATTCGTGCCCCGATGATTCTTCAACGTCGCGGCGCCGCGGCGGTTGCCTTTGCTGCTCTATCTTCGATTTCTGCCTTCGAGAGATATCGATTTGGGGATTCCTCTGTTTCGGATTTCAGCGCAGACTATTCGTTATTTGTTGTTCATATTTTTCGAGGACCAGAGGGCGTTTGGGGAGATCGAGGCGCGTGGGATCGCGTGGGATAATCAAAGCGATTGCGACAGCCGATGGAAATGAAGTAGAAATACGTAACTGTTGTTCTCATTGAAAATCGTCACAAATTCCTGCGACACGATCTCTATAACGATTAAACGGTCTCGAAGCGAAACATCTGCACGGCAGTTTCAGTATCGAAATATGCCACAACGGAACCTACTTTCTCACAACGAACCAAAAGTTTCAGGCAAAATGTCCCAGTTAACCGACGCGCGCTGCGATAGAAAAGCCACCCCTTCCATCCCCTTTCGTGAAAGCTCGCGTCCCAATGAATCCACGAGGCGTCCGATGCGTCCGATGATCGAACACCCGATGGTACGTTGTTAAGCGTCGTTAAATTCGCAACACCGCGCGTTCCCATAGCTTCGCCCCATGGCCCCCATGCTCCGTAACGCGACGCAGTTTGTCCCGTGGCCCGTTTGCAACCGACGAGAACGCACGACTACGAACTATCCATCCCCCACGCGAGATTTGCACGGTTTTCATTGGCTCGGTTAAGTTTGATTAATCTATTCGAAACGTGCCATTGTTCGAAGTATCGCGGGCCACCCCATTGGTCGGTCGGCAGGATCCGGTACGGGTTGCACCAAGGTGCCGCTCGTCGCGTTGCCATTAGGGGGAGCAGCCATGGTGTCCGCGGTGAACTGGTTTTGTGTGTTTTTCGCTCTGCACGCTCTGCCCGCTCTGTGCCCGGCTTCCACGTTCGCCTAAGCCGACGATGATTTGTACCCTGCCCTTTTCCTCGTCGTCGGGGACAACGCTTCGCGACGCTCGTGCACGCTCCACGGCCGATACTGCATGCGTGCGTCGACATTGAATAATAAATCGACGGTTGTTACCTGGGACCGGGCGTCGGACGAACGACTGGAAAGGGTTGGAGGAAAAAATTGGGGATTAATGACGATGACGACGCGGCGGTATGGTCTTTCGGATGTTTGGGTTTTATGTTAGTAGGGTAAGTCAGGATTTTGTTAATTGGTACGAGGATTGTGCACCTTTGTTGAAATTTGAAGGTGTTTGTTTCGTGTGGATTTATGGGGTGTACGGTTTTAAATTAACTGGGGAATTATTTTTAACGTAAAGAGGGGGGTGGGGGTGGTAATTTTAAGTATTGGAAATTGTGTTGCATTTAGTTTTAATCGAATCCTTGGCAAGTGTGTTCTCAATAGATATTTGGAATTCGAAGTTAGTCTTTGTATGCTTAAATACACGATATACGTTTAAATACGGTATTTTACTAGCAATAAATTAAATTCATTTCAAACACCTCCATTGGAATGTTTAAATTAAAATATTAATATCAAATCCAAACAATTTTCCGATCCCATCCGCCATTCTAAACGAAACGAAATTACAGCTGCGCAACGTCAAGACAGATAGCAGTAAAATTTTCATTGGTGCACAAATCTCATAATCATTAATTGCCATTTGAACTTCGGTCCTTGGCGTTTTCAGTGAAATTTAAAAAGTAGCGCGAGATCGTTAAAGTGGATACGTAAAAAGCTGCGGCGTTTACGATATTTTTACATCGTTCGGCAAGAACATCCCTCGCAGGAAATTTCCGTAACTCCGCTCTGCTGGTGTATTATATGGACAATATACCGCGGAATAATTGCACGAAAGGAACTGCGGCTGATAAACTTCATAGGCCACATAGTTTTATCGTGTGCATTTATCGCCGTATGATATTTTATGGCCCGTGAGAAAGATCTAGTGCATCTTATGGGCCACGTAACCGGGAATGGAAAAATAATGATAACGATAAATATTCCGCAATAAATAGTAATCATTTGATAATGCGTGAACTAAACGTTGGGGCCGACAAATAAAATGTGTTACAGAATAAATTATTCGGCAAGTATCTATTTATACGTGAACTCAACGGAACGATACAATAAAATAGTAACACAAACTTTGCCCTTTTATTAATACCGTTGAAAGTGTATATAATATATTATACTATACAGGGTGTTGGGTCTAACGCGACGCACGATTTTTCACCCACTTTCAGCCATCTGACAAAAAAAAGGTTAGAACAAAAGTAGCCGGGTATAGAGTTTACAATAAATATCAGTAAACGAAATTTTGAAAACAGTTTATTTTCATGGGCAAATCAAGGTCATCTTGGGTAAAACAAATAGGAACACATATTTATTTTTTGACCATGTTGTAGAGGACATCGAAACGAATTCGAAACATATATTGCATGATATTTTTACTAACATATTACTCGCTTTGCAGTAGTGAACATGTGAAATACTTAGCTTTTCGTCGTATTTGACTTTAAGACAGTGTAAACATTATTTGAAACCGAAGAGATTACTGAATGTTTTATGGGGACATTTACAGTCCGTTGTATTTCAATCAGCAATTAACAATATTGAAGAATTGCAAGGAAGAATCATCTCGGCATGCAGAGCTGTGGATCCAGCAAGTCTAATTGCAGCAACGAGCAGAATATGTATTGCGTCGCGGAAGGCGGAATGCATTTCGAACATGCAATTAAAAAAAGTGCATTTTTCTTGCGTTCTAGTCACATGTTGACATTCAGTAATCTCTTCGGTGTCAAATGATGTTTATACTGTCTTAAAGTCAAATATGTACGACGAAAAGCTAAGTATTTCACATTTCCACTAGTGCAAAGCGGGTAATATGTTAGTAAAAATATCATGTGATATGTGTTTCGAATTCGTATCGATATCCTCTACAATATGGTAAAAAAGAAATATGTCTTCCTATTTGTTTTACCCAAGATGACCTTGATTTCGCCATGAAAATAAACAGTTTTCGAAATTTTGTTTGCCGATATTTATTGTACAGTCTATACCCTGCAAATTTTGCTCTATACTGTTTTTTGTCAGATGGCTGCAAGTGGGTGAAAAATCGTGCGCCGCGTTAGACGGAACGCCCTTTATATGTAGACAGTTATTTTTTATTGGAAGAAAGTTTAGCAATAATATTTAATAGCTTTTCTATTATTTCATTAAATTCTAATAATTCAGAACGCTTAATTCAATTCTAGCGAGATAAGATTACCTTGGACACTCGTTATCCCATTAATCGTAGATCTATTGTATTGCCACTGCAGTGAAATCTCGATTAACCGTGTCGTGATTATTCGCGGTCTCGATTATCTGGGGTGTCGAATTTGCTAATAATATAATTATAATTGTATCTTTCAACACTAAAATTGGTTGTGAAAAAATGTTTAGTAAAAGATTGCGTAAAATGTATTTTTATTCCTTTCTACTCAGATCTCAATTTATTCAATATATCTGCTTCTCGATTGAACTTTTTATTTAACAGAGACACTACTGTATTACTATTATTATTATTATTGTAGCTGCTTCTGCTGCTCTTGTTATTATTTATTATTATTATTATTAGTTATTGCATTATATAAAATGAACGAAGAAAATGGAGCAGAAGCATAGAACGCGTGCGATCACAAACACAGAGGATTGGCTACGTAGCCACCCCTAGTTTCTCGTGTCGCGAGGGTGCGGCTTAAGTCTGGGAGGTCGTCACACCTATCAGCTTTGCCGTTACCGATACATCTGTCCTGGTTACCGCGTTGAAAAACTCACCGAAGGGAGATAAATCACGCTTCTTATGAAAATTACGATCTTTCTGAGAACTCGCGATGGAAAAAGTACTCCATACCGCCGTTCTACAAAACGATCTTCCCGGGAACGCAGCCACCGACAAATTTTGCTTACGATTTCGTCAAGCATACTTTTTCTCGTTGAAAATTATATACAAAACGAATGATAAAATAAGTGCCACTTTGCAGGATGTTTAATGGAAGATGCTGCGATTCTTGTTTTGTAGAAATGTAAAATACAGCAAAGCGTTATGGCTATTTGATACGAAGTTTCGTTTTTAGAACAATTCGACTGGATACAGTGATATGAAATTGGTTCTGTTCAATTGTGAAATTTGCTAAGAGATAAGTATCTCCAACAGCGTGCAGATTGAAATGTGATACGTGTAATTAAATTTTAATTACGTTCACGTTTCGAGTTTTACATCTGCTGGTTTCGCAGTATGTATTAATGTACAATTATTTACCAAATACATAAGCACAGATAGAAAAATCATTTTTCCGTCCCCCCGATTAACGCATGAAAGCTATCAAAAGCTGTCAAATTGAGTAAATAGTATACTGATATTGAAACGCAATTCGACAAATCGAATCTCCTTTTGGAAGATAGAAGAAATAACTAGAGAAACGACATTACTGTGCTTCAACGCTCACCGTCAAAGAAGTGGTTCATATTTTTGTCCCACAGTATAGGAGGTTCTCGAATTCGAATTGGAGCCTCTCCGGACCCCACATATCGTTTTCGGTCGAATCGTGATTCGCCATTGAATGATCCCCACCCCTTACTGCATCCCCTTTGGGTGTGGTATGGGGTTGCCAAGTTGTCGGCGTCTTTGTGTCCCTTCGTTTGTACCCCCATCGGCAATCGTGCTCGACATACTGTTGACCAATCTGTTGCTCCAAAATTCTTTTACTTTGGTCGAAATGCGGTAGGTCAGGGGCGGGGGAAGTGTCGTCGTCGAGGGCTGGTTTCAAATTGTCCGTGAGAGTTGAATAATGGAAATACTACCGATTCGTATATTTCTCCACGATACGTACTATAGTCCCATAAGGTTTTGGATCGCAAGGCGTTTCGAGGTAGATAAGAATTTCCTGAACGAACTAAATATAATATATTTCATTGAAAATTTAACAAATCGGATATACCTAATACAAAAATATGCAATACATATAATTCTTTTTATATAGGTATTTAATAGTACAAGAAATATAAAATGTATACAACTTGTCATGGGGTTACTTGTGCAACAAATATAAGGATGAATCGCTCCAATGAGCATTTCCACGAGTACTAATACCAACCGGGGGATCGTTATCTCGCGTTGAACCCCGGAAACTTTAATTTCGCAACTAAAATACTCCCCACGGAAGATCGTGCAGCGATTCTAAAAGCATTTCATCCGCCGTGAAACCCAATTGAGCACGAGCAAAATCGGAGAAAGCATCGATCGGATTAACGCGTGTACAGGCGTATCGTTCCAGGTCGAAAGTCGACGGAACCGTGCGAATAGTTATGCTGGCGATAGCTTTGTACCGAAGGTGGCAGAAAGCGGGTAGACCGACCTACCTACTTCGACAGCACAATGGGCCACAAATGCGTGGCGACAGCGGCAACAGATATACGGCAGGCTGATTGCTCGTTGTCGCTAAACGTCCGATTGTCGGCTCCTCTACGGGGAGATTGCCGTCGTCGTTGCCGAAAGCCAGTGTCTCTGCCGCGAGCAGAGCTGATCAGAGAGCGTGGCCGAGAGGAATCGGTCCAATCGGGGGCAGACCGTTTTAATGTAATTTAATGGCCGCGCCTACGCGTCGAACGGGGGCGAGCTAACAGCAAGGGCGGAGATGGCGCGTTGCGAGTTTTTATTTCGCGCGGAATCTTGAAACGGCAATTAAAACATTCGCACCTGGACCGAGAATCGTTGCGAATGTTTCAAATTGAAAACGCCTTTGACGCGGGTATTTATAAAAATTATAATCGAGGTACGTGCAAAGGGGAAGGTCGCTCATATGGAAGCGTTCTCCGCTAATTTCAAATTTCTTTCAAATGCATCGACGAGGTATGCAGATACGCATTATCAGGCAGGGTCGTGCTAACGGGGCATGGGTGTTCGTTTTTTTGGAATAGGAAGAGGGTCGATGGTTTTGGTAAGGGGGTCGGGTGTGTCTTTTGTAATTAGCAACGGATACGTGTTCTTTTCTTCGCTTAGGAGGAGAGTTCGTGGATTTAGTGAATGGGTTGAATATCTGTGTCCTTAATGATAGAATTTAATAACAAATACATAATTGAACAGAATTTTTATGTCCACGCGAATAATCATAGTATGAAAAGAAAGAATTGGACGGAAATATATATTGCGCTTCTAAACAAATATGTAACTAAATATAATAATTTCGACTTACCCGCTTTCTATTCTAAACACAATATACCGAACCCCTTGAAATAAATAAACGCGGATAGGACAGCTGCAAGGAATAGACCACGACAGCATTGCACACCTTTTAAATATTCTTTTATTCCATAACAATGAATTACACATCGGCAATTACAATCAGATTAATGAATTACAAGAATATCATGCGCGTCGAGTAAAGGTCGTATTTGTGCAAAGTAACCGCGATTAACTGGCCAATTAAATCATCCAGTTGATCGCGATCGACAATGCTACCCTCCCACGCTCTCCCCCCAAAAAATCCATCATACATTCTATATAATGAATCCTTATTAAATATCTCCGTAACTCTATGTACAGGTTCCCTTATCGTGTAAACTTAATCAACTCCCCCAACGAAATTTCGATCGAGTTCTCTCCGCTTCGCCCAGGGATAAAGGCGATCGTAAGGCATTAAATTACACGTGGGCACTTAATTTACCGCGACTCGTCTAATTACTAATTACCACGAGGTATAAATCTCCTCCTGCGGTATCGGCAGTTCCGGTGAGCGGCTTAACAACTATACGTGAACCAGGCTGGACGATGCCTTTAATGTAAACTTGCACGGTGTAAGCGTCGTAGTATAGGCACGGATTTATTAGTCATAAAATCGGGACGCTGTAATCGAACGTGCGCGAGTGTGTTAATTATTTACAGTGTTCGATTTAGGTGCTGTTCGTTGCTCGGAAGACGGCAGGTGAGAAAAATGCGGGCTCGATTAGCTGCAATCCCAAATATCCATAATTTCATAACTGGATCGCGGAAATGGGGTGCGTGCGCTGTTCTAATCGGTGAAACGGTTTCTTTCCAATATAATAGTTCGATAATATAGCAGCGAGGAAATCGACCGTCAAGAACTTACCTATGTATGTACATAGAAGTGAGAGCTACAAGGAAGAATGTGAACTTAGGTGTGAACGAAGTGGGTATACATATACACTTGCCCCTGTGCTGTCTCGCGTGACATCTTCTGAGCAACGAACTTTATAGGCACTTCGCGTATCGTGATACATGTATGTACTTACGTACTCACGTACACGTGTGATACGGTGGACAGAAGAAAGAAAAAGACAGTATGAAACTCACCGTGGCAGAAAGGGAGGATCGAGTATCCCTCGACTATTGAATTTCGTATAAATTCAACGACGGCTACAGCCTTTCTGCGCATACCTATATATGTACGCATGTGTTATCTATGGTGTTTATTCTTGCGTCAATGCGCGTCAAGGGGTGTAGTAAATCCGGGCGACGTACGCTTTATTGCAAACGGTAAATCGCTGAATTAACGTGCGATTGAAAGGGGCATCAAATCGCGAAGGACCTGCGACTCTTGACGTCCACCGCTGTGCAATTTTTGCTGTGACAATTATCATTAGGATTGTTGAATTTTGCCTCTAAAGGAGGAAGGGGCGCAACAGTGACAGTGGAAAGGTGTATAATTATTCTGATTTAACCCTTTCGTTACGACAGTCCGCTCCGCCGGACTGTCGTAATGCCACTGAACAGGGCACCGCGCCGAAAATTGTGCACATTGCACACTTGTAGTCTTCGGTGTTCGCACGTCCAGAATATATTACGTGCGTTCAAAATATACTTTTAGTAGGATTGATCCAACGGGGATCAATAGAATGAAGGGTGACTCTACACAGGTACAGTAGAATCTTTTTGCCAACTCTAATCGACGCTCGTATGCACAGGTCGTCGCACGGATGCCGACTATAGTCGGCGCTCGTAACGAAAGGGTTAAATATTTAATTTCAAACGAACGTGTACAATGTCCAAATTATTTCATATTATTTTGAATGATATTTTATTTTAATTTGTACTATATTTCGTTGTTGACGAATATTTTATTATTTCTTTTTATGATTTCTAATTCAATTGTTATGAATTGTAGTAAACTGAAGGCAATGCGATAACCGTTCGCGAATAAAACGTTTCTTTTCGAGGATTTATCATACCTCGAAATAAATGTTCATTAGGATGGTAAGTTTCGTAAAGTATTTTTTAGTTCACGAATAATAAGTCTGGATTTTACTGTACAGCACAGTGAACGTGTACTTTATTGGCAAGAATAATAATTATTAGTAAACTCTGAGAATTTATATTTAAGAATTGAACTCTGAGAATTTGTACAATGTGTATGCAGGTATATGTGTATCAAACGTTTATGTTATAGGTAATATTTCCTAAACAATAACTTAAGGCACGCAATCTTTAGTACTTCCGCTATTAACATGCTTATTTAATTATTGATGCGATGTTTTATTTAGAATATACTTTTAAGGCAGAATGTTTATTTCGTCACTTCTTCAACGACAAATGCGCGGAACCACGACCCTTCGCGATCTATGAAATCCCGCCATTAATTCCTGGCGACGATTCGTTCGCTAATGAATAAATATACGCTCCTGCAAACATTTTGCTTTCCCGTTCAACATTTTCATACCCCTCTTACAGCCGAATCAATCACTTCAGGGGCCTAATCAGAAGCAAGGCACTTCAACGCTTGGTATCTACAATTAGAAGGTCCATCGAAACTTGCAACAGATACACAATGAAATAATAATAACCTTTACGCTATATACATATTTGCAACGTGGCGGAATAAAAAGCCTCGACTAACAATAAAAAGAAATATTCTGACAGTCCTCCTGAACTCCCCCCTTCCCCCCCCCCCCCTAAAACTAATAAACGAACGAAGAAAAAATATACAAATGTGTAGCACCTATACATATATCACGCCATCTTAAAATTACCCTCTTCTGTCGCGTTTTTTTATTACAATCCATCGATTCCCGGTTTCGCAAGGCAATGTTTATCACTCGAATGGTAAAAGGGGTTTCAGTTATTCCGGCTCAAAGTCCCCCTCCGATCCGCCATCTTCTCTGTACACCACGGTTCAGTGAACTCTGCCACAAACCTGGGACTCTATGCCACCCAAATAGGGGTAGCCACTTTTCGCCTCGCTGGGACTGTGCGGTGTCACGTGGTGGTTGATCCCTGTTGGGGCTGGGACGCTCGTGGACGCACCCTGGACCATACACGCGCTCATGTTCGACGCTGTAGGGCTGACACTGCCGCTCAGGCTGCCCAGATTCAGGTTGCTGGACGTTAGGTTGGTGGCGATGTTACCGCTGCCATAGTGAGAGGCGTTGAACAATCTGCAACAAAAAATTAACGGACACTGTGCAATGGATGCTTCTTTGTTCAAGGTTGAAGAGGGGCAGAGGTGGTTATTGTAATAGTAATTACGGCTGTGGAATAATGGCTGTGGAAAATTGTTCGGCTGGAAAACAGCCAAACAACCGGACCCACGGCATTCACAGAAGAGATAATCAGCGTGGAGTGCAACGAAATTGCGCTTGTTTTACGCGCGAATGTAAAGCGGGTCAGCCGTGTTCCAGAGTAGCCCGAGCGACCGTATCAAGGTATTTAACACGGCCGCGTTACGCCTTCGCATAACCTCCGGATGAAATTCTCTTTCCGTTTCGCGGGTCTCAAAGTAACCGCCGGCCACTTCTCCCTCGTTTCGCCGTGCAATCAAAGCTCGCTGCTCGTTTGCAAACCGATACCGGGTTCGCGTACGAGCTTCACGCTCGCACACGTGCACGTATACGTGTACGAATCGTTTAGGGCGTGTCGGGGCTGCCAACAACCGATTTCAAAACGGAGTAGCGGCCCTTTTGACCGTTTCGGCACAGCAGCACGGTTAAGGACCCCAAAGCGTGCCGATGCTGGAACCATTTAATTCCTTTCTCCCTTATCCTCACGTTCCTTCCCTTTCCCTGTCGCGTTCCGTTCCTTTCGTTCCTTCTCGTCCTCGCTTAATTCCTTCTTCGAACCAATGCGACGCGACGCGACGCGACACGACGCGACGCGACGAGCGCAACGATCCGGCGGAAGCTCGACGATTTATCGACTGTCCCCTTGGCCGCTCTACGAATCTATTTTCCGCCGGCGAACCACGGTCACAAATCATATTTATTTCTATGGAAGTGTTAATGAATTCCGACGAAGCTTAGTCGGAATGAATAATTTATAATCGACGCTCGCTGAAATTAAGGGTATTCGTCGCAAGAAGCGGTCTGGGTGGCTCTGAGGATTCTATTTGGAATGGATCCTTTACAAATGGACGCCCTTTCGCTTCTCTTTTCTTTTCGTTTCTTTCCTTTTTCCTCTTTTTACCGGCTGATCGAACCGTGGATCGTCATTCTCAGCCGCGGTGATTTCGTCGGGACTATTGTTGCACGCATCCTTGTATTTAACAGTTTTCTTGTATACCCACTGCTTGCAGTAAGCACGAACGCTGTTAATTTCTTGTCTCAATCAGACACGTTATCTCGTGTTCTCTTAATTACTCGGGTACGTCGAACGAGCAAGCCTATTTTTTTCGCTACACTGTTCGTAGTAATTAGTTCAGCGCAACTGGTGCGATTAACCCGTTGACAGCGAGCGTACACGATAATTAATTAAGGCATCGCGCTTCTTTTCATCGCCCGTCATCCACTGCAAATAAACCTTCTTGGGAATAATTGCTGATAATTCTATAAAATATCATTACTCGTTCTTCGTAATTTTGTTGACAAACCCCCTAATTTTATTGTATTAAAAAAAAAAAATTTCGTTCGAACGTCTACAGAACCAAACCACCATCCTCGCCGAAAGAAATGCACCGCTGTACTATACACTCTCTTATCGTTGCATTCTCAATTCTACCAGCTCACTTTTTTATTAACAACAAGCCAATGGTCGCGTCAGGTGTTATTGCAGGTAAAACGTAAGCGGGTTCCGCGAAACCGAAATTCGAGGGACAATAATATTAGCCGTCGCGTCGCGTACTCGAGGACGAGTTCGCCGGGATGATAAAAATAATTTCAGCAGCCGATAAAAATAAATGAGAAGCGTTTACGGTAATGTCGCCGGTCGAATGGAATTTTTCAGCGGGGCAACCAAGTCGATACCTGGCGCGGTCGAATCGCTTCCGGGGTGAGGGAAAGGCCACGAAAGTCACCGGTTAAAGCTGGATCATCGGCCAAGATCGAGACCCGCGTTGGATTATTAGCCGGTAGCGTTTCATTACGGGGGCCGAAGCAGCAACATAATTGAGGACCACACAGAAAACGTGTCGGTGGAGGCCCGACTGCTTCACCACGCTCATCCGACAACTCTCTTTCTCTCTTCCGAACGCTACACTCTCTCTCTCGTCTCTCTTCGTCGTTCAAGGGCCTACAGTCTCACCTGTTCCACCTACTGCCCTGCTCCTTTCCGCCTTTTTTTTCCCCTTTCGTTTTCAACTTTATTTCCATCGGTTAAAATTCTTTCGTCGATCGAAACTCTGTGTTTGGAGAAAATTGGACCGCTGTTAATATTTCGCGTGATTCCACGAGTTTGTTTATTGTTGCGGTTCTGGGCACTACTACACGGCTGTATTTCTTCTTTTCTTCCGAAGATCCTGAAGGGTTGCACGCGGCCGGTCAGCTGAATATTACTAATGTGTACACGAACTGAGAGGAAGTTAATTGTTCAATGCGGAATCTGCTCCACGGTTGAATAAATCGATACGCGTGAAGAGGATAAAATGACAAGAACAATCGTAGCAATTGTCGAACTTATTCCACCATATTTCGACCATTTTCATGTTTACACTCTCGGCCTCTGGTTACCTGATGAAATTGCACCGAAATCCTCGACACTTTTATATATATTAACATTCTTCCCCCTTTTTTACTTTCTGTACTCGATACTCAATTTTCCACGCGTTTCGTTCGTGTTTATCCTAAGACTTTCGTCGTTTGCGGCCCGCCAGGCAGCGAATTGGCCTCTGCACTCGGCGTGCAACAGCACGCTGCAGCAGGCGAGCATTTCGCCAACCTGTTATTACGCCACAATGGCTGAATTAATTGTTCGTAACACCCTGCGAGCACAGGCTGCCTCGCTCTTTCTCCACGCCGAGAATCTCCCAGATTTCTATCCTTTTTTCTACTATGCCTGCCCCTTCGAGCCTTTCGCCCGCTTTTAAACGTCCGGGATAATGTGTATCTGTACCCCGACAACGCGCACCTTGCCTCGACACTTTGCCCTGCCACGTGGGGGGTCCTTGTTCTTGGCCCCTAGAGTTTCGCGAAATCTGCTCGCTATGTATGTCCCTTTACGGGGTTCTACGGGGTTAATAGTGAGACGGCATTTCCGGAAGTTTCAGCTTTCGAGGCACGAGATGATTGAACTTTAATATTTAGATATACGCATACTATTTTCTGTTCCGATAAGGATCAGGTTGAATGTTAATTGCGCTTGAAGCTATTTAATTAATAAGAGAGGTTAGCAGAATGTTAACTAAGAAATGATTGTAGCCAAGTCAACCACCACTGTACAATGTAGTTGGTGGTCGAAAAATCCCCGTTGCGTATATACACAATGGTTGGCAATATTTTTCGAAACGACAACGGGTTAATAAGTTTTCAATGAATCACGCAGACGCGTGTATGTATAATACATACGTATATGCGTCCCACGGGAAGTCAATTATTCGATGACAGTTCAATTTGTCGGGAACGATTCAACTTTCGCAGCGCTATTATCGAATAATCCAGGTAAGAGGAATGTTTAGCAAGCGATAACTTACCCATAGTTCTCCGCTGCTGGTCTCGGCCATTGTTGCTGGGCAGCATAGTAATTCTCGCTGTAGTTGTAATGCTGAGGATAACCGGCCGTGGTTGCTGCGGCTGCAGCCACCGATGCTTGGCCGTAGCTTTGATAACTTTCAGCACTGCTACCGTAGTGCTGCGTCTGGAAGGACTGCAAGCTCATTGTGTTGAAAGCGTTCAATTGTTGGCTGTTTAATTGCTTGCGAAGTCTCGCTCGTCTGTTGCTGAACCATACTTGGACACGGGCCTCCGTAAGATTTGTTCTGCAATTACAGAAGGAATAATTATGAAGGGGGCCTTAAATGAAATTCTTCTGCTAATAGAGAATATCTATTAAACCGTTCGCTGTATCTAGAATGCTTGTTATCTTGCTGAAATTTATTTCCTAATTATTATTTTAGAAGTTAGTTTAGTATCTGAAGATTTCAGCAATTTTTTTTCAACGAATATTCAGAAAAATTGTTCTATGGTATTAATCGTTTTGAAGGAACATACATATATGCTTATGTACTTTATTATCCTTCCAAGTAATTGAATCGTTAAATAATTTTACTCACTTTTGAGCTAGCTCTTCTCTAGTGTAAACGTCTGGGTATTGTGTTCTATGGAAAGCTGCTTCGAGCTGCTCAAGCTGTTCACCGGTGAACGTGGTCCTGCTCCTGCGTTGCTTCCTTTTCAAGGCAATTCCGGGCTCACTTTCCGTATCCGAATCCTCGCCGCTGCTTCCGGCTGAAATATAATAATACTCGTATATAGTACTATTGAATATTACCTATTGAATATTCGCATTCAAAATATATCAAATCACTTTCGCACCCCGATTTCACGAACACGAAGATTTACAAGTTTCCATTCAATTCTGTAACACCTCAACGCAATTTCAACTCTTTCCGCACAATAATCTTATGAGATTTAGCCTCAACCACCAATCTATTATTAAAGAAAAGTTCCGCAGAAACGAATCCACGTTCGACGACAAAATTTACCGCCGTGCATCAACGGCTGGAAACGTCCGCGCTGTGAACCTCGCGGCGGAACGTACACCCGCTGCAAAATTAATTACGGAAAGCAGAGTTTTCTCCGGGCCGGGCCCCGCGAAAGGGGAACGACGACTCGTCTTATCGACGAGAGGGATCGAAGCTGCGGCAAAGGAGATTCGAAAGATGTTACGGGGCACCGCTTCTTAATAGCGGGAAGAAGGTCTCCCAGTCCAGCACGTGCTGCACGTCAGATACCGAAGATAGGAAGCGAGTCGTTCACGCCCACAGTTCACACGCCGGACTCGGCAACCCACCATTAAGGCCCTCCTGATTACAGCCGTGCCAGCCGAACCTATACTAAACTAAAACACCGGAGAAATTAGGGTCCGCCGCGAAGAAATTAAGTTCTTTGACATGTCCCGTCCCACCCGAGCTAAACGAAAGCCTGCCCTACGTCCACGAGATACATATACACTTCCTTTCGTTTGGCCGGGCGAGTTTCGTACCGGAAACCGCTTTCGTCCCTCCAATCGTCGTCGAGTTTTATGACAACGTAATTGTGCGCCCGCTTCTGTCTTGCCAGTGCAGTGTAATGGTTTAACGTCGTTTTTTTTCCCCATTTTATTCTCTGTGCCGATTCTCGGGTAGCTTTGTTTCTGGTTTCTCAGTCGTGTTGTGTAACTGGTGTCTCGGCTATCGCTTGAACAGTATTTTTCTTTGGCACTGTTTCGTCGATAAATTACAGATATCGTTTACATCATTTGCAGGATATTCGGTAATTAATTCTGCGCAGGTGAACGTCTCTCGGGCCTTTACAGTTAAGATACTTTTGTCCATGTTGTCGTTGGCGGCACTCGGCTATGCTTCAGTTTAGCGAATGAAAAGTCCATTGTTGCATCGATTTTCGTTAACCTCTGTGTGAGAATTTCTGTTGGATCTGTCTTGGCATTTTATGCATCTATTCCTGAATTAAGCGAACCAATCGACGGGAACGAACGTCTAAATCAATAGCACCTGCGCGAACGTCAGCTCGAATTCATGAAGTCGAAGGCTGCGAAGTGGCACCGCGGTTTCTTCGAGATTAAAGACCTCGCCGCAGCCGTAAATCCTCGCGACGCGACGCGTCGGTTTGAACAGAACACCTAACCACTTCTCGAAGGCTTCACGCTTTCTGCGGCCAGTCAACGCTCGCCAATATCGCGGTTTGTTTCAACAAATAGTCGAAAAACGCCTTGATTGATTGCCTATGTCTCACGTCTCTGGTTCATTTGCGAGTAAATTAACGCGGCTAATAGAATAACGGTTTCAGACATAGACGAGATTGTCTTGTGGTCCCTGTGACTTTTGTAATCGACGTGCCGAGTGAAAAAGGAAATTGCTGTACGAAATATGAAAAATATTGCCAATTCAAAAGCGCATCTAAAAACAAATGAGTAGAAACTCGGCACGATATTCTTCGCCACAGTGCGTTCAGTTCGAGTCAATTCATTCAAGCACGCTCAATGATCCCTGCTATATTTATACAATTTCTAGTTTGAACGGATTTCATAAAAATAATACATTAATTTGTAACCGGTCGGAAAGCCAAATGCAGCATAGCTTTGAAAATACCGCAAAATAATTATTTTAAAACTGATTTATTAAAATTGTTTCATTAAAAGTGTCTTGAACCATTTACCAGGTTGAAAGAATACTGTTGCACGGTGGACGGCGTGATGAATGTTGACAGTGCACAGACAGACAGTGGAACCGCAAAGGGTTAATCGTCCAAAACCGTGTAAACAATTACTGTCGAGAGAGGCAGACAGTTATTATCATTATCCCTGACAGTTTCGCTTGACTACCACTTTAGATCAGCGGAACATCTAAATCAATAGAGCGGCCTGTTGTTTCACGAAGAAAACGGCAGGCTGGCTATGGTGTTGGCGGTTTGTAAGATTAGAGGCAGCCGGATACGGAGCACGAAGGACCACACGCCGCGTGTGTACGCGCCCACAGCTTTTTCCTCCTCGCGTGTTCCCTTTCCCATCTTCGCTCCATCTTCGATCCTCTATCTTCCACCTCTTTCATCCTGTATACCCCCGTTCCTTGCGCCCCTTTTGTCCTCTAGCTTTCTATTTCGCGCTAACTAGCCGTTTAATTTGGACAAAAAACGAAAACCGTTTCGCAGGATCCAAGGTGAATTGGGTAAAACGAAGGTCCACGTGGAGATGGTATGGTGGGTATACATACAGATGTACGTATATACGCGTTACGTTATTGCGAGTTAAAAAACAGATTCTTCGATATTTCCAAATTTACCGCTACTGTATGTCGGAAAATATTTTTTGCTAAAATAGTTATTTCCAATATATCGCTGCCGTTTTTTACCTAAACGTAATACTTGACAAAGAATCAATCTATTCAGGCCAATTGATTGGTGAAAAGAACTGAGAAAGAATCGCAAAGAACAATCTAGCTTTGATGAATTGCAATTGATAGATATTCAACGATGTTATTTTCTCCAAAAAGAATTGTACGATCGTGGGAATGCAAACGTCATTAATTCAAGCAACATTTCACTTAGGAAACGTCTATAACCCGTCGAAGGCTTCAGAATCGACTTATGCGAGCGTAATTTGACGAACGACGAAATGAAGATTCGTACGTAACGCGTTGCGAACCGATCAACAGGTAGGCTATCCTCCCGTTCTTGCATAGAGCTGCAATTCCCGGCGTACATCTAATCAAAACTAAATCTTCCCGACAAGGTAATAAACTCGACACATCTACGCGCCACGGGACGCCTAATATTTCTTCGCGGGCCTCACCGCCGCCAATAAATAAAAATGAAAGAAACACCCTTTACGTCCGCCGGCCGGACCTATATTCCCGTTAATCTCATCCTGCCCTCCAAACTATTCAGCCTTCGAGCGTGCAAAAATCCCGCCGCGTATTCTTATCTAGCGAATTCTTATTTGCCTCTATGGCTAGGTATTCAGCTAAATAAATTTAACGGAACTAACAAGCGAGAATGTTTAACAGAATTGTGATTATCGAGCAAATTATATACGCACATATGAAAGGAAGGAAACGGAAGTCTCGGGCAGGGCAAAATACTGTCGATGTGCGTGCATTACTTATCGTTACGGTCACCTTAACTCAATTAACGCAGGTGCACACTGCAATTACGCTTATCGCTCGATTACCCCAAGCGTTTCATTTAAGCTCGCTTTAATGGTTTATGCGGTGCTAAAACACCGACGCCGTTCGCGAATTTTGCGCGTGTCGATTTTGGAAATGTGTGATCAACGACCTATATAGATTTCAACGTCGTCGAGCAGGTTTTGGAAATCTTTGTATCTCCCTGACCGTAACAGTCCTGGGAGCTTTGTATATAAAGATTTTTATTTTATTTGGAGTGAAACGAATGAGAGATACGAATTCCGAAGTAAATAAAATGTCAAACGGTGATTTTCAAATACTTAATGCAACGAATCTCGAGTTTGACGTAGGTTAAATAATAAATTAATCGATTACAGAATTATAGAAGGTAATAAACTCACCGAGTATTCCATCGATCGAGTGATTTCTGCGCGGATCGTCACCGGGGCGTGTTTGAGTCGCAGGTCCACGAAGAAGTCTCGAGATGCTGGAAACTGACGGCGCCGATGCTTTGTCGCAGATGCCATCCTGCTAGCAGAACCACATTGGACCAGTTAGTATACTAATGTGAAGCATTGGAAATCTATTCCAAATCATTGCCAACTTAAATGCAGCAAGCTAATGTTACAAATAATGGTAAAACCGTAAAAGAATATTGCATTTCAACTAAAACTATAATTTGAACTGCGAATTAAAATATAAATTATTTGAATCAAATTTTTAAAAATTTTTCGAATGGAATATCATTATGTGATAATTATTTGCATGACTATTAAGTGGATTATAAATCGTTGGTATTACACAGACGTTATCAACAGACCTTTATCAGTTTCTCGCGTATTTCCCAGCTGAAAATTCCAGGATTTTGTCTCTTCATATCCTCGATTCTCGCTTCGACTTCGGGTGTAGCGACCCTCGGTTTACTACCACCGATAACGCCCGGCCTAATCGATCCTGTTTCTTGATATCGATTCAAGATCTTCGACACGCAACCATGAGAAACTCTTAACTGCCTTGAAATGACGCACGGCCTTACACCGGCCGCTGCCATTTCTACGATTTTCAGCCGGATATGGTTCGGCAATGGACGCCCATTAATAAAGACGCCACCAAGTTGGTTCACGCGTCCCTGTCCTGGAAAAATAAAAGCACAAAATATGCACATTAATACCGAAATTAAATATTAAATTGAGAGACATCGCGGACAGATGTTTTTTTCAGTTATACACATTAAATATACAAAACTAGATCAATCGCGACGCGCTTCTTTAAGAAAGCGATGCTTTTCTTGCATATTTCAAAGCAAAGTAGAACGGAAAATCTGGTAACACGCAAGGTGAAACGTAAACGATACTAATTAGCGCACCCTTTAATTAACTTCAATTATAATCAGGAAGACGAAGAAACCACGTCGCGTAAGGGAACTGTCAGTGGAAAAAGGAGGCAGGAAAAGGTGGCGTGCTTTCGAATAAGACTAGCCAGAAGAAAGTTCAGAAGGAGGAAAGAAACGGAACGAGATGGTTTACTCGGCCCCGTAGACTTTTACGAGGTCCACCATGAGACTTCGCGAACAAGGGACTTTGCGTGAGGCAAAGATCCACGAAAAGGACGTGTCACGAGTTACGGCACTGGTTTTGCGTCCAACAGTTAAAACTCGAGACACGATCTGGAGTTCGTTCGCATCCCCTTCGAATATTCACACGTGTCACTGCCGCCATTTGCATAAAGGAGTGTTTGCATCAAAATCCTTGGTAAATGGAAATTTACGGTACGGCAGTAGTAACAACTTGCAATACGTTCAACTCAATCACTTATTTAAGCTACTTACTTTATCAAGAATATCAGTGTGCTCAAATAAGCAATTGCTGGACAGCAACGGGATTGACGTGCATAAAAAGAAATATTGGCAACGTAATAACACAATATTTCGTGACACGGAAGAAGGTAACGAAAATTATTACACCGGAACCTCGATTATTTCGTCCACGGGTAATAGTAGCAGCGGGTGTAAATCATTCGAATTTCCCCCCCGCCCCCTACCCGCCCCTTAATTAATTCGCTGGTCCCGTCAATTTGTATATTCGTCGTAAATTCGTATGAAAATGAAAAAAGACTGTCGTTGAACAGCACGAGTTCGGGGCCAACTACCGCGATATAAAGTTTACGACGCGAACAGGTAATTGGATGCGATAAAGACCCATTGTTTCAAACACGTTGCTCGGGGGGTGTGCTCTTGCGAGAGCTCTTGTAAGTCTTCTCGAATACGACGTCCCATTCCATAGAAATGTACTAGACGAAACACCGAGCTCCATGTTTCAATCCTTGGATATGTGCCCCGCCATTATTCATCCATTCCCTTTAATTCTAAAAGGAAAACATTGGAATCCCTCTATTACAGAGGGTAAAGCACGAGATTTAACAGGTGAATGGAAAATTTCATACCGCGGTGGATTTCCATACGACGAGTATTAACATTGCTTCCATAAGGGTTCGAAGAAACTTTGCAACCATTCGTGCACCTAACAGATATGATAGTGGTTTAACAGCAAGGAAACCAGCTGACGATTCGAAAATATGATCCCTGCTGATCCTCGGCGGACCACCCACTTGCTCCAAAATTTAGATCCCTTCCTAACAGGCTGGCAATAAAAAGCATACACAGAATCCCTACGTCGATCGAATAATATTGTAGATACAGTCCCCTGATTCCAATAATGAAAAGTAGACAAGAGACGAGGGATCGGGCTAACGACTCGCCAAAAATTGATAATCACCCCGGCGATGTAATGGGCCTGTCGTTACACGGGTCCTCCGTAACACCTGCCACGAAAACTTCTGCTAATTACCACGGCATAATTCAGAAAAGGAGCACCCCACCAGCGTTGCCCGGGCTGTTTCTGGTGCCGCCAAAGTAGTCCCGTTTCGTCATTCATCAAGCCCGTGAGATTTACATCCCCCCACTTCATTGGGCCCCGATGGCCCGTAAGGACATATCCACAAGCGCGTGTAACACCGCACACACCGCACACACCGCACACTTGGGCGCGATCGTCGCGTACGTAAGGCCCACGGACAGCTCTCATGACGTCAGTCAGGCCGCGGGGCCCGACGGGATTACAGGCAAGATCAAAAGGCGCCGACCGCCGCCGCCGACTCGATCTCCCGCGCACTCTCTTTCTCTCTCGCTCACCCTCCCTCTAGCCTCCTTTTCTTTCTGCCTTTTCTGCTCCCTCTTGTTCTCGGTTTCACTCGGTAGGCGCGAGGATTCAGAACAGAGCGAAAGGGCCTGGTCACGGGTCGGTCCCTTTCTTGATGTTGCTGTGTACTCCGCTCGCGCGACAATACGTAAAATTCAGAGTAACTGACCCTCGTTTGCTCCGTTACGAAACGGGGTTTATCGTTCGACAATGGGTCAATTCGTGAGCCCTGGAATACGGATCTTGTATATAAGCTTTGAAATCTCTGTCGACGCGCGTAATACTGAATGGTGTTCTAATTGTAATTGTAAAACAGGGTGGTGGTTATATTGATCCAGATAATGCTGCAAGGCGTAGAGATTTTTTTGTCACGGTGGAGATACTTTTTCCAGGTAGTGGCGCGAAGGTATTTAAGTTATAAATGAAAAAATTAATTGCTTGTAAGAATGGCGCGTAACGAAGGATTAACGTTACGGGATGGAAGTAGATCGTCTTGTGTAATTATCTCGATGTATGTAAATGCGAATAGCTGTTTGCGAAATAAAAGATGCAGGTAAGCAGTGGTACAAGTAACAATGTTAATATGAATTTTTTTAATGTAGCATGATTTCTAAGTGGTATTTTGTGATCCTTTCATTGTAATAATTCGCGATGAGAATTGTTATAATTATCGTGCGCAGAGGTTGTGCATTATAGATATTACATAAAACTGCTAGCTAATCATAATTGATCCCGACAACTATTGGGAGGCAAAAATTGATTATCTCTTGCACAGATCTCTACATGTTTTCTCTAATCAACAGCTGCATGCTTGCAATTTATACACATATTGGAAACACTTTAATGTTATACTTCATTCTTGTCTCACTTTTTCATCACCCCTTTCTCGGTTGCACCAGCACTTACACGACACCCTGTGCATCAAAATCATGATGCTTTTATGCTATAGCTAGCCAACTTAATTTTGCTAAAAATGGACGCTTTGAAAATCCAAATAGTTGAAAGAAATTTAACTACGCGTAAACGATTTATATATTGTTGCAAATAATTAATGTGTTTGCAACGTATCTAGGTCACTACTGCTTGGCATCTCGATGAGACATTAAATAAACGAACAAATAAACGATTACAATAGCCATTTGATGAAACTGTTAAACTGTAACGTTCGCTAGTTTGTTGCTGGAAAACAGCAACATCGAATGCACTAATAACCAACGCCAATTAGCGAAGATTATATATATATATATATATATCGTCGTGATGGGAACTAGAGGAATGTAAAATTCTCATTTGTTGCGCCGACTTTCATAACTCGCATAGTTTTCGTGCACCGCCGATGGTTTCCACTGAATCCGCTTTTATGGACTTTAACAATCATCAACCCGAGTCGCCGACTTGAATATTCGACACTTGACCGTGCGAACAGGGCTTTTACTTCTGTTTCCCCCCATCGCCGTGACTAACGCAGACGAATATTCATTACGCTATCTCCTGACGAATCGCTAACGAATTATTGTATGCTCCCGCTACGATCAACTTTATCTTCGTAATATTTTTAAAGAAATGATGCTTGTACATACTTAGACCCGCAGGGAAAATAGAGAAATCAGTGAAACAGTTCGCATGAAAGACTATTCTAGAAGTAATCATAAAAAGTAATTAGCAATACCTACAATTACCGTAGATTAACATTGTATACAGGGTAATGGTAGTATCCTTTGGAAAAAATGTAATCTGGCACAATTTTCTCTAGAAACTCTTGTTTTCCTGTTTCAAAGATCCGCACAGAAACTTGATTACGCTTTAATTAAAAGGATCTTTGAATTAATTAATCGATTTTTAACGCCACCATATTTTCACGTATCTGTAATTAACATTACTAGCTTACCTCACCCTTTATCGCATATTACAATCTATCTAATAAGTTTCACTGACAAATAATTTCGTAGGTAATCATGGCTACTTAATCTTGGAAATAATCAATTTATTCGATTCTTCTGCCACTAAATTATGCAGCACACCAATATTTCCTTTAATTACTTCAAACCTAATACCAGTCGGACTTTCTCTTCATGCAACTGATAAAGAGAATTGCTCCTCGAAATATTTTATTTCAAAACTTGACATTGTATATTTAATAATATTCACTGCTCATTACCATGACTGAAACCTTTGTATCTCGTCGCGGAGGTAGACCACCCTGTAGAAAAGATAAAAGAGGGCCGATCTGTTCGAAATGATCGAGAAAATAATTTCCAGCATGAATTATTGATAACAGGTAATTGATTGTGGGCGATCACGCTAATATCCATGATCGCGCCGATACGATGCGATAGAGGCTAGCCCGATTTGAATGCAGTCGACGCAACTCGCATGATTAAAATTCACCCCGAGGGTGACGGCTACCAGGGGTGGTGGTATTTGTTAGACACCGTTTGACTAGGTATCACCGTAACAGGTGTTTCGTTTATCAAATACATATGCACGAGGAACGCTTAAACCTTTTATCGTTAACAACGATTACGAATTTTTTCATATTATTCTATGCTATTTCCCTACAGAACTGAAGCACGAACTATAATATAATATACATATACTGCTGTCGATATATTTTGTATCATATTATCGATCACCGTATTTATTATTTTTACGCATTCCCTCATCCTGCCGTTCTATCGTGGCCTGTCGTTAGTAATTTTGATTACGGTACGCAGTTGCAGGATGTCGGTGCAATTATAAAAATTTCTGGAATTAATACGCGTGGTAACCTGGCTTTCGATCTTTTTCTGAATACCTAATATAATTACTTCCCCTACGAATCTACAGAGTAACTTAAATAACTATACGGCCAGAGGCCTGTTCTAACTATCATATACTTCGGTCACATCCACAATCTGCAATAATAACAAAGTTTTTCCATTCCCCCCCCCCCCCCCCCCCAAAAAAAACGTGATATTTCATTAATTCACTCTCGCTGCGAAATTCTCTTACAGAGCTCCCCGTGCAAAACATAATTCTTTCCAATCCGCTTCCAAATGAATTTCCTATCCGACACACACCCCCAATTACTTCCTCCCAATAATAACTGAGCACATCCGCCAAACCGAGTTATCAGGCTCATCAATTTCTCGACGACAACGTGTTCCAAACAATGTTTTCCAAAAACAAACCGCTCGTCAAACATTCCTGTCGCGCCGTGCCGCGCCGCGGCTCTCCGACACGACCATCGGTTCCGTTTCGTCTCGAGCTGCGTTCCTAAGCGCACGATAAATGACGAATTGCGCAAACAATCGACCCGAAAGGAACCGAACGTGCCACGATCGGTAACCCGTCGGCCCGATGAAAAGCCAAGGGGAAACGATCGGTCCGATGCGGACGAAGAGGTGGCCGTGTACCTGAGTGGGAGTATCCGCATGTACCAAAGGGGATGCATGTACTTAACGTTCGGTGTGAGTTCCGAGTTGCGAAGGCTTCAATCAACGTGCCGTCGCCTGGGGCCTATCCGATATCAGACATTAGGTACCCACGGCTCCGGCTACGTACTTTAACTCTTTCGCGTTCCGACGCCCACGAGCGCCGCCTGCCTCCACGTAGAAACGAACCTTCCTCGTTCCTCGAGAAACGACCCTGAAGAACGGTACAGGTTCGAGCAGACCGCCTGAAAACTTGCGATTTTTCATTCGAGGTTGTCACCTCGAGGTAAGCATGGAGAAAATTCTGTCCGTGTTGCTGGGTTGGTTTATCGGAGAGGTATTTTGTATGGACGAGCATTCTTTATGTTTTTTTTTTTTACATTTCATGTTTGCAGGACGAAGTTAAACGTATGGTAGAAAATAATATTTGGTAAAGATATTGTAGATAATTTATTTCATTACAGAAATGAATATTACTGTAAACATTTAAATCCCCTCCATTGATAGTAAAAGGTTCTTTAAATGGCCGACTTTGTTCATTTTTCAATCGCGAGAATATGTATTGTACTTGGTTTCGCCACGTTATTAAACGATGTTCCTGTTTCGTAAGTGATGCCAGAAATTGTGCTGGATAGTTTGTATGCAGCAATGGATTTAAGGATGCAAGGTAGGACGGTCTGTACGAGATTTGTAGAAAGTTTTGTTCAGTTATGCGATGAAGAATGCTTTTTGTGTCGCATACTTTATTTCGACGTTATATCGAAGTATTTTATCAAGGAATACAAGGATAATTTTATTAAATGCTTCACTTTTATGTAAAAACATAATTCAAAACATAATTATACGCACAAATTCTAGATATATTTTTAATAAGATTTCTTTCATCTTGAACAGGATTGTTAAATATTAAAATTTTCAAGCAAACACCGCCAATTTATTAAATTTATTAATTTTGTGAAAAAGATGATACATCAGCTTAATTGAAATGGGAAACGAATGGAGAACTAAGGGACTTGGAAATCTGAATTATAATTGCACGTAACTTACATTCGAGTGGTCAACTCGAAAAAATTATATTCATTCGTTGCTGACCATTCTGTAATACCAATCAAATATAAACAACGATCACACTGTACAGCCAGATTCTTCAACATAAATGGCGAGTGAGTTGCTAAAATTTACCAAATTGAATTGCTTTCAAATAAAGTTGCACGGCGGCACGTTTCAAATGAAGCCTGCATGATTTGCTAAACGAAGCCACTCACATCTTTCAATAATAATTACATTATCCGTCTAACAGAATAATGTGATATTTTTACACAGCGAGATGTTTGAAACCCTCGCAAAGTTAATACTTTGAGAAACTACGGAGGAATGAAAGAAGAAGATACGTTGCTACAATAGAATTTCTTTATTACTTTATTTTTATTCTTTAATTAAAAAATAATCATTCCAGGCAGATTAATAATGAAACCTAAAATTTGATAAAGTCTGTCACCGCTAAACGAAATCGTTAAAGTCATCGATATCCCTGCAAACGAACAAAAAGGGAAACAAATATTCCACTTCTCATACGTCAAAAGATGCACAAATATTAATAATTGACCACCCACTGTAACGCGACTGTGAAATTGAGTTCGCAAAGGAGCCAGCACGTTTTTCACCCGCCTTTATTCGAAGTCTTTTCTCGTTACCGATAGGAAACCATGACGCTTAGATCTCTGCTCGTCAGAAATAATTCACTGTTTGACGGCCCCCCAATTAAACGGTTTGCGTAACGCGAGGATGAAACGCGTTTGAAGAAGGTCACTCGAGGCGTGGATGGAAAAAAGGAGGTGCATTTAACAGGTCAGGTATTCACTTGAGGCGCATCGTAAAACCATTAACATCGGCTGTAAAAGTTCCTTCTGCTCTTTGTAGAGGAGACTCGGAGAGAAGACCGGCAATGTTAATCCCGTTTCGTTGTTCGCAATTTTTTTTCCAACCGATCGTTCGAAGCGATCTTTGGAAACGGAACGATTGAAAGTTGTTTGAAAGAGAACTTGCCATGCCGTGAAACGTTGGAGAAGTTGTAAGGAGTTTTTTTTTCAAACGGTGCTAGAGATCGCAGAATTGCTGGTGCATAATTATTTAAACAACGGAGAAAGTTGTAATAACGTAGGATGTAGATGTAAATAACTAACGCAAGCAGTAAAATAGAGACGAGCTACAAATAAATTAGTTCCAATAATTTTATAATCGATTATCGTAAGTATGACATTAGGTATGACCGGTTTATTATGCGCTGAAATTCGATGGTGATTGATGATTTAATTATTCTATCATTAGGTGTATCATGAATATTAATGAATATTTATGATTGTATATAATTTGGGACATAGGGGAATATAAATTGATTCTCACCGCATTGGTTACTTTTGTAAAAAGATGGCTCGCACGTTTACAATAAATCTGATAAAACATGCAAACTATGATAATTGCAAAGGGGGAAAATGCTAGAGTTAAAAGTATATTTGACTTACGAAGAAGCTCGAAATTTACAATTACATCACTCAATAAAATAAAGGAAACTGAGTTATTTTACATAATGACCGAATGGTGCTCAATGCGTCTTCTGAAATAGTATCCTTAATATTGTATACGACATTGTGTACAACATAATATAAAATCTTCGCAGAAACAAGGAGCAATCATTTTGGTAAATTGTATGACAAATCCAATAGGCATGCACAATTCTGACAAGTACAAGCCTCCCGTTTCAATTGACGACGGGCGGTCTTCAATGGGGAACGCTGAGCGCCGCGACGGTGTGCTCCAATAGAGAACGTCGCCATACAAAACACCATTAGACACATACTTACGGATACATTTATCAAAACTGTTTTCTCCGAATCGAAAAACGAATCAAGATTAATCGACTCGAAATAATTATCTCATATAAAATTACGCGTACATTGATACATTGTATTTAGAACAGAAATAATATTAAAAAATGGGAGGTTTCAAATTTAAAAGAATAATTAATACCATCTAGAAGTTGTATGAACGTGACTCGCGAAAATAATTAGACAATATCCCGCAGATTTTTCAATTCTTTCGAAATGTATAATAGAAACTATGCGATCTCGTTTTACAGTATACCTATATCCAAAAAATTGTGCTTCAAAAACTCTCGACATAAAAGTCTTCCCAGTAGTAGCTACACATCTATCGTTTACCAATTTTTTCCTAAGTCACAAACGTCGAAAGATACTCGAAGCATCCCAAGATCTATCGGACTGTCATCGATCGTTCGATCTTAGAAAAACAGAGATCGCGATTCCCGTTCCAATCGCACTTAATGCAAATCCCTTGACCTCCTATTCGCACCCGCGATTACTTGGCCGAAAAAAAGCAAGAGAAGAAAAGGCCAAAACACATACCTTGAAAAGGGTATCCAGTGAAATAAGGTGCCATGTTCAGTGTGCTGACTGCCATCTAGCCAATCGCCGTTGTCCTCGAGGGTCCCCGATCACCAAGCCACACAAAAACGATTGTCTCAGAATCTTCTCAACGAAGAAAATCGAGAGACCAACTACGATCAGCGCGTACCGTTTCTCTTCTCGAGCGATTCAAGAGAAAAAAAACTAAACTCTTCCCCTGTTCACTTCACACGAGACGACCGACAATATAATATAAAAAGCACAACGGGAGACAAGGTCGAGATGAACCCCTGAAACGATCCTCGCGTGTCCCTCTCACGGAACGATCTTTCTTGAAGATAGTTAAAGAAGCGAACGGCAAGAAAACGGACCCTTCTCCCGGATGCAAAGTGGAACGATCGTGAGACCTGTTTGCTTCGGGGTCTCGGCTCGAACTGTTCGACTGCCGATTCGAACGGAGGCTGGTGGCAAGGGAAGCTGAGAAAAAGAAAGGAGACGAAAGGACGGTAACGCCGAGGGCAAAGGAGGCTCCGCCTTCGTTCTGGGCCCCAGCCGAGGAGGGAACGTCTGGGACCAAGTGTACCTTGATGGCTATACTCGCGCGGTGCATTGGTCACCTCTAAGGTGACCCCCTGTAGGCGGAGGTGGTCTTTGCCACGACTCCGCCCGACCTTCGCCTTTCCTTCACAAGCGCAGGCCTCCTCGCTCCACTCGTTCCTCCGAGTTCTTTGATGTCCGACCGGCGCGGCGCGGAGCGGCGGAGGCAGGATCGGAAGCTAAACGAAATATGTAATGACGTTTAATCGATTACACCTCTGCACGGGATCGATCGTCACGCTCCGTTTCTATTTCCTGGCGTGCTTTTTTCCCTCCCGTTTCGCCAACGATTATTTGCCTTGGATGAAGCCTCTTAACGGGCTCCTTTTATTGCGCTGCGTTTCGGGTATTATAGATCAGATGCGGGCAGGTGCGACTGTGCTTTGGGCATTGGCATTGGCGGGGGTGTGCAACGGGGGTGGACGAAATTGGTTTGGTGCACGGGATTACCGCGTTGAGATAACACAGTATTAGGGATATCTGCTTGAAGAGCTTCGAAGTTTCCTCGAATAGTCTCGACTGGTTGGAAATAACTGACTGATTATTATGAGCACAGCTATTGAACTTTTGTAGTTATTGACTTTAGTGTCGACGCTGTCTCTGCTTTGACTATGAACCTAGACAGGCAGCGCATGAAATGGAAAATTAGGTAGACACTGTTATTTGGCAAATGCATTGCAATAAATTTAAAATAAAATACGCTGCGCTAACTTTTGTCTCGTTCGCCTGAAGCCCGTTTTTTATTACACAAAGGCCAGTACAAATGTGAAAAAGTCACGAGACGTTTTAATTCGTCAATGATCAATCTTCTTCACCCTTTCTTCGGGCATTAGACACTTCGAGGTGATTCCCCGCCGCGACAAAGGGATCTCCTCTGATTCGCGTGTAATCACCTTGGAGATTAGCCGAAAAGCAAGCTGGAATCATCTGGACGAGCGTCATAATCCAACACAATAGGCCTTATAGTCGCGCTAATACGCGAACATCGTGCACCGCTATATACGACTTTATTTTCTCTGCGGCTTCGTTAGCATTATATTGCTAATAGCGATCAATATTCGAAACTCAATCGACGAAGAAAATCGAATTGAAACGAGCGCAATGAAATTGAAGGAACGACTCGAAAACTGTGTTCTTATTACAAGTAATAATCCTCTATTTTACTTAAAAATATTGAAAAAGACGCGAATTTAATAGGATCCGCTATTTTTGTACAGGCATACTTCCAGTATAAAATAATAATGAAAAACAATATTAGAATAGTGTTAACGGTGAGCATCATTCACGAACGATTTCGTTCCTCTGCAAAAACGTTTGCTCCGATCGAGCGTCCAAATAGGGGGACACACTTTTCGTTACATTTCTCAATTCATTCTGTCAGACTATCGAGACACCACTAGATATCGCTATTAATCACAGAACACGGCAGAGAGAATTCTCGCTCCGCGTTTCCAACGTGACACGCGAGTCTACAGAATTCATCTTCCCGGGGATTTAATCCTTCTCAGCTATCGTCGGTTCGCAAGGGGGGAAGGATGCGCCGCAAGGATAGCACGTGTCGTGATTGTAGTTTATGGGGAGCTGATTGCAGAAGCGTGGGACGGTTACAAGATTGTGGATGGTCCCAGTCGTAGCACCCGTCGCCATTCACCGGCGCACTTACGTATCCGGGCATCGTGTCAGTGTTTCGTTTCGTAATCATTAAGATATGCATTATCCCTCTAATGACGAGCAGCAGTGTTGCAACAGCGTGTCCGATCGTGGACTCCGCGGTTCGTTCTTGCCCCTTCGACCGGCCACATAAATTTCACGTAAAAAGGCCTGTACACGAGGTTCCTTCAGTCTCGCCTCTGATTAAAGTGAAACCGTGCAGCAGCCGTCCTTCAGATTAATTGGTTCGGCACCTACCCTAATTCTCACCCCCTCGCCGTTTGCTATATCTACCTTTCATTCGCTGTGCGACTGGCCTGTGCTTCGTCTTTCTTTTCTTCCCTTTTTGCTGGTGATTTGGTTGTATAGTGAAATTCAAATCACTTCTGCGGGGGCTATAACAGTGAATCGTTTGGTAGAATAATAATAGAGTAACTGAAAATTAGTTTGTGCTTATATTTAAATTTGCAGGGGCTTCTCTATTTTGTATTTAACATTGCCGACTTGTTATTCCAAATTTGGTGCCTCGTGGTGTATCTGTATACATAATCTTAGTAATAAAAAATTATCAATTAAAACGTCACTCACGGGTAGGGGCGTCTCTCGGTAGAGATATACGTCAATGTAATATTTACCTGTCCTTACCGATCAGAAAAATTCTTGAAACTCTATATTGCCTCTGGGAGTTCTCGAATAAAACTCTGCGACAATAAAATAATTTCGAGTCCCCGAAGGACTACAAATACGAGCATTGTGGAAGATCCTGGAAACTTCTCCGGACGGTCAATATCGAGACAATGACACAATTTAGTCGGACGCTCGGTGATCGGAATGGAACTCTCTGGAGCAAATTCCATCACAGGTGAACAGAGATCTTTCAGTTTGGAAAAGTATGTCCCAAGAGCTACTTCCAAGCTCCACCTCGAACCACAGCACGGACCTACCCCCTGAACCTTGCACGACGCTCGGTCACCTGCGGCTCGAATGATCAATCGGTCTGTCGGGAATCGATCGCTACGAGTTTCCGTGGAAAGCGTCCATAGATCTATGGTGTACGAATTCGTGTAATGCAATACCTGACTGAAGAAAAATGTACAGTGGTGTATTTCAACAACATTCGAGGCGGGACTATAAATAAAACTGTTTAGCTTATTTGGTAATGCAACAAACGTGTGGAAATCATTTTGGTATAGGCATTTTTACATGGCGTACTTTGTGAAATATTTGATTCGCAAGTAATTCTAAATAAGACAAAAAAAAATGAAGCAATGTTCCATAAATAAATATTAGATAATTTTTTAAGAAAGAAAATTCGATCCTTCGAGGACCCTGTTTTCCATCAAAAACGTAATCTTGCATTTAATATTCTAGCCAGCTTGGAAACTTGAGTCAAAGCTTGATAACAATAAATTAATTAACAAAACGTAGTAATATTATTCAAACGTTTATATTCATTTTCCACCTTTCAATTCAACTATATTTATGCACTTTATATTTACCCAACATCGCTCAATCTCGTCGAATACCGAAAACTATTTTTTTATCATACAAGAACGTTTGAACTCGAGGTCTGTTGCAGTGTACACGATCCGCCCCGACGATATTTCGTAAAAATCTCGATCCTTGTAAAATTAATCGTTGCCGGATTCACGCCCATCGACTTCCAGCGAGCAAATTGTTCGGAACTATGGACGCGCCGGTAGGAGGGTAAACTGTCTCTACTATGTGACACCGAGAGACTTGTCAAAATACGTCAATGCATGAGTAATAGTGCTCGTTGTGCCTCCTTTCGAGGCTTGGTTCCCGAGGAAAAAGGAGGCGAACGAGCCGCGCCCCTACGCGAGAAAAGGGGTGAATGGACAACAATTAGGTGGATCGTCGCCCTTCGGGAATATTTCCACGAGCTGCTAAACCCTTTCACGATGCGTTCCTCCGGAATCTAGATGTTTCAATGAGGAATCCCTCGTGCCTCGAGGGATTGGAACAATACGGCGACAAACTAGTACCAGATGCTTTCAAAGTATCGACTCGCGAACGTTGCGGTTTCCTTCCCTTTAATAGAGGAAAAATTGTGGTCGTACCGGTGTCCGAATTGTACTTTTGTAAATATTTTAAGTGCTGTTTTTGCATGAACATCTGTGTACAAGTATTATATATATTGTTTATAGCGTTGACGATATAATACAGCACGGAATTGTAATTGTTCTTCTCTTTTAAACGTTGGGGAAAAGTGTTTCTCCCCCAACGCAATACAAAGCTTGAACTAAATTTACTCGAAACTTCGCATCTGAGACAAAACACCTTCACCCCCTTCACACCTTGCATTGCCCACCGTACGACCGCACCAAAACCTCGAACACCCCCCAATATCTACCCGAATAAAATTCCTTTTCCTTCCACCGTACGGCCACGCCGTTGAAAGGCTGTGTTAAACGCAACGCGGATGTGCAACAGATATCCACCCAGTCAACCGCGACGCGACTTCGAAGCCGAAAGTGATCGTAAGCGGCTCTGACAGAACAAAAGATCCAACAAGATTATCGTGCCGGGCAGCTGGATCGTTGGAACGACTTGTTCCGCGATCCACGCGTCCTCTTCTATCCAGCATCGTGGTCAGCTAATATCTCAATCGTTAAAGTGGTTTTCGTCGGTGCCCCTGCGCCCGCCCCTATGCATTTAACGTGCATACATATACACGCGCAAGTGTGACTCGATAATACGCGGCCATTTTCATTTACCAGCTACGTATAGGCACGGGGCAAAGAGAAACGCGCATTGGCAGTCACGGGAAGAATGGTTACATGCATAGGTGCAACGAAGAGAGAGAGAGGGAGAGAGGGGGAGAGGGAGAGAGGGGGGAGAGGGCCAGTTGTCAGGAGAGCACCGGCCATTACGGGTGTTACAGCGCCGGTTCGCGCGGCGCGTCAAAGAACGCTCATTAAATGCTGGCAATTAACTGCTGGCCAAGCTCTCGAAGGCTCTCCCGTCAGAGCTTCTCCCTTTCCACTCTTCTTAGCTTCGTTCGTCGCTTCGTGTTTCACTTGCGCTCTGGCACTTGAGCTTTCCTCGCGGCTGTAAAAGCGAGCCAAGGGACTTGGACCCGCGCGATTTAATGGGACTCACCCCTCTTGCACCCCTCGGCAAAGGGGTTCGACAAGAACGATCGGCATGCGACCCGTCTATCACACCCGCGACGCTTTGTTATTTTAGTGCCACTCATTTTCACGCGACTCTGGACGAAATCTGTTCGGGGGCGGGGGTGCGCAACCGCGTATGGGATCGGTGATGCAGTACTGGCAATGAGCGAAGCTTTTGGGTACATCTTAGCCACATTTGCTAATATATAGATTATATATTATATATTATGATAAATTAACGGGCAATCAATTTTATATTGCACCGTATATTCGCTACCAAGTTAAAAATCGATCAGAACACACCAACGAACCTAATAATCGACTTGCGCGTTCAAACATCTCAGTCGGTACAATTCTTATTCAATTCCCATCTATGGCCCTCTTTCCTCACACTACGGTCCAATTCAGTTATTCAGTATTATCAAATACATATATTTCACACGACCCTTGCCATCGACAACCTGTTTTGGTCGTTGCACTGGACCACACGCAAACGAAAGGAGGGAAGTAGCCGCAACGAAGAATCCACTTTCTTGCAAACCTATCGAAACCTTTCAACCGGTGACACGTCGTTCCTTCAACAATCGGGCCCCCATTGACAATTGCCGCCAGTAAATCAAGATGGCGGCGCTTTTGTGGACCCAGCAAAGCCCACCGAAAATAGTAATGCGGTCACAGCAAAAAGCTTTTGCTCCCACGCCGCCTCTATTGTAGTCGCTACGATTCGAGTGGAGACGAACAGCGACATCGAGGTGTAAATGTCAACGGTAGAAAGATAGGGAACTGGAAGATGACTTTTCCTGTTTACTGCCGGCGGCTCTCTTAGCCATTCATATCCTCCCTTGGCCGTGAACCAGTTGCTTTTAAATTGCTTCCGTACCTACCTTTGGTGCTAAATTTTCCGAGGACCCTCCGGTGATTTCTATTTCGTAATCGTTGAAAATTGAATTTTACGTAACACTTGTTTAACGCTACTGTACAACTGCAGTGTACTTTATATGAAACGAGGTGTTTTAAATTATTCACAGCTTTAGTTACATTCCTTGCAGTCATATGTGAATTATTAAATGAATAATTCTACATTTGACAATGCCCACATAGTATTTCGGGACTATAAAATGAATGAAATTGTTACACGTTTTAATGTAAATAATTATATATCGATCAATATTTTTGTACTTTTTGCCTTTGCAAGTAAACTAAATCAATCATTTCTGTATCCTTTATAATTATAACTCTAACTTGTAACTTATTAAGGAAAGCTTTTCAGCTAAGCATTAAAAGCTAATTGGTTAATTAGCGCATTTTAACAAATATTCTTATGCAAGGGAAACAGAAATACCAAATGTAAACTTCAAACAGAGATTTGTCCGCTGTAAAACGAAATGGACGAAACGTAAACTAAAAAGGGCCCATGTAAATCGAGGTGTCAATAAATTTCACGAGGAAAGATTGATGGCGTCTATTAATCATTTTAATTGCAATTATAGGGCAGAAATTTTTTTATACGAAGGTTATGGGAAGCTTGCTTGTGCGCGGGACCGGAAATTATAATATAGTTTACCTCTGCTCTTTCATGCCCGGAAAGCGAACACCGAAGGCGAAAAAAATAGGAAGTCGTAGATCGATGGGTGAAACGAATCACCAAATCGCTGAAGCTGAAGGTATTTTTTTAACCGGACTGATCTGAAATTAAAGCTACGAGCCATGGCTATTTTCGCCAACAGATTTCAAGAATATAGCATTTGTAGCTTAAAAGTTATAAACAATAAAAAATGTCGAAAAAGGTGGCTTCAATTATCCCGACTTCTGAAGGGGCTAGATTAATGATCGGGTGCTTAACACGGAGGTAATGGAGGCTGCTACGATTTACAAATGCTCCGTGCGCTGTTTATTTTTTATAAACAATTTAATAATTCATTTGAGTTGGATGGAAGCAGAAAAAGTAGAGAAAATACAGGAGAAATACATAAGGTGGACGTTATGTCTGAATTTCAACACACCAACGTATCTAATTTTGGAGGAAACAAAAACGGACAACGTAAGGATAGAAGCGGGGAAAAGAGCGATAAAATATGAGGAAAAAACGAAGCGGTTGAAGAAGAATAAAATGGTTCAAGAATGCTGGAGGGAAATAGACGCGAAGCATGAAGAGAAAACGTCAAAATGGGGGGAAATGAGAGACGCATACTATAGGCAAAGATTGATGGATATACAGGAAATAGAAATTAAAAGAGGGAGAGGGAGAGAAATTGCTGAGGAACTAGCGCAAACTGACAGAGCAGAGCAGGTTCAATGGCAATACGATAGATTACTAGGAGGCAGATACAACGTACATTACACAGAAATCAGGGATAACCAGAGAGCTAATTACCTAAATGGAGACTACTGAGGTAGAGACCAAAGCATAATAGCAAGATTCAGATGTGGGAATGAAGAGCGGGGAAGCAAGTACTGGAAGGACGAAAAAGAGACAGTTTGCTGACTACTTATGTAAAGGGGCCAGAGACGCTTGGGAACATGCTCCAAGAGTGCAAGGAGCTGAGAAGAGGAAAAGCAACGATAAGAGTGATACTAAAAGGAGGAGAAGAAGGGGCGGAGTGGATGCGAATGGTCATGGAAGAAAGAAGAAGGAAGGAATCTCAAAAAGTTTGACTCTCACACACAGTTTATGTAATAGATTATGTAAAAGAATATTTAACCCCATTTTGAGGCCGAAAGGCAAAAAATAAACCTATTTACTACTTATTCTCATTCCCTGTCATTTGAGACCTCCTACATTAAAAAAGAACCACCAGGGTCCGAGATAATTGCATTTTAGCCGACCTTTTCATTGTTTATAACTTTTAAACTACAACCACAGACGAGATAATCTCGTCGGTGTCTAGGGCCCCAGTACCATTTCCATGTCACTGACAACGTTACCGACAGACTATAAAAAAATTTTATATCTTGGCTCCTGGTCGTTGTTTTTTAATCTATGAAGTGTCAAATGAAAGGGAAAAAGATGAGCTATTCACCTGCAATAGTCTCGTTGCTGTAACTTTACCCAGTTGCCTGCAATAATAATTTTAATTGTGTAATTGTTTATAACAAATGAACCGTTCATGAAATATTCTTAGCACCTATTGGATATTGTAGTTCGGTCTTCCAGTTTTCATTTATACCCTTTGATTATTGAGGTAGCTTGCCTGCAAGCCAGTATAATTGAATTTGTTTAAAGAAATTATAAAAAAGAGCAGGCTGACATTTCTCATCCTGCATAAATGCGAGAAAGACAAAGGAATAAATTTTGCCCCATACTTTAATTATACCTTAGTTATTGTAAAATGGTTGATAAAAATAGTTTATAACATTTATTATTCTTTGTTATTGAATTATATTTATTTTGACATTTACTTAGTGCTGTACAAAAAATTGGTATAGAAATACGTCCATGTATGTGTTAAGATACAACTCACATAGTTTGTTGTGTAGTACAGACAATGTTACAATGTGTAAAAAATATTTGTTTCTGGAGACTCTCTTATAAAATAAGTTCGTTATCACAGTAATAAACTATATGTTTGTTACGATATTAAGATATTTTCTCGCTGTAGTAAGAAAGCATTATTACTTCTTAACCGGTCACAAAACAAATTGTAACTGTACAATAAATAAGTCGTTATTCACATTCTTTTAGCATTCCTGATGTTAATCCTCAATTACTTTCCAAAAACATTGGAAGTATTAAAATAAGAATTTCAAATTATGCTAATTATTAACTAAATAATACTTTCTTTTACAAAAAAAGATAGAATATATTTCCTATTTGAATATGTTATCATAGCGTTGTTGAAGTAACAGCACTGACACCGTGCACTAATACTATAGGTGGCAAATCTGCTGTTAATTCCGTCAACAGTTGAAGATACTGTCGATACACAGTATTTTCTTCCCATGTATTTGATACTGGCGGCGCAGGCAAATACATAAATGTCGTAGCAGTTTCTGAAGAATGTTGTCTGATTAACTGATTCACGCTGTAAAATAAAGACGATTTTACTCAAAGATCATTTGAAAAATTTCAAAGGGAATAAATAACGAGTCTTCAAATAAAATGTTCACCTCAAAATGTAAGCACGTGAAACGTTGCTTAAAACGTTATCAGTGCTTTCTGTGCTCGACTCATATTGACTTTCCGCTCTTGGTTCAATGAGAGATCTACCATTTAAGCCACTTATTTGTGTTCCCCAATTAGGAATTTTCTTAATTGACGCCGATATTCTCAGCATATTTAACAGCTTTCTTATACGATGTTCATTAGAAATTCTTGGAAATTCGCCAATTGTATTTTGCGAATCCGAAATATTCAGACTTGAATCTCCATCAGAAACTTCGCAATGAAACACCCTGAGATGCAAATTCTTCCAAACGGGTACCATATTAATAATGCAAGCAAGTTGTAACATAAATAATGATGTTGTATCAAATGGATCTTGATCAGATGGTTGGAAAAAATTTACAGGCCATACATCGATGTATTTCAATGAAGAACTTCTGGAAAATAAAAAGAAAGCTAGTGAAAAAGAAATAATAATAACTAATACAATGTTAATCGTCCACTTACTTAGTCATCTGTAATTTATTTAACATATGGAAGTTTCTGCATAAACACAAATTTTTTTTCATTTTTAAAACATCCGAACACATTCCTACGTATTGTATCGGATCCAGGTTCTTCTCTGCGTTGGTTTGCCTTAAAGGAAACGCAGTACTGTTTGGTAATGCCGAAACATTTTCAAACATATCCGTTGTATACTGGGAATTTTTGAAGAAATCTATTGGCGTTTCTTCGTCATAAAAACCAAGAACAATTGTATTTGGTTTCATCGCTCCCATTCCAGATATCCTAATTAAATGGTGCAGTCCCTCCCGTACAGTTTTCGTAACAGTTAACTCGATAAATGCCTTTACTTTCATATGGTCAACCAAGCTTAGCCAGTGTGGGTATTCTTCTATTGTAGGATCAATAGTCTGGCCTAAAAATTCTCCTACTTTTACGTGTCCTATCACATATAGGCCTCCTTTCTTTAAATCATTTACAAAGTCTATAAGTGGGCAGGCTGATCTTGGAGAGGCTACCATTAGCAGCATCTGTGGTCGCCAAAATTTCACGTGATCTTTACGTGAATCTAACATTAATAAGTATTTCCTAACTTGATGAAAAATAAGTGCTTGCGATATACTCCCCCAAGGTGCATTTTTACTTGGCGAAAATAAATGCAGCACGATAATTAAAATTAAGCATAGTATTATACTGCTCGAAGCATAAATACTATTTATAACAAACATCATTATCAATGTACCAAGAAGACCAATCGTTGCTGTATGCCAGGTAAAATAATTGAACGTTGGTCTACAAAAAGAAGAACAAGTATTTCAATGAAGATGTTTTTGAAACTTAAGAATGTCTTCATAGAAAGTATATATGCATATATGTATATTCAAACCTGAAATTCGGAGCACTAGCGAGTTCAAGTCCGAGGCAAGCCAAATTAGTAGCCAAATAACTTAACAAGAATAATACTGAATTAATCTGAGCAATAGTGTTCAGAGAACCAATTAATAAAATTATTTGAACTAAAATCCAGGAAGTCAAAACTGCTGCGATTGGATTTCCTTTCCATGTCCCTTGTGTTATAAAATTTAAACCGGATCCTGTAAATATTAAATACACGAATATTGGAGAAAGAAATATTAATAACTACAACAGATATAGTAGAGAGGTATTTCAAACTTTGGTCACTTACCGAATACATTATCTTTTGCCAAAGCTTCCAAAACTCTACTTGATCCTATCAAATTACTTAAGCCGGCGCTAAACGTTGCTGTTAATATACCAACTGCTACAAATGGTGGCCAAACATTAATCGGCATCATATAAATAAAATTATTTTGCAACAAAAAACGACTTGTAGTTGCTGCAGTTAAGATAGATAAAAAAATGTAACATATGAATGTAAATAATACTGCTGACAAAGTTCCTCGTGGAATGTTTCTTCCTGGATTTTTCAATTCACCTGTTTTAGTAATAATAAAATATTTAATTCAAAATGCGAATAAAATAAAATTGATCTTTTATTAATTGCCTCATCGATAAATACCACTCATATTAGCTCCAGCCATTATACCAGTAACGCCACTGAATAATACACCAAATACACTTGCAAAATCAGCGATTGCTCCACCACTTGAATAATCATGACTGTAATTTGAATAAAGATTGCTTACAAGAGTCGACGATAACAATCCTGTATAAGTGCCATTAACATGTTCTGTTGCATTTTGAACTAGTGTATTTGCATCTGGAATAGGTATCTGTAATAAAAGATACCCTATATGAATAACTATTACCTTAATCAATACATTTATTTGCTTTGCATGAAAATTACCTCCATATATCCTTGTGCCAAAAAGCTTATAAAAACACTTGTTAGGCAAACGCATACAACAGCAAATATTGCGACACTAGTCTTTGCGAACATTGCTGCTCCTATTAGACATACTACTAAATTGGCAGTATTCAATACAGAGCAATATAAAAATCTCCACCATCTACCGTCAGGAATCAGAGCGCTTTTACCAGCAAAGTAACTGGACGGACCAAAATTTTCGATTAATCCTTCAGCGCATCCAGAGATACAAAGGGCACTTGAGACAATATTGGCCATAAAAAATAGTGTCCCAATGGAACCACCAAATTCTGGTCCAAGGGTACGACTAATCATAACTATATATTTATTAAGGAAAATGTTGTTACAACCTTGGCCATACTTTAGTGAAAGTTAATTTAATGAATATTTTGTGTTATTAATGTGATGCATTTACAAATATCTTGAGTCTCTTTTTCTTGGACAACAAATTAGTAATTTAATAAATGGAAACAAAACATGAACACATACACTTGATTATATTCTATAGCGAACGAATGCTACATGGAACAAGGTTCTAAAACAAAGTAGTTCATTGTAGGATACCCCACTGTATCAATATCTATCGTACAATGTGATATAGCAAAAGTGTAGGGCGGTGATTGATACATTATCTTGAAACACGACACAGCTCTTATGTTCATCAAATTACTAACTGCAGAAGAATCAACAATTATTAGAAAATGATTGCTTCTTAAGGATACAATAAGCACCACCTCCCTCAACTGCTCCATTTGTTGAGATTGCACATACAGATGCTACGGTGAATACTAAAATTCCATATGCAATTATAAATTGTGTCAAAGTAACAAGTAGTCCAGCATTTCCCACAATATATCCTGTAACATTATGTAATTGTATTGAACCCAGATAAATACATATAGATTCATATACATAATACAAGGTAATCCACTCGATAGTGGACACAAAGCCAGTGCCTCTGAACAGGCCACTATGCAATGCCATGTCTGTGTATATGATCTACAGATGATGCTTCACAACATCAAAAAAAGCTAAAATTGTATCTGCCAACAGATCATGCATACCATCATAGTGGTGGTGTTTAAATGCAATGTCTTTGTGTCCCTATTGTTGTGCTTCACTGACAAACAGATGACCCTATATAACAAAGTATGCTTTACAAGTTGTTATAAAAAGTTGTTATAAAAAGTCTAATCAAAACAATTTATACAACTTTTGGAAATACATACCCATTCGTATAAAAATCAGAGCACTAAACATGGATAATGTTACTGGACTAAATACACCGGCGAATGTCCCCAAAGTACGGCCGCTATCTGTACCCAAACTACCAAATTCCACGTATCCATCTCCTTCCGCCTGTTGAGCTCTCCCAAATTTAAAAAGGTTGCTTAATCTATAAAGGACGCTTCTTCCATGTATTAGGGGAGCTTTTTCACTGCTGATCTTGACATGTACAGGTTGATTGTTTATTGATCCTACTTCTGAAGCTATCATTTTCTTAGTTTTCTGAAACAATGATTTATATAAAAATGTGTAATAATAATAACCTACTGCAAAGTAAATAGCAATAAAGAAAGGAAAAACTCTGTTGACTCATTGATTTTCATTAAAAACTTACAACACTAAATTGCGTTAACATACGAAGCTGTTTGTTATAAACGCAAATAGTACGAATATATTTCACAATAGATTTCTTTATTGAATTACCTTAAATATCACATTAATCCACGTATTCACTTCTTTATTTACATAACAATATATAGATAACTTATTTCACATGTAAGAATTAAGGCACAAAGCTATGATGTCATCTGTTGCAGTGTCATAGCGCGACTAACTGTACAATTCGTAACTGTTCATGGTCATTAAACGCGTCAGGAAATTGCTAATTACAATACTCCCTTTATACCATTTAAAATCACTTTTAAAGATTAGATTTATTTTCAGAATGTTTTCTTTCTTATCTTTTGTTCCCCCGATGTTGTCAAAATTCCCTATCTGCGTACATACGGAAACGCTGACGTTTGGTATTACTGATGATATATAAATAATGGTAACTATTAGCGATGTGGCATGGTTTTGCAATTTTCAAAGGAATGTTTAATAAAAAAAAATGCTTCACGTTAATCTTAATTCACACTGCCTGAAACAAAATACAATTTATATTTAAGTAATACAAACGTTATGATTTGTAAAACAGTCAAATAAAATAAATAGTTCATTTTTTTAAGTGTACATAATCAATCTACATATACATTGTATATGTAATGTATATAGAATAAAGTTGTAACCAAATTTATTTTTTAATAATTCAGGCTTTCAATCGTAACAATATACTTTCAAATAGTTACGAGATTAAAATTCAATTCATTAATTGTATATAGATATACAATATATTTGAAAACACGAAAGGACATTTGAACAAGTAGATATTATTTTACGAGGCAAGATGGTTTTATGCATACGAAGTTTGGTTTCTCCGCTGTCGCGTACAGCTGCAATAAATTTTACATCAGTCCGACAAATGACTGCTGCTGTTAAAACGGACTCTGTAAAATCCTTATTTTACAAGGAATACGGTGAACCCGTTGATGTTTTACATGTTATAACAGAGGCTATTAATCAACCGGAAAATAATCAGGTACTAAACTTCATCCAACATCTTACATCTTACATTTCCTTACATCCAACATCTTAGTCGAATTAATGCATATATTTTACAAAAGGTTTCTGTAAAATGGTTGTTAGCCCCCGTTAATCCAGCAGACATAAATACGATACAAGGTAAATATCCAAGTAAACCAGCTTTACCAGCCATTCCAGGTAACGAAGGTGTTGGCGAAATAATATCCGTTGGATCTAACGTGAAGAATCTAAGTATCGGCGATCGGGTTGTACCGAATGGTTTAAATTTAGGAACATGGAGAACGCACGCAAATTACAATCCAGAAAATCTCATGAAGGTATAAAGCATTTTAATGCTCCAAAATTGCATGTGGTTTGGTATGATATTAGGTACACTTAATCATTTATCTTTATGGTTTAGATTCCAAAGGATGTTGGCACTATAGAAGCCAGTATGTTAAATGTAAATCCATGCACTGCATATAGAATGCTTAAAGATTTTGTAGCTTTGAAACCTGGTGATACAGTAATTCAAAACGGTGGAAACTCGGCAGTCGGTCAAATGGTTATACAATTGTGCAAAATATGGAATTATAAATCAGTTAGCGTTGTGAGGGACAGAGAGAATATAAAAGAATTGAAGGTATTAAAAGGCATTGTCGCATAAAACTTTGTATTTCCTTTGCATTCCTGCTAATTTTTACAGGATCATTTAGCTAGTTTAGGCGCGGATGAAATCCTTACTGAAGATGAAATTAGGAAAACTCAGATCTTTAAAAATAAAAAATTACCTTCCCCACAATTAGCTCTAAACTGCATTTGTGGAAAAAATGCATTGGAAGTTCTGAGACACTTGACGCATGGAGGTATCATGGTAACTTATGGTGGCATGTCCAGAGAACCATTAACAGTTCCAACATCTGCGCTTATCTTTAAAGTAATTGAAACGAAAATATTTAATTTGCTCCATATTTAAACAATGGCAATGGAACTTAACAATTTTTAAATATTATACAGGATATAACTTTAAAAGGATTTTGGATGACAGCTTGGACAAAAGAAAATTTAAATTCCAAGGAACGTGAAAACATGTTCATCGAATTAGGGGCACTGTTCAAGGATAAAAAATTGATAGCCCCACCGCATAAGTTAGTTCCATTCTGTCAGTATCAGGAAGCTGTTTTGAAGGCGCTCAGTTCTGATGGTAAAACTGGAATAAAATATATTTTGGATATGACCAAGAATTAAAGGAGATTCATTACTAAGTAAGAACGAAATAACTTATCAACGGGACTGTAACCTTTCTTGTGTATTTAGTATTCTTTACATATATTAAAAATAATTATTAATAATATTTTTCATGTTATAAGAAACATTGGTTTTGTAATGTGTTTTTAAAGAAGGACTTTAACTCCAAATAGTTTAAATTGCGAACTTTTATTTGAATAACTACAAAGTCAGTAGACTGTATTTACATGAATTATTTGCTACAAACGCGTATGTTTTATCGTGTAAAGAAGAAATGTATGCATTATAACAAGAAGTGCTTTTGCAGCACAGTATGAAGAAATGTTTATAACTTGAAAATATATATACGTAATAGTAGCAAACAAAAAAGTACAGACAAATTGGTTGTTGTACAATAATCATTGTGTTATTAGGAAGTAAATAAAATAAAATTATTCAGTTTCATCTAAGAGTTCCAACAAATTGATACTGCGTTTCGTTCCTTCAGGTTCGTCATCGGAAAGATCTGCTCGTATGTTGTCGAGCTTATTTTTATAGTCTTCGTTAAATTTTGTATTTTCATGTTTTTTTACCAACGTATTGCTGTGTTTTACGTCCTCAGAATCAGTATCTTTTCTTTCCATATTTGCGTTATCACAGTCGTCATTCGAAAGTAAATCCAACGTAAAAGGTCGTTGGTAGGATGTATCTTCGGTTCCCAATTGAACAGCTAACATACCGAGCTCAGATTTTGTAGCACAGTCTTTTATATAATTACCATTTTTTCCCTCTGAAGTCACTTTTGACATACCGTATGACATCGAGTACCTGTTACAATATTATTTCGCGTACTTCAGTTTTAATTAAACTTGGCGATGATTAGTATTGTACTTACATGTTTTTCCCAAGTATTGTACCTCGTTCTCCAAAAAGATTAAAGGAACCATTACAGTAGGTTTTGGGATTTATATCGCACAATTTCGTGCCGGAAAGATGCGCTTTGTTTTCGTCATATTTTTCGTCATACTTCTGATGTGTTAAATTAAAAGTACCGTCGTCATTTTGTAGGCCAAGTCTAAGAAGAATAGATACCCTCACGCAATATGACTCTAATTCTTTTAAACAATCATTCCTGGCATTCCAGACTTCTTCAAAAGTTAAAGAACCATAAAACTGCTAGAACCATTATATAAATTATTCTTGCAAGTTCAACATAAAGGAGTAACTTCATTAAAAAGATGCATACATCAATCACCATTTGATGTACTAAGCCTACGCATTGTTGAGCATTCGGATTGCTGACCATGTCGCGCATTGCATCGGTATGATTTAATGTTAATAATATAACTTCTACAGGACCAGTAGCTACAGTTAACTGGTATTTGACCATCATAATCATTAGATCAAACAATTTATTCATACTATTTTTATCAAGCTTCATTATCGATGATAATACAACGCATTCTAGAGTAGACCTTAAAACAGGTATCCCAGGTGAAGGTTTTATCTCGAACACGGAAGGTAATATTTTGGGATTAAGCAAAGCAGCTGTCACATCATCCAATACTAAACATAGAAATAAAAAATGCGAGTCATATTGTACAGTATAAGTTAACAATAAACTGTTTATATTATTGAATAGTGTTAAACTGGCCTTGTATAGTTTTATCAACACTTATCCTTTGTGCTTTCAATCTTTGTCGCAAAACGTATAACATTTCACCTCCCATATTTAAATACAATATTGGTGTTGTATATAGTGACATATTCTTTCAATAAAAATATTACACACTTTTCGTTGTTTAAATGTAAAGTAGTTCTACTCTTCTAGCGCATGTATGATTTTCTTTACCGATACCGTTGTCCTGGCGACAATAGTGTACATAAAATTAATTGACGAAACACACTTTAAAGGAGACTGCGCGATATTTCATATTTCACAGCAACAGACTTACATAGTGCTTAGAATATTCTATTTTATATCAAATGTTCTAGTTTAGCTCTTTCTTAATGAACAAGTCAGTTACAAACTGAGTGCATTATAGTATTCACAATTAATTTATTGTTTAAAACATTAATACTTTAAACTGTAATAACTTATAACTGGATACATTTAATTAAAAATATAATTAGCAATAATAAATAATTAAAATAATGTTTGCCATAACATAAGTAATGTTTAAGTAACTTTGTTTAAGTTGTTAGTTTCAGTCTAAAACATTAACAATACTAATTATATTTGGAAAGAAAAACGTATTTACGACTTTTCAATTTATTATATATATAATTTATCCAAAACATTTTTAAGTGGAAAAAAAAGGGACGCATTTAATATCTGCATTGTACACTGAACGGATACATAGGCAAATACACTTATAGTAATTGTTTTTGTAACAATGCTAAGTAACGATAACATTAATTGTTTATAAAATAATGCAAGTGGACGGTTATATGTAACAAAAGATATTGTGTTTTCGCTTTTTTATAAAATATCTTAAATCTATGTTTGCAATTGGCTTCTTGTATGTATGTGGACCGGTTTACATTGTAGAAACAATTTAGTAGCCCTGTTACCTCATTTCTTCTGCTGTTTAACCATGTATAACATATGAGTACTCTGCCCCCCAAAAATATGCCGTTCATGTTTATAGATTTAACATTAATCTATTAGAGTACGCGCTATTGCACAGACTTAGTCTCCGCATATTTTCTCTTCTCATTATACTATTTTATCTAGCACTTTAAGTACAGTTTTTTATACGATTTCGTACATGTCAATGAAGTTATTATATTCATAGTTTGTTGCTAATGTGCAAATGAATTCAACAATAGAGTTAATACTAACAAAAGTTGTAAATTTGTATATACAGATTGAAAAGCTTTTCATTAAATAAATATGAATATGTATACGAATGTTTATTGAAAAGCAGATATAACATTTGGTGATGTTAGCAGCACTTAAAAAGATGATTAAAGATTCTGTTCAAAGCTTACAAGTATTCCTGTACATTGTCTAATTTGCGACCATTCGACACTTTATATCTATAAATTATTGCACATAGCAAAGATAAAATTTGTATAGGTATTAAACGTAATTAAAACATCTTATTTAACTTAGAATTATCTAAGTTTTAAAAAATATCTAATTCGGCATAAATTCATCTTTGATTGTATGCTTTATATACAAATTACAATTTAAACACATTGCATCGTGTTGCGATCTATAGAAAATCTTTGAAGATAGATAACAGTCCTGTAACATTTAAAACAAATATTGCTATAAAATATTATGCAAATCCAACTCCGCTTGCATTTATGAGAAACATAAATAACATCGTATCGGATCTAATACATTATATTAAGAAACGTTGCCTTCGACGTGTCAATCATCAGAGCGCAATAAGTACCAAATTTATTTTAACGAATGAACAAATCATTGTACTTTTGATTTCTACATTACTTACGTAAAATACATAACTGCGTCATTTTGAATATACTCACATCTTATATTACAATGGTATAATTCAGTTAAAATTTCATTTTTTACTCCATGGAGAAATATCACAATTGTTTCTAATTTATATATTCTTGAGATATTCAAGGTGGTAATTGTTATGGTTCACCCTCTATATCTTCATATATATATTATTTTTTTCCGAGAAACATCTTTCTTTAGTTATGCAATGATTATCTTATTGCTAGTAGTATTTAGGAATTTTTCGGAATCTGTTCCTAATACAAATCTTCCTATTTCGAGAGAGTATTCACGTTATTTGCAATTGTTCTTATAAGTTATAAGTCCAAGTACCTTTTGCCGACTGAACGTAGCGAAGGGGAACAATCGCATTTCTAATATCGGGGCTTTTCGACCTTCTCACACAATCTTGGCTTAAAACTCTACATCCTGGACTTAAAGTTACACCATTAAAATTACCACGCGGTATGCTATCGCTGCTTGCCACCCTCCTAACATCATTTGCTTTTTTCTCCTCACAATTATTACCTACTACCGACATTAAATTATCCGGCACAGAGTCTCTAAGCTTATAAGCGCACTGGCTGTTTCCAAAATACCTTGAACTCGGATAACCGGATACATTCTTTGGGCTTCGCGTTGAGCAAGTTTCCATGCACCCGTTACGTCGAAATTGACGTTTATCAGCATTATCGTCGATCGTATTTCGATCATGAATATAGTTATCCGGATTACAATTTCCATCATTATCAACACTGTGGCAAGGGATTATCGCACTGTCAAGCGAATCAGAGAATTCTGGACTCGGTATGGAAGAGACACTGCCCATTTGAGAGAAGGCAACAACCGTCCCCTGACTATTTTGGGGACGGCGTCAGAAACATCATTCTTCTAATTCGTCCATTCGGTTTCTAACAGCCATTTCTACCACTTCCAGACTCGGATAATCGAGTTCCTTAACCAGGCATAACACAGCCGACAATATGTTGGAATTCTAAAAACGAAATGTATATACATAGCACGTTACGTTTCGTTTAAATTTCGAGCTTTATATAAAATATTATAATAAAGCGTACTCGTGTCACTGGTCTTCTGTGATAGTGAAATTGTGACCTACACTTTTCTTTCTCAGAATGCCTTACCCATCCAGGCACTTGGTTTGAATCTTCCTGTAATTGTTGAAAAATCACATTTTAATTGATCATTCAGGTTACCAATTTCATAAGTTCCAAGGTAGTATTAATGTGGTATTAACGAGACTTCGACACCAAGAGCAAACGGGAACAAGTTTGACGAGGATATTGAAAGAGCGCCTCGAATAATTGTTTTAAGTCAAACCTTCTCTATATTATGAGGAACTGCCGTTCGTCTAGACTGAGGTGGTGGTTGATGTTGCTCTTCGTAATCTGACTTTATCCTCTGGTCATGATGTTCTTCTTCGTACTCAGATTTCAATCTGTTCTCATATTCAAAGTTGTTCCTTTCTCCACGCCTATCGTCTACAGATTCATTTATAGAATATTGTGCTCTTGGAGATGTTGATGTATACGCACGTTGGTTTGTATCATTATTACTATACTCTACGTAAACTCTCCTTTCGTCATACTCTCCATTATGTCTCGAAATTGCCGGCCGATCATCGTACTCCTAAAAGTAATTTTAAAAGGATAAGTTTTCTTTTGCTCTTGCAGTACTGGGACTGCATATTTGTATGTATTTCATTTTTCTGTGCGTTAAATGAAACATGAATTTCTGGCTTGCAATGATCTACTTTTTAATGACAACATTAATAATTGAGCGGCCTAGCTTTAATTTTACACTCAATGCAATCAATTATTTGTGAAATGGAATCTAAGTTATTTGAGAAAATTTCCGAGAATATATTTTATTTCAGTACTTTTGTGACTCTTCGAAACATATTTCGTATTATTAAAAACAAAAATGGTTCTTTAGATTCCATGTGCACAAAGGAACATAATTCAAGCAAGAGCATGCTGACTGGTTAATCAGTTTTTATACATAGACGAAGATTCAGCTGCCGAAGCAATTAACATATGACTTTTAATATTTCAAATTCTATCATGCTGCAATTATTAACAAGCCAGAGCTTCGCTCAAACATATTTCCTTAGATAAAATAGTGTATCATACTACATAATTCTGCATACACGAGCATTCTATTTCCTTTGTTACATTTTAATCGTAACAATAACACTTGCTAAAGAGAACTATATTGGAAAATATACTAATGCCACTAACTGATTAACTTCAAGTAACAGCTGTAACTAATGAACACTGAAACTATCAAGACTAAATCTTGAAAGAAATTATTATACTGCGCAAACACTCTGTGCACTCTGTAAAATGTACCTTTATCATTTCAATAGTGTTAGTGGCCACGTTTTCACTGACGTTGCGCGACTCTGTACGTACAGTGTCGTCTTTGCTTTGATTCTTTGACTGCCCATTCTGTAGCTGTCAGTATACAATTGCAGACAAAAGGAGCAATAATTTAATCATGCTTATTTGTTAATTGTTAACTAAGTTATTTCGCAACAGCAATGTTATACAAATCGTACGAGTAAAAATTAATAATTTTGGTAGGAAAAATTAAGGCAATCTATTAACAAAACCAGATACATCGAATAAATCATGGTTTTCAATATTTTCGTGACACATCAGAACATATTATAATTAATTTTCACATGCAACAAATAATAATAAAAAATATAAAGAAACTCACTTCGTACGTATACTGATTATTTGGTGGGTACTGATGAGATGGTGATGCATTGTTGTAATTTGCATTTCTTTGATCTGGATTGTGAAACTCTTCTTGTGTGTGTTGTGTTTCTTCAAAACTTCTCTGTGAATAAATACATCCGTAAAGATACAATATTTATCATAAACACAGATATTCACACCATGCATGTAGATCAAATGATAACACAATAAAATATGCAATTATTATAATTATAATGAAATTATTGTAAAAGCGTTATAAAATGATTAAAAATAATATAATTGATGGTGTAGTTTAAACATTGCATTACCTGATCACTTGAGGAACTGTATCTTCTGTGTTGTATGACTTCGGTTTCTTCTATATATACAGTAGTAACATCCTAATTTATAAATGTTATTAAGATGTTAAAAACATTTGTTAAAAATATATCAATGTATCGTAATGCCTTTTTAATTAATCGTGTATTCGTAGAATTAAACAAAATTGCACATTAAAATTTAGCTTCAGAGTCTGTTAGTAGAACATAAATGCATAATTAAGAAAATTAAAGAAAGATTTCAATCAAGATACTAGGTGATAAAGTAATGCAGGATGATTTACATAAATATGTTGCAAAATGTAAGTTTATGAATGCTCTTACTTCAGGGCTAACTGTATCTGATTGCGGTGGAGAGGCATCCATATCTAGGGGATGAACTAAAATACGACCTCTTGCTACTGCTGTTTGCACCTCCTCGGGCGATACTATTTTATCATCAAGCTTTTGTAAATTTGGTAGTGCTCTTAAAACAGCTAATCGATACCTAGAAAGAAGAGGAATTATTCAAAAGTCTTGCTATTCGAGTAATGTTTAAATCATTTAATAAAATGTGCAATACCCTTCCTTTTCTGCACATGGATTTTCTCCGAGCCATAAATTACTTAAATTTGGTAAACCTTGAAGATAACAAACTTCGTTCAAATCTTTAATATTATTCTTCCTAACAAATAAATCATGGAGATTTAAGCAGTATTGAAAATCGGCAAGTGTATTGATATTATTAACACTGCAAAGAAATAGAAACAAATTTAATATATGTAAAGGAACATGATAGAAAATACATATATCTATTTTATTATTTACGTATAGAAATGTTTGCAGTATATTTTAATAATTTTTGTTGTTGTGTTGGCTGATATTGTAATAACAATTTTTAAAAATGTAACATTTATAACTTTGGTAATACATAACACAAATATGTGTTAATGTTAAAAAGGTTTCTGGCATATGTATTCAAATTAGATATAGTTTCATTCTATTTCCTTCCAATACCATATTGAATCACAATGATTCAATAAATTCAAAATGCGTGGGCAGAACAACTTCTGAAGTTGTAGGTTGTGCCTATGTGATCCTCAGGTTTATGTAAACCTGTCCATAGTAGGAGTTGATTAAAGGTTCTTGGAATATTAAACCTTAGAAACAACTGAGATCATAGTTAAAATTGATACAGTAATTAATGATCAATCCTTTTTATAAAATCAATAATCATCGGTGTAATATTTCTATACATAAATAATATATATAAAAACCTGATAATGAATTCCAATTAATTACCTTAATGACAATACTTCAACATTTTTCATCTTTCTCAAAATGGTTACGTCGGTTAATTCTGTACCCCTGCATAAGTAAATAACATATTAATTGAAATATTAAAATCTATTAAATAATTGTAAATATTTTTTTATAATAATTCGAACGATTTTATAAATGTAATGTGATAATATTAAAAAAAAAGAAAACATTCGTAACAATTTATTAATCACTCGATACGAAGGATTAACGTATAAGGAAATAGAATAATTAAATTTGTTCCAGTTAGCACAAAGTAGACAGATATCTTTAAACACAGCATAAAATAACAGTTTCTTCACAGATAATTAAAGTGAATGCTATATTAATTCCAACAGTAAACTGAAAGTGTAGAGCTGTAGTATCGAATTATACAATTCCAACAGTATATTTGTGTATAGGAACTGGATAAAAGAATTCTAAAATTATGCAGGTACACTTACAATAAAAAAAAGTGCATGCTATGAATATCGAATGTAACAGTGCAACAGGGCAATACAATATGACAATTATCGGACAATGATAGAATAAATAAAAAGCTATTTAAAAATTGTAAGATACTTATAAATACTCACCAGCAATTAAGTTTCTTCACGGCAGAGAAATCGGACATTCGGGTCCGGGCCACGACCATTTCTTCTGTTAACTTCACCATAATTGCAATTTATAATTCATATAAAGTAGTCGAGGATAAAAGTAGCGAGCAAAAATGTTTTGGAAATGGAAAAGTAAATTAGAATGAAAGAATATGATTCAGACCATCACAAGAAATTTGTCAATAGTGAATTTAAGACGCAATCAAAACTTATCGCCATGATGGTGCGCCGTCGACTAGTTGAAAAATATAGTACGGAGCTTTCACAGAATGTACTTTAAACAATCTTCGCAAAATACGCATGTGCGCTACACAGTTGATGCGATCGAGATATGCAACTCTGCATTACGTTTTTTTTTAAATGTATTACAATTGATTTTATAGATAATTGGCGCAGAAAATAATACGAGCGTAAACGTGTCGCAAACTATTTAAATGATGTTGCATTCGCTTTTTCTTATGTATTTTGATTTGCAGTTGAATGAAACGTGTATAGTGCGTACAATGTAATTTCGTATACGCGATAAGCATTGAATAATCTTGAAACTCATTCCACTCTATATTATTTCTTTTGTTTTCGGTTATATAGTTATAACGGGCTGGGGAAATTATTCCCGCTTTAACGAATGCACTCTTCGTTTCGTTTGTGGTTGAAGAATTGAACTTTCGTAAAATCGAAGACGCACTCTCGTGATGTAAGAATGTTGATGACACTTTCATGATAACACGTGTCAAATCGTACGAAGAAGTAAAAATAAATATCTAATGATCATTTAATTACTACGTTGGTGTTTATTTACGTTTCATATTAGAAAAATGCAGAAAGTTGGGAAATTGAATGCTTCAATTGATATCATACCGTTACAAGGATCCAGCGGTGATCAAAAAGTGAAAAATATGAATAGTAAACATAAAATTGATTCCTCACACAGATACCTACGGGATCAACTATTAATATCCCGTGTGCAAACGGTAATTCTTCTGATCTCGTAGGATTTTTTTAGATCGCTGCTTCATTTTATATCCAAAAGATCTAATCGGTTCCATATTTTCATTAAACACTTTGCGCGGTAAATTTATATGCATTAACTCTATTCTCCTTGTAATGTGACAGTTTTATAAGACGTATAAAATTTGACCTGCAAATTATACAAAGACTGGCAATAATAAGTAGTTTTTTTTTCTTTTTTTTCAAGAAAAATTGTATTGCTGCCTGATGTGTAAATATATTCTCTAGTCTGTTTACCATATATATCATTATGGAAATCCGAATTATATTTTTAGTTATAATTATATCGAAAGTCTGTTAATTGCGGTCCATGAAGATATTTACAATTGTTTATCATTTTAGTACATGCACGAAAATGAAAATAAAGTCTACATTGATGTTAACGAAATGGCTGATGCGTTGCAAAAAAAGTACAGAGACTATCGTATTAAAAAGAGGGGTCCATTTAGGGCATTGGTCCGCAAAGCGTACGACGAGCTCACAGAAATGTTTGCAAAGAAATTTTGTTCCCGTGAATGGCCGGCTTACGATGATGAAGATGATGAAGAAGAGGAAGTTGATGTTGAGGTATTTGCATATATTATATATATATATACATACATAAAATATACATGTGTAATATATATATATATATATATTGTATATTATTTAAGTGTAATAAATAATAATAAATGCCAAATGAAATTTATTACAGTCAGATCCTCAAAATACCATGTTGGATGGTATGCTGTTAAAGATGTACAAAAAGTCACAGAACAAACAAAATGGGAACTCGAGTGATAAAGAGCTTATAGACATCAGTAGCGACGATGATGTAAGCAAATCGGAGTCTAATGCTACAAAAACAAATGAACCAGAAGCAACAGAAAAGTGTGTTCAACAAAAACCAGGTACATCTTCGTCTATAGAACCACCTGCACCCACAAAAGAGGTTGAACGACTGAAAACAGTAAGTTCGAATGTTTATATATATATATGTTTATGTAGACATATTGGCATTGACTATTACAATTTTTATAGCCCGTAAAGAAAGCACAACAAAATACAACAGCGAAAACAGTAGGTAGTGCTACAACAGCCTCAACGGCAATAGAACAACCTATTAGGAAACGGCCACGCGAGAAAGATATTGATGGTGGTGCTTTCGCGTTCATGAAGAAACCCAAGGGAGTGTCTATCTCTGAACGAAAAATTACATTCACAGACATAGGGGGAAATGATAAAGTTCTGAAAACTGTATGCAAACTGCTTGCACATATGAAACATCCAGAAATTTTTAAACAGTTGGGAATATCACCGCCGCGAGGATTTCTGCTTCATGGTCCACCAGGATGCGGCAAGACCTTACTGGCATACGCTATTGCAGGAGTAAGACGTTGCTGTATTGTAAATGGCTGACTATCTTTCTATAAGAGAAAAGTAATTTCGTATGTTTCAAAATTAGGAGTTAAGTATGCCGTTATTAAAAGTAGCAGCACCTGAATTAGTAGCTGGAGTGTCGGGCGAAAGTGAAGCGAGAATACGGGAATTATTCGAACAAGCGCTCGCAGTTGCGCCTTGTGTGATTTTCATAGACGAGATAGATGCTGTAGCGCCACACAGAGCTACGGCTCAAAGAGAAATGGAACGAAGAATTGTTGCACAATTGTTATCGTGTTTGGACGGTATATTATTGTTACAATGCACACTATTATAAATTGCACTGCTCTTACGGAGAATGTGTTTAACCGGGAAATGTTTTATTAAATAGAATTAAGCTTAAAGGAAAATGGTACTAGGGTGTTAGTACTAGGAGCAACAAATCGACCTGATGCTTTAGATCCAGCATTGAGAAGGGCTGGTCGATTTGATCATGAGGTATGCCTCGGTATACCAGATAGAGATGCAAGAACAAAAATTTTGGCTGTACACGCAGAGAAAGTGGCGCTCGCACCAAATGTTAGTTTATCTACAATAGCATCGCTCACGCCAGGTTTTGTTGGTGCCGATTTAGTTGCATTAATTAGGGAGGCAGCCATGGCTGCTGTAGACAGGTAACTGTTTAAATGCTTCATGTAGATGTTGAACAGTTGTTTATTTAACATGTGCAATAATTTTTCTGTGTTTCGATTAGGATACTTGAAGATTTAAATAAACCAATACCGGATAACAAATTATCAAAAATAGCAGAAGTTAATACTAATGAAGAGAAGGAAATAGAAAATTTTGAGAACACCGGTAATTTGGTCGAAGAAGTAACTATCGAACCATCTACCTCGGATCAGAATAATCCTCCTGAATTAAATAAGGCGAGCAACCCGGGGAGCCCTCAAGCAACTTTAGAAATGGACGTACAAGAGAATTCAAAATCTCCAGACTTAACAGGATTACTCACTTGGTTACGAAATGATCCACCGCTGTCTTCGGAACGATTATCAGATTTATGTATCGAACACAGTGATTTTGAAGCTGCTCTTCGTGTCATTCAGCCATCTGCGAAAAGGGAAGGCTTTGCAACAGTACCTGATGTTACATGGGATGATATTGGTGCTCTAGAAGATATTAGGGAAGAATTACAAATGGCTATAGTTGTAAGTGGATATCACTATTCGTATCATTTATTCCTTTTGCCTTTCATCTTGCATTGGTTATAATTTTAGGCGCCAGTTCGACATTCCGAACATTTTGCAGCACTAGGATTAACATCGCCGACTGGAGTATTATTATGTGGTCCACCCGGTTGCGGTAAAACATTGTTAGCCAAAGCTATCGCCAACGAAGCTGGTATTAACTTTATTTCTGTCAAAGGACCAGAACTTCTAAATATGGTAATAATTATAATCCGCTGGAATAAAACATTATTACAAAATCAATTATCATATATTTCTGTTGTGTCATTTCAGTATGTTGGTGAAAGTGAGAAGGCAGTACGTCAGTGTTTTCTTAGAGCCAGAAATTCTGCCCCATGTGTTATATTTTTTGATGAATTAGACGCATTGTGTCCTAGACGATCTGAAGGCGATAATTCTGCTACATCGCGGGTAGTAAATCAAATGCTCACTGAAATGGATGGTGTAGAAGGACGGCAAGGAGTATTTTTAATGGCTGCGAGCAATCGTCCTGATATCATTGATCCAGCAGTATTAAGACCCGGTAGATTGGATAAAATTTTATATGTCGACCTGCCTACCTCAAGAAATCGTGTCGATATCTTAAGAGCATTAACAAAGGTTTTTCGATCGTAAATTATTAACTAGATAAAGGTCTGCTTGAGTAACCCACTGGTCTTAAAAAGTAAATCTTTATTTGCAGAATGCAACGAAACCAAAATTAGCTGCGGATGTAAATCTTGAAGAAATAGGCTATAATAATAAATGCGACGGTTATACTGGCGCTGATATGGCAGCGTTAATTAGAGAAGCTGGGATAGAAGCATTGCGAGAGTTAATGGATATGCATTACACTGGACATCCACAAATTTCTATGCGGCATGTTTTAAGTGCATTTGATAAAATAAGACCATCTGTGCAGGAGAAGGTATATATTTTTTCTGCTTCAATAATATACTACAAAATATTATTTTTAATAAATGCAAGTTAAATCTATTAAGCACGGATCATAACTTGCAGGATATCAAACATTATGAAAAATTGAAAAAGTTGTATTCAATTAAAAAAAAAACTGATGATACACCAATGGAAACTCCAATAGATACACCAATATTGGATGTAATTATGGAACCTATGGAAACGTGAAATAGAAATAATTCGTAAATAAATAAGTATGTAAAAAAAATCTTCCATCGCATAGTACTTTCTAACGCACGACAGTGAATCTCGTGTAAGAAGAATATATTATATACTCCAACGCCTTGACTTTATTTTTATAGTTGAGGCCTTTTAAATGTTCATCATGGATGATCAAAGGTATGACTGTACTACTAGATTCTGATTTACTGTTCTAAAATAAAAACTAAAATCTATAGTGTTCTTTCGTTTTTATTGAGCGTTCTGCAATAGAAAATTGTCTTTTAGTAATATTAAAATACACGAACTGGTGTTTATACAATTTTTATAAATTTGAATAAAAATTATGTTCGATATATCGTTGACTACTTTAAACAATTTCCACAAGTTTTTGCGGAGAAAATAAATTAAATTATATGGATTTTTCTTCATAAATAATGTGTTACAATTAGTTACGTATTGGTTTATTTTTCTGCAAAATAATAGCTGCAATGTGAATAGAGATATTCAATCGCAACACTAGTCTATATAATTTTCCATTCGCAAACGTTTTATTAATATTAAAGTGTTTAATATATACAAAATTTTCTTATACATCGCATTTCTTTATTTTAAACTATCTATTACTTACTTTTCATTATTAAAACGTATATAGAACACCTTCACCCTTCATGTTTCAGTCTGGTACAAATAAATTAGATTGCAAGAGTTAAGCTAAACCCGGTTAATTTAATAAAACTAATTGAAAACAATTCAATAGTTGATTGCTAAAATCGTATTTTAAGAGGTGATAAATCTATTGTTTGCCATTTAAGCTAATTAAAGTTTAAGTCTTACATAATACGTAGTGTTTATGTTTGTTTATAAAAGATTTCTATAATAATATTGTCTTGCGACAAATTTTTCCATAATAATCACAATAGTTATGATATCAAATCAAACTTTCATTTCATAGCGTCTTCAATGAAATATAACTGCTTTATAAAATAATATATAAAACTTCCATACTACGTTATTGAACATGTGGCTCTGTTGTTCGCTTTTGTACAATCCAGGGATGTCTTAAAACTTCTTCTAAGGGCAATCTTCGATTTGGTTCCACTACTAATAACTGAAAAAAAATTTAATTATGATAAAAAATTCCATACCGTTCATAAATGTTGTTGTTTAAGTGCTATTCTCATTAAAGCATATGGTAACGAACATTCATATAAATTACCTGAGATATTAAACTCCTGGCCTCTTCACTAACAAATTCGGGAAATTTATATTGGGCTTTTTTGATTTTCATATATGTTTCTTCGTAAGATTTAGCTAAAAATGGAGGGGTACCAACTAAACATTCATAACATAGAACACCAAGGCCCCATAAATCTACAGTATGATCGTGTGTTTTCCCAACAACCATTTCTGGTGGCAGATAATCTAATGTGCCGCATAATGTATTTCTTCTAGAAGAAGGAGCATGAACAGACCACCCAAAATCTGCCATCTTCAATTCCCCCTTTATTCCAAGTAATAAATTTTCGGGTTTAATATCGCGATGTATTACTTTCTTACTATGGCAATATTTCAGAGCGTCCGCTAATTGAGATATATATGTTGCCGTTCTTATCTCATCGAAACGTTTATTCGGTTGAACATTTAATTCTTTGAATAATTCCCCTTTTGGAGCATACTCCAAAATTAAATATACCCTTTTGTCGTCATGAAAATAACCATACATTTTTAAAATGTTTGGGTGTCTGTTGAAAAAACAAATAATTATATTTATTTCAGTTAAAAAAAAGGAAAAAGCCTAAGATATACATTATTATAGTCTTCAAGATTCTCACCTTAAATGCGTTTGAATTTCTATTTCCCTTCTAACTTGATGTTCAACATCAGCTTTTTGTATTTGTGCTTTAAATAACACTTTCATGGCTATGATGAATTTCGATTTTTTCTCTCTAGCAAGATAAACATTTCCAAATTTCCCTTTACCCAAAGGACGTCCAATATCAAAATCAGTTAGAACCCATTTTTTTTCGCTTTGACTCTTATGGTTTCCGTTATTCTGTTCCTCTGCGTTTTCCACCTCGATATTCTTAGCATTTAAGTTTTCTTTGTTAGTCGTATCATCAATTTTATTTTGCAGGCTTTCTATCCCTTTAGAAAATGCAGTTAACTTTGGCGGCGGCATCAATTCTATAGATTTCTTGGTATTACTATCTTTCTGTTGTTTATTATTAGCCAAATAAGTACTGCACTGTGTTTTGGCAGTATCCAAATTCTCTATACTTTTCAATGTATTCTCTGTCAATAGAGAATTGCCTTTTGATATCTTCAACTGTTTAAAATTCTTCTCCACTTGTGTAATTGTGCGCCGTGCTTGGGAATCCGTTTGTTTATCATTTACCATAGCTGACATATTTGCCTATAATAAAAAATACGAATATGGAGGCAAATTATTAGAAAAAGTAGAGAATTAATTACGAGAAGCAAAAACTACGCTGCATTTTTTTTTAAAGCAACGATGACCAACATCTTTGAATTAATGCACAAACTCCGTGAAAATAAATACATGATTGAAAAAAGGTAAATTAGTATACGATGAATTTATGTCTTCAGAATTACTTGACTTTAATAAATATCGTAGTTTTTGATCCAAAATATTCATGAATATGAAATTTCATTAACTGCACTTTGAGAAAGCAAAATTGTAGCCACAATAAGAACTTACCTCAACAACAAGAATCACAAATACTGCTGCGAATACCTTGCGTGCAGTTCTGCTTCAAAATAACGAATTTCCTCGCTTTCTTGTGATAGGTCCGAATTCAAATGTATACCTGTGGAATGTTTTTACAAGACCAGAAGCTCTCTACTGTATTGTATAAACCCGAGTAACAGCGCCCTCTATAATAGAATTGAAGTATGTCGGAAATTCGCCGGCTTTGTCACTGTCGCGTATCTATTGGTGGGATTGGGGACTTTGGGTCGGTTCGGGTGTCCATGGAGCGCTGAACCGTTCTTCTTGTGGAGAAACGCGGAATATTTAAAGACAACTTACAATTTTATAAAGTTTTACTTTTTATTCACTGCTCGAGCTGAAAGATACCGATATTTAAAGAAATAGTGTTGAATTGTTCTACAAGTCTCTTTCTCCTTTCCATTTCGGCTCTGGTTCCTTTTCATGACTTTCTTAGTCCGCCTTCAAAATTATCTTGTCCAATGGGGTTGGGTCCCGTTGGGTTTTGCTATTCGTCCTTGGGCGTATTCATCTGACTTCGAATTTCGCTCCTAAGTTATTATCGCTATCGATAGTTACAATTATAATGTCGATCGTTGATTCGATGTTACTAGATATTGAGGCCTGCTAACGTTATGGAAAATCAGACTTTGAAATCATAATTCTTTTAGAAGATTACGATGATTCGTAAAATATGCTACACGAAATTATATAAATAAACTTTATAATAATTTAGTTACACTAATTAGAATAAATACACTTTTATAGTTATTTAAATTTAAATCAATTCTTTGGGTTATTACACATTACTTTGAATCGTTCCCCGTAGTTATACAAATTTGAATATGCTTTATATTTATAAATTAAATGTCTCATTTTGAATATTAATTTCGCGTTAATAGCAGTATTAAATAAATAAAAGAATGCTGCAAGAGATTTCACATATTTAAGTAACAAATGGAATTAAATAAAACGATGTTTTATATGAATCTTAAAATATTCAATTTATTTGGTAAGATTAATATATTTATTATAGTTTAACAAACATTTGTAAACAGGGATTCTTGTACGCTTATATTACAGACCACATTTAGAAAAATATCCTATATGGAACAAAACTGTATCTTTCTTATAAATCTGAAACTTAAGCCAAACTAAGTTACAAAGTTCAATCTAAACATGGCCATAGTTTCATATACATTTGAAGTCAGATTTTTTTTTATTGAAATACAAATTAAAGTTCACCGTTCAAAAGTTTCTTATCGAACAGAAATTCACCCAATGCTCCATGCGTTTTCATCATTTTACCCAAAGTCGATATTTTCCCAGCAAGATCACGCTGTCCTTTGTATTGTTCATCTAAGAAATCTCCAGTGAGGTAGTCCACCAGCTGCAATAAAATAGATTGGCCAAACGTAATAAATAAGAATAATAATATCGTATAGTTCACATTGCAATTTGTACTTACATGATAATCATTGAAATTGATGTTATCTGGCTTTTCACACTTTATGATAATATTACGAATGTGACGCGTAACACTAGCTTCTAAGTCGAGAGCATTTGTAAGAGCCTCGAGACCACTAGACCAGTTATCACGCTTGGGTTTCTAAAAATCCATATTTACATGCTTGTAATATTTCAATTTGTCATTAAACAAAGTGAAAATTATATACGTAAACAGAATCTGTTTAAAATTAAACGTACCACAGGGAATTTCAAAAGTCTGCTAACATCATTTGTTAATTGACCACGCATCAACAAATATTCGATAATCTTTATTGCATGTTCCCTTTCTTCATTGGCAGATTCAATGAAGAACTTACTAAATCCAGGACGATTTACTGTATCACGTGCAAAATGAGCACCCTAAAATAGAGCATAATATATTTGTGTGCATGAAATTCAAAAATATATCAATATTCAAAAATATAAATATATAAATTAGAATGTAAATACCATTGCAAGATAAGTCATAGCAGCTTCGATTTCAGTTTTCACCTGAGATTCCAAAATTTCAGTGCATGGTTTAACCATGTCCAGCCATAACTTTGGTACATCTGCAGGCTGAAGTGTACCTATAAATATTAATTGAATTGTTAATAAGTTTGTTAATAGTAAGAAACTGTAAGAAATTATTGCAATATTTTATAATATTGTATGTTAATTATGGTATGCTAATTACTTATTTAGATTTAGAAATGGAATAATAAAACAATTATAACAATTGACCAAAGGCAAAAAGATCTTTCATTACAGATAAGATTATACGCCTCTATCTTTCATAATTGCAGAAACATGTATTGATATCGATCACTTTAATGGTTCGTTTCGTTTTTTGATAATATATATTCTTTACATTATCTCTAACATTTACTACTAGAATATAGAATTAATGTTAAGTGTATACTTATAGTTATCGGGCAACCTGGTTCAATACAATAAATACTTTGAAATAGATTAACACGAATAAGGAAATGTACTGTAATTAATAGGAGCAAGAAGAAAAATTGTAACGAACAAAATGTTTGTTGAAATTGCATTAATACAACTGAAATAATGTTAAGTATTTTCATTTGAAAATGAAACAAAACATATTCTGTAGCAATGGAAGAGCATGTCAATGATATAAAGTAGTTTTGATTAAATTATCTGACTTCTCAGAACAATGTACAATACACGCATATCCTCCATGGACTTTAGAGCATGCAGCAATCAATCCGTTTACATTGTCACGTAAATCTTATCAAATGTTATCATTGTATAAACAAGATTGCCAATAATATTCATTAATTAACAGTTTAGTATAGTGAGAAACCATGTCCAATACTTATAGTTTAACCTGATATTCTAAAAGTATGAATCAAATATATACATATTAAAACTAGGAAAATCCTTTGAAAAATGTGTTCCTGCAAATATGGATATGTAAAACGTTTACTCTAACTAATATTCACAGAAATATAAATATTATATTATTTATGAATTACAATTAGTATTAGTAGTAACATCAAATCAGTTCCTTGTTACTTTATTTCATTGAATATCCATTCTGTATAATTTAATATCTCATTTCATACTGATGTATTATAATAATATTAATAGTCTTCTTATAAAGATATTGCACTAAAGTTCAATCTCCATTAATACATATACAATATAATTTCTTTCTAGAGCAACAGAGAATAAAAATGAGTCACTGTCTGAAATATAAAGTTCTTTTAGATAACAGTCATGCGAAAATATCTTAAATATTTATTGTGAATAATACTATGCTATATATATAATAATAAGATGCGTAAACGGATAAGCATAAAATAGTCAAGATTGAAATATGAAAAGGAACATAATAGAAATTGCATCATTATATTTCATCGCTTGCGCAATATCTGAAATGACAAATTTCTGATAATATATTTATGTGAAGCAAATCGCAATACAATGGAAGCTATCAAATCATAAGGTGACTAATAGGTTTAAAGTATCTCAGCCCATGCTTGGAAACAGTTTAAAAAGAATAGAATGCGCAAACTCATTCCATTCTATGCTAGAAATTTATAAGCATTGGCACGTTAACAATGCACATGGAAAAAAAATATATGTATAATGTACATGTACAGTGTATTTGCTAGTAGTATGAACATAGCTAATACAAAAACCGATTTTATTACCGCACTGAAGTATTGCCGGGAAACCAAGAATGTTTACAGTTTACATAGTAACTCATTGATATTATTATGATCGTTAGCATTTGCTATTAGGGTCATCTGATTATTACGGCTACTATATGAGAAACACACAATTTCGCAATAAATGAAACGCGCATTAAAATAAAAATGGCATACAATAATATATATATATATATGTACATCATAAGTTGCAAGTTGTTTACAAAGAAAATGCGCGTTAAATTGTTGGGTTATACCATTGAATAAATTACGTTCTCCCTTTCATTATATTACTAATAGATACCTACTGGAACACATAATATCTTAAAAAATGTACCATACCTGCAGGGTTACGTATATTATATCAGGATATTTAAAACGATTCATTCAAGGGCAAACAGTATTGGACTTTCTAAGTGTGAAAAGGATGGAGAACAATAGGATCTGTTGGGAAAGACGAAGTTAACCTCAATTGATGATTTAACATAAATTCGTGACAAGGACGTATATCTGAAACAATGAAAAAAATAATATAACTTACATTTAAGTGTATCTCCTAGCGATCCGCTGATGGAAAGGACAGCGGCGAAAAAGACGTGAAGTAGCTTCATCGTTGAATTACTTTCAAAAGGATATATGAATATAATTTGAAAATATACGCGAGACTGCTTGTTATTTGTCTGTTTCGGGAGCAACCTTTATACGCACTGGTATAGAAGGCTGCTTTTAGAGAAGCTAGATAAGAGAACGTGCGTGAACTAAACACGATGTACGTCCATCGAACATTCAATAATTGACCAACAAATGCGTATACCATACGTACTTTAATCGACGGGGAGTAAGTGGAATTTTCTATTCCCTTTCCATCACGCATGCGCTTTACCTATCAGCTGACTATGACTGTGTGAAAAACTGTACCAACGAACGCGGTTGTTCGATGCTCATTGTTGGAAGAACGTCGAAACGAGAGTATTCACGTTGCTTCCCTTTAAACGTGCGCATCGCTAGTAAGGTATGTATATAATTTGGGTAGCTTGGGTTTTATTACGTTTGGATATATAATTAATTGTATACAATATGCAAGGAAGGAGATGAAAGTAACATTTCTATGAAATGGTATATGTTTTGTATATTTGAGGCATTTGAGTTACTGCTGCGCATTTCAATGGAACGACGAGAGTATATAATGCTTAGTCCGGTATCGGACTATTTATCGACAGTATAAATTTTTCGCACTGCACAGACGCGTGACGTTTATATGTAGATTACATTTAACATGTAACGTTCATTTTGTATCTCAAATTGTGCTCGTAATTGGGTTATCGGCTGTCTCTTTTATTGTGTGGCTTCTGATTTTTCTAAGCTTAATATTACAATTATTGTTAGTCACGTGTATGTAATTGTATGTCGAAATATGTTTAGAATAAAATTAAAAATCAAAACGTCATTTATCGCGGGCGCTTTGATTTTAAAATTACGAATATAGATCTTTTAATGATTATACATAATCTTAGATGATATCTTTAGTACAATTGACTTTATATATCATTAGTAGAAATGATGTATGTAATTATCCGACAGTGTGTCACTTATATGGTTTATCGTATCGTTTAAAATTGCAGCAAACATGTTGTTCATTGGAGTGTTGTCCGTTCTATTGGCAGTTGCCTCTGCTAAATTTTGTTACACAGATGTAGGAAAAGCTTGCAGCTCGATACCTGAACCAGGTAGTGCAAACTTTGTAATACATTAATACAAAATTTCTTCATTATCTGTTTATGTTAATAAATAAATCTAATATTGAAATTGTTAGATTCCAACTTAATACCAAATTGTAATGCAACGTATGGAACTATCGAGAGTCACCTTGTTGAACTTCAATCATACGCAAATGCCAACATTGAATCCAGTTTCGAATTTCTACTTATGTCCAGCTATTTTGGAAATTATGAGGATCAACGGGAAGGATTTAAGAAATTGTACAGAAAATATTCTGATAAAATGTGGGAGGATGCAATTGATGTTATCAAATTTATAGCCAAACGAGGTGGCTCTATGAACTTTAATCAGTTACCACGCTTCGAGAAACCTGTATGTATACCTACTTGCTTAAAAATTGATGTGCCATGTAGAAGAATGATGTGGTTGGGTAAGAAGTTATTAATTACTTCTGTTGTATTTGTATTTTCAGGTGAAGGACAACCTAGTATTAGAATTGAACGAACTTACAAGTTTAGCCAAAGCGCTTGATACACAGAAGCAGCTTGCAAATGGCGCGCTGCGTATACATGCTCAGGCACAAACCCACAATAAACACGATGCCTCCGTTGCTCATTATATTGAAGAGCAGTTCCTAGAATCACAAACGGAACGTGTACGCGACTTAGCAGGCTACTCGGCCGATTTGAGGAACTTGTTAACCGAACGCGATCCATCTGTATCTGTATTCTTGTTTGATGAATATCTTCAGAAAAGTTTGTAAATCGTTTACAACCAAAGTTGAAAACTATAAATCTGAATTTCACATTTATTACTATTCCTAAACTCCTCTTATATCAGTAAGTTTTGTTCATAATAAGATATACTTCCCTTTTTTTTATTTAGTTACTGCAGAGTTCTACTTTTAGAATTGATAAGTATGTATAGTGTCATGTTTTTGACACACTTCGTCTAATAAAATATCTACGGTATAAATCATTTCTTTTGATTTTTACATTAAACAATGAATATAAAAGAATATTTGTGTAGAAGAGAAAGTTTAGCATTTCTAACTGAGAAACTACTGGCAAAGAAAAAATAAGTACAGGGGAGAACAATTGACAAATTAAAATAGAAAGAAATAATTTAATATATTTAAATAACCTGTTTAATTGTAGAACTAAAGTTAAATTTCGCAAACATGTATAATCACCTTTGCTCTACTCGTAGAAGATAATGTATATAAGAAATAAATAAAAATATACCAGCATAGAATAGTTTATTTTATATACTTATTCACTGATTTTGCACATATAGTACCTAATATGCAGTATAATGTGCATATGGTATTGCAAAATTTTGTTATTTCAATTACGTGTGCCCCTTTAGAAAGGCAAATATAATTAATACTATTGTAATTATAATGTATTTAAGTCAACGATTGTAAAACGAAGGCACATTGGCTGGATATTATACTTTAATTGTAGTATACATTTATATAAAAAAAAATGAAGTAACGCAAATATTTATTTGCATCACTAATTAATCCTCTGTTAAAATGTGTTACCATAAAAATAAATTAAAATTTATCTATTAAAATATGCTTGATATAATACACATTTAGTATTTCAGTATACATATCAAACATTTTTTATTATCACTTGTGTTGAATATGAAGACTAAATGGTAATATTCATAATTACAAAAGAGATGTATTAACACTAGAACTACCGATAGGTATACGTTAGACAGATTATGAACACAAAAGTGGTTGATTGGACATTAAATAAAAGTATATATAATTGCCATTCTGTATTATAGAAAGTCATGATAAATTGCCGCAACAATACCTATATGTTAATAATTTTAAAGCAAGAAATCTGAAACCAGTTACTTTGACTGGTTTGGTAGTTCTAGTGCTAATAGGAACAATGATGGAAACAGATTTTTGTGGAATATAAAATATATAATTCGTACGCGAAAATAAAAATATAAACATGAAAAATGGTATTAACATGATTTTACTGAATAGTATTCGATTTTACTTCATTTTTTTTAAACAGCGTCCATGCAGGCCCTCATTAATAATCGCAATAAATTTTGTCCTTTTTCAAATGTTACGGGGTTCGCGAATGAGTAAATAATTCTTTGTCACAAAGTAACGACCACACGGACAAAATTAATAATTGCATTGATGAATATACATAGCTTTACGATGCAGTGTCTAAGCACATTTATATCCTGCTTCACATTACGCGACCTTTATAACTTTACATACAAGGTAATAAACACTCATTTCTCTCTCTTCATAATCAGCCTCTCAACATCCAACTCTTTCATATACTATGCTGTTAAGCTAAAAAACTATTTATCTGTGAAGTAATAAATAAATAGTGTTAATGCAAATATATTTCTACAGTGAAAAGAATTGGAAGCGTATTCTGCGTATTAGTTCAGTCTAAAATATTTCACATTGTACCGTTTTGCTATTTATGCTATGTATGTGTTTCCTTAAATAAACGAAGAGGTATGACATAACAAAAGATATATATCTTGAACAGCTTACAAGGAAGTTTAGGCAACCCAGATATTCAGAAACATATGAAACTTTGCATACAAGTAAGGGTCATTTGTAACCCAACGCTATTTTTTAAAATCCACGGAAAAATAATCGTGGATTTTCTACAAAATTTGTTTACGCAGTTTTGCAAACGCAATAAAGCGATGGAAGTTTTGTTTGCACTTTATTTTAAATATCCCTCAGCGTTCTTGAGATATTTCGCGAAAAAGAACATTTTAAATTTTTCTCTGGGGCTGATTTCACCCGTTAAAACTGAATTATGGCACGAATGAAAAATGTGGTTGTATCATGGATGACATACTCTAGTTGTATGCAAAGTTTCATACGTTTCTGAATCTCCGGGTTGCCTAACCCTCCTTGCTAATCACCGATATGTTTGTCATGTAAACATTTGTAGATAGTCTGTGCTAAATCACATTGATCATTTTATACGATACCATTTATTACGCTGATGTAAACTGATTGATTGTTAGTTACATAAAAATATATGTTAAAGATTTTTTTATAATCTTTGTGTTATAACACGTCCCTGGTGTGACACTTTTTTTTTCATCAGACATTATTGCATTCCTTGAATATAACATTCTTTCTTTAACATTCACTATTTGACCAATACTGTTACAAACAATTCTTTTTGCGATTAGGTATAACAATAAAGTACCTAGATTACCTATGTAACAGCTCGTAAAGATAAAAGTATGTATATACGAGATTACCCTCGTAATCGTCGGTTTGTAGTTTGATGTGTAATACTTGTGTATCTCCAGTCTTCTATAGCAATGTTTCACTTATTGTTTGCTTCGGATTAGGATATCTCATTTACTCGGATGTACTTTGAGGAGTTTATCTACAATAATGCAATTTATATCATATAATACCATAAATATATAAACTACTTCACGAAGATACGTAAATTTTAGATTTACCTTCCCTCAAATTCGATATGTATCAAAACACCTTAAGAGCCACACATAACTTGATCTTGGTTTTATAAATTATGTGATAGTGTCTACAATAATTGATGTCCAATATAGATAAAGTATCCAAAAAATAATAAATCACAATTACCTTTTATACTTACTTCTGAGGATATAATTTGGAGGTGTATTAATAACGACGCTAATTCTAAATCTTCACTGTAATTATTTTTTAATGGTACACTTCTATATCCAGATCGTAAACATCGGACCTACAATAATATTCATAACACGATATTCAATTAGCAAAGATATTAGTAACTTTTCATTGATTACTTACGGGATAAGTGGCCTGTCCAATAAAGTTACTGTCACCAAACATATCTTCATCCTGTACGACGAACCGTATGAACGCGAAATAGGGATTAAAAACCTCAAATTCACAAGGCTCATTCCACATAGGATTGAATCCATTGTCGGCTACAATTTTAACACAATTATTATCAATGTATCAAATATGTTTAAACACGTTATATGTTACTTTACTTACATATAGTTTTTGTTGTTACTTTTGTACCGGAATCAAAATCTGCTCCAATAATTTCAATTTCAACGAACGGACTAGCTATACCTCTCCCTGACCTAATTAAATGCCTCGCGCCAACAATTTTTATAGATAGTTTAAGTGATTCCACTCTGTGCAAACAAGTTTTATCATATGGATTAAAGTCATCTTTAAACATAAACTCAGGCTTCAAAATATATCCGCAGTTGCCATTCTCTTTAAATTTCGCTTGATTAAGTTGCATTGATTTATCACCAGTTTGGTAGTTTAATGCTACCATTTGACAACCAGCATTCCACATCGGTACAGGATTATAGTTTGACGAATCGATACGCTGACCTTTCGGATACACTCTGCTAAACTGAATCTGAAAAAATTATAATTATAAGCACAGGAATAGAAGAGAAGATACTACATATTCTACCTGGTGATATTTTACGAAGAATTTATTTTCTTGTTGACACATAAGTTTCTCAGCCTTTGTCTCAGGAAAGCTACTCATTTCGTTAAATATGAAACCTTTTGTTCTTATTCTATCTAAATTAAATGCAACTGATCTACAATAAACTATGAAGTTTGACATTTCTTTAGCTATTCTCCATGCACGTTCCATTTCTTTATGTTGATTTTCCTGAAGAAAAAATCGACGATGAGTATAAGTAACGTAGTGAATCTTTTTAATTCATATATCATTAGTCCAATTTTTAAATTATAAGGAATATTATATATTTACCCTAACGCTTGCACTTTGTGCAGTTTCTTTAATGCTAGACATCCACTCTAGCGCGGTATCTTTTGAAGAAGTTGCAACTTCGAATACTGAACACATACTAGGATTTTGTATTCTTAAGATCCACTCTAATCCGGGTCGTCCACCAACTCTTAATTCAACGACGGCACCCATAATGTCCAATGAACCTTTCTGTAGGCTACCGAACATCATAGAATCTGCTGACTGAAAGCAGACATGATATACCGTTGTATATTAATTTTTGAAACAGAAAACATACAAATGAAATAGCTTACATCTCCTTGGCTGTCTTGCGGTTCTATCTCTTCCACGTAATTAGCTGGGAACCAATGTTGCTTTTTACCACCATAATCTCCACGCCACCAACCACCGCGTTGTCGATGTACATTCGTTATAATAGCATGCTTTACCAGGGTTAATTCGTCGTCCCTTCTTGCTTTGTAATCGTATATAGCTTTCACGGTGACCTTTAAAATACATGAAAATTTATCAGCTTGGATCTCGTAAGAATTGACAGGAGTAAATAGAACTTACTTTTGATGTAAAACTCGTAGGATCCATGTAACCAGGAATACCGTAAACGGAACCATCGTCTGCATCCTAAACGCGATAAAGTAATTCTAGTAGCATAGAGTAATAAATACATATATAACGAGCGATATCAAATATCTCTTACCAGGGCCATTCTTCTGATAACATCTTGATTCACGGGATGACTCAGTTTTATCTTTTTATACAGGGGATGCCTTTCGTAATAATTAACTAATTCAACTAAACTTTCGAACTGTACAGTTCCAAGAATATATAAACGTCCTTCTAATTTAATTTTGCAATGTTTAATTTTCTTCTCTGCTCTGGAATCGAATTAAAAGAAAGAAAAGAGTGAAATGATGCTACTGAGAAATGAGTAATTGAGTAATTTGATTTTACTTTACCTAAAAGATATAGCGTAAGAGTTACTTTCTTTTTCACTCGGTCTTACTAAAAATGCACCATCGGTGGGAATACGTTTTAACATTTCCTCGGCTAAAGTTCGTGTACAGTCAGCGTGCCACCATTCCTTTTCTTCGTGCTTGTTAGGTTGTGGAACGGGTTCTTGAAGTGTGATTAAAAATTCCTATTCATATCCGTCGATAAAATTTGTTAATTAAAGGCCAATTATGTCAGAATTAATAGTAATTGCAAAGTTCTTTTTTTTATTCTTACTTGACTCCTTAGGGGATGGCTACGGTAATGCGTAATTAAACTATACAAGCTATCGAAACAATTTGTATCGATAAGGTAATATTGTGTTTGACCCATTTCTTGTTTCAATTTAATACGGCAATGATTTACTTTTCCTTTACGCCAAAAGGACAGACAATAATCGCCAACGAATGTAACACATTGCCTAACTAAAAACGTGCCATCGCCAAGATGCGAGTAACGTCGTAATAATTCTTCTGCTTCCTCCCTTCCTCTTGCCAGTTTACCATGAAACCATTTTTCTCCAAAATGTAATTCGTCATTCGGTACTCCCTACATTATTATAATGAATTATTTAAGTTGGAATGGTATTATTAATTTAATGCATATTTATAATATATATACATACATCATTTGGTCGTCGAACCACACCTTCTTCATCGTCATCGTGCTCGGTTTCTTGAGTTCTAGAAAATGTGTCCGTATAGAATAATTTTTGCTGCGTTAATACAAAAAAATGTGGATTCCACTCTCTGTCAACGGGATCCTCAAGGTATAGAATACCATTTTTCACCGTATTTCTAAGGTCCATTTCCTGTCTACTTTCATCGTTTCGAATAAGAAACGATGTTTCATCAACACCATCAGGCAACTTTTTGTGTTTCAATATAATTTTTCTTCTGAGTGCCTGTGGTGAAGGTAGACAAGTTTCATTTTTATCTACGGGTTGAACTAATAACGTGTCGCCAAATACTTCTTGCATTGTAATTGCCATTTTACGTTGTTGCGGTAATGTGCAATTATCCTCAATAGATAAAATGACAGGATAGCTGTACGAATAATTATATAAATCCATGTTTCAAGGTTGTGAAGATAGAATTAATCGAATATTAATATTAAACTTGTAATATAAAAAAGTATTCGTACTTACTCAGAGGTAGCAAATGCGTGCTCTTTAATTGTTTTAATAACGTCTAAAAATTTGATTTTCGTTGTTAGTGTGTGTCCATGAAAAATAAACGGCATTCCGTCTGGTCCGTCCCAACAGTCAAGCTCTATGCATCGACAGCCAGCTCGAAGTGCACGAACATAGGCTTGACAACTACTTTCGCTGCTAATTTGATCTCCCATTAAGTAACTATAAGGATATTTTATTTGAATACATTTTGGTTAAATATATTTATTGGCGATTTTATTGAAGAAAAGGTATATTTATGTATTTTACGTATTGTGCGATGAAGCTATCCAATAATGTGCAAGGGGTTTAGTCATATCTTGATAAATTCGCGAGTATTTTGAATCCCATACACAATTTTGTTTTGAAAATAAGAAGTCGATAAATTCTGAAAATGTGAAGTGTGGCTCTTGTACATCTCTTTGCGGATCTTGTAAATAATCTCTGATAAAACAAGACACTTCGATTTCATTATTCCCTAAAGGATCCTGTTGTTCAGTTGTTAAAAAGTTCTGAAAATCTTGGACAGTAACAATTTCTCCTGTTTTAGAATAATTAAGTAATTTACTCCAATCTGCAAGATTCTGGAAAAGTGAACGAATAATCAATAATCTTTGATATGCGAACGTTCATAACAATAATAAATTGGAAACTTACATTTTGGTCGAACATAAGTTTATGATAAAGTACAACGAAGTCGTCAAAACCAAGTTCATTTCTGTTTCGTGTATCTATTTCTTGAAAGAGTTCTCTAAGTTTATTTGTTGCTACTTTACAATTAACTCTAGGTAGAAATGCTTTCATATCTTTCAAAGTAACACTGCAACATATAAATCATTCAATTAATTGACTTACAGAGTTAAAGACTAATGAAATAATATGTATATGTATATATAAAAAGTCGAAAAATTATATTAAATACGAAAAATGTACGTCTCTCTGGAATTTTCCATCGCGTAAAACTCTTTCCTTAGCCATCTTTCAACCTGTAGCGGATAAGGAGCTTTTATAGTATCTTGAACTAAACGTCGTAATCCTTTCACCCAAAGTTCGCATTCTTTCTCGCTGAGAGCTAAAATGAAGATATAGAAACTGATACAGGTGAATTCACAGATTCGAGTAACAGTTTTCTACATAATCGGAAAAACGTAAATATATTTACCAGAAATTGAAAGAGTTTTGAGACGAAATTCGGAACCATAGTATACAACAAAGCACCTGAGATTTTCGATTCTCTTTGAGTCTTCTGGCCATTTCTCAAAATCCTTGGAATGCTTTCCTACCTTAATTTCTTTGATTTCCCTTATTTCAACTAAAATCAGAAGGCATAACACTTTTCTAAATATCTAAATAGTCACATATGTGTGCGCGATATATATCGAATGGAATACATAAAACCACAGCATTATATATTTATATTATGTACACTACATGTATAAACAACATATATATTGTCTTTGTATATTTCAACACAATGTGCAATAATATGATTTCAAATATTAAGCAATGGCATTTAAAGAAATAAAAGCAGTTTTAGAATATGTTTCATTATCTAATTATAGTGGTAGATAAGAAATTGTTTGCTATAATATACATATACAATTAGCACACAACAATTATTATAATAGTTTTATTTTTAATCGAGTACCCATGTTATCCGATGGGGCTGATCCAATATATCGACAGTATCCATGGGCACAACTTGTTTGTAGACCAAAAATGAAGGAAATGTCCACTAAGGTATGCATACATACATATACATATTCAATAATATCAAATTGGACAATAATCAGACCAGAAAGAAAGGATATTTAATTATAAATCGGACATAAAACATGTACGTAAAAGCTTACTAAATGCAAGTCATTAACTGATTTAGGATGTATCTTTGTCGTAAACTCACCCCATGTACATTATTCACAAGGACCTTTCCTTCAGGTTTTTGACCTATAACTACAGTATCCTCAGATAATATTTTGCCCATTTTTGCTGTAGATATATCTTCATAACCATGCAAAATGTGCGCCTAAAACGTTAGGTGGAAATTTATTTGAATTGTTCTATCGCTGAATAAAGATAATTTTTGATGCACAAAGATAGATGTTTGGTAGTCCCCTTATATTTTTCAATGATCAATTTCTCTTTTTTTTTAATGTTTCCTTCAAAACAGAGAATCAGACTGAGCTACTCATTTACTGCTTTGGTTAATTATGTTTGGTGGGTCAACATTTTTACCTGAACCATCGAAAGGTCTGAACGTTGCACTCCTAGACCATGCGATCTGTCTAGTTTCTCTACGTATCATAAGGGTCCTCTTTTCCGGCCTTTTTCTTGAAAAAAATTTTGTTACAACTGTTCCTCTTTCCAGCTGACTGATGATTTGTTCCATTTCAGATATTATACCATTCATGTTTGAAATATTTTTTTGTACGCTGCAATAAATCATACTTTATTATCATGGTTACACATTCAATAATACTACTAATAAAATTTCTTGTAAAAATATTGAATCTATATAGTATTTTTACAAACATATTAAACTCCAGAATTTATTTCATTAAATATTTGGTAGTCAAAAAGCAAGTTTAATTTCTTTAGAAAGCAGAGTACGTGTAATACATATCTATAATTATTAAATATACGTTACTACAACAAATAAATAGAATATAAATCCATTTGATATGTAACATATGTTTAATAAATACAGAGGTTTATTTTGTACATGTACGGCATATTAGTTATTATCACATTAAAAACACAATTCCTACCATATGTATATTGTGCTTTAAAGGGAATAGTGAATCTCTTCAATGTATGTACCTATTTTCTTCAGAAATATTATTACTTAATATTATTACTTAAATTACGGAAACGTATAAAGTTTAAGGGAATGATTTGTTGCCCCGTTATTTTGCAGATTATTAGTATTCTCATTAAATAACATAAACATAACCTATCAGAAAATTGATTTATACTTTTTATGCACCCCCAGCAAATTAATTCGACAGTTATAAGCATCTTTTAAAAATGCCAACGAATCAGACGTTCAAAAGGATCAAAGGATTTTAAAAGATTAATAGAGCCCTTTTCTGTTTTGTCATAGCTTAACATAGAATCCGTTATGTATTATTCTATTTACTCTGTTATCCATTATTTATCTTTTAAACGTACTTATTATCATTGTTATCTTTTGTTAAACACTTTAATATATATCCTACCTGGATCAGAAATGATATTTTCTTAATTATGCGATAAAAAAATTCGGTTCTCTTATCATTTGTAGGTATCAGTCGTGTCTTCGTTTAGTTTAATCTGGGGATTTTTATTTTAATTTAATATAACTGAATACTAATTTAAGGTCTTCCTTTTTTAACAAGATCTATGATTTTTTTTCCACTGTTGTTTTATTTTATTTTTGAGTTTTTATAATACAAAATAACTTGCCTTTTGTTTCTACAGATAATAGTTAGTTATTTATTCGCTTGATATTTCCCAGCTATAAAAAATTGAGCACGACAGAGTTAAACTTTTTTTTGGCGGTAGATAACGTAGTAATATTGCATTGATTAGTTTCAAATTCATCAACTTTATTTTCATTTTCGTACAAGAATATCATCTAAACCTGAAGAATTCCTTTAACATTGAACCAAGCGAAACAAAGAATTCACTGATAGACTGCATTCTGGACGATTCTTCATTCATATTCATGGTTGGGGTAAAAGATAAACAAGGTGTACCGTGTTCCGAGAAACGTACATTTTCTTGTCCGGCAATTTTCTGCAACGACAGTACAGGGAAATTAATACATCTACATTCTTTACGCTGGTGCAATGTGACATTAAAACTTACATAATTGATATTTTGATTGTAAGATTTGATGTTTCTAGAATTTTCATTATTTTTTAGTCTTTTAAATCTTTTTAACAGTAACAAACAACTGTTTTCCGATTGCATATCTGCATCTGCTTCATTATCTTTCTTCAGGTACACAATTTTCGATGCATCCAGATTGACCTAAATAGAATAATATTATTTTAATAATAATTTGTTACAACGAAAAGATGTAATTTTTCTTTTAAACATAAGAAAGAACTGTTACAAAACCTCGGTTTCTTCAGTCTGCCTTTTCCTTTTACCAGCAACCACTGGTATATTTTCAGACGGAAATAAATTAAGATTATTATGCCTCAATGGTTTTCTTGAGCTGCTATCCTTTCTTAACGTTTGCCTACATTCTGTATACTAAAGAAAGAATTTCAAATTATTTATCAAGTATATCAAAGATGAACGAGAATACAATCTTTTTGATGATACCTTTTTTATAGAACTTTGTATCGCTTCCATCCATAAACTGCTATCATCTTTTTCGGAATAAAGTAAGAGAATTTCACTTAAACAAGTAATACGGAACAATCCTCCACTCAAGACTGATTCGATCTTGCACTTGTTTAATGGTAAGACGCAACAAATGGTCAATGAATTTTCTGGATCACCTTTACAATATAATAAAATGTCGTTAAGAAGAATAAAATATCTTCTGTACGCAGAACTTCCACGTCTCGAGACTCTCATTAATGCTCCTTGTTTAATTAGTTTTCTACCAGGTTTTACCAAGTTAATAGGATTTAAAATACATTTTTGAAGTTTTAATAATTTTTGTGCCTCCTCGTGCTGTTCAATAAAAGTATTTATATGTCTTGCAGCCTTTTCAACTTCTACTAAGCATACTGTAAAATCAATTCATCGATTATGCACACAATATTGAATATCTATTAAAATAATCTTACCCTACACAGAAATTACCTTGTAAACGATTATATTCTCTATGTTTATTAGGTGTATGTTGCAATACCTCCTGTAGAAGCAATTTATATCTTGGTACTCTTTGAATCGGCGTAATTAATAACGACTGTAACTTTCTGCCAACCTCTGGTCTGGTTTCTTGCTTACTAATAAAATCTTTCACCGTAAGGTCAGTTTCTTGCTTAGCCTGAAAAAGTAATAGTCCTCTTTGTAGAAATAATTTTCAATTAAACAATTTGTGTAATAAAATGTACCTGCAGTAAAGATAAAACTTGCTCATAATCATAAGCATAAATGGAATATAGCTTAAAGAAGGGAGCAAGTTTGTGAAATGCACCCGATATATTTTGTGGGTCTGCTTTTATTTCTTTTACCAATTCTCCACTAACGTTGTACAATGTTTTTATATTTTCTGATAACGTTAAAAGCAAAGCCTGATCTAATAATTGTTTTTTAAACAGGGGTTGTACGAAATACTGAAAAATGTTTATATATATATTCATCTGTAAATTATTTTGTCTTTAATATTAAAATGTAATGTCTAGAAAGAGTACCTCCATTAAGATTTCTAATTGTCGTAAATAAGTAACTTCCGTTGTAAAAATTTCTTGGATTGCTTGGGATCTTAAATTTTTTTCCTTCTCTTCCCAGTGTTTTTGATTATTTTCATTCAAACTGTTGAGAACTAAAAACATAAATATCTAATAAGTTTTGTATTCGAAAAATCAAGGGATGAAAATAATTAATGATTTACCCTTCATACGACTTCGCATGCTCAATACATTTCTGTCATTGATAATTTTCTTTAATTCACAACTGAGAGGTGTTTGCGGTGATCTTGGTGAATGCATCATTACTAATAAAATTTCTTTAAATCAACGTAACGTATGATGTATTGTACTTTTTAGTTTCAATCCACATATAGTAAATAAATAATTTACATAGGATAAATATGTATGTTTAAATATAACGCGTGCTTGCTTATGTTCTCAGAAAATTGGAAATGATATTATATACTTTGAACAGTAACCCAGTACATATTAGACCGATTTCCCACTTCTTTCGAAAAAAATATTTACACCTGTTAGCATTCAAAAAGTTGTTTCCCTTGTAGTGACTTTTATCACCTGGAACTTTTATTCGAATTTAGATATTTAAATCGTGGTATTTGTTCTACTATTCTATTGGTTGATAGAGAATGAATTACCAACAAAAATTTGGCAGAGATTAGTAATTTATTTCTGCTAGTGTACTCCTGTAGTTTTGTTTTATAATGTTGGGAATATTGAAACAGATAGGGATTACTATATACATATAAGTTGTCGAATACCAAACATATGATGATGAAGTGACAATTTGACGAGAATCAAATTTGTTAATATCACCCACTCGTATTCTTAATACTTGTTATTATCTTCAGTGACATTCAGGAGAACGATAAAATATCGGAAATATAACGTTATAGCACAACGTTTTCCTTGAGAGCAAGGTAAGATGTGGATAATTTGTATATCAAAAATTCAGCATTTCGTGTGCCAGCTGCGAAATGTCATGTCCCGAGAATAATGATTAATTTTAAAAAGTATTTATTTACAAGATATTTAAAAAATTGTAAACATTGTTTACAAATGGATAGTGATGTGTAATTGTTCTTTTCTACACTACTTAATTACGTAACGAAATAATATAATTGTTACGTTGGTTTGTCTTTTTTTTCTCACTGTAGAAGATGATTTGTCGTTTATAATGTGCAAGATTAGCAGGTTTTATGCATAAAGTATATTGGTAATTTTTATGCATAGTTATTGTTTTATAACCTAAGAAAACAGTTGTTATATAGGTTATGGTGCGCGTAGTTGCTATTGTATAGGTTATGTTCTACATGGATTATAATTGATATTATTACTAATAAATTAGGTTTACAAACATCTTTTGTGGCTTTGCTTTCAAATATGGCGTTGTTCGTTAGTTTCAGTAGGTATTAAGGAACCAATTATATTTTTACAATTGAAATTCTTAAGAATAAAGTTTTCAAAATGTATAATACTGAAATAATGAAAATAGTACGTTTAACGATAAAACGTGTGGATATACGAATAATACAAGAAAGATCCGCACTAACGTTGTTATTGTTTATATGTTTCAGGTTATTTAAGAATTTACTATTACTTGGAAATGTATGTATACAACATGTATAAACACTTTTTAAAAAATTTCATATGTGAAAAGTATATGAATAAAAGTTCTTAGTCATTACATAATTTATTCAAAACAAAATATCTATATCATATTTAAAATGCCACAAGTGGATGGTGCTACAATACCGATAACAAATAATCAGAGTGGTGCAGCTGTGCATAATAATCGTAATACAAATAGTTCAGCACGGTCAGGTTTAAGTAATAACAATATGAATACTGCTAGAAACAATAACTATCAAAACCCGTTAATAAATGTACGGGACAGATTGTTCCATGCAATATTTGTTAAGGCTGCATTAACTTACGCGAGAATATTTCCAAGGCCTGTCAGAAGATTTATAGAATTTATTGTTTTACTGAAGGTAATAATCTTTGCAAAATTATTGATTGCCATGTGCATGTACTTGCGATGTAAATGCATAACTTTTTATTTCAATTTTCCAGGCTTTAGTGGCATTTTTTGTGCTGGCTTATATTCACATAGTATTTTCAAGAGCGCCAACAAATTGTTTAGAGCATATACGAGATGATTGGCCTCGAGATGGTATATTAAGGGTAGAAATACTTAGAAATGGCGGAGAAGATTATAGTATAGAAAAAAGTTATGCGAAAGAAGAAAAATTGCGGCAAGAAAAAGTTGATGATTTAACTAGTGCTTTAGGGATATTAACAAGAGATGTGTAAGTATGGATGGATGGACGATTTGTCTTTATTATTAAATAAGAAACAAAAAAAGTCATTAATTATAATTTATCTATTTATTGTTCTATTTCTCATATTTTACTTTATATGCAGGCCTATCAACATCGAACCATCTGCGGTTGATGAAGAGCATGACACCGCTAATGTGTCGAATGAAGAAAATCATGATACTTTAACATTATCCGAAAAAGAAATAGTTATTAGTAGCGCTACTGTATTTGGAGAAGTGCAAGATCCAAATTTAAGTACAAGTAATACAACAACAAGTCCTCCTTTACCTACGAAACTTTGGAACAAAATTAATGTAAATAGCGAACAAGTAAATGTAAATAAATAATAAAAGGAAGTATTGAACGTGTTGCATGTGATATTTGATATAAAATTATATTTAACATTTTTATATTTGCAGGCAACAGATGAAAAGGTGCTATCCTCAACGAGCTCAGATAATTCTACAATGGGACAGGATACAGATAAATCTGATAAGGAAGATGTTATTCAACCATTGAAAGAACAAAATGCTGACGATAGGACAGGTACAGATGTAACTTTCAAATTTTCGATTTAATACTGAGTTGTTCGGAAAGTTCGTGCCGTTTTTCGGTAGGTGGAATTAGGACAGGTCTGAATACATCAGAATGATTGAAAACATATTACACGTGTACATATTCTAAAAGGTGATATTGCAGGCATCATCAGAAAAAAGTTTGATTAGGATACATCGGCACAAACGGCACGATATATATATTTTTTTGAAATTCTAATCGTGAAGTTCTCATTTAATAATTATTCAATAATTGCTTGTAGGTGATGGTTACATCGTGGAATATTCATTAGAATATGGTTTTCTGAGGCTATCGCCCGTAGCTCGACAGAGATTAAACATTCCTGTAAAAATTGTCACTTTGGATCCTGTTAATGATAAGTGTTTCGGCGATGATTTTTCAAGATTGATACTCGACGAATTCTTGGGATACGATGATTTATTAATGGCGAGCATTAAGACATTAGCAGAACACGAAGATAATCAAGGTTTTCTACGGTAAATAAATCGCTTACATTCTTCTCTTATATTATACGAAGTTAATATTGTAACACCATTTGTTACTTGTTTGGCCTAGAAACGTGGTTACTGGGGAACATTACCGATTTGTAAATATGTGGATGGCCAGAACTACGTACCTCGCTGCATTCTTCATCATGTTATCATTTGTAAGTATATTATATCGTTTTCAATAGTGATCGTATTGGTTCGCAATATTCATTCCACGGGAATTATTATTATCAGAAACGTATCATAAATATATAAACCTTTGCACGGTTTCTTCTCTAAATTTCTTGTATGACTTTAGAACTTAAAAATTTGTATATCTTTGAAAATTTAATTTTTGTTTTCAAATTTTTCTTTTGTACCATAAAAATGAAATGATCAATATTTCGTGTTATACTTTCGTAATATTGCATTACGGTTGCATAAGTACTACTCTGGAATGCTCTGGAGGTGTAAATTAGATTTAGTTTCACGTGCTACGTGTTTTCGATCCGGATATATTCCTCTCCGTCAAGGGGATGATGTCACACGTACCCGCACGACAACCGAGTACGTGTAAAAGGATATGGCAATCAATTCAAAGTAACCACGCACTGAGGTAGCCCACGTATATCCCTCCAACCCCTTGTACGCTCGCATCTCATGATCCCCTTGGAGTTGAACCGTCTGTTATAAATCAACGTTATTAGAGGCATCATATTCGTTTTCAGTGGTCCCAAGTTGGTAATTTTGTATCAAATTGTTCTCAAATACATTGTACTGCATCCAATGACAAATAATGATTTGCCAGTGATTTCCAATCATCTCAAATCGTTATTTATTATTAATACCTTCATTGATAATTCTTCTTTAGTTATGATTATTACGAAATAAAATAAAATATATATATATTCTATCGGTAGAATTTGTACATCATCTTTTAGTTGATATTTGTTTGCAAAATCGTTTCGTTTTAAGGAACATTTCCGTTAATAGATAACTTTTGCCTCATAACTGAGTAAGTGATTCGTGTTGATGCGTTATCGGTAGCTATAGTTCAATATAAACAGCACGCATGCCAGATGGCTTGTGAAATTTCGAGGTATTCCACGGGTGTTAGGAAGTGATTGGATCATATACGGACCAACGAACAGCTCCACTCGTGTTTAATGGGTTTACGTCATGCGAACAAATGAGTAATATTGCAGAGTACTAACCATGATTCAAATGCAATGCATTGTGCGGTAGTCTACATCTAGTTCATACCTACATATTCACGATGGATATAGCGACAAGCCAATTACTGTATGCATGAATAATTTTGCTAGAAGAAGTGTTCAAATATGGAATGGTAGGATATTTGTTATTTATTAAATCGATGTACATGTTTGAACGAACAATACATATGTATGTATATATACATACAAAGAGAAATATATACTTGTTTTATGTTATGCAAGACTCACTTCTTCGTTTTGTAAGTCTCAATAAATTTGATCGCTCTTGTATAACTAGTTTCGATGTAGAATTATTGCATATCGTAATAACTATGAATTAAAATTTTTCATGCGAATAGGAATTATTATTTTGTATTTATTTTAAATTGAACGCGATGCCAAATCCATTTGGTAAAATAAATTGTAAAGATTCGCGTAGAATCGCTATAATATTTCGAATCTAGTTTGCGGTTGAGGGGAGGCATGGACGAATCCCGTGGCACAACACGTGAGTGTTGCCCCAGTACTTGGGGTACTACCTGGAACCACCCTCGGCCAATCCACCGTACAGTCACGTGTACGAGACTGTCGTCATCTATACAGGGTGCCCCGTAACTACCGCAACATCGGGAAATGGGAGGTAGCTGGGGTCGTTCTGAACAACTTTTTCCTTGACCAAAATGTTGTTTGAGGCTTCGTTTTTGAGTTATTAACCAAAAACACTGTCTAAGCAGAGCGCCCGAAATCCACGGGCTCAGGCGCGTAACGCACTATGGCGCACGGTCGTGTACGTGGGCCTCGACAGTATTCGGGGAATCTTTGGGGCAAATGTTGCATCGTCTTTAAGCAGGCCTTATGTGTAATTTTTGGTTATTCAATCGTCAGGAATAAACTAATAAATCGTTTAATAACTCTGTTCGATACTTTTATTCGTTATCCGAAAGGAATAAAATGTTTTAATACTTATGAAAAACTTACCCATTCGTCCACGAATTAACCTGCATAACATTGTGCGAATCCTGACCTAGGCAACGCTCAACAGCTGATCCTATGGCCGGATCGGTGAACTCACTTCACTATCACTTTCATTGCACGGCCACTTTAATATCCAATGTAAGATTTTGAGATGGTGCCACAGGATTAATTGTTCCTACGTGTAACGAAGTTGGTCACTCATTGATGAATGAATTCGGTACTGTGCAAATGGATCAGATTTGCATTGACCGTAGTGAATAAATCTTGATTTGGGCGTGAGATCAACTTTTCATTACACAGTACCGAATTCATTCATTACAACTTCGTTACACGTAGGAACAATTAATCCTGTGGCACCATCTCAAAATCTTACATTGGATATTAAAGTGGCCGTGCAATGAAAGTGATAGTCAAGTGAGTTCACCGATCCGGCCATAGCATCAGCTGTTGAGCGTTGCCTAGGTCAGGATTCGCACAATGTTAAGCAGGTTAATTCGTGGACGAATGGGTACGTTTTTCATAAGTATTAAAACATTTTATTCCTTTCGGATAACGAATAAAAGTATCGAACAGAGTTATTAAACGATTTATTAGTTTATTCCTGACGATTGAATAACCAAAAATTACACATAAGGCCTGCTTAAAGACGATGCAACATTTGCCCCAAAGATTCCCCGAATACTGACGAGGCCCACGTACACGACCGTGCGCCATAGTTCGTTACGCGCCTGAGCCCGTGGATTTCGGGCGCTCTGATTAGCCAGTGTTTTTGGTTAATAACACAAAAATGAAGCCTCAAACAACATTTTGGTCAAGGAAAAAGTTGTTCAGAATGACCCCAGCTACCCCCCATTTCTCGATGTTGCGGTAGTTACGGGACACCCTGTATATTACCCCGTATCTGTTGTCATGTGCACACGACATTGTATGCTTTGTATTATAATACAATTAAATCATATTCCTTATTCTTTCTTTTCCACTTGATCGTGCATACTTTCCTTTGGTTTGGTATCAAATCTATGTTTACGTTTCTATTGAATTTTTTTTCTTCCTTCTAATGTAATTTAATATAATAATACAAAGTTTAATGCTAGAATTTGTCACGTTATACGTTATTTAATTGTTCATTCGGTACATTTATTATTATACTGGGAGATGTAAAATATTATAAATATTCTCCAGGTTTTAATCGCATTTCACCACGAATTTTATGTTAGACAGAGCTCCACTTGGAATTTCCACGTCGAGACGATTTTTTCGCTACGTTTCTCGTAAATAACGCCGACGCATCTGCAAAGTACGATTAAACGTTTCCGTTGCCAAGGTTGCCCATAGCAAATAGTGAATTATCTCGAGGGTGTCAGGTGCTAGTTCAATCTGAACCGTTCGCAATTCAATTGCACTATTCGCTCTCAACCCGGTAACCGAGTGCGGCCGTTCAGCTTGCAATTTATCTCGCATCGTGTCTTTGTTACAATCTCCGTTTGCAAAATAATAAATACCGTTCCCTTACCTATCAGAAGATATCACCATTAGAAAAAGACTTTATGAAATCGTAATGATCTATTTATTTAACGCAATACGTTATTTAGATTTTGACTACGTTTTAAGTAAAAGCACAATATTTGTTGTGCAAGTACGTTGCCTTTGAATTCGTAGTTGGGAAGAAATATTTACATAACTACTTGTTCTGGAAAAATATTATAATGGACAGATGAGAATTTTGTAATTTTCATACTTGGTAGAGTTCTCGGGTTAAATTTAATTTGTTATAGAATGAAATACGAGGTTGAATTCTTCTTTGTTTCAGACTATCACCATTTCGATGTTGCTACGATACTCGCATCATCAGATTTTCGTTTTCATCGGTAAGTGATCGCATGTAATAGTCTTTTTAAATGTCATATGGTTTGATTACGCTTGTCTTCGTACTATCCTGAATATTAACACCTGACAGCGAACGCGTTCGTTTTTATTGCGTGTTCAGTAGTTTGCCTATGAATAACTTTACGCAATCGGACAAAAGTAACATTGTTCGACAAATTTCAACTTTTTTTGAAATTTTGTAACCTTCAATAAGAGTTTCTTGTAGACTTTAATGTGTTGAATACGAATCTGCAATCCGTTTTTCTCCAGAACGTACCATTTTTGAAAAAATCAATTTTAAAGAAAATCGCACATTTTCAACTTTGGAAGTGTTTTGTACGTTTGCGGTAATAGTTATTCAGTTGCGCTTGGTGCCAAATGATTCTTTGAAGTTTCACGAATAAAATGATATAATTCGTAATTAGATTATAAACATTTAAACGTGTTTAAATAATGATCAAAGTGAAAAGGACACCGAAAATACGTCCATCTTGGCTGATATCTTCTAATTTGTTTCAAAAACTACGGGGAAATCTTACTATGTCGCGCGATAGATCAGACCTTTCTGCTAAGAAAAGCACCAATGAAAGTTACAAAATCATTTTTGTATTGAATATACAAGCGAAATAGTTTGGTAAAACACGCGGCGGAGGTTACAAAATCGCCTATTGGAGGTTACAAAATCAGACCAGTGTTGAACAGTGATAATAGTAGAACAATTGTAGATTATATTGTGATAGAAAAAGGTATTATCAGCATAAAATTAAGAAATTTTCGATCGATTAGTCGCAATGTAGCTGGCAGTTAAAATGATTTTTCATGCTATTTATTGTAACATAAATTGTTTTCTACAAGTAAATGTACAAGTAAATCACTTTTGTCCAATTGAAAATGGCAAATTCCTTCATACTCATAATAATCCATTATACATATAGGTAGCACCAAAGTTTTTTTTTAATCGTAGACAATAAGAAAATAGTAATAATAAGATACAAAAATATTTATAATTTTATTGCAAAAATTCATGTAAAAAAGTGGCATAAACCACTAGCTCGTTCGTGTCATATTTAACAGATGCGAAATGTTTCAGTTTGAATAGGTTTCAGAACATATATTTTCCACTAATTTATTATTTTATCCTTTGACAACTAATCTCTGATAAGAAGAGGTAAATGTCCTCTATATCTGATATTTCCAAGTAATAAAATTAATTAACTATCGTATCAATTGCAGTCTAAGATTCTAATCAATTCTGTTTACGGTAAGGCTTTATCTGAAGAAGGAAATCTAAAGAAATATATTTATTATCTTAAAATTTGAGATCAATGCCCTCATATCTAAAAACGTTTCCTCCATTTATATTTTAACTAATATGTGTTTCACTTCTTGTTTAACGGTGTTTATTGAAAGCAAAGCATTAACGCTGCGCATTAATTTAAATATTGTCATATTGCTTATATAATTATAAATTGTTGTTTTCCAATGGAAATATCATGTCTGCGATCGACCCCGTTCTAGTTTTTCTTTTTCTATTCTGTATGCATTGGTACTGCGTTTTATTTCATCTTTCCTTTTTCGTGATTTCATATGCATCGATAGAACCGTGCGTGAAAGTTATACGAGGGGTACAATTGCAGGTCGTCTACGCGTTTCATGAAATATCAAACACGATTAATCCCCTCGATTCCTATGATTTCATTGAACTGCAATCTATTTTTGACCAACCATGCGATTGCGATAAACATAACGGGACAGACAAAATGATATCTTACACCCAAGAGTGACGATCGTCAAAACTCTTCCTCTGTTGCCTCTCCTTTTTTCTTTCATTCCGTAACCTTTCACGGCAATGATCGTTCCATTTTTAGATACACTCATTGCGAAGCTACATATATTATTTCTATTTGCCACGATACAACGATACAAAGAACGCCCATCGCATAGAACGCAATTTAACATACGAGTCATTAATGTAAACGCCACGACGGCCAATCTGCACACATTGCGCATTCCCTCTTCCTCTGCTGCTCTGTCAATGATAACCTTCGCGTATTACACTTGCTTACAATTTGCAATCTACTTCATGCCTCGACGACAAGTTGTTCGTAGTCGACGTTGCGATGGAGGTTTTCACCACTAAGCCGTCGGTGTTTCTTCTATTAACGATCACTTTGATCGCAGTGCTTTTGATCAAATTGTTCGCCGCGATATACAAACAATTGACGTATTGGAAAAATAACAACGTGCCGTATATCGAATCTGTACCGATAATCGGTCCAGCATGGAAGTTCTTCCTTCGACGAATATCTTTCTTCGAATACGCCGATTACATTTACAATCTGCATCCAAACGCGAAGTACATCGGAATGATGGACTTCACTTTACCCAGCCTGATGGTTCGCGACCCGGAATTGATACGAGAAATCACCGTGAAAAGTTTCGAGCATTTTACGGATCATAGATCGTTCATCGACAAGGAATTGGATCCGCTGTTCGCGAAGAACATTTTCTCGCTACAAGGCGACCAATGGAGGGAAATGAGGACTATACTTAGCCCGTCGTTCACAGCCAGCAAGATGAGATTGATGTTCGAGTTGATATCCAACTGTTCGCAAGAATTTGTGAGTTATTTGCACGACCATCCCGAGTATTGTTCGTCGTTGGACGTGAAAGTGAATTTCACTAGGTACACCAACGACGTGATCGCCTCTGTTGCGTTCGGCTTGAATGTGAATTCGATGAAGGATCGCGAAAACGATTTCTTCGTGAAGGGGAAGAAAATATTCTCCGGTCTGTTCGGCAGTATGACTAAAATGTTAATGCTACGTTTTTGTCCACGCTTGTTGAGGGTACTTGGTATCACGATGATACCGCGCGATGTGACGAATTTCTTTCGCAAAGTCATATCGGAGAATCTGCAAACACGTTACGAGAAGAAGATCGTCAGGCCCGATATGCTGCATCTGTTGATGCAGGCTAGGGACAAAGAGACATCTGCCAATCATCAGATGACGGTCGAAGATATCGTTTCCCAAGCGTTCATTTTCTTCCTGGCCGGCTTCGATTCAACGGCCAACTTGATGAGCTACATGGCTCACGAGTTGGCCTTGCATTCGGATGTTCAGGAGAAGTTACGGAAAGAGGTGGACCGATGTTTGGAGGAGGGGAATGGCCAGATATCTTATGATTCCCTGACGAAGATGGAGTACATGGACACGGTGATAGCGGAAACGCTTAGGAAGTATCCTTCGATGATTTTCAACGACAGAGTCTGCACTCAAAAGTTTCAGTTGCCCCCAGCTGAACCTGGATACAGCGAGGCAATTTTATATCCGGGCGATAATGTATGGATCCCTGTGCACTCGTTGCATCACGATCCTAAATACTTCCCTGATCCAGAGAAGTTCGATCCAGATAGATTCAGCGAAGAGAACAAGAGTAGCATTGTCCCTTACACTTACATACCGTTCGGCATTGGACCACGGAAATGCATCGGCGATCGTTTCGCACTGATGGAGACTAAGGTGCTGATGGCGCATCTATTGCAGAGATTCGTGGTGAAACGTACCGAAAAAACGCACGTGCCTCTTCAGTTTCAGAGGGACAGCTTTGCACCGGCTCCTTTTGGTGGAATTTGGTTGGGTTTGGAAAAACGAATGTCTTAAATAAAATCTTCGTATTGTGACTTGTTATTGAAACGCGTGATGCACGTCTATGTCTTGCGAGACGCTACTTGAATATTTTTGCCATTCAGTTTGCTCGTTGGAAGTGAGTTTCTATGAATAACAAGGTCACGGATCGCAAAGTATAATAAAGTTTATTTTCCCTATTCATTTATTTAATCGGCGCGAGTTTGGTGAATGGCGAACGATAATTCGGCATCGTTTTATATAAGTAGGCGTGGAACGGCCTATATTGTTTCCCATTTAAAAACGATAGAAATGAAATAAGAATTTGAAATGTTCACCAGGGTTCACAAAGCGAACACAATAAAATCGAAAAAAATGTGGTTTCCTTTTGTAATTTGCGTGTATCTGGTGATTGTCACAGATCCTCTCTAATGCCTGGACTTATAGATGTTTCACGAATGAAAAGATAATTAAAAAATGGCACGGTTGTTTCGTAATATATTGTTGCTGTTAAATGTCATTGAAATTTTGCAGATTCCGTTCAGAGAAAGATTGTGGTAATACACATATAAAGAAAAAAAAAAAAATTCTTACACGAATTGACAAGTATAAATGACATTTGAATTACATTTATCCATAAACGTTAAAAGTTAAACACGTGACTATTTATCTTCTTGCGAGATTCCAAATATTTCATACCAAATGCATTTGATATTGTAAAGCATCTGAAAAAAAAGAGATCGACAATGTTTAATATTCTGCAAGTTTGCTGGCAATAATACTAAAAATGCAGTGTCAAATATAAACAGAAATTTCCATCGATCATACGATAAAATCAACGTTTCGAAAGCAAAGAAAAAGAGAACCCACGATATCGAAACGCGGTTTCACAGTTATCGCTAATCTCAATGTAATTATCGGCGATTACGTTTGAATCAATAATGTGAACATTTCTACGGTACCGATACCAAACTTCTTCGCGAAATGCCTCTTTAGAATTACTCACACGGGGCAGCGCAATTTGCCCACGTCGTCGACGTAACAGACCTTCTAATCCCTCCTTCTCTGTACCTCGCGCAACGATAAATCCGTATACACGTATATATTTAACCATATTTATAACGGCCTTCCTAGTCTCGAGAGACAGTGTCTGTCCGTTCTTCATTCATCCTCGAGGCAATGGATTTTTCATCGATCACGTTCTCGTTTCAACTTCTATTAGTCGGTCTGATTACCGTTAGTCTGGTCAAGTTTGCCGTGCTGCTATACGTGCAAAGTACTTATTGGAAAAACAGGAATGTTCCCAATATTTGGGCGATGCCAGTGCTCGGTTCGGGCTGGCAGACTTTCACACGGCTGTCATCGCTTCCCGAGTATATCACGACCGTCTACAACCATTATCCGAACGTAAAATATGTAGGCTTGATGGATTTTTTCACGCCGACCATAGTCATCCGAGATCCCGAGCTCATCAAGGAGATAGCCGTGAAAAATTTCGAGCAGTGCCCGGATCACATGAGCTTCATTAACGAAAAAATCGACCCGATATTCGGGAAGAACGTGTTCTCGTTGCGCGGCGAACGTTGGAGAGAAATGAGGACCACCCTCAGCCCGTCATTCACGGCCAGCAAGATGAAGTTCATGTACGAGTTGGTGTCGAAGTGCTCGCGGGAATACGTCGACTATATGTACGATCGTCCGGAGTTCTCGTCCACAATAGAGGCCAGGGATGCTTTTACAAGATACACGAACGACGTGATCGCCACCGTTGCATTTGGTATAAACGTGAACTCGTACAAAGATCGAGACAACGAGTTTTACAAGAGAGGCGTCGATGCCACGAGATTCGATGGTTTCTTTCGGCTAATAAAATTCCTGTTGTTCCGCATGAATCCACTACTGACCAGGACAATAGGATTGACATTCCTTTCGCGGAAGGCAACGAGCTTCTTTCGCAAAGTGGTCAGCGAAACCGTGAAGGTACGAGAGGAGCAAAATATAATTCGACCGGATATGATTCATCTGTTGATGCAGGCGAAGGATAACGAAAAGCTTGTCACACATCAAATGACCATCGACGATATCACTGCACAGGCGTTCATTTTCTTTCTCGCTGGCTTCGACACGTCCTCCACGCTGATGTGTTACGTTGTCTACGAACTGGCGCTGAACCCGGACGTTCAAGAGGAGCTACGAAAAGAGGTGGAACGGTACATGGAGGAAGGAAACGGGGAATTATCGTACGAGGCTCTCTCGAAAATGGAGTACATGGAAATGGTTACGTCTGAGACACTTCGAAAATATCCACCGTTGTCATTCATCGACAGATTGTGCGCGCAGACGTTTGTACTGCCTCCAGCGGAGGCCGGTGGCGAGGGTGTAACTATATATCCGGATAATCTGATTTGGTTCCCAGTTCACGCGTTACACCACGATCCAAAGTATTTCCCAGATCCAGAGAGGTTCGACCCGGAACGTTTCAGCGAGAAAAACAAAGATAATATCGTTCCTTACACTTATATGCCGTTCGGCGTTGGACCGCGAAAATGCATTGGCAATCGATTCGCGCTGATGGAAACGAAAATTATTATCGCTTATCTTGTACACAAGTTTCTATTGAAGCCTACGGGGAAGACGAAAGCACCGATCGAATTTAGTAAAAAGAATTTCTCTTTAATCCCCGATGACGGTCTTTGGGTCGGGTTAGAAAGAAGAAAACTTTAATCTCTTTATGTTTTCTTCGTTTGTTATTATATTATGGTGCGAGGATACATTCTATAGGGTAGTTGTATGCACGTTTCTTCTGTTTCTCATTTCTTCTTTGATGCACGTTGCACGTGCATTTTTAATATTTAATGTTCTTGCATGCTGATGATGCGCAAATACTTTCAATTCAAGATTGTCAATTCTGATTCGCAAAGTGTAAAGTGTGACACGGAGTGTTTCTTAAAACTATGGTTTATAGAATTAGCAATCGATATTGTTAATTTTTAATGTATTCTAGTTTTCTGATAAGTTCTACGATTGTATTACACGGGACGCAATTATTTTTACCATATTTAAGTAACTACCTCCTCTAGTAATTACTACTAATACTATTTGTTAATTTCTAGAATTTATCGTTACACGAGTAAATCGACGGGATTCTGCATATTTTCTTTTCGTCGCCCACTAGTAAGACGATGGAATGTGTAACCTATATTTTCTTTCCGTAATAAGCGTTTGCAGTACCGTGGCGTATGATGCATTATCGTAATAATGTTATCCTCAAATACGTACGACGTCAAACCGGTTTATCTAATCACACGTACATAGAATCAGTATTTGTTTACTCGTACAAGTTCCAATTAAGCGTCTAACATGCCAACTCTGTGTCTAATTGTACCATTTATCTTGAGAAGATCATAGTGCACTATATAATTCAGTTTGATTTTCAATTTCCTGTGGATATATTTATCATTTCTTACTTACCATTATGTATACCGTTCCCTCCTTGGTAGTACCAATATTAATGAATATGTAGACTATCTAATGTTTTCATTCACAATAGCATAAAGTGGTAAATGTACGGAAGCGGTACTACCTCACTGATTTCGATGATTTTTGAATATGTTGTAGAACTCAGTATTCCGAACAACTTTTTCCTATGCATATAACTGCCGCGCGGCCTTAGTTTTCGAGATATTTGCAAAAAACTGTAGCTACTACTACATTCAATTTTGTCTATACGTGCAAGCTCGTGGCAACGTGTTGGGCCGCCGCTTATCCAGCAGCCGGAGATAAATCTGTACACCGGGTGAACTCATCAAAATTGTACCTCTAGAACTACATACATATATCATATCAGATTTGGTATTGGCGGGGGAGTGGCCGAGCCCCACCTTCCTGCACCCCATCCCCATAAAATTCTGACCCAAACCTAACCCGAATCTAATTTTCATTTAATCAAATATGAGTTTGAGTTAGGTTTGGGTTAGATTTTTCTGGGGAGGGGGCGGCGGGAGGCGGGAGACGGGAGAAATGGCAAATCATAATGGTTGTTGATACCAAATCTGATATGAAATATCTAGTTCTAGAGGTGCAATTTTGATGAGTTCACCCGGTATACAGATTCTTCGCCGGCTGCCTGATAAGTGGCGGTTCCACACGTTGCCACGAGCGTGCACGTATAGACAAAATTCAATGATGTAGTAGCTATATTTGTTGGCAAATATCTCGAAAACTAAGGCCGAGCGGCGGTTATATGCATTGGAAAAAGTGGTTCAGAGTACTGAGTTCTGCAACATATTCAAAAATCATCGAAATCGGTGAGGTAGTACCACTTCCGTACATTTACCAAAAAGGTAAATCTTAAATAAAGGTAAATAGCGTAGATTTACCTTTTTACGAAATATTCGCTTCACGAAATTGGCGTTAATGTTGATTATCAATGAATGGACCCAATCATTGAATTGCATTGGTATGCCTGCCGCCCCCCCCCCCCCCCCCCCACCTCCAAATGGTTTTATCTTTATTTGGTCAATGATTCAATGATAACTCTGCTGGTTATAACGGAAATAGAAAGCCAGGGTTCAACGACCTGCGCAAATACTTCTCATTCAAATGCTTCTAAACAGGCATCGTAATGCTGCAGCCTTATGCAGTGAATTAGTCAGCAGTGAGTAGATCATTATCAGCGATTTGTATCTACTATCGCTTTGACCTGGGTATTTATTGGAACACCGTAACGGAAAATCTACTGGTTACCTCATTCCTATTCCTCCGATGTACGCCTACCTTTCCTGTAGATTTTCCCGTACGAAACAAAACTTTCATATTGGAATTCGTATTCGAGCACACAAGGAAACGCATATGTACATCGTGCCTGTAAGCAGTATCCATTGGCAAATATGTTGACTAATGACGCTCGAGGTTTTTATGTAAAATATCTTGTAAATTAAAAATCATTAGCACCTAAAGATCATGGAAATAATTTCAGTAGGGCATAATACAGTGGGTCAAATAAGTCGCCGTACCCGTTGCTCTAACTAATTTATTACACTATAACTAAAAATATTACACGTATGAATAAAAGTACTTTTAAGTATCTTCGAATGTAACATACAAGGTGTTGGTGTAATAAAAATACAGAACTTTTGATGATTAATAAGGGCTAAAATAAAATATAAATGACAACTCAACAAAAGTTGTGCCAAAAAAGTTTGTACATGTCATCAAATTTAATTTAAGCAACCAGTATTTTGTATTGTGGTCGCAATGAATTATCCGTGGGGTTCCTCCTTGGCCTTGGGTACTTCATTTACACGTTTTTGCACGGAAGGAATTAATTTTGATGTGATCGTAGGTTGAATTTTGCTCCACTCTTCTAATAATGCTTGTTTTAAGTGTTCCTGAACATTACAATTTTGAACACGTCTGGCTAGTTCATCCCATAAGTGCTCGATTGGGTTGAAATCAGGTGATTGAGAATGTGTTAGGCACATTATGTGCAACCATTCCCCAACTTTATTCGCAGTATGTGTGGAGTCGTTATCCTGCTGGAAGATAAACTGCGCACCAAGATTTAAATTTTGTGCCGTGGCATGTAAATTTTGTTCCAAAATATTTGAGTACACGTATTGGTCCATAAATTGCATTCAATAAATTGCAAGCTTCCCATTCCAGACGCACTCATACACCCCCAGACAACAACGTTGCCACCACCATGCTTCACAGTTTGGCAGAGATGCTTAGTTTCCATTTGAGTGTTGGGTTAACGCCATACTGTAACTCGCCCATCCGAACTGTACGTTAAAATTGCTCTCATTGCTAAATGATACTGAATTCCAGAAGCTTATTGGTTTATCTACATGAGCTCACGCAAACTCCATTCGTTTCTTCTTATTCACTGTAATAATAAAGGGCATTTTCCTACGCTACACAACCGTCATATCCTCCATTTCTAATGACTAATGACAATTTTGAAGCCCCTGTTTTTGTATCGATCCTGATCGTTTCAAAAATTGTACGTGCATGAAGGCCAGTTTCTGTGGCCGACCGCTACGTTTTCGATCTTCGAAAGACTTTGTTTCCTTGCATCTATTTATGATATATTGTATCGTAGAGTGTGATTTTTTAACTATACATATTAGCAATTTCTTGAAGGGACTTTCGTTTTTCTATTAACTTTACTACGAGTTCACGTCTAAGGATAGGAATTTCCATTTTGAGTACTAATTGTACGTATAGTTATTCTTAGATCCACTTCCTTTGCCTATAAAAGCAATACTGACATAGTACTGCCAATTGCAGGAATATCTGATGCGCTGTCCCATTTCTTTCTACATTTTTTTGCGAGTTTATAAATGTGTACGGAAACTTTTTTGACCTCTGTTTTATTCTGTTCATGTTTGACGTACATTTACGCGTTAACTATTAATAAAAGCATGAGAATTTTTTGTACAATTTGTAAGTAAACATAGCCAAATAGAAATACATTAAATGAAATACTATAAATATCATTGCTATCTATTGTCACTAAATAAGATCAGAATCTGTAAACAGCACTGTACGGAAACCTATTTGCACAGTATGCCACTCTGCAAAGGCTCAGTATTCCGAGATTTTTTCTTGTACGATGGATTTTAATATTTTTTTCTTGTACGACGGATTTAAAAAAAAAGAGAAAAAAATGTAAATAAAATAGAAGGAAAAGGAAAATGAAGTTTAAGCTACGGCGCACAAGGCGATCTATTTTCTCAGGTTAATCGTTTGAAATACAAATTTACATAGAAAAACAGTGCGGGGAGGAACTTTCTGTCTTCTACCATCACTGAGTTTCGGATATTTTAGGCAGCTCCAGGTCTATCGAAGTTCTCATGTTCTGTCTTCCATTCATGTTTATCTCTGCCAGTCTGTTTTCGTTACATTCAGTCTTTTCTTCCTCTTTACCTTCCCTCCATATTTCCCTGTTCTTCCTTTCTTTCGTTTCCCTGAACCCCTCCGTTTCGTACACCCTACTGTACTGAAATTTTCTGGCTGAAATGTGCAAAGAAAATATTGGAAATTTACCTAGTTAATTTATGCCCGGTTCGACGTTAATTTGTAAATGTAACGTTTAAGCTTGAACTTAATTATCGTTCAAAATCTCAATGCTAATGAACAAACGTAGAACCTTTATTCTCGATATACGCGTGTTATCTAATTATTTTATTAAAATAATAAATAGGTCTGTGATTAATTTCATTGATGGGATCTCTATGTTTTTAGTTGTATATCATACGAAAGTGTCAAAATATTGCTGCGCAAAGTTCGTTCACTGTGCTCGGAAGATGAAGAGAGAAAAATTGCAACAGCCATATTAGACAGGCTGAAAAAATAATTTCGTGATACGGTCGCCCGTTGCCCGGGGTTTGAGATAATATAGGACAAGATGGAGTGGTCGAGAGTTTTAATAAGCAGTGGGAGTGGTTTTAGTGGGTGATATCTTGAGATCTAAAATTCATTAAATCGAAACACCAAGGTTGTGGGGAGAATATGTAAGCGGCGATAGTTGGCCTATTATAAAGAAGGCACGACAAGCGTCGTCGTTTGGGAATACCTGAACTTCTTAATTACATTGTCGCACTTCAACTTAAGTTACAGCAGAATATGCGCTTGTTGAGCGTCGTGGTATGCGACACTTGGAACACGGTAATACGTCGGCATACCGTCTCGTTATAAATATTAATTATAACGAGTCACTATTGAAAGCTGAATAAACCAAGACTCGGTTGGGTTACTGGAAGAGATGGTCTCCTGGTTGGTGTGTTTCTGGTGTTCAAACTAAGGCTCGTCTCTGAAGATGAAAAATGTCTAAATACCAATCAGCGTATTCCTTAAGGCAGGCCTCGGATTTAAGTGATCTTTTGGGCCGATTTTCAGAGGCAACGCCTCCTTTCCACCACCGCGCGTCTTGGCCCTGCGATCGCCAATCGGCTCGAAGCTCCTCAGGCGCGTAGCATATGAACCGCGCGGGTCGCATTAGGGCGACACTCGTATCAATAGGATTCCACATCGTCCCATGTCCCATGGACCCATGGTTCATATGCTACGCGCCTGAGGAGCTTCGAGCCGCTGGGCGACCGCGGGGGCCAAGACGTGCGGCGGGGGAAAGGAGGCGTTGGCTCTCAAAATCGGCCCAAAAGATCACTTAAATCCGAGGCCTGCCTTAAGGTGTAGCCGCACCCTTCCTGAGCGCCCGATGCGCGTATCCTTGGAAGAGGGGTGCGACTTCAAACATTGCCGTCGGTTTGACAACGCATGGGAATTTCTGCCAGGGTGTCAGTCCCCTTTGGAAATCCGCGTTTATGACGCATGCAATTAACTGTTGAGGTTGTGTATAGGTTTGACGTCTTATAGCTTCTTGGCTTAGGAAATAAAACGATTTCATAAAAACAGTTTTGTTACTTGCGCGTCATAAACGTGCTAGCCATCTGCACGTTGAAGGTTTTTTCATTGTGCAGATTACTAGTCACCTTTTTGGTGCGGTACGATTTAATTACCGTCGTTCGCAGGTAAGGCGCAAGATTTTGAAGCAGTAACAAACACATTAGGGTGACAGTAATTGACCGCTCGCGGAAATGGTAGCGAGAATCGTATAACTACGTGTAGTCGAAGATACTGACTGCACGGATGCTTTTATGGTCTTTCTACCACTAAATGTAAAAATTCTTTAAAATAACACAAAAAAAGTTTTCTTTTCACGAAAAAAAACCTTTTTTTAAATTATGTTAATGTAAAATTATAGCGCTCATTGTACCATTAAACTTTTACCTAAAACATTTTTTTCCATCTCATGTATTTTAAGAGATATACGCGAAGAAGTGGAAACCCGATTTGACTTTGAGGTTAGTTTTCACACCCTTAAAGGGCGATTGGGCACGAATGAAGCATACCGTTATTCTTGTCTCGGATCACTCTATAAACCTACAAAGTTTCATTCAAATCCGTGAGTAAGGGTTCGCGGTGTTCCCTTGTAAGTGAATTCTGCGAATTTTCTATTTCGATAATTGCTTTGCGGCGAAGTGTATGCTTAGTACAAGCAAATTGAATAAATTAATGAAAGCTTGCGTGTATGGATTGAGTGTATAGCAAGGAAAGCGAAACGTTGCCTCTCGTCTCTGGGCGACGATCGAAAGTTTGCGGCAACTTAAATCGAGATCGGGGGAAGTTTTGAAATTAATTCTTATTGAGCTTTGAACCGACTCGTCGAACGCGACACGATTTCTTCGCGGCCCTCAACTTATGTAATAACGTTTCGTCCAGGAACTTTTCGTCACGGAGTATCTAATAAATATTAAATTCGAACTGTTCGTCGTCGAGCATAAGGATCTCGATACAATATCGGCGTCGCCATGCATTTACAATACGGAATATGAAGTGCATTTCTATGAATTCCTTAAACGCTTTCATTTCACTCGCCTTGTTCTTTGTTTTCTTGAATTTATCAATGAAAATTCCAAGCTATATCGTATTCCGATTCACCCCTCATTTTCTTTTTTTTTTTCATGTGAAATATACTTCCTTTCCCTTTGTTTCAGTGGATCTGCTACAAATGTTGGAGTTCAACTTAACGGTATCATTTCCTGCCGCATCTCTGGTCACAGTGCTGCTGGCACTTGTTGGTAAGTCGTGTCATTCTTGAGTATGTATCTGCTATTTTGCTTGGAAAGAGATACTGGAGTATCATAGCTTTGTGAACGCGCTATAATTTGCCATAACGTTCGTCAACAAATTACAGGGTTACTGAATTGTTTAAGGCAAACAGTTTGTCATAATTCAATGGCACGAATATTTTCACTATTATTGTATGTAGTTTTTGACAAGGTCCGTACGGACGTTTGAATTTGCAACACCCGCTACATCGTATCAAAAAAATCTTAAAAAAGTCAGACTAGAAACTACGTGCTTCAAAATGACTTCAGGTCGATTAACGCACGATTTTCCACGGAATTACAGCTGTTCGATGATCGACAATTTTTCGTCGGAAATAAGCCGCTAGGGGTAAATTAAAAATTTTTTTTTTTTTTTACATCTAGTTCCTAATACAGTTCATCAATATTTGTAGAAATTCCTGATTCGCCAGCGTCTATCGAGGGTTAAGGTCGCGTGGCGGTGTATAGCGAAGGTGCAAAATATTAAAGGCTTTTTACTAAATCATGGCCTCTCTCGGTTTCGTTCCCTCGTTGATACGACGTTAGCTCAGTTACAAAGCTGATTGGCCGGGACGGTTAACCCAGGATTCTGCATAAATTTCTGATGAAGGCGCAACAGTTGGGTAACCCGCTCGGTGCCCATTTAGTAACGGTGGCGGCGTCGGTGGTTTCCGTACCACCGCGACGCCCATTTCCATTTCAACCTGAATCTCCTCTTCACGCTCCGTGTATCTGTCAGCACCATCCAATTGACCTGTGTAAAGTGCGATATCGCTAATACTCCCGTAAGGCTATTCAGCGGTTCTGAGAATGCCGATAAAATTTAATACACAGATCCATTACTCCTCCCCTCTGCACCTTTCACGTTCTCTGCGTCGTATTTTCTTGAAGCTTGGACTGTTCGCAAAACACGGCTGATAAGTTGTCGGTTTTCTCCCGTAGATATATCAGAGAGTTGCGAATAACAATTTTCCAGCAATATTGCTTCGGCAAATCGATATGAAGTGCGCATATTACCATTATATAAATTTACCTTCCTCGCGTAGGTATTAATGTTTTCATATTTTTATATTAATCTTTCTGAAGCTGTGAGCTTTAGGTACGAGTTAGACTAGAAATTTTTCGGAAATCGTTTTTATAGAAAATAGTGCACTGGCTCCTGCCGTGTAACATAAATTTAGTATAGATACTCGTGTAAAGATTTATCCGACTTTTATATCACTTACAGACTTTTATATCACTTCATGGATGGTAGATTAATAAGAAACTGGAAAAAAAATAAATAAAAAAAGGGTTGAATATCGGACTCATGGCCTCGGAAAACAATTAAACGAAGTAAAATGTTATTTATATCATTTAGCCCTGACACAATCTTATTTTTTCGAATTCTGTGAGCAACAAAGATACAGTCGGTTCAGCGGTCAATTTTTTGTGAGAAGCGGCCAGCGCTTGGTCGTTCTGATAGTGTATCGTGAGGCCACCAGTTGCATGGCCGATATCTCAGCAAACTGCCAACAGAAGTGCTAAATTTCCGGATTCGTAGTGTTTGGATGGGGCGCCGTACACTTGCGTGTATGTCAGGTTTACCGGTGGATGGTAGAAGAAGGGACGGGAGACTTAAAGGGAAGTTGTTATCTGGAGTAATGGGTTCCGGTTCCTGTGTCGTTTCCTGCTCTTCATCCGTCATCCTGCAGCTCTCTCTTGCCAGTACTTCTACTATGACCACCTAGACTTGCGCCCCACCATCCGCGGCACATGTCTTTTCTTCTCCGCTTTCTCAACCTTAAGAACCAATTTTTCGTTCGCGTATCCGTCTTACGATATATTGCCATCAGAGATACAATTTTATTTCGATAAATCAGAAATTTAGCATCCCCGAGAAAATTAGCATTACGCTTTTTCTCTTTTATCATTTACCTTGGTCGTAATTTCTACCGCAGTTAACTTCTTGCCCACACGTGTTTGCCACGGATTAATTTCGTTGTTCCCGTTCATCGTTCACCGTTCACGGTTGTTACGCGTGCGATGTCGTCGCCGACCATGTTTATCATCGGCGTGAATTCACGTGAAATCGAGCACGCGTCGCGTCGCGCGGCATTTGGCATCGGGAACGACTAGGAAGACGATTTTGCATAATGGAACGTCAAAGAACGAAGTAACCGGCGCCCCTGTGCATTACTGACGCATGATTGACCACCTAACATGCTGTGAACACATTTTCAGCAACGGGCAGAACATGTTTGACTCGCTGCTGTTTCGTTTATCTGCCTACAACCCCGTCGGAACAAGTTTCTTTCCGCCCGTATCGGGGTGAAAGTATAACAGGGGACATGCGGACAATGAACTGCTAACGCATGCTCGGGGGAAAAAAAAAAATAAATAAAAATGTACAGCTCACTGTTGCCTTCTGTAGACGATTGCATACCTGCTTTATTGAAGCGGGATTGCTGAGAGTCCTTGCGAAAAACCCGGAATTAACATTTTCCCCGTTTGTCCAGGCTTGGCAATTAAATTAGTAAAGAATGCGGGGACTATTTCTGCGAATTCAGTTTCATAATTCCTACATTAAAAGTGGTATTTTATGACGAAGAGCTGGTTATCTCGAACTTTATTGAACATGGAATTTTTGTTAATTTTTAGACACTGTAAGAGCTACTCATTTGTAGAAAAGTGATTTGCGAACAAAGTAGGGAAAACTGATTATTTCGCGTGCAGTGCTTTCAAAAATTTGTTCCCGAATACATATACATTCAGGCATATATTGTAGAATGTATTATTATACGTTCGTAGCCTTTATGTTGCGACTAGAATTTTTTAATTTAATTTCGCGCACAAAGTTATTCATATTCGCTTCCGTAAAAAATTATTTATTAATCAACTGCCGTAATCAAATTTTGTTTTAAATATGTGTTTAGAGTTACGTGTCTTAAATATAGAAATTTGAGCAATAATCGAGTGCTCCGATAGTAAATTCTGCAAAAATTTAAAAAGTCTTGTAAGAATGACCTAATAATCGAAGTCTCGATTAGGTATTAGAATAATTGCGTAGGCGTGTATATATTAACAAAGTATTCCGTTTATTAATACTGTGCTCTCTCGACCGTAGTCTATACAAGAATGCCTTCCTTTGGCAAAAGCGTCGGTCGTGAGGACGCCTACGTCACCATCGCCTTTTTTAACCATCTTAGGGTCTTCCCAAGAGCAAGCTACGCTAGACAAAGACAGCGTGCATCTACGAAATGCACATGGCCTGCCTCGGCCGTTCCTGTACCTCGAATATTCTAACAGTCTAGTTATCGGTTAGACGCTATCAGCGGTTCATATGCGGAGCGAAATTCAAGTACAGGTGACCCTCTTATGATACGGTAGTTAGGTTCCTAGAAAATGCCGTGCTATATGAGACGCCTCCGTTGGCTTAGCGTGGAGATTCGACAGTCTATTGTATTCCTTCACTAAGTTGAAAAATTAAAAAAAAAATTCCAATCGGCGCTGCAAATAACCGTATTGTACGAGGGTTTCCGCAAATTTCTGATCGCGTTAGAGCGAAACCGCGTTGCTGGATACCATGTTATAGGAAGTTACCTGTATAGTGACTGAGTTTTCTCGTCTTTTCTTTCTTTTTCCAAAGATGCAATTCCCCTTCGTACGAATTTTGTTCCAAAGAAAATTATATTGCCTCCGTGGAATACGAGATTAACTGTCTTCCAGTGTGTCATGTGGTACCTGTTTGATACATTTCTATCCGGAATGCAATAAGGAACACGATCTTGCACCTGCATTTTCACGCTTATGATTCACCGTGGAAACTGTGTAAATTATATTGAAAGTAGCCACGGTCAAAGGGAATAGAAACTACAGAAAACCGATGTACGTGCGTGTTTGCTTTACCTGGAACGTATGCAGGCACATTGTACACGTGTTTCATGCTCTGCGAACACGAGCAGATCAATGATGCTCTGTATGTTGATTCAACTATCCAGCCCTAACAACTTGCTCCGTAACTATTGCTCAACTGCAGATTCCATGGCGCATTTGCACCGGATGCGAGGAGGTGAGATGCTACATAGGTTGTACACATAGATGTCAAATCGGTTATCATAAGTCTGGGCGACCTGTGATGCTCCTTGATATGGTTAAATTATTCATCATAAATAAATCAGCTTCGTTACTATAATATCAATTCTTTATTAATAAAACATTGTAGCGCTATTGAGATCCCACGAAGATTACAGATATTATCAGTTATTCATTTTTCTCCACGATACTCGAAAGTTGGAATTTTTCTAGCTCCATAAATTAGTATAGTTTTCAATAAAGTGTCCAATAAAATGATCATCTTTAGTTCACTGTGAGTTAATATCAAAGAGATATCACAGTAACGATGAAAAATATACAATTGCATCGCGGAGAACATTTGTGTCCATCCTTTATACATTTCTTCCCTGGCGTAGTAAAAGGGTTAAAAAACGTTATGTATATAGAATTCCATTTTGTTCTATCTGTAATAGCTTGCAAAATATTTGAAGTACCGTTTTCGATTTAAAACCTTCCCTATATAAAACAGTGAATAGACAAGTGAATTTGATTTACTTCATCTTTATTATAGGTATGTCTTAATGAAGTACGCGGTCTGCGCTCGTTTCAATTTGATCAGGGACAAGTGCGTTCAATCTCGGATACCATCAAGCTCAAACACGTTTAGTATGTTCGTGCCAGCAGGAAGTATTATGTGCCATCAGGTTCTAGGCGTTCAGACCGTTCCAGTGGTGGTTCGCTCGAAATTAGTGTCGCCCTGGCTTTGTTCGACACCGATGACGCGTAAGCAATGGCCGCATACAGTTGACCACTGATTAACCACATTATTAGCAGTTGTTCCTTCAGAAACGGCGTATCTGCATGCTGTTCTGTTTTGGATTTCGCTAAACGTGTATTCATTAACGTTTATTGAATGATCTTCAATAAAAATTGACGATCGTCCTTCTTCCAGGATAAAATCATTTCGCGTAATAATATATTGCTAAACGCTTCACCGTAAGTCTTCTAGAAAACTTCAAATTCTTCACAACTTAAATAATCTTTTATATTCTCAAGGCCTCAATTTTTAGTCAACAAACTTTTAATACGTCTCGGTTTCTTCTGCCAAAATCTCACATGAACTTTCGTTATACTCAATGATGAATAATGATGAAAAATTGTTGACAGGTCCGTACATTTTTACACGCCCTTATAAATGCTTGATAGGAACGTTAACAGGTACTGAGATATAGAAATATGGATGGTGGGGTGCAATTTTACGCGAAAGGTGGAAGATGCGCCGGTAAAGTTCGGAGCCTCGAAGTTTGTCGATATCGATGTTCATGCATGATCGATTGGCATCGTCGTTTCATGCGTGTGGGCGCAATAGCGTGTAAAACGGACTCATTGCGCGCACGTATGCACGTACGTGTCACACACCCCACCGACTGTACGCGCACCTATATTGTCAATCACGACTGCGAATTAGTTTTGATTCACAGAGCCGTCGTGAGCTCAACGCGGTGGAAATTGTAATTATTCCACGATCATAGGCACACGCTAAGTACGTGCAATTCCAACCATGAAACAGCCGCGAGTTTGTTTATTTCTTTGTCATTTAGTAAGAATGTTTCTTCCCCGGTCCATTATGCATCTTTCATTTTGTAAACGCAAACTTTCTTTGTCCTTTATTCATAAAGTGCTTCTTTTACGAAGCGTTCTTCTCTGCAGGATATTGTATTAAATGTAGTATTAAACGTACACTGCTGCCCTATCATATTTTTAATTAACTTTCTTGGCGATAAGCATCGCGAATTTATTTCACGATTTGCAAAACGTCGACGATTAAAACTGTATTGTATTTTTGTCGCGTTATCTTCAAATTACTCAGGCCGGCACTTGTACTTTGAAACGATCCTAATTTTTATTATCTGTCTTTCTTCATACTTGAGATTGCGATTAAAGTACGCCAAGTTCATTGACCCATGAATGATGTTAAATGTTATATGGCGTAAGGTAGTTTTCCATCAGTAGTCAATAACTCGTGCCTTTCTACCTGAAATAAATGCCCGATAATGTACATTTAGAGACAAGCCTTCGCGTTAACTTTTCAAACGGCCTACTTTACAATAAAATATAGCAAATGATCAATTCGTTGGATTAATTTGTACCGCGACGAAAGAACTACTAATGATATTGCTGCTTGATGTACAATGAAATTAATCAGGGATTGTTACGAAATTGCCAATGTCCATCGAGAATGCAGCGTTTCATTGGATTTTCCAGTCATTTCATGCGGTTTTACCTTGAAACTGTTTAACCGACACGAACAGAGCATAAACGCATCTTTAATCGATCAATAAACCTACGTGCACCGATATTTATATGATCGCAAATGGACCAGTTTTATAGTCCTATTTATTGATAGAGTATTGGTAGTAAGAAAAACGACATTAAATGCCATATTTCGTTTACTTGTCGTATATTTTATTACCTTTCAACGGCATAAAGACTGGAAAATATATTTAAACACATTGTGCTTAATTAAAACAATTGTACTGAGGTACAATTGTTGTTGGGGTAAAAGAAAATATATTTATATACGTCGCAGAAAAGCTGGATCTTCCGCTAACAATTTCCAGTCATTCCACCCCCTCGGGCTGCTATCTTCCGAAACACGGAGAAATTTTTCTCAAGTAACGAGGGATCTCCTTGATCGGTTTTTTTTCGTGGTGGAAAAATGCTGGCGACATAAATTGGAACGTTCCCGGTGCAATTTCAGCGTCGCGCGAGATTATCGAGCGTTCGTCGTAGTTGCTCGAGGAATTTTAACGTCTTTATAAAAGTCAAGAGGAGGAGGAAAATGTCGAAGCCCGTGGAGTTCTGCTGCACACTCGGCCAGGGCCTGGCGCTAGGGGCTTACCGGGCTGTGGTAATGTCCGGCTAGTATGCATTTAAATGAGTGCATTATCCGTGAATTATCCGGCGTTAAGATCATTTCGGTCTAGACCATGTAGGTATGTAACTGATTCATGCGTCTCGAAGCTGTTATACAAATAATGATATTTGCGACATTAGGCGTTCACTGTGTTCTACTTGCTTCTTTTCTTTTAGGATTTTTAAATGTCGCCTGCTCTGAAATTGCTTCACGAATTCCTATAATGTTAATATTGTATATTGTATGATATTCGAAAATTCCACTGCTATTCGAAAGCAACTGCAATTGTTTCGTTGTAATATACCAATCTTTGTAATTATACGGGGTCGCTCAAAACCCAGGGAACATCGGAAAATTTGGCGTAGCTGGGGTGATTCTGAACAACTTTCCCATTGACAGCAACGTTGTTTGCAGCTCCGTGTTTGAGTCGTTACCGCGTGCTCGAACGCGCGCTCTACGGGCGCTCTGACTGGTCACTGTTTTTCTTTAATAACTGAAAACCGAAGCTGCAAACAACATTGCTGGCAATGGGATAGTTGTTCAGAATCACCCCAGCTACCCCCCATTTCCCGATGTTCCCTGGGTTTTGAGCCACCCTGTATATTCGTTATTATATTTTTTAAGGGTTCACATAGGTGCTCAATTTTGTAATGATTATTATACATGTCATTTTTTACCATTTTTTTTTTTTTATATTTGATATTCATTGGCACGTATATCGGATTCAGTTCATTTTGACACTTATTAATTTTCACCAGCAATTATCTCATCTGTCAGATTGCACAGATTAATGCTTATTGTTATTACCGATAGATATCCGTCGATGGAACACGTCCAATTATGTAGCTTATTTGAACGGTATTGCTAAGTTTCTCGTGCAGATGCTGGTTAACGGGTCTCAATAAGACACCGTGCGATCCTTCAATCAAATTTGCAACATGAAATTCCCAATTAACTCCATTGAGCTACTTGACAGCAGTAACGTAACATCCGCTAAAATCATTTAAATTGCGCATTCGATCGTTCAATTATATCCCATGATCATATAAACGATCGAATGCATTCAGCTGTTTCATTGAAATATTTTACTTTAACTTGCACCTGTATGAATCCATGAATAATACGGTATAAAAATTAACGAGCAGTTCAGTTTCGAACAATTTTTCATAGATATTCGTCGTGTACATTTGGAATGTAACGTGCAGTAGGGATGCTCGTTAATATTTTCCTCGCGTTTCTCTTCCCTTATCTGTCGCACTATGTCCGATCAAGAAACTAATTCTCCCAGGTGACTACCCTTACTCCAGAAACCATTCATCCCTTTCCTTGTAAAGATGCCTTCACCCTTCGCTGGCTTGTTTCGTCACCTTTCGCGCGATTGAGCTGGTGGCTGAATATTCGTACTCTTTCGGGATAGTCCTCTTTAACCTCTTAGGTACGGCTGAAATTTGCGCGGGGCTGTTTCTCTGTACGGCAGAGTTCGACGCGAATTACACGTAAATGAAAGCTACTATAGTGGCGCATCGTACCTAAGAGGTTAATAACAATAGTTTCTTTCGAAACGATAGAACTACGAATAGCTTCATCGAATAATTATTCATAAGAACTTTCTCGTAGAATTATTGCAAAGTTATTCAAATGGTATGAATGACCTGTATGTTTATTGAAAATTATGAAGCGATATGCTATCACGTTCTACACGCTGTTTAATTCAACACGTGTTATTATTACCACGAGTAAACAGTGCGGTCTAATGAATACGCATACGTAATTCAGCTGTGGAACAATGAAATTCAGTTAATTATTCCGGCTTGTGTAGATTTTCAGTAACTGTTGACAGCAGCATTTTATAGTGATACTATAAAATGGAATATAACAAAATCTTCTAACAGTATGTGACAGAGAGGAGACAAAATAACAAATGCGATCTTATTAAAATTGGTTCAAGATACTAATTAATCGTATTAGCAGCGAATTAATCACGAAAATATGGCGGCGATTTTTCAGTAGAAAACTTTCAACATTGTCATTAATCACCATGGAGCGGCGTGTTTCGGCTTGGTCGTTTTACACTTTCGTGACCTGGCCACGACACACCCTAGGATACTTTTATTATTTCCGCTCAGTCCCCAGGGGGTTTTCATATCGTTACAATTCATTAGGAAACACGCTAGCCGTACAACATTGTTCTATACTTCCCTCGAAACGCATTAACTCTATTTTCCACTTTGTACGAACTAGCGATCCAGTTGCAAAGATGTTACGTTAAAGCTTCGTTATTTGGATATGTATTTCAGTAAGATTTATCTAAGTAGCGTATTTAATTTTAACGAGAATGCATTGCTGCGTTCGTTTGATAGTAACGTAGTTTAACCGCGCACGAATTCGTATTACATTTTTAGACGGTTCATTTTCACGGTCCCTTTGTTTTTTCGAACAATGTCATAACGAAGTTACTTTGCCAGGAAAAATTATATACTAAAATTCGAAATTCAAAGGAAAATTTACACACAGAGTAGCATGAAAGAAGGATCTTTTGTATTTTGTAGTCTGCTAGTTTCAAAAAATTCCTTTGTGCAAAATTGTATACATTTTATTTTATACATTTTTTTGTTCATTTGTTACGCCACCATCAATATACGCTTCAAATATTCTGCACTTTGTTAAAATAATTTTTGCCAGTCGTTGGTCTCTAAGTTTTTCCACTGAAATTTTGTTCGAACGCATGTAATAAAAAATTTTCAGACCTATTATATACATCGTGAAGATATTTCCACGTTACGCTGTTCATCGGCTATTATCTGGATTCTCGTTCACGGCTTGTTTGACTGAAATTCGTTTCAGATGGAATAACTTGGGCGATGTTTCAGCTGATAAGTGAGATTTAACGTTCAACGCCTGCGAAACAATAAAAATGGTTGCCGGGACGTAGCGAATGTATCGTTTTAACGGTATAATGGTCCATTGTTTCGGTATTAAATTTACATGGGCCGAGACTTGTACGCCGGGCCACGAACTTTTAATTGCGCGGAAACTATTCGATTAATAGGGCGAGTCTGCGGGTTTGATAGCGAACGATTGCGGGCATTGATTCCGTGGAGTTGTTTCGCTATTTTTGAAACGAACGAAAAGTTCTTGATTCCGCTGTTCGGTGAAAATCAATTGCCCGTAGTTGTCTAATACTCGTTGATGTCAAGTCAGCGGGGTTTTCTTAAAGAAAAAAAAAACGAAGGAAAAAAGTATACGTAGCTTAATCTTATTCAATTCACCAAGGGACAAAGAACATTTCCTTTTTTCCGTTTCGTGTCTCGTACCTCTTTCGTTCGAATTAAATTTTCAAACGCAGCTGCTTCAATGAACGGCTAAGCGTACCTTCTTCCGCCAAAGGGAGAAAAGGGAACACGTTTGTCGACAGGATTTACTTCGAAATGTTCTCGATCGAAGCTCTGCTGTTAATTATAGCGACGCGGCGTTCATTGTACTACAAGTTACAATTAATCGAGATTGATGTTTCGGCGAGTAATAATTCCATGAATTTTATTTGTAATATTGATTGGCAATATTTTTCGCGCAAATTTTTTTGGACGAATTGTTGGTTTTCCTTGGTAAAGAAGCTTATTTGCTTTAAAGATTTGTCGTCGAAACACGTTGACTGTGAATTGCTATTTTACGCTATTTCCAAGGTGGTTGATTACGCGTCAGTTTAATGCAGCTTACAATTTGCGCCGTATGATACGGAATGCACGCGTCTGAGGCGGTTTTACGTGCCACATGTTGCCCCTAAATGTACGCGCACATGCATGCAAGTCGCGGGTCGCATGTAACCCTTCCTTCTACATAATACATATATGTGTGCACACGTGCAAGATTTATAATATTCTTCCACGCATGGCACGCTTGTGCTACAGAGTCTTGGGAAGAAGCGTGCAAATTGGTGGAGATATCGCGCGAAGAACTTTCGTTTATGAATTTTTCCCCGTTTCGTCCGTCTATGAAGATTTAAACATTTATGGTGCGAAGACAAGAAATGGAAAATCAAAACAAAAAAATTGAGAATATATTGGGTTGATAATTTTTGAACGGCAGTTACCAATTACTTGGTAAATTTTTTGAAAAATCAGGTTTGAAAAAAGCTAATCGAGACGCCGTTGAAACTTTAATTGCGTAAATAATTAAATTATACAATTTTGTTCGAGTACTGACAAGGGAAGTTGGGCAACTCAAATATTCAGAAAAGTTTGAAACTTTGGACAAATGTAGTTCGTATTATGCTAACAACGGAACAATGTTTGTTTCCTGCCAAAACTAACGGTCCAAGGTGTGAAAACACCCATACAAAGAAATCTTGACTTTTCATATTATCGTGAACAATGTATTATGGTTCATAATACAGATGTGAGAAATTTTCAACTCTGGCTTTTTTTCAAAATTTACAACACCAAAAATGGTTTTTGTTGCGTCGCGAATGCGAGCAACAATTGCTATCCCGTGCCATAACTGCGAACGACGCTAATAAAACCGTACCGTGCCAGAAAAAGGCGGCTAGCATTCTGCACAAGGAACAACCTTCAACGCAAGTAACAAAACTGTTTTTGAGGAAATTGTTTTACAGTAGAACCTCGATAACTCGAACCTCTATAAGACGAAAATTTTCTTAATTCCCTTCCGCTCCGCTGCAACTACATTTGTGCAAAGTTTTAAATTTTTCTGAATTTTCGAGTTGCCGAACTTCCCTTGTGAGTAGTAGTCATTATATAATTATGTAATTATACATATATATATATATATAAAATTTATATAATTCGATTATGAAATTCTCGAGTTTAGACGTGGAATATTGCAGAAACGAGGCAATGTCTGGCCACGCGCAGGTCTGTTCTACTCAAACCGCGTAACCTGTACTCCCAGGCGCAACTAAAGATATTTCGAAAAATAATTTAGGATGGCCTGTAACCGTATTAAGAATTTCACTAATAAAACGAACTATTTTGTTGCAGGAATGGAGGCGATCATGTCAGAATTCTTCAATGACACAACGACAGCTTTTTACATTATACTGATTGTCTGGGTCGCCGATCAGTACGATGCCATATGCTGTCACACACTAGTTACGAAGAGGCACTGGTTACGGTGAGTGGTTTTTGTTATAAAATTATGAAATTATTCTAATTCTTAATCATTTTGAATTATTTAAATTTTCAAAGAAATTATTGCCAAGCCAGTCGCGTGTCAAAAAGTATGCGAACACGATATGACACGCGATGCTGAACGTGACCGTGAAACTGTATCGTTGCAGGTTTCCACCGTTTTCTGATTAGCATTATACAATTTGGTGTCCACGTGAATGGGCAAACTCTGGGCAAGCAGCTCAAGGAGCATCATTTAAATATTATTGATCTTATTTGTGAAAGAGGTTGCGGCTACAGCGAGTTCATTCGCTGAAATCTGTGGAGGAGGTCCTTAGCCTCGCGCGTTTTAGATCGACCCAGGGATGATCGATGGGGCATTTAATTAAAAAGGATTAAGCTGTATTAAGTAGCGAGTCAGTCGTAGTCGTGGACACAACCGGTAGCGCCCGTCTTTTCTCTTTTACACTGGTCCGCGGACCTCCCGTTAAAACTGAAACGATCAAAGTATCCACGCTGTCTCGGCAAGTACCCTTTGTAGGATGACGATAAAACGACTTGCTTGTCTCGGGGCAGCAACTTTACGGATAGATCAACGAGACTTTAATATAGAAGGCAGGCGAATTAAAAAGTACGTGCTTCATCGGTGCTCTTGCGAGAAACCTATTTGACTAGCCAAAGTCTTGTTACAACGTATGAAATGATTCTTCGTACAATTACGTCTACGAATGAAATTGTCCGTCGAAGAGGTTCGTCGTTCGACGAGTATTATCTTTTATTTCAATGACTCATCTGTTTCATCGTACGAGAACAGATGTGTAGTTCCTACGTGTTCCTACTCTGATAACGCCAGAAATGTCGGTCTTTATTCCCCAATTAAGGCATTAGGTTGGCATTTGTCTTCGTTTATAGGCATTAGTGCGATCGTGGACGAGTACGTATCTTCTATAATTATTGGTGTTTATTGATTACCGCGGTATGTAGAGAGCACGTGAGCGGGGTATGCACAGAGAAATCTTAATTAAACAGCGCGGTCTATACTGTAATAAGCTTGCAGAGTGTATCCGCGTGTTTATGCGCGTACCCAGATCATTGATTCATTCTGGCTACCGTCGCGTCGCGTCGCCTCGACTCGATCTGCCCTTCGACCTGTGTCAATTGTTGTTCCATCGCCATAAATACATCCGATCAAGCCTAGACTCGACAAATTGTCCCGCTTAGCCATTCGTCGTTCCGACCGCTGTTGTGTACCAGACGTCAAAGGTGGGGATCACAGTGAAATCCCTCGCGTAATAGGAATAGGGTTTTACGCTCGATATGATTGGTTAAGAGATAGAGAGGCACGGCACGGTTGCCTTACTCTGCCGGAGGTGTAGAACGAAACATTAGGGCCATCGAACGACGATTAAACAAAATTGTCGCCGGTGATAGTTCTACTTGTCGCCTTATTTGTTTGAACAGTGGCCGGCAACGCGAGGGCAAACGGCGAACGAAATTGCTCGTGGACCGGGAACACGTAGCACGTGTTAGAGTCGACCGTTTTAAATTGTCGTGAAACTTCTATGAACGGAAACAGGTAGACAGTGGAATAATACCGTATATGGCCAGACATGCCGTTACGGTATCTTCTATTGTTAATAGATACGATTAAGTGATTCTGTGTAAATGACATATTAAATATGTGTTACTACAGATATTTTAAAAACATTTCGACGTAACTTTCTATGAAATTATTTAAAAATTCGATTTATCATGATTAATATTTTCGTTGGACTTTTCTGCAGATATTTTTTCCTCGAAATTTAATCGCTTGTAAATGCTTGTCTGAAAAATCACACGAATCCGAGAGTAATAATAATTATTTCACTGTGTTTGCTGTTGATTTATTCCCAGCAAAGCGACGAAAGGTTATACTATGGATCCACAAGGCTTTGCTCTTTGGTGAAATGCAGTCGTAAGGACAGTTAGGTTTCCTCTAGCCAAGGCAGCAGCTTAGACACAGGGCATTAGAGCAACCGGTGTTAGGCAACAATTAAGTAGATCTGACGCTGGTAATACCCCTGTAGTATCGCCTCCAAGTATCTAAATTACACGTCCCATTGTATTGAATCCGTGTCGTCGTCTACGGGATTTACACTAGATCGACTTTAATCGCATGAACGAGACGCATTCGGCACACGGTAATCGCCTTCCCTTTTTCCTCGGTAGAAATTAGTTTCCTCAAAGCGAAGGAGAACTACTTCGTTTGACCTCCTTTTCGCGACAAAGCTGTTGTCTCGCTCGAGCCGCAGTTCAGATCGGTTTTTGTCACGAACCGAAATAGATGTAATGAACGATGATGATTTGCTTCTGGGAAAAGTCGATTTCCAGAGGCGAGCGTGCAATACTTTGGGATACAGTTCTTTTAAATTCAGTCCGCTGTAAAACTGATGTGGCAAAATGAAAAATGGATGCGCTCCTTTAATCTCAGAAAAGGATAATAAATATTCAACGATTCGTAAAAATAATTCTATCGATAAAAGGATTGAGTGACAATTTTGTATTTAGTTACTTGATGTGATATTCTATCGAAATAGTATTTTCTCTGGTAATTGCCCAATTGTAAACGGCAAATATGTTTTTCGAAAGGAATATGAAAGTACCGAAGAATGCGTGTCTCCTTTACGCAAAGTGTTTCCTAATCGGGGCTATTTCTCCTCAGATGTAGGCGAAGTTCAATTTACTGCTTTACGATCTTCGGTTCTCGGGGTTCTGGCTGCCCGAGTTCGAGTGACGATTGGTATGCAACTAACACTGAACACTGCCGACTGATTGTTCCTACGGGTCATCCGGTTTTAATTAGAAACTTGACTTCCGCTTACACATGCTTTATCCGATATTTCCTGCTCTGTTCCTGCTTCTACGTATTTCTACCATCATTCCTGATCCAATGCCTTCATTGAAGCAACATGGATCGAAACGAAGAATAACAGTTCATACCTCAAATAATAGAATCTATACAAGGTAGATATTAGTTTCAGCATTTATAATATCGTGATTAATTATCAATTCGCTTCGGGGAAAAATTCACGAACCACGAAGAAATGATAAAAGTTGACAGTTCTTAAGTTAAACATTTTTTTCCAATGAAATGTAGAATTCCCGGGCATTATAATTTCTCACGCTCAATTTTAATCTTAATGTATAAAATATTCACGGTGTTATAAGAAGAAATTGGACTTTACTGATATTCAATTATTCTCTTTAGCTTAAATTGTAAATTTTTTTTCTTTTTTTAATTATTCGTTGCCCGTTGAAATTTTTATGTATATAATATATTTCGACATACTGTGTCACATTTTCTATCCCGTCTTAAAATTACTCTGAGTCCCAACACGGGGCGACAAACGAAACCTTCCTTGTAACTCTGTCTGATACACTGCATACCCTTTTGTCATGGAAAAGGATGAAACTCTGGAAGTGAAGTCAAGGCGATGCACAATAGTAATGTTGCGTTCGTTCACACGCGGCAAATCGTACGCTATATAGAAGAATAGACATAGCTGGAAGGCAAAAGCTACTGAAAGTTCAATGATTGCCACGTCTGATATCTGTGCTATGCAAAGTTAGGTGTTTTCACTTGCTGCTCCCTGCTCTTCTTACATACTGGAACCAGACTCGTGGACCCAAGTTTCGAATGTGGCAAATTCTTTGCCAACATAGCGAGAATAGCATAGGACCAGTGATTTATCAGGCCATATCACTGTACGATATAATTTTACAAAAATTTGTTAAACAATGCTGATTTTACCGTGACATTTAAATATTCGATTTATTAGATATAGAAATAACTTCTAAAGCGACACGTATCCAAAGTATATCTGAAAACTTTTCGATCACTTTTAATAACAAAGAAGATTACTAAAACTTGCAAGTTAATGATCCGCAAGGAATGAACGATCAAGTTATAAACGTTCGCCGAGATAGAACATGCGATATGTTCGTCATAAGAAGTAATCTGCAATGCGCTCTCATTTCTTCTAAAAACCCGTAGGATAAACGCAATCAAGCAATTGGTTTCGCAGGCTTGGCCTGTTAAAACCTCAGCCCTGGAGGTAAGAGTTTCATCCATTTGTTCAACGATTTAAAAGGGTCGCTGTTCCTAGTCCAGCGGGCGTATAAGCATGTATATGTGCGCACGTTGTCGAAAATAATTAGAAAAGTGCTTGATTGAAGCCGTTCAGGCAGCGTTTCTGAATAATATCACGTCTGCCTTTTGCTCGTCAGAGTTAGAGGACATGGATTCGTGTCCACGATGAGAATCTCGAAAAGGGATCCATATCATGATTTATTATTATTCTCGGCAAATATTTGTCGCTTCGAAGAATGCAATTAATATTGCGACTAATTAATTCTCCCCTGGCATCGTATCTGTTATTGGGGATTTTAAATGTATTTTTCGGTCAAGCCTTAAGTTCATATGGCTTTTCTGTAACAGCCGAGAAAAGCTTAGCTGCAAATTTTATATTAATTATCGCGATTGAAATTTTTCATTCCTTTCAACGTCTTATCCGTCGCCATTGGCGTTTCTTATCATCACTTGGCATGCCTGTTTTGATACCTGAATTGTTTGTCGCACTTGTTTTTCGCAATCGCGAATAAGAAGGTAGTGAAAAAATTATTATGATGTTGTTTCGCATTTCTTCAGTAATATCGAAATTAAACGTCCGTAATTGAAAAACTGAGAACACAACGGTCTCGTCTTTTTTCTTTTTGAAAAAACATTTAACAGTCTAATAAGCATAGGAAAACACGGAAATTACGCGGTGTCCATTATAAGGAATTAGGGGGAAATAGTAGGCGATGAGTATGATTGATGCGAGGGCGTGGATAGTTTCGGATTACTGATCCTTGAGTGAATTGTCATTGCCAGTAGCACAGTATTTCACTATTATGATCCATTCTCGAGCACTGCAAATATTTGTTGTATTCCCCGTTTAAACAAATTACCGAAATTATGTCACACTCTCCAGCTCTTAAGCTTTGCACCGCTCTGCCCGTGCAAACACATTTTCAGGATGTACTACTACACAAGTAGCATTATTTCCTATCTACATAAGCTTTCCTGTTTGTAATATTAATCACAAACAATTGAGAAATTCTGTATGTATGAAAATAATACACGCACCAGGAGCAATATTTTAACTACAATTTTAATTAGAATTAACATTTGGCACCACACACTTATGCTATTTTAATATTCGAATACAATGATGCACCTAATACAGTATTACAAATTCACTGAACGCGAATCCTCGAGTTTCTGTCAAAGTTTACCATATTTGTGTGCACGTATATCCTTCTTTTCACAGTCGTTGTATATTTTTGTTCCCATTTGACGTCGCCAGCTGTAGACTGGCTACGAAAAGTAAGAGGGTAGGGGGCTGAACGCGATCTGGAGGTCTTAGTTTCACGATACGCGACGGTGTTAGGTCGTCACGAGGGGTGTGCACTTTACTTTCGATCCGTAACGTGGGTCTGGATTCTCGGCAGTTCGTAGATAACGCACGTTCAGTCCCATTTGAGCCTAGAAGGGCTGTCTCTTCCTTCGGCATTCTGCTTGGCTGACTTATCCGGCCTTGTGTGCACATACGGACACGTGTGTACCTTCTTTCCCCGCTGGATTGCTACGAAATAGTGACATTAGAACGGATAATACTCTAATGCAATAATTTAGCACTTTTCTCTGCTCGTGACTGTTCTCATAATTCGCGAAGAACAGACATTTTTTTTTGGAGAAATAAACAAGAAGAAAATAATTATTTGCCCGAGTGTACAATTTGTTGATCAGATGGTTCTTTTCTATTTCGTTCGGATGATATTTTAGAAATAACATCACGCGTTCGAGATGTTTACGGCATAGAATATCATATATTCTAGTGTACTGCATAATTTCCGTGGGAGTCTCTTTAGCCATGCATTTGTAAGCTGTTCTAAACGTAACATGTTATAAATTATACTAAATTCAAGAGGAAGTTTATTAACACTCCCGTGCATGAGTAACTTCTCTGCTATAGAGCAGGTTGTAATAATCACAGTATTTCAGGCAACGTTAAAATTTAATAACTTAATATAACACCGCCTCTTGCGAGGCTGCTTAGATTTTCTAAATAGTTCTCTGAGTTACCGCTATGTACATGCAACTTTCTTAGTTCTAATTTATATTTCAGGGCAGGATAGTACTAAATTTTAACCGCACGCTGCTATAACATGATTATTCGCACCAAGCTCGGCGTAATAGTGTTATTAATGCCAACGAGAAATGGTTGCCAAGAATCTTCAAATATTTTCTGCCGGAGGTAGTTCGAACACAGAAAGAAAAAAGAAGGAAAGGGTCACTTTCACAAAATTGTAAGAAATAAAACTGCTGGGGCGGAGAAATTCGCAAGAGTTACATAGCACATCCTCGCAGCCCGGATGATCATTTTGTGACTGGCAACAACAATTTCTCACGTTTTCAAAATCAGCTATCCTGGCACGTTGCTTTATAGTACCTAGAAGATGCATAACGGGCAAAGCTAAACGAACTGTCTACATAATTCTCTCCTACACAGTACAAGATCTCCAATCACCACAAACTCCATAAGAGGAAAATGAAAAAAACCTCGCATCCAACGTTCCCCACTGTTATTAATAAACCGTGTCATTAACCCCAGGTGCTTGCCAAGCGAAACCTCTTAGAATCGTCGCTGAAGCGGCGCGTTTCCCGTTCAAACCGAATTTCAATCCCGATATCAGAGTGAGTTCCAGCGGTGTTCACCGCGTCGCGTCATTTCCGTCCCATTCTACTCGGCCCCGTATTTACATTTCGCTGGCGGCGAATTAACCCCGGGCGAAAGGCATCGTTCTCTCACAGGAGGCAGTCCACCGTGGGCGCCGTCGGTGGTGCCATTACCGGCGTCGACGCCACGCGTCGCCACGGTTCGGAAGTGGCGCGTCGAGTGCTTACAATCAGCTGGGCTTGTCCGCAAATAACACCGGCGGATGATTATGATTGAATAAGGCTCGTAATTGAGGCTATTGAGCAATTATATAAATAACAAGCGCATCACGGACACCGACGACGACGACGACGACGACAGCGACGTGTGCGAACGGAACGAAATGGAACGGGGTCCCATAAACGCATACCACGAGTGCGGCTGGACTGCCCGGGGTGTTATTTCAGCATGATCGGTGGAGATGTGTAGCCGGGGAGGGGGTGGCGATGGTTGTGGTGCGGCTCTCCCGTTTACTCTCTCGTTCTGGTCGCTTGTCGTAGAACGAGAACGGCAACGAGTTGGGTGGAAAATTACAGTGCAAACCTAACCTGCACCTACATACCACGAGCCCTCAGCGCATTGCATTGGTGTACGCTGTTAGGTGGGGCTTGATGACGATCTCGAATTACCTTCATTTTCGATCCGTCCCTCCTCCCCGTCATATCTGTCCCTTGACGCGGTGTCTTTTTAAAATATCGGTGACGGAATCGACGGAGAGGAGATAGTCGGGACACCAGCCGGTAGAAACGACGAGAGGTATCGAGCTTGAGTTTGGGAACGTGATTTAATATTATGGTGTGTCACGCTCATGGACGGGGGGCGGTGTGGTGTTGTTGCGGATCGCAGGGTTGCAGGGAGAAACAGAAGGCTAATAATCCTTTTTTTAGTTCTCCGAGGAAGAGGGGAATGAAAAATGATGAAAACGCCTAATCCGTTTCTTAAGGAGGTCATTAGAGACACAGGAAGAGACATACGGAAAAAGGGAAAATTTGTAACAATCTCACAGATGTTCTATAGCAACCAACACTTTGCTGACCGGTCCCGAGTTAACTCGTGTTTGCACTTGCATTAGCTGTTTCAATTTTTTGAACGCAGGGCAGTATAGAATAATGCAAAAGCTTTCTTCGTCGTGTTTGGTCGTGTCCGCAATCGCCGGCCAGCAATGTGTCAAGGGCTAAGGTACAGTTCCTTCGACTTCGTTCACTTCGTATCGTCGATAGATCAGACCCAAGGATTCGAGAAATTTAACTAGAACCTTAGCGAGTACAATTTATTGATACCAAAATTTATGTCGAAGACGCCATAGAATAGTGTGTATGAAGAATTCTTTAATGACGTCACGACCCTGCTATTCGGTCAAAAGAGGACAGCCTCTGCAAGGCGCTATAATTACATTTTGCCACCCCCTGATGTTTACCTCCTAGAGGTGGTCATCAGAAGGAAATGGCGAGGCATGAAGCTCGATACATACGGAGTTGGCGTTTTAATCAGGGTGTCGCGTTCGTCTCGGGTATCTCGAATAGGACGGCGATACGGGATGCATGGAGGCGGAGGGGCGTCAGACAGGCGCCAGCCGAACGGAGCTCTGGCTCCGACGCTGACGGAACCAAGAGCTGACTTCATTTTCCACGGATCGCCCTTTCGCATTCCGTCTATATACGATCGGTCAACGCTTTTGTCCACGCGACAGGGTGCCAAAACACCCTCCACAGGGGGTTCCTTTTACCTCTGGACAGTATGGATTTACGTCTTACCCCGCTACGAAGATCGATAGCCCCTGGATATGAAACCGATATCGGCGCGGGCGTGAAAAATTCCGCCAACAAGAATACGATCAGGATCACCCTTGTTTCGGACTTTTCAGCTCGTTAAAAGGGGATTCGTTGAGTTTCGCGGCACGATCACCTGCATTTGTTCTACGATATCGACGGGACTATTTTTTATTCTCTCGTCGCTGACTTCGAGGCGATGCATTTTTTTTGTTCTTTTTCTTTTTGTAGTAGGGGTGTTTATACGGTGTATTATTTATTGAGTAGATTCGGATTGTACTATTATTCATCGAGAAGATTTTTCTTTCTCGCGTCTACGTTTTTATTGTTACCCCCTTTCTTTCGACTACTCAAAAGTGGTAGAGTAGTAATTAGCTTGCAATTATTCTTACTCGGATTTAATTTCCGAAGCTTGCCCCCTCGTTTGGACATCTATTCAAATCATAGCGTTCACATTTATTAAATTTGGTAAATTAATTAGAAGATCGGTGACGTTACAAAGGATGATATTTTAGAAATGTTCTACTAACTTCTGAAAGGTTTAGGAACTTTGGCCGTAATTCAATTGCGTCCTATTTGTCGTGAAATCTGAATTATTCAAAGCTACGGGAATATCATTATGCAGAGGTGTTGAATATCGTGCTGTTTCCGCGAAACGAAAACGAAGCTACGTTATTTACCACACAGGACACATGATTAATTGTAAACAGTGGATGGAAAATTAGTCTCCCTAAGATAATTAGCTAACATAATTAATTTTCTTCACTACCCGTAACACTGTGTGGAATACTAAACAGGTACTGCCGGTTCAGTTCTGAAACAAAAAAATGCTTCCTCAAAAGAGAAAGAGGATAATCGATCTTGCGTTACTAGCGCTACCCTAAATGTTGTCGATGAATCGTTAGCCTAACTTCATTCTTACCTTGGCACCTTCTTCTTCTTAATACTCAGAAATGGTAATAAAATTTTCATATTCTTTTATAATCTCTTTTGAATCGCAGAAAATTCACGACGATATAGATGCATTAAAAATGTCGTTAATCAATATAAATATTGAAATTAGTTTTATTTCTATTCGAATAAAAATAAAGTCTAGTCAATTACTGTCACGAAAATTCAGTAACATTCCAAAGGTGCATATTGTCGTTTTAAAACACGAGTGTGCTACAGTTGCGTAGAGAAATGTCCGATCTCAGATCTTCCGCGTGGATACGCTTATAAAATTAAGGGATAATGAGAATTAACGGGGATGATAGCAATCTGCACACCATGATATTTTCTTTGCGTTATCGAGGCAACGCTGCTGATGGGGTGGCCTCGAAATGAATACAGATCTGCAGTGTTTTAACTTAGAATAAGGGCGGAGTACGGGCAAGTAACGGCGTTATTACGCGGAAAAATGTTGGGAAGCAAATCATTATCGTTTTTTTTTTCTCATTGTCTTTCCGCTTTTCCGTTTCTTGGAACAAAGATATTACACATTTTGAAAATCTATTTAGCGATCGCCTCGAAATAATTAATTTTAACAAGCCTATTATATCTCCCATTTAATTTTGCAATATTAGAAACGATCTTTGTTGCGTATCTTTCTTTTCGCCGATACTTACGAAGCCATCCAGCTCGTGCAAATATTGAGCGCAATAATCTGATCGCTATCCAAACTTCTGTTGTATTTGCCAGTGAATTCAGACAGGCTATACCAGACATCTGAACCGTTCTGCAAGACTCCCATACTTTTAAGCACCCTTCGTCACTTTTCGGAAAACCTTTCAACCCCTCTCCGCTCTTTTCCTCCGGATCAACAGTTAACTCTACCGGCTGGAAATGTCCACCGTGGATCGACTGTATATATTTTTTGTTCTCCCCATTGAACGCGGGTCGCACGTTCCAAATCGTTAATATCGAAATATTAATATCGCCGTTCCGACCGTCGCAAAGTACGCATGTATATAAATATCATTTCGAAGTGGGCGTCCGAATAAAATGGAATAGGCTAGATTGATAGAATATTCTGTAACAAATTAACTTGAACCGAGTGCATCGATATCGCTAAACTTTATGAACCGTGCTTCATGGCAGTTTTAATATTTCAATTCGCGCTCACTCCCACCCCCCGCGCCGTTTAAAGCCCCCAACTTCATTCGATTTTCGTTATCGTTAACTCGGGATCGTAGCGTGGAACTAATACGATTATACGAATGATATAACAATGATGAACATTCGCAAGGTAAACACCGCGCGACATTGATTGTTATATTTATTTATGGATAATCGGCAATCGAATATTATGCCCATGGTTATGAGCGAATGATGTCGGATAATGGATGATAAAATGCGGAACGACGTCCTAATACTCGATACAATAATTAGTTCGAAATCGCGAGAAATTCCATGGGATTTTCCATCGCTCGTATGTCTCTTTAGCGTTTAATCAACCTCAAATAGGAGGGATACGTTTGACGGTAAATATATCATTTGACAAGCGGGCTGGTATCGTGTTTATAAGTATATCGTTGACAAGTGTAGTCGTTGAAACAGATATTGCCGTCGTGTCTGCATATTTAATTCCGCGTGTCATTAAAAGCATCGGGCCGACAAGTTTGGAAACGCGCGCATGCCTGGGCCAGGTTTCACGGCAAACCGTCAAAATGAAATTCCTGTTTATTCATGGTATGCGTAATTCAAAACGGCATCGCCTCCATCGCGCGGCGGCTATAAATGTTCATCGCGGGACACATTTTGCCGCGTCTACGAGACGAAAAATGGATGGTTGCATGGTGGTATAAGTAGATACGCCTCATATATTTTTTTAAGCGTGACTCGAGCGTGTTGCTTGAATCTTAAGTTATTCATTTAATATTTTATTTGTTTCGAGTTAGTGCAAATAGTGTACTAACCCTTTGCACTCGGTTGTTCTCTCTGAGGGGACATCGTAAGTCTAGCATATCGCTCGATTCCTAGATCCACGTTTTCGCCAAAAAGTGCCGTCGAGTTGCTGGTAGGTAACGCCCGGGATGGCTCCGAGCGCAAAGGGTTAATAACGTTGCTTAAAAAATGATTTTGAAAGAGATTCCTTTTTTTCGTTTCGATTCAGGTATAATGACAATGATTATGTCGGCGTGTGTATGTTATAACTGTGCTCTCTCGACCGTCGTAGTCTATACCAGAATGCCTTTCCTTGGCAAAAGCGCCCGTCCTGAGGACGCCTACGTCACCGTGGTCCTTTTTAACCATTTTAGGGTTCGCCCTAAGGGAAATCTATGCTAGGCAAAGATAGCGTGCATCGATGAAATGCACATGGCCTGTCTCAGCCGTTCACGTACTTCGAATATTTTAACAGCAACTCTATGGTGGGTCTTCTTAGACCTTTTTATTTAAAAATCCGAATCACGTATATAGTATTATTCGCAAAGCTAATGTAGGATGCAAGATTTCGTAGGAATAGTATGTGAGAGCTTTGTAAGGGTCGTGTGTCGGGAAGTGTCGAATGTAGCGCGAAGTGTGAATGAAGAGATAATAAACTATTATTACAATAAATGGCGAATCACAATTTCCCTACACTAATGAGGCTAATTGTAAAGCATAACCTAAATTAAGAATTACAGAGACACCTAGAGCTATCTGTTGATTGGGAATCAAACGGTAGCGACTTTTGTAGGACTTCATAATATATGATAACCCAGCATGTGTCTAAGAAAATCAGTTTATTAAGATATAGAATATAATATAATTCAATACGACACAGTTCAACAATGTCTCCACGCAATAAACACTCAACGAAACGCTCTTCACCAAATCTGAATGCAGTCTTTCTCCTATTAGTCTCTAATCAATTTTGCCTAAGATTCGCACGCATCATCCACTCTATACATACATATATTCTTCCACTCTTACAATTAGTCACTCTCTCATTCTATTCCTCATTTGCACTCACTCATTTAGAATACACACTGCAGATATTCCTTGGCGATGGTCGGTCACGTCCACCCGGATCCTTGGGTCGGTGCAGCCACCGTTCGCACGATCTTCTCAAGCAATCAACTCCAAACACATATCTTTCACACCTCGGAATCGTTCTAAACAGTCACGCAGTATTTCCAATCCCACACTTTCTTAACGACGGGGTTACTCCTGGACCCCACGGTAGTACTTTAGAGTTGAATAGGCTGTTTCTAAATTAGTTGCTTCCTCTTGAATAACATTTTTTAGATAATTAATTGCAAATTATATTTCCCCTATTATTTTCAATTACTTTTATCAAATGGTTTATCCTGTCAGCGTTGATTATGTACTGTAGAGCGTACGTGTTCTACAGAGGATCTTAAAAATTGATTAATCTCTTTCGTCACAGTCTCCATTTCCCCTGTTTTATCAAATCAACGCAGCCCGTATCACAGCCACGTCATATATTTCCTTATACCTCGTGGCTGATACCGCGTTCTCCTATGCAATGTTTGAAATTGCGCGTGCGTATTTGTGCATGGATTCATTATATTAAAAATCGTACGTGGCCATGCAAATAGAAAACAAACCGGCCGGGGAATCCAATACGCGCGCGCAAACAAACTGTAAATTTACTATTCAGAAGTTTCGTGATGTTTGTGTTGTCGCTGGTAATCCAGTTCTCATCGGCTTCTATATATTTTTATCAATTTTATTTCCGCGTCGCACGCGATTTGTTGTTATTAGAATCGCGATGCGTGTAAAAACAAAAGTTGACGCTCCAGAAAACAATACCGTATTAGATGCTCTTCTAAAACAGCGTGTGCAAATGTACAAAACAAGTTTTAACAATAGAGTTCCGATATAAGAGTATTTTCCTTGATATCTTCTACCTACTTAAAACACATGTTAGAATATTCGGGGTACGGGAACGGCTAAGACAGGTCATGTGCATAACGTCAATGCACACTATCGTTGTCTAGCAAGCTTTCCTTTAGGGCGAAAAGTTAAAAAGGGCCATGGTGACGTAGGCGTTCTCACGACCGACGCTTTTCCCAAGGAAAGGCATTCCTGTATAGTCTACGGTCGAGAGAGCACAGTTTTAATAAACGGAACACCTTTCTAACATATACACGCCTACACAATCATTGTAATACCTAATCGAGACTCCTTCGATTATCTTGCACACAAATTTCGAGATATTTATATTTTCTACGTAATAAGAGCAACATTGCATTTCATACAGTTAAGCGTTAAATATTCATTGACAGTGCACGCACAATCGTTTCCCCGTACTTTAAATCCCAAATCCAAGTCCACGCGTGTTCATCCGCCGGTAGAACAATGTCCACGATACGCTCTACGTGCGAAACGGGAACGCTGATTAAATAAAAAAATATCCCACCGATCCGTTCGCCAGATAAGGGACACGTAACCGGGAGCGGAACAAAAGCAATTAGAGCAAGCACCGCGGATGTGTAAGTGCGGCGTGGAAATCTACCCTGCAACGTTTCGTGATGTTTCGCGTTGCCCGCTCGATTCGTCCTCCCATCATCTCGTTTATATATTTTTATCACGTCTATTTCCCCACCCCAACCACCTTTAGAATTCTATATGCACGTGTCCTATGGCTCATGTCATTGCCGCTACCCCCTTGCACCTTGCGCGTCAACCCTCCACCCTTTCCCGTTGCTTCCGAAAAGCGTGGCATCGGATCGCGTTTCTGTCGCGAGCGTGTACACACCATATAGGTACTCATTTGTGTACCTGAAATTCTGGCAAATCCTCGGGAATCTGGCCCGCTGTGGAAAAGGCACGCAACGACGTATTCGCTCGATCGCAGAACAAACGTTCGCCACCCCGTCCGGTTGGTTCATGCATGGACAATTTCATTACCTGTATCGGGGCATGGTGATGCGGACCTCGTGGTGGTCGTGATGGTGGAAAGAGAAGGGTTGGAGGGTGCACAGTGCGGGTGGCTCGACCAGAGAGGGCTCGGTTGGCGAGTGCGGCGGCGTGTGCAGGCAAAACTACACTATTAAATGGTGTCCTGACGGGCGCCAGTTAGGTGCACCGGGCTATGGCCCATTCTCGTCGTGTCACTCCGAATCTATTTGCATAGTAATGGCGGCGAGCCACCCTTTCTCCCCCTGTACAACCCCGCCACGCCAGCCTTTAACGTACAAATACCGATACGGAGGCCTTCGAACCCGACGGAAGTCTCTCGTCCGAGCGTTCCTTGATCTCTCCCGGGATCTCGCAGACGTTCTGGAAGTACCGTAATATTCACTCGTCCGAGATTATGGGATATTTTTGGTAGCGGAAAGAAAATGTACCCTTTTCGGTGGTTTACTTGAGGCTGGTCTTCGGGGGGTTACGTTGAGAATATTTCTTATGGTATGTTTAGTTTTTTGTAAGGGAAGATGAGTCGTTGAACATCGTGTGGTAATTGCCTAATAATTCATGAACTGTTATTTTGATGAGGGTGATCAATCTGGTCTGTGCTGGTGTTTTCTGGAAAATCTGTTCAATTTTATTTTGTTTTTTTTTTTTAATACGGAACAGAGTAAACATTTTTCATTTGAGATGAGTCCGGAGCATTTTTAAATCTTCTGTAATAGCAAACGAAAGCAAGGGAGAAGATATTACTGTGAAAGCTTTAGCCGGGTAAAATGCGATCACTGATTTCGTTCACTTAATGGAAAAATTATTTCTTTATTTATGTGCCTTTGCAGGTACATCGTGGGTGTTTGCAAGACGTTTAAAATTTCCACAGTAATATTTGTCATTTTATTAATAACATATATTGGTTGCAAACCAGAGAAGAATACCCTGCAGTTCTCTACGACTTAAGAAGCATGATTAAACGTATCGGAAATATTCTGGTATGCAGTAATATTCTAGTCGAAAGCGATGGTCAAAGTTAACGTAAACAGAGGGAGGAGGTACTGGATCGCGGGCAATTGTTTTAATATATTTATACAGTACCCTAATGAATGGACCAGGTCTGATCCTAGTTATTCGAAATTACAAAATTCGACGTCGATTACTGAAATCCTGAGATACTTCTCCCACCATGACTTATTCAAAGAGCACAGTGAAATTAAATTATAATTCAGAAAAGGGAAGAGGTAATTTCCAAATGACAGATATTAAAATCATTTCAAGTACATTGCCAACTAAAATGCTTTACAATTAGTACTTTTCGAAGTGCAATAAATTTCTCCGAAAATCTTTTAGACATTTTTCATCACAGCCCCCAAATGTTCATTCCATGCGCACTCGGCGCCGACGTAATTGAAATCGAGATTACACGAAACAACAGGCACGGGGCGCCATTAATTGGCGCGTCAAACAAAACGAAGTTACATAAATTCAGCGCCAAACGTCAATGCTGACGATAATTAGGTGTTCGTTGCGAACAGGTACCGGTGTTAGCCCGGTTAAGAAGACAATCGGAAGACGAACGCCAAGCTTACTGGAGCAACGAATCGCGATCCCCAATTATTCGTTATAGTCCTAGTTATCTCGTTCACCTTTGACCCCCCTGACGAAAATCCCTATAGCAACGTGTACGCACGGTATCAGTGGAAATGTATCTCGAGGCGGGGTTTGCGATAATTAGGAGCTTGCTCGAAAAGCGTAAGACGATTACGACACGACGAAGGACGAAGACGACGAGCGGTCGGCGTTGGGCGGATCTCGGTGTACACGAAGATGTCTTCTGCTTTCCATTAGAAGAATAATAAACTATCAGCGATATCTACCGTTTCGTAGGAAACAGGCAACTCTATCCCTGTCGTGGTACGAATAGAGGGAGAGAGGATGGTCGCCGGAGTGTTTCTTGGACAGGAATGGGTGGGTAACAGAAAACTGCCGTAATGGAGGTTAATTACGAAGGGGGGTGGGTGATTGCGGAGAGGGAAGATCGGTGGTAGTAAAGAGAGTATTGAAGGTTCTCCTTCGCTTCCTTCCTCTTTCGTTCTCTCTTTTTCAATTTCATCCCCTCCATCGTTCGCACTTCTAGTAGCCCTCCTGAGGTTCTACGAAGGCAAAGCCTTGGCTCGGTTGCCACGGCACCGTCACACCCAGAGGGTCGAAGCTTCCTTCAATTATAAGAATCCGGTTGTCCTCTGCTCTTTAATTTTTACGGCATCTTTGCACCGTATGCTTCCTGCTTCGCCTCGCGCCCCCCTAATAAACTTGAATCCCCCGCGCATTCACGATACACGTGTAATCAAACCCTAGGGGTTTTTTTGAATTATTGTTCCTTCCGATCTGTGATTTGCATGTTCACATATGATTGGAGATTTGTTATCATTTATTATTATACAATACGGGTACATGTTTTACTACGTTCTGTACATTCAGCTAGAAAATCTATACCTCGAGACGTTGATCGAAGGCCTGATTGTTTAATTCCTACCTGTACACGATTAACGACAATTCTACCGACAGTTTCGTTTATAGTAGATATGTAATATTTCCCCCGACTGCCGGACGACGGCGGCCTGCTAAGAAAGCTGTAAACGGCAGATCTGATTCTCTAATTTCTGTCTACTTGCTTGTTTTTTGACCGGTGGTTCAAGGCCGTTAACGAGGCTGAGCAAAAGCACACGGCGCGATTTCACATCTTGAACGCGATCAGGCGTGATTTCTCATAATTGGTAACGTTCAACCCTCCCATTCTTTCTCGAATTTCTCACGGTTCTCTGGCTGCTAGCGAGTTTCTTCGTCTCGCTCTCCCGTTCTCTCGTTATCTTTCTCGTCGTCTGCACCTTAATGCCCGGAGCATCTAGCACGTAGATATGCGGGATAACTCACAAGTGGCGTTTCCATGGGCCCCGCTCGTTGCTCGCTATATATCGATAAAATGCTTGTTATTTCTCCGATTTGTCGCGCAATCGAAACACCTCGATGATTCCTCAATTCCCACGACCGTCTTTTGCTCGGCCGCTGAAAGGTGGAAATAGAAGAGAAAACAAGAAATCAGAGCGATTTGTGCGACGAAGTGAAGAAACTGAAAATAGCTCTGGCGGATCGCGTGGCGTTTCTCACTCGTTAAGACGTAATCGCTTTTGTGGACCGAAATCGCGAAGATTATACGCCAGTGAACATTGCTCGCAATTAACGACATTATGGGACTAATTGACTTGACTATCGGTGTCGTAGTATTTCATGTGTTTTTTTTGTTCTTTTTGGATTGGATCATTAAGTACGATGTTCTTCGTCTTGTTTCCTTATCTAAACGTGGACAGTGTTTATTATAATTTTCTTTCGAGTATAATTAAGAAGTATTTTGGAGACTTACGTTAATCATACAATTACACAAGAAGAAAGTTTTCGAACACTTATTTAAAGAGGATAAATTTCAGTAGACTTCTCTATCCTTCCTCGCGTTCATTCGCCGCAAATTTAAAATACATTAGCCGGGCCGAACTAGCCGTGAGGGTGTAAGTTCGTAATGCTTCTTCTTTTTTTTCGTCTGTGTTTGAATTTCCGACGGAGTGGGCGCTGGGAGAACCGAATAGACGTCGGTGAGCGTCGAGGTGGAAACGGATGATCTCTGCAAGTTAATTTGTAACTTGAGCATTCCGTCAGGGGGGGATTGGGGTGGTTTCTGGAGGTGGTTGACAGGCTGGAAGCAGGGTACACGGGTACCTTGGGGTTGTTTGTTGCGCTAATGTCTAATTAGTGGAGTGGTATCGCGTCGCAACGAAAGCCGTTGTCGACTCTGCTCTCCTCTGCTCTCCTCTGCTCTCCTCTGCTCTCCTCTACTCTGCCGCCATGGAAATGGCTTATCCAGCAATCTGCAAAATGCACAGACACCTTGCTTTTTTATTTTGAGGACGTTGTTGTCACAGTGAATGATAATCGATAATAAATCCTTGATTTATGTTTATCACATAGACCATAGTACAGGGATTTTTTTTATGGGAACACATTTAATTATTATATAAAAAGTAGACGATGGGAATTTGTTTAGGGGACAAATACTTTAGGAAATAAAGTAGCTGGTTCGAGGAGTTGATCCTGGAATTTTGACAATGCTTGAGCAGATTTGTTAGTTCGTACAAATATTCTCTTTTCATAGCCAAGAACGCTATAGAAGGTTGCAGTAATTTTGCACGGTGCTCGATAAAAATTACTTAACGACAAGAAATATTTCGCTAGTGTAATCTAATGCATCGTTCGTGTCTTTCAATATACCACCCAGCGATTGGCTTTCTTCAGTGTACTTAGAAAACAGGTTCGCCATGAAGCAAGATCTAAAGGGGATGTCGTATGCTGCACTACCACGGTGTTAATTTTACCATCAGAATGTTGGAAATTATGGTGAATTTTCGTATAAAAAAAGAAATTAGATTTTGACATTGTTTTATTATCTGCGTGAAGTAAAACAAAACAAAACAAACCAAAAAAGGGGGGTGTAACGAGTATGGTTTGGCAAATCGATTTCAGAGGTGTACGCGTTAAATTCGTTCCGATGTTGGGAAGTATGTACATACAATCGTTTAGGAGGACATGGAAACTCGCCCAATCGAGACCATTGGCGGTTTGCACGAGTAGCTTGCCAATAGCTAGGCGATCTCTTAAACTCTAATTCAGCCACACCAGGCCGCGTCGAAGTGGTCACTATGGTGCCTGGAAGGACGCGTTTTATGGTTCTATTGCCATCGCCTCAAGAAAATAAGCAATTTTACCTTTATTCGGTGATGTAAAAGCCGATCTATGGGAAGCGATCAACTCGCAATCGGCGCCACAGCGAAAGCTTTTTAGATGCACAGTAAAAACTGTTTATATCGTGGTCACATTAAAACGTAACTGGATTTTGCAACAAATTGTTCTGGATATATTACCTCTGCGCGTTTCGAATGTTTCATCTACGTAATTAATTATTCCGCCTTAAATACAATTAATATATTCGAATGGTAACCACCAATGCAGAAGTTGTAATTAACTTGATTTTCATTTACCAAAAATAATAATACAAATATCAATAGCATTAATAACAACAACAACAACAACAACAAGAACAACAATAATAATAAGAAAGTAAAATAAGAATTCTAGTAGAAATGTTTAGGTTTAATGGATAAGCGAGTTTCCAATGCCTTCGTTTTCCTAGTTGGCCTCCAAAACGTTAGCCGCCTATTAAAGATGGAGACAAAGTTATACATTTGATCGTCCCGCGTGTACGAGGACTAGGTCCAGCGGAATGAACGCGTGACCACGAAGTTTCTGGACGCAGCACGATGAAATATTAACGATACATCGCTCGGGTTATCGGATCATCGTATCGCCGGTCTTCCCGAATCTGCTTTGCGGCCGTCACGAGTTCGCAAATACGTAAGGGAGTGCTCTCGTTCCCCGGCAATCGATATGATCCTCTGGGACGGTTGATTGCCATCTCATACATTTTAGAGAAAGTTTTGAGTTTCGTGACTCGCTTGCAGGATCCTCCATCGGGCGTTCCTAATGTCCATTTCGAACCGATCTATTTTAATGTCGACTCGAGCGTGCAAACGCTGACGATGCGTTTCTTCTTTATTAAATTCGAAATCTTAATCTCACACTCTCAATCGACCATTCAATTGTCTATTTGTAAACCGAAAAACAACACGCTTTTCTTATCCGCAGATTTCTAGTCGGCTTTCCCTGCCTACGCATAAGGTTTCAGTGGCGCAGGTCAACGATATGTCGGACGCACGTGTATATTTGTCAGTAGTGCAGTTCAATATATTCGGACATGTTCCAGATTATAGAACATGGAGTACAGAGCAGCCCTTAATGTTTTGTTTGCTTGATACAAGGTTTAAGAAAAAAATACAATTGACTAACAAGTTTTGTAAGAAACAGTAAGTTTATTGTGGCCAATAAATTATGATATTATACTTCGCTTACATTGAATGCAACGTATCACCTACCACAAGGGTCGTGGTGTTTTTTTTCTCTTTGCTGTACTCAGAAGCACGATGCAACATTCAACACCATGGTCTACGATAATCCCGCAGACTCTTGCGGAATCATCAACAATTTTCGCGTTCTATTCTGTATTATTACGGTTACGGATCTTGTACATAACTAGCATAATGCAGTGGGGCGCATTAAAGGGCGGATAAACCTGCCAGCCGTACAATAACTGCTACTAGCTCTGGGAAGACTGCTTCTGTACCATTTCACTCTACTTCGTCCCTCTCTTTCGATCTCCTCGAGTGTGGCCCGAGGTGGTCCACAGGTGGTATCGCATGATTAATGGTCCTCCGTAGCCTCTTTCTTGCCTAACACGCCCGAAAGAGATCATTCTATCACGCTCGGCGGATTTCACGGGGCTGGCGTAGTATCTATTTTAACAATTCCTCCAGAATGAAGAGAGGGAGAGTGAATTTAGATGCTCCGTTTCGTTTTTACACTTTGCATATTAATGTTGGAATTTTCTAGGATACGATAATTATTACAGATTTATTTATCAGTCTTCTAGTAGCTTTATGCCATTTTTCTTTGGTGCTAAATTTATTCCAGTAATATATATCTATGTTATATAGTGTTACAACTACATATGCACAGTTTGGCTGATTAATTAGTTAATTCACGATCGGAATATTTAATTGGTTAATTAATGTAACACAATGTTTCGATAGTTAAATTACAAAATACTTAACAAATATTATCTCCGCTATACTGTACATTTGTGTAGTTATTGTTATTTTCGAATGTAAAACTTTATTATAGCCACGTTCACCAATGATATCGGAATAAGAGATATCGCAGAGAAGACGATACGAGCAATTTTCACGTGGCTGAGACGGGTCACGGCGTAAGATTCTGTAAATACATTATCCAGATTTGCTATCGGTCTCAACCTCGAAAAATCTGCGGTATCCAAAGAGCTTTGCCACATGCTACGATCCCACGACGTATCTCTTCTTTTCCTCCGTTTCCTGCTTTCCAATATCTACTCTCCTCCAGCCCGGTCTCCTTTTTCCCATCCTTACACCAGTAAACTCTCTTACGTATTTATCCACGGTCTTTTTGGCGTTCAGTCCCGTGTGTTTGCACCGATATTATTTCATTTTCCGCTAGTCCGGCCCACCTCCATTGGACATTGCGGGGACAATTTCCCATTGGGTCGCAAGGGGCGTGTAACCTTATTTGCTGCTGCATGGCTGAGGTCAGCTATGTTATCCTGTTCGGATAGGAGTTATTCCTATCGGCATTGCCGGCTCTATTTCCTATTACTTGTCCTAAGATAGCGGTTTAATTATAGGTGCCTCATCGAACACGGTTTTTTAAGACGAAAATCATATATACGTATACCACCGTCGAATAGTTTCAAATGAATTCCTTACGTTCACGAATATCTCTGTCCTATTAGACCACGATATTCCTTGGAAAATGGAAAGAACACTGCGGCTGTGTATAATTTAGAAAAGAATAACTTATCGGTGGCAGAAATTTTGTTTCTTTCCACCGACATTGTCTCTTCCGCTAGTCAAATTGATATATTTCCCCAGCACTCGGAGTTTTCCGTGAACAGGACACGTCAACACCTCGAGGACACGCGGGCCCTCCAGCGACGTTTCCAGATATATCCCAAGCAGCATCGGTCATATCCGTTCGGTCACGCTGAGTCCACTATATACGCGATCACATCTTCACACATATCCCGGAGCCGCACGTATACTCGTGTACCGGAAGTATAGGTGTGCGCACCATCAGCCAGGAAGGAGTTTCGTTTCATCCTACTTGTTGGCTAGGCCCCTTCGAGTGGCCAGAGTAAAAAGGACTTCTCCTTTTCTATCAACTTTCCTCTCTCGTTCGTTCCTTCTCCTAGGAGCAAGAAGAGGATTGTTTGCACTCTTTACCCTCTTCTTTCGCGGCTCCATCTTTCTCCCAGAGCTACTCTCCTTTCTCTGTTCTTTGGATCCTTGGCTTGGCCCGTCCACGCCCCACGGGATCCTGCCACCCCGTCGACCGAACCTCAGATTGCTTTTATGCCGTGGATTGATTGACAATATACTTACGTTAGTCGAGTGGACCGTACAGTTATGAAGACGGTCACATCCCCCTCGCCCCCTTCTCCATTTCCTTCTTCTCCTCTTCCTCCTTCTCCTTCTTCCTCTTTTTTCTTTCTTCTATTATTCGTCTCTTCTGTCTTTACTTTTTCCCTCAGCTCCTGCTTTTACCTAATGTGGCCCTGTCTTCTGTATGGTACCACTACCGCAGGATATTCTGCTCCTGCTCTCTTTCCCCGTTTTCGTTCCCCCTTTTCTTTCTTATTGTTTCTTCGTCCCTGCTAAGTGGACCATTTTCTGGTAATATAGCTGATATAGGAGAGAAGAGTCTCGCTAGGGCACTGAATAGCAGGGTGCTGAAGGATATCCGTTTCGTCCATTGGTTCCCTTTTAACTGTCCCAGGCTTGCGCAACGTTATCTTTTGTTTCAAGTCTCTCTGTATATTTAGAAGTTTGTTTGTTTCCCGTTCACTTGGATTACACGGATCGATGATCACAGTGAATGTAATGATGGGACATCCCGACATTTTCCGACCCACGATTTCGTAGGAACCTGTTTGTGTCTGTCTGTCTTTCTTTGTGTGTGTGTGTGCGTGTGCGCGGCTAGTAAATCCATTGTATGTTGTATTATCATGAATTGTGCCCTCGGTGAAAGTGAACGAAAGACAAAGTACACCCTGGCGAATCCATTTCGTGTGATCTGCTGTAGCCAAAGACTCTTATATTGCGTCGTAAATCTCCACGGCGGTGAAACGATCAACAGCAAATTGCAAATCCGGTCTTTGCACTTTTGCTAACGTTCACAACCCTTTCAGATACGATTCAATTGGAGGTAATTTTTATCCCCCAATAAATAGTTGATTCAAAATTAAGCGCGCCGAGAATCGAGTAATATCGTTGCGTTTATTTCGGTAAAATCGTCCCAGGTTTAATGCTCTTAATTGCAAAACAGTAAAATAAATATGGATACGGTCTCCTGTGTTATTTATAATGCAAAGAGTTAGGTGAAATTTTCGGAATTAAATGTCCATGATGATGACTGTTAACGCGTGAGATATTTTGAAGGAAAGGCCCGAAGTTGGTAACTTGGAAAAAGTTTGCTGCAAAGTTTGAAAGTATACCTTCTAGCGATCCAAGAGAGGGACAGCGCTATTCAGTGAATTCAGTATGCGTTTGGAGAGTCTCTGGTCGACCCCTCTTTACCTTTTCCATTCTCGGAAAAGACGTATGAATCGTCGTCGGATGGTTGCGGTTCCCTGAGCGTGGGACACTTTAGAGGCTATGCCCCCGGAATACGTAACTCGGGATTTTCAACGTGCATTCTTTCTCATCCTTCTGCCTTCAGCGCTCGATCCTCCTTATATTTATACTTCTCCATCACTTTCTCACCGCTTGCGTTAAAATCCAATTATACCGTTATGCAAACGTTGAACCGATCGCGTCAGGGTTCGACGAATTTCTTTTGGCCCGACTTATACTTGACATAGACTACTTGGGACTATATTCTCTTTCAGTTTAATTGTACTGAGATACGACAAAGAAATATTTCGACCAATTTCCGACACTTACTGCTACAATTCCTGTAATTTTTAATGCGAATTATGGCGTTTCAATCAGTCTAATTGATTACACTTTTAATAATAACACTATTTGCTTGATTAACAACATTATATGATTCTCTTCTTGGACAATTTGTATTTATTGTGTTCCTGAATTTTCATTTGCCATTATCTCTGGTTGTACACGAAGGAAAGGTTGTTACAGGTTTAGAACTATTATCTCGTGTTGTGTTGGGTTTGGGCCAGGTTTGTTCTGATCAAAACTTGGCTCGATCTACTAGAGGTTTGCCTAACTCGTATACTACACCGAAAACGGAATAGACCGGACACCTAAACTGCATTTTACGACTGACAGCGTCGTAAAACGTAATGCAGAACCCGCTTTTGGACCGTTGCTTGACGTACATAAATTCGCACCGTGTAAGATTTCGAGCGTGTTATACGTTCGAACGGAATCATTTATGGTAGAAGTACCGTCATCGTGTTTATGGAACTATTCCAATTATACAGGATGCTTCACTTGAAACAGATCGCTTGAAATATCTGTTTTGGTTTTAATGATAACGAACAAATAATTTGTATGCAACCTTTTTCAGAAATATTTTTAAGATAGTAATAGAAAAGAAGCAATCATCTATGCGAATTAAGAAATTCGACCAGAGCTCTTCAGGTTTTCTGCCAGTAGAAATTTTCGCGCTGCAGTTTGCTTTCCTAGCGGTGCATTGTATATGAGTAATTATAACAATTTAAAACGAACACATTTAACGTTCATACAGGATATCAGATATAATTATGCAACAGTTTCTAAATGATTAATAATATGTGAAATTAGTTACTTCGAGTGTTTTATCCACCGTCAAAGTTTTCATTATTCCGTGCTCCAGGCGCAACAGTAATCGATTAGATATAATAAAACATATCCCTCGACATTTACACGTATTACCTGTTGTGAATAATTTGTAAACGTCCCGTTCAATAAGATTTAAATACAGGTAAAACGCGCGAGTCCAACAACTTTTCCTCCTTACCGGCTGTTTAATAGGAAATTTACAGCATTTCTCAACGTTCTACCCGAAAGTAAAATGAAAAAAGGTTTCAGCATATACTTTAGGAAATTAGTCAGTTTATTTATGGAGAGGATGCACAATAGCCGTTTTTCTCAGGTTAGCATCAACTATCTTTTCTTCACTTAAGCCTGGTGTTGCAGTCTGAACTCCACCCTGATCCGCAAATATTGGCGACCCCGTAACAGCTGCTCGTAAAAATCACTTGATTATCACCCCTCCCTTATCACCTCGAGGGCTCCCATAAGATGAGGCTGCATGTAGAAAAAAAGGTCATCCAACGAGTTTGTTATGTTCATCGAGCAAAACGGGGAATTTGGCATGGAAAATGTTTCTATAGTACCCGATATTCTCTCTATCCAGTTTTTTCGTTCAGCAGACAAATTTTTTTTTTAACGGAGTTCGTCCCTATTTTGGTTATGATAATTATGATAATCATTAATATTAATATTGATTCAAAGATTTCAGAACTTGAGGAAGGATGCACGAAATTATTTTGTGCATTATTAGTTGATAGATAAATGGTTCTGTATAAACAAATTAAAGATCATTTCGTGGCAGGATTTTGCGTTGTTACGACCGTGAAACGGTGAATTTCGCGAGTTTGTTCATCGAATGGGGCAGAATGCAATATCGCAACAAGTAATTAAGTTTGAACGAGATTAAGAGATAGAATGTTTCTGCGTTTTATTTACCATAAAACAGAGGTGGATTAATTTTTCGCGCGATGAGAAGCTTTATGATTTCTCGAGACACGAAATCGGAAAGTTTCGCCAGTTTAAAAACATTCCATTACGTAATAAATATTAATAAAAAATTAAACATTTCTCGTACTCGAATGAACTTGATTATTTATTTATATTTCTCGGGTTTTCCAATGCCTTTTTGCAATGCCAGGTTCTGCATATCTAATAATTTTTTGAATCATTCTTTCATCCGAGGGAATATTATCCTGTTATAAAAGGCTATAGCCGGATAAGGGGGTCAAATGTGCCCCTAAACCAAATTCAACTTGCGAGGTGCCATTCGATAGCTTGTGTAGAAAAATCGGTTTTTAATTTTTTTGACTGCGGCGCACCGAATTTAAAAATCTGAAAAAAATTGAGAGTACTAGTATCAATAATATGCATCTAGAAAAAAAGTATAATCATAGTACCACGATTCCTTCAATAGAAAATCGGCATTTTTCAGCATTTTTTTACGTTTCTTATTTTTTACAGCTCGGATTTTCAATTTAAAAATCTGCAAAAATTGTATAATATGTGCCCCCATAGTAGAAGTGTCTCTGATTTTTTTCAAAAAAAGTAACTACCCTCCCAGTTGAGTTACAGGGTTGAAACTTGGCACAAATTGGTTTTTCTACACAAGCTATCGAATGGCACCTCACAAGTTGAATTTGGTTTAGGGGCACATTTGACCCCTTTATCCGGCTCTTTGTCTTTATCTTAATGTCAAGGAAAATTCATGTTACGTATTATTTTTTTAGTCACATTATTGTCGTTCCGTGTAACGTTTCAGCTTCGATATTTCAATAAACAGGAACCTGATACGATTTGATCGATAAAGCGTCCATGTTGTTGCGCGGGTGCCAATATACCGTAAATATCGGAGAGTTGTGTAATCTGTTAAGTAATTTCAATGCTGCTGACGCTATAAAAAAAAGAAAAAAAATATACTTCTCTCTGTCTGTCATTTGTCGAATAATTTTTGTTTCAGATTCTTTTATCTCTATCACTTCTCGTTCTACGCTTACCATTATCGATTTAATGGGCAGTACAGCAGTTTAGCGCTTGTCACATCTTGGCTTTTCATACAGGTAAGTGTTTTCAAATGTCGGAATTTTTTTTTCGTTTATCAGCCAAGCGTCATTTAATAAATAATAATTCTCCTCAAAAATGTTGTTCCTAATATTATTATTCAAAGTAACGCCATTAACAGATACAATTTCTATACAAAATTATATTATAAAATTGGTGAAAAGGACCACAACACAAATAATGATTTTTCTGCCTTAAAATTCATACATTTCCGAATACTTCTTTAAATATTTTATCTCCAACAAAACTGTCTAGAATATATTTAATTAATATACGATTCAAAGTCGCATTAGTAATAAATAAACCGGAAAAAGAGATAACAAATTGTTGTATTAGTGGCAAATAATTCTACGAGAGTTCGTAGTATGGATAAATAAACCGGTTTACCGAGTGAAAAATAAGAGAATATTTCGTAATGGCAAGATGGGGATCCGGCAGGACGCGGTACTTAGGTAAAATGTATCTGGATTAAGACGCGGAACAGCCGTCGTGGATGGCGAAATAATTGTCCCTGCCCGTAAACGGCCCTGCGTGAATGTAAAAGTTTTCCGCGAGTATAGTCGTTCGTGCTGAAAACAAACATTAATCAGGAGCATTTTGCGACCTACTTGACAATACTCGAGCGTGCCGAATAAATACGTATGTTTCAAGAGAAAGTTAACGCTCGTGCACTTGTCAAAGAACCCCGTCCCCAAACAATGAACGCACACGTTTGGAAGTTATGTCACAGAGTACTTTTCCCCTTTCGCGTTCCGCCTACCGATCGATCATTTCTTTCGACATCGATCGCGAGGAATTTCTCAAGAGGGCTGCAAATGTGTTTGCCTTTCAAATTGCTTAGCCCCGGATGTTCGTCGTGCGTGAAAATATGTTTTCTCTCGAGCAACGAGAGCTACTTTGATTGGACGCTCCAGCTGGCTGAAATTAAATCGTTGGGAACATAATGTGGGGTGGATTCGTTTTATTGATGGGGTTATTCAAGAATAATCGATGGTACAGCGGTGTAATTAAGCTCAAGGGTGTTTTCGCTGAGCTATTTCTTTCTTTCTTTCTTCTTTTTTTTTTTTGCAATAACAGAATTTAAAATATCTTAGTTGTTGAAAGAATTATTGTGCTTTCACTTTTCGGGGGGGATTATTTTTCGCGAGAATTAAATCTGTAAATTTGTGCCCTAAAGTCCGGAATATCTTTCTTGTTTTGATATTAAAATCTTGGTAATAATATTTGTAAGTATATGTGTGTATATATATATCGTAGAATTGGGAATGGTGGTACATTTCTATATCACCTAATTATATTTGCTAAGTTTGACTTATTCTGCTTTAATTATTTTTGATAAAAGGTATAAAGCATCACGTATCGTCGATGTTACGGCTACAACAGTATTGTATATCGAGCAATTGTGTCGAGTTCCTTTCACGACAAACAGTCGGTAATTAATTCTTCGGATGCAGATTTCCGTGGAGTTCGCCAAGGTAAAACGGAATGCGAACATTTGAAAAGGGATCCTATTGGCTCCTGGTGAAAGTCCTGTTATTGACAGTAACGATAGCGAATGAAAAGCCGTTGCATTGCAGCCTAGACTCACCATCGCTCAAACTTAAGTTACGTAAACGCGACCAGAACAATGCAACTGACAGTTCAATCGATGAGAATAATTTAATGCCTACTTAAGACTTCAATGACCGTCCATAAATACCAATCTATTTTAGTTTTTCATGTGAAATTCATTCGTGTGTGATTACGCCTGGATAATATTGCATCGATACTCTAGAGTTCATGTTGGACCATTTGTTCGCCCTCCTGATACTTTGTACTGCATTTACTATTTTATTTCTTTTTTATTTCTTCGAGAATTTGGATAATTTTTTAGATTGAAACTGATACGCTGTTGCAAAGATGCAAGTCGTTGCAACGAAGTAATGAAGCAGATTTTTCGTGGCGATAATTCTTTAAAAATTCATGGTAGAAATATTTCGTTAAGACTAAATAGCATTTTCTGAAGTAAAGAAAAATGTATTTTCTTCAGCATTATGACAGATCGGTACATTAAGGAGAGATCAATTGTATCGGCCAAGCACGATTGTGATGTGCAAATATTTTGTCAGTCGCCGGTGAAGTTTTGCAGAGAAAAATTAATTTTTCGCTAGACCAATTATACGCTACGTAATCCGATTCCGTAGCGTACTGTGATAATTGAATGAATCGTAATTAGATCATCGCGATGGGCGTATTATCAGTTATTATTATAATGGCTTTACAATAGCTAGCTGTTGCATTAATAATTACGTTCGATATGTAATATATATATATATATATTTTGCGTGGAAAAATTAAATACCATTAAAGTGCAATGGAACGGCTAATTAGCCGATAAAAGATACGAATGAATAACAGATTGACCTGTTATGTGTGCATGAAAGGAGTATCCGTTTTACGGTGCAGCTGCGTGTTAAAAGTCTGAAGGGATTCGTAGTAATGTCGAATAATTGGTAATAATTATTGTAAATTAAATGTGTGTCCCATTATTTTCCTGAAAAATTAGAACGTTTACCAATACATACATATAGTAACAGGGGAATCTTAAAGCACCAAAATATTCATTGCAAATTGTAAATCAATAATTAATAATCGCATGGATTAACAAGAAAGAACGAAACCAAATTCTCGGAAAAGAGAACAAAGTTTAATTCCTGCCGATAAAAGATACGAATGAATAACAGATTGACCTGTTATGTGTGCATAAAAGGAGTATCCGTTTTACGGTGCAGCTGCGTGTTAAAAGTCTGAAGGGATTCGTAGTAATGTCGAGTAATTGGTAATAATTATTGTAAATTAAACGTCTGTCCCATTATTATCCTGAAAAATTAGAACGTCTACCAATACATACATAAATATTCTCAGAAAAGAGAACAAAGTAAAAAGAAAAACAGTATTCATCATTATCCAAACGTATCGCTTCATTGTGTATTAATCAATTTTACTCGTAAAATATATGTATATATATGTATATAGAAATAATCTCTGGTTAGTCATTCGACTCATGCACTTCTGCAGATTATATAAAATACTGTTATTATTAATAAAATTACTTTAAATTTCGTTTTGTTAGATTTCCTTCTCAATCGGATATCTTTAATAGTTAAAAAACAAAGCAAATTCGACGGTATTCCCCAATCAATGAAATCAAGTTACTCACACCCGTTCTAGATACGATTAACATCTGCCGATAGTTAAACGATCGTTCCTTAATAAGAGCGACCACCAGGTGACCAGGCAACGATCGACAATTATTTCTACGGAACGAGTTTGCGAGTAGAGCAGCGAGCCGCGGGAAAATTTGAAAAGCCGCCGGGCAACAAGGCACCCGATCGGTTAAACCGGATCGTTTCTACTCTTCTCTCTCTCTCTCTCTCTCTCTCTCTCTCTCTCTCTCTCTCTCTCTCTCTCTCTCCCTCTCTCTCTCTCTCTCTCTCTCTCTCCCTCGCTTATACCTTTTCTATATAGGTAAGAGAGTGGAGGCGATTAGCCCCGCGGCGTGATTATATGACGGCCGATATCGATGTCATCGGCGTTGATTATCCAGCAAACGAAAATCCGATTTCGACGGTAACCTGCCTCATGCTGGCCGTCCCGTCGTTTCAGCCCGTCACCCTTTTTTCCCTGAACCTAGCCTCCATTTCCACTCGTTCGTCGTTGCAGTTTGCCCCGATCCAGCAGCTCTCTGCCTTTTAGACGTCTTCTTTTTCTGAAACGATGCGGATTCGTTTCGTTATACCCGACGAATCACCGTGGATACCATTTCCTTCATGTCGACGACAGGTGCCCGGTTCTAGAGATACCTATTTTCCATATTCAGTCCCTCTTCTCGTGCCACTCCCTCACCACCCGTTCCGCTTATCGTTTCTCTTTTTTCCATACCCTCCTTCTGCTTCGTTTTCCTCGTTTCTGTTAAGCTACCGGTTTACGCGTTTCATTTTGACGTTGTTCCTTGTTCTTTCATTCCCTTTTTGCATCTCGAAGCTGGACTACTACGCCTTCTAGGCGGCGGAGAATTCTCGCCGGATTTTTATATGTCGCTCCGAGCGCGATCGTATCGATCGCAAACTGTTACGGAAGCCAGTTCGTCGAAGGTGGCTAAACGCAAGACTTGGAGTGGCACGATTTCTTCTGTTTTATTATGAATCATCGATCGGTCGTTTTGGTTTAGGGCGAGTGATCGACAGGAGGGGATCTGTCTCGGTTCGGGGTGATATCTTTGATCGGCGAGGAATGAGTGATGGAGTGGTACAGTGTTATCGTGAATTGTTAATTAGTATATTCGACAGTTGTATTTAAAGTTATCAGCGGTCTCCTTTGTTTCTCATCCGGTGAATGTTATCTGTGATATCTGTAATAGATTTGATCGTTGAGCCCAAAGTGAATCATACCAAATTAGGCAAACGCGTAAATAACAGCGAACTAATCTTGATGTAATTTAATTACTTTCTTTCTTTTTTGTTTTTTCGACCTAATCAGTTGGGCAGCTGTTTCATCATTTCGTGTGTCAAAAATCACTCGAGGTTTACCGCTGAATAACGTTAATTGAATCGTCTAGATATATTTGAAAGATATTAATGATTGCGAGTTTTCGGAAACGTGACTTTTACTCGATTCGAAGAGATCCAATCTTGCTTCGCTATCCGCAAGAATTTTCTTATTTGTTCTACGGTAACGCAAAATTATTCATACCCCATATGCACGCGCAGAATGCTGGCAACTACGGTGAATAAGGATATTGCGATCGGTAGTGTGTTCGGGTGCGAGGTGAGCGGAGAGAAAGAGGGATAGAATGACACGGTGGCTTCGAAGGGTGCGAAGAGAACGGGGGAAACGGTATAGAACAAATTTGGTGAATTTCCATATAAATTTGCTGGGCACGAGCGACACAGACATCCACGCAGTTTGTAGAAACAGGCGATACCGCGAGACCGGGTGCCTCGTACCTCTAGCTAACACTTTCGATTGTGGCTGCTGTGGCCACTACAGATTCGCAAACTAAATCTGACTGTTTTAATATAAATCAATTATTCATTAAACGTGTTTATTAATTGAGGTCTTATTGAAAGCGTAGTTCAGCGCAGGGAATTGTGCGGCGTTTATTAACGGTGCTAAATATGTGTAAAGGAAAGTTACTGTACATTTTCGAATCCCTTTAATAACGTCTTCTTAGAGATCGATTTAAATGGATAAAGATGGATGAAAAAATGACGATAAAATCTGTATCATATTGATAAAAGTAGAGTAAAACTGACTGGAATAATTCAAGTAAATTGCATATCAATTGCTTCTATGCATTCTTCTATTCTATGACTTCTTCATAAATTGCACTGGCAAATCGATTTTACGATACTCTAAACTCTAAAATAATCATGAATTTAACAATTAACCCCATTTTTGCTCGTTTCCGATAATATCTTCTCAACTTCGATTAGGAATTAATTCAGTAATTTCTTTCCCGAAGAGAAAAATAAGGAAAATTTGTTTTCAATTCTGAAAGATCATGCACTTGATGACAATATCCAAGTTTTCCTTTTAATTCCAGCACTCGATGCTGTACTTCTTTCATCATTACGAGCTGCCCATGATCCTGCAGCAGGCGCAATTGCAACAGCTTTTGTTCCGAAATCATCCGCAGGCAGGTATGGCTGAACCCTCGACTGAACCTTCACCCAGTTTGAATAGGGCACTTACCACTACCGAACCATCGTCTCAACCTACACCAATACGGGAACCATCAGTTCCCAGGGAACGTGAGCAAACCGGAGAAACACCTTCGACGTGTCCACCGCAGGTTGAGCCAAACTCCGTCGCTTCGAATATTCCACCAGCAGGAGAAAGAACAGAAGTAACAACAGAAACTCCTCGGTCGAGTAAAGAACCAACTAACGAAGAAGGTACGTGGAATTAAATCAGTTTTATTCTCACCTTTCGTTTTTTTAATAATTTTAAACGAAAAAATCGACGTTAATTTGTGTTTTCCTTTTTTCCACTCACTGGATGCAAACTGAGTTGGTGAATTCGTGGTCTTAAGATACGAACCGAGTTGCATTTTATTATTTTAATCATTATTACGTGCGCGAATTGTATTGTTTGCTTGCAAATGAAAGTTCGTTGTTGGTAAAAAGTGATTACCTTTCAACTAATTTTACGAATGCGTGCCCATTCCCACGTTTATCGACAAATTATGTGCATACTGTTTGTTTGATTTAAATGCTCATTGTAGTTTTGACCAAGGCTGAAGCGGAAATCTGCAGGGCTTGTCTCGTTTTACAATGTCGAATGTTCAATTTGTAGGTCTTGTATCACTGACGCTCGCCACTCCGAAACGTTTGAATTGTTTGCTACAAGATATCTCGTGATCGTGTTTCAGTTCGTGCTGCTGCACCGGCTCACTTTTAACTGCTTTTGCTTGATTGTTCGGTGCTCCGAGCAATCGACAAATAATATTATTAGACGTAATTAATATACAGTATCTTCAGTACAGTTTAAACATCCTGTTTCTCTCGAGACTTTTCATTTATTCATTTTACGGATGAATATTTTTCTCTCGTTTTGTCAGTTCTCGTAAGTAAAGTGTTTATTTTTATATGTTATATTTTTCCTTGAACATCCATGATATTTTTCAGCCATCTTAATTCCGATTTCGCTCACCTGCATATTAAATTTGCCGATATAATGAATTTTGGGTAACGTGTCTTCCTTTCGAGTCTCGGCCAGAAATAATTTCATACGGTGTAAACTCAATGAATATTCATTATATTTCAGTTTCAGTAAAATATGCTTTGCAGTTGCACGCCCGTTTATACTATTTTGTTTTTTTTTTTTTGCCATCGTATTACGTTGCCTTTTGATACGCTTATAAAGAACATCAAAAGATCTTTTATTTCATCCATCACTCCTTTATTCTCGTGACTGCCAATACATCAACATTATCATGTTTTCATTTCAAAACAAACCGATAATTCCAATTCACGAAATCATTCCAACCCTAACAGAGTCGAAAACATACCAAATAAATTATCCCACATCTTAAAGAACTAGTTCCGCAAAAGGTTTATCAAATCCTGAGATCGTCAAATCCTTCAGTTTGCCAGATATATCGTGATTCGTAACGTGTCTAAAAGGAGCAACGAATTGCGTATAACAATTAAAACGACAAAATCTCCGCATTCCCACCATTCGAATGAATTAACCAATTGTCACTTACTCCATTAATTCTCGCCACTCTCGGGCGTTCGAATGTACTATTACACTTCACCCGCTCGCATTGCCCAGCCTGCACTCTATTTCTCTTGAAAATCGCCCTGAATCTCAGCAGCACGGATTCTGACCATGCCAACAGAGTCGAACGCGTGCAGAGAGCCGGACACGGGGACGGAAACGGAGACGACGATATCCGGAAGCGCAGCTTCCTCTTCCAAGGCAGGAAACAATGGCTCGTCCATCGATAGTACTACGTCGGAAAGCTTTGAGGTGATCGAGGATATGCAGGCGACACGGAAGGAAACGACATCCTTACAGGACAAGTAGAAACATTAAACGCCCCGAGCCGTGCCAGTTGCATAGTGGATAGTCGAAGGAGAAGAATAAGCGGTTGTCATTTCATCGCGACTGCATCTGGGAGCAAGGTGTCTCGATAGCTGAAGACTTCGAGAATTTCCCAGACGTTTAGACAAAGATGAAGACTGTATCGTTCAGCGTGGATCATAACCGTGCAGAACGAAACGTTTATTTTAATACCTGATCGATGCAGAATGCCGAATCGGCGCGGATAGATTGAAGATGGGGTCAGTAGTTTGGGTATCCTGTAAGCGGGGTGTTCAGGTGTTAGGTTTTAACGAGTAACGAGTAACGAGTAACGAGTAACGACAGAGCGATGATCGGTAGAGACGTGAAACGGGATAATTGGTGACTGGATTTCATCGGGCACGGGGCTAGACCGCGTTGAACTACACTCCCGCTAGCAGAAAATTAAACGTTGCAATATCGCATTGCTGAGGTCGGAGAGAAAGGTGAAAACATCAATGGAGGAAGTATGGACCATCTATCGAGTTCGTTTTATATCGTTTAAGAACGGGGATCAGCAACCGGTTGAACAGTCGTGTCGGTTGTAAAAATGTAAACGAAGAATAAGATATACGCATAGGATTTTTAACGAGACCTGAAGAAAGAACGATCCTCTTATTTGAAGCACACTGTCGAACTGTCGAAATTCAGTCGAGGGTTTGTGGATTTTAAACGTACGATTCTATCCGTTACACCATTTGTCCTTTGATGGTGCGACGATTAGAGGACACCGCGAAAATAGTGAGGCTGCACTTCCTGGACGGAATGAGTTGGGATTCATTGCGGCGAATATTCCTTCTTTTCTGGTGTCTCGTTGTTCGACGCCACGCAGAAGGCAATACGAAGGCAATCGTCGACGGACGTTGATCGTAGCTATGTTAAACAGCGGGCAGCTTGAACGAATATAGGAACGGATTCGAGCTTGTTCCTATCGGCTGGAAGAAGAGATGTTACGGCAACGAATGCTCCGTTCAAATCCAACGAGATTCGACTGTGAACCTGTTTTCTCTCCGAGCTGGACAATTCTTCTTTTTCCCTTTCTCTTTTTTTTCCCGGTTAACTTAAATTTACATTTATACATTTAGGAGAAACTGCTGTGGTGGCGTGCGTTTAACGAATAATCATTCTCGATGCGTTCGCGATTTCCGGCGATCGAGGCAGCTAACGTTCCGCGCCGCCACGAATCTTTGTTACGGATTGCGTCGTTTGTACAGAACAATGCCAAAACCATTCATTTCTCGCGGCAATCTCTCCAACATTGTTATCCTTAGGCTTAACTATGAATTAAGGGAATGTAGTGCGCCACATGTGTTGGTGTCGTGCGAATTGTTCAAGCTCATTTCGCACATACGTGCGTAACGTTACACGGGCCCGCGATGGAAACGACGAAAAAGGGCGGTTGATAAACCGACGCGAGGTGTGTACATTATATGGTACGTGTAAGCTAATGTGTAATATCTTTTACCGTGTCGATAGGACAGTTGTCAGGTTGACGCGCTGTTATTTATAAACGCTTGTAACGGCTGGTCATTGTAAAATAAGCTTCGCTGTATCATACGTCGGAGGTGAAACATTGTTGGAACAATCACGCGTCCCTCTACGCCGCGTGTATTATCTAATTATTTCTACGACATGTTCTGCCTTTTCTTTTTCTCCTCTACCTTCAATTTTAATTTCGGCAGGTGTCCGCGAAACGGATGTGTTCCGATCATTTTTGGTTAACATAGAGGAAGAAGAAAAACAGAATAACGATCGCAATGGGTAAGAATTAACTGGTGACAGAGCTTGTTAAGTAGTACTTATTGCGAAAATATACATATGCATATACACACATATACATATACACACACGCATACCTTTAATAGTAATAAATATATATATATTTATTTACTATCGATTTTCTTCTAGCGGTGTGTATGTCCAGTGGAAATCTGTTGCGATACGCGGTATTCGTGATGGAACAGAAACAGCAACAAAAAACAATTACGCTTTCGTGTAAATGTGGATGAAAAATGTTTTATGGGTTGTAAAGTGAACGAAATGATACGAGTAAACGAGAAGAGTTATTCGTCGTCTTAACGTCTTTAAAGAAAAAAAGAAAAAAAAAAGAAGCCTCTATAAATTCGATCTGTCTGTGTAAAATATTTTCCTAAACTATTTACGTCGTGAGAGTCTGTCTTTTTCTTGGTTGTACATAAAATAATGCACTACGATTATTACTATCACTATTGTAACATTGCTGCTCTTACTGAATAGATTTCAAATAAACGTAAAAAACAAAAGGTGTCGCAATACAATGTATTCGCACTGCCCGTGCATTCTTTTGTATAATCATACCATGTTCTAATAACATTTCGTACCATTTTACGCTAGTGCGAAGAAACAAACAATATTGAAGCAGCAAATTTTCATCACTGCCCCTCGATCTCGTGGAATGTAATACCAAATTCCCTTCCGAATTTTCCTCCCCGTGTGCAATTATGCAACGCGTTCCCCAAATCAGCTTTCTCACGATAAATGTCACGTGACACCGCGTGCACGCGTGTCGGTTCTGAAGCTCTTAAAAACGAAGGTAGGTACTATTGTATAATAGATTATCGCTACAAGGCGTTCGTGCGTCGTTTCTGTTTGTCGAATATCTCTAACCGTGAAAGCCCCTAGGCGACAGTCCCGTGGTGAAACACAGAAAATACAAGATTTAAAAGAGATTCCCGTGAAATTGGAATTGATTGCTCAAGCGGGACAGCGGCGGCGTAAGCGGCTGCGACGAGTTAGAAGTCGAACAGCGTCGGGAACGCGGTACCCAGATGGAATGGCGAGCGCAGAAACGCCGAAACAGACAAATAGATAGGGGATGTATATACCTTGAGGAGAATCAAACAGGTGGCGTGACAGAAGGCGAAGAAGACGACCGACGTTCTTCGGTAAGAAAAAAGGAATCCCTTCGCCGGTGAAATAAAAAACAGGGGAGTGAAACGATAGAGGAGTACGATATGGCGAAAATGTGCAGGAAGGACGCGGCACGCCCGTGCAAATGTAACGATTTATTTTCATTACGATATAATTAGAAACGAGAGCCGCGATTCGATGTTGTATCCGGGACCATACCTTGTGTTGCCAAGGGAGTCTCAGGGCAGGGTGTGCACGGGTCAAATCGATAGAACCGTCTCCGTGCTCGGTTAGTCCGCTTAGATCTCGTGCATAGAATTAAAACCGATGCCGCGAATGTTTCCTTCTTGGAAAGATGTTCGCTGCAAAATTCGGACCGTTTATGACAAGTGACTGGTATTAAATTATCGAGCAAAAAGTCAACTACGATGTGAATGAGAAACAGATAACTGTAGTTTAAAAAAGATCGAAAAATGTTTGTACATTCTTAAACGCAATAGATCCTGGGCTGATCGGATTGTTTCAATAAAACTTTAATGCAAAAGAGCTTCGTTTCTTTTTGCGTGGTTCGACATTGCTTAGCCATTCTAAGAAAATAGTTACCTTCGTTTTCTTAACATTTTCTTACATTCTGTGCAATTAAGATTCGCTGAAAGCTTTCTGCACAGATGCGGATGCACAGATGCGAGAGAACGAACGATCGGAATGCTCTTTCGTAGATCGAAATTGAAAAGGGCTTAGGGTGATCAATACGTGGGGGAAATGTACAGTGTCGGCTGGCAGCTAGAGGATTTTCGTGTGTCCCGGAAACTTGGGCACAGATTCTACCAGAGCTGGAGGGTGAGAAGCGCAACGGCCAAGGGGGCGAGTAGGGGAAAAAGAGGGGAAAGCAGAAAGCCCGCGGGGACCGAATTTGCATCCGGCAAAGCAACCTCGGACTACTTTATTTGATTGGCTGCCCGCAGGGTTGCCTTCCACCTCTATAAGCACACACGAAAGTTCATTCTCGTATTTCCCTTCGCTCGTTTATTCGACTATTCTTCTTCTGCTCTTCTCTAGTCGCAGTAGTCCTATCTCTCTTCTTCTCTCGCCACTGCACTCTTAAAAATCCCCGTTGCACCGTAATATCTCCATCCTTGCACTCAAGAAATGTATAATAGTCGATGCAACACCATTCGCAGAGCCTTTACATTTACACCATATACCGTTTCCTATCGCCGCGGCATAGACGTTTTTGCCAACAGCTTTTTCCTAATTCGCAGAATGTCCCGATACTATGAATTAACAGGTAGAAGTATGCTCGTAAGCATTCGTAATGTTCAGTACGTTGCAACCTCAGTCGCCCGGCAGCTAGTGGAAGGGTCGTGATTGTGAAACGCTTGGAACGAACGAGGATATTCTAGTTCAAAGTGGCGGCCAAGGATCATCCGGTACACCTGTACACCCTGCCGAACGCGAAGATACGGCGACAAGGTAAGCTTTTCATTGCTCCAATGACTACGCCGAAAACGTTGATTGTGTTTTCTTTTTTCTTCTTTTTTTTTTACCGTCCATCGGCGACACTCGACGTCGGAATAATCATCCGGTTTAATAAAAACGGCTTATCGGCGAAACAATGGACTGTCGCTTGCAGAACCAAGCCATCATACAGGATAAAGTACTCGGTCCCATCTACTTTGCTTCACTCGATATTAAGCGATTTTCACTTTGTCGAGCGAAACGACGTATCGGTTGTTTTTTTTTTGCGGGTTTTCTTTTGGTACTCCTTCTTACTGGCTCGGAGGGTCGTGAGTTGGAATCGCGGGGCACGTAATGATGTTGGCGCTTCTTTTTGGGCGAGCATGCGAGTCGTTCTCTTCTACGCAGTGCAAGATAGTCAGTGTTAATCAGTATAGTGAATAGATGTAGGAGAAACTTGGAAACGTTAATCGTGAATTAGATTTATTCGTGGAATAGTTGTTTCTCTTTTTATGGAAATGTTACATGTCTGCCTTTTATGCGCTTCTCATAATTGCGATATTTGTGTAGATGCGAGGGTTGGCTGCCTGCGTTATTTTATTGACAGTTTACAATTTCTATTATTTTCTCAATGGGCTGGTGATTTAATTTGAATAATAACTGGTATCTTGCCTTTTCCCTTTTGTCTTTTGTCCGGTTGCTTTCAGTGCGATACCATTCTGCGCTTATACATGCCAGCGAGAGGATCTTATAAAATATTATATTACTTGTTTGCGTTAATTAAATATCGTTGCAAATTTACAAAGTAATTCGATATCGTATAGGGTAGGATATTCTAGCAACAGAATATTAGCTGAAATACCGGTTCGCGATATTTCGAAATTAATTAGGTACAATCTACCGTACATCATTCTTGCCGATTAACAATAGCAATTTGTTAATTATGTCGTTCATTAATTAATTATTGATATCTTGTTACACACTCCACGCCACATTTTATTAACGTCTTCGCAATTTTAGATATGTTTCCCCCCTGCTGTTATGAAGTCACAGTTCTTTTTCTCCCTCGCGAAATATACTATAAAAGGTATCCTTGTATGTTTTCCTTCTGGAAGTTTTCCACGGACAACGAACGCACAATATAGCTTTTTATGCCGATGTACTTTTTCATTTATTATGCTACACGTTCATTGTGATAATAACGTTGCGCAGTTCCAGAGCATTAGCCAGGTATTGATGAGTCCCTCTTTGTCAACGTGTCACTTGAAATTCGAGGTGCATGGGCATTATTAATGTAACGCTGGTTGCTCTGTTTCGAACGGAATGAAACGAGCTTTTTTCAGGTTTTAAGCTGCACCGACTTTCCTGTAGGATATTAATATATACATTAATTAGCTAATAGCTAATATGGTTGTTCCTTTTTCGCTCTCATTGCACACTGGAACGTAATAAAAGGTAAATCAGAAAGACACTCGAGTTCCTATGAATTTTAATAACTTTATACTAGACTTTGCAATGTTCGTTCCTACTTTCCTGAATTATAATTAGTCTTTCTTTTATGAAATTGTATCGAAGTATCCGTTATGCCGAATTGTACTTAAATATGGATCTCCTTCCTCCAGGGTAGATTTTATGTCTGTTGAAACCTTTGGAATAATTTGTTGCGAGAAATCTGCCAATTGCGAATATTCTGCCACTTACTCGAACAAGAAAATCATAATGGAATTATGGATGGCAAGTATTGGGGATGCGTTGAATGTAATTGTTGGTAAACTAAATTTTGCATATCTCCGTCTTCAAGCCGTACTTATTCGCCTTTGTCACGAAGACATGGCCACCCACAGAACTTAATGGTTTCCCGATAATAATAGTTCTCGAGCTACTGTAGCTTCGGTATCTTGGACTTTGGTCCTTTGTTTGGTCAGTTGTCCACCGCAGGTGAACTGACAAGGAACGTTGCTAAATTAGAAGCATGCCAATTTTTATGAAACAAAAATATTCAATTTTTGTTAAATTGCAAAAGTTCACGTCTTGGTGATGAAATTGAAAGTGGCGAAATTCTCAATTATTAAATTGGAATATGTAATTCGAAAACAGATAGAAGTGGAGACAAATTCATGTGAAAATACATAATTTACCTTTTCATAATAAATAAATCTTTCAAAATCACCTTTCAATATATATTTTAGACTGATTGATTTTTATAAAATATTGTCCGCTTAAAATTCACATAGGAACTATTTTTATAAATTTTCCTTTTATTTCGTTATTGTCGGAAATTGCTACTTATTTTAAATTTATAATAATTTCGCTCAGCGAAGCGATAGAAGGGAATAATGTGTAGCTGGACTAGTCGATTTCTACTTCATTTAAATAGTTAGTCGATAATTGTAAAGGTCGGAGTTAGCAGGGGGTGTTGAATCGAGGCGATACTGTTTTCCACGATCCATCTTTATTGGGAAGTAAGTAGAAATACGACCTAGCTTAAACCCCGCATGATGAAGGGTGGGTTGAGACCTCATAGGCGTAACCAAGTCACCCTGGCTTATTTTGCAAGGAAGTTTAAATTCGAAAAGCAATAATATTAATTACGATCGCCTACAGTTACTTCATTTACCATTTTCAATTTGTACATTAATCATTGATCACTCATGGAAAATCTCGTATTGAAAAATCTCATCCACTTTACATTCTATTGCGTATCCCATTATCACGAAAGGAAAACTCTCTAGTATTCAATCAGAATTGCAAACTTTAGATCTATCAATCTCGCAATAAACCGCAGACTTTGATACAGATTTTTAGATGGAATAAATAAAATCATTTACGGTGAACTGCTCTTTGAATTCGAGAGGAAATGTGTATATAAGAAACTGTTGTATAATAGCGTTTCGTAAACGGCAAAGAAAATTTTCCATGATATTTGTTCGCCTATTCGTTACGCCTATGGTAAGAGTTTTCCCCTTGATTTCCACTCGAGGTTGCTAACTTCGTACCCCCTATACTAGGTTCCACTTGATCGAATTAATCCATTCCCAATCTAATCAAATCGCGTGAATGTCTAATTTCACACTCGATCCGTTTTCGTCGCGCACATTCTACTGATATTTCCGTATCGAATGCTTCGTCCATATATGTACATACTACATACGTCTGCTAATAGTGCCCAATTACTTTGGAACGTTTGCACTGATAGACTTTCCCGTAAGAATCAGTAAATACACTTATCCAACCACATTTAGTATTTACTTTATGTACGCGTTCCTCGTTTCGAGACTCGATTAGGTTTAATCTCGATCCATATACAGCGATTTTTTTCTATAGTAATATAGGTGAACGTATGTATCGTTGTTATATATTTCTCTTCTTGTCGATATTTATCTCAATAGTATTACTTTATAGATTTTAATAGTACCGGCGCTCATTCAAGTGGTTTGAGTCGGAAAGAAACAATAAATATATTTATCAAATACTTATTTTGCAAGGGGAATTCTTATTTCGAAACGAACAAAATATCATTTAGAAACGGTCGAAATTAATTCGTAATTCATATTATTCCAGTTTCATCAAATATTCCCGATGCAGGATTCGTTACACGACTGTGCTACGTATGTATTACGCACCACGTTGGATGCTTGGACATTTCTGTTTGAAAACGCGAAATTTAATGAACGTTTTGAGCAAAATATTACAGGAAAGTCGACAATAAACGCGTGCTCCCCGTTTCAATAGTTACGCACAGAGACTGACGCAGAGACAAAACACTGTCCGCCTGTTTTCATTTGTTCGGCGATTAAATTTCATGCGTTCCGATAGGGTTTGGAAAATTTTCACCGCGATACCTGCGAATTGCGTTGAGAAATTAGTGCGCGTAAAATAGGTGCTCGATATTCTCAAAGTTGGAAACTCCCAGTGGCCGTCGCGCTTCTCCAATGCCACACGGTAGGGGCTTCAACAATATTGTAATTACGACATCAAATGGTCGATTAACACAAATTTAGCTGCCGCGATTTACGTCTCCGTTCGTAATTAACTTCGCGGCGACATCAAACCGATTAGCACGCTCCTCTAAACTAAGTTTTCCTCTGTAAAGCCGCGAACGCCGAGAACGTTCCGTCTTTCCTACTTGTAATCTTTTCGAATTTGCGACAAGTTTCACCTGCCATTCGCCGCGCGTCGATTCGTATTTCGAATGACTCCGTCCCCGGATTCAATGTTTCGTTTGGTATTCTCTAGATATTTCCTTTGCTCGTGAATGATCACTTTTATTTTATCGCGCAATACTTTGGCAATGAAAAGTAGACAAAAAAAAACGTGGCCAGTCTGTTCCACGTTGTTCTTTAATTTCTGGGAAATCAGAACGAGAAAATGAGATTTTAATGAGAGTGTGGGGCTCAGTCAGTGTTGTAACATTTTTTCGGCTGAGCTAGATTTTCATTCTCCAGTGGGAATGACTTTTAAATAAGTGCTGCTCACGCCACCAATTTCTTTCCCGCGTTGAAAAGAAGTTAGTCAAGCTTAATGACCTATCTCATTTTTCTCCTTTAAGTTCACATATAAATCTGTGCGATTCTGCGATCCCTTTGAAATAGCTACGAACATTGATCTAACCGGTCCTTTTTCCCCTAATACATGTCTCGATCTCCGTCGATCGTATTTTCTTGTTCAAATAACCCCAATTAAACTATCAACTAATGAACCGATTGTAACACGAATAACAAGAACGCTAAGCAAGTATTATCAATCAGTGTAATACGGGTGCACGTCGAAGCGTTGGCATTTCGAGAACTAATTTTACATGAGCGACGTTCCTTTTTCCGACGAGAGGTATCAAAGTTTCTCGAGGCAAGAGCCAGCGTTGACTTACCTCTTAAAAAGAGATATTGCCGTACAATTTTACCGTCGATCTTCATGGACGCGACCCACTTCAACATCTTGTTAGATCCGACTAGCTTCCGTGGGACGAGGATAGTGTGTTTTATTTATTTCACATCGGAAAGTCGAATTCAAAGCTTTCTAATGGAGGTGAAGAGTCCCCCTTGGTCCACGATCGACGATCCTCGAGCTTATATCCTTTTTACGAGCACGCAGAGGTGCGAATATAATTGCTCGATCTCGACAGGAAACGGCGGAATAATAGAGGGCTGTGTACCTATAAAAAGGCTGGAGAGATTGCCGAAGGCGTGATGGTGGGACGATGTGATGGCGACGTGAACGTGAAAGGGAGGTGTTTGATGTTTGAGTAGGTTGTTAGAAGTGTCTACCTATTCAGAGTAGCGCTAGGAAAAATACTGCAAAGGCGGGGCACACTTTATACTTAAATCGACTTGCTCTTTTGCGCCTAGATGCTCTATGAGCGGTTCCTATCGATCTTGGTAATTACTTATGTAAGCCTGGGAGCTCGTTGGCAACGCAAGTCTTCGGGGCTCGCCAATCGAACGATAGTCGTTAATTCCAGTATTCGCGATAGAATCGAGGTTGTAATTATGCGAGGCGAGCCCCGAATGTCTTGCAATTCGAATGGCAGATCTAGTTTTGGAAAACAAGAGAAAGAGGAATATTATGGACAGGATGGTTCTTATTTTAGCTTTATTAAAATATAGGGGTCGACGTTTTGAGAGTTGTTGCGAGAGTTTTCAGTGTTCATTCAGTTTTCACTTTCATCACTCACCTTCGTTCGTTTCCGCAGTATTATTCGCTTATTGGCCCATAGCGGTTTCCACCATGCACGATGTAGTTGTAGAAATTATTGTGATTGCAAATTTTGTTAAATTGTCGCGGTTGAAAGGCGCAGCGAACGTTGAACCTTCTTACAGAAGAAATGAAAATTTCGTGCGAGTTTTGTTTCATCTCAAATCGTTACGAAAATGTATAAAATATCTCTATAAAATTCTTCTGCGACGCGAATCGATAGTGAGAGTATTCCGCAAGAAGTAGTGCTGCTTTTTAAACATATTTTCCGGTTGATAAAAGTCATTTCAGTCTCGGAGAGGGCTGAATGAAATTATAAATTCGTATCGTCGATGTCAAATTATTAAATCCGACGAGGTGTTCGTCAAGGAACAGATAATGCAATTTTTATACGCTTCGCTTGGACCGTTCCATTATCGATTCGCGTCGCTTCTATTCGTGCTCTCTCTCCTCGTTCAGCTGTTGCTTCGATCGTGTTAAAAATTATGCGACGAATTTTCGTATTTTTCGAAGTCGAGGCTGCGACTGAGAGAACCAAGGGAGTTCCACACGGGTGGTGATTCATTTTCCATATTTATGATCCGGTTAATAATCATACCTTGTCTTCGCCCATTTCCCGCGATATTCAAATGGAACGCTGAACTCCTATTCACGGCTTACAATATTATTTTCATAATCTGCTATCGTTTCGGAATCCTTCTTCGACTGACTGTTCGTGAAGCTTGCCAGAAATCTTTTCTTTGTCAACGATCAATAGATTCGACGGTTGTGTGCTGGATAAAATTTTTAATTTATTTAATTTTAAAACTCACCAATTCTTTTTTCTTCTTTAAATTAGAAATATGTGGGTTTTTTTTCCATATATTTAGAAATTACTTTACTTGTTTGGTGATTTTGTGCAGGAATCCATTATTTTCATAAACAGAATTATACGTTACACTATTCTATTCTATTCGTATTCTATTCAGATCCGAATAATTGGTCAATTTAATTTCATCCATTTAATGATGTATAATATTATAAGATTCTATGCAGCTCGTATGGGATAAACGGCACGGCTAATGGAAAAATGTCTCGAGAAGTTTCTGTTTCCTGCGAACGTGTATTAATTTTCATATCTTAACGCGTTGCTATAGCCACTGTTACAGCCAACATGAAAAATAACTTTTGGAATAATTTTACGCACTGTCGATCACATGAACTCGCTTCTCGCTTCAGCATGGTCGCATTACATTGCGACTCCATGACTTTTATAGCCGCCCTTCCTTATTTTGATTCTTATGAAACCTCTCATTTATTCATCCCCCACTCATTAATTTGTCCCGTTTTTGCTCTCGTTAGAATTCTGTTACAGTTGTCGAACTTCGTCTGGAAATGAGCAGTCTAATTTCGAAAGATAACAATTACCATTACGTGAGATACATTATACGAAGGAAATGTAAATAAAAATGATCTTTCATGGTTCGTAATTTTTTTCACTCGTCGTAGCATTAAAATTAAAGAAGGGACTCATTTGGAATATTTCACTACTTCATCAGAGACCCATTATATTAACTATACACTTTTTCATTATTCACCTTGCAATCACTTTTAGTACAATTTGTTCTTTTAAACAAACTCCGAGGACCATGTTATCCTACATGGACGGAGTTCAAAAATTATTCTCCGTTGTAAAAAAAAAGAAAAAAAACCCTCTTTACATACTATATCACTGTGGTGCGATTCAAGTATTCAAGTGTTCGTACATTAGAATTGAATTAAAACTTGGTATTTTTCTTAAAGCGATTCTATTCTATACTAAACTGGTACTTTCTGTGTGACCAAAATTTGTGCACTTCAAAACAAACGTTATACACCCTAGTGCATTGAAAATTCATTTTTTCCTAGATTTCATATCCATGGTTAAACGAAACTTATGAATCACGTTATCTTTAACAGCACCTCACGTCTGGATAACCGTTTCGAACCAGCGTTGGTGAAATTCTCACATACATCGTCGATTTGCCACCATTTTCGTGACTAGGAGGGCGGAAAAAAGCGAGCCACGGCGAGTGGAAATTGATTTTATTGACGGATAAAAATGACCTTTTTAACGCGAATACTAGTCCCTCTCTTGCTTCTATGTCGAATATTATGTTGACTTTAAATGGATCATGGCTTGATTGCTTTTCACATAGATTTCCAGCTGACGCAGGATCTTGGTAAACGATTTCCAGTAGGCACGATTTGTTCTACGAAAATGAAAGGAAAGCTCATTTATGTTTGAGAGAGTGCGATTTACAGAAAGAAGCGCGGGGCGCATACTACGCGGAAACGTTTCGAACGTGCCTGTTTAATAGTAGAAAGGGCGAATAGAGGCGAGATTAATATTGACAGATTCGTAAAAGACGAGTTACCATCGGCACGCACCTTCCTCATTTTCGAATCGGACAGAAGCACGCGGAACTTTTGATCCCTTGCGTGTTTGCAGAAATTTTCGTGTGCCCGCCGATAGTCGTGTGTGGTTTGTTAAAAGGCTTTTCATTGACTTTCCCCTTCCTCCTTCTGCCTCCACGTTTTCGTAATGATCCGGTAGTTATGTAAGCCGCCAACGTGACCACGGTCTCTGCAGTAGTTTATTATAGGCGTTATTAGCTCTTGTAACTAGAATGATGTTCTTCGTAACGTAACTATGGGAGGTCCTTAAGTACAATGAAAATGTAATTTGTGAAGGGTACGCGAGTATGTGGAAGCCTCCGAACCGGGTGATATATTCATAATTAAAATAAAACTTAACAACAATGCACAAGTTGCGAAGTTTTTCATTTAAAATGAAATTCATTATACAGCTCTTATTTAATAATACTTTACGCACGAATAAACCGAATATCGAATACTTTAACCATCCTGCGCGATATAATCTGAGGGGGTGAATACATTCGCCCATTTCTAAATCTCTGGAATCTCCGAAGCAAATATAATTTATTAATAACTTCATTAATAAATACAATTCATCGCGTATAATAACAGTTTTCAATGTTTGATAAATCAAAATAGTAACCGTATCTTATCCCCGCTATTTATTTAATTTTTCCCACCAGTCTAATGCCTTCAAAACTCGTGTCTGTCCCTCGCAGGGCGTCAGCGGGAAGTTAAAAGGCAAAACCAGATCGAGTCTTTATTTCATTGGATGAGCGAGATATTATAATCACGTTGTACTATCGATTGACGTGTGTACGGAGGGTTGCGCTGCAGCCTGGTATTACAGGGGCTGAAAAGGGGGTCGTGGAGAGAGGGTTCGCGTTAGGCGAAAGGGAGGAAGCTGGAGCTGCCAGGGAGAAGACGCTGCCTAATAGAATGCCAATATGATTATGTGTACCATGCTGCATCCAAACCACGATCCATGTTGCACCCACTGGTGCTCTTGAATACTCGCGGCCAATGTAATTGACTAGCACGAAACCGTACGGACGAAACTGAATTTCTTTCGCATCGCGACGACAGAAATTCGCGCGTTTCCTTTTTCATGGCTCCGCCGTGTTTCGGATCCTCTCGATTAGTCTCCTCCTCTCGATGGTCTCTGCTCGAAACACGTTCGCGAATACGCGCCGCGCGTTCTTCCTCATTTCTCTGTCGTATTGCCCCTCGCACGACGTATGCAACTCTATAGGCTGTCTTTGTAGAAAAGAGTTCATATATTGTGAGTATTACATTTTCAACAATTTTTGTTTTTCGCAAGGGCGAATTTTTTTTCAATGGTAATATCACCATTCATTCACGTTTTCGTTGACAAATATTATCGTCGATTTTCTTTCAGTCGTATAGGTCCAGCAATCGATTTGGATGTTGCCGGAATTCCGAACGAGGATCAATCTTGACTTTTGTAAGGTGGTTGGAAATTTTCATCGCGGTGAAAATTGTGGTTGGTGATCGCGATGATGCTCCAGTGGGTATAAAACGCTGAACTTTCGATTTAGAACGTTTTCCAGTCAGACGCGCGAAATCCATTAAGTGCGCGTTTATCGGAAAATCAAGCGGTCGTGTGCACTGGATGCATTGTCAGTGCATTAAACTCGTTCGTTCGGGTGGAAAATGGCATTACTTAGCTACATTACCGTTCTACCATACATATGTATATCGCGACGTTACTTCTCTTTGATCATACCCGCCTGCGATAAAGTATTACGAATGGACGATTTGGCAAATCGTACGAGCCCCTTCGCTTCGACTTTTCCTTGAACGATCGTTAGCGAAGGAACAGAGAAATTACAATGGAGAAAGAAGGGCTCGTTATGAACGAAAGTTCTCTCGTTACTCCTCGATGTTTCTAACAAAATGTTGGAATATTCTGTTCCAGCGCAATTGACGAGCGTTCCCTTCAGTTTCCTCCTCGTCGCCAGGCATCTTCCCTTTTTTTACGAATCGCAAACCATTGCCGCACCTCTGCAATTGGTTTCTTCTTATATTTTATTATTAACTTTAACGTTTCCTCATTCCTTTGGCGCTTCAGGTAGGGAAATGAAGTCTAATCTCTGGGGCAATCTGTCGAATTTGTCATTTACGAGGAAAATCATTTTCTCTGCGATTCGAAATGATCAAATGCGATACTTTAAATTAAACCTAGCATCTTTTGCAATAGCAAAGTTGATTGCAAAGGTTCCTGATCGATTCTCCAATTTATTTAACGATAAAGCGAAGAAGAATTTTAAGGAAGGCCCAGGAGTTTTTATAGGGTGACATTGAAAATGTCAGTTGTTAACGAATAATTTGACAACGGCGTGAACACGATAGGAATATATCCTAATCGAAAGGTACATCCGGTATCGGGCTATCCTCTTTCTCACGCCCGTTTCATCACGCTTCCGTCTGAATCTATACGGTGGTACAGGGTTAGCGGGCGTCGAAGTTAACCTTTGTTTCGCGCATGGCTAGCCTTTCGGGTTTATCAGTGTGTAGCAGCTGGCGCAGCTTTATTTATAACGCGACGTCCCTTCCTTCATTTCCCTTCCTTTTCTTCCGTGAAACTAGCGTGGCCGACCCTGTTAAACCGCGAGACGGTTTCGTATATCACGGGCTTGCCAATGTTCACGTGCCAGTAGCATTTGTTGAAACAATTATTACACCATAAAATGGTTTCGTTACTACAGAAGGTACTGTTCCCCGTGAAAATAAAGGCGTGGATACAATTTTGAAACCTCGATCTCCTTTCTTTTCTTCGTCTTCTACATGTATACATATAGGTGCATGTATTTATATTTATTCTCCCTATATATGTTTGAGAGGAACAAAATGACAGATCTTCTGTTGAATTTGCTTTAAAAATATTGAACCACGTTAATCGGCAGTCGTTTCCCCTATTCTTCACTTGGACGTTAGTACGAAAACTTTATTTAGTTTCAAAGAAACTCACCCCGACGCGTCCTCCCGAACGTCATAACAATCGATGGAATTTTAATAAATCGCACAATGGAATATCCATATAATCTTAATACCCGTTGTCGAACGCTGTTCACGAATGATCGCGCTTGAATATGCAAACAGAAATTGAAGCGATCATTCACGTCGAAAGAAATGCATCCTTCGAATCCTTCGATGCTTATATTAAAAGTCGGTCCGTATTCACGGTTGTTCATCAGGAATTCGACAGGAAAAAAGAAAGGAAAGGTGAACCGATAAAGAGGGAGAGTGTGGTACGTGTATGTGTGTAGGGGAGAGTGTGTGTGTGTGCGCGCGCGCGCGCGCGCGTGTGTGTGTGTGTGTGAAGGACAGAAAAAAAGGAAAAACGAGGAAAGGAAAATTTGCAATTATTAGAGAGGAAGCATAGGAAGTTGTACAGGGATCCGCTTTTTCAAGGACATTGTCTACGGGTTGAAACGGGGGTATCGAAAAGGGCACAAGGACGAAATTCTTAGCGAAGCAGAGAAGAATAGAAGAGCGACTGCCATCGAGAATGGCGGAATTAAATTTATTCAGGCAGTGCCAATAAGTCGGAAAAAGTCGTGCCCTAAAAGCCGGAATCCGTTCGGATGTGACCCATCCCAATTCCTCCCTCCTCTTCTGTTCTCCTTCGCCATGCTTTGCCTCTGTTTTATTGTGAATCGAACCGATCGTTCTGCCCAAATAACGCTATCCCACGATGAAAGTGTTTAACGTTGAATATGAGAAGTCAACCGGTAAAGAGGGGGTGAATCGCGATCATGCGTATCATCGAAATTTTTGTCCCCCTCGCAAAAGAACATTGCTATTCTTTTTTCCGTCCCTTTCTTCATTTCTATTTAGGCCTTTCGTTCGTTGCAAACCAAGGACAAGGGCGTTACACAAATTACCAGTAATCACGATTACTTAAAATGCCAGGCTAATTTTTGTAAATTATCGTTCCAATTTCCAAGCGCTCGTGAAAATTAAATTACTTTGCAATTGACTCATTTTTCAATATTTAGGGGGGAATTAATTTGTGCAGGATCGCTCGACGCATGTTCAGAGCTGTTTCTAGTAATCGGTATTTCAAGTTAAATGTATACAATGGATAAAGGGGTCTAATATGTCCACAGATACGCATATGATCATGTTGAGCAACCAGCTCGACTACCATATACCATTTAAACGGGGATACTCTTCATGGAAACTGAAAGGAATTAGAGGACTGTGTGTCTTACACAGTAATTTGAATTGCTAGTAAGCAGTGTGCAGTTGCCGTTGCTGTTGCTGTTGCTGTTACTGTTATGTGCTAATTAGAATTATCATGACGTCTGAGCGGTTGACTCTGAATGGTGAAACTCAACGTGCTATTTCTAATTGCGAGGACATCGTCTGGATTGCGCATCCCCGAAGATAGCTTTACGCGCGTAATGAGGTTCGTGAATGGCAGTGCCATAGTGTTACACCAGTGCTTACCTCCTCTGTTTAAGCAATTAAGGTAATACTGGGATCAACCTTTGCTGGTTAGATCAGGATTTCCGTGCGAATGAAGCGTTTCGACCAAAAATGTTCACTGTCACGTGTTCGGAGAATTATTAAATTCTCTAGCATTATTACTACATAGTTCGCACCGTAGTAATTTTGAAGGTACAACTCGACGTTATCTAGACTTTTATTATCATCGTTTTATGATACATAAACTGAATTATGTACTTGAAAAGATACCTACTACTAAAATTAGAATTAAACTGATAAGAATTTCACAGCTGTACAAAATACATACAGTTGAAGAATTGTATTGTACAAAAATATTTCGAATGTTTGCCATAACAAGTCCTACAGGAAAAATTAGAGTAGCTTATTGATGATATCGAAAAACGGGAGTGGAAGAATGGAACGATTGCATTGGCGCCGTATGAAAATTATAATTCCAAGCTGTCGAGTGATTTCAAAAGAATCGGTCAACGCTGATAAACTATCAATTGCAGAGTAATCCCTCAGACGTGGCACCGTACACTATTCGACATTTATTAATCAAACTACTCGTTGGGTTTCGTCGAGGCCGCGCTCTGCATCTCGCTCCTACCGCGTACGCCTCGTCTTGGATGGATAATTGGTTGTCAGATGGTCCTCTATCAGAAAAAGAGAGTCCAGCCTGATGCCCCGAAGCAAATTGCAAAGGGGTGATCTGTCCATTGCAATTCGCCTCCAATATATTAACTTATCCCGGGCTTCAACCCGGCGGGCTGTCTACTTCCTTAAAATTACTTTTATCAACACTTTGTTTCGCCAATTACCAAGGTCTTCATCTTTCTTCTAGCATCCGTACACGAAACGCCATGGTTTCCGGAATAAATTCTTGCCCCTTCCACGTTGTCTTGCCGTTGAACGATGAGCTTTCGCGTTTCGCTACTATAACGAACGTCGATTCATTGTAATCTCTCGGGGGGAACTCACGCGATTGGTCCAATGTTTTTTTCTCTTACCAATTAACATTTAAATATTATACGACGTTTTATATTTTCGTTCGAATTGTATAGTATCTACAAGGTTTGTTCCTTTCTTTTTCATTGATTCGTTCGCATATATCGGTCCGAATATAAATGTTAATGAAATACCATTCTTTTGATCAATTTGACTATTTACGTCAGGTCATCTTTGAATACAAAAATGTAGTTCCGGTTGCGAGAGGCAGCATGTATGCCTTATTATGCATTGATTCCACTAACCCTTCATACCCCGTCGTAATTTGAAATATATTAGACAAGCATGATGCTTGACCTCGAATCCATATGGATTATCTATCGTCATTTGCCAAATACTTCGCCGGTTGGTGTCAAACTCATGTCCAGTCCGATGGCGTATTTGCCGCGACGCAACGCGACACGACGCGACGTCCACGGAAGTTCCCGTCCACCAGAAGGCGAACGTATCGATCATGTGCTTGTCGATGATCGATCGCACGAAGACGCCAAGTATCCGCAGTGCGATGTATTTTGTCATCCGTATCAATATCTTGCCACTCGATCTGGCGAGAACTTCTTGATCGATCGGACAATCAATTCGGCAGCCGTAGATTCCAATCTGTTACCTGATAGGAAACTAGACGAAGTGAGCACGAACGAGAAACAACTGCTTTCGTTTAATCGTCTTGAAGATGTATCGTTCGATATTAAGGAGTTTGGCACGAGTATTTCGAGGGAAGAATGTATTCTGTGCTGTTTCCCTTTGATCAGCCCAAAGGCGCAGAGGCAGTTTTGCAATAGTTCTGCACGAAACTTTTCGATGCGATATTGAATTTCTTACTGTCTGACATCAGGTGCAAGGATGTGGTCCACAGAATATCGTATTTTAACTCTTCTGGAGCGCACTGGGACTATTTATGTTGCACATAATCCGAGTAGTTAACATACCTCGGCACTTTTTAATCAAGCTTTATTTTATTCATTTATATCGTAAACTTACAAAGTCTGGATTCATTTTATTGCCTTAAAGTATTTGAACTCACTTAATTCAATTCACTAATGTGTTAATATTCTCGATGCAAAGTTTCCTTACTCTTCGAAATCTTTTATATTAAATATTCTAACACCACATTCGAGTATCAATCGACGATCTTAGGGAAATTTTTATATCATTCTCGTTCATGGTACACATACTGGTCATGACACAGTCGTTTAGAATAGTCTCTCTCATTTGCCTATTCTATTGTTCGTTCACTGCGTGCCGCAAGTATACTGCTCGCCGTCTGCATACACGCAACGCTTGTCTTCGTAATATTGAACAGGTGAAACACCTTACTACTCGTAGCCCGCTAACGTTTTAATCATAGTTTACCGACGGCAAACATTGGCCGCGCGTTAGCGAACCAGCCATGTTACGAATAACGTCGTTATATCCTTTGTTATACGACGAGGCAAGGATATTTTTGTCGAACAATATAGGAGCCGAAGAAAGTGAAACGCACAACTGGGAAACAGGAACACGACAGCATTACAGCGACGTATTACATACATGGATCTATGCCTTTGAAGATTTAATGGTGTAACGTCGGAATACGACGTAGATCGGATAGAGAAAGCAGCGCTTCTTGCCCTTTCGATTTTCTGATGATTCGTGGTGGTGGTTATTGTTAGTAAATATTGCAAGGGTTCCTTAACAATTGTTCTCGACGATCGAATAAAGCAGGACGAAAAATTAATATCGCTGTACTTATTGGGGGAGGAACAATATAATTAAAAGGGCAGCAGGAAAATTAATGAGAAAAAATAGTAGCACCCGATTTTACCCTTAATTTTCACACCTAAACAGTTTTCGCTATTAAAGAAAAAAAAGAGGGACAAACGGATTTAATTGCTTCGTGTAACAAGAAAGGAGAGACATTTCTCTGCTCGTTTACGAACTGCTTATTTTCTGTCGACGACATCCAATCACATTTTAAACAAGGCGAACATCGAGAGAAAGTAAATCGGTTACATCGTCCAGGATGCTGCGCACGTTTTCCACCGTGAATTCTTCGCCCGACTTTTGGCTTTTGTTTACGCCGAAGGCTGGAACAGGCAGAGGCTCTTTTAATGAAGAAATTAAGGCCGGAGGACAGAATGTGTAGCAGTTTTTATCTTTTGCGTTAAACTTTTACGACGCACTCACGGATAACACTGCACGCTGCACCATTGTCTTGCAGACTCGATAAACCGATTTTTATCCAATTACGCAACGTGCATATCGTTCTAATTACGTTGACCATATTAGTTCATCGGGTATTGATAAAAGTTAGGAAACGATATTTCCATTGAGATATGATTTTGGCTGCAAAATGTTGGACATATTGAAACGTTTTCCCAGATATTACAGTCGACGCTGCGATACGACGAACGTTTCTTTTTTTTTTTTGCTGAATCATAAATAGCTGGGATGAAATTGTTCGGTGTTCACAAACGAACATTGACTAATTTGTAATCGTAAATTATAAAGACTTTTATGCGTCTTCGACGGGGATCAGTTACGGTCTATAAATGTTTATTATTTCAAGCTGCAGGGTGTGTTATAAAAATGGCTATAAACTTTGTCCCGCGCGCTTCGCAAAGTTGTTGCTCCGCTGATTTTATAATGCCTTCCTGAATTACAGTGACATATTTCGTTACAGAAATCTTCTCCACTGTGGGAACAATTTCTTTTTAATTATCAAAATTGCGTAGAATTATTCTAGTCTTCTTTAGAGCTCGCAATATCGGCGAATAATCATTTCAAATATCCTGCATCTTATATTTGAATAATGATAGACGAAGTTGCGAATGAAATGTAAGATTCAATAATGGTAAGTGCATGCATTCGAATAAGAATTAATGAATGTTCCCGAGTAATCGGGCGAATATTTTATATTATGTTAGCAATATATTTGGCACGGTACCCAATATTCTGCTGTTTGCAGGGGGCGAGTATAATTTAATTGGACGATTTCAATATAAAATAATTTTTCATGCAGTCGTGCGAAATTCTGACAATACTATCAAATAGTATGTTATCGGTGATATATTCGCGCAACGTTGTGGAAATTGAAAAGCTGTGGAGCGCAGGAGATTCTAGTATAGGTTTGCACGATTTCAGCTGTAGTTAATTAAATTTCTATTTAGCCGTTACTTTCTAATCGGTCGATAATTATTGAAGTAAATAAAGACCAAATAACGAATGCCTTGTGACCTTTTGTGGAGGAAACGAAACGAGCCTGCGTGGCTTTCGTGAAGGAATTCCAAGGAATAAAGTAAGCGGCACCCTCGCCAATTGCACCCTGTGCGTTCACCCCTCATAATTTCGGCGAATAGCGTAGAAAAAATGTCCCTGTAATTTCTGTAAGAATGCACGAGAGACCTTTCGATTGTCCAAGTGTTTCCAACGAGCACCGCGTGGCACGGGGTGTATTGCATTTTGTCTCGAATCTTTTTTTCCAGTAAATTCACAGAGAATATTCTATGGTATAACAAGATTTAGGCAACTATTAGAAATCTTCAATAATGTTTTAAACGAAAGAATTGTTTTTCACTTCTGATTTAGATTAAAATATTTTTCTGTCTATCAATTCGATTAGCAATAAAATTGGCAGGTGTTCGAAGTGAAGACACATTAGTAAGCTGCGATTTTGACTTTTCGAAGAAAGTAAAGCGAAACGTTTGAATAAGCATTACGGGTACTTTGCTTCCTTTGCCAACCGATAAATGTCTCGTGATGTGCACTAAACGGATGGCCCACTTATTCCCTAGTTTTCTCGTTATATTAAAGTTTTGAAACAGATCTAATTATGCAACGAGAGTCGCTACCAAGATTTCTGCTTATTAGTGTTTGCCTTCGTTAGTCTCGATAAACAGGCAACGTCGCGTAGCATTGTTTTAAAGTGCGTGAAAGTTGGAAAGTTCGACTCGGCTATGAAGATTTTCCATAAGAAAATCAGCTTCCAGGTAACGAATGGTAAACTTCACTTTATTGCCTGTTTTCTGCAAAATAATGAAAGGCGTATTTACGAAATATTAAACTAGTCGATTTAACTCAATTAATTCCTTATTACAGCAGTATCCGTCGATATTCAGGGGAACAATACTGCAATAACAATTCAAACGAAGAAACCTATTACCCGCCATAAAACGAAACGGCGGAACGATGCTGAAAATAATAATTGTATAAAAAATGTCACGTTTCGTTTCGTCGTATTTTTATCTAGCTTTATTATATCAAAGGTCTCGTATTAAAAAAACATCCCCTAACCAAAGCAGCCGTCAGAAATTCGAACGCAAATCCTCTTCGATCCATAAAATCGCGAAATAATCATTTCGCCCGTACTATTATGTAATATACCGATCCCTCGAATCCATTATAATCGTCCAATTAGTCGCAATTAGTATTCGGTTGTCTCGCTCGTAAAATTCTACCCGTTACACCGATCGAATGGAATTATTAATCGTTTGCTCGAGAATGTTTCTCATTCACCTGGCCTAGTGTGGATTTTTATTAATTACTTTATGGTTCCCGTATCAATCTGTTCTACGATGCCCGCATACAACCGATAGTTTTGCGGGTGATTGGTTGTTATGTGCGGTAGCGCGAAACCCAATAGTCGTTGTTTTTGGTGTCTCGAGGCTGATGGATGGCGGATATCGACTGCATCGCTGCAGGGGACTGGGCGGCTTTCTCATTTCACAAGCCGAGAGGGACTTCCGCCGGAACCCAACTCCCAAAGGAGATGCTGGGAATTCGCTTTAGCCCCGACATCGAATGTCGCCGAATTTTCTGTTGGTGTAACCAATTTCGCTCGTGTCTCTAGGCATTTCCGCGAAATCGCCCGTCCCCGTGAAAATCGTTCGTTGGAAAAATAAAATAAAATGTAAACCATATAGGAAGACTCTGTGTGTTTCGATGCAAAGCACCGTGTGATTGGAAATCGATGCATCATCCCGGTTTTTAAGGTTGTATTTGGACACGTTAACGTTGATTTGTTCCCTGAGTCACGGGGGGATGCAATTTTGCAATTCCGAAATTGTTTTTGTACATGCTGTTGCTTTTGCGAACTAATTAGCTTGAGCTGATTTCTGCGGCAGCAAGGGTTAATTGTATTGTTTCGAATTTATTTGGATTCACTTAGTACAATCAGCTTAAATACTATTCCCGTTTCGAAATCAGTATTATTTTGCGGCAATATTCAATCGATTATTAAGTACTAGAATATTGGACAAGGAAGTAAATAATGCGAGGTTAGTACCTTCCCTGAATATCGAATGATTATTCGAAATTAGTAATACATTTTCTTTATTCGATATTACATTACCGTTTTCTAACACGTTTCACATGCTCGTTAGCTTCTTCGTTCACCCTTCTGCAACCCTATCGATTTTGTCGTGCGTCGTGAACACACCGTGGTTCAGTATCGACGATGTATACGCTTAATTCGAGATAAGCTTTCGCGATTTCAAGCAATCAGCGTTAGTGTCCGAATATTCGGTTAAATTGAAGATTGTGTAGCAATTTTCGTATTTATAGGTGGTTGCAGGTCGAAACGTATATAAAAATTCAATGAATGGCATTACAAAATTTCGAAACAATTCGGATTTGTCGCTGCATTCTGTACCGCAAACGTACTTGTAACGATGATCCTTGCGTTGTTCTAGGATTTCATAGGTTCGCACGTTTGAAATTTTTAAGGTGGATCGCAAAAGGGCGGAGATTATTGTGTTCGTGTTAAATATTTCGGAAAAATTCGCGTCGAAAACAATAAATCCCCGGGATTTTTTACGTTCGTCTGTCGTGATTCGTCGTGCTGGGATTTTAATACGTTTGCACATTATATCGATGGTTCATGGAATTTCAGCATTTAAACTTTTCTAGAGGACGGGCTGACACGTTACAGCTTGAATCGACAGCTTATATCGATTTTCTCACGCAAATAACGCTCACGTGCCGCGTTAGAAATTCAATACGCCATCCGGAATCATTTTAAAAACGCTAAAAAATTGCCTGCTTCGTTCTTGGTTTGTGCCATTTCAGCTTACCTCCCGTTAATTTCACTCTATCTCGTCCCGCTTATTGGCCGGTGCTTTATTCAGAAAAAAAGTCCTGTTACATTTTTAATTATTCTTTTTGCACATTGTATTACACACAGCAAAAAAAATCCATCTATTTTGGCCTTTCACAGTTGCACCTTTCTTTTTTTTTTTAACTCAATTCGATCCAAGAAATTCACTGCACTGACCTGATATTTAAACTGAAATCCTAGTACAAGTACAGTGGGCCAAAAAAGTATTCATACAGTGCATTAGCTCCACTTGCAACTTCATTATTTTGGTGACACCAAAACTGTACCAAAACGAATACTTTTTTGGCCCGCTGCATGTACAAAAATCATTATCGATCACTCTTTTCTGGACAATTATCTGTCACTCGCCTGCCTATAACAGCCAAAACTTTCCAAAGCTAAAAAAAAAAAGCAAAACCACCCCCCCCCCCCCCCCATACGGAAGTATCTCTCCATTCCGTCCCCCGGCCCCCGAAGTAAAGGAAGCAAAGGAAAAAATCAGCAAACGAGAAGCAAAAAAGGAAAGAAGAAAGTGGGAAACGTTACCACATCCGTACAACGGGAACAGATTTTCCTACGGCGAAACGATCCGTCGTCGTCCAATTTGCCGTACGAAGCCAATAGCCGTCGTCGTATACGACGCACCGAAAAAAGGGACGTTACGTACGACAGTGGTGCGCCGTTATCCGATATTTGTGACCGAAAATGGAGGCAGGTATCGTATAAAATGACAATAAGGGCGCGCCATCCTGTACTACCGTGCCGGACATCAATAACATTCGTTACCCGCGTTACATTCTGTATGTACAAAGCATACATGTACACGAATTACACACGCACACACCCGCCCACGTTCTCTTTCTATCTGTACGTGGATGCTCCTACGTTTCGGTTCGTCTCTAAAAAGACCGCCTATCCAAGCCTCGCTTCCTTCTCCACCTCTCGTCTCCTCTCGCGTGTATATCGTGTCGTGCTTTGGTCTTTCACCTGCAAACTCGCCTCTATGAGTACAGCGATGCCTCCACGTCGACGATGTGTGCAGCTCTTCGCCGCTGTGTCCGCTTGGGCGTGTTACACAGTATGTACACGCGTGTGTGGTAGTCAGTAAAGAATAGCCAGTCGCGGGTGGACATATAAGGTCACTTTACGTAACTTATGTCGCCTTTGTTAGGGAATATCTCGTCCCGGTTCGTTCCGTTTCAGCCGCCATGCATTTCTCCGTTCCGTTGTTCCCCGAGACGTTCCATCAGACGGTGGTCTTGTCCTTGATGCCCCTGTCGGTGAGGTGTTCGTCTTAGGCCTGTCTTTGTCATTATTCCCTTCTACCTGTTTTAGAATTTCGTATCGCTAATACGTAATAAATTATGTTATTCGTTACCGTCTACAGTTTGTTTACTACTGGTCCTTTGTTCGACGGGGATGCTTTGTCTCGTATCATCTGGCAGGTATGTCTGAAAACTGAGTGACGTAGAATTGGATTCGGATAGAGATGATTGTTTTAGCGTTGTTCGCCCTACGCTTACAGTTGTCTCTTTCTTTCTTTGCCTTGTTCGGTTTTTCGTTGTTCTCGTATCTCGAGAAATGAAAATGTTGGAGAGATACATGTGTTCGGAGATTCAGGTTCCGTTTCGAGGGACAATATATGAAAAATCGTTTCTGGTCAGAGTTTTTTTTGGCGTTTCGATTTGTATAAAAGAACCGCTGGTGGAACGAACGAGTTTCTTTGTATTTCATGAAGTAATATCGTTTATGAATTGTTTTTCATCAGTTTACCACTTTCAAAGGGAAATTGTTTTCATGTTACGGATAGACGGTCGGATGAGTTGAAGTGGGATCGTCTTTACGTCGATCGGGTATGTGCTTCTGATACGCGCTACTTCTCGTTTTCGTTCCACGAACATATGAGCCCGGTGCCTTCGAATCAATTCAATGTAGAACTTTTCTGATCGACACGTTATCGGATAAAAAGGCATTGCTTTCCTTTTAACTTCTATCTACGGGGTGTCTCAAATGGGGGGTTGCTGGGGTGACTCCGATTAGCCACGCGCTCTACGCGCTCTCTGATTGGCCAGTGTTTTTCGGTAATAATTCAAAAACGAAGTTTCAACCAACATTCTGGTGAAGGAAAAAGTTGTTCAGTATCACCCCAGCGAACCCCCATTTCCCGCAGTTCCCATAGTTAAGGGACACCCTGTATATATCTGTTAGGGTTAACATTTCGTCTTTCTTGTTCCCTCGTTCGTATCCCAAGCTTCGGAATTAATCTGGCTATATTTGATTTGTGGTTGGGTCGCGTAGAATGGACGATATTTAATGAAATAATGAGTTTTTAAATATAAATTCAACTTATGCGAATAATATTTGCCGAGTATTTTCACACGCGGTAACTGAACTCGATTTATGCAGGTTTATGAAATATTCAACGAATTGCTGGGTCAACAATTTTTTCGTTATACATTTTAAAACTTTTCTTCGCAATAGTTGTACTGTAGTTGCAATAATATGAAAGTGCGGGCAATTTCGTAAAACAATGATGCGCAGTCGTTTTCATTGCTGTTAATCCAGCAGAGAAATAACAACATATATGTTGTACGCACAAGACAATTATTTATTATTTATGTCTGAAAAGAGATACATCCGTTGTTATTAATATTTTTCATTTAAACAAAATGGGTTCCCTATTTATTCCAATGTTAACAAATAATCGATGCTATATCCTCTTTATATTATTCGACAATAATTTCGATAAAGAAAAGTATATAACTTTTCCAGAGTAGTTTCATAACTTTTTAACGCCAATGCATTACGAATCCCGGTGCGTTGTCCTTTTTAAGCGCGTTAATGATTTATAATTTTCACGTTTTTAACGTTATGTTGAAAGAAGAAGCTATTGTCGGCCGATGTCCACAATAGTGTTAGGAAATGTCTTCAGGGTCTACCTTGGCTTTCTCAGCAGGCAGCTTAAAAGGCGGGTAAATAATCCATTTTCGCAGTCTAACGCATTTACTCGATCCGTGGTTGCGTTCACTCTCGTATACGGTTTTCCTTCCAAGATTGCTCGTGATAAGGAGGCGACACGAAATAAGGGACTCTTAGCTGCAATTATAGGGCGGTCTGTTATACCGTGGTCGCCGTTTTTAGTCGCTATTTTAGAAAGAATATTTTCATTCAGAAGAAACCGAATTTTTAGAAATCAATTCTCTTCTGACAGCCGTTACGAACAGTAGAGAAATATATGCCGACGATAGTACGCAATGCCAATTGCCGCGCAAAGATTCATGATAATATTAGTCCCAGAAAAGAAATAATTTATGATTATTTCAGATACGAGTACTTTAGTTTCAGTCAATTAGAGATATCATCGTTTCTCTCGTGCAATATTATTCGGGCACTTTAGACTTTAACGATACAAATAACGCCCCCTTTACTATCTCTTTAAGATCGCGTTCGTGTTTCACGATTAAACGAATTCTCTCTCCCCCGTACATTCCGTTCTCCGTTATTTTACCTACCAATCCACCATCCTCTCTGTACTTAGCACCGGCCGTAGGTACTCTCGCAAAGGAGCGAGAAATCAGATCTTCGTTGCTCGATCCCGCAGAGCAAGATGCTTCGTCTACACGCGTAAAAAAGCGAATCAGTGAAAATAACGCGGCTCAAAAGAGCACGCCCCTCGGCGAAAGTAACACTTATACCAATTATCATCTGGCATATACACCGAGCGCCGTAAAACGGAACTGCCTCTCCGACTTGCCGCATTCCCCATAGAAAGCCACGGCCTTCCTTCTCCTCTCTTCTTTTTTCCTTTTTCGTCATACTCGGCCACCCTTATTCTCGGTTTAAGAATTAAATTAGCCGCTACGAAGGACGGCTCTCGCCGGGGAACCGACCGGGAGAAAGAAGTGATCCCCCGATGTCTACTGGAGTCACGAACGAAGAAGAACCTCTCGAGAGTGTCATGAGGTCCACGATACTCTCCCCTCTCTTTCCACCACCGTCTGCCCTTGCCACGGTGTCTTTCCTCCTCGTTTCTCCCCTGTGGATCGTAGAGGACGGTAGGCAGGCAAAGCACAAACCAGGATATTGAAATTTCCCGTGGAAGAAGTATTTTTCTTGTTCAATTTCTCTGCTCCTCGCGCCCACGTACCTTTTCTGCCCTACTTTAAAGTACTCTCGATTTCCCAGCATTGAGTCCTAGCCGTGTCGCGGCGGTCCCATGCCCTTTCCCGTTGGTTAAAAGTCGTTAGGGAATTGGAGCTTTAAGGGGAACCGGTCTGATAATAATGCCGGGGACGGGTTTCGTTTTTGCAGAGCTTTCAGCCACGATTCCGGTCTCTTTTAATTTCCGAACTGCTCCGCCGGTTATTCGGTTTCGCGTTACCCATCGTATAATTATGTTCATTCTTTTTTCTTGTATTCACCCGGCTGGGCGGAGCTTTTATGACGACCGGTAATTTTTTTCGCAACGCTGTTGGACACGTTAACGGGAACATATTCGGAGCCTTTGTGGAACCGCAGGATTTTTTTTGGAGATACCTTCTGTTTTTACTTTTTTCTACTGTAGACGGGCGGGTGCTAGTAGTCTATGATAACTTTCGCCCACAGGAAATATATTGTTCGAGCGTGTTATTCAAATGTATAAAAGAAATCTATCGTTCCGCGAGGTGCACTAATGTCGAAGGAAAAGAAAATCAGCTCGCAGGAAAAAGGCCAATATCGGGCAAGAAATATTTCCAAATGATTACTCTAGCCACCAATTTCGACTCAGCCAGCGAACATGTCGCGAACTTTATTTAACAAACAATTCCCCCGATCGTCGACGAGGCCCCGTATCCCATCGGGGATAGCCATCCCGCGTGGACGATTACTTAAAGGAAGCGAATGCTTTTATTGGCTCGTTCCTCGAACGTTTTCTTCGTTCTCGTCACAAATGGTTTCGGCCAGAGTACCATTAAGCGGGGGTTTCGTTGCACTCTGTGCACCCCCGCACCGATCTTGAAAATACATGGAACGGACGGACGCCACGCAAACGAATAGGACGGCGCGAGACAGCGTAGGAATTTCGTAGTCTAGGTGGACAAACACAACGTGAAACAGAATGAAACTATGCGGATCGAACGCCACCAATGAGCCGGCGCGTGTTGTTTCTGGACCAGTAATAAGAGAAGGTTCCCCCTTGCCCGTAAATAGACTAGAAAACTCTAATGAAGACGTGGCAAGAGTTTATCTTGGAAGCTGGTATAGCGACGATTGGTCTATCCCTCAGGGACGGTGATTTCACGTGCTTCGGCTGTCCTCTTTCTTGATCCATCGCTCCTCGCTATCCACTTCGTCTATCCGTTCTGGATTTCCTCTTGAACCTCTCTAACCCCCCGCCCTTAAATTGATTTACTTGGGATTCGTGTGGACGGCTTTTGTTTTTACTTTTTTCATGGTTTGACAACAAATGTATGGTTGATCTTCTGCATGATTTCTGGGGATTGAATGATATTCAAGTATTCGTGATATTTGTGCTTTCGCGGTATTGTGGGGGAATTTAATTTAATTGCAGTGCAATAGAGGAGGGAGAGATTATAGGGGAAAGGAGAAGTATTTGAATTACTATAATTTTATAGCAGTTTGCTTTTGCAAAAGATATAGATATCGCGTGAACATTTTTCCAAATGATTTCAATAGTTTTCCCATTCATTTTTGTCAATGAAATGTTCACCCTGCCATTCGATCGATGAAACAGAAATACGTATTTGAAACGATGCTGCTTCGTTTGTCGCTGAATAACAAAGAGTTTGGACTGTTTTTCGAATTCCGTGCGCGGCGGGAGTACCTGTATTGCATAAATCGGGAATTTTGGTCTAATAAATCGGAATAATTTTCTTCGATGAGCCGTCGAACAACTGGAAATCACGCAGCACTGTTATAAAAAGACCGAAATTTCTGAGGGAATTCCGTGCCTTGTTTTCAATCCGTCTCGAATCGAATGGAGAATTAGTGTCCACAATTACGGCACGGAATATCGTGCAATTTATGGCGGGCATGAATCGAATCACTCGCATTTATAGCACATGGAAATCAGCGAGCTTTTAGGTCGGCATCGGATCTGCAAAATACGGTCGCATATCAATGGACATTTATCATGAAAACAGTAGGTTAAACGGAACGAGGGGTTGGGGATATATTCCTGACAAATTATATCCTGATTTTGACGACACGAATAATCGAAAAGGAAATTCCCCCTACCTATTTTGTGTTGAATAAGCGGTCACGATAAATAATAATCGGTTTCCTTCGAACGCAAGGGAGACGAATTCGTTTAACTGTTTCGGCAAAGTAAATTGAATTTGTGGAGAATATTTAGGTGCATTGCAGGTAATGTATTGCTGAACACATGCCTGCCGATTTCGTTTCATTTGACTGATATTAAATTACGTCTATCGCGATTTCCACAGGTTTTTCAAGGAATTGCCAACGCAGGAATCGTTGGAAACAATATCGGTCGCTCCAGAGAAACAGGAGTTCAGCAACAACTGGCACCCTTTCAAGTAGAAAATCATTCTCAGCTTGCATTTTCCTGTGTCACTTCACGGTGGCAAAGTAGCGTGCCGTGAATTCGAGCTTTGTCGTTAATCGTATCCTCGATAATTCCAATTTCGTTCAATTTCAATTACTCCGAGCTCCGCTTAATTCGACGCCTCCTCCTCATTAGAGTTTTGTTGGCGCTTACATCGAGCTCCAAATGGCCGTGCTTGCTAAACTTGCTAAATCCGACATGTTTGAATTCATCTGCGTTAGCCAGCCAGTTCTATCCGCGTCTCGCGAAAACAGGATAAAGGGAAATGATTTTTCGCGGATCGATTTACACAGTTACCGAACCGACGCGTCGCGACGTCGCGAGGAAAGCAGTCGCATGGAAAATAAGTACGACAACGATTCACAATTTACAGAAATCCTATTTTCACTGCCCTGCTTTTTCTTTTCATTTATGATATAACATATTATATCCAAGAAGACTTGGATTTTATCGTAATTCCGAGAGATGCGAATTGAATTTCAGGGCGTACAATTTTTCACTGTCGTTAAAATGACGAAGTCCAGTCGTTCGTTACACTCTAAAGAAATCTGCTTGGATCAGGGAAATTCCAGATAAAATGGAAATCGTTTTCGCGTAGATCCGGCCGCACGTAACATTTCGTCCGGCTGGACGGCACGAAAATTGTAGAGGCGTCATTATCTATTCAGGCGCATCAGCTCGCCGTGAGATATTGAGCTGCACTATCCTATTTAAATATTCATGAACGTCTTTGTAATCGATGTAATACGGGTCTAGCGTAATCTCACGTGTCAGAAAGTAAATAGGCCAGCATTTTCAACTGGTGATTGGGCGTCCGGTAAAATGTCTGCATATTAATTTTGTTAATCCGTTGGAAACTTTGAGCATCGAGCAGGGTACGTCGCTCGCATAGGGCGGCAGAAAAGAAAATTTGATTGGATTGCAAAAGGTTGCAAAAGAATTGTAAGTCGGGTGAACTTATTGACATACGATTTCATCAAACTATGTATAATAAATATATAAATGTATCACCAAATTATACATTATAAAAATATAATTTGCTCGGTGGTACAATCTTGGTATTCCATGGTACAGTTTCAATAAATTGAAAACATTCGTAAATCTTGAAGAAAATTTTTTACTGTCACTGCGTTCAACTTTTCGATCTATTCGAGCACTACTGCTTTTGCATGCTGAATTAAATAGAAAGCATTTCATCCACGTTTCATTTATAGCAATAGAAAATGATTAAACACTGCTAAATTACTTTTGATCAAACACTTGGCATTCAAAAAAAAAAAGTAAACAAGAACGAACTAGCTAATCGGGTTATTCAATTTGTCGACTACATACATATTTCACCCCGTTTTCGAATTTTTAATTTCTGTAAATCTTGCATACGCCAAAATCTACGCCGGACCGTTCGCTAAACAAAAAAAAGCCGGGCACGAAAATTCCATGGTTACGAGCCACGCGTCAATTGTCCTAGGTAGCGGTTGATTAATTAGATTAATGAAAATTTCTCGCAACGAAGGAGCAGCCGAGGCGTGATTTCACGGCGAGCACAGACCGGCTCACGATTCCCGTCGGTCTTTATTTCCTTTTTCGACGAACGGGGGAATTAAATTCAGTAGCTTCCATAATTCTATACGCGGCTTCGCCGCCGTGGATTCTGCTTTCGCCGCGGGCTGTTTAGCAGCTTGCACTGAAATAATTCCCGGGCAGAATTTGATTTGCTAATTTCACATCGGTTTTCGCTGGTGGCCGCTGTTCGCTATTCGTTGTCGCCGCCGATGCGATGGTTCCACGGTTTTCTCGGACAGCCCGCCTTCTGATCGCGAGCCGAATCACCGTCGAACCGCGTTGCAGGATGTTTGCAAGAACAATGGCATTATAATTATAATTGCAGCACACCGGCAACGCAAACAGCTCGGCTTTGTTGTGACTTCTTGCTCTTATTAAATGCCGCGCGATTCCTTCCAGTCACCTGACCAACGTTATTACTGGACGTAATAATGGCGAGGCAAAGGTTCGCGGAAGTCGATCCGAGATAAATTAAAGAAGAGTGATGTTTGTCGGAGCTTTAACCGTTTCGCGTGGGGCGAGGCTCGTGGTATGGATAGATCGATAATTTATTTCGCGCAAAATAATTATTAGTTTGGCGTTCGATGTGAATTTGATCGAAAATTTGATTGAAAATTATTTCTCCCATCGATGAAAAATAGATTGCGATTAATATGCATATCTAGTCACCCTTTGTTCGATGAAAGTTATGGTCGGTTGTGGTATAAAGAAATATGCGCCACAAGGTTTACTATTGCCAATCCTATTAGAATGTACATATATGAAAAGCCAGATCTAAATTTTATCCTAGGATAACTAGTATGCGTGTTCTTCGTCTCGTCGCCATCGATATTACATTACTAAATATTCTTATATTGCCATTTTGCGTGGTGCCATTTCTAGTAAAGCTGCGCAAAATACAATTTTTGAAGTATATAGCAGCTTTTTTTTAGTATAGCAAATTTGTCGTGTATATATCAACGCATCAAATGCCGCTTGAATGTTTTAAATATATTGATTGGTTAATCAGATAATTGTGGTTGACGAAATTTCTTGCTCCTTCATATCTTGAAAATTGGAGCTTGTTTAATGCGTCAGGGAAAGTTTATCTTAAAAAATTGATACATGAAACATGTTACCATTAAAGTAGGTGTTATAAACATAAATTTTCCGCAGAAATAAAGTAACGTATCTTTGAATTTATCCTCGTAATTTCGTTCTCAATATATCATAAACTGGAAGGAAAATAAACATGTTATTCACCGAAATTCACGCTGCGACAATTTTCTTGATATAAAGTTGCATGTCAACTATGATATACAGTTGAGAAACTTTGCGCCTTTTTAAGATATTTAAATTTTAAGTATCAAGTATGTATTTACGGTATGCCCCACTACAGCGTAGCGACGATATCTCGTGCAATGGTTAATATATTTGTGAAAAATTTAATATGAGATAAAAAAATCTATCGAAAACACTAATATAATAATAATAATAGTAATAAAAAAAAATTAATAATAATGATGGGTCCAAGATTACAGCTTGATAAAATTTTGGGTTGTTGCGGCATAGTTCAATGAAATGTTGAATTGCGATGATGAAGGATACGACCGATTCTACTCAATAATACAATATTTATTCTCGGTTATAAAAGTCCGTGGTCACTTTCAAATACAACTATTGCGGAGATTTATCAGTTTAAAGCATAACTATAACAATGTACTAATCGAACTGTCAACCGACAGAGTAACTTCGTAGTCTGACGGGCTAAAAGTAAAAGTTCTCTATGACCATTCTGCATGATTTTCATGCTTATCATGACTAAGGGAGGACTCGCATACTTTATTCTTATCGATGTCGTAGAGGCTGGTCATCCAACAGCAATACCACTTCCGAAAGATCTACTTTTTCAATAATTTAACACATTTATAATCCATAGATCCTTTTTTTCATTTTCGACAATACACTTGAAGCACGTGACCTACTAAACACAGAAATGCTTAGTTTTTCATTAAAATCGAGAAAAATCAATTTTTAAACAATTAATTTCAACAAAGATTTGAAATTAACGTCGTCATATTAAATTAGACATTCCAATTATATAATTGTAGTCAAAACTCGGAAAATAGTCAATTTTCACAAATAGAACTTAAAAGCAACGTTTATACCACTGTTATTAGATCTTCCATTACGAATTTTGCATTTTTGATAGGATATTTGAATTCAGCAACCCCGAATACATAAGAATACCAATTTTTATGGAAATCGTACGAAGTTATGAATTTTGGCCAGCTTTTTGAGAAATGGCACCACTGTGAAACGGGGTCGGATGACAATGAATTCCACTTGAACTCTATTCCCCAATTATCTGAATTATCGGCCTGTATTTACTTTACCGTTATAGTCACGAATACTAAGAAAAACGTATGAGTCACAAAAGAACAAACATTTTACGAGATCTCGATGATGAAATAACAAGGTTCCGCGGGAAAAAGTGAAAAAGAAATAAGATAAATAAGAGCATCTACGGTATCTTGAAGGAAGAATACACGCAAAGAGATATGCCCTCGCGCTATATTTGCTTTTTCTGCACATAAAGATAATTGTCGACGAGTTAACCGCGAGCACTACGTATTGCTCGTCAATCGATCGTCTCGCCACCGTTAAGGCAAATATAAGGTGCATAAAGGAGCGACCGTTTAAAGCCGAATGCTCCCCGTGGGACGTGTGCCAGCGTTGTCGGTAATAAATATGCAAAGTACGGTTTACGGAGGAAACACCCGGAAACTCAGCACGATGGCCCGTATCCGGTTTACCTCGAAAAGTGCATAGGAATAACCGTATCATCGAAATGGATTACCAATGGTCGAATGATCGATAACATCGTTGGAAAGGCTATGAAAGTTGTTCGGTGAACAATTTAGATTCAGCCTGTTCCTCGACTTCTGTCTCAATTCCAAGGCTCTCGTGTATGCTTGCTGAATATCATTATTTAATATTTTCGTTGCAATATTTTTGTTTGTTTCGCTTTTATTCCTTATACAATTTTGTTCTGCTTCGATTATTTTATCTCTCGCTCGTTATATTTTATCCTTATTCCATTTCAAATATTTCCCTTTCTTTTGTTCTTGTTCTGCTCCCTATGTATGTTTTATTCTATTTTACGTTATCATCGTTTTAGTGTATTTTGTTTTACAGTGGATGAAAAACGAAAAAAAAAGTCGTGGAGATTTTAATCGATGAATGGGTACGACGAATGAAACTTTTGCGCACGTTTGTATTTAATTGTTCGAGGACATGAATTAATTGACGTGTCGATTATGACGATCGTTCGAAGCCATATCGCAAGCGTTAAACCATATTGGACGTATATAATTAATTTGCGTAGAGCCGTGTGGAAGTCCATGAATTTAGACTCCTTGAGAATAAGCATCTTTTTCCGTTGAATCAATTTTTTTGTTGGTTTGGAATATAATTAGTATTTATATCTTCGACGAATTAAAAGTAGTCAGAAGTTATTTACATGATCGTTATAGAAGTAATCAATGCTGTCGGCGGTATTGAGATGAGGTAAAATAGATACTTATTAATCCCCCAGAAGGCCGCCCACTTCCTCTTGTGGATAAAAAAATAAATAAAAAGAAGGGACAGTCCAACTTAATATTTTTATCGTTGAACATTGACCGCGATCGTAAACCTATTTCTTTAGCATCGCAATTAAATACACTGTCAAGCAAATATCGTGAAAGATATGCCATCGAAATTTCGATAACACAATCGCAACAGGCATTTAATGAAATTTCAATGGTAGATTAAAGATATTTGACATTAAATTTTAAAATAGGATTAAAAATAATATTTCACAAATATCGTAGCTCGTTAGTTTAATTACAATAATTCACTCAAATTCCACCATAAAAAATATAGCAGGCAAAATTATGCGAAATACAATTCTGCTTTTCACGAACATCGATCGTGGATTCTCTGAAGTTGGATGCTGAAGAAGATCGCGCGGATATTCTCGTAATAATTCGATAATTCGATGGCAAACAGCTGTACGGGATCTTGAATACGTCTCCAATACTCCAATCAGAATGTGTTACATGAACGCGAGACGTGTGTGCTTATGATTAGAGCTACTTAGCTTTAATTAGTCCCTAATACGATAGTGTATGCTGCATTATCAACCGTCAGCTTCCACTCTCGACATCTCTCTCAATTCCATCTCTCAGCTTGCCGCTACAAGATGCCCAAACTAATCGGCCTGCTCCTAAATCCCTTTGATGATTTGTAATTGAGGATATCTCAGAAGGGCCATCCCCGGAGTGTATGGTTACTATATTCATTCGCGCCAATGCATTTGCTTTCTATGCACGGTTGGCCTTCTGTGCTCCAACCGCGTTGCACGGTAGCGTTTATGGATGTGATTAACTGTTGCGCATACATATTGTTCCCCCCTGAAATTACACGTGTGTGAATATAAAGGAATGGAAAGGAACTTTAGGTTTGTAAAAAGAATAAATCGTTTGAAAATGTTATTAGTTAAATGGATAGAAGAAATGCGAATTTATAGAGAACTAGCAAAATTATGGAACGAAGGAAATGATTGTTTTAAGACATAGGTACTAGTTATAAATGTAAAACGGCATCTACCATTTATGGTACAGTATAATAATATTACCCGACGTATGAGAATTTTTCAGTTATTATAATATCCCGCGTGAGATCCGACGAGTTAATATAACTTGAAATATTGCCCGACGAAATATTTTTGCCGATACAACGGTGAAAGTGGCGTGCAATACGCTCGAAATTCCAATTGCCTTCGATACCCTGCGACTGCAACGAGATGCAACAGCGTCGTTTCCATTTGCCGGAATTCCAGCTGCGCCGTCTTTATTCGGAATTCATTGGATCTCGAAATACTTCTCGTCGGGATGCGTCGGCAGATCCTTTGGAAATCCGGCGTGCGTGCGGGGTCGACGATTGTGTCGAGGCAAGAATGTTTTTCGTTTGATCCGTCAGTGAGCCTGGAAAAATGCTCGATTCCAAGGAAATCGCGACACACGCGTTTGAAGATTTTTCTGTACCGAACACCCCGTTTCCTTTATGTAAAATCTACCCTATGTAAAATACCGACTTTCACGAACTGCGCAATTAAAAATTATTATCTCACGTTGATCATTTCTAGATTATGTAAAATATATGTGATTGATTTTGATTGCCATCTTATTTGGACACGTAGAAAGAAAAATCTAGTCAATATTTTTCACAGCGGTGCATGAATTGTATCTCAATTAATTGAATTATTATGATTACAGTAGCGGTATTCTAAATCGTATACTTACCAGGCTTTACACAATACCGAAGAATTTATGAAATAATCTTTCGCGACTAATTACAATTCTCCGCTGTAATCTACGTATATTCAATACCCCATGAAAAATAATGACTACCTCTGCAAGATATAAATCTCCAGACTCGATGATTCAATTTTCACGCTACCGTTCTCTAAATAGAATAAAGGAATAATTACCTAATTTCCAAACAGAATTCTTCCACATCGTCAATCTGCGCTACGTTTTAATTAACACAGACAATGCTTCAATCCCGAAACATTTCCTTTTTCGTTCCCTACTATTCCTCTCGCTATTAGAGCATGGCGACTGTGAAACAACTTCACCAAGGAAAATAAGAAACTCCCGAACAGAATCACCGGTGAAAATTGCTTCGTTTTTACCGTCGGCATTCATATATAACAAGCTCGTTACTTAACACCTCTGGGGAAGAACTGGAAAGGCATTAAGTAAAAGCGGTACGCGACGGTGCGGTGTCGGGAACAAGCGGCAGGCGAACGCGGTCCTCTCATTCCTCGGCCTGTTAACTTTTCAACGAACCTTGCTGCCAGACTCAAAAGCTCTCGGTGAAGCGTGATTTACACGTCACGGAAACTTACCCCGTATTTTCCCTGCTCCTTACATCCGCCTCCTTCGTGATTCTTTCACGGTGAAACTCCCCAACTACCACCGTTCCTTTTTTTCCTCGGACCGCGAAATAATTTGCTACCGTAAGCGTTCTTCAGCTCGGACTTACAGTGCACGTATATACATAGTAGATAGATGCGAATCCTTTATTTGCCGAAGTGATTAATGCTATAAAGCAAAGGGGGTTAGTGGAAATTGATAAATCTATATACATGTTTGCATTGAACTTTTCTTTAATTTGTTGTGAAATTTCTGTTGAAATATGTATTGTAGATTGTAGCTTTTATGGGGTAAACTACAGTTTTCTAATTTAATTTAGTTTGTGCCGTTAATCGTACTGGTTACTGAAGTAATTTAATTGCAACGTATAGTTATGTCATTGGGCGACGTTGAATGGAAATTTAACACTAGGTTTGCGGATAAGTTTGAACACTTATTTATACTGACTTTCCTCCGATTAACAATAGCCAATGAAAATGTGCGTTTTCTTTAAAAAATTACTTAATTATATTTCGAAATGAAATATAATTAATTTAATTACATACTATTAACAGATCTTCATTAATCTGTCTCCTTCAAATTCTGAAATGCGTCAAATAAACCTAGTGTTAATGGGGATATATCAGGTCGAGAATTGATCGGGCCACCTTGCATATTTATCGTTTACGTAATTAAAGCTAAGAAAGTTTGTATTAGCTATTAAAAAGTCGCGGTACGGTTCACCAGAATTGAGGGCAAGTTCGAGTGATCGAGCAAAACTTTAACTGAGGACGAGGCGTCAAATAAAAGTGGAATGCATGGAGAATTTGCTTTTTTGAGCAATGAATTGCGATGAAAATTTATTTACATGGGAATTTAGAAAATATTTGTAATGGCATGAGAAACACGAGATTTCATTATCTTCATTAGCCAATTATTATATTAAGGACCAATTTAATTGGCACTCACACGGTACCATAGAATTTACACAGTAGTACAGTAATCAAAATGATCTTCATTTCAGCGTTCTACTTAAACTTCGAATTAATTAAGAACCTGAATTGTGAGGAGGATCATTTATTTAAAGCTCTAATTGTTGGCAATAGTTGGCTAAAAGTAGTCATTACTATGAATTTATAACTATTAGATTTATAGTCATCCTGTTTAATTGCAATATTTTATATACCTTATTGGATAATGTTGCACTAGTAGCCTTTGGTCTCAAAAGCATCGAGGCAATATTTGAGTTGCACGATATCAGACATGAATTAATAATAAATCTATTTCATTTTAACCCTACTTAAATTAGTCCTAACGATAAACGAATTCTTTTTTCGTAGAAGAATTTGCAACGATTCGACGATCAGTGGCAATAAGAAAGTCGCAAATGCCACGCTAGAAAGAAAATAATGTAATTTCTATTCGGCGTCGATTTTGTCATGGTGATAATGCATAAATTGGTACACATATTTCTGTCGTTACTATTATTACCAGACATTGCTACTTGTAGTTATTCGAGACGTATATCAGAGGCTTGTTTTTCGTTTCGTAGGAACAAAGAGAACTTTCTGGGAGAAATATGAAGGAAGTGGCTTGCACTTTATTTTTATTCGTTCATGTTCCTTTATATAACAACTTTTTATATGAAACTCTCCGCTCTGTTCACTATAACAAGACACTTATTAAGACTGCGTAAGTAGGGTCGATCAGGAGAAAAACCAGGACATTCCAAACCGGATACCGTATAAAGTATGTACATACGTAATAATGTATAAAATAAAGTCGATACGAGAATGCGCTTCCCATTTCTTAATCAAATGATTGGCACAATTATAATTAATTATAAACTTGAATGTTTTGCAGTCTATGGGAAGTAATATTGTCTCTGCTGACTCATTAAAATATAAACTAAATTGTAAGTTACACAGAAGTTGAGAAACATTACTTGTTAAGCACTACCTAAGTGTACTAGCAACACTGCTTTGAGAATTGTATTTTTTAAATCAAATTAAATAACACAATTGTACGTACCTACAATTATTTAGCAGACAATAAGTTACAAATTGGAGGACAGGTTTCTTACAATTAGTAGCATATTAACATAGTAGATATCATTATTTCCTTTTGAAACATTGAGTGACGTACCTCGCGTTACGAAATATAAACTATTCCCATTGCGTTGACGATGTTCGGACGTGAACGACCAGGCAAATTACGAATATTCTCAAGCAATAACAGCGCAAATGTGTGTTAGTTCCCCAAGAATACGCGTCGCCAACCTGGCCTATGAAGTTATCTGCGTGATGAATAATGCTCCCCATGTCTTCTTTCTTCTCTTTTCTTCTTTCCTTCTTCCTTCGTCCAGTTTTTAATTATCCCTCGAAGACTCGCAACTACCTCTCAATAATTGCACTACGAAATCATATAAAAATTTGAACGCAGGTAATTTATAAAATGTTTAATATTTACTTGTCCACCTGCGTTCACATTAATCCTAACATTATTAGCTTAGAGTAATATTATTACTTAAATTATAACACAGACATAACTCTATTAAAAATTGATTACATTTATAATTTCCTTTTAATATGAGAAGCAACGAATAATACAAGAGAGAATAAAGTTCGCATTTAATAGTTTTCTTTCTAGAATTGAACCAAAATGCACACGCCGTAGACTCCATTTCATGGTTAATTATCTTCAGCCAGCTGTTATTACAATATTTTAATGCCTTTTTTCGTTCGCCCTGTACATGATCGCACATGAACCGCGCATAAATCTAATGGATTATTGTTGTACCAGTGCAAGATACTGGACACGGTCCCCAATAATTTCTGTACACCTATTCGTCCACTTTTACCGGCCAATTTTGAACAATCTATCCAACCACGGCAGTGACAATCGAAATCTTCTGTATACTCGACCAGTTTCATTCGCAGATTCGGTTCTTCAGTTTCGAAACGCGTTGAACACGTGCGACTACAGGACGAGTCGACGGGGACCGTAATTTCCGTGTGTCGCGAACTGATAATGGAACGTCATACGAGCACGATGAATTCTGACCAGATCGTCGACGGTAATGGGACGTTGGAAGAGAGCAGCTCGTCCGGCCAGGTGTCGTTTTATAGACGGAACGTCGAAAAATTCATCGGCACGCGTTTTACCGGACACGCCTGGTCGCTTCTCGACTAATTTTCGGTATCGATGGAAACGGGTTACACCGACAGTGGAAACAAAGTGGGCCATTTATTCGACGACCCTCTATGGATACAGCGATTCACGTGGCTCGTTCGAATATCGCCCGTCCCATTGAAAAGAGGATAATCCTCTTGGTTGGAGCAAATGAGAATAATGAAATGAATTTCGTGGACGCAGAAATGATGACAGGTTTGAGGTAATATAGGATTTATTGTGACCAATGCAACTGGTGTTCCTGTAGGTAGCCACGTCTTAATGAATGATAATGAAAAACTGAAACGTGTCACGCTGCTGAAAAATTTTCGGTGAAAGTAATGATAATAATAGTAGTAGTATTTATTATAGGGGTAACACCTTTCGGTAAAGTACATACATATTAAAAAAGGGGAGGGGGTGATGCAATTTTGCATAATCACGAAAAACGAGTATGAAATTAAAAATATAGTTTGTTGGAAATTTGCGATTTAGTATCCTAATATTTTAGATACTCAATGTACATTGAGAAAGAAGTAGACTAGTTTTGTCTCGGTTTCGTGTCAGACTTCATTATTGGTTAAAGAAGCTTGATATTGGCAAGAACGTTTATTTCTTTCAATATACAAAGAGGTGTAATTGAGGCGCATTGGTAAATGATGGAAAAATGAAATTGAGGGGAGATTTTGTTGGATTAGGTTTGCAATTTCGGTGAACTTGTTGCAAATATCAAGTGGAAGATAATAAAAATTGAGGAGCAAAGTTTTTCGGCTTAACGTCGTTAAAAATCCCGTCGGCATGGTGGAAGTTAGCTTCCTCCAGTCCAATCTCGACAGGATATAGGTAACGACGGCAAGGGAAACGGCAGCAAGGCGGAGAAATTCTGATTCGAACTTTGACGCGAGACACACTTCCTAAATTGAAGATCGCTCGATCTTCTCTATCATTTCACCCGAGAATATTGCACAGAAATACATATAAATATAAATACTCGCGACCATAAATTCCATAATTATTCCATCCACTATTATTACTCATATAGTTAAAAAAAAAAGTCCCTCTTCATACAGAAGAAACTATATTCACCTAAACATCGTCTGTGGAATTCGTTGAGAAAGATCCCGATGTAAAACGGGGTACCTGCAATACAGCATTCAATAATTGAAAGATCTGCGAAAAGAAACAAAAACAAAAAAATGTTTTAAAAGTTAAAGAGGAACTTTCACCCGACTTTGATGCCTTTGAAAATTTGTCAAGGGGCAATATGCATGCATATTCGATGCGGAATGAAACGTGAAGCAGGTAACCGACGATAAGCAGCGTGTTTCGAAGGGGAGCACTTCCTTGATACTTTCAGTGCTGCTTTAAAATGAGAGAGATCTATGCATTTAAGAGTTCAGCCGAGTCTCTAGAGTCCCCGAAACCAGAAACATTCGGTTCGAAGAGCACTCTACGGTTTCCAACGGAGTGATCTTAAAGGACCTCGCCCGATTGGATGAAAATAAAAGGTGGACAAAACTGCCAATACACTTAAGTTGGCTTCGCTGCTGCTTGCTTCCAAGATCCCTCTGAATAGAGCAGGACAGATATCTTGGGTAAGGATTTAACAATAACGTGAAAGACGAAGACGGGGAGGGGGCTGGATAAGGATGAAGAAGAAAAAGGGAAAGAGGTTGGAAACAATTCCGTGATAATAAGATAGGAGCTGGTTCGTCCGATGTAAACCAGTAGCTAAAAGACTCGATTCGCGAAGGGTACGAGCAGAGAAGGATAAAATGTGTTTTATGGAACGAGCTGGAATTTCCATTGCCTGTCTCCATTGTTTTTCGACGGCTCTCTTTTTCTTTTTTGCTTCTCAGTAGCGAGATAAGGAATTGTGAACGCGGTTTGAAAATGCGTTGTAAATTTTACGCGGACGAGCTGCTTCAATTGTTGGTTGAATGTCTAAAATTGATTGATTGCGATTTTCAAGGTTCGTACGTTGCGCATTGAACCCTAATCGATAATTGTTAAAAATAATTAATTTCAGTAATATACGAAAATTCTGTCAATCGTGAATCGTAAAATTGAACACAACGCGAGTATACGGGTTCAAATATTTCTGGACATTCTGCACATAGTTTCAAACTTCGAAGACATATTTTTGTACGTTCGTTCGCGATTTTTCGTTTGCAAGAAACCGGAAAATGGTGTCAAACGGGCGCGTGAAAACTAGCCGGGAGAAACTTGGATCTCCGGGAAATGAAGGGGGTTCTTTTTGGAAAGGTCGAGGTAGCACGGTTTGGCGTGGATGGGAAAGAAAGTCGGGGCGATATATCTTTACGTCCTGCTCGTAGATTTATTGCGCTCGGGGCACTCGAGAAATTAGGCTGACGCGATCCTCGGGGTCGGCCTTCGAATCAGTTTAGTCTCTGTTTAATTTTCTATTGCAATCAATTTTACTACTGCATCGTCTTCGGCAGTACTTTTACTTTCGAGCGCAAGCAATTCCATTCCAAATCCTTACCTTCCCACCAACTACCACCTCCCCCGAAAGCGTTCAGGTGCGCCACCGCCGGAGACCAATCGCCTCACAATGACCGCGTCGTCGCTCCTTTTCCTGAAAACGAAATTTCCGTTTACCCGTCGTCCTGTCGTGTCAGCTATCACGTACGACCAGGTTGCAATTTATTAACACGGGCCCTCGTGTGTGCCGGAAATTCGCGAGACACCACCTTCAAAGTGGCATCCGACGAATCATGCGGAGCAAAGAGAACAACCATAGGGTTGAAGGGGGTTGAGGGGTGGGTGGTTGAGGAGAGACAGGAAGATAGATAGAAGGAGAAACGCGGAGGGATTAGTATCGACAGGAGTAAGGTGAAACGTGGAAGGGCTGGCCAGCAAGGAAAGGGTGCATAGTGGTGGTCGTGTTAAGAGTAGGGTTGCAAAGAGAGGCGGAGAGGGAGAGAAAGAGAGGAATGTAGCAGACGGACGGACTGACGGACGCCGGATCCCCGACAAATGGATTAAGCGCAAATTGCTAAACTCTGCTTAATTTGGCCAAATGAATTTTGTTCCGCCAGTCCTCTCTCGTTTCCCTCGCCCTTCTATCTCTCTCTTTTTCTCTCCCTCGTTCTCTGTTTAGAATGCATCCACCTCGTCTTCTTCTTGGCGCGCACGCCTTCAAGCCTATCTCGAACTTTCAACCCGAAAGCTCATTTGCTTGCGTGAAACAGGATGCAGACTGAGATTTTTCGAAAATGGTTTTACCATCTGGTTTTTTATGGCGGCGTTAATTTACATCCGGATGGTGTGCGAGATTTCTTTGTAGGGAAATGGAGGAAAGTTGAGGTATATGTGTATGTAGTGTAGTAATGGATTTCAAGAAAATAAATTTTAATTTAGTTATTATACATATATGGTATACACGTAGGCATTGAAAGTTCGGTATAGAGGTAACACCAAACTGCGATTTTAATTCCTCGACTTCCATTCGATTTTCCAAATGCCCCGTAAATATTGCTTCTAAGTTCTAATTCGTATTGGATTAAAATTATAATATCTCCTGAATATACTTTTCCCCCCACTTCTAATAAAGTTTTACTATTTTTTGTTTAATCCACATATTTAGAGTCGCATCGGCTGCTAATGGTCATTAGCGACTACAACGGGATGTGGAACGGTGAACAGTGAGTTTTAAATCTATATTTAGACTTTAGACCTACAGTTTTAGGTGGAATCGAAACCACCAGAATCACCGTGCAAAGAACGTGTATCATGTACAGTGGTGCCGGCTGAATCCGGCAGCGGCGGGACTCGAACCGAAATCCAGCCCCTAACCGACCGAGCCATTTTCTTCCTATTTTATTACCTTACTACTTTCGATATTATTTGAATCGAATATATGTACCTATTTATTCATTTAGACTTTCCCGTTTTCCCGCCACATTCCTCAGACAATTCTATTATCCTCTGACACAAAACCTGCCGTAACTCCTTCCATACCTTACAAAAGTTCCCTACCATAATTCTAAACAACGAACGATTCTGACGTTATCGATAGGTTCTTCTTACTTTTCGCAAACCTTTCAGAAACTTTTCAAGAGACCATAAATAATATTACTGTAGGAACCGAATAAAAAGGTAGGGCAGGCATCGGGAATCGAAGCCGAGATCTTCACATTTGTAGGCACTGATCAGTCCATCTACGCCACCGTCCCCTTCCACATACATTCGCTATTCTTATGTTCCTTATAACGTTGTTCTTTCGATGGAGGCGCCCGATCCTACATTACTATTCCAGCAGAGACATATTTTAACCAAATGCCCCTTTACATGAATATGTCCAAAGTAACTCGAGTCTCTTCGTTGAAAATAAGTATAAAATATAAAAACTTTTTGATGGTTCTCTCCGTGTCAGTGTTTGCATTCTCCATTCGTGAATTAAATCTTTCATCTGAAGTGAGATGAATTGATCCGCGATGCTGTTTCGTTGGTTGACGTAAGCGGCTACGATTCACGGAAACGTCGAAACGCATGAAAAGCGATGACGCAGTGTTATCATGCGTATATTCCGTATTGTTGTTAAGGCAACTTCGTAATCGGACTACGTGCAACATTATCCCGTATTCAAACGGGTCGTTCGTGCTGTTAGACATCGGTAGGTAGATGGCTACCTTTGAATACGTGCCTAAATCAAACCGACCGAGATTATGTCTTGCGTTTAGAATATGTTGTCGAGGGTCTAACCGGTTTGTTGTTTGCGTATGAGCTTTCCGTACGTTGCAGTATGTGAATGAATGCGTGCGTGTGTACGCTTCAAAACTGGGCAGCTTTCCCATTATTTGCATCGCCAGTGAAAATTTTGATAGCGATGTTGATGATGCGATTACATTGCGGCTTGGTCGAGATTATTCCTAAAGGGTGGAGAATACCGTATGGGATATTTGAACAAATGGCAGGGAAGTATTATATGTACGTACGTTGTGCGTACATATGTACGTGGGATAATATGCTCTAAATGTACATACTCCTTTTGTGCCAGATTTAATTTTATTTGCTTATTTTATCTCTGGGGGTTTTCAGAATTTTTGCTACTTTCAATTTTGATGGTAAATTTTCGCTGCAGGATGAAAGAAGTACGATTATTAATATAATATTTGCAAAGACTACGACTGATGTATTTGCTGTTCCACGTATTTATATTAAATATACAGGGTGTCCCGTAACTACCGCAACATCGGGAAATGGTGGGTAGCTGGGGTGATTCTGAACAACTTTTTCCTTGATCAAAATGTTTTTTGAAGTTTCGTTTTTGAGTTATTAACCAAAAACACTGCCCAATTAGAGCGCGTGTACAGCGCGCGCTGTACTATGCTCGGTCGTGTACGGGTGCCTCGAGGGTATCGAGGAAGCCGTACGGCAAATGTTACAACGTTATTCATTAATAAGATATAAACTAATTATTCTTTTCATCAATCGCGCACGGTCGTGGTCGCTATTCATGAGTAACGAATAATTCCACATTATCCTTAATTTAAGACGATGCAACATTTGCCGTACGCTTTACACGGATACCCTCGATGCCCCCGTACACTACCTTAATAACTCAAAAACGAAGCTTCAAACAACATTTTCGTCAAGGAAAAAGTTGCTCAGAATCACCCCAGCTACCTCCCATTTCCCGATGTTGTGGTAGTTACGAGACACCCTGCATTGCGGTATTGGTGGATATTTTAGATTATTGTAACGGATAGGGCCAGGTTTGTTGGCGCCTTCTAGTTTATAGGACTGTCTAGAGTCTAGAGGTTTGTCGAGGCAGTTGTATGATAAGCATAGCGTGAATGAATAGTGTTAGTAGTAACGTCGAATGTGGATCGAGTGAATGTTTATCTCGAATAAAGAGCGAATGGTTTTAGGAATGCACGTGGAGCCTAGGCTGCATGGTGAGCCGTGGTCGAACTGTGACACGTGGCAAGAGTGTGGGTGTCAGTGTGGTTTCTAATGAGCGAGAACGAATGGTGAATCGAATGAGATGGAAACTGCGTGAAAGGATATATGGAGTGCATGATGCGTGCGCGAGGCAGAATAGTTGGGAAGGTATAGCATAATAGTTTGGGAAGCAGAATAGAGAGAAGCGTGGAATTGAGAGAGTGCAGAGAGCAGAGATTAGTATTGAGTTTGAGAGTATCGTGAGTCGTGTGAGAGTCATTGTCGTGTGTCGACCTTTTATATTAATAAAGTTATTAATGGTTGAAAGAAACCGAAGTCTCGTTACCCCATCTGTTCTCTGTCTGATTGATTAAGTGGAGTTTACCAAAACTAACTCCTACAATATTATATATTATTGCTATTATAAATTAATATTAAAATTGTATAGCACTTATGGCACCATTTTATATAAAATATTCATCCCTTAATTTTGTTTGTCCATACTCTACATTACTCAGGGTTAAAAAAAATGCAGACGCATTAGCATTAACTCAGCGCCGTTAATTTTTTTACATTTGCCTGTCAGACCCGTTTGGCTAGTCTGCTCCGCTCAAACTTTACGAGTTTCAGCGTGACCGCTGCGCTGATGCAAGCGCGGAAGAATGAGGGTAAAATGGTTCGGTATTCGCGGAACCATTTCACGCAGGAAACACGCTACCTGATGCAACATTAAAGACTTGCTGCCCACACAGACGTCTTGCATCAGGTACTACGCTGATTTCCAGCGCGAAATTCCGCCACAGATATACAGTGTAAGAATGACTGGAGAATGCGCAGTAATATAGGCGCAGTAAAATGTATATAGAAATTATTGCGACTCGTTTGGAGTGTAAAATTTCACCGGAAACAATTGTTACGACCAAATTGTTTTCTTCATTCCTAATCAACATTTTCTGAATGGTTAAATGAAGGGTTGGATAAATGCTTTTCGCATTTTATGCACCAATGGAGATGCATAGAAAAGAAAGGAAGCCACTGGATTATTGAGAGAAGCAAAGCTGAGGAATATTTTCTTAATAAATTGTTAATCAATCTATACGGCGCATAGAACTTTTGAACAACGCTGTAGGTCTGGCAGAGAAAAATTCGAGTGAAACGTTCCTGTTCCAGGTTCATTGGCCCCGTTGCAGTGGGATCGTCACGGAATCGTGCGGCTGACGACACACTTGTACATTCTTCCTCAAAATCGTGGGCACTGGGCACTATCGATCGTTAACATTGAACTCCTAAAACTCTGTCTCGTATGCACTAAAAAATGATCTGATATTGACCTTCTCGAATTAATGAATTAATAGAACGAAACGCAATAAACTGCCACGGTTACCTAGTGCTCGTGACCTAGATTCGCACAGTCATTGAAGAAAAAAAATGTTATTATCGCGCAGTGCCGTATACCGCGAATAAAATGGTCTTAGGTAATTATCAAGTGAAATAATCCACTGTTGAAAACTCTTTAGAATTTATTCAGCGATCGCGGTTGTCCACGCAGTTTCCGTGAAACCTTTCGAGCCGCCTCCAGCTCCGACACGATCCAAAATATTTTCCCGAGCCGTATAAATTTAATCCAGATCGATTCTACGACGATTCGTAACAGTTGTTCAATTCTGGCGCGCTTCTCTCGTTCGTATTTGGGGTCCAGGATGTGCATTGGGAATAGATTTGCAATTTTAGAGGTGAAAGTTTGAAAGGTTCCATGTTTTCCATGCTGCCCCATTGTGGGCAACAATGACTTTGAATGGTGAAGGGCCCTTCGTTTTACAGGAGATTTCGTTTTGTGGTGCTATAATTGATAATGATATTTTTAACAATAATTTTTGCAATCTCTTGCTATTTCGAGAGTTGTATTTCGTTTTTCAATTGATTCGAATACTATGATTAGTTACTTTTTATAATAATAATAATAAGAAGAATGATTTATAGTAGCTTCGTTTTATTATCGTTAAGAACTTTTCTTTGCGTGACAGTTTATTGCTTAACGTTTTAATAGGATTGAACCAGGGGGAATTGTTTAGAGAGTCTTCTACCGTCTATTTTGATTCCGGGATATTTTTAGAATATACCACTGCACTTTAATCCGCAGCGATATTAGTTTTACTTTGAAAGGATTTCGCAAATTGTACACGTGCCAATTATAAAGACAGAAGATTGGCTATATTTTTATCCATGCTTTTAATAATTGTATCATTCCATTATTGCTTCGTTTTTTAAATATTTTATCTTTCAATTAAATTTCTTGATATAACTAATATCTAAACCTTCTAAGGCAACAAAATTTTAAAAAAGTTACATAAAACGCACGAGATATGAATTTCCTTCTAGAAACTTCCTACAGTATCCAATTTTCTAATATTTTCTAGTCGAAAAAAGGTTATCCTCCTGCCAATTTAATTATCCAAAATTTTACTTCGTGCCTCTTCGTGTACTGTTTAAGATTTAATTAGAAAATGATTTATTCAGTCGTATAAATCTACTCTTACGAATACTATTATTCTATAATAAATGATATTTATAAAGAGATTTCCTCGCGTCAATTGCAACCATTACTCACCGACACAGCTATCCCCGACCGCAGATATATCGAGCACAAGGTTTTCAACGCGAAAGATAGCTCCTCCGCGGGAAGTGAGAAAGGCATATAAAAATGTCGCGAGTTACCACGACGAAGATAATATTTACTAATGAATCGTGCGTCATATTTCTGCTCGATAATAATTTATTTCGCATACAAAGTAGGCGGTATGCACTTGAAGAAGAGGTTCGTAGGCTTCATTGTATGCGTACGTAGAATGGCATGGAAAAGTAGTATGAACGGCCCTGTAGCTCACAGTCGTCCCGGAGTCAGCGGGCCAGTAACACCGTCGCTCAGTCATGTTAAGATTGTGTTACGACGTCGTAGCTGTCACTACTGAAATTAAATGCGACAGAGCAGTGTTACCACAAATGTAAATAATCTGCGATTGAACCTGAAATTAATCCAACACATAGGAGCACCAATCGAATAAAAAGCACTATCATAGTCATCGACTGTTTGTTGGGTCAGTGTCGCGCAGTGTGCGTACCAGTGAGTTTCATTATTTTCGAGTGATAGGGATCACGTAATATTTACGATGGATTGGTGGCCAATAATCGCAGCCTTGGTCGTTGTTCTCTTGGCAGGTTACTATCGAATAACCAGAGTGTACAATTACTTCGACAAACGTGGTATACCTTACTACAAACCCGTACCAATATTAGGAAGCATATGGAAAGCCGTGCTCCAAAGACTGACGTTCGCCGGCGTAGTCGAGGAATTGTATAAACTACATCCCGAAGCAAAGTATATCGGTTTCTACGACTTCTTTACGCCGATAATAGCCATTCGTGACTTAGACCTGATCAAGGAAGTCACTGTGAAACACTTCGAACACTTCCCGGACCATAGAAGCCTTCAAGCCGACGACTTGGAGCCACTGTTCAGTAAAAATCTGTTCGCCTTACATGGCGACCGATGGAGAGAAGTTAGAGCACTGTTGAGCCCAGCGTTCACGTCCAGCAAAATGAAGGCGATGTTCGCGTTGATGCTCGAGTGCGCCAAGCAGTACGGCGATTATTTCTCCACCATCCCCGAGGACAAGAGAATTTTGGAGCTGAAGGACGCGTTCACCAGGTACACCAACGACGTGATCGCCACTTGTGCCTTCGGTGTGAACGTTGACTCTATCAGGGAACGAGATAATACGTTCTACGTGTACGGTAGAGAGGGGACCAGTTTTGGAAGATTGCAATCCATCAAGTTCTTCCTTGTAAGGTCCATGCCGTGGCTGTGCAAACTGCTCGGCATCACGCTATTTAATCCACGTATTGGAAAGTTCTTTAAAGATCTAGTGACAGACACTATCAGGGTGCGAGACGAGAAAGGCATTGTGCGACCAGATGTGATCCAACTGATGATGGAAACCAGAGGGAAATTGGGTCCTGGAAAGGAATTGACGGTGGTGGACATGACTGCTCAGGCGTTCGTGTTCTTCTTCGGTGGATTCGAGAGTACGTCCACCTTGATGTGCTTCGCCGCTTACGAGGTGGGCGTTAACGAGGAAATTCAGAAGAGGCTGCAGGACGAGATAGATGAGGTGTTGAACGATTGCAAAGGAGAAGTCACCTACGAGGCGATGAACGGTATGAAGTACTTGGACGCGATAATTAACGAAGCTCTCAGGATGTATCCAGTGATCGTGGCCGTCGACAGAGTTTGCGTGAAACCTTTTGAACTGCCTCCAGCTTTGCCCGGATTGAAACCACACGTTGTGCAAGAAGGTGAATTCGTGTGGCTGCCGATTTACGGTATCCAACACGATCCGAAATATTATCCGGATCCTTCTAAATTTAATCCAGATCGATTCTACGAGGATCCGAAACAGTTGCTCAATTCAGGCGCGTACCTCTCGTTCGGCTTGGGTCCCAGGATGTGCATTGGGAATAGGTTCGCGCTGCTGGAGGCGAAGGTTTTGCTGTTCCATATATTCGCGCGATGCAACTTGAGACCGTGTTCCAAGACGGTTATACCGATGAAATTGAGCAAAAATGGATTTGCTATGACGGCTGATAAAGGGTTTTGGTTTGATGTCCAACCGAGAAGCAATAGTCGTCCGTTGTCGGATAATTCTGCGTGCAAGAATGGCGTTGCTTGTTGAATATTTGTAAGCTTTTTATAGTCTATCATTATTACTGCATACTAATGTGATATTATATGTGTATTGGAGTTGAACAATTCCAGGCGAGTAGAAGTAGTTTTTATAAAGTTGTCAGGGGTATTTCTATTACTGATTGTCTCTGCGATTAACTAATATGTCGTTTTAGATAATAATAGAGATCTGTTTCGAATGTGAAGATTTTTGTTATTATCGCCGAGATCATTTTTGCAAGCTCCGATAGTCGGAAACACTGATCGCGATAGTGTTTTCAAAGTGGCTTACGCCATTTATGCTGTTTGCCATACGTATGGTCTATGACTTCATGTTGCAAAGTGGAGCACTCAATTAGATGTCAAGGACAGAATAGTCTTGCATCGAATGCACCGTTAAGAATTAAGGGCATCAATTGAATGCATTCGCTGCGTTAACACTCAAACAGTTTATTTGTATTACGGAACGAGTGGCTAGACCCAAGTTCGTTTCTTGTTTTATACGTTTATACGGCTACAATGTTTTGTATGAATTCCACCCTATTATACAATTGTATCTAACATGTATTTGCATATGCAGATCAAGAATTTGCAATATGCGGAACGAAAATAAAAAGAGGAATAAATTAATTCAGTATTATTTACTTCTGTATCACAACTTTAATTCCTGATTAGTTCTGGTACGAGGAATCATAATCGCACATAGCTATCTCCAAGATATGTTCCGGGGCATCGCATGATGATAATTCAAACAACAGAAATGTTAAAGCCGCAGATATAAAAGAGCTATGTATGTACATATATACAATAATATTATTGTTCTACTTTAGCACTTCAAGGCTAGCAGATATTTTAGGAGACATAACAGTATGTACTTGTACGTTATATATGGAGTTTGTGTATAATAAGAAGTGTTATACACTTCTTTTCCAATTTTCTCATTGACTATGCAATAATGGAAGAATTTTGCAGGAACTTGTTTAACAAATTCAAAGATTTTAATATATTTTAACCTGAACAGTAAATACATTATGCAACTATTTCCCCCCAAATTTGCTATCTCTCTTATTGATTATAAAAAGAGATCTAGAACAAACAAGTGAAAAAGTAAGCGGATCTAATTATATAAAATACCCTTATCGCAGAAATATTTCGTGGACCTTTATCTTGTACGAAATGCGAAATTGTGAAATTCTGTTTATCGCCTCATTTGATTATACAGTAAACAAATTTTAGTACTCTCATTTACAGTAAGTACAAAAATCAAGCGCGCAGGAGAAACAAAAATCTCCCAATCCTTCCACGAAACATTATCTTTGCACAACAATTCCTGATTTTCACCCATAAACTCTCCATTAATTTTTCCTCCAATTCTACCAAAACAGGTTCATTGCACGCAGATTTGCATTAAAACTAATCAGCGCACTCCACGTCGGTCTTTCCACACTCCATCAAATTCTCTTCCCTTCCCTTTATGCTTCCAGCTGATCATACGAAGATCAGCGAATAAGGGAAAAAAAGTCAGAGATAGAGACAGAAAGAAGAGATTTACAAGTTTCTGCTCGCGTAATGGACGGGTAACAGGCGTCCATCTCAATTACCGTCCCGGTTGAATGCTGCTGGCTCGTCTGCATGGGCAGCACGTAACACGAAGTCACGGTACGTATAACAGCCGTATAATATATTCCAGTACGTGATCGGCCAGTGGCAGATACGCGATACAACCTTGTGAATGTTGCTTTAATGAGTGAGATCTCGCGTGCTGAAGCTGGCGCTTGTCGAAGCGTGCGCGTATCGAGCGCGGCTCGAGTTGATTCGCTGTTGGTAAATAACTGAAAACCATTGTACGGTCGATTTACTTTTGGCTCGTGGTTCAACGAACTCGGTTAAAATCATCGGCTGCCGGATTACGAATATTCTTAATTTCTTCTTCTTCTTTCTTTTTAATAGTACATATTACATTTTATGGAATGACCATTATAAATAGATGTTTCGCGAAATAGAAAAAAATGTCACTTACCAGGAACATACCTGCGTGGCGTTTATTTGCAGAATAAATTTCATTGCCACGCTATCCTTATTTTTTGTTGTTTTATGCGTTCACACCAATGGAAATACTTGCCCTATGTAGATACGATAAAATGATTTTCAAATTTATAAGATGTGCCGTTACTGTAATAATTAATAATCGAGTTTAGTGTAAATAATTACGCCACAGCCAAAGCGGTCTGATTGCAACAAATCGGAAGCACCGAGCAATAATGAACGTGCAGTTAATAATAGCAGCAAATTATCTAACAACACCATGAAGATTCTCGTACATAAACGATTAGCAAGTTGGATTCGTCGATGCGTGAAACAATCTAACCGACTCGTCGGTACATTGTTGCGCAACTTTCTGCACGGTGTTGTTAAAAGTCCCCTTTCCGTTCCAGCAATCCTTGGCCGCCCAAGGAAATATCTGGCGGGTTGACTCGATAAAACTACCCCTCGCTAATGTAATTCACTTTCAGTTGGCGATGAGGGCACCGAGACCAGGACACGAAGACCGGAAGTTAGCGATCGAACCAACACCACCGAAACCGGCTTTTGGTTAGAATTAATGAAGTGAGGATCGTAAGGGTGGATCCGCGCAATGTATTGTCTTGTCGTGCGGACTGCCGCCTGAAGGAAAAACGATTTCTAATTTTTATTTACTTTTCCATCGTTTTCACGCTCAGATTACGAGCCTCGTTTTACTGTAGGAGACAATGAAAATTATTCATTGGATTTATTCAATTTTTTAAATAGTGGGGGAAGGAGGAGATACAGGTGGAGGGAATCTATATATTTTAAGTCTGTGTTTTATTAAATTTCCCAGCAAAAATTGTTTTACGAATTCTTTCGTATTCTCTTGGAAGACTTCGAATGAAAGATTAAGTTTGACATAGTAAAACGTAATGGTATATAAAATCACGACAGTAATAATATGCAATTATTCAAGTACTAACAATTACTATTGTTTCTGTGAACACGTACACGCATGTTTAAAATTAATTCGTATTGGTACGTGTTAAACAGAATGAACCAGTAGGCTATAAAACTACTGTTCGAACGACGCGACGATGACTTTCATTATTTTTTTCGGACATAACAGTACGAAGTTATCAGTGTGACTGCTATTATCTTCGGTAAATATGAGAGTGTAATCTCTAAGTTTTGTGTTGTGTGCGATTTTAGCGCACTTCATTCTTGGAATTCAAGTTATAACTACCACTAAAAATGTAAATCGAAGAGGATACCTCATTATTCATATGTACATACGTTCATACAAATTATATTAATACATTTCGTACAACTACTGTGAAATAATTCACGTTTTTTTCAAACACTACTACCATACATTCGACTCCTCAGCCTTATTTGAGAAAAAATGGTAGTAGTAAACGAACCAAAGCAAGTGATCAGATTCCTGGTGCCCAGAATGGAAACTTTACGTTGCATGTAATTTCGTTCGGATAAAATACCCAATAACTTCTTATTTACGTTGGAATTAATCAATTCTTAGCCAACAAAGCGAAAATAATTACAGAATTACTCGGCAAATGGTAATCAATCGATTATTCATTAAAAATGTTGTCAAACTCCAGCATCTACGCCATTGACTTATTAATTAATTTCAACACTAGGATGAACATTTGCCCTAGGCTCTAGTTTCAACCAATATCCATCCTTGACTGATACATTCAGAACACCTTTCTCTAATTGCAGCGGTACCACTGTCCTTGCACCAACTTTGATGTCGCACCTAGCTAAAAGGTGACAAATAAGTACCTTGATCTCTATCAGTGCAAACCGATTGCCTATGCAGACTCTAGGTCCAATCCCAAATGGCATATAGGTGCCTGAATTCAAAATTTTCCTTCCATTATCCATAAATCTGTCTGGATCGAATTTCTGCGGGTCCTCGTAATACTTTGGATCGGTATGGATCGACGTGACAGGCAGCCATACGTTCATTCCAGGCGGCACGGTGAATGGTTTCTTTCCAGGAAGTGCTGGTGGAAGCTCGAAGCTTTTCGTGCACAGTCTATCCATGAACGAGGCGATAGGGTACAGCCTGAGAGTTTCATTGATAACAGCATCCAAATATTTCATCTCGTTTATAACGTCATAGGTTAACTGCCCGTCGGTTCTTTCCATTGCTTCGTCAATTTCTTCTTGCAACCTCTTCTGAACATCCGGATATTCTGCTAATAAATGTGTCAGCAAGGAAGTCTGCGAGGCGATACTGTCGAATCCACCGAAATAGAAACCAAACGCGTGCGCGGCTAATTGGTCCATCGACAACCCTTTCCCTTCGGTCTTTTTGTATGTGTTCTCCATCAGCAATTGAACCATATCAGGCCGCTGAACGCCTGTCTCCTTTCTAGCCTGGATAGTTCCGCTCAGTTGATCCTTAAAAAATTGGGCTACATGCGTCGGTATTAATCGCAGTTGAAGAGCAACCGCTAGCTTGGGTACATTTCTATGCAGCAACATCTTCAGTGAATTTTTGAAACCCATAAACGCGTTCGATTGCTTACCGTACACATAGAACATATTATTCGGGTCCTTCATGGTGTTCACGCTGACACCGTATACGCAACTGGCTATCACGTCGTTCGTATACTTGCAGATTAACATCTTCATTTCGACGTCGCGCTCTTTCTCGGGCAATTGCGCGAGTATCTTCGTGAAACGTACGGCGCAGTCGGACATGAGGACGAACATGTTTTTGATCTTGCTGGACGTGAACGTCGGCGATAATATCGCTCTCTCCTCCCGCCATTTATCACCGTTCAGATTGAACAATACACCGTTGAACAACGGGTCCGTTTCTTCGCTGACAAATCCACGATGATCTTGGAAATTGTCGAAGTTCTTCACGGTGATCGATTTGATCAAGTCCGGGTCGCGGATTATTAGAAGCGGCGTGAGAAACTCATAGAAACCGACGTATTTCGCTTCTGGATGAAAATCGTAGGAGACTTGGACCATCTCGGACATGGTGTACTTTTTGGTGATCAGGCCTCCCATATTTCCAAATAACGGAACCGGTGGAACGTGTATAATTTCATGCTTCTCGAAGAACCTCAGCTTCCTCGAACAATAGTAGTAGAAGCTGATGAAAATCGCCAGCAAAGAGAGGGCGATTGGCCAGTACTCCATCCTGCCCAATTACTAGTGTCGTCACAGTTTTTCTGCTTGTAGAATCAATGTTTGCAGCACACGCTATCTAACCAGACTGACGCTCGTCCGGGACGATGTACCGCTTATGTAGAGAAGGCTACGGTCTTTCCCTTTCACAGTAGTGGTTCAACGAGTATTTGCTGCGTCCCCGGGTCTTGCACAACATTACCTTTCGATTGTGTGTGCTCTGGCGCAGTCTTGCTTAAAGATTACACTTTGCTAAGTGCAAGCAGACATTGCCTGATATAGAAATTGTGGATCCTATACCAAAGTACTAGGCCCAATTGAAATGATGCCTCATTGCATAGTACATTTAAGGGCCCATATTACTAGCTCGTGCTCGGATAACGTTAACACAAGATTCAATTTCTTCTAAACGATTGTCAATTGACCAACAATTTCGTACGATTGAATATATATCGTTCGAACGTCACTGCGTCGGCCGGTTTATTAAAACTGACTAATACAGAATTCTTCTATCTCTGTATTACATTATAGATACGCCCAATGACAAAGCAATATCGCGTGTCACAAGTTTTACGATCGTAAAAATAACAAAATCTTATCATTCTGCAACCCTATTATTATATAATAATGCTCACTTTTGTTGGATGACCAGCCCCTGAGTCACGGATAATATGTAAGGCCCGCGGATCCTGGCCTAGTCAGAGTCAATATTATGCACCAAGGTAGTTGTCAGCGATATGACTACTGCCAAGGGCCAGACTCCGCGTTGGCTAAAACGACAGAACAAGGGCTACGGTCATCCTTCCCCCCTAAAACTCATAATATATATAATGGCGGAATACCAATTGTACTTAGAATAGTTTTGGACACGACGCATACCATCACTCTGTCGCGCAAACTCGTCACGGTATTCTTATATAAAACCTCTTTGCAAAAGTAATTGTTGCACACGATTTCGTTTACCCCGGAATCCAACACTTTACTGAACGATCGAATCGAACCTGGGATGCGAGGCTGGTCCAAATTGTTCCGTACTAAATATAATCCTGATACAGCGTTCGAATGATTTGCTGCCAAAGAGGTGTCTTCCAAAATTCTATTCCTTTCTATTCCCCTTTCAACGATCTAGTCGCAGGATCATTCGACGAAGCAAGACCATCGTCGGAACGGTTTCAGCGGGAGAACCCATTCCGGTTCTTCCTTTTTATCTCTTTCCTTTGGCCGGTCGACGAAATTAGCCAACAGTGAATTTCGACGAGCAGTCGGCCGCGGGTTATTTGGATGTCCCTCTTGAACGACGCGGAACGTCGCCTCAGATCCAGGATATTGCGAAGGATGGGATCAACGTACGGAAACAATGCCGGCCACTTAGCGGCAAATTAGCGATGGCTTCGGGGCGCCACTGTCGCTCTTCATTACACCGACACCCTTGCACGCCCACCGAGCATCCCACCCCTATATACTTTGGGGGCTAGCCCTCTAAACATCCTGCAGACAATGCAACCCGCTTATATACCTCGCTACATCTCGGCCAATTAAATCTCCGCTATGACGAAAAATCCCCTCGGGACACCGGTAATCGCTTAATTATTCTCTGCCAGGGTTATCCACTCTCCTTACTCTTCTTCGCTAGTTTTCTCCTTTTCTTTTTCTTCTCTTCGGTGTATCGATTGCAAGGTTGTATACAAAATACGCGATAGGTTTTTAATTGGAGACAGGGGGACGTTGTGGAAGAATTTTATACGCGGTGTTTGGAATTTCTGGTTGTACCGTGAATGAGAAATTTTTTGTTGAAATGACGAATGAAATGGAAGGGCTTGATTGCAACGTTTTCTTACATTTCCCAAGTGACCGGTCTCAGATTATTTCTAGAATCGGGTGAATCGTACAAGTCGATACAAACGAGGTCTTATGTATCTCGATTGGGGGTCCTAAAGTGACCTTTTCTGTATAAAGGTCGATAACTTGTACGGAATCTGTGTCGTTGAATCATGCAATGCAATTGGAATATTTCTTCTATATTTCATATTATCAGTGCATTTTAATTTCGTTGAAACATTAATACATTATGTACTTCCAATTACCTTCAGAAATGACGTACAGAGCAGTAACAATAACGGAGAAGAAAAAGAAAAGAAAGAACGGGAAAAACGTTACATAAAGTCGGCAAGATGCGTCTTCCAAGAAATCATACAGGGAGAAAGTGTACGGAAGAATGGTTTCGTCGTGGTCGACGATCAGTCTCGCGCGTTTTGCATCGATATCGCCGCGATTTATTTCCAATTTCCGATAGCTTGCACCGCCATGGCTTTCCTTCGCCGCGGAAATTGAAAGAAACCGAAGAAGAAAAAGGGTGGAGGGCTTCTCACGGTGGTAGCACCACCTCCACCGAAAGGGACCGGTCAGAAGGGTGGCAGAAAGTTGGAAGGCTCGTGTAACAGACTTCATTGTTAGAGCTTATTGAGAAATCTGCCAATAGCCTGGGATTCAATTTGACTGGCGAACCATGAATGCCATTTAATATTATATACAACAGAGGGAGGGAACGGCGAAGAGTGTACAGAGAGCAGCAACGTCTCGGCGTTTTCCTTGTAGACGACACAATTCTGTTTTAGTGAACGGCAGTGTTGTTATTATGTTGCCAGAAAAGTGTAGCACTTTGATAAGATAACATAGAAAAATAGATAGTATAGAACTGCAATTTATTTTGCCTACTGTTTAATATTTTAATTACGCCTGCTGTTTATGTAAAATGTGCAGCGAGTTCTTGCGAATATTATACGTAAATGTATACGACCGAATATTGCGCGACCTCTAATGAACATGTTTGTGATTGCATAACCGTAATAACGAAAACGACATTCTGATTTCATCCAAGAAATTAAACGCGGGTAATATGCACACCGACTACAGAATAACTTGTTGTACGTGTCTATGCATTGTATGAATTAATAACGAATGCCAAAGGCGTGTAATTTATTCGATTCGTTGCGTCTCGCTGGCGACTGAAAGCGCAAGCTGCTCGAACGTCGACGATTAATATTAAACAAGTGAAAAATATTCATTCCGATGCAGCTCTTTTATTTTCCTCGATCTGCACTCAGAAGAGGTACAAATGGATTCTGCTGGGCTGAATTGCGCATTCAATTAATAATTTAGGTGAATTAAAACAAATCTGTTCATTATTCTATCTCATAATTAAACAACGTTATTCATGAATAACGAATAATTACACGTTATTCTTAATTTAAGTCGATGTGACACGCTCTGCCAATGCGTTGGTTCACGACCACGTCCGAGCGCAGTTGAGAGCCACGCGTTTGAGCGCGCGCTCTGATTGGCCAGTGTATTTTGTTAATAATTCAAAAACGAAGCTTCAAACAACATTTTGGTAAAGGAAAAAGTTGTTCAGCTGTTCTGTAGATATACAAAAATTGTATAAGTATTCATTGTTGCAAACAATAAATACATGTCTTTGTTTCTATCAACTGCTCCATTTCTTCTGCTATATTCGAGAGACAATCGGGAAACATTAAACGATCCACACGAACGTGTGCAGATTTTTCAATAATAAAAACGGAACACGTTTTTCTACCCGACTATACAATGGCCACCGAAGTTTCAACAATTTTCGAGTTGGTTTAAGTGTCCGTAAAAAAGAGAGCCAAGTATCTCGTTTGTGGAAGAGCGGCGTTCCATTTTTACGAATAGTCGCCAGGAGACACGAGGATCTATTCATTCTTTCCCTCTCCTCTTTCCCTTCAGCTGGAAATTAAAAGCAGCTGGATGTTGCCTCGTTCCGAGTACGGAACTCCCGAGAGTAAAGTTTCTCAACAAAGGCTGGATTTCTTTTCTCACTATTCGGTTCTTGAACGCTGACATAATGTACGAGCTAAGCCTAGAATTACCCTAGAGATCGAGAGGTTTTGGCTTCATCTGTATATAACTCTTCGATCTTGAAAGACAATAGCCACGTTGCTTCTTCATTACCTATTTTCGTCTCTGTCTTCATTAAGCCTTATTGCAGGTAAAAGAAATAAGAGTAGTAGAATGTCTCCCTTTCGTTCTACGTCAGCAAGTACTTAATAGAAAACACCTATGACTTAATTTAAAGACTGTGCTCGAGCGAGTCTGTCCATTTAAAAAACAATTCCCAGAACTACCCTTTACCCTTTATAGACTAAAAAGAAATATATCAAGAATATTGCAGCCCGACAAAGCTACTGTTCCTCCTCCCATAATAATACCTGACGTTCTACAAAGAGCAGCAAAATATATTCCATCCATCCATCGTGAAAAGTCAATTCCACCTTTTGGCGCCAGCACTTCTGAAAGGCAGCTCTCGAAAGGCAGGACTCCAAAACTTTCACGCGACTCTAAACCGGCAAGGAGAAGAGGAACCAAGGCGGTTCTCCAATTCAGGGCGACGAATTTGTCACTGAGAAACAGAGACGGAGGGTAATCTTTTAAAGGTCCCGGACACGCAAGCCGTGGCGAGAAAGCTTGCTCCTGTCGAAGACAAGGGGAACCGGAAGGGGAGGGGTTGGCTGGCTCGGTCTGCCGGCATCTGCATAACAAAACGCGCAATTAATAAAGTTCCCGGTGTGGAGGGCGGCCACAAAAGAGCATTTCGTCCTTTCACCGTGCTCTGCCACCCGCCAACCCCTCTGTCCCGTCTTCCTTTGCCGAATTGCTGGAACACGGTGGTGGAAAGTAGGTTGGCGGGGTCAGGAGGGTCGCCTGGTAACCGGCAGACACCCGGCTCCAGGCTAAATAAGTCAAGCTTTGCAAGGAATCTTCCGCGAAACTTGGCAATCTTTGCCACACGAAACTGTCGGCTACGTATTTTTAATATTTCACCGGATACCCGGGTTGCTTCTCCGGGCTGGATTCTCGAAAGTGGATTTTCCACGGATGTTCTGAATGAGTTCCAGCGAGGTTCCAGGGTGTCTATGATGGTTTTCGCGAGAACGAGGAATGGGTTAGCGAAGAGGGTGGCGTGGAATAATATTTTGTTCGACGTGAATCGTGGTCTGTCGTAAAATTATGCGAATCGCATCACTGAAAGACAATTGATAATTGTTGATGATTTATTTTAATAAAGGACTATTCAGGCCGCGTTTAAGTAGGGAAGCACGGTATATTTATTATTATACAATACTGAACCAGATAACTCGTGTCGTTAAGTTGTTCCCGCTGGGCAATTTCAGGCAATATTGACATGCTGGCTGTTTCAATTACGGTGGTAGCTTTGCAAAAGTAAATCAAAATGAAATACATACGTACGAATTGCAAGTATATTCAGTTAAATCACCCACACTTTAGTCAATATTGTCGAACGCTTAACGATATATGTTCAAGGAATGTGAAGCAACCTAATCGTTCGGCATTTACAATCTTCAGAATAATTTTCGCTATTTCTATTTTCTTCGTCCACGTACCCTCAGCGCCATTTAATACATTCGATCCTCTTAGAAACATCGAGACGCCATTCGCCCAGCGCAGTGGCGAAAACGACAGCAGACGAGGAAAGGGACATTTCGCGGCGCCTTTCTTTTCATTAAAAGCCCGGCAAACTTTCGAATGAAAATTCGCTTCGAAGGGTGTCTGAATTGAATTGCTCGCTCGCGCTACCCAAGGCCCCGTTCTTTCTCTGCAAGAGTCGGCTGCAATCCGAAAGTTTTCCCGCGCAAAATGCGAGTCGCATTATTTATCAAACGCTGGAGTGAGCAACGAGCCCGGATTTTAACGTGGCTGCTATCCTGCAGCTGCCTCCTACGGTAAACAGTTTCCACTCCTCGGTCGACCAGGAGTCTGGCTGTTTAATATTTCAGGCAACCCGGAGCAAACTTCATGCATACTTATGTCGCGCCACGTGACTCACCCCTATACTTTCGACAAACCCTGCTCGATCTTTCGCCGCAGTAGATCTTCGTGCAGATCGCGCGGACGTCGATTTTTCTATTGTTTGTGTTTCATTCAAATCGCCATGTCGCGTCGCGTGCACGCCTCGGGACGCTGTTTTAGCGGGTTCCAGTTTCAGGTGGAAATCGGGCTACCTTTTCCTTTGGTTTACAAAATTATACGACGTTTGTGCCGGGAAAGTTCGACGATTCTGTTCGATGTACGAGATGTTTGAGACTGACAACGAGTGGAAGTCCGAAGTAAGATCACACGAAATAAAGTAGTTCTATTAGTATTGAAAGTTTTAAGGGAATTCATCTTTGCGAATCAAAAATAGTGGAATTACTTTTCAATTACGATGGAATAAACGAGTGATTTATTTCACACATTTTTGGAATTTAAACAGTCCGTTAAGTATTCTGTTTTCTGAGAATGATATTGTTCAATTGAACGTACACTATGTGCTGCTCTAAAATTCGACAGGTTCCCGTAATGAATTTTCTTCGAGTTCTTGCTGTGCCCAGTTGGAGTAAAAATCACGTTAAATGACGCTGCGGCAGTACCCCGTTGAATGTAACAAAATGTAATCGATGGCACACCAGTCCTAGGCAAAAGGGCGAACTATTACCACGATGGAAACCTGTTTCCACCCAGCTTTCGAGCGGGCCGGTTTTGTTCTTTTAGCTTACAACAACCTGATTTTATTAAGGTAGAACAAACCGTGCTTCCCTATGGTTCTGAACAATTTGATTTTGGTTCACTTTCACGGAGTATTCCTCGTCCGCTGGGTATCACGTTCCATGCTATTTTTGCCATTTTATTTATCTTTTTTTTTTGTTATTTGCAAGATATCAAATATAATACATTCTCGATAGATGCAGCCAGTGGGGAAAGAATATGCGAAGCACTGGCCGTGCAAAGGTGCAAACAGCCTCTCGCCATGGAACTTTTCGTTTCGTTTCGTTTCGTTTATCAGCTGTTCCCCCTTCCCTCTTTTTTCCTCTCTGTCAGCAGAGTTGCAAGTGATCGGCATTGTTAACAATTGCGTTAACCGTGATGTCTTCATACGCGAAGCAAACATTTTGATCGGCACGTGTCTGCCGCTTCTTCTCCGATGCATTGGAAATCGTAATTGCGATAAAAAGGGAAGCAGCCGGAGGCGTTCCGGTCATTTATTGCCACATACATATTTCGAACCGGTTTCGTGGAACGAACTCTGTAAATCATACTTGGCCATACATATGTGTTTGTGATTACGATACGAGTTTTACGTATCTACACGCATATCTTTCCGAGTTACTGCGCACTAACTGGATTTGTTTTTAACGTTATGTTGATAAAGCTGACAAGATAACGCGTGCATGTCGTCGAATCGCTCAAGATGAATTATTGTCGATCGTAGCTTATTCAAGCTTTGGTTATAGTAACAAAACTGTACAGACTTCATTGTGTTTAGATCGATCACCGCAGAGAGTTACAGTTTAACTGACTACTCGCTACTAACTTTTTACTATAGACTGCTGACATTTCGGGTCTCGTGTGTTCCCTTTTCATATCGGTGAAAATGTCGAAAAACCGTGAGTGGGCGATACCCTGGGACAGAATTTCGATGTCGCGGGTCGCATATCGAAATATGGCGTTGAAGTGCAGCCTGGGAAAGAATTTGGACGACGCGGGTCAGGAACCAAAACATCTGAAGATTTTAATAACGGGTGATAAGGAGATGCGTGGGAAATGAGATGGAAGGGTCGTTCGAAGTTTCCCCCGACTGTTCGAATAACGAAAACTAACCGAACGCGTATTATTATCAGTCCCCGCTGTGTTTTTCTTCAGTTGACCAAAGTACATATTCATTCCCGTTTCAAGTCCCCTCTATAATACGAACGTAGATATTTCCCTCGCGGTGCGGCGTCCATCCACGTCAACGTAGATCCTATCTTGCTGCATCAAATATTACGGCTCGTGTAAACACCGCAGGGTGGTAATTAAAGCGAGGCCCTTCCCGAATCAAAAACACCGGACCCAGGGAATTCGCGAAAATCGGCTACGTACAGGCAACCGGTATCATTTGCTTAATTATTGTGCAAGATCATAGAAGGAGTCTTGATTAGGTCTTCAAATGATTATGTGGGCGTGTATGTGTTAAAAAGTTGTTCTTGTCTATATAAAAGCTTGTCTATACCAGAATACCTTTCCTTGTCACTGGCGTTCGTCTTGAGGACGCTTACGTCACCATGGTCCTTTTTAACCATTTTAAGGTTCGCCCTAAAGGAAACACATGGTCTGTCTCAGACGTTCACGTACTTCGAATATTCTAACATTCGGCCATACTGACGTCGGGTCTGTCCTCAGACTTCACATGTATTTCCCGAAATTCTAACATAAAATTAGCATTGTGTCCTAACACAATACCGTTGTATCGTTTACGATCAAATATGGATACCGTCGTCTCCCTTAGCACCGCCTGCCTGAGACACCGTTGTGTCCCTCTGGTTTGGGATCAACCCCCTGATAAAAAACAATTACATCTATCAGTTGCAACCGCCGTGCCTAAGACACCGTTGTTCCGTCCGGTTTGGGGTCAACAATCGATAGCATGCCGTTGCATTTATCAGTGGTCATTGCCTAAGGTACCGTCGTACCTGTACTCAGCACTCTTGACACCCATTGTGTCATAACGCTCGTTGCGCCCTTCCCCTCCGGGGTAGTACTTGTTGGCACCCTAGTTGGCACTTCTTTTCGCGTTCGGTCATACCGTTCCCTCTGATTTTTCTGCCCTTCAGAAATGTGGTTGCTGATATCTTCTCTCAATGCTGTTAGATCCAGTCGATCTATTTCTTCTCGTATGGCGCTTAATATTCGCCCTTCAGCTATTGTTCTTATATCGCAACCGATGAATGCTTTCATTGACGTTGCGTTAATACTTTTATTGCGCATAGTGTTTATGGCACTCTGCACTTTTTTGACCCGCTAGTCCCAGTACCTTGTGTCTTGTGGCAGCATTTCTTGAACCCCATCGATTTTCCGTTGACCTGACCTTATCCCCTTTTTCACTTACTTCACGACCCAAGTATTCAATATTTTTTCTAAAGTGAGAACACTTCTCGAGTCTAAGTGTCAGCCCATCTGTACGAAGAGCCTCCAAAACGGTCCGTAGTTTTTCTATGCCCTCGTCTACAGTCTTCGACGGTATTATTATATCGTCTAAGTAAGGAATGGCTGTTGTCTCTTTCAAAGGTCAAAGATCCTTTTGCATCAACCGTTGGAAAACAGCTGGCGCGTTCGTCAAGCCATAAATTCGTATAATAAAAGACGTAACGTTAACGGTTGATTTATCATTACCGACCGTCCGCCAAATTGTTTAAATATGGTATCCCCTACTGATTTCGTCTCAATCAGGACCGCTTCTCGAAGTTGCGGCGAAAATGGCATCGTCGGACGGAACTGTGCCACGATGTACACCTTCATTTGCGCCCACGTGGTTACACTGCGCATTGTGATCTCGCACCACTGGTATGCGTGTCCTTGTAATCGCGTCGCAATGAGACGCGTGCTGCTGAGATCGTCCCACGAGAATCTCGCAGCCAGTTCGTCCACCGTCACGTGGACTCAATTACCCAAGTGTGTACCCAATTTTCGATAGAGATGTTCTCCTCCGCCAGGTCATATTTCGGCACCAAATTCTCGTCATCGAGGCGCGTATGCCCAGGCGATATTGCTCGCGACGCCCAACTATCGTGCGTATTCACGCTTCCCGCTTCTTCCACCGTATGTTCCTGCGGCACATCGTCGCGCACTTTATTCGTACCCGATTTACAATGCGGGGTACGTGAACGCGTACTCGAACTCGACCGGTAATGGGTCCGCGAACGATTATGTGCTCGGCGAATGCGATCGTGATCGGGAATGCGATCGTCGATATGACCCCACGCGAGATCGCGACCCACGTAAAGATTTCTTCATCATCGCTTCTAGTTTTCCAGGTCGCGACTCCGTTGTATTACGGCTCGTACCTTTCATCGGCTCAACCTCACGGCTGATCGAAGCACGACTCATATTGTAGTACAGTGTCAGTTTAAACAGTCACTAACACGGAAACATACCGAACTGTCCATGGAACATACCAAAAGTTCATGGAAAAAAAATAAAAATTAAAAAAATCATGGATTTGTCAAAAAATTTGTTTACGTAGTTTTGTAAGCGGAATAAAGCGATGCAAGTTCCTTTTATACATTTTTGTACATATCTCTCAGCGTTCCTGAGATATTTCACGAAAAACAGCATTCTGAATTTTTGTCGCGCATATTATGCAATTTTCCCAAATACCTAGTAACAGTGCTCTTTCGGACCGATTTTCAGAGGCAAAGATTCGAGACGTAGATTCACGTGGTGTTACGCTCGTACAGAGTCAGTTACATATATCAAGTGAGATTGGCTTTGTACACCCATCGCCGGCCTCTCGTGCTGCCATACAGCCCGGCTCGTAACATATCAATTATCTGTTTAGTTTTGCTGTTGATTTTGAAAATCAATATCTTCATCAATATTACTATAATCTAAGAAAGAAACAATGGGCTTGTGATAACTAAAATACGATATAAATAAATTTCATTGAGATCTCTCTAAATATCTAAAAAAACAATTCCGTCAATTGTAGTTCCATATTTTGTTGTACTCTCATTTGCGTCATTCGGCATATTTAAATCCAATGTTGTTTTTAAAAAATCAATTAAAGGCTTTGATTTTTCTTTTGAGAAATCAACATTGAAATTTACCCACTCAAAATCATAGGTAATTGATGTAAGTTCCGATTGGGCAGGGCAGACACTATTTTGCAAGCATGCCGAAAACTATTCTTCGTAAACTGTTTATGAAATTCTGTATGGGCACTGCTGTCTCTTTTATAAGAACTGTAGGGCGTTGATGATCTGTAGGATTGTGAATTGAGAGCAGGCGATTCATGCGCCTGATCTTCTAATGGTGCTAAATTATCATCCATGTTCATTTGTCGGTTTTCTGCGTCTGTTTGTAATAAATATATTTGCCGTTTTGCTTGCGTTTCACGATTTTCTTCTTGTGAAAGTCCTGCACAGTTTTTCCCATTATCATTTACATTTCCTGAATAATCGTTTACAACAATAGGTATGTTCATATTTGTGGATGTTCCAGGAATCTGAGAATTATGAATCGTGGTTCTCTGATTCTTAATTACGAGTGGTGGATTACATTTTGAATGCCCGGGGATCTGTGAATCATGAATCGCATGTTCCAAAGTTTTCATAGTAGAAAGTCGTTTCTTATCACGATATCGTCTAGAGTCTAGAGCGCTCCCTTGCTAATTCTCTCCGTCGTTCTAATTTATTTTGCTGAATTTGTTCCTTACTTTGTTTCTTTTCTCCACTCTGCGAGACTTAATTCTGCTGTTGAGCTTCTTGCCTCTTCCTTTTACGTTGTCCTCTCTTGCGCGCATTAGCTAATTCCCGTTTCCGTTTCAATTCATCGTCGAGCTGGCAATTCTGATCCATTTTCGATTTTAAAAATTATAAAGGGCAATATTTCAAAAAGTTTACACTTCAAAAAATATTTATACACTAACCAGCAGGATGTTGCGAAATTGTCGTTGATGAATTTTAAAGTCTGAGATTGTGTGCCCGTTTTTGCGCGAATGCGCTCTGCTCGCGGTATAAAATTAACTGATAATAAATCAATAACGATTTAACGTTAAATGAACTTTTAATAACTTTTTAATAACATTAACATTATAACTTTAGATACTTTTTGTCCCCTTCTTAGTTGACGATAGAATGATAGTCCAAAAGGTCCCTTTCAGCTCTTAACATTAAACAATTTCACGACTATGTTTGTCGCCAATTAAAATTAACATTAGTTTTATGAATTAATTACAAATAATCCTATTGGCTATCTCTTTATGAATGACAGATAATCAATTAATAACGAGTGTTTTACGCTAAAGCAATGCAATGCTGTGCTAGGTTCAACCCGTATCTCCCCATACTTCCATAATAGTGCGATACCTTGGAGTACGGTAATACTTCGGTATACCGTCTCGTTATAAATATTGACTATAACGAGTGACTATTGAAAATCGAATGAAACCAAAACTCGGTTGGTTTACTGGAGGAGATGGTATCCTGGTTGGTGTGGCTATGGTTGAGGTCAAACTAAGACTGTTTACTAAGATGTTGGATCAAGATTCTCTGCCTCGTCGAGCGTTTCGTCAAACGTCGACTCGGAAGTGGGTTTGTGCATGCTGATTGGTCATTTAGAAAAATGTCTAAATACCAATCAGCGTATTCCTTAAGGTGTAGCCGCACCCTTCCTGAGCGCCCGAAGCGCGTATCCTTGGAAGAGGGGTGCGACTTCATGCGTCGTGCGTCGTTCGCAGGTAAGACGCGAGATAGCAATTGTTGCCCGTTTTCGCGACGCAACAATTTTAAGTATCTTCTTTTTCGTTACTTACAAGATATCAAATATAATACATTCTCGATAGATACAGCCAGTGGGGAAAGAATATGCGAATACTACATTCAACATCCCGCACGAATAGGAGAAGATTGATGAATGGGAAGTTCAATTTTGTTGGTACACCCCTTATCCGAGAGAAAAAGGGTTGAGCGATTATTGATAATTACTTAATATCTTTCCTACTGCTTTAAGTTGACCTCTTCAGAAATATAACATGCATAGTACCGAAGGAAAAATCCGATTGACATCGAACACTCTAACACACATTGCACCGTTATAGAAATATTCCTTTTTAACATACTGCTATATCTATCCGCTTTATATAATAATAATAATTTATAATTCCTCTCATTTATATCTTCGAAACCGAACCACATACTTCTTATTAAATAAAACTAAAATCTCTGTAGTGTTTGCCTTTTGTGATCATGAGCATAATGCCCCCACGGATTATCCGGGCTAATTATTACCGTAATCAGAGAGTATTTCCGATCCTTTGTCGGTGCACGTGCGTGTCTGCAGCCTTCTCCCGAAAGCTGCGAGAAATGAAATAATAAATTATTAAAGCTGCTAACGTTCCTGGCCGTGCAAAGGTAAACAGCCTCCCGTAAGATAATCGAAGGAGTCTATACCTGAGTGCCTATCTTTGGTAAATGGCTCTTTTTAGGGTTCGCCCTAAGGGAAAGCTATGTCAGATAAAGATAGTGTGCATCGACGAAATGCACATGGTCTGTCTCAGCCGTTTACGTACTTCGAATATTCTAGCAATTGCGGGGCAAGCGATTCAACGACTGTATTACAGGGCACGTGCTGAGCTTTAAAAGTGTTCCATATGGTTTCAGATAACCATTTCTAATCATTTCTGATTCGATATCGACATTGGCGTTCATATTATTCGTATGGGTGTTTCTCCCGGGCAGCATTGTGTAGATAATACCAAAACCATGTTGTACTTCAGTTCGAATAATCTTTGTTTCACATATTTTTACAACCATATATGTTATCTATGAGAAATAATATTATAGTCAGTACTTCTCTTAGGTTAAAATTTAAATACTTACTCCTAATAGAATACATTATAGTTTCTCGAAATGAAACAAAAATTCATTTCCTATTCTTTAGTCACGACTTCATAATCGCGATAAATAAAGACATTTGTCTGTTCGAAGCATGAGATGTTTGAGACTGACAATGAGTGGAAGTCCGAAGTAAGATCACTCGAAATAAAGTAGGTCTATTACTATTGAAAGTTGTAAGAGAATTCATCTTTCCGGATCAAAAATACTGGAATGACTTTTCAATTACGATGGAATAAACGAGTGATTTATTTCACACATTTTTGGAATTTAAACAGTCCGTTAAGTATTCTGTTTTCTGAGAATGATATTGTTCAATTGAACGTACACTATGTGCTGCTCTAAAATTCGACAGGTTCCCGTAATGAATTTTCTTCGAGTTCTTGCTGTGCCCAGTTGGAGTAAAAATCACGTTAAATGACGCTGCGGCAGTACCCCGTTGAATGTAACAAAATTTAATCGATGGCACACCAATCGTAGGCAAAAGGGCGAACTATTATCACGATGGAAACCTGTTTCTACCCAGCTTTCGAGATGCAGCCAATGGGGAAAGAATTATATTTCACGCGATCGACACAACGCAGCAGCGAAACGTAATACAAAACTAATGAAACTTTGGAATTAAAATATACCCCCTTTTTTCCAATGGGGCAATCGTTAAAAAATAGAACGCTAAAATGTCGTCGGACGACAAAATTAAATAAAGCCGACAACGAAGAGAGGAATTTTCGTGTCCCGTTGTGCGCCGTATAAATTAAATGTGACCGTTTCGGTCAATACAGTTTTTATTTCCCGGTGCCAAACACGCGGGGAAAATTGTTGAAAAATAGAAGTTTCCCTTTTTCTTAATTAAGGACACAAGGCACAAGTAATCGTCGAAGTAATTTCGTTTCACTTACAAAAGATGATTCACGGAAAATATGCTTTGCTGGAAAAATAAAACGATGTACCTTTATTAATTTTTTTTCTACCAACTGGTTTTTCTTTAGATAATACTTTTCTTCCGTTTATTTATGAGTCTAATTAATCGCATTACTCCACCATTACTACATTCTATGAGCTGCATTGTATTGCCGGAAAATATTGTTGGAAAAATGTGACAATATTATTGCAGCGTTGTTCCACTGCACTTCCTAACTATAATATATTTTTTAGCCAACATTATTCTATTCATTATACGTAGAGGGATAAATTGGAAAAGAAAACGTTTGTTATGTGAAATGTAATTTATGTATTTGAAATGAGATACTATATCCGTCTTTTACATTCAATCGTCGGTTGCCAACTAACTAATTTGTTATTAACGCATTCACTGTCTGTTAATGTTTATTACGTTTCCTCGGTTTCACTCTCTACATATGTATATACAGTAATGTCTCGATTAGTGTTCAAAATTGTGTCTACGATTAGTGTTCATTTCTATCCCCACTACTTGGGGTGGTCCCCCCTGGGCCAGCGAAGCGTGAAGCACCGAGCATGTAATCTGAACCCAGATCGAATATCGGTGAGAGCCAACACTGATGCAAGCGAGATTAAAAATTAAAACTTCTTCATTTTTGGTCCGTTTTAAATCAAATTTTACCAAAATGTTCGTTACAATCTCCTGATTAAAATGACACCAAACACAATATGATTTGGATAATTTTTACTTAACGTGGTATTAATACACGATATGGTTTGTACAACTTTTACTTATCAGGGTATTAATAATTTGATTCTCCTTTACTATTGTTTTCGATAACAACTAGAATATATGATTTTGGAACTATACATATATTTACTTATTACTATTGATGCGACGAATGACCCAGCTCTCTTCTCTGCGTAGTTCCTTTATCTAAAACGTAGATATAAATTCTTACAATTTCTTTTCAGTAAAAATTATAAACTCTTACGAACACCGAATGTAATGTCACAGGAACGAGAATAATTCTCGATACAACAATATTTTGCCATTAACTAAATATAGCAATTTAAGATTAAGAGAATTAAGAGACTCTCGATTGGAGAGTTTACTTCCAAATTTACAATCTCACTACTAATTACCTTATTGCTGTTAACTAATATACACATAATCTAGTTGTTATCGAAAACAATAATAAAGGAGAATAAAATTATTAATACCGTGATAAGTAAAAATTGTCCAAACCATATCGTGTTTGGTATCATTTTAATCAGGAGATTGTAACGAACATTTTCGTAAAATTTCATTTAAAACGGACCAAAATTGAACAAGTTTTAATATTAAATTTTGATCGCGGTAGTGTTGTCTCGCGTACACGGGCATTTAAACTTGCTTTTTTCCTGGAACGCTGCCCCGTATCTCGGCTGCCACAACATCAAAGGCGACCCGAACTCGCTCGAGAATCGTGCCTGCAAACGATTAGTGTTCACATTCGGTCCCGAGCGAGGTACACTAATCGAGACATTACTGTACTTTGCATGAAATATATTTCAACAGAATTTGAATGATATAAATATAAAGGAATCTTTGTTGCGTTTTAAATTCAATGAGAAGAAGCAAGGGGGTGGAAAGGTAAATCTATATTAATTTTCGGAAGGTAGATGATCTTTTGGTCGTTTCCCTTATCTCCACGCAGCCGTGTATAAAAACGTCATCAGTCTCCGGTTCACGCAATCGCCGTCAAGTTAAACCACGTAATAAAAATAGACACTCTAGCTGGCTCTCACACTCTCACCACCTCCGGCCTGTTCACGGCCACACCCCCGCAAAAGGGATTCAGTCAACAATATGGCAAGATGTTTGATGAGTCGATCGATCATGGCCTTCTGTCAGTTTTGCAGTTGAAACGTTGCTTGTGTGCGCGTGCTCGTCTCACGTGTCCAGCCTCGCGTGTAACGACTGCCTACTACGTATATCAATATTCGCTGGAATATTTCATGATATCAACGATAATCATTTTGGATAGTTATATAGATATATTTCTGCCATTTTCTCTTGCTCCTAAATACGAATATTTTCTTTGGAGGATACAAGAATTTTCAGTCATAATTGAATATTTTATAAACGCGTATTCCTCCCACTTCTTTATATGTATTTCTGATTACGGAAACAAAAAATATTTTTGATTAATGTGTACCGCTTTGCTCTTGACAATTTCTGAAACCACAGTTTATTTATGTCAGAGAAAGATTAATCAATGAAACGTAAAGCGATAATTATGATTCGTACGGTAATATTATGATAACAATGCAGTTTAATAAACTTTTGATTAATTATGTATGCTCATGTGCATCCCTGTTCCCGTGTTAATATTTCACTGACTGTTATTCCAGGTGTAATTCATCATTCCGTACGAATAAGAGAAGATTGATGAATGGGAAGTCCAATTTTGTTGGTACACCAACATGCGAGAGAAAAAGGGTTGAGCGATTATTGAGAATTACTTAATATCTTTCCCACTAACATACATAGTATCGAAGGGCAAATCCGATTGACATCGAACTCCTAACACACATTGCACGATTATAGAAATATTCCATTTTAACATACTATTGTATCAATCTGCTTCGTTAAATAATAATTTATAATTCCACCAATTGATATCTTCGAAACTGAACCACATACTTCATGCTAAATAAAACTAAAATCTCTGCAGTGTTTGCCTTTTCATCGCAGTGCTTCATATTACATTCCGCCGGAGACAAAGAAGAAACGATCATGAGCATAATTCTCCCATGGATTATCCAGGCTAATTATTACCGTAATCAGAGAGTATTACCGATCCTTTGTCGGTGCACGTGCGTGTCTGCAGCTTTCATTCAAAAGCTGCGAGAAATGAAATAATAAATTATTAAAGCTGCGTCGCGTTCCTGGCCGTGCAAAGGTCAACAGCCTCCCGTCATGGAACTTTTCGTTTCGTTTCGTGTCGTTTATCAGCTGTTCTCCCTTCCCTCTTTTTTCCTCTCTGTCAGCAGAGTTGCAAGTGATCTGCATTGTTAACAATTGCGTTAACCGTGCTGTCTTCATACGCGAAGCAAACATTTTGATCGGCACGTGTCTGCCGCTTCTTCTCCGATGCATTGGAAATCGTAATTGCGATAAAAAGGGAAGCAGCCGGAGGCGTTCCGGTCATTTATTGCCACAGACATATTTGAACCGGTTTCGTGGAACGAACTCTGTAAATCATACTTGGCAATATGTGTACTATGTATGTGTGTTTGGTTACAGTTACAAAACTGTACAGACTTCATTGTGTTTAGATCGATCACCGTAGGGAGTTACAGTTTAACTGACTACACGCTACTAACTATTTACTATAGGCTTCTGACATTTTGGGTCTCGTGTGTTCCCTTTTCATATCGGGGAAAATGTCGAAAAACCGTGAGTGGGCGATACCCTGGTACAGAATTTGGATGTCGCGGGTCGCATACGGAAATATGGCGTTGAAGTGCAGCCTGGGAAAGAATTTGGACGACGCGGGTCAGGAACCAAAACATCTGAAGATTTTAATAACGGGTGATAAGGAGATGCGTGGGAAATGAGATGGAAGGGTCGTTCGAAGTTTCCCCCGACTGTTCGAATAACGAAGACTAACCGAACGCGTATTATTATCGGTCCCCGCTGTGTTTTTCTTCAGTTGACCAAAGTACATATTGATTGCCGTTTCAAGTCCCCTCTCTAATAGAAACGTACATATTTCCCTCGCGGCGCGGCGCACAGTGGGGCGACCCTATTGTATCGTTGGACATTGGGCAAAAAAAAGAAAATTCGAATTTGAAAATTTAACTTTATATGTAAGAAACTATGAACCTTTTCCTACTATGTACAACAATTTTTTTTCATTTTTTCGCACTACATAATCCAAGGTAACCAATAATAGATACCTATGTAACATATATTTTTTTCCTTATTTGTTGTTTAGTACATCTATTTGACGATTTTACTTAAAACTTTTGTGCAGTTCATAATCTTGCAGGCGCCGCGGCGTCCATCCACATCAACGTAGATCCTATCTTGTTGCATCAAATATTACGGCTCGTGTAAACACCGCAGGGTGGTAATTAAAGCGAGGCCCTTCTCGAATTATAAACACCGGACCCGGGGCATTCGCGAAATTCGGCTGCGTACAGGCAATCGGTATCATTTGCTTAATTGTTGCGAGGCAAACGATTCAACGACTGTATTAAGGTGGGTATAGACGATCGCGCTGCGGCTGCAACGCGGCAGTAACGCGGCATTACAGCGTGTGAGCGGTGTTCCGTTTTTACCACGAACACGCACTGCGCTTGGAACGAACCATGAATTTCAACGCGCATTCGCCAAAGACGATGAAGCTCTGATTATAGCTAGTAGTGCAGTGATAATTTTAGCTTACAATGAGTTATGAGTTTTCCTTTCTTTAAAAAATACGCTGACTGAAGAAAACACACGAGTCATTCGTGTCCCCGATGCGCTTTTTCCCGAAACCATCCTAGGAAACCCAGGAAAGGATCCGCTCGCAGAAATAAAGAAACGTGCGCGGATAAAGCGGTTTATTGTGTTCGGTACTTGGCACAGTCGAAAAAATCATGAATGATTTTTGAACTTTTTATCCAAAATAATCATTTATCGGTAGGTAGGGAATACAATTGTTGTTATTGTTATGATAATGTTATGTCATACAACTAGTTTGATCTTTTCCACTATAAAAATGTTAATTATTTATACATTATATGCATTTTTGGAGTTTTGTCCCGAAAGCCCATTTAAATGCCGCACTGTGCCTGTGCTCGAACGCGGCAAACCCGAAGAAACCCGTCCACAACTGCGGCAACGAATCCCTTTGTGTTCGCGCAAAAAACCGACTCGAAATGGTTCGTTGCGCGGCATTGCAGTAGTGCCGCGTGCCACCGTCCAAACGAACGAATATTCGCCCAAACACGTTCGGTCCGTGCCGCGTTGCAGCCGCAGCGCGCTCGTCTATACCCACCTTTACAGGGCACGTGTTGAGCATTAAAAGTGTTCCTTATCGATTCAGATAATCATTTCTAATCGTTTCTGATTCGATATTGACATTGATATTGATATCGAATAATGTTTGTTTTATATATTTCTGCTAGCATCATGTTATCTATGAGAGCTAATATCATAGTCAGTACTTCTTAGTTTAAAAGATAAATACATGCTCCTAATATAATACAGTATGATTTCTTGAATTAAAACAAAAATTCATTTGCCATTCTTCAGACACGACTGCTATAGTCGTGCAGACTAACCTCTGCAGGATAACATAATTCCAGGGACATAACTCCACCAATTCTTTTCAATAAATTCATCTACTATCATACGAGGAGCATTGTATAAATGAGGAGGAAACAAGTGATCGTCATGCTCACCGTAAAGGGGAATTCATCCATTAGCCTCAATCTTGTTCGTCGTCTTAACTTGTAGCCCGAGCAATTGCCTCGGTCAAGCCGTTTCAACAGTGTCATTAACCGAAATTATTATTCGTTTACTCACGATTACATCTCTCGACGTGACTTTCAAAAACGACTGCTCGACGATGTGCAGCGATCAAATGAAATCCAGTTTACCAATGTCACAGAAGCGTCACATGTTCTGCCACGAGCAGCAAGTTCAAGGCTTAATTTGACAAGAATTGACAAATGGCTTGGCTGGTTAGAAATGGTAAGAATGCTCGTCGTAGCAGCCAGCTAGAAGATTGGTATTACATATTTATAGGTGACTCAGCATTGTCTGGTGAAACAAAAATGAAGAAGAAAAAATGTTTCGCCATTTCGCACCAGCTTCTACCTCGTCGTCGTTTCTACGTGCCGTACACTTTGCCGGCATCCTTGAAAAATGATCGCACTGTCAAAAATGGCGTCTACCGAGCACATCACCTGCGTCTCCTCCAGTAATTCACATTTTTCACGGAAAATTATCGTCGTCCACGCTTCACTCCAATTTCTCTTGAACACGGAATTATTTGATTTACATGTAGTTTGACAAAAAAAAAAAAAAACATAAAAAAGTAGGAAATAATTTTATGAAGCTCCGATTTGGTTGCGATGTGTCCGAGATTTGTTTCAAATTGATATTTATTTTGATGTATTGTAACATGGAATAAATCCATTTTAGAGAGACTGCTCTAAACACTGTGATTGAATTCATTAACGCGGTAATAATTAATTGGAGTTAATCAGGCTTTGAAGGAACCAGAGAGGCGTGCGAAATTTCACCGCAAATTCGCGTGCTCAACTTACAAGGGGGATACGTTTTTGCCACGAAGGCAACAGGTTGTACAAGAAGGGTAGAGATCATGAACTTGGGAAATGTTGAAGGTAAGGTAAAATTTAAGGCAAAGTGTGGTACGGTAAGATAAAAAGAAATTAATACTGCCATCGAATTGCAAACTAATGAAATAATTCAATATTTCACAATCTATAAAATGAAATATCTATGGAAAGCAGGATTTTCATTTCCCTAATGTCACAGAATTATTCAAAACATAATTCAAAATTTGTCCGCAGGTTTACTATTTCATTTTTAATTTTATAATTAACCCGAATTAAATTTGAAAATAGTGAAGGACAGAAAGATAGAAAAATTGTTTTTCCCAAGAAGCTCAATCCAATATCCTATTCGGAATGATCTGACTAGTCTGAATCGAGAAGCAAAAAATTGATTACATATTGGCATAAGTCACCTGCTATGTATGTACATCGTAACGAACGAACCGGCGACTTATGAAAGTTCATTAACCACGGAATATACTACGATTTTCCTCGTGAACGATATAAATGTATATGTACATATATACAATATAAATACGAATACCTACGACGTTTCTCTCAATTGTTTGACGCTTAATTCATACGTACCTGTCGTTTCGATGAATGAAATTGCGCACGCCCCGACGTGTTTCATTATTTAATCGCGTCCTATCGGCAATTATCGGTACACGATATTACCCGAATTATACACGTGCGGACCTAAATACGATTCAGCGGCGCGGCAAACATTAAAATATTTATCGCAGGTGGGCAGTCCGGGGAGCGGTAGATCGGTAAGAAGAAGAAAAAAATGAACTAATCCTATGAAAGTTTCGGAAATAATACGACAAGTCTGGCTTATCGTTCGGTGAGAAACAAGTTTGCCGGATAAACTAAAACCGACCTGTGTGGCACAGGCTATAGGCAATCAGAGTCAGAAAGTTCGCTCAATTTAACTTTGTTAATAAGCTGCTTCGTTGTGTCCTCCACGTTTGAAAATGCTAAGATGAACCTTGGTATTCGTCGAATCGTGCGATACGGCATGAAGATATTAATTGGTGCGCCTCTCGCCCACCTTTATCTTCTAATAAATAGGGCAACACCGATTCGAATTAGATCTATAGGGACGCTATTGTTAATTTCTATAGCTTGGGATAATACCAAATTATTGTGACATAATATCAAATAATTTTGGCACTATTAAATAGTTGCATGAATTTCTCTTTTAGGTTATTATATGTTTGCTTAATGTCATATTTAAAAGCCTATATTTTTCTTGCAGGCGAAACGCGAGAGAAGAAAGATACAATATAAAAGTGACTCATTTCGTGTGAATTATGAATGCATATAAATTCAGGATCCTTTTTGTATAATATAGGATAGGATACGCCCACTGATGAAAATTCAGAAGACAATTCACTTTGCAACTATTTCAATTAATTAGTTCGCACCTTGATGAACGATCACAGTAATATTTCCTGCAGCCTGACAGGTTTGTCTAAAACCCATCTATTATCACGATCCATTTGACTGCTTAATCGCGGGCGGCCAATGAAAAAGTTCAGCTGCTCCCACGTACCATTATTATTTCCAATTGTAAGTTAAACGATTTCAATCGACGAGGTGAGCACAGGAAATGATAAACGTCCAAAGAAATGATTGAATATAATGTAATCGTCCCACTGATACCATCGTTCATTTGAATGCAACAAGAAACCCAACAATGGGCGCGCTAATTAATCAGAAGATCCGCTTACACGTAAACGAAATATCTTGCGCTCGTAATAACCTATTTCACCCTTTGCGCGTGCACATGAACGAAATCGGCAATTATGCGTACGGTGGAGCGACCCGTGCACGTGCTTCCAAAGTTTTAACGCGCTATCTCTCGTCAAAGATGTCGATAGTGGCCGTAAGCGGATCAGCAAAGTGAACTACGAGCTCTATCCGTAAGTACTTCGTCGTAATACCGTAAATTGATGACTACTGCATTTGCATCCATCGCGATGCCGTGTATAAACCAAATCCCTCGGATCGTTGATGGGAAACCGATTTCATTCGGGATTTCATTATCGTTCAACGAATCATAATGTGGCTCGCATGCATACGTATTTTAAATATTAATATTACTTGTTTATATTCATATACATATATGTATATATAATATCCATTTGTACATATCCCGCGTATTTACAGCCGTGCACGTATCGTACATTTCGCGTCAACTCTGTTCGAAAATTGAATCGAATTGGAAAATATTGCTTTCACCCATTCGTAAGTTGTTTTATTTTTTATCCTTTGACCGGATACAAATATTCGTAGCTGAATACGCGGGTGAACGAAATAAGTAAACGAACACAGCGGGGTCTCAATTTAATTTTCCCTCTGCAAGGAATCCTGTGAAATTCCTTGGAAAACTGGGCACAATTTCGCGCGGCAATCTTTCGGTCTCGTGGTTTTGTTTCGAAGCATCGGTTCGTGTTCTGGCAAGCCAGACGTATTTTCTTCCCTTTTTTTGTTTTTTCGTTAGGCAATACCTCGAGGTTTAATATTTCGATTATTTAAGGTTTCCGAATGCAAGCCGGTGGTTTTGAAACAAGCATCTTAATTAGTTTCCATTGAATCCATTTCTGGAACGAACTGCTACATCGTACGTCTGCCGCATGAAATAATTTTACAACAAGAACATCGATTATCAATCTAGCATTGGCAATAAATGTTCGGCATACAATAATATACTAACAAACTGAACCCAAACCATTCATCGTGAAATCACGCTACCTCGCTTCAACGCCAAATGATCGAGGAAACAAAGTGTCCCGCAATTTTGACGGAAATAATCAATTTCCAAATCTACTTCTTCCCACCTGCTGATACCCTTAAAACAGGACACAAAAAAGAAAAAGGAAAAAAAAAATCGTCTCATATAAAACGCCTCCCAATAGGATTATCTTCGACTACACGTCCGACCTGATTGAAAAATACGAAAACGAGAGGAGAGCAGCGTAGTGTTCGTGGTGGTGCTAATTTGCGTAAATCTCAACACCGTACGCCCAGCTAACTACGTTGGTTCACGGACAGGAGGAGCAAGGTAACCAAGAGCCCGCGGTCGACCGAGGAAGCCGAGATCTTTATGGTAGCAATAAAGCCAACCTCGCCGGCTTCGAGTTACAAATGACTACTGGTAGCTGAAAACTATTGCCTCTGGTGTACGTGTGTCCCCCTTCCCCCCACCCCTATCCTGAAGGCCCGTAAGCCTGCGTCACCCCCTGTGTATCGCCACCATATAGACGCTGACCCCACGAACCAGTCCCCGCGGCTGGTTAGTTGGCTGAAATAGGACCTCTCGTAAATCCTTGTAACGCCTAACTAACTCTCCCACCATGTTGCGCTTCGGTTTTCTTTATGCCACCATCGCTGTGCCCGATGTAAGGATTACCAACGGTTAATAATTGGTACTAAGCAACTGCTGCAACGTGCTGACCTGCCGCCATTTCTTTTTCTGGTCTAAACGAGAGAAGAACGGGAGGCAGGAGGTTGCGGGGTGGGGTTTTTTTTGGGGGGGGGGGGAGGAGGAGAGGGTTGTATAAATGGAGAAGAATTACTTTTGGAAATAGACGAAGGATATTCGGAGAGATTTGATGGATGGTGGTATCGTAGGTAGTATTTTTTTGTCACGTTGTGTTTAGAGAAAGTGAAATTTTAATGGAAATATTTAATTGGGCGCACTATTTTTGTGGGTTTTCAAAAATATCATTTATCAGGACATGAATGATATTACGAATATTTCCTGCAAAAATACTGAGGGCAAAAAGTTTGCAGTTTTACTTCTGGCTCAAGTAGGATGGTCTATACTTTTGTAGCTACTGTTTGCTATTCAAGTTATCTGAACATTAGCGATGAATATTTTTCACCATGGAGAAATTATAAACGTATGAAAACTTGATTAACATACGGCGAGTTGATAACCTTTAATATATATTGTAATTAGCTACGCGTAGCTTCTAAAATGTTTATAAATTGCTTCGTAAAAGTATTCACCGGTCTTCCTTAATATTCAAAGTTGATACGCGAACTTCAGATCCTACGGCGAGTTTCAAAGCTAATTTATCGTAACAAAGCTGAGCGAATATTTTATGACTAGTATTTAACGTCGTGGATATTACGGCAAATAATTAAGAATTCCATTCCATTCATATTTCGTATTGCCTCCATAAAATTCATTTTATTGAATGTTAATGTACATTCAATTAAGGATTGTGCCGTCCAAGAATATTTTTCTTGAAAGGATTACTTCTCATCAATATTCGAGAAAACCGTGAGAGGATATAGTTATTAGTCTTTGCACGATAACAGAAATTTCCGTTTCTACACCATCTCTATTTTTTCTCTCTCTCTTTTATACAATCCGTATTTCGTACTAGTACAACGAACGTACGTTTTAAAACCTCGTCACAGCATTAAACTCTGAATCTCGTCGAGAAGGAAGGGAAGCCCAGATCGGCGATGTAAATCCCAATTGCATCCAAGCCAAATATTTATCGTAGCATGAAAATGTGACGGGTCTTGTGTTTAAATAATAAATGATATATCGACAGGGTCTTCTCCGCCCGTTGTCCCATTTCAGACACCGCATTACAATTCCCAGATAAAAACACTAACACGTGCAAATATTTCTGATCCTATAATCGCGTTTCGATTCCAGAGTCAAGTCACCACGAAAAAACCCCCCTAAAATATGCAAGTCAAACGATCCATGTATTTAAAATTCTTTGCCAATAATTTCAATACCTTCGAAGAAGAAAATTCAAATGTATAACACTTACGAAAAACCACAAACTGTACACATTGAGCTCACAAAATATCGAAATATTATTCAATTATCAAACAGTTGTCAATATCTAATTTATCCCCCAAATCAATCACTATCGAGAACGAATAAGAATGCAACTACTATAAAAGCCATAATATTTCCGAAGAACCACGGAGGTTTCGTTCTAGCCACAAGAGGGTAGAAATTCCGAGTTGGTCTGGTGAAAAGCGAGGCGTCGCATATTAATCATGGTATTAACACTTGAACCGAAGGCAAAAGCTTAAACCAGCGTGGTCGAGGCCATTGAAAAGCATCACACACCGTCTTCCTTGCCATCCTTCGTCCTGTATCTCTCTTCCACCCCTGCGGACCTGTATTTCCATCGTCTACAGTACAGGAATAGAGATACAGGGCATTAGAAGGCAGGGTGGGAGTTGGATGGACCATGATGCCTGGGACGGGACTGTAAACTGAAACGGTGCGAAAATTAATTGCCAGGGACGCTTGGTTCCACCCACTCTTGCCCAACTACCCTTCACCCTTAATTACTAACCACCCTCCGCGAAGCCAACCGGAACCCCTGTCGTTTTTCCCAGCCGACCGCTAACTGTTGGGGAAAATAACGAAAAAAGCAAAAAAAACTCAAAATCAACGCCGCCGAGCGAAAGATATATAAAACGGTACAATGATCAGATATCACGGTCTGCTTAATTTCCAACGAATCGGTTGGAAAACGGGGCGCGTCAGGGGTGACCGGCGCGAGGTGGGCAAAGTTTTGTTGAAATCGATTCTAATTCGTGGCGCACAAGGTTGATTAAATTGTCGCGAAAATTTGTTGGATAACCTTTAGTAGATACGTGTACTTTTTTGAGCAAAGGTGGGAGGGAAATAGTGTTTGCGCGGGGGTTAAGTAATTTGGGAGGTGATGAGTATTTTTTCATGCGGATAGAATATGTGTGGGTGGCCAATGGTACTCCTGAGAGGTATTGAATAATTTTCTGCGCGCTGTTGCGTGAGATATGTGTTTGCGCAAAATTTCGTTCCTTTGAGGGTTAGTTGAGCGTCAACTGCCTATACATATTCCAGTCGAAGGAGAATATTTTCGCTGATATCTTATTGGATCGTCCCTTGTAAGAAATATAGAAAGAAGGACAAATCTCTATCTGCCGTTAAAATGTAGCTTATTTGTTATTTAATACACGCGTCAGAAGCGAGTAATATTTGCTGCCGGTTACAGAATCAAATTATGAGTTTGTGATCCAAGTTAGAACGGTGTAAGCCGATACGACACACTCTGCAACTACTTACAACTTTTGCAAACTTTGATAATTAATGAAAACTAATTTTACTAGAGATAATCGATACTGTTCGTTCCATCCTCGTCCTGTTCCCGTTGCAACGTGACGCGAACTAAGGGCTGTAATAGAATACGGTAATGCTGCTATTATTCCAGCAACGCAAAGAAATACGAGAAATACCATGGGCAATGGACAAACAAACGAACGGGCGGTATACAATTTCGAAATGTTTCCATCTCATCCGAACGGCGAGATTGCAAAGGAGGAGCCATTGATTTGAAATACAATGCATAAGGAAAAGGGATCCAGAAGGCGCAGGGCTATGCACATGCAATTGCTGTACTGTGTATAGTGGGTGGGGGTGATGGGGGGGGGGGCGCGGAGGTGAAATGCAGATAAAGACGATATGTGTTCCCTGCCTGTGGAAATTTGATAACCGAGAACGGAATAAAATAATGATGGTACAGAATTTCATTCGATCTGATTTATTTAATTGAAGACGAAGCATCCACGAGAAAAATGTTATTCTGCGCTTGCTAAAGTAAGTAACTCCACGTTTCATGTAACGATTGGAAACTAAGATTGCGATAAATTAAAGTGTTATATTCGGTGCGATAAAGCAGTGACTCTATTCATAATTATAAAAAGAAGATTTTTTTTTTTTTTTTGTTAAATTTATTTAACGTCGCATCGACTTTTTAGTCATTAGCGACTCCTTGGGGTATGGTTATATTTCTTGGAGAAGTTTGGTGTCCTTTAGAAATTTTAGAGTGTCCTTTGAGTGGTCTTGTGACGTTAGGGCTGTGTGAAGATCCAGCTTGTATCTCGCTCTTTGGATGCGGTATTTTATACATTCGAATAATAGGTGATTTATTGATAGTGCCTGGTTACACAGGTTGCAGATGGGTGGCTCTGTTCTTTTGAGTAGGTGTTCATGGGTAATTTTGCAGTGTCCCGTTTTGAGTCTTGTCATGATTATTCTTTCCTTCCTGGTCATGTTTTGGATGGGCATCAGTTGGAAGAAGTTCTGTACAATGCCGTGGGATTTCGTTCTTCTTGAAGTAGTCCATATTCTGTTCCACTCTTCTTTTCCGGCAGTATATAGTAAGATGGCAAGATCTTGATACGGGATTGGGGTCTTGGTTTGGTTTGCTGGAAGGGATATTGCCTCTTTGGCCGCTGTGTCTGCCCTTTCGTTGCCTGCTATTCCTTGGTGTGAGGGGATCCATGTGAAGATTATATGTTTTCCGTTGCTGCTGAGTTCTGTGTACTTCTCTTGGATGCTTCGTATGATTTCGTCATGTGTCTTGTAGTCTACATTTCTTATAGCGTTAATTGTGCCCATGGAGTCTGTATAAATTATAGATTGATGGAGGTTATTTGTTTGAGTGTGTTGGAGGGCTTCGAGGACGGCATATGATTCAGCCGTAAAGATGGATGCGGCTTTGGGAAGACGATGCTTAACGGTTGATTTGTCGGAGATAATGGCGTAACCAACCCCCTGGTCAGATTTGGATGCATCTGTATATATTTTGTTGCAGTCAGGATATAAATTATCTAAGTTCAGAAATTCGTTTTTATACTCTATGTAGCTTTTTTGGTTTTTGGGGAGGTTTCCTAGATCAGTGTTTATTTCTGGGGTTTTTGTGGTCCAGGGGGGTATTTTTCCGTAGTTCCGTGCTATTATCGGTGTTGAGACGACTTTAGTTGCTAACGGGTATTTAGCAAACCTTATGTAAAACGGAGCTGGGAGTTTTGGTCGTATTTCGTACAGGTGTGCATATCTTTGGTTGAAAACGTTGTTGTAGGTGGGGTTATTAGGGGTGGAGGATAGTTTAGTAGCATACTTCAGACTCAATTGTTTCCTTCTTTGTTGGAGTGTGGTTTCCTTCGCTTCGAAGAGAATACTGATTATTGGTGTTGTGCGGTAGCATCCTGTACTTAATCTCAGTGCGGCGTTTTGAATCGGGTCTATTGTTTTTAGGACGTTTGGTTTGGCTGAGTTGTATATTATTGAGCCATAGTCAATTTTGGATCTAATCAAGGCCTGATACGTTTTAAGGAGGATTTCTTGGTCGGCTCCCCAGTTCACGTGTGCTAATAGTTTAATAATATTTAATTTTTGTGTGCATGTTTCTTTAATGTATTTCATGTGTGGGACCCACGTTAGCTTGCGATCCAAAATGAGTCCTAGCAGTTTTATGCTGCTTGCTTCAAAATGAAGATTTTAATCAGGATAGCGTACCTCGTTAGCTATAGAATAATAATAATAGATTTCTAAGCGCATATATTTCGAACCACAATATTTCTAAGCCGTTCGGAACAATTTTATATACCGCGCAATTCTTGTATTCATAAACGTTGATATTTAATAAATTATAACAGAGAGAGAGATTTAACAATGGAAGGTGAACAGAACTAGCTTCTCCGGGAGCACACAATTGCATGAAGGTGTCTATCGATTTGTAACGTAAGATTTCGACGACGTAAGGAGCGTGCAAAAAGGGTAGGGGAAAAGAAAACTAAAGAGACACGAGCCGGTGGAGTTGAAGAAGGCAAGGTGTCGCCGTGCAGAGCGAATTCTAGAAGGAGAGAAAGGCGATGTGATAAAGGGGATCGTGAGCGAAACACGCCCGAAGGCAACAGCTACCCCTAGAGTTACAATCTTCTTCGATTTCAAGGGGTCGACAGATCAAGCTGCTTACGCAATGCCCGTTGTATCGTTTTAATAAGGACGAGGATGTCGTTCCGTGTTCGAATAACTTTCACCGTCACAGAAATTGATGCAGCATAGGACAGCGAAATGATGATCGTCGATACTTATTCATCCCGTATGCATTTCTGTTCGCACAGATTACAGAATTAGAGCGTCGTGCTATATCGAACAGGCGAAAAATATATCGATGGGGATTGAAAGGATAAAGTACCTTCCTTTTTAAATAAAGTACATATCAATATAAATAAGGACGATAATATTGTAATATATATTAATAAAAACTTCAATGACAATTACTCAAGCTATACAAAAAAATGAAAGAAATTAAAATAGAAAAAGGAAGCCATTAAAGAGGATGAAACTTTCTACAGCGTTGTTCACGAATAAGTCCGATATATCCCTAATAAAAACAAAAAAATTCTCTACGTACGTAAAAGTGGGAACGAAAAGTTCTCTTAAAACTATCGGTGGAAACGTCGGAAGTCGTAAGCCATTTTGCCTCCCGCAATGGGCGGTTGTTTACCTCTGTGTGTGTGTATGTGTGTGTGTGTGTGCGTGTGTGTCGTTAAACGCAAAGGACCGACGTGCTTTTGTCAGGGCACGGACACCGATAATATTGAATTTTCCGCGAGGCAACGTACGCCGTCGATGCGCAGGGCAACTTCAAAGTGCACGAAGAAAGCGGTGGCTTTTACGCCGTGTCGAGCACCGCTCGCCTAAGTGTATAATGCAACAAAACGCATCGAGGACAACGTAACCTGCTCGGTTAGCGAGGACCACTCCACGATACCGGTAGACGAGCAAACGGTCTGTTCGTAATAGGCCACTAATTGTGTTTGTTCGTTGCAGTTATGTATTTACTGGATAAATGGACGCGTCGCGTCGCCCTATCGTAGATCGTACGGCAGTGTAGAAATTCGCCACGCAGCGTGACTAACTCGAAAACAATCAAATATAAACTTTATTGCTTGATGCCCGCGTATTCCGTTACTTTGCCCCGGTGGAGAATTCTGATTGAATTGTACATTTCCGTGTAACTTTTTCTTGTCGTTGTAAATAATACTTCGTAAAAGCGCTGCGGAAAAATGAACAGTAATCTCCTACTGTTTATTTTGCACGGATAAATATTGGTTATAATCACGATATACTTGATAATCTAGAGATAGTCTCTTGTTGTTCGCTTCAAATAAAAATAATTCTAACTACTGATAAGGCCCCAAATAATGTCACTATCAAGACGCGATAGCGGCTAATATTTCTACCAATAGATTATTGATACGTTTTATAATTCGAAACATGGCGCAGTCATCGAACTGAATGTTTCTAATTATCCTATCGTGAGGTAAGTAGAACGATGGGGTCATTGTTGAAATTTTTATTCGAGAAACGGGATGCCGTTGAAACGGAAACGTTCGAAGCTATCAGACTTGTCTGGCCGAAGGGAAGTCTCGTTCGAAAGGAAGGAGGAAACGAAGGAGGTATGGCAAATAGGGTATGTATCGTTCTGGATGCAATTGGGTTATTAATTAAGGGTATAAGCTGCTGTGGGGAGTGGCTCGTGGGCAGAAGATCCCTTTCATCGAGTTTTAATGCTCGTGGAAAGCGCCGAGTAGAAGGAGAAATGTTGGAGAGAGGAGGGCGCCTAAGAGAACTGCTGCAATCATACTGATGTTGTTAAGGATAGACTTTTAATTTCGCGAATCCTTAATTATCTCTGTGGCTAGTTTTAAAGGCGTACCGGTTTCGACCGATACCAATCTACGATGCAACTTTTTGTCTGTAATTGAACAAGCCTGCAAAGCCACGTTCCAGGGTGAGACGGAAGAAAGAGGAAATGTACGTAGCTAACTAGCTAGAGTATCTATCTGTGAGTTGTTCATTGCGAACAAAATTTTGCTGCCGTTTGCTGTGCTTATTTTATTGCTACTTTCGTATCGGTAACGTGTTGCTTTCTATTCTAACAGTGGCTCGCTGGTGTATAGATTTTTCTTTTCTAAATTGTAAACGATGAATAATTGTTGCCCTTTTGTTGAAAACTGTTTCCGCGGGTTCTGGTGTGGAAAGGCCGTTAGATTTTGAGTATCGATTTCTTGACATTTTCATAGTGATAATATGATTGAATTATCGGATTGGGAATATTTGAAATATCGACGACATCAAATAGTAAAGGACTAATATTTCGTCAGACTGTCGATTAAACTCGTGATAATATTGAAATGGAAATTTTGTTTTCGATACAGTCGCTACACACAGATTCGCGGAGATATTGCGACTAAAAAATATCGGTGAAAATCGACAATTGTGTATTAAGTTATCCGGCTATTCCTGACTCATCTCCCTTACGCAAAATTCCAACAAAAACTCCATAAAATCATCACGAGTTTTCTCAGCAGCTGAGCGCAGCGAAATTAACGTGCATAGTACATACTGCATTGCTGGATAGAAGTAACAAAGGCACTGCCATCTGCGTCTGAAACCAAAAGGAAAATACAGTCAGTTATACAGTTTCCAAATCATGCCCCAATTTAAACCACCCCACAACCATATGGAACTGATTATTCCTTCAATATTCACGACTGCTATGATTTATCTATTCATTCCCATTTTCCCTGCAATTTTATTCTTATTCCAGGAAAAAAATAACCTTCTCGCGTAAGAACTGTTCTTTCGCGTAAAATCTTCAGGGAGATTTCTCTCTTCGCACACGTACTTCCAGCTCAGGCTAAATTTTCGCCGGGGGATGTGCGCCCTCCGCGGGGATATTTAATAAATTTCGGCCCTGCTATCCGTAATACGTGTCCTGATGTTACGTGGTTGATCCCGGTGCATATGTGCGCGTAAAAACGATATTTCACAGGCAGTTTGATGAGCTTCCCACATTAAGCCGGGGGTAAGTAATTATCGACTGAGCAATGACCAGAATGGCCGGGCTGGGCCACTCCCTCCTGGGGTGTCCCAGTGCGTGTCACCGCATTAACCACCTCTATACGGACATCGTTCTCATCAAAGTTCAAACGCTGGATATCTCCAATATGTTATTGTAACCTATGCGCGGCTTAATTAACGAGACACTGGGGCGGATCCGAGTCAGGCGGATCCGAGGTCGTTTTATTTTCACAGTTTCTTAGTTTTCGTTGTTCAATCCCGCAGCAGCAATTTCGCGAATAAGTCGTCGATTATTAATATTGAACGTGAAGGAATCATAATTTTTCCGGAAGTTAATTAGCGGAGAATTAAGATGATTATGGTAAACATAGAAAATTAACCAAAATGGGAACTACATATGAAAGATTTTTCATTAAAGAGATGCAGAAAACAGTAATTTAATCACGGGAAAAATTAATATTTTATTTAATCAGAGAGGGAGAGAGACTTTTGTATAATTTTTGGGCGAGCTACTTAATATAATGGCTTCCTCTGTTCGACGATTTATTAGCCATATATAGGAATTTCTACAAATGGATGATAATCCGGCACGCGATATCGGTGCATAGTAATGTGTGTTTTATTTCAAAGGAAACGCGTGTTCGATTTTAGATGGCGAACGAATTGTCGAGAACGAAGCTGAGGAAGTAGCAATCTCGAGCTATTCCGGGTGGAATATCGTTCCCATGCTCACAAGCTACGTCTCCAACCCTCGATTCACCCCTTCGATACCAAACTATCGCCAGTCCAGGGGAAAGAGAGAACTGCAGCCTAGATGCCAAGTGCAGCAAGCGTACCCCCCGTACACTCTTCAACTAATGAGAAACTATTGCAGAACGTGATTGCAAAGTTTCACCCCCCTTGGAGAATCATTTAAAGCTTCGTATTCTTTCTGCAAATCCTTAGATACGTCATTGATTTCTTTTATTACCTTTATTTCACAATGAATTTGTTATTAAATTGGTGAAAAGTTGCAGCGTGAAGCGCAGGACGGTTGGAAGTTTACAGGAATTCATAATGTTTATTATACGGTTGATATTAACGTTGAGTTTCATGATTTTTTTAGTGGATTAAAAGACCGGTCGGACGTTTAATCACAACTGATTGAACCAAATTATATTGCGGTGTACGCTACTCCTGAAAGATACTTTAGTTAATTAAACTCACAACTTTCATACTATCCACGATTTTAATTAGCGTAATTCACAGATACGCAAGGACGGAGAACAATGGAAACACCCCGGAATAGTTTTGGCCGTGCAACTTCAAAGAGTACGTCTGATATAATATATTGCTCTCCCAATATTCCGTCCTTATGTTTGCACGGTTTCGCCGGGAAACTTTTAAAACGCCTCTTCCAATCATCAATATCGTAATAAAAGATATGGAGATAAAAACTATAACGAACTTTTATTCTGAGAATTATTCGACCAACATTCTCCTTACTCATTTTATTTAAGTAAATCATATTGAAACTGCACGGCACAGTGAACGGCTGCCAGTTTTTAATCGGCCGATGTTCGTAATACTTTAAAAGAGACATAAAGATGCAAAAAAACCCTAGGAATATTTAAAAAGAAGGTATAAAACAATTTTATTTATTTCTCGTTGTTTTTGCTGAAATTAATGTCTCTATGCCGAATGAAAAAATGGCGCACCGTAAATGATTGATTTTGTGCAAACGTGAAATGTATCGGGTCGATATGTATTTCTTTTTTTTTTTAATTCTAACAGGTAGACACGAAATCGAAGTCCACGGAACGGATAATGATCCTCGAGCAGAGGCTATATTCGACTTGTTTTGCCGATTTCGTTGGTAACCTCGTTCAACTGTGAAAGAAGAGCAGCCCTCCTTCCCTCGAGGCTTGCAATCAGTCGACTCTCATTCGGCGTTCAGAGCTTTCTCTCGAATTACCACCGAGGACGGTCCAGACTGACAGAGTCACTGAATACACCTTCGTCTCGTCTTTCACGGAGAAAAGGAACAAGTCGTGTCCGAAGAAACCGAAAAGCCACTAGCCCCGAGTGCAGTGTTTCTTCAAACGTTCAAAATAATGTTTCCCTCGATAGCACTAATATTGTTGTGAGTTCAAAACAAAACATTTTTCTAACTTAAGTATCTGAAATATTCCAAGTGAAATATCGAAAAGTATTCCCGATAATAATACTGTTCAGTATTTTTCAAACATGAATTATTTCCAAGTAATTGAAAATAAATGAAATTTCAACGTGTCCTTATTATTATCATCGATTAAATTGTTCTTCCGGGTAAATTGAGTAATATACTGCAAAAACTCGTAAAATATTAACTCGTCACTAAATATTACAGTAGTGTCCTTTAGAACCAGCGATTAACACCCAAATTCTGACATCGTTCAGAATAAAATTACCATTCTACCAGACCCTCAATTCCATTCACGGTCCAACGACACAAATAGTCCCCTAATAGCGAGTACTTTTCCCGCGCTCTCGAAAGGGTGAATCATAATAATAATAACATCAGCCTACAAGCCATCCGAAAAATTTCTTTTGTATCGCGTCGGGGATTCGCGATATTAGTGCTCGCTCGTAGACGCAACAAACGCACGGCCTCGCGATGAAAACTAGAGGGGTGTCGTGTCTCGGTTCAGCCGTCGCACAGTGCGGCAGCCAATGGACAAAAATAAAAAAATCATAATGGAATACGAACGTAACAATTATTGCTGGAAAAAAATCAATAGGGGATCGACAATAGTCATGTTTTATGTTTACTTAAAATTCAATTTAAAAAAAAAGGTTCAAACTATCCTGTAATTTTTGTTGTTTTGTATCCACAATGTGTTGTACTACATTGCTATATAATTTTTTTCTGCTACTAATTGCTACACTAAAAGTTGTTCAATTTTTAAAGTGGCTCAACCGTTTGAGTGCCACGCGTCTCTGCTGTTTCCCCGTCCAAAGGTGCCAAGGAGCGCTACTTCGTTTGCTTATTCCTAGAGCGCTGACACTTTTCGAGCGAAACAGAAGAAGGGCAAAATCGCTCCTTGACACTCAAACGGTTAAGTCGCGGTTGCCATTGCAAGAAACTGAATTTAAAACGCTTCCTCGTTTGAGAAAAGCAACAACCACTAAGCAAAGTAACGATCTTCAAGGAATAGAACAATATTTAAATAATTTTAATCATTTAGGATCGGACTAGAGTGATAACTCTGATGTAAGCCACGTATAATAGAATTTCAGTAATTATTAATTATGTTAATTATATGCCGTTCATTCCGCTATGTATTGTTTTTTATTATAATATTCATGTTTTACTTACATTCCTTTATGTAACAATTAATTGTTATTGTTTGTTATTACTTGTTATGGTTATGATGCTGTTATGTCATGCAACTGGTTTGATCTTTTTCAGTAAAAAAATGTTCATTATTTCTACATTATATGCATTTTGTGATTTTTGTCCCGAACGGCCATTCAAGTGCCGCACTGTGCGTCGCGACGCGTCGCGTCGTAGTGCACAGTTTCATTTATTATTTTGTTCCCTGGCTCATCTCTGTCGCGGTAGAGGAGATGCTCCCTCTCCAGAGTGAAATACTTCGAAAGAAAGAGAAAGAAATAGGGTCCGACCGCGGCGTAAGACTGAAAGGATGGTGGTGCGGCGACGGTGGGGTGGGGGTGGGGGCAAGTATTATGAAAGTATTTTCCTAACCGACTGGCAAAGACCCCGAAGACATTTATTCCGTGAAAAAATCGAGTAAAATAAATGTAATATAAAAGGCAAACTGGCCTTGGTCTTCTCCCTTTCCATCGAATCCTCCGTGTCTTCCTCTAGGACCTCCTCGTGGCTTCGCGAGAAGGAGAAGAGGAAGAAGAAGAAAAAGATGTGATACAAAATGGAAGATTTCCAGTTGCTACAAAGATGAAGAAGGAGAGCGAAAGGGAGTCGGAGTGTAAAAGGTCGATGAAAAAGATATCTCTAACAAGCTGTTCCGTCTTTTGAACCACAGTATGCCTTCCGTTTCTGCTCTTTGCCTGAAGGAACGCTTCTTTTTTTTTACAATGTAGCCCCCCTCTTTATACTTCTTTCAATATGTTCTTTTATCGAAGCTCTCCGTGTCTTCTGAACGTCCCATCCCTGCCCTACTCGACGTCGTATTTCCCTCGTACGTTAAGGTTCCACTTCTCAACTTGACATCTTTAATTCTTTTCTTGACATAATCGTCTTAAAAAGGGGAACGCAACCATCTGATAAACGCTCCGCGACACACCTTTCAACTTTCATTCCTGCTACCCCGCCGAACGTCTTTCAGGACTACCAATATTTGCGAACTAGCTTCCATTCGGATGTGAAAGTGTAGATTCACATGTGCATATGGAATAGGCGAAATGTTTGGCATTATTTCATAATTAATTACGGCGAATTTGTTTCGATAGAAAGGGAGTTGCTTTTGACAATTATAAATAGTATGCATGAGATATCTTGTAATTTGCTGGTTAATTTACCGAATATTAGTTAATTGAATTAATTAATTCACCGGTGTATCGTTATTAAAGTCGACGAATTACTGTAAGTAGTATGAGTACTACACGTAGTATAGGTTGTAAAAGTAAGAGAAATATAACAATTAAATTTCTTAAATTAACTTTAAGTAAAAACAGTTGATTATTTAACAATCTATTTTAATGCAATGAAATAGATAAAATCCCTTGTGAATGGAAACACGTGAAACTATTAGTTCAATTGTAGGAAATTCATGTAATAAAACTTGCACAACTTCGACTTGACGTCATCAGGAAATTGAACGCTGAATAATTAAACTGTAAAGTATTAAATTTGGATAGAAATTTAACATCGAATTATACTAACGATGCAGAAGCTCGTAATACAACTCAAGTATCTAAAAGCGTTACTACAATGGTCCACAGACGTAGTCATTTAGGTTCTTCAAACGAAGAACAAGGCAGACCGGAATCCTCTTTCGTCGGACAAACAACAAATATTTGAATTCGACTTTTCTATTGTGCACCGCATACCTTGATCCGATTTCGACACACTTTTAATCCGATACAGCTTTGAAAGCCGCGAATATTAAAATCCTTTCGGTGAAGTATTCTCGTAAGGGGGGCGGAGTGTAATTTCTCGATGGAAAATTTCCATAAAAATCGAACGAAAATATATTAGAGAATACATTTGAAAATGAATTTTCCTCGACACGTTGGAAACATCGTTACGCGAATATTTTATAAATATAATAACAATATTTTACAAATTGCATTCTATCCATATCGACGGAAATGATATGTTACAGAAATTCCAACGAGACTAACAATATGCACGATGAATAATTTTATGCTGAAAATTGAAGAACATACAAAACCAAAGTCTATCAGTCTCTATAATATATAAAAGTACAAAACGATTGCCCACGAATGTAACCAATGAAAAATAAAATCACCCAACATACCCACCCGCAAATGAACCACGCATCCCCTGATTCCTTTCAAAACTGAAAACAAAGAAAAAGAAAAGAAAAATCAGGAACAGAGTCTACCATTTCTAAGATTTCTGTACGCAAACGACGATTGCCCCTTAAAGACTAACTAATTCGGTTTGAACCGGTGGAAAAGTGACGACACATTAGCAACGGGGTGTGCACGACTATCGGTTCCGGTATTCGCGCCAGTGGAACGTATCTCGAAGCGAAGACGCCAGCCGGGAAACGACGAGAAGGTAAGGAAGATATTTACCAGCGTCTCCTCTTACGACCTCTGCAAACTTCAATTCCCCTTTTCTGCGTCTTCGCAACCCCCATCTACTTATTTACAATCGGTTACTCGATGCTTAACCCGACGAGAGGGGAGGAGGATGCGACGGTGAAAAGAGACAGGGGAGGCGACAAAGAGGGAAAGAATGAGAAAGAGAGAAGGATAGAGTGGGGAGCAAGACTGCCGTGTCGTAATTTAAGGTGAACGCGGCGGGCGACTGGAAAAGCGTGCAGAGCGAAGGATAGAAAAGTGGATGTTTGGTCAGCGAGTTTCTAGCACGGAAATTGTAATAGGAGCTAAAAGTTATCAGCCCCCGGTGAATCGAAATTCGCTGTTTCCGGCTGGATCCCGCGACACAGTTGAACCGAATGGATTCATTGGGAAGCTGCCAGCGTGTCTATTGAATCACGCATAGAAAGGGGAGAATTCGTGCGCGAGAATTGGATGAACCAGCGATTGTTTTATTGGTGATTAAAATATAGGTGAAATAAAGAAACGTTGCACCTTCGATGATAAGGAATTAGTAGGAGTTGCAATGTTTTATGGTTTTCAATGTGTGCATTTTATATCTTGTCCGATCAAATATAAAATAAACGAACAAGCATCTTGATAAAGAAAGGGTGGACGTTTAATTTCAAGCTCGTCCCGTTAGCCATAAACGTGGTATGCCATAAACGTGCGTCAGTGGAAACAGGTGTGGAAGATAAACGACATGAAACAGAAAAGAAGCGGAAAAAATCGAACTCAGAGAATATCTGTTAAATGTCTGGGAATAATGGACACAGGGTAAATCTGGCTCCGATTTAAACTGACGCAATACGTCGTAATCGGGATTTATTTTCGAACAGATGCGCGCAATTAACGCGATTTCAACAGCAACCGATGATAGCAACCAACCTGCAAACAAGCAACGAAGACCAGTCTATCTCTTTCTTCTTCTCTTCGTCTCTCTTTTTACTGTTTTTCACCGAGTTTCGACCGATTGTTTGTAATAAACATACTATGCTGGCTCGATACGCGAGAATTGGACGCGTTTAAATCCGATACGAATTTGGTGTCGTTATTTTGGGGTTTTTATTCGTTTTAGGCTGCATCGACAATGCACTCGCAGTAAATTTTACAGTGACTACGATATTTTTCTTTTTTCCTTGCGGAGCAGGTATTGTTCGATTGTGGGCAAACTCGAACGGGTAATGTGCAGAGAAATTAAGGTGTAAAACAGGTAAAACGAATTAACATCGACGACCACGATTTTCGTATGAGGGAACGAGTTGACGGGCTTGCGAATTTAATCGAGACTTTTTTGTGGTTAAATTGCATACAAATTATCGAGGCAGATCGAGGGCTCCGTTCTTCTGTTACGTGAAAGGGTTGCATCGAATGATCATGCATATGTGCTGTTCAATCATTTTAATGCCTTTAAAAGTTTTTATGTTTTTTTTATTGCGTTGTTAAAATACCTGTTAAAATATCTGTTCCTTCAAATTTGGGTTTCTCACAAAATTTTCTTCTTTTTATTGTAATTTATAATCGAGTGAAAGGTGAATATTGGATCAGTGCAAACAATAGTTAAGTGTATCCTGAAGCTAATATTTATTGAAAGTTTCTTTATTGCACTGTGACATTAGATAATGCTAGAAAATAGAACGAGGAAAATGCAGGTAAATCGAGAGGCGAAATTTGTTCTTCAAGTTCTATTAATTTATTCAATGGTTTGTCAATTCATAGCGATATCTGTAAACCTACTTGGGAATTTCACGGGGCCCCCTTTTCTTATAAATATTCAAATCGATGGTAACCGTTTTCTCGGTGTAGAGAATCGTGTGCTTGAATTTTTAGGCCTAATCGTGGCAACATTTAGCACCCACTTTTATTTAAGTAAGCGTGAATAAATAATTTCATGCAAAAAGGACTTTAACTGTAGTTATCTACTATATGAAAATAAGAATCACACAAACGTGTCTATTATTTTTTTACCAAATTTACTTAGCGCAGAATTCTAAAAACAGAATATAGTTCTAAGACAAAGATTATGATATATAATATTTACAATATTTTATCATTCATATATATTTTTTAGTCGTATCTAATATTTTAGTATGCAGTATCAGTTACATGTAATTTCGTAAAATATTTCGAAGTCTATTTAAATAACAATTTGGATGGCACAACTGTTGTTTCAAATTATTTGCTCGACGGGGCATTCACATTATACGCCCCACGATTCAATATTATAATCACATTGTTTATTAATTCGTTAACGTATACAAGCAATGCTGAAATAATTGCATCGATTCTGTACCAAACAGTATTATCTGTTTCGTATCATATAATTATTTTCTCCATAATAATTATGAAACTATGTGGCGAGCAATGAACGAAATGCACAATGAATCAAGAAAACCAAGAAAACCAAGAAAAATCTAAGACCGACATCAATTTCTTCTTCTAACAAGTATGTTGCAATCACTTCTTAAAAAAAATAGATGGAGAAAAGGAGACAGAGAATTTTATTCTCCGCAGGAAAATATAATCAGTCTATAAAAAAACAATCATCAGAGACACAGCATTCGTTTCAACACTATAGCCAAAATTGTTTCCCAAATTTGCCAATTGTCTCGTTTCGTTTAAAGCCGCCACGATATTTCCCTAAAAATTTCAATCCAGCACCTCACCGATTAATTACAAAGTTAAACACACGATTAATCGTAACGTGTTTCACGCACCCATTGAAATATTATTAACGAGCAACAATTTTTCCTACAACTCAAACGTATCGATCGACAAAAACTTCATGATTAAATGGCAGCCGAATTATCCAGAAAATATCACAGTGGAAAATCGAATCTGCAGTGCGTTCCGCGTGCTTCCGCAGTTTCCCGTTACCTCAAGATGCTGCGTGGTAAATTACAGTCGCCCCGAAGGGATCGACGATGCTACAAGCCTGTTGCGGTGTGTTCACAACCCTGCCAACCCTCTCAGTCGTGTGCAACCACCTCCCATTTCGATCCTGTTTGAACATCCAACGAAGAAGCAACGGATACAGAAGGGAGCAGAGAAGGACAGTGTTCTCGGAAGTGGTAGGGAAGTGAAACGAGCCGGAAGGAGAGGCACTCGGCGAAGAGTAGGACGACATCGAACGTATCGTTTCGCGGTGAACTTTCCGCTGGAGTTTCAGTGAAATCGTTTCCTGCGGCGGGGCAGCCGTTTCATGGGCTACCGAATATCGCGATTTCATCCTTCAGCCAATCCACTTGGCTTTTGTCGGCATCTGGCAAACACGGATGTTGTCTTCTGGATGATCGTATAAAGGTGAAAGGCCGGTATCTTCGATTTCAATTGTCAATCGAGGAGTAACATGTTTGGGCGAGTGTTAATTCTCGTTCGTTAATTTTCATTGTTTTCTTCTATAACTATAGAGAAAAAGTTCCAAGCTGAACAAGGAAGATTAATTGGTTCAATACCGTGGCATTTTTATTCCTTTTACTGCGTCGACTTTCTCAAGTCTGTAAGCGATGCCTGATGATTATTTTTAACGATATTTGCGTGATGGTTCATTTTCTATGGTTCGAATTTGTCGGTGATTTTCCGCGATTCGGCTCGCTTGACTGTCTTGTACTTACCTCGCGATATGATTCACAAAGTTACTGTATCGCTCTATCTTAGATCGTTACAACGACGAGCTCACATCGCGACGTCGTTCGCGAAATTATTTTTCCAACCGGTGTTCCTCGTGTACCTTCCAATTCAGCCGTGTAAAACAAATGTTTGAACGAATCTTCACAAACAAAATTTCGCGCGGGCGCGGAAAGGTTGCTCGAGTTTACACGTTTTTTTCACAGAGATTTTGTACGAACGCGCGCGCCATGCGGCAATAATATCGCGGGCAAATCCTCGCCGTCATACAAGAAGCACGGCTGGCAAAGCTCGTTGATGCTCTATTCCGTTTGCATTAAATAAAAACCGAGGCTGCCTGGACGATCGTGATGATAAAGGATCGTTCGCGATAACGCCTGTTCAACGTGACGATTCGCTATTCCGTTCGACGTATAAATGTCAATTAAATACGCAAATCGAATAAATTATCGACGACATGTAATACGCATGTCGTGCAAAGTTATCGGGTTTTGTAAACAATTTTTAAATTTTACAAGGTTTGTCCGTAGGTTTGTTTTATTCCGTGAGAGGAATTTTTGAGGAGCTTGTCCCGAAAATGTTTTGTTAAACATTTCCTGTGATTTCCTGTGATTTTCATGCGAGAAAAATGCTCTTTTCGTTTCGTTCGAGAGAAAATTATTATCTTAGTACATTAACTTCGATTATATCTGTAATTACTTTTGTACGCTGTTTCGTTAATAAGACAGAATTGATCAGGGAAACAAATCGGATCAAATAATCTGAAGAATCGACCACGATTTATCGCGAAACTCTTCACGAATCCAGCGCACCGTACCAACGGGACAGATACGAAAGGAAAGCTCTGTCGCGAGATTCCTCATCGTCGACAAGAATCAAAACACTTAAGAATCTGCTCAATATTCAGCTAGCCTTTCAAAAATTAGACTAGCAACTTCAATGAACCCTCAGGAAAATCTCAATTCCCATTCAACGAATCTCGAAAGCTTATCAGATAAAGAGAGCACGGAAAGTGTCCATAATAAAATCTCCAATTCATCGAGCAGCGATTACGCGCTGGGGCATTTGTTTCGTGGCTGGCCCGCCCAAAATAAGAGGGCGAGAGAACAAGACGGGGGTGCTGTCAACCCTTAAGCAATTTTAAATGCAAATTAAAGTATTGGTCCCGTTGGCCGCCGTCTGCTCTGGTTACGATGAACAGCAGCAGTAGCAGGCCGCCTCTACGAAGCATTTGCATATTAAGTGGCCGCGACTCAATAACACCCCCATACCACTCGCAACCCCCGTAGAGCTCCACGGAATTTCACAAGCTCCGTTCACCGCCCTTCCACCGTCAGCAACGAGGATATCCCGCCGTCCTTTCAACGTTACCGGCAAAAATAAAGAGTCTCGCATCTGAACAAATTTATATCTGTTTTACTGTTTTGAATAACACTGTGCGATAAATCCGATGGTGAATAGTTTGTCAGCCAGAAGGGTGGAAATCTGAAGATTTGTTTGCAGAAATATTAAGGAACATAGCTTTCACCGAATAAGTTATTTGGATCATTCCCCGTTAACTAACGTTGAATCTCACCTTTTTGTTCTTATTAGCATTTGAGCTTGCTACGAATTTCCCAGCAGCTGTAAAATAACATCGTTTCGTGCATTTTTCAGAGTTCTCCGAGAACTCCGGAACTTTAAGTGGTTTCACAATCCAATCAGAATCGATGAACGTTTCCCGACCAATTCCAGATACTAAATCCCGCTGAAAGAAATACGTAACTTCCATCTTGCAGAAACGGAACGAAGCAATGAACGTTAATTATTAGCGAAATAATTCGCCTACAATGCCCGCAGAAGTGCAACACGGTTTCGTTGCTTCTTCATTCGCCGAGACAGGCCAGACGTTAAATCCGCATTCATCAATTATTGGCCTATTTCAAAAATTCCACGAACCGGAAACAATAATAGACGGGAGATTCCGGTTCGCTTGAAAAGTGAATCGGGTCCCGCTCCCCTTCCCTCCCGCCCATTATACAGCGCCTTCAGCAGCAAAGCATCCTGTGGAGACGATCCTTCTTTAATTAAAACAAGATCCAAATTAATTCCCATCAAAAACAGAGAGCGCGCCGCTTTGATGCTCCTCGCTACAGGGATTATCTTTGTCCCAAGGGTAACTTTCTTGGTTTTGCCACCAAAGGAGGAAGACAAAAAACAAAAAAACAAAATGAAAGAAAGGGAAAACGCCCGAGAAAGAAGGGACGGATATAGGGGAGCGAGAGAGTGGGGAGGCAGGGCGCGGCAAAAGAATCCAGAACATTTTGCACCGCCTCGGGGCAAGTTTCGTCGCTTACGCAAAATAAACTTCGACGAACGGCCTTGACGATCCTCTCTCACCGTGTCGTGGTAAACCACCGCGCGTGCAAAACAGAACCGGCGAAAAAGCGCAAGAAACTGAAGCGGCAACAGAATCAACGAACGAAGCGAAAGAGAGAAGGGAATAGAGAAGCGCTGTGGCAAAAATGGCCTAGTACGCGAAGGGGGTAGAGAAAAGGTCTCTTGCGGTACATTTGGGTTTTATTGAATATAACGCGTGACAGAGCCCCAACTGGCTTTCCAAGACTATCGCACTTCCCTTTGTCACCGTTTCAACTCCCTCCTTTAACCCTCCCACATCCACTCTTTATCTCCCTCTTTACCCGCCCCGGACCTTATTTCCTTCCTCTCTTTCTTTCATCCTGCCATGCCGGCATAGACACTACGGTTATTACGCCATACTGGTTTACGGCATTTTTGCGTGCATTTAGACAGTTTCACCGCCCTCTACCCTTATCCGTCCCACTTTGTCCAAAGGCGTATGTCCCGCGACATAGGTTCCTTTTCTTTGCACGGTTTCGCGCGCGGGGGTTAACGGCCCCGAACAGAGGCGCCCAGAGCCCGTGTGTCTCCGGACCAAGGTTGAAAATCGACAGAGAAAAAGAACAACGCGGCAGCCACCCCTACATTCTCCTCTTCCCCCCTTTTGTGTCTCGTTAGCGAACTATGGGGCGTTTCACGGCCCTTTGCCACTGTTCCGTTTTCCACCGAAAAGTTTCATTAGAGCGCAACTGCGAGAAGTATCGCGAGTTCTTCGTGCACGTTCGATGATCCCCGTGAAAGGAAATGAAATTCTGCAGAAGTATTAATAGCCTTTGTTAAGGATCGCCGCTGATCTTGGAAGAAATTATTCTGCGTAAAAGTTTGCTGGATTCGTCGGCCGTGGATTTTTATTATTTATTTCAATTCCAATATCGCAGTGCAACTTATTGTCGTCAATTATGATTCTCGTGTAAATTTCTTGCCCAAGCCGATTACTGCACGCTATTTCGCTGAAAACTTTGCCGCGCGAAATAAGTAATAATAAATGAATACCGTATACGTACCATTGCGAATTACTCATCTAGTCCACTCTGTCTTTCCCCCTTTTCTTTCCAGATACTCGGGTCATTTTTAAACATATTTTTCCTCCACGATCACCGTTGTTACCGTCGTTCTTAAATTATTGTATCCCACCAGTCATCCCCGGGACACGCGAAAAAGCCAACGTTTCCTCTCGTTTCCGGCGTTTAGCTGCAGGTTCCGGGGGGAAAACCAATCGCGAGAGCTCGCCCCGGTAACAATAACATCGCTACCCGCTGAAAATTAATATCCCCGGCCGTAGTAGTTCGAGCTCTCCGTTTCACGTACCCAACGGGAGACTTGAAATAATGATTCGAAAAGGAAAAAAGGAGAAGAAAAAAGGGAAAGAAAGAAAAGGACAGACGGAGAGAGGAGGATAGTAAGCGTAACCCAAGTATTTTTCCATCCTCTTATTTCTGCTTTTATATTCCGTTCAGCCACGGTTCTCCCAGCGGCGCCTTATTATTCATGCGCTTTTAAACGCTCCCGCATGTCGGGGATGTACGGGAAATGCTAAACGGCTTCGCCGACCGCGGGTGATGAATTTTATTGGCTTCATCAGTGGCATAGATCAACGAAATTAAATATACCTAAACTTCAACAGGAGGCGAGGCCTGTCGACCATAGAGTCGGTCGCGCACGGCTCGGTTTCGTTCGCGGCTTCCGTACGCACGTCACCCTCGTACATTTTGCACCGCGTGTTGCAACAAGCTTTTGTTCGCATGCGTTTAGAATATAAACAATAGGGGCGAAACCGCGCGTTGCGCGTGACGTTTTTACAAACGTGGATAAAGGGTACATAACGCGACGCGTGTTTCTCGCCTACCTTTGCACAACTTCCACCGGTTCAATTTCACAGTCCTTCCCGGCGACCAAGGGTAATTAGAATTTACAACGAAACCAGGGACAAGCCGAGCGGACGGATCACTGTTCTGGACTATTTGAAAGTGGAATATTTCTTTGAATTGCTTTCAATAATACAGTGGACATTGGGGCAATGCTATGGGCAATGCGAATCGTAAGACAAAATATTCCTCTCAACTCTTGCTTTGTCTTAGCGCAATTTTATTTCTTATGCCATTCTCAAAGTATTCATAACAGCGCACAGAAAGTCCATGTACTCAATCGATGCTGCCCACCCACCCCTGCCGCCGGATATTTTCGCCGCCCCCTCAATTTCACTTCTCAGACTGACTTGACTGAAACTTCTTGTAGATTATGCAAGCTTTGTTCCTCGTATCGGCACGTATCGTGCGATTCCGCTGTCTGCGTCACAAAGGCGAGCAGTCGAACGCCCGTAACAAGAGAACATCCCCCGTTTCCCGCCCCCTTATCACCCCTTCTCCCTGTTTTCCGGAGGCGAGCCTGAATTCTCGCGTTTTATTCTCGGCCGCTGTGCGTGGGACGCGAATGAACAAAAAAAAAAGGGGGGGGTGGAAAAGAGACGGAAAGGGAAGAACAGGAAACAGCCAGACGTGGAAAGAGGGGAACATCTGCAGATCGCGTCGAAGAGCAGCACAGCATAACGGTATCATGTTTTGGAGGTGGTCATATCGGAATATCTTGTGAAATGCAACTCGCTGTCCAAGTTAGAACGTGATGTGCCGTTGAATGTCGGGTCAATAGGATAATTGACGTTTCGGCTGCGTTCTGATACGGCGAGTCATGAATTCTTCCCTTTTCATTTTCTCTGCGACCGTGATGGGTGTAGTAATTTTTGGTTCTTTTGCCTCGTGATTAACAGTCGCTAAGTGGGACAGATAAATTTCCGATATTGTGGATCATGCAACGATTAAGCGTGCACCGGCGTGCACTGTGAAACCTGGCGTTCATTAATTTATAGGGCGGAAGACTGCGTCGATGTTGGTTTTCCTCGATAACTCCTCGGGTTTCCACTTGGGGCGCCTTGAGATTGTAATTGTTCGTGGTAACAACGAGACGATCGGGTAAGGAATTTGGTAATTGCATTCGAAATTGAAGAATTTATTAGATGAGAGAGTTCTTGTATTGTTGGTAAATAATATCGTTTATTTGTAAATTGCAAATTTTTAATTGCAACGGTATAACACGAACGCAATATTACATTTCCATTTATTTAATGATTGCAAACTGTTTCATGTGCCGCTGCAGCCCGCAAAAGTTCGCAGACGATCCCTTTCATCTTTATGTCGAATGCAGAAATGAAAAAACAATTCAGTTGGATTTAATTCTGAAAGGAATTCGAAGTCTGGCAGATATTGGTGCGCAGAGTAATTGATATTATCGTGTTCACTCGTTTTACGGTGAAAGGAAAATAATTACCTCGCAACGTGCTGCGAAATGACGGTAAAATTTGATGACTGTTCAATTTCAAATGAACATTCCCGTTTCAACGGTGTTCATGTACAAAAGCAACGGCAAGTCAGATTTCCAGCGCGAAGATGGAATAGCGATGAGGAAACAGGACCAAACGTGGCCATGTTCTTCAATGCAGCCGGATCAAATAAAGGAAGTTACACGCAAACGTATGGCATAACAGTATCGGTTTTTTCTGCTGTCCGGATCAGAATGGAGCCTCGCCTGAGAACTACGTGCAGTATGGCGTATGCACATGCCTGCATTGAATGTGAATGGAAAAACTATGTGCAATAGACTGCCAGGGTCTCTCAACCGTGAAATGCCGAATAATTCCACGAGACTAGTCATCGCGAGGCGTACAAACTTAAAATATCGTTGCAATTCACGCTTATGCTTTTATACTTAATACAATCTTTATTCTATTTCGTGCAAAAGAAGTGAAACAATAAAGAAAACTACCCCGTGCCTTTAATTAAAGTAGCTTAACAAAATTTGTCGCTGAAGAATATTACACAATATAGCCGGAAATGTCTTCGCGCCAACATATTATATTTATTCCGTTAATAAACGAAATAATTGATCAAAGAATGGCCTACGAACCACCGAATAATAACGTCGTTCATAGAAATATCGTGAGATAAAAAGCATCGAGCCGCTTGGTGAATGATTTCACGTGCACGGAAAGCACGAGGAGAAAAACAGGGAGACTAACAAATGCGAGATGAAGCAAGGTCCATCGTCGGCCAGACGGCACGTGATAACCACTGATCGCCGGACAGCCAAACAATAAAGGCTTTCGTACAAAGCCCAACGGCATTCCTATCCATTCACACATGCAGCAAAGTCCTCTGGACAATGCTAAAGCTCGCAAGTCCTGCACAGCCGGCAGGTTCAATATTAAAATACTTGAGCATATTCTCCACGAGTCGTGCTAAGCGCCGAAAAGCTCGAGAAGCTCTCAAAGAAGATGCAGCTTTCCAGGAAGGATCCTTTGCTACCGATACAAGAAATTCCATGGATTCTGCGCGAGCGTTGTCGCAAGCTGTTCTCCCATCGCGATCCATTCCCTTTTGATATCCTTCTGCTTTGCCTTATCCTTATCAGTGCGATATCCTGTGCACTATGCACAGAGTACTTGTCGAACGTTTGTAAATACTTTTGGAGACGCGTGTGCCGGAACGCTTTGGATATTTCTTCCTTGAAACTGTGATATTAATAACATCGTTCGTTAAATATATCTTCTACGGGTTTTTCTTCGGTGGCTGCTTTACCTTCTGTGTGATTTAGCGAACTTAATTTTCCGATTTATTTAGCATCTTCTGCGTGGAGAAATTTGTAATAATTTTCTTGCCCCTTGATAAATTTCTAACTCTTGGTTTTGTAATTAATTTTTCTATTTAAGCTACTTGAGTTTGAATTAATTTATGCGTGGAAGATATTTGTCTGCAGCGGGAAAAAGTAATTCGACCAAGAGTTTTTCGACCTCGCCGTACAAGGTTACACGTGGCGGTGAACGTGACAACAGTTAGTTGTAAAAAAAAAGGGAATATTCGAAAAGGAAACTTGTAGCGTTCCAAAGTGTAGCGTAGCAAAGGTGTGAAACTCTGATAACGGGGCAGTCCTTATATTCCGTTTACAATAGTTTTCTATTCGAATGAAAGCGGCTGGGATCAGCAGTGATCTTTTCCTCCCAATTTCTTGTTTCCCTTAATTTTTTCGAATCAATTTCCTCGCAGTTTATACAGCACAGCTGCCATTGCACCCGGAGCAGAACGATCTGCATGAAAATTATACGCGGTGCGCGCACGCGTGTTATTGTATTTTTTAGCATTCGAGAAATATTTGTCGAAATATTTGTCACGCCGAAGTTCTCTTTCGCGAACAAATAATGGAGATCGTGGATCTAAGTTAAACTAACAAACCGCTGAAACATACATCGTCGTTTATCGAAGATTTCAACTGAATCGGTTGAACCAGTATTAATTGATAGAGAAATTAACGGGTGAAATGAAAATCAATCGCTTCGAATAGTTCAAGCAAGAAAGACAAATCTAGAAAAATCGCGATCGATGCCTTGTGCGAATAAGTACGAATAATCCCTCTCAATCTCGAGAACCGAATGAAATCTGCCATTTGTCATCTCACTTCTCATTTGTCCACCTGAAGATCGAAGTATTCCCTTCGATTAGCTCGCAAAACCAGCAAGCGTGCGTACGTTTCATACGTTTTAACCTCTTGCGCTGGCTGGTCTATGCGCGTCGCTTGTTCATATGCTTCTAAAGTGGCTTCTGCCAATTAATTTCCAGCGCAAGAGGTTAATTCGTATTGGGGACACATTCGGTGTGGGTATAATCAGTATCGTGATCCACGGCGTGGCGGTCTGAAACCACCCTTAGAACCACCCGAGGTACCATCCTTGGAACGCCCACGTGTCCCATGGGAACGTGTTCTCGGCTCTTCTTCCTCGGTTTCTCTCTTCGAAGAAACTCGGAGGCAGCCATCTACGTCTCCCTGTGCACGCATACGTGCACGTTTACACGAGTGTATGAGTGATAGAGTGCGGAAACGACAGACGAAACGCCAAAAAGACACTCGGCACCATTATAGAGGGTGACGAGCGTATAACGGCGTTCCTCTGAATAATTGAAGTTCGATCCTCGCTTCTCGAGAATATTAATGGAGCAGGCCCCCCACCCCCCCTCCACTACCCCGCACCCTGCCCCTGACCTGTTCACCCTTCTTAGATCGAAACACCCACCCCAGCCTGTAAATTTCGCGTCTTCGTTCCGCGAAGACCGGCTCGCTGCTGAATATTACCAGCCTGGTAATTTATGGGGGATCAGGATGTATGGTGAATTTTGCTGTTCCGCGGTGACTCGTCACCTGTGACCGATTTTACTGAGATATTGAGAATCATAGTGTTTCTGGATGATAGACTATTATCGAGATTTCTATTATAGTTTCTGACTTTGGATTTCAAGTTTAAAGTAAGTACTGTCGTTTGCTTTCGTTCATTAAACGATGTAACGATGAAGTCGTTTTTTTTTGTTGCAACAGTTAGTGTCGTTAAGAAGCATGCTGTGGTAAATTCATGAGCAACGCAGATCTTTTGTCGAAAATCACGAATTGCGATTATTATCCAGTACATCGATAGAAGTATTTATCGCGGATTTGCGTCGCCCAGCTGGCAGATATGAAGTTCATTCTGCCCTTCTTTCATTGTCTTCAATTTCCATTTACTCGATAGCTAATTATAACTCCCCTCTCGCTGGGTTTTGACACTCTCATTAGCATCGGGGCTGACACCCTTCCACCCTAACTTCGTCTGAAGATGAGATTGCCGAACAAGTGAATGGTCATTAGCGAACAACCGATAAAACAATTTGCATTCAATCTCGATCGACAGATTTAAGCGACCTTGGTGACAAAGATTTTGCCCGGCCGTCCTCGAAAGTGATTCTAATTTCTTTTCCTCCCGCCGTTCAGATAGTTCAATCGTTGTGAAATCACCGATAACGAATTAAGATTATTAAACATTAATACAAATAATTAATCGTACCATTGAATATTTATGTGTCGTGCAATAATTAATTTCAGTAATGGCAAGTGGCTGTTTCTTTGATTGCAGGGTTTTATTCTGAAAGGTATTAATTCGAATCGGTATATGCAGAGAGAACTAAAAAAATCGGGTTATATCCAGTCGTTCCACAAAGAACACAAATTACTTCCCCCCGAAAATATCGGAATACAGCTATTTATACTCAACATTCGACGATCAATATACTATTTTCCTTGTCAAGCACAAGACACTCCACTGAAATTGTTCATCTTGATTAAAAACGAACACTACCCTTTGTTCTGAATGATTCCATTTTAATTTACGAACTACCCCGTAGAAACAAGTCGACAGATTTTTGAAGGAAGAAAAAAAGGGAAACCTCTTCATCCAGAGGAAAACTACCGGCTGAGAAGGCAGGACACGAGGGTGGCATCGAGGAGGATATTGGAGGAGCTGGAGATTCAGAGGAAGAGGTCGAATGTACACCAGGAGGGCCAGTTCCATTGCAGACATAACCGCACTTTGCTACATTAGCTTTTATGTTACTACACTCGACCATGCGGCTTGCCTTCCCCTTAGTAACGTCCATCTCTGCGTTAGGCGCACGTATATACACTTCGTCCAGAGCGTTTCTACTTGTAACGTTGTAAACGTCGAGGAGTAGTAACCATCATCGTTTCACAGTGCTCGTGGCACGACCGTTACTTGCAAGGTAGACTCCTGTTTTAAGGCTTATCTAACAACTTCATGATGGGAGAACCCCGACTTGTCGGCTTAAACACTCGTTACCCACCGCTGACCTTCATCGAGCAATTCGATTCCTTTGTACGCAACCATTGTTCGTTAAGTTTCGCGATAAATTGCTGGTTATTTCATTATTTCGTGGGCGGGAATTGACAATAAGGATTACCGATAGCGAACCCCCTTACGAATGAAATCGAGGGGCGAACGACACGTAGAAATGACGATTGATGGTCCTATAAATTTGAAGGAGATCTTATGAAAGTTTTGTTACAGACGGTAAATGAATATTGAACCTCAAGGAAAGAGTGTCGGAGATACAGTATTTGTATTATTCTTTTTAATTGAAATTGAATTGAGTTAAAATCGATGAGTGGTTTCACAAATTTTCCAGAGGAATACGATTAATTTGGATAAAAGGGTCGACAGGATTTTTCAGGGCATGTTCGTTCTGAAGGGAATTTTAATAAATGAAAATGTTACACCGTAAAATCTTCGCGACTAAGAAAATTCTTCAATATCATCCCTTATCTGGGGCAAAGAGAAATCTTAAACGCTGGCCATAAATTCTGAATGCGTCGCACGGCAGGAATTGGCAATAAATATCCGTTACTTAGTAATCAAACAAAATCGTAAAACGTCAGGGGGGTGTATGTGTCTTAAAGATTTCTCATAATGTTTGATCCACAAACAGAAACGGCCCCGGAACAATCCCCCAGCAGACGCATTCAATAAAATCCAATTTGGCGGTGGGTAGTGCTCTCACCAGCGAAATTAGGAGCGTGTGTACGCGGTTTGGCTCGGAATATACGAAAGCTGCCCTTGTGCCGGTAATTCTCGACATTCCCGCAAATCATTTCGGGTCACCCACAGCCTAGAAGGTCCCACCGTTGCGGGGAACGCAAGTGCGAAGCCGATTTCCACCGAAACGAAATAACGGATGTGGGACTTACGAAGTTCTTGGCATCGTGCACGACGGGAAAACGGACGACACGAAGATCGAAAACAGAAAGGGACACAGAATGAAATTTATAATCTGTCTCGTTGGTATGAAATAAAAGTAATGTCCCTTGTACTTGTCACTCCGTGCGAAAGAAAGGGAAACAATGATTGTCCATAGGAGAATAAATGAATATCGTTCGTAGGTAGATCGGATGGTATACAGAAATTTATTCAATTATTAATGCAATAATTAATTAGAAATTAACACGTTGGTCGGAGATACGGCATACATTATTCCCGCAATCAAATTACCGTGATATGAAATTTATCAATCAATCTACATTGAACAATTTTTATAACTATTAGCATTTGCAACAGTGTGTGCTCTTTTTTAACGCACAGGACGAGTATTAACAAACGAAACGCGAATGATTCGACGTGGCCAATGCACATCGCCCGCAATGAATCTGTTCTGTTAAATAATGTTTCCGGCGGTAGATGAAATATTGCCTAAAATCGTGCAAATTTTTTTCTTCGTCTAGAACGTAACTGGCCACGGGTATCGAGAATTCATTAAAAATATCTTTTCGCCCGACCAGATATCTGCTGCTTAAAGGCAGGATATTTTACCGCATGCAGCGTGCAAATTTGTGTTACAGCTTGGGGAACCGCTCCGCCCTTTGGCTTCCGCGGAGATGTACGGCCGCGTAATTAAAAGAAATTTCAGAAACCTACCGAATGTTTTATTTTCGCATACTTCCTTTATTTCACGGGTATCATCGGAATGCAATTACGCTCGTACTTCCCTTTCCACCTGCATTAATTCCGGAAATTTTTACCCGGACCTACAACTTAATTAAAACCAATTTAAAATCGTTTGCAACACGGTGTGTTCCTCATTGAAAAGGATCGCAGGTTCTCTATCGAAAATAATTATGGTCCATCCGAAAGAAAGAAAACCAAGGAACCCCTACGGCAATCGATATTTTAGAAAATACCCATCGAAATTTCACAAATATTTCCCGATCTCTAGGCGCAGACGCCAGGGCAAGAATTATTTTTGACGTTCGGCGCGAATCGGTGCTTTTTCCTTTGATGAGCTTTGACGAAGTCCTTTGCTTGATGCAAAACGAGCTTGCCTGGCAAACCGAGGGTGTTGTTTCGGTAACGCTGCCACGGCCTATAATACGACACGAGCACGACCTCGGCGAGTATATAGGAGAGCACGAGGGATAATTAAGGTTCGGGACAACCTACGCGGCTTTTGTGCTCGGTCGAGGTGCGTTCAGCCCTGGAGAGAGTTGCTGGTTCGAGAGAACAGAAGGTTCCTCAACGCCACGACGACGGAGGAAGGGGTTGCATCTTGATTTAGTACACCAACGAAATTATAACAGACTTCTGCCGTTAATTAAGCAATCTACGGAAGATACTAACGAAGCAACCTTTTCTTCCCATTCACCGTTGCGCATTCTTGTACACGAATTTCAAATGACCATTTTCCTATTCAATGGTTTCTTCCTTTTTTTGGTTTTTCTTTTTTAAATAATTTACTACAGTTTCGTATACTGTTCGTATGTATATTATGTATCTATCTACGAATGCCGTTAGCTCCGAAACAGAGTTTTCGCTCACTTAACTTGTTCCACCCTTCTTACCTTGTTCTCGTTCTTCAACCACCACCGTCACTCTCCTTACCCCTTCCATACCCGTTCTGCAAGGACTTCTACGTCACTTCCATTCCAGGTTTTCCCTTTCCAATCCGCGTTAGTCGCTTCCATTTTGCTGGAGTTCGTTTTCCTACCCGCCTCCACCTGCCTCGAAATTACACGCGAGTAATTTATAATTTAGACGCCGAGGAGCCGCTGGAAGACGACGAGGTCGACGTCACGGGAGATGAACGGTGAAAGGGAAGCACGTGTGTGGCCACGCTTGTCAGTCTCGTTTAATGTTTTCGCCTTCCTCGCGTTTATTTTCTGAAATTTCTTCGGCTGCCTGCTCGCTCGCAGATGAAGTTGCAATTGAACGAAAATTCCAAGCTTTATGCGCGCGCAAAAATTCCTTCTTACCGATGACGCACGTGGTCCAAGAATAATTATGCCTTCTCGCTTATGTGTCGAACACGAGTCGAATGTAATTCCAAACTTTAAATTGAGGAGCAAACTTCCTCGTAACACCGTGAAAGAGCAAGATGCAACACGCCTACAGCCTAGGGGATGCGAAAAATTGCTTCAATTTCGGCTTCACCCGAAATTCGCTTTAATTCGCTCCTCGAGGATTAAAGCAAAAATTTATCGTTAGTCTAATTGCTTGCGAATTTAAATTGCTAATAAAAATTTCATTGTCGATGCAAGAGAAGAAATAGAAGTTTAATATTACGAGGATTGTTTGATTATATTTCAAAATAATTAAATAAGTATGGAGGTTGTTGAAAAAATAAAGTCACTTATGTTAGTAGATTCAAGTGTGTAGAAAATATTGTATATTTCTCGCATAATTCTGTTCTAAATTCACTACCACAGAATATGAATTTTAAAAACGTGAAGTGACTTCGACAGCATTGGAGAAAGTAAAACTTGTAAATTGCTACCGGCGAAGCACCCTTTAGGCGTCACAGGTTTTTAGCGTTAAACTTTAACTATTTTAGACACTGTTTCCAACGCTCTAAAGCTTGAAAAAAATATAGATCTCGCCATGAATAAAGTACCATATTTTCTCATACTTTCCGAGTGCAACGAATTTGGAAAACTCATTAGGAACAATTCGAATCAATTTGTCTTTAAACAACGATTGCATGTTAAATTCCAACCATTTCTTCGGCAAAAAATTCATCAAGAATGTATATGTTGAAATACATAACGAAAGAATATTTTTCTCTGAATATTTAATCTCGCAAAGTATGAAATATATTTTTGTCCAAATGCTTAATATTGCTGATTCTCAAATATATTTTTGTCGCACTTTATGCAGCACGTATAAAATGAACAGATCAAGGTCGAATAGGATCAACAGGATTTCAAGCAATCACGAACTCGTAGAAAAAGAAGCGCCAATTTTAAGCGGAACTGATTATTTCCTATAGACTCCTAGGTAATATCAGTCAAGATTTCTATGAAATTATCTACCCCATTCCGATAGGACACGAGGGAACAGGACGAGATTCCGAAAGGCGAGGAAGCAACGAGCCCGACGAAAATTGCATCAGGTCTCCTGTACCCCCGCCAATATCTTTGCCACCGGAAAAATATTCAAACTGGACCGACCTGCGTTCAGACACTTTCGTACATAAAGTGTGTCTGTAAGACTTTGATCAACAAATGATTCAAAACAATACATCAAATAAATGATTTTCGTCAATGGGAGACCGCGATATAATAAAAATTAAGCTGAAGTCATCGAAATGTTTTTCTAATATTGTATAAGACAAATTGTAAAATAATTTCGAGAATGTATTCCTTCGAAAGTAAATAATAAAACTTAAATTCTCAGCCTTCTAAATGGTAGTAAGGGTGGCTAAAAACATTTCTATTAACAATTTAGCGTAAAATAAACTACAGTTCATACTATATTAAAAAAAGGAAAAAGAAAGAAATGTTTTAAATTTCCTATACTGTCGAATATTTCCTATACAATTTTTGTTGCAACATCTAATTTCGAAATGGGAGGTGTACGTCCTTGTTTTGAAGGGAAACCCTTACGAACACTCTGTAGAGGGATGCAGGATCTCAAACGTAGACGTGCCGGCGCACGTGTGCCCACCTATGCGTGCTGTAAAATATTCAAAATCCATACTCCGGTATTTACAGGGGCGGCTGAGCCCGTATGTCGTAACGTTGCCGAGGTTTATTATATTTTAGACGTGTCTCTTTCCACTTACCCCACGGGAAGAGAGTCTCCCAACGAGAAGACTGGGGAAAAAAGAGGAGGTAAATCGAATCGAATACAGGGACGAATATAGTTGATCGAACGAAGAAAAATCCTGTTTCGAGGGCAATCTCCTGTTTTAACTCCATTCTTCCATTCCCTCACAACGATTCCATTTATTATATCGTTTTCCTTCTTTTTCCTTTTCTTTTAATTAAAAGATCCACGATTTCTATTTGGTTAATCGGAAGGTGTTACCGCAAAATTTAATTCCTGCTAAAGGAAAAAACCAGAAATGGATTTTCCAAAAATTGGGAAATATTGTAAATCTTTGCAAATATTTTGTCTGCGATTTTTTGTTTGGTATTAGTAAAACAGTGAAGACAATTGGAGATAATTACTTAAGAGGAAAGAGTGGTCGAGTCGGAACCAATATTTCAGGAAGGATACGCAAAGGAACACGCAGGGACAGGGAGATGGAGTGAGACAAAGTGGAGAAAGAGAAAATCGACGAAGAAGGGGAGAGAGACAGAGGGTAAGAACGAAGGAGTAGACACCATTTTTCAGTCTAGTATCCATGAATCTCAAATTGAGTGGATCAGCCATCTGCGCCACTCTGCGTTTTCTCTTACTGGATAGATTTGTATGAGTATTATGCAACGAACGCTTTCTTATTGGATATGTAGTAACTTGCACGTATCTAAGATCTTGCAAGAATTTCCCTTTTGTTTTTCTTTGCAATTCCGCTCGTATTGAAATTTATAATTATATAATAATAAGTCAAATAATATATTGATCTGAATTGCACATCTGTTCCAAAAATGTACATAGATAATATTATTATTATTTGAACGAAATTTTTCATCTACTTTGACGACAGAAATAGTGAGGAATTTTCTCGATACGAAAATTAGTAGCATTATGAAACAAAAATAATGGTAGATTTTCAGAATTTTCAGCGATCTTATACTGCAGATATTGAGGAGGAAATTTCGCGGCGTTAACCATTCATCTAGCACAAAGTATATTTTCTTGCACGGCTCCACGGTGTTTTATTTAACCGGTGCGATCTTTCACGTGTAGACGCTCAGCCTATACCTGTCTTTGTACGTCTTTTTATGGCCACTTGTTTACAAGCGACACGTATTAAAAATAAATCTTGAACCACATTGTAAATTATGCGAGAAGAAATAACTCTTGTGACCAACATGCAACTGTGTCATACTGTTTAAAGAAGGCAGCATAAAGCACCAGCAACATTCTTCCAATAAAGCAAAACAGACCTACACATTACTACTTTCGATTCCCGAATATCAAATATTCGTATCTGACTTTTCCATTGAAAGAAACTTGTCCACAATGTTTGACTGGTCTATTTGAATCATTGATACTGTGAAAGCTTCTGAATTCCCTGCTGTAAAGTTCGATTGCTGAAACGAAACTTCGAATCACACGTCAACAGGCACGAAATATCCTAGAAAGAAAAATTTTTGGCCGAAAAGAATGAAACGATGTAGCAGGGGGGATGAATCGACCCCGACATAGAAACCTCTATGGGACAGTAACACGTGGAAGATAGGCACGTTGAAATTTGTCGCCTCGTTTCTCTGGTCACCTTTCGTCTCTTTCTTCTTCTTTAATATCGTCGACTTGCCAAGATACCGAGAAGATATATTCCAGTTTTCTACTTTAACACTCTCTGCTTCCTGTATCCCTTCTCCAAAGGATCCCACGTTTTCTGCTTCCTCTCTCGTGCTTTGTTCGCCGACTTTCTCCTTTTTCCCCTGTCGTTCTACCTTCATCTTTTTCACCGCGCAACGCCGAGACTTATATTTCTTCCTTACACTGACCTCTTTCGCTCTTCCACGGGAAGGAAACTCTATGGTTTCCTTTTGCCTTCCAGACCGACCATGGTATATGCGTGAACGCGGGAAGAAACATTCAGATCTTTCCCTTGCTCTTTTTATAAAACACCCACAGATAGATATCGCGAAAATAAATTACAACGGGGAATGCGTTTTCGTTTCGATTTTAGTCTAATTAGTCTTCACTTTGTTGGATCAAACTTTAGACGAACGAAAATTTTTCTGAGGATCTCAGTGGAATTGCAAAGAGACGCATTAAAAATATTTCTTAAACAACTTGTCAATAAACAAAGTGTTTATGGTGGTTCCGTAAGTAAACTGCATAATAACAAACGCCCGTCTGACGTGTATCGTTGACTTGTACTACTTGAAAGAAAATATGTACCTGTACTATCTTGAAATACTTGTACATATTATCCTGAAACTATTTAACAGTACCCACGTTTCGAGGTGTATCAATATATTATTAACCCTAGTTGTAATGACTGAACATATCGGGTGATACATTTTTAAACAGGAAGATAATGCTACATTAACTGGCCAAGAGGAATGGTCTATTGGTCTATTGGATAATTTTATTTTATTCCCGAAAACTGATTTTCCTAGTAAATTCATCGGAGGTGCGTAAGAGTGGTTTTTATTCTGCAAAATCAGACAAATTTACAAATTTCCACTCTATTAAGCTATTACGATACAATCAGATGATTACCGCTAATGAATGTGACAATAAATAAACAACATAAAGAACATTATTTTCAATATTTTTATTCCCATCTCATATTTTCAGACCGATTAAGAACGCGATCCATGAAAAGGAAGAACAATCTCCAAATCCGCACGAGAACACCGCGATACATCCAGCTTGATAAACTGCAAGGTATTACGGACGAAACCGAAACAAAAAGGAGGAAGAAAAAAAATTAATGAACCAATCAAAATTTGCGGAGAAACGTGAACGAATACGTTCTGCGATGAGGAATATGAGGAGTAGGAACACGCGAGGAAGCATTCTGAATGTATTCAAAGCGTGGTGTCGACAGGAAGATAAGTATTCCCTCGGCCCTGTTCTAACGCCCTTCATCCGACGGCAAACCGAAATCCATGGAAGCGCGATAAAGTAATTGCGGTACAAAGTATGAAATATGCAGCAGGCCATACGGGGCGAGGGCGAGCCAAGCCGGGTGGGAAGGAAGATGAAAATGAAGACGCTGACGAAGAGCAAGTGGAAGTAGCACGAAGAAAGATAAGACAAGGGTTTCTCGGCCAGCTAGCGGAGCTGCAGAAGCGACGTGCCGAGGGTTGCCGCGAATTATAAGTTTTAATTACTGGAAGATGGGCAGATGGATTACTCTGTACTCTTTTTTTCTTCGCCCCCTCCAACTCTCTTTTAACGGATAGCCGAGACTCGACCGTTAGACCGAGTGATTTTGCATCGAGCGGTGAGAAAGAGCAATTGGAGAATTTAGAAATTTAGTGGAACCCGTTTGACACGAAGTTACAGAAGATCCTGTATAACAATAGAAGGAAGACCGTAAATTGCTTCACCTGGTGCGAGAGAGGATTTGTGGCTTCGGCAGTGAAGTGAGAAACGCGACAAGTGGAAACAACCTATGTTTGGTCAGGCAAGACAATACGAAATGGAAGATTTTAGACGAACGAGAGAACAATTTCTTTCTAACCAATATCGAAACTAACGTCCAGCGTAAGAGGATAGTTCCTAATTCATCGACCTCTTTCGTATTAATAAAAATGAAGCTTGTCCATTGGTAGATGTGACAAGAAAATAATGGTGCTCTTAGGAAATCTGTATTCCTCTGCCTGTAGTTACGCCCGTGCTCGAGACCGGTAAAAATCGATCAGATTCCGGGCGATGTCGCGTTCGCTATAATTTATCATCTAGGAACTGCCTGCCATTTTGCGTAATTGAGGAACCGATGGCGGATGAAGACTTCGGCACGAGAAATTGGCCGCTCGTGAAATTGATTGCCGAATGGATCAGCTGTGCAGAGGCACGGTCTTTAACTATTCGAAAGTGCTGGTATTTTAGTGGAGCTCCACTGTCATTTTTAGTCTGCTCTTTACTCAACTTTTCTTTTCCCAACGGCGCCAAATCTCAGGAAGTTAATTTTCGTAAGGAAAAAATTGCCATGCAATATTTCATCTCTACTGATTCATGAACGTAATAGCAAATAATATTATCATTTAATATACATATGCTTTGGTATTTTTATTTTGGTCTGCCCGGATCGGTGTTCGTGTTTGGTGGGTTAAATTTTCACGGGGCACTCGTCAAAAGCCATTACCCAACGGGGTGAAATGATTTTATCGTTGAAAACGGATTACATAATATCCGTTCTCGTTATTACTAAAATATTAAAGGAGAATTCACAGGCTAACGTCTTTGAAACCTAGATGATACTTTGAACGCCCACCTGTACAACGCAGTAAGCCGCTTACATATTCATCGTCTCATAAATGTCGAAGATGCCTTAACACAACGACTTCTTAACGCGTAATAGCGTGCACTCTGTTAAGGCAACACCGCTTGATTTTAAGTGAACATTTCAATAGTGAAGATGGTAAGATCCTCTAGTAAGAGGAGGCTAAATTGATAGTAAATTGTTTAGTCGAAATTATACAGAAGAAGACGCAATGAACATTTCAATCTACCAGCAGATCGCAGGATGTCAGCAACGCGGTGGTCTATACTACTGAATTTCTACAATTTACCATCTACTGCCTCAATGTCCTTAGTTCTTAACAACACGATTGCAACGAAATTTTGTCTCGCCACATTCCCAGAAAATCCTCGCGTATCCACGCATTTAGTAACACATTTTTGACAAAAGCTTTTAACCCCCTCTCCATTTGATCGTTGGTGATTAAAACGACAGTTCGGATTTTTTTTCACGGAAATCGAGCAGGTTTCTTTTAGTTCATCAAACAACAATTTACGCGGGAGTTGATGAAATTTCTATGAAAGCTGAGTGGTTCTCAGCTTCGGAAACATTCGACGACCGGACGTGTAGCGAGCGCGAGAAATTTTTCAGTTCGTCGAATAGGAATTCACGCTCGAATTCCACGCCGGTGCAACACGACAGAAAGGATGCTGATTGGGGTAATACTACGGTGGAAATGGGTTTGATGGACCGGTGCTGGATGTGTGACGATGGTCACTGTGGCACATCGATGAAACGGCACTCTTCGACTGTCTCTCTGCCTCCTACGTGACAAACCGGGAGGCTCGAGTCTGTGCGTGCAAAAGAGGCCACGGATGGTGCAGCACCACTCTTTGATGTGTACAGTAACACAAAGACTCTTCACTCTACTATGCGCCACTGTGCGTGTTTCAACGTTACACGAGGTCAGTCTCGACTAAAAATATCGTATTTCTTATTCCAACATCACCGTGTTTATTCTGATCGAGAGCCGATGGCTGAAAATTGTTTCAAGCTCTTTTTCCCTCTGTACATCCCTCCGAACTTTATCTCGAATTATTTCCCATAGATTTTAATTCGCCGTTTCGTGCTCACGGGAGACAATTGAGCTGCTTTACAATGTTTTTGTTAGTTACAGAAATTTATTTTGGTAAAGTAGTTTTTATAGAATTATTGATTACGAATCTGCCGACAGCTGGAGCGTTTTATTCGTGATGTTTCAAGTTGTCCAAATTTTTAACACAGCATTCAATGATGATTCTGTAGTTTCATGACGTTCGAGAATTTTTTGCGGCATAAATAAATGGAAAAAGATAGTGCAAGGTTTTCTAGATGAAAACAAACCATGTATTGGAAAGATGGAACATAAATAAAAATATTAAAGAAATCATTTTATAGTTTTATCATTTCTAACTTCTTGTTTCTGTTAACTTCGTAAGATTTGTTATCGGGTCTATCCAACAAATTGTGACAAAATATTTTCCATCAACGTGTATTCAAATGTCCTGCCTCTTGTATGAACGCTCCCTCCATGAAATCCAATTTATTTAATTAAAATTTGCATACATATACTCCTGCACGGAGTTCTAATTTTATCAAAACCCGTTTATGCCAGCTAGATCTTCACGCTGCCCTTTAAGCACACCAAAGTATACACCATGGTCGAGACCTCCCTACAGTGAGTGTACATCGACGTACGTATGTACAAATGCATGTAGACGCAAATCTATGTAACATGTGGCCAGCCCTTCGTCACTCTGTGCCACACTCTAGAACCTACTCACGAACCAGAACCTGTATCAACACTCGTTGCAGCGTGTGCTTAAAAGGCCAGGATCCGAATCATTTCTGGAAATTGCTCGACTGACGGCCGTGTAATTCATCAATCAACGTTTCAACGATGCTCGTGTTTTATTACATGAAAGAGGAAAGTTCGATCATACAGAAAATTTCCATTTCTTCGAGTTCATTGATCTCGTAAGTCCTTTGACTCTGTCCTGGACGATTTACTGCCGGGTGAAAATTTAGTGAATAGTAACGGTCGGAATATTTGTTTCAAAGCAATCTGAATAGCGTATGCCCGTGTGGAAGTAAAATAATGAGCACGGAAATAAGCTGAACAGATACTTATTGTTTTTGTTTCAAAATTTAAATGTCTGTCGTGAACAAAATAGGGAATCACCCCTTTTTATCGCGCATTGATTTGAATAAATAGAAATGCGCAATTTTATAAATTATATAAACTGAAGAATTCTATTGTATACCGAAAACTATTTTAGTAACTGTAATCTGTATTCTTTTCGAATCGGCAAATTTTTAACTACCAAGTAGATTTCTCTTTCAATTAATACGTAATGTAGAAGTGTGGAATTCATTGATTACCAATGACTCTATGCGACTGGTACGATGTTATATGGAATCAAAGATTCGCGGATCGCTCGCTTTATCGTGCAACATCGAGATCAAAATACATTAGAATGTAATTCATTATAATAGAAACGAAACTGTACGGCGGTGAATACGTAAACGTGTATTATCGGAGGACGTATTTCACCGATATGAGCCAATGGGTACACTATCGGCAGCGTTGATCCCCCCATTATTCGACCAGCGTATTGCTAATGACGATTAACGGAATGTTTAGAGCATTAATCCCCGGTATTTATATTTTCGCCCTCCGCTGCGTCTCTTCTATGCCCTTTATGCACCGAAAACTTGGACACGTGGGTATAGTAACGTGAAACGTACGCGTTCAGAATTACACCATTAGACCATTAAGTGTAATTTCTCAATTAGAGCATGAACTACCAGTGTCGATAATCGATAATAATTAAAACGCTTGTCAAATATTAGAACAAGTGTAAAATATTAGAAGGAATATAAATTCTACATGGCAGACGTAAACGTCGCTGAATCAGCGATTTGTTTCTAAAAGTGATACTATTAATTGCACACGGTACAACCGTAAAATGTGAACATTATTCTATAAAATATTCGTAACAAGTTTTAGATTGGTTGCTTGCGCAGGAAGTGCATACTCGCAACACGTGCTTCATGTTATACTTCCACGAACACACCCTTAACCCTCACATTGTGCCCATATAACGATCCTGGTTTTCTATCAGTACAACTTTCATTCAAAAATTTTCGATTTCACTAAACACTTCAGGAATTCGAAAATTTCAAAGTTTCCAATAATAAGCTTATGCTATAATAATTTAAACACAATACAAGGGTTAATCTGCCTGCTTATTAACATTACACTTAATTGACGTGCATACATCAAACGCCTATTATAAAGTTCTATTACACATCCCAAATCATTTTAAACTCGTCCCCTTAATTACTCGAATTAATCAATAATAATATACTTCCCTGAACGATTTCGACAATCATTCGGCCTCGCGAATCGCGGAAAGAGCACATCGTACGATCTTCCGGCGGATGTGATAAAAAAACAAGGTCCAAAGTAGGATTAATAGCTGAGCAAATTCACGCTGCCCGATAAGTGAAACTAACACGCATTGAAAAAGTTTTCCGGCGGAATGGCAGTGGGTGTTCGCGAAGGGATTGCGTGTAGAGCCACGATAAATCGTGGGAAGACATTGATAGCGGACAGCTAGCTCTGGATATTGCGCATTTGCACAACGACGATATACGGGGTGGGTGAAAAACACAGCAAGATATGAGCGTCAGATGTGTCTATTCGAGATAGTCTAAACGAGGAGGAACGGTGATATCGCGATCGAGATAATTCACGTGGAATTGGTGTTTCACTTACGAAAACCTCTAAAAGAAAACGTTAACCAAGTCAGATCTACATGCAAGCATAAACAACGTTGAGTCTCTTATTCGACGAATATTTTAATTGGATTTCGATATTATAGGACGCACGTCGATGCTTCAGCCGCAGCAATGTCCACGTTCGATATCGAAATTACGCCTACTGTGGGATTAAACGTGGATTAGGTTCCACTGTGTTATTAGTACTCTGTAATAGGTCCTCCGGTTGGCACAATAATTTCCTGTTACAATATCGTCACGCTATTCTACTAACGGTATTCTTACTAACCGCGAAATGGCCCGCACAAAAGTGAAATTACGAAAGGGATAAAGTGCTCGTCTAAATTTAATTTATACAAGTATTACGGTCAATTATATTCTCTACCGTCGTGCATAAAAATAAGGTAAAAAGTATTTCGTTACATACAAAGAATCGGACGAAATCGAAAGAAAAATCTGCCACCGCATTACCAGTTATTTATTGCCGAATAAAAACAGCGCACAGCTGGGGGCAAAGCGAAATCAAAGCTGCCGCGATAAATATTTCGCGAACGGCAGTACGCGATAGGTTACATTTCCCACCCATTACCGCGTTTCAAGAAATACTTTACGCAGCCATTTTCAAAGAGACTCACCGACAGGACACGTTAAGGGGAAACGGTCTTCGCACGGCCATCGTTGGAGGCTGTCGTCGATCTTTTTTCTTCGGAACACGTCTGGGGATGGGTGCTCTCTGGAACAGTAAGAGAACAGAAATCTTGATGCGAGAACGATACATAACTATGCAATAATACACTCGATCGTGGGTCTCCTCGTCGCGAAAGGAGGAAGTAAAACTGTGGTATGCGACGATGTGGTCGTAGACGTCGTCGTCGTACGACGGCTGCCTCAGTTTTATCGTTCAGCCACGCTTATATCGCGGTAATATCTTGCCCGGTAAATGAAAAAGTTATTGTTTTCCATTCTATCTCCCTTTCGGTCCCTTCTGGCCCGTACGAAGTTCCTAACACAGAGAGGCGGACGAAAATCTTGCCAATCTCGTCTCGCGAAAACATTCTTTCGCCCCGAGAAATATGTATTACACGCGGAGCATCGAGTGTTTTTAGAGAGAGAGAGAGAGACAGAGAGAGAGAGACAGACAGACAGACAGCGAGAGAAAGAGAGAGGGGGGGGGAGAAGAGGGGGAGAGTAGTATCTTTTATTACGTTCACAAGAATCAGCCACAAAGAGGAAATATTAAGGAGTAGAATAATGTTAGAAACAGATGGCAGCCAGGATGATAAATATAATAAAAATATAATTGTTCTCTAAAGTTGTCGACGGACAGGAACAAACTATTTTACGAAATTGCACCAGAATCATGGAAGAGATTTTGAAATACCCTTATAATTATAATAATGAAGAATTTTCTAACCTGTAAATACAACGCAATAATAATAATAATAATAATAATAAAACTTGGCAACATTGTTTCATCCCATTCCATCATTATTCCCTTCGAGTACCTAATAAATTATCGAAAAGGAAGGAAAAGGAAAAAAAAAAGGAAAAACCAGATCGAAATCTTCCCAGACGACAATTAATTCCTCGCGATCGTACCGGCGATCAATTCCTAAATACCCCCGGCCATAAATTACTGAAATAAGTTCCAGCGAGTCGGACAGAGTCCAGGATATATTATTACCCGCGGAAGACAGAGGACAGACGCTGTATCATTGTTTCATTCGATTCGGGTGTCTTTATCGTAAAGGCCAGAGTCTGTGCGGCGAGAACTTGACAGGCCTGAACCCCTATGATTGATATCTATCTCCCTCCTCTTGTGCGTCTGCCTGTACAACCGCCCTCCTTTCGGCGTAACCTACCACGCTGCATATCCCCTTTTCGATTATATCGTCCCTTCTCTGTGCATACACGCACACCACCGTATCGTAGTCTCGTGTTCGAGGTGGCCCGCCGTCGCCGTTGCCGGTCGATACGGCTATTATGAAAATTGAAAATAAAGATACTCTGGCACCCACGCGTAGACAGATTCAATCGAATGGCCTTTTATTCTTTGGGTAAAGGGTAGGACCGGGGCCTGTTAATTATTTCTACCAGTTATAGCTTGCGTGTACTATTCTGGACGTTCCTCAGTGGCTGGCAGGGATATTCTTTCTATTAGTAGAATAGGGAATTCTGAACGGAGGGTCCGTAATATAGATCGTGGTAATTACTTAATTAAGTATGATGAAAATTATTATTGGTGTATTTAACCGTGGACGATGACGTGCTGTGATGAAATTATAATAGAGGGCGCTGTATATGTTGGTCGATCGTTTATTTGACGGTTTCAGCGATTATGCCGTCATCGAAGTTATATAATAAAATATAAGCAGCGACGTAACATAGTATTCGAATGATTGTTATTCGATAAATAAATTTCACGTTGTTCCGCATAATTGTCAATATTCGCCTGTGCACACGGTTACTAAATACATACAAGAAGGCTGAAAAAAGAAATAGATCGCAGAGCGAGGACGACAGTGTTAATGTAATAACTAAATAAAAAAAAAACATACGATATGCATTTCCTTAGAATATACCAATCGAAAGAGAAATTAATTGAAATAACCTGATTATTTAAAAGGACTCGACGTTCACGTAGCAATACAGCAACGTAACAGATTCTACCTGGACAAATATATTCCTCCTCCGCTGTACATGCAATTTACACACCTACCGGGAACCCATTTATAAAACAAATCTTCGACGCAAGTGGAACAAGCGCAGAAATATATATGTCGAACAGGAGGGGGTTAAGGAACCTTTCTTTCAGTCCGTGGAGAGCGCGTAAAAGTCCACCACGGTCGAATCAATTTTCCCGCCTCGGAACACGAACGAACTACCGAAAATATAACTGGGAACGGTTACGATCCCAATAAAATATCGAGCAGTGTCGCGAAACAACCAATAAAACGCGACGATAATGACGCGGGAGATGAACTAGGCACGACGGAATCTTGCTATCGGTTCTCGTTGCGCAATAACCAATTCTTCAGGTACACGAAACTGCGCACAGGTGAAACGGGATCCGTTCGATTGTGTGTAGTAAGTATAGCAGACGAACGATTCGTGGAAACGGCGCGGTGAATCGTACATATTGGACAATATTGGAAACCATATTGCGGGCCGTATACAGGTATACACATACGCGTGTACCTTACCCGCGCACTACGACGTACACCAATGGTTTATTTATTGATGCACGTATACATATACATATATGCGTATTTCTGTGTGCGGGACACAAACGTGCGTACACAGTCTGGCGAGTGGTGTTCAATTTAGCGATTTTGTCACGATTCATTTCAGTTCGACGAAGCGACGTTGGAAGAGAGTCAAAGAATAAACACGCCCGGAATAAAATGGAAGTACGTCTCTTTCGGAAATGAACTGATAAAGAGAGGACGAGCATCCGGTTCGATGTATACATGCACATGTACTCATTGTCAGCGATACGACAGCGATAGGTGGATGCTCGTTTCACGGCGGTATGGATTTGGTTGAACGGAAGAGAAGAAATGGAGAAATTATCAAGCGGGCAAGCGTAGCAGTTCCATCTTTTCCTTTCCAACCACTGCGCGCACCTTTATCAATTTCCACGATTGAAGAACAGCAACACGCACGGTCACACACCCTCGACAATGTTCCACCTACTGACGCCGCGTGCCTACTGTGCTTCGACCTACAGTCGTCCGTACATCATCGACTGTTTTCGCAAATTTCTATTTCATTAACTAAGACCAGCGGGAAGTTTGAACAATTTGTAATCGATAATCTTTTATATCCTGGATAGATTCTTGAGGAAATGTGATCATTTCACGATCTCTTGGCAAGAGTAATTCAATTATGGCAACGATAGATTCTGTTATTCATTTCTTTGCTTCGTTTTCAATTTTTCTAGGGTTTATTGTAGATCGATTGATCTGGCGGATCGGTGTAAAATATTAAGTGGATCGTTTCGAGAAGAAACGATTAATGGGTAACAACATTTTCTCGTTCATCAAGTACGAGTGGAAATGACACCAGCGTTGTTACGTTAAAAAGGGACAAATAAATGAGAAAGGTAAATCGAAGGAAATATTTTTTAACGCTTAATGCAGAGAACGATAGCTACAGCCGTCAGTTACGCGACGACTGCGTCTCGGGACAATGACAGCTTCAATTACCGCCCCTAGTCATGGTTACGCGAATTTCTCAGAGTGCTCTGGTTATTGATTTCAGGAGCGTGTTTACAGCTTTCAATTACGAAAGCAATGCTCGTAAGAACGCGAGAATATTAACGGGAAAGTTTTACATAACATTACAGCAACGATCTTTAGAAATTCAGGTACAAAAATGATTTCAATTGCAGCGAGAAAAAAGGACGAGTTTCTCCGGCATACCATTGCTTGAAATGAAAACTGTAGGATATTAATGAAATAATAATGAAATAATATTAGAATTCATTTTATTATCAAGATCTTCTAAAACCGCGAAAGTGAAATAACATTTCGAAGCTGGTTTTACTTCCGAACATATTAACTACAATTTAAATACCCTGCATGTTTAATAGAAATGCTACTTGTTTTCGTTTCACAACAATACGTTGTATTTTATGTTACTATAGATTCCCTTTCGTTTACCTCGTTTCCACAATATATTCGCGGCGCGCAATTAAAATACGAACTCACGTTGCTCCGTTCTATACCTCAGTCTATTTAAACTCGAACGATTTCATTAGCAATCATTTATTTCCTCCTTTCGAATCTCTTTGCGGTCTGTAGTTTAAAGTCTTTCTCCCAAAATTTGCATAAATCACCTGGCGATAAAATAAACACGATCTAAGGTCCACCCCTGATTAAAAATCGGTCTGAATTCTCGTCCCAATTCAATTGTTCCCCAAGTAGACCACTTAAATGGAGACTGTAAATTATCTTGATCTCGCAATATTTGCGATATCAGGCGACGACAGCCTTGACACAAAGTTGCAGGGCTTCACGCATTACCCAACGAACATCCACGACGCGACACAGGGGTGCAAAATTTTTGCGCCCCTGTTCGTCTACCACCTGGCTCACCTGGAGTCAAGACGGGCCACAGAAGAAGTAGTCCCCACCACCATCGTGGATGGTGGTAGTTTCCTGGAGTGCATGATCTACGAGTTCGCCGCGAGTTTCGGAATTTAGAAAATGCATTTAATCTAAGTGTAAGCGACGACGATGGTGCGCGTCACCTTTTCACCCGAGCCGAGGACATTCCGATGAGGAATTGAAATTGCAAACCGCCCGGAGGCTCGGCAGCCATTTCAGGTTAATTCCATTAATTAAATCTCCTTTGTGCCGGTCAGGTATATAGAGGACCGCCAATTTCCCTTCAGCTGCATGATAATTCGAGGAATATTCGTTGGACAGCGAATTCGACACGCAATTCGATTCTTTAGCAATCAGCTAAACAATGATACGGCTAAACTCTGATGGATATAGGGCTTTGTGCTTCACGCCCGGAATCGATTTCAATCCAAGCACCCCGTGTACAGCGATAAGAACATTTCTTTTTCGCCTATCACTCTGCTCACCGTCCCCGAACAAAGGGAATGTCGCCGGCGTGTAACGCGACCTCTCTACTCCGCTGAAATTGCAATTAAGTGAAGAGTGAAAATGGAAAAAAGAATCCTCCACGGCGAGAGTTGCTTAGCAGCTCGAGGACCACTTTTACTATTGGAATGTATCGTCGAGAACTGGGCCAAAATAAACAGGAAAGAGGGAACGAAATATTCTCGTTAACCGATTACGCTTTAACGATGCTGTGCTTAACTGAGTACCACTCTGCAGTATGTACAATATTTTCTCGAATTATATTTGCCGGTGTAATGATAATAATAGTAATAGCAACATTAGCAAAAACGTAATACTGTATTCAAGAGCATAAAAGTAAGAATAATAATAGAGTCAACGAGCCCATTCGGGAGAACATAAATAGGTCAATGTAATTCAGTTAATTATCTGAACCTGGAAAATGTATTGGTGGATTCCGAGGTAAACGAAATCGTGTGCAACAATTATTTTTGCAAAGAGGTTTTATATAGGAATACCGTGACGAGTTTTCGCGACTATTCTAAGTACAATTGATATTCCGCTACTATATGTATTATGAGGTTTAGGGGGAAAGGCTGACCTTAGCCCTTGTTGTGTCGCTTTAGCCAACGCGGAGTCTGGCCCTCGGCAGTAGTCATACCGCTGACTACTACCTTGGTGCATAATATTGTTAGTGAATAATATTGACTCTGACTAGGCCAGGATCCGCGGGCCTTACATATTATCGGTGACTCAAGGGCTGGTCAGCCAACGGTATATAAATTTCTAATTTAGTACAACCGGTACTTGCAATAAAAGAAACTCTTTTTTTCTTAACACTGGTGAACTTATGTTCCGAGAAGTTAATTACTCCTTTTTTCAAACGTATTCTCAAGAGACTATAGAAAAATTCAAAGATGATCCTTAGTAGGGGTCCTCTGATCATTCGATTATTTATGGAACCGAGGGGAAATCGAGAATCTCGAGATTCTCTTCGTAACGGTATCCTTGCGAATAAAACTGGAGACGACGACGTGCAGTTTGACGGCGCCGCGGAGGGCGAAGGACGTCCTCTTAAAGACTGCGAGAACGCACCGTATAAACCTGGCCACAGCCAGCTTTAGTGGCAGGCATTACAAAATATAATGTATCCGTCAGTCTGGATCGTACGGTGCCACAAACGTTAACTACAACGCAATGCCAGCGTGAAGGAGGCGACCAAGCCGTATGCCTGGAGCTTGGTCTAATCCCTTAAGAAATACTGTAGAAAAAGTTTGTAATATCACTTTTATATTTATTATATTCTTGCATAATAATTGTTTCATACAAAAAATGCTAATTTATCACAAGATTCTTGTCGCAATTGTATAATTTAATAAAGTCACTTGGTTTTAATATTATAAAGATCTTCGGACAATTATTATTTATTACGAGCACAATAATAACAATAATAGAAAATTTACAGGCGTAGGGGAGAATCATTTATGCAACTTATAGAAGAGTAGTAACGTAATCTTTCCACGGTCGTCGAAAAAAGAAGTACTAATTCCAAGAAAACTTGATACATCCTCCACTCCACGGTATCAGAGTTCTAAATAATTCGATCAATCCCAGCCGAATATTAACCCTGTCTTATTCAATTCTATCCTATCCCAAGCCACTATGAACGACGCGTCGCGACGCCACCGCGAGCCCTGCGTAGGTACATGTATTGCGTACCCCCGTTTCATCGTATGGGACGCTGTATGTTATACGAGCCCAGTGAAAAGTGGCTATTAAAGAAAGAGCAAGAAGAATGGTAGGGTGAAGAAAACGTCGTCGGAGCGTCGCGGCGTACGTTCTCAAGCGGAGCGAATTAAATGCACCCGTGCGGTTTATCGCCGTTAAAGAAACGGCAAGGAGAAGTAGATACAGTTTCGATTTTCCCATTACCACGGTTGTGTATGCACGCGTTCGCGTTCGCGCCCGCGGTTATCGGTTTAATCCCATCATCGAGATAGCCAAGCGACCGTCCAACTCATCAGTCATCTCCCTTATACGACATTGAAATATCAATCGCGACGAGATGACGTTAAACGACAAATCAGAGACAGCATTCCTCCCTCACAAAAACAATCTGAGCTTCCCAAACGTCACATCGATAATACACCCTCACCATTTTCCTTGTCGTGATATCGTCACGAGACAAGGGAGGAAAATAAGCTGAACTAAAATAGAATAAAGTAGAATGACGAGAATGGAATTCGTGTAAATGCCCGGGACTCGAGATAACACGCGAGTAATTACATTTACCTGGCATGACGAACATTAGACGGACGCCAGGTGTCGTGTTAAAGAACGCAGAAAGAAAGGTTCGAAGACGCGGTTGCTTGAAAGGGTCGGAGCCTTTATTAAGTCCCAAAAGAACAGGGTAATTCGATTTGATTTCCAAAGGCGTTTCTGCATCTCTGCTCGATGCCGAGAGTGGCTCGGTGACGAGGCAATTACTTCCTCTCGCGTCTTTCTACACCCTTGCGGAATCGAGCAAGACAGTACGCAAGGAGGGAATCCTGTACATACGTAGCATCGTGACAGACACATTTTTAAGAGCGTGAAAAATTACGGTGGCAAAGAAAACGAAAGAGGGACAGAGAGAGAGCACAGATCAAACAGAATCGTATGCTTCGGAAATCGAATCGAATGACGCGGTTCTTTTGGGGTTTAATAAAGTCCTCACCCTTACGAGAATATCGTGTCTCTATCTTCTTCTTCTTCTTCTTTTTTCCCTTCATTCACCCACCCAATCCCCCCCCCCCCCCCCCAACCTTCCCGTCCTTCGGAGCAGTATCCGTCGCATACGTCGCGAAACGTTCGGCCGGAAAGATTCGCAGAAATCCCCGGGGCGTGCCGAGCGAGAAAATAAGTTGGACATATAATTTGAGAAGCTGCAGGAAAATAAGCAACAGCGGAACTTTATCCAGAGGTGCGTCAAAAGGCAAAGAAAGCAGGAGATGTGGCTAGCGGGCCGGAGATGAAAGGATATCCTTCTCTTCTTTACTATGTAAGAGGGGAGAGGGGCCGGTGGAAGAAAACAGATTGAAGACCCCCAGAAGGAAGCAAGGGTTAAGTTAATCCGGTCGCTCGGTGAAGTCGTAAAAAGGCGGGCACGCAACGCAGTTTAATTAGAATGTAATTCCAATTATTTCTGTCGGAGAAGGCGCACGTAATCACGCTGTTGCATTGTATTTTTCATTCTGGCCGAGAAATAACATTGCCGGGGATCGTATAGACTGAATGGCGTTATAATAAATATTTTTTAATATTTCGGGATTAAATTTGTTCGCTTGAGCGGGGGTCTCGAGGATTAGTTTGATTTTTTATTTTAACGAAAATAACGGCACGTCAGAGAGATTACGAATGGATTATTTATAGAAATCATTTTTGGTGTGTGTTACATGTATGTGTGTGCGTCCTGTAACGAAGAACAATTTTTCTCCAATATTTGTTACCCCGTCGTATTATCAATTGATTGCTTCTTCGTGAATTATTTATACATCTCGGTATTTCAATATTTGAAATCATATATCATTTACTTCGATTTGAATAACAAACTGAAACTTGCACGCTACCATTCTTGTTATGATTGTTATCGTAATTCCGATTTTAAACGAATAAAGCTTCGTCCGCTGTGTGCTACCGATTACTTCGTACGCAGCAATCCAATACTTATTATAAAATTCGCATGTTCCCTTTTTTCACTGTTAACAAAAGGTAAACCGAATCATTTCGTACACTAGCCAAAGACTGTGGAAGCAACGGAAGCGGAAGGACCGACTCCCTGCTAATTCATCCATTCACGAGGGACATTTCTTTTTCAGTGCTGGCAGTGACCGACGAGAACGATTTCAGAAAAATGGTCTCGTTACAAAGAACTCGAAAAAAAGAAAAAAGGATTGATTTAAAAACTAATTTACTCGAACCCATTCGAAACGTACACTGTTATTACCAAGAGAAACTTTAATTTGTAATGAAAAAATGTAATGTATTATAAAATCTTCAACTTCTGAACACTGTAATAAACAAATTTATATACACCGAGCTTTCTTTCTTTGGTCCTTTTAAAACGAACTTTCCTCTGACAATAATAATTATTAAATAACATTTCGTATTCTAGATGGTTTTTAAAATATTTCTTCCTACTTAGACTAACAAGTGTGGGCCATATTTATACCATCGGCGAGGAAACGGAAAAAGAGCGAGAGAGAGAGAGAGAGAGAGAGAGAGAGACAGAGAGAGAGTGGAAGCTTCCCAGAAGAAAATAGGACGAGTACAAGAGTGGCCACTGACACACATACACAGCGATGAATCTTTATGCGCTCATTGAGCACATAAGCGCACGTATGTACACGTGCAATATGCTGCGAACAGCAGCAGCAGCAGCAGCAGCATGAAACCTGCTCCGAGGCCAGCAACAGACAGTGCTGATTCGCCGTTTCCAGGGAACCCTGGAATCCAACATGTCAGGGAGCCCGTCTAATTCTGAATTTAATAAACACATACCTATCTACGTGGGCTGCATTGAGCGCACAGATGTTTGTCGTGATAAAGGGGCAGCAACGTGTCGCACAACCGCGGCCCATGATAAATAATAAACGGGAACGCAGGTCTAGTTGGCATCAGCGGACATGCATTAAGAAAATTAACAATAGTATTAAGGCGCCGTGCAAACGAGATATTCGTTGAATTTTTTCTGCCACCCGTGAACCTTGTAGAGAAAGATTTTATTCGACGATCGATGATTATTCGAACGAATATTTCCTTATATTGTTCCACGAGGATGTTCTAATAATATAATAAAATAGCAATCAGCAGCAGTCGTTAAATTGAAATTTACAATCAACCATAGGAATAAAGTATTTAGAAGCGATTAATAATCGATTGTGAAAATGCTCGGCGATTCGCATTGTTCGGAAACTTTAGTAATTACTGATAATCTGGCGCGGCGCAAACGGACGGCGAGAAAACATTAAGAGGCGATAAAAGTGAGGCTAACGAGATTTCTTCGAGAGGAAGCCGAGTTAGACGCACGAGTTGCTTAATACATTAAACGATGATGATTCGCACGAATAACTTGTTTCATTCCTTTCACCCTCTTTTGTTTTCCAAGAAGAAGCACAAACCCGACCATTCCAAGAAGCGAAACGTTCCTGCGCCGTTGGAAAATTACACCCGGAATACGTACTATCATTCTGCATCACTGTGTCTCGTTTAAAATGCAATTCTCGGCCATCGTGCACTCCAATATTTGCATCGTATCAAGGTCGCCGCAAACTCGCCGCGTTAATAGTTTTACGCCCGCCAGTTTACGCCCGCGCAGCCAACACTTTTCTACGTGTACCGACGGCGAACTTTAACCGTATAAAACTTGCGCCTCGACAGGATCCCGTCATAATAATCCCGAGCAAACCGGCCAAACTTAAGGCCTGCTTTACACGTTCATAAACGCGCTTAAATAAATTCAGCTCGAACAGCCCCGGGGAAAAAACAAGCTAGCCACATAAACAGCATTACCTATACCCGTATACGAGCCGCAGTAAGGGATTCGTTAATTTAAGGGATTCGACTTTGCCGAGTTGGAAAGTCGAGAATTTCCGGATAGTCTCGACTCACGATAGAAATGATCTACGTACAATATGGCGGCGCACGTATAATAGGATTGAACGTCTCAAAATTTTCTCCAATGCCACCTCGCCCGTTTAATCGAAATCTTCTACAATTATTCCACGTCGCGTTCACAAAAGCACCAGCTGCATTCTAAACGAGAATATACTTGAATGAATTTCTCTTTCAAGACAAAACTGAATTCCACAGGCGACACTTCCTTCTCTATTCTTCGAATCGTTCGTCGTAAAAGTCTATCTGTCTGTCGAACTCAAATAAAAGTTCCACTGGAACGGAAAGGAATTAGTGGGACCATAAATGCGCGCATATTTTCGCCCTTACGGGAGTGCTCGAATTGTTTAACCGCGGTTCATAGTGCGTACACGCGCGACGCTGAAATTGTATCGCACATACGAAGCAGACTTTACGGAGTCTTGTGCAAACAATGGCTTAACACCGGAAGCGGTTAATGAAGGCCGTTTCAGAACGGCGCGCACGGCGCCGTGCCTACAGAATCCGAGCACGATGGAAGGGGGCTTAAGGGAATAAGTAAGGCACTACCCCGTAGAGCCGTGTAGGGTGTAAGAAATAAGTATGGGACAAGCGTGAACGTGGCTACGGAACGTTCACCCATGGAACTAGGGGAATTGGAACAGATTTACTTGGCTTTCGGCCTTCCCTTTCCTCCCCCCCCCCACCCTTCCTGTTCCTTTACCGACAGAAGGGTGGTTGTGTCTCGTTGAACACGCTGGCAGGGTGGAAAAGAGGGTAGCTTCTTTCACGAGTTTCTCGTTCCTCGATTACACACCGTGCTTCTTTCCGACGCTTAGTTATAGCACACCGAATTCGCCAATAATTGGATGAATTTCGATCCCCCCCCCCCCCCCCTCTCCACCACCCCAGGCGGAGTTGCTTATGGATAGGGACATCGATCATCCGTACGTCGAACAGGGCTGCCAGAGTGAATGAACTTTCGCGAACTTGTATTTAGAGAGCGTTAGCTGTGCTATTCTTTAAGTAGGTTTCACAAACTTTTGAAATATTCAGATGTATGAGGGTTCTGTGATTAGGAAAGTTACTTCATTATGGGAGAAATATCGGGGAACATTTTCTGTGCTCGTCAGTATGGTTTATTATTTTCTTTTTTTTTTTTCTGGGATGAAATTAATTAAGACTTAGGGGAAAGCGTTGGGTAATTTAAAAATACTGTTAAATTATTTGTGGCACTGGTATAGTTGTAAAATCTGTGGCGCATCGGTGGATAAGTAATACATTTTTCTCTCTTAGAGAGCATCAAGAGTTCACTAGAGTTCTCTACATCCTCTAATCCGTTACTTCCCGAAGGGTTGCAAATCAGAAATATACCCTGACCGGAGCAAATATCTAGAAGCTTGACTTTACGGCATCGCAAAACGGAGGCAGATTGAACTAATGAACTCGCGTTTCGTTTCAATCATCGAAATGAACCGAGCCGCTCGCTACCTCGAACGATACTCCTTAGGAAACGAACATTCAAGTTTCCCGTTCTGCGGAAAATTAGACGAGAGGAGAGGGCAATCAGGCGGTCGTTTAGCCTGCCTGGAACACACCACGAGGGTGGACATTCAACGTCTACGGCAAAACCGAGCTCTTGCTTCTGGCTTAACGGAGATTTCGCACGAATGTTCAGGAAGCCAGACCGTGTTGAATGCGGCTACTTTGGGATGGGGATGGGGGTGGTGGTTTTGGCGAAGGTTTGGATAGAAGTAGAAAAGAAGTTGGGGAATAAAGAGGAACAGAGCGGTATAGAAAGGTGGTGGGAGCATGTTAGTAGGGTGGAGTAGGGTGAAGAAACTCGCACGGATATCGTGGATTTTCGGATTTTATGCTTCTTAGACATCGCATCGATACGTCTGTTCCCGAGCACAGTTTTCCCTTCTTGCTATGCGGGCCGACATACGTGTGGTAGACCCTTGCCTCGTGTCCTGCACGAGCTTCCTTATCATCGAAAGTCCTTTCAGACTATCGTTCAAAGACGATTTACGGTGGCAGATGCTCGGCGAGAAGAATACTAAGTTGAAACTCTTGGAACTGGACTTCGGTTACTTTCGCGTATCGCGCTGGAAATTTCAGAAGACACTAATAGATCTGGTAGTTATTTTGATTGGACTTGTTGGACAACAAGGGGTGGAAGTGAACGCGAATTTAAATTCGTTATTGTGAGGGGACGATTAATCATTTGATTTACTATACATAACTTTAGGGAATATGTTTCTACGTTTCGTTTATTGCTATCAAATCATTCGAATCACTCGAATGTAATTGTTGCACAAATTGAATAATAAAATGTCAACAATTTAAAGAAGTATTTACGAGACGAATTATTGAAGACAACAAAAAATTCTTTTAATTGCTGCCTTTCATAGCTAAGTATAATGCAACGATTACAGGTATTTTATTATAATATAATATCTACTAATAAATACATTTGAATGATCAAACTACCTATTGGAAATATATATATTTATATCACCGGACCACTCCGGACAATACAAAATTAAATATCTACGTTCCCCTTAAGAAGTTATCGTTCGATTAATAAAGATCACGAAAACGCCGATCAAATGAAGGGACGACAAAACGATTTGCAGCAGGTTACATAATATACAAAGTAAGAAATTGAGAGACAGAGAGTACCAGTCCACGTAACGAAACAAGAGTGAAATGGATAATCCCCCGATGCTGTTGGGATTTGAATCGAACCCAATTTATTCCTAGAGACGGGGGCAGTAATATTGCTGGTGTCACAGCGAGTCTCTCATCGACAAAGAGGGAGGGAGGGAGAGAGAGAGAGAGAGAGAGAGTGAGAGAGGGGGGGGGAGAGAGCTGGTTAGTAACCGGTGCTATCAACGAAATTTAAATAATATCATAAAGGTAGAATTCTGAGCGTCAATCGATCACCCCAGTATAATCCGGGCTAATGAATAGCAAACAACGATGTACATTTCTGGATAATACGCCGTAACTGTTTCTATGATTAAAGAACTTACTATTACGCTGCACGTGCTAGCATACGGATAGCTGTATATCAAATTAAATTCCGTGAACTTGGTAGCAAAAGTTCCCTGCGAACTGTGGAGTCGGAATATTAAATGGCTGATTATCCTAAATATCTACAAGCATGATGGTATGCGTACACTCTATTAACAATACTCTCGTACATTAAGAAGTTTCATTATTTTCATTAAAACTCGTGGCACTTGAAATGAATGAGAGAGACGAGCTCGCTCCACCTCCGCGTGGATTTTATTCACAATTTTATCTCGATCACGGCAAACCACATGCAGACTTGCACGAATGTGAGCAATAAAATAAAGGGATCCCCTTTATGTGTTATGATCAATTGTTGCGAGCAACTTTTGTTACCGCGCGTCTGTTATTAATATTAATATCCAGGTATAATTCACGATCGTATAATATTACCGCCAGTTTCGAAAAGCAGCGGAAGTTTTTTCTAAGAATTCAGCAATTTCAAGTTGAAGATTAAAGAACTCGAAGAAACTTGGGAAGCGTTGGATAAGGTGGATAAGGAAAGTGGTGCTCTTCCTATTTTCATATTCTTGTGATACAAATATTTAAATTCTTCAACGTGTTCACGAAAACGAGCGCAAGAAAATGAATCGTGATTGAAACGAGGGGAAGAAAAAAGGAGCTAGAGAGAATCTGGGCTAATAGTAAATACATGAAGCGCCGTTCGGTCTACCAAACCAGTCCACGCACACTTGAGCAATAAATTGTCCGAGTTATATCATATCCTACAGAGAAACGTGGGTCCATATATGTGCGGACGGAATACAACACATGCTGGAGCCGACCGCAGGGAAGCGCGGGAGGGTAAGAGAAGTTTTGAGAGCACTACAAGGTATAGAAGCTCATCGACGCGTCAAAGTGGTCCCTGCCAATTTCATAGGAAGGTGAGCAAACAGGGGTTCTCAAACCGTTCTCCCATTTCGAATAAATATCCCCTTTTCTTTTTTATCGACGAGAAGTAATAAATAATTGTAAATGTTGGACACAGTTTGATGCAGTACCTTAAACGATTATTCATAACAGATATTTGATTACAAATAGGAATGCTAAAGCATTTGGATATATTCTAAAAATTGAATAAAGGAAGTAGTTCAGAGGAACATATATTCAAGTGTTATTATTATAGTGCTTGATTAGTTTTCATGATTTTTTCATAAAACAAAGCATTTAATATATTTCTATCTTGTCTTACTGAAATACTATAAAACAGGTCGCTTCATGTTCTTGCCGTTTTAATAAATATTGTGCAAATTAATTATTAAACTGCTAGATACTTAGACAGCTGTCGGAGAAACGAAACGTTGAAGCTTTTTCCACGAAGCGATGATAAATATTCAACTTATTCCAACGAGATATTATACAAAATGAAAATTGATTGACTATTTTCACTTCTTTTTTTTTAGACAGACGAAGATTATGGTGCGTTTATGGAAATGTGGTACACTAGGTATCACTGGAAATTATCCGTGCACGTCGTAATCGAAATGTTATATAACCGTTGTATTACGCGCGTACATTACGTAACAGCATTATTTGCGTTCAGCGCCTATAAATCCCATTAGCCGTCATTAACATTCGTCCGTAATCTGCATTAAGTGAGCTTAATTCCCGTCGAAAGAAAACCTGGCCGGCCACTGTCAACACGATTATCAACTCAGATTTATTTTTCTGTTGTTTATCGAACAGACAATTTCTCCATAGAGTAGCACATTTCGCAATTTCTCTTTATTAATAAAACACTGTGCGTAACTCGTTTCACGTTACAACTCCAATAGTCTGATAAATTGGCTAAAAATATATCGAATAAATATCGGTGACTAATAAAGTCTAATGACAGTAGCTTATTTAAAAAACGCACAAGAATTTAAACAACAAGAAAAGACATACAGAAATTGAACCGTAACAGTAGAAATGTGTCTTCGCAACTTTGTTTCACCAACGCATCGATTGCGAAAAACAAAAAAACACATACCTGTAAAGACAGGAACCGGAGCTCATGAAAACACATCGTTAGCCAGGTGAAGAAAAAATTGCCGAGAGCTGTAGAAAACGTTCGCATATTGCTGATCCGTGCGACACTCCTAAATACATATTATGTCCCCGAATTATAACAAGCGTCCCGAGATTATGCAAATGTTTAATCGCGAAGGAGCCCGCTAATGGGAAGAAATTGCAGCGCTGGCGTCAGATTAAGAGTCGCCCTCCCAAGGACCAACCCTGCAGAGACAGCGCGAGCAAGCTCGCCTAAGAACTCCCTTTTCCCTTAACCGCTCGCACACCCCTTTCACTCCGCCCTGCTTGTCGGCGCTGCCGAGATAAGGATTTAATTTTTGGCCACCTTTAATCCTAATGCCGAGTTACTTGGAAAACGTCCACGCTGCACCCCACTTCTACCCCTTATCCATTTTCGATTTTAACCACGAGAAATCGTGGGTCGTAACGCTAGCCAACCATCATCCTCGGATAATTATTATTTTTTTATTGACAAAATCCTTCTTCGACGACCAATATTTGATATCCTGTATTTGGAACGAATCTATTTTGCTTCCTAGAGTGAATAGGAAATAGTACGATGCTCCTCTATTATTTTTAATGAAAGCTCATACTTCGATCACGTAAATAAGATAGTAAAGCGTTTCATTGTTAGTTTACATGGTACGTAACGGATTTCCTGTAGAAAACATTAATCTCACTGTTTCATCGTGAAAAACCAAGTGGCACACGTTGCGCAAATAAACGGATACGTTTCAATCAAATGAAACAACGGCGGATGGGAAAGACGGAGGAGGGTCGTTCCGGCCTGGCTAATTGAAAATGTTTCATCGCCTAAATTAATGTAAATATTATTACTCCCTTTCATCGTGGCGCGTCGCTTTTTCGGATAATCGGTCGGATGATAATAAGAACCTTTCCTCGGGAAGGCCGGCGTATTTTAATACGTCGTCGACTGGCAAGAGACGAATTTTCTTGCCGGGAGAGGGCCCTTTAGTTTTAATCTCGTTACTTAAATTCTATCAAGGGGATAACACCTATTAATTCGTTCCCAGAATGAACTCGTTAAAGAAGCTCAACTTGGTAGCGATATAACATAGTTAACCGGTGTGCGTGAAAACATTCGATCATTCTTTGAAATATGGCTTACAATGAAATAATTTGTGAACGTAATTGCGCCGCAAAAAAAAAGGCCTACTTGACAGAAGATACCTGTTCCATTGGATTGGATTTAACACGAACGTTATCTGATCGCGATGTATCTGCGATATTTTTATTATATAAAACAGGGTAACACGATGGGCAAATTTTGACAAATATTTTTACAAGGAACCACGCGAATTTCCGAAATTTTTCTTCACCCATGAGAGTTTGAGCAACCCGTTGTGTTGATCTTGAATCGTGCCAATGTATTCATGCGTAGAAAAACATTTGCAAGGTTTGAAAAATAACTTTTTCATTGTCAGAGAAAACCGAACTTTTCTCCATAGCGGAACAACGTTACGTGGAAAGTTTTTGTTCCCTCGAAATGTTATTTTCGGTTAGCTTCTCCGATGTAATATCGAATCGTAAAAAGTAGAGCGCATAAAAGTACTAATTGTAGCGAACGCCAATTACAACGGATACAAAATTACAAGAGATCGAACATTGAGAGATTAAATATTCTTTAATTATCGAAGACAGTAACTGAGGTACAAATGACTTCCATTTAATGAATTCTGTTGTTGGATATCTTCCTTTTCAGGAATGATCCTGCATGCTGCAGTTAACATATTACATTTTTCGTTTTGCTACGCTATGATTAATTATTTAAGTAGATGCACATTATCAGACAAATTGTTCAAATCCATATACAGTCTGAACGATTCGAAGCTTCGTTTTAAATACGGATTGACGTGTCGATACCCACAAGACTGCCAAACTGCAAATAAGGATTATGGGATTACGAGTTTGACTTCCTAAGTCGACGACACGGTCAACGCCCTTGCGTTGCAAATCTGCATGTAGAAGGTTTATGCAAAACCTTTACCAAACGCAATACGCGATTACGAAAATCGCCAATGGTATTTTTAAATATCCACACGATAAAATATTTTGAAGGAAAAATTGGAATAGGAAAACAGCTAAGTTGAGTACATATATCTACTTACGTCTGATGCAATTTCAAACATTCAATCTTCAAATCCCCACGATATCAACACATAATATCTATTTCTTTATCAGCAACTATATTCCCCTTCTCAGTACAAACATTCTACTATAAAAGCAGAATTATAAACAGACGATTAAATACTAAACATCTGACAATTGAAAATCTTGCTACAGTCTCCCTTAGAGAAGAGCCTCGCACATAATGTGCAACACCATGTGGGTATTAATACACCCCGTAAGTGTATTAGCAGAATTTTCACCCTCATTTTGTCACCGTTACGTCGCGAGACGGTTTCCACGGTGTTCTCTTGTGAACGAGCGTTACCCAGTTGTACAAACAATTAAACTAATTGTTAAAGTGATAAATACATATGCGCGCATGGTGCATTCCCTCGGGATCGATATACCTCGTGTACATGGGGTGTACCTGCGTACATACTCCACTGTACAGCAAACAACGTGCTACAAGAGCTGCTCTGAGTGGCACGTGTTGTTCTTACTCGCAACGTGAACACACGTAACACGAGAGAAACAGGCCACTTGATAAAGAAACAGACTGTGTGACGCAGAAAGAGTTATACCTTGAGCGAAAAATGACGGAGACAAAGAAGAGAGGAAAACGCGAATCAATTATTGCAGCGGCCGGTTATTAATACCTATGAGGATCGTACGCGAAAAATGTTGACATCTTCGACTATGTAACGCTGTTCCACAAATTGAAAATTCTTCTTAGCAGCTACGATTATCATTAAACACGTGGGCGATCATGTATAACGCAGCGATTAACTTATTATTACTGTGAAAGGCAATTCGACGGTCTTGGGTGTCATTCAAAATCTTTGGGGCCCACTTTCCATCCACTGATCATCGGCCACCTCATTATTCGATGGAAAAGTAAAATAATTGTAGATATTTAACAGAATAACGAACACATACTTATACGGTATAATATTAATGCAAAGGAACGGTGAAACAAAATATTAATATGCACGCGTGTGGTCCTCAAAAGTTAGTAAACTAAAGTTAGTAAAAAGAAAAATATTGAAACATTCCAATGAAATATTGGATCTAATTAGATGAACAGTAGTTGCACAACGTTACAAATTGTTGCGGGAATAGGGACGAGTTTTCACGCTTTGTGTGCAGATTTCCATCATTGCGATCATCCATGGGAAAATCCTAAACGCTTTTCGTACAATTCATCAGGAATGAAAGATTCATAACCAGAGGCGGATGTAATAATTTCCACTGGAAATAGTTCGCCGTTCGAAACTAGGGAAGTACGGCGAGTTGATCGATGAAATTGCGATGGTATATCGTCATTTTCACGGAAAATGCATACCTCATTACTCTCCGCGGCAGCGTCTACCCTCTGCACTAGATCACGTGTAAATTGAAATCGAAAATAGTCCACGCGCCGATGCGGATGTTTATTCGCCGTGTGCATGTTCAGTTCCGCTGGAAACTGTTTCCACCCCCTTGGCGCTTGATGCAACATCGGTTATTCGTCGATCGAAAGGTGAAAAAATAAAATGGGAGGAAACAAAGAAAGGAAGAAAACTGATCGTTCGATTCGCAGATACAAACATAATGTATGATATGAAAATTACATTAACGGGCAAATATTGAAATGAAAGAAAATGCGTTTTTCATTTTTGTAAAAAAGTTACGAACGTTCTATACGTCCAACGATTTAATTTCATAGCCGAATCGAATGTATCCTTCAGATACACGACGGTCGATGTAAAATCAGTCAAAGGAATCAATTAAATAAAATCTAATTGTATCTGAAGTAATTATATCTCCCTTGTTCAAAAGCTTTCGTTATAAATGCTCTCTGCCGATCACAACAACCGTATTATTCACAAAGCCGTGCTCCGACAATTAATTTTTTAACGAACCAGGTAAATTCCAGCACAATCCCCGTTGTTAATTGATCGAAATGTTTATTCAACGCTCCGCGCATACTTTGCCCGCCGTTCGTAAATACACTATCTCATGAAATATACCAACTGTAGTGGATTTACAAAGTATTCGTTGGTTCAATTCGAAACGCGATTAATCTTTTCTGCCTGCACACGTATGTACATAATTTTACGAACGTATCGGTTTTCCCGTTTTTTTCACTAAACAAGCTGGCCAAGCTTCCTCTACATGTTTTTACTGTTATATTAAAAACCACTGGATAACTCACAGAGTATTGTTCTTTATATTTCACTCTTTGTTATTAATTTTTTACAGAGTCTATAATATTTTATTAATAAGGATAAGCTGCGATCGAAGTTCAGACCAAAGACGTTTTACAGAGATGAACGATTTAATATTTGTGGTTCGCTGTACAATTAGGATCGGCAGCAGAGAATTTTCACGCCTGCCAGGATATTTGCCGATGATACACAGTGATCTCGTACGATTCATCGAGCATTAAATAGTATCGCACTTTTCCACCAGCGGAGACTTACTGTTAAAGCTGCACTCTTCTCCCTACTGTGAAATTGCTTCACCCATATACCGATAAGTTCAGAGAGCTTCTGGCATTTTCGTTGCTCGACAAAACCGTGCTCGTCGCTGCGCGCAAACCTGTTATCGTTTGCTGCACTCTCATTAACCAGATGCAGTCCAAATAAATAACGAGATTACTGCTGGAACATCGACTTAACGCATTGCCAGATAATTAAACGATATTGACAAGTATCACATTACTTTTATTTCAGAGAACTCTTCAAAATTTTTGCAACAGATGAAATACACGCGGACCGACGAATCTGTTCTTTTATTATTAGAATTGTTAAACAAAGAAGTCGAATAAAATTTTTGTCCTTCCTATGTCCACTTGTATCTATCTCCTGTTGCTCTACTTTTCGTCCCTATCGGTCCCTTTATCTGTACTGTATCGGTAACTACACACATCGAGGTTCATTTCGTTCACCACGACACCTGTGACTTCCCACCCTCCTGGCCAGATATTTATCGATTTTCATTAATCGTCCACAGTCGAATCGTCGACAATTTAGATATATCTAGGCCGGAAACGGTAAACGCCGATTATTTGAATTTAGTATGACACGTGGGTTAAAACTCCCTGTGGATATTTTCTGAATAAATTTACTTAGGGTGAATGAACAGTTACAGTTGCAATAAAATAGTCAGAACGTAAAATAGTACACGCACCTCACGTGTCTCTGAATATACAGCTTATTCACTCATCTTTCTTCAATTCTAATTCTAAAGGAGAAAAATAAATAGTAACGAATAATTTCATCGAGCTTCCGCGGTAACAGCCGGATTTTTAGCCGGATATTAATATCTTCGGTTGTAGAAGGCCATTAATTATCACGAGCCCAAGTTTACCGAGGATCTCATTTTAACTGAAAGACTGAACCGCAAGAATATATCGCGGCACGCTAATGAAGGCGGAAGAAGGAAGGTATCCAAGCTATTCAGGAAGCGAAGCACTCAAGAAAGTTAAGTTTACAATCAGGTACGTTGAGAGGAAAGGTAAACCTACCACCACCGTACAAGTTGAAACCGCCGGCACGGCTAATGGCTCCGAGCATCGAATGACACGCGACAAAATAAAATGTCTCTTATAAAGAGGTTCTTATTTCAGAAGACGTCGCGTATGTGGGTGGCCAACAACCACATTCTAAGGTTGTACGCGTAATGGAGGGTACAAATGGAATGCGGCCAATCTGCGTGGCAACAAATTCTTTCAATTTCACGAGGTTATTACTCTCGACCCTCTAAATAAAATACAAGAAACTAAATTATTTTTATCTGAGAAACACTCGGTTAAGTGATCGAAGTAAAAATTTATTTCAATTTAATATTCATTACAGACCTCGATATTTGATAGATTAATAAGATGGCGATTAAATAATAATTCGTACGCGACAGGGTTAAATACTAGTCCTCGTTAAGAAACGAAGGCTATAGGTTTGAATAACATTCGATATGACACACTTCGACAAGTTTTTCCATTCGGATCCGTGGGCACATCATTAAACGAGTAAGGAAGAAGTTTCACCCCCTGTTGGTGAATGGAGCCGGGTAGTTGAAAACCGGTGGAAAGTGAAGGAACGTGCCGTCGGGGTTTAGAGGCGACTTCATGACCTTGCAACTCCTCGTCTTCGACGTCGTGCTCGTTTCCGTCGATGTGAAATTACCGTGAAAACGCAATCGAAAACGCTCGTGTAAATATGATTCGGGGAATCGGGGTGGAAGAACGCGAGCGCGGAGGATGCGGCTGAAGAGAGACTGGGGCGGTTTTAGGGACGAAACGAACAGGAAGGACCAACGAAATGCTGTGGAAAACTGAATTTCGACATTGACGGCGATATTCTTTGGTTACAAATGTCCGTGGAACTACTGTGAAATTATTAGCCCGAATAGAATCAATACCGTGTGCTTTCGTTTCGTCGAGAGTGGCGAAATATCTTTGCCCATAAACGAAACATCATTTCCTTTGCGATAATTTGTCTCCTTCCTTTTTTTACAAGGATTTGATGGAACATCGAGAAAGCTTTCAAGAGATTCTAGGAAAGATTGAAGACATATCGGAACAGCCTGTTAAATTTGTGCCATCTATAGATGAATTTTTAATTGCTTAAAGCTTCGTCTAGATTGAATTATGAAAATATCGAAGTAGTTTTTATGTCCCAGAAATGATTAAATAAAAAAATGTCATTGGGTTTTAGGCGAAAGAAAGACCAAATCGTTCAAACAGGATAATTAATTTCGAAAACCTCACGTCATCTCCTCAGATTTTAAATAAAAATGTATATGTCGTTCCGCACGATTTTAATAAACGTTCCGCTTAAATACACTGACCCGAGGAAAACGCGGTGCTACGCAGCAATAATTGAATCCTCGATCGCCTGGAAAATTATTTCATACGACACTTGGCGAGTAAGATAATAACTTGGTCAATTGGTGCGCTGTTTAATAGTCCCGACAGTTCAGTAGTCGCGTCGCGCGGTGGTCAGACCGCGCGAGTTCGCAAACAATTGAAACGGTATTAAATAATAAGTTCTGAACTGTGAAGCTTCGTAGTACGCGTTCGTACGTTTCACCCACCAAAAGTTATTTACGTAGACTGCTTTGCCTTTAAATATCGTGGCAACCAAAATTTGCTCAAATCATTTAACAAACATAACTAAAAGTTTTCTCGCATAACACTGCGATGCTCACAATCATTTCTCGGGCACAATTATATTTTTCTCCCTCTTAGTCAATGCGTATTTTAAAAGTTTCGGAATATATACGCGCTAGGGTTAGAGGAAAATGAATATGAGTAGTTACTTACCGCGATGGTCAGACGACGTCAGCCCAGTGATTGCCCGAGAATCGTCACGATTACCCGCACGGTCGGTCGATCGCGTTGGCGCTCATTACGAAACGGGTCACAACGCCTGTTCGTTTCACAGTGTAAAGTACGATGACCCCCACTCTTGCCCCGAGTTGGCCGTCAAAAAGTCGTAGTGTCACGTGCAACACCGAGGCATGAGCTGACACCTCTAGCGGTCCCCACGTGACGTGTCATGTGCGTACCCGTATGAAACGGGAGCAGGTGCCACTGTCGGCCACGACCAATTAAAAATGAATGAGACAATGGAATCGAAACGTTTCCGAGCCGACTAAAACGCGACGGGATTAACGTGGCCAGGAATGCCCGTAATTGTGAGAAACCTTTTTCCACTAGTGAAAAACGAGAAAGAGAAATTTATCCAGACGGGATGTACGTACGAGAATTCACAGATGTACCGAATGTTGGATTTTTGGAGCTCGAACTTTAAACAGATCGCGATGGTAAGTCGTCAAAAGGGGTGGGTTGAACATAAAACGAAAGTGTGAATGGATTTCTCATTTAAGAGACTGCAATCAGGTATTAAACAAATGCACTTTAAAGAAACGAACGAAAACGGACAGATCCTATTTCTCTAAAATTCCACTGATCGAACGACCATTTCGAAGAATCTATACGTGTACTAAACATTCGAATCCTCGGACAAATATGCCAATCAAGTATTTCGATGTCGAACACCGTGCAAAATAGTTTTACTACATAACAGAAAGAAGCACAACGACAGTATTACGTAAATCCAAATGTCTCCCAAAGTAACATAAAAGAAACAATAAATACAATGTACTCAAGAAATCTTGTCTGAATCCGTTCCATCCAACAGATGGTCGGAAGGGAAAATCGACGAGGAACATATATCCACGGGACTTGAACTAACTCGAGATCAGACTGGACGAACGCGTTCCCATTTTCAGGAAATTCGTGGCAAGAAACACTCTCTTCTATCGAAGCCCTATCGAATGATCAAAGTACGTACTGTCGGTGCAAGGTTTTTCGGGCAGGTGACTCTAACACGCGCAACGTCGGACTGCTTTCAAGAGAAGCTCGAGATAAGGGGTTGTTGACTGTGCGGATGCGGACGTTAGACTGAAGCGGTGGTAGGATCACTTGGAGGATCGTGTTGGACGGTCATTGGCGATCGGGAGTGGCTCTGACTTGATTTCGAGGGACGCATGCGCGCCCCCTTTTTCAACCAAAAGACCCCACTAACAGCTCAGGCCTTTTCCACCATCCCCCGTTTCACCCCTAGAGCCACCAACACTATTCAAAAGCGCCACCCGACCAAAGGGTAGGGTGGATAGGTGATACGGTGACGAGACACCTATATGTTCTGTATATCGGCCCCTTCCAAAGAGAAGAAGGAAGGGAAACGTTGAGAAGTAGAGGAAAGGGTGCGCGCGCGAGTGTTTTAACATCCCCCACCCAAGGTGGGGGATTCTCTGGATTCTTATTTCCATCGTAACGTCGTCGGAAGAATGGTCGAGATGGTCTACTTCCTACTACGGTTAGAAATCTGCTGGGAATCCGTCCGTACGATCGTACGCACCGTCGTCCTTGCACCCATCAATTGAGCGACCGATTATTTCGCACACATTATTAGGTGCACGAATTTTCCCTTATGCTCGATCCTGTAGCGCACGCAACGATCGTTAGAATTGAAATAATTCCAAGATAGCAGGAACGTGTATGGATCAAAACAAGCGGGCATACGATTACTTAATCCTGTCCGGGATTTGTGTAATTTTGTATGTGAAATATTCAACGGGACGGGTAATTCGGGTATCGGTGGTACTTAATTAAAGGGGAAGTACCGTCATGACAAATTTCACGCGAAGCCAGTACGAGTGCAACGTGAATAGACACAGAGAAGGAGAGAGGAGAGAAGAGGCGCGAGAGAGTAATAATTGGTTCCAGTACTTCCCTCCAGCCTCTGTTTACTATTTATCCTTGTAAATCTTTGATTGCGCCGGACGGGGATAGGTGGATAGACGATATCGGTTGTGTAGAGGGGAGATCGGAAAGAAGAGGTGAGGGTGCGCGCGCGCGTTCTCGAGCCCTCCCTTTCTACGATCGTACATCGACGAAGAAGAAAAAGATAAAAGGATTCGTTGCAACTTCTTGCTCCTTCTGACTGGCGGGTAGGTAAAGTGGGAGGGAATTTCCGGAACGGAAGCTCTTTTCTTGAAAGATATAGGGGAGGGAGTGTCCTCCAACGCAAAGTACCCCCTGTTGTTGATAAAAGTTGTCTACGATGGATTAGCGATGCTGAAGGTTCACTCGAGTCGAGTGTACGACAGTGAAACATATGAGCGACGGGAGGAGAAAAATGTGCAACTATTATCGCAACCCTTTATGTTAAGGGAAACGGGGGGTTAAATTGGAATTTTTCGAATATCCATCCCACGTGTATTAAAGCTGGGTCGAAAATTGTTCACGTCCACAGTGGGAATAATAATTGTAGATTAAGTATGTGTAATAGAGCGAGGAACCTTTCGTTTGAAATAAAGAATTATTTATTGCAGACGAGGAACAGGTTTTTGAATATTGAAAATACGAAGGAACCCTAGCACAGTTGATATTTATATTCGTGCACTTCAAACAATAATGAATAACATTTTTCTGACAAATTTCGTATAATGCCGTATATACAAATGGCATTTTATACTCATCGAAAAATTCAAACTTAATATTCTTTATAATTTAGTAACAAACAAATGTTGCGCTTTATAGAAAAGGCAAAAGCAAAAATGCACGTATCTATAAATGCTACACATGAAATGTTAATTTTTTATTTCAATCCTAAAATACATCGGTCGGGATAGACTATATGTTTCCCAAGTACCGCAGTTTTCTCACCTCCGAAACGAAGCGTCGCGTGGTGTCGCATCGCGTCGGTGCGAATAAAAATCTTGTCTCGTATCAGGACCGACACAGAAAGGATGACACTATACACGATATCGTGACTATCGAATGACAGCGTATTTTCGGAAGATAATAATAACGCGGACCAAGATTACGATCGTGCGTCGTGTGATTGAGTGGCCGGTGAATGGATGCTCTTAATAGACGTGCGCTTGTCACATGATTTCGTCGCGAAAATACTAGGATCGCTCAGCAAGGACAAACATACTTCCACAACTCACCAACGATGTCGTTTACGAAAAATGATACATCCTGATCAATCTAATCAGATGGTATTACTTTTCATAGAACCACGAGGCGAATACAGGGGGAACAAAAGGAGAAAGGAGAATTGCACTTTCTTCCGTTTGGAAAGGAACGAGGAAGACCCATCGAACCGAATATTACAGCATTAATAATTCAATTATCGGAATGGAATCGCGCATCGGTCGTACACCATATGAACATTCAACGAACGGGCATATCACGTACGGTTCTGCCCCGTGATTTAGACGCTTTACACACAGCGTGGGTCCAGTGTAGAAATTCTCACACAGTCACGTGTCCAGGTGTACACGCGCTCGTCTCGGTGCCGCAGAAGCGTGATTTGTCAACCAATGAACAGGGGGATGGTGCGGGGTGGTGAGGTGAAGTGGGGATGTGTGGGGGTGATGGCTAGTTAGAGACGTATTCATTACAAATTACAGACCGTGGACTGGTTTTATGATACCGCAGGAACGCGAGGCATACACGACCAAAGCCGCGTGCCTGTTTTGCGGTATCGCCCCTTTTAATCCGCCACAAACATTCATTTTCTGGCCAATTATCGCTGATTTTCGTTGGAACTAAGGATCTCCCTACCGGCTACCGGCCAGCTTTGGAGCAAACCTAAGCGCCCCAGTCCATCGGCGTAAACCCCGTGGGCCGCAAAGGCGGTGATTTGCGTTTCTTCTTCCGGGTTTTCGTGCAGAAGTAATACTCCAATCTGACTCGTTTCAATTTTTTCATTGTATCTCATCGTGACGATTCTATGCGAATTAATTAATCGACGAGAAACCTGGAACATTCGTAGTTCTTTCATTCTATTTTCTAGACAATCTCTAGGCAATTCAAAAATTAACAGTCTCGTTTCCGTAAACTTTCAATCACGTCGCGTCAAAGTGCAACAGGGGTGCAAAAAATAAGCGGCAAAGAGAGCTATATAAATGGGAATTCGAATCGTTAAAAGGTACGGCGAAAATATAACTGTATTTTCAATCAGGTTTCATATTCCGCCGAAATAAACCCGTCAAAAGTTGCGTCGATGAACGAATCGGAAAAAAAGGGGCAGAACAAACGAATGGGCGCGTTCGGCGAAATCGAAAAGTGGATTATACTTGGCACGACTTAAACGTATATCGCTTATATTTTCACGCGAGACAGTAAAACGTGTCAATCTCGTATCCGGGAGAACAATCTCGCCCGTGTCACACGGTTACACGTAGTCGTAAAATGGGGATCCAATAAAATTATAGGATCGGCACGCGGAGATCACGAGATCAAACATCGTGCAAAGAAACCTATCGGTTCAATCGCGCGGCATCCGTGAAAAGTTGCTGAAGAATTTAACGCATCCCATTTTACGATAAGCTACAAGGAGGTACAGAGATTGAAAAGCGATTTCGCGGGTTTAGTTTTTAAGTCGGATAATTTACCTGTGTAATTGCAGTTCCGTGCCGGAGAAACGAAATAATTATCCTTGCAATCGTTCTGTCACGTGTGCAGAAATGGAATGGCCACTTGTATTGTACGCTGAGAATATTTATTAGTATAAAACAGATGGCACAGCAAGAGCCAAGGAAAATTATTCGTCGCACTGTATATGATACACGGGTGTATTGATAGAAAAATTTAATTGAAATAATTGGCCGGAGCCATTTATTGGCCCGATAAAAGTATGTAAAAATGATAATAATGATGATGATAATCTAGTCCACAATATATCTACAGATATGTCTCCAGATATCTTCAGTATATCCCCAGAATTTTATGCACCAATTAATCCAGTCCATGCACAGCAAAACAAATTCTGAGAACGACATTCTGTCTACATATATTTAATACGCTCTACTTGAAGATGAGGACCGCAGATGATTTACTTTCGAAATACTACTAAAAATCAACGAAGTTCTTCCATTCCATGTGAATCCAGTCACAGTTTAACAAGAATGTAATTACCTAAGCCAATCAATCAGTTCTAAGTGCACAGGAAGAAGCTCCTAAACTGCTGCAGATCGAGCTTCCTCGACTAATGAGAGTAACGCGAGGCTTCTCAACTTCTGATTACATTTCCCTGTCGAAACAACAATAACAACCCCCCGAATTCTCACCCCTTTGCCGACGAGTTCGTACCGTTCTATCCCGATGAATTAAAATTCGTTCCAACACGTTGCAACGTTCCATCGAGACTTAATCGCAAACGGAGGCCGGCTCTATGCAAAACACCGTGAGCTTTGTGCCAATACTTAACGCTCGATTACCCTGTCTAAGCGTGTGGATTAATTCATTAATATCGCAACGAGACGTTCATAAACGGGGCTGACAGCATCGTTGCAAGTAAAATTCCTTGCCAGACATCGGGAGGTGTTCGGCATCCCTCCACGGTTGGGCCACACGGTGGAAACACGTCCGTCGCATTAAACAGGACCGAAGCGTCAAGTCGAGTGTCGTTAAGTCACGTCAAAATTATGCGGCACGGCAGTTTGGACAATTTTCCAGCCGCTTAAACCGCAATATCTTCTCGATTACGAACGTCCACCCCCCTTCTGCCCTTCGACACGGCTGAGGGGAGAGTTTTTGGCGGGGGTTGGAAATCTTTTGGGCGATCGCCACCTCTCCACACCCGGATATATGAGCGTGTACGAACGTCGGTTCACGTACTTTTCATCGCCGTTGCGCGGGGGACAAATTTGGAAATTATGCAAATCCTGTGACGAGGCGTGTAAACGTGGACCAGACCCCATCGGGAAATATTCAACCCTAATGCTTTTCCCTTTCGTACATTTATTTTATTTTCCTTCTTTTTTTTTTTGTTCACGGACCCGACACCGTTCTTTAGGTATGCCACAGCTTTTCGGATTTCCTTTCTCAGTAGGTCGATTCCTAGCATGTTCATACGGATGAACGTCAGCGGGCTTCTTTTCGTTCACGAACGTTACTTTCGGATTAACTTTTTCTTCTTCTCGGGTGATCATCTGTTTTCGGTGATTCTTTCGTGACGATTTTCTTTTTATCCTTGTGCGATTGGATAGTTTAGTTGTGACGTTTCGTTAATTTTTAACGGGATAGTTTGTCAGTTTCAGATTGGCCTGTTTGCTTTGTATTATCATTGAGAAGCACTTTGAATAACTCGAATATTTCGATTCTGTTATTATAAATATTTACTAGAGTTTAATTTCTTGTGGGCGCGTTAATAATGTTCCAGCGGAATGTTGCTTTTAATTTTCACTTCTGAATAATGTTTGCGAGTTGCGTTGGTTTTTTAATGAATAATTACTATCGCGATGCAACGGTAATATGAGATTTCAACTTTCGATGAATAGGTAATGGACAAACATTTGCTGCCACGAATGTAGCTAAATATTAAGATAATTTGATTTACTGTGTCGAACGAGCAATAATCCAGAAATAACATATCTACGAGGGGCTGAAATGTTTTTTTTTTTTTTTAAAGAACCCTCGGATAAGTCGCGACTATGTACGTGTTCCAAACAAATATTTTTCACATTACTTTTTAAATATTTATTACGACAAAAGGTAATACTTAAATATCGGTATAATATTTCGCATTTTAAACCTACTGAAATTACAACACGTATAAATAGATTGGTTATTGATTCAATATACGCATATCGCGCGCCATACACTTCTATTAATTAACAAACTTCATCCTTTAACGATTTTGTTTGGGCTCATCGATGATATAAATAAAACACAGCTTCGTGTAAATAAAATACAAACATTCACCACTGCATTTAAGCGTTCAATCCCTGCACTGACAATTCTCATATTTCGTCACAGGTTTTTATCCCTCATAGTTTCGGCGACAAAATATTTGTTCTATTTCCTTACCGAGTAATCTATTTAGACACACGCTGCATGCACGATTGATGATTCCATGAGACGGAAATATTGCTGCCGAAAGCGCAGTACTTGCAAATGATCAGTTGCGAATACAGAAACGATGATAAAGAAAAATTGTGAAACAAGTGGATCGTAAAAGTTGCACAGTAAATTGAGTTTCGAAAATAGTAAACCATAGCCAGCCTGTCTAATGGTACGTCAAGCGATGCCCTAGTGATCAAGTCGTTACACGAAACTCGTGTGCGCAATTTTCAGTCAAGATTTTGTCAACATTATCATTCAATTATAATTGCATGCAAGCAGATTGTTATCTTTAGGTTTTTTTGTATTAGTTTAATTGGCAATTACGGGTATGTTGAACAATTGTAGTGTTCTAAAACAATCGAATATAAATATAAAAAATATTCCTCTCCACGAGACTCGATGGAAGACACGATTATTCGAGAAATATTTTGATTGTTTCAGGCAATGCTCGTTATCGATAAAGTCTAACGTCAGGAAAGGTTTCTCCCCTTTCATTTTTACGATCCGATGTTATCCTATACACTTGTGCACACACACACACACGCGCGCGCGCGCGCGAAAGAAACACATACATCAGCGAAACACGATGTACTCGTTAGCATAACGATTGAACTTTAACTCGACGTGAGCCGCACGTGCATTCGGCCCTCATAAGCCAATGCATATTTATATATTTCGGAGTTGCACAGTACAATACACGTTATTACGTAATAATCCTGTTAAATGTAACGTTAAACAGAATTAACACTTCAACGACAAAACTGCACAGTTGAAAGCTGCATCGTCCTCGCTGAATGGAAACGATTTCCCCATAGAGATATATTATTTCACTCGGCAAGATGAATGATAAGTAAAAACACACGGTTCGTTCACCGTGTACCTAGTAAATATAATATTTGCTGTCCATTGTAATGTTATGTACGAAGAAAAAAGATGCTACTTGAAGAATTGCATTATTAAGTAGCGATATGTAGAAAGAACTGGAATAAGCTGCTTTAACATATTTCAACCCTTATCCGAGACTATATAAATACATAAACGTGCAGGTAGAAATAAAACAAAATGTTTATACAAAGCTCCGATGTCTGTAATACTATGAAAATAATGTTCCCAAAGAAATACTCTGAGTCATCGTAAACAGCAACGATTCGGGGGGAAAAAATATATTAAAAAGAAAAGAAAGACCCACGGAGATACTGATTGGACGGAGTCTGAAAAGTGAGTACTATAAATTTACAATCACAATGATCGTTCGGTACGAAGCATCGACGTAAAACTGGACGGAATAAAATCAGAAAAAAAGGGGACTCTGAATATGGTAAACGTTATCGCGTGGCAATCCTCCGGTATCAGACCCAGGCTTGTCGATACAATGTGTCCCGTTTTAACGAACAGCCGGACTCGACGAGGGAGATATTAACGACGATAATGCAGATGTTCGATCGACGACAAACACGTAATTTCGATAGCGTGCCTCAGAGGGTAGTTAAATGACGGGGGTTAAAAAGTTGCAATAGACAGACTCATGAAAATGTATTACAAAAAACCAAACAAAAAACACCCATGTCCAATGTCGCTGACAAATAATTTTCGAACTCTGTTCTCAAAGGTAATTAATTTTGACGCTCGTTCAAAATTATGTACAACTTTTGTATGAAAATTGCAATACAATCGATAATTCGATTCAATAGCCATTTGCGACTGTTACAGAAGATTTCATTAGTTTGCAATTTTGCAATTATTTCAATAATATTTCCTTCGCGTGTGGTGAGTGAAAAAATGCAGAGGAAAATCAAAGAAGATATTTCCGTCTTATCATTCGTGTAATAATTAAAACGACTGTGCTACATTTATTCAGAGGGTAGCATCGCCGTGATCTAAATATCAATTATGCGCCATACGTGTCAACGTGGAGACACTTCGTTCCCATTCGAAACATGAAAGGAAGGGGAGATCCGAAGTTTCGTTCCTTCCTTTGGCACGCGAATAGACGTGAAAAAGGTAGGAGGGAAACGAATCGAGGAAACGAGCCTCTGAAAAGGTTGGCAAGATCTGACGAAGAAGAAGATAAGGATGCCTCGTTGGGACGCTTTGTGGTTTTTAACCATTCATTGCGACGATTGGAGGTTCCCCGACAAATCGAGGATCAAGCCGGCGTCTATATTCGGCGATACAGGAAAAAAGTGAGAATATTGTTCGCAGGCCAATCGAGATCAAAGGGCCATGGTGATCATTTTTTAACGACACCGTCGCTTCCTTTTGATGCCCATCCTTTTTAACAAGAGTGTCAAATATATCTGACGCGAAAATGAATATCGACATTTGAAAACGTGGCACGCCTTCAATTCATTGGAATTGCGAGAAGTTTATTTGGCACGCTGAGTTTATTCTAATGAGTGAAAATACTCTGAGGAAAGTAAAGAAATTTGTATGAAGGTATTCTAAATGTAATATATTATTGTAATTGTAATTATGCAGCAATCATTTGAGTGTTTTATTAAGTTTGTATACTGTAAATAAGAGAATGGAAAAATGTTGAAAAGCGATAGCATTCTGTTTAACGAATAAACTGTTTCCAAACGTATAAATGAAGCACGGTGCAATTAAAAATCAATGGTTTTGTATAAGACTGCTTATAATGGTAGAGACAAATTCTTTGTGCCTATTGAATTTTCGTTACAGTGTATATAACGATAAATAGAAAACGTGTGCCACTCTCAGCTGCCAGCAAAGAGATGAAAAGATAAACTTCATCAATCTTTCTCATCGCAAGCCTGCCTTTTGAGCGTAAAGTGGGGAATATACAGCTATTGAAGTTTCGGGAATCGGTGTACTACCATGCCAGTGATTTTTCTTTCTATTTTTCCACGATTTTCTACGCGATCGATAACACCACACTGCGTGAATAACCATGTTACTACACGTTAAGTTACTTATAGTCATTAACGATTCTTTCATTTCCCTTCCTAACAATTTCTGTTTCTTTATATTCAGCATTCAAATGTATCATACAGTGCATAGAATTTATTTTACTATTTACTTTCTCTCTGTACAGTTTCGGAATGTAATAGCTACAAATTAAGGAACAAAATTCTGAGCCTGGCTTCACGAATCGTAGCTGAATACCTGATAGATTGAATTATGAACAATATTACCGGTCTCCTATTTTTCCCTGCTCCCTAAAAAATAAATCTCGCAATGCTACAAAACAATGATTCACGCGTTACTGCAATTTCCCAGTGAATGTCAACATTTTCATGAGGCCAGTAATTCAACAGATTTCATTTTCCGGAATCTTCATTAGTTATAATTGAAGTCACAGAAGCTGATAAAAATTTCTGCTCTCGCAGTGACAAACGATGCAACCAACTCCTGACCATTGCGTGATAAAATTTTGTTTGGAAAATTCGAAACTATACGACAATGGGTCACGACTCACGGCGAGTACAATAGAAAAATCTTCGAGGCAGATACATTATATCAGTAGCTCAAACAAGAGGAGCACACCATTATTTTGATCCCTACGAGTGTCTACTCGAAGCATATTGGGTGCTCGAATTTCCGTGACCTCCCTAACGGATATGTCCACCACCTATGGATAACACGCCACTTATCGTGTCCTATTTATCATCAGCGGCATATTTCAGGCGGAGGCCAGGTAATATTTAGTAGGTGAGGTTGCGTACGCGGGACCGTATTTGCGCTGCACTTGAACCAGGCCACGCTTCTGCTCGCGTAATGACCACGTCGAATCACCACAGATAGATTGATGTCCAATTATTTCTTCCTTGCACGCATCGAAGACAGTTGACCGTAAATTGATAACCGTCGCTGCTTCTCAGACTAGAATGACTGACAATAACTTCCTCGTATCCCGAACAACGATTGTACTCTGACTTAAATTGCAAGAATATGAAATAATAATAATTGCTTGTACAGGTTGAAACGCTACACGACGTAGTGGAAAAGTTTCAAAGGCAGTAAGTGTCGTTGTAAATATATTATAGTAGAGAGAAATTGTAGCGTTTCTAGAGAGCAAATCGATAATTATATCCCACTGCATAAGTGGACATTAATTTGCAATAGGTTATTACGAACTTTTGTATGTGCTGGAACTATTGCTATGCGGCAAGTTTAACGAGGTATTGATGGCTTTATAGCTTTAAAGGATTAAGCATTGTTTGCCGTTGGTACTGATCAACCAAGATGAATGCAGGGAAACGTCGTGGATTTGATTAATTATTTATTGGGGATCGGCTGTGATTTTAATAGACTCCTTTCAAATTTCATACTATGTATGATCAATTTAGAAGTTATTTTTAGATTTGTCAAAAGTGACATTCTTATTTGTCTTCGATGTGAAAGTACGACAAGTATTGGCTCGTTTGAACTTTAATGAGAAGTTTTTTACTCGACTAATTGAACTGGCTTTCTTGATATTTCTACGTCGTAAATACTGGGGTTAGTAACTTCCTTAAACGACTAAGTTTAGTTGTGACGACGTGTACAGTTGCGTTTCAATTAAGACTTCACTTTAATTTACCCCCCGATGATTCGACGCGTCACTCAGAGATATTAGTTCATTGAAGCCTTTAAAATATCCTGCCTCGAGTCTGCCAATTCGTTTTATTTATATTGCCGAGGCAATAATAAATTGTCCCCCGCATTAATCGATAAAACGAGGCGAAAGACTACTAAATTTTCTAAATCCAATAAGTGAGACAAATAAATTCCTTTGTGGGAGACATCATCAATACTTATTAGTGGTCTTATAAGAAGTCAATTAGCGGCTTGACAGTATTTATTATTAAGCAATATAATTGAATTTTCAGTGACACGTGTAATGAAACTATTAATGATATTCCAAATATATTTACCTATTGCATTACAAAAAAAAAAGCGCAATTAGTTTAAGCAATTTCGATGCTGCATTATGCGTGATTGGACGTGCAACGATTAAATACATTGTTATTAAAATATTAGCAAACAAAATTACTAACTAATAAAAAATTTCATTCAAAGAAGAAATTTGCAGATGCAATCATTCATAAATAGCATTGTATTAAAAAGATTCCATATTCCCGACTACTTGATACAATAATGGAGCTAACGATGCACAAGCGGGATCTATGTACAGACTACGGCGAATTATTGATAATCCGACATCTATTGCACAAAGACGAAAACCGCTTGTTAGGGAGGCCAAGCTAATCGTTGGAGAATCAATCCTGAATGTGGATAAATCTTGCATAATACCAGAATAATTCAATAGCGCAAATCGCTATTCTCTTCTGATAAAGCAATAATCACGAAAATAAATCGAGGAAATTCATTTGCCGCGATTCACCGAAGAAAACAATATTAAACTAGAATCTAATTTTAGAATCTATCGATGATCGAATATTACACCAAACAAATACAGCACACCTGAACAAACATTATTATTACACCCGAGACGCTTACATAATAATTATTTTTGGAACACGGAAGTCGAATTGCTTTCTCCAAGTGGAAACGAGAAAAGTGTTCGATCGCATCCCGCATTGTCCAGATCGATTGCGAGACCACGGGTGGGCAACTTATTGCTTCGCTAACGTGAATTCGTGAGACCAAGAGTGACGTAAGCTGGCGATGTCCTGCAGAGAAATTAGGAGTTGGTCTAAACTCGCTAAGCGGAATTTATCGTTTCTGTTGGATCAACCGATTCCGCGTGACATTCCCCAACAGACAAAAGACTTTTCAATTTATGCAAGGGGTGGCCCGAACGAACGGCTGATGACTTGAACGTTTCGGTGCCCTTTTCTGTTCGATAAATTTTGTGTGTCGAATGATGACGGTCGATGTATGCGGGAATAGGGGACCGACCAGGAGCCGAACAGAGCATTCATTTCTCGACCCGTTTACTCGATCGTATCGTGGAAATCGACGTTTCCAACAGTGCAATATAAATTACGTGAATGGTAATTATAGGAATAATATAGGAATAATACAGAATTATTATGCTGTTAGTATTAATAACTTCGCACAGAGAGTATGGCTGAAACGGCATGAAATTTATTTGATGAGCGATTTTAGGATTTATGGGAATTATTTATTGTAGAGAGGAATTTTTTTATTGCTCAGAGGGGGGACACTGACGTTGCCCGTAATTTCGTTTTTCGGTACATACACGAGCGAGGGAGATTAATCTGCGCGGCATACGGTGCCTCTCCAACCTTATCTGCGTTTTCACCTAAAAGTCAAACAGAGACAGATGCCTGTCATCGAATACGGTGTCAATCGATGGACAAAAGTGGAAACAATTTTTTAGACTTTGATGTCGCGAAAAAACTCTGCAGACCTACCAGAAGAAATGTTCATTTATTACTCCAAAGTTTGGAAGAATAACTTGTTCGGTGATATTTCTTTGGCGAATCAATTAATTCGATTTGTTTAATTAAGATCGTCTATTAAGTGGTGAATAAATTTGGGAACGATGCACTTGAGAACAAGTTCCACTCTGAAAACAACAAACACATTGATTGAATCCATTCAACGAGCTATATTTTCAATGAACAACATGCATGTTCATCTGCCCTCCCTCGACAATTGGTACCAAATTAGTTTGTGACTTCGTCAATGAGATCTGATGAAATATAATGGATTTCAATTGTTCACCTGTTTGGCCACCTGGCTGGCAATAAATATGTTTGCACGGATGAGATCTAGAGATTCGCGGATGGTTACGAAATCAATCGATGGCTTAAACAATATTACATAATATTGCACGCATTGTTGCCGTTTGTACAGGGTTAAAAATTTATCGCGAAATTCAGTTCATGAAATTTATTTATACGGAACCGTGGGCCGCGACGGATTTCATTTGTTTGTGAGCTACCATGCCTCTAAAATTTTAATAAAATCCCTGTCCACGTTTTTAAATATTAACAAAAAAAATACTTAAGTTGATTCTGTTTTCCATGGATTTATTTTTCAATGGTATTTTTAATATTACATTCGGTCGATTAAAAACTAAAAAAAATATATTTTGCGACTTTGAACTTTTATTATAAATTGAAATAATATGTGTAATTAGTGAGTTATGTTTTATGTGAAATGAATGTTTCTAATGAGGACATTACTTTGTTAGTTGGAATAGTGATAAAATAGGTTTCTACAAAAAAGAAAGGGGTATTTTATAAAGCACGTTACTCCATCTACTCGGCAGTGTCTGTATTAAACGGAAGGCTAAGAAAATCGATGCGCAACGCCTTTGATATTTCCACGAAACCATGAATATAAGCTGGAGTTGTATGTTAATAAACATGTTAATATTTGTAGCGGCTGTATTTAAGTTCGTGAAATTCCTATCTTATTCTATTCGCAAACGGGACTGTATTTGGTATTTTAGTTTACACATATTATTTCCAAAAATTGCCCGAATTTACTCTGTATTATTGTATCTTTCAAAGAGGAATAAATTAAAAAATTTCTTGTAGATGCAAAATAACTTATCCATGTAACGAACCATGAACGAAAATTCTTTTATCTTCTTAGTAAAAACCATTATACTCTCGTCCCTGAGTAGATACCTACCCGAATCGTTTGGCAGCTTTTACTTTATCAAATACAGGTAAATACACGACAGAGTTTATTCCGTTTCACGAGAAAATAAAAAGGATATAAAATAGTAGGTAATGTATCTGAGTAGTACATCTTTCAACGAATTCTAAGAATGCAAACATTTTTTCCCATCGTTTAAAATATAATATCCTAACGTGTAATAATTTGCGCTTGGCATTTCTATTATCGATGGTATAAATAAAGTTGTGAAAAAAGAATTGAGTCGCAAAATCCCCTAAAACATATCGATTTTCGATGTAGGTGCATCTGCAATATTATTGCTCACCATGGCAATCAATACAGTTGTCAAACATAATATATGCGCAAATGAGAAAATAATTTGGGAATATGTACATATGTTTGGTACCTCTGAACACCAGATAGTACAAAGGTAATGCAAAGGAATTATTATGTTTGAATATATTTGCTACTGTCCCTTCTGAGCATTTTTTATCATGGTGCGTTACGGTAGTAGAAATCTTACGGTAGTAGAAATCTGAACAGCAAATAAATATTTGAAGAAACAACGTCTGATTTACAGTTCACCAAAAAGTATCAGTTTTATGGCACGAATTTCTACTAACTTTCCTAACTTCTTGTTCTTTGATGTTTCTTTGCAATCTACTTATCGTGCAAATTAAATTATTAATACCAAATTGAGATACTGCATTGTTTCTTTTTACGAATGCCCCATTTTATGCCCCAACTTAACAAAGTGCTTGTTAGCGTCTAAAAATAACGGGGACGGAATGAGCGTTTGTTAAAAAAATGCAATCGTTTTACCAGAATGTTAAGGACCTTTCGAAAACACGAAAGATAGACAAGCTCTCAAGACACTTGACTTCATCACATACGCGCATGAATCATTGAAAATAATTCAAGCAGCCAGAAATAAACGTTTTCTAATATCTACATCAGTGCAAATGTTTCGCAGGCGTCGCGACGAGTAGCAGATATGTACACCCGTTGATCAGAAACTAACTCGTTACAATTTCCTCTTAATAAGTGTTGTGTAATTCATGCTGCACTCAGCATTAATTTCTCTTCGGTGAAATTTGTGTAATTAATGGTTATCGATTATGTTTGCCTTATTATATGCACGACACGAGGACGCAATTTGTGAAAACTTTCGTTCTTTTGCATGCTGTTAACTGTCCGCTATTCGTTTAACATAAATGATAATTAAGTTTCGAAAAAAATGTCGCTACCGCTGACCTTTAACCATGAAATCTCAATGCGATAGATGCTGCAAGGTGTGATGGTGGTAATTATGCGACTTTTTCTCAGTAATAAATGTTACTGATAATACAAAATTTTAATACAGCCAGATTATATGGCAGAAACTGATGGATATTTTTTAACTGCAATCTATATATAGTAGAGAAACTGGTATATAAAATATACAGTAGTATATTAATTATGTATACGAACATTCGACGCGTAACTAGATAGAATGTAAATTTCAATGCCTCATAGACGTTTATGATTAATCAAACTAGTTGCAGAGTTTCGAATATTATAACATGCGCACGTCCTTGCCCAAAACTTCACTCCACTTGAATAATTGAATAAACAGCGGCCCACTGTTCGCGAGAAACGTAAACCAAGATATTATTACAATTTATGCCAGAATGCATGATAGTATAATATTGTTTGACGGACGAATCAATATCGAAGGATTTCCCTTAACAGAAATGAGTAAAAAACCATTTTGACGGGAAGTATAATATATTTATCATAGTTCGTTAAACTTTCACGTGTCCGAATGTGTGTTATCATCCTTATCGAAAGCAGAATGTCAGTCAACGGCACAATGTCAGTGAAAAATCTGGTCGAACGAAACTCGAAACGAAAGGTACTGATGCATCAAATCGTGAAACGATTTTTCCCGTCGACTGCTCTTCCATTCCTTCGCATTCTTCTTTTCCCCTTAATTTGTACACTCTGACGCGCCACTTGGTACCCGGAATTAGATAAGAAATTAACCGATATATCGTGTCACGATCGCGGCCTAACGATTCGCCGGCGTGAAAATTCACACGAATGCCCCTGTCTCATTGAGTTTCCCCGATAAATCATTCTTGCTAGAAAGTTTAATCATAATAATGTAATATGTACGACGAAATGCTGCATAAATACGCATCGCAACGTTTCTAAATAACGTTCTAAATAACGTTCTAACCGATTATTAATATACGTTTTAATTACATCGTTGCATATTGAACAGCGTAATTGTATTTGATCGTCTGGCTCACCTCAAATGGAACAAGAAGAGTTGTACAGTTATGGAAAAATTTGCAGAAGAAATGGAGAAAAATGCAACGGCGGTAAGAGTAACGGTAGAGAGAGGGATAGGGGGGGGGGGCTATGAAATACGTAATCCATTCATTGCTCTAATCCGACGTCAATTATGTAAATTTAATCATCTCAATGAAATATCGTGGAAAATACGAGACAGCGAAAAATACAGTAGCCGCGTTGATGTGTATGTGATAACCGCTTAAAAAACGGTAGTTCGAGTACCCACCTTGGTAAATAGCATTTGATTAAAGGTTCAAGCGAATTAGCTTCGATTTCGACAACCTTGTTATACGAAAAATCCAGGGGAATCGAAGTAACGGAGTAGCCAAGTGAGATATCAAAAATAATATTACTATGCGATGACGTGTACAGGGAGAGATGGAGACATTAGTATTCGTACGCTAAAAACGACAAATTCCTTGCATTTAATATTAGTAGTAGTTATAGAAGTAGTAGCAGTAGTAGTAGTACTTTATAACAATTGTACAAATCATTCAATTCTAAACGTTCTAATCATTTCAAACGCCCATTCGCACAATTAAATCAAACAGTACCCTAGTCTCGCAGTATGTATAGTTTATACTTCAATTAACCGTAAGCATACGACTCAAACGAATCCCGACAATAGAATCGCAATAATTCTAATAAGGAATATCCTACTGTATCGGAGCCAAACAGCAACAGAAACTCACTCATTTTAAGCATACTCCACATCGACCGAAATAAATCCCGTATCAATTCGCTGGTCGATCCGATAAGGCGAAAGACCTGAAGCGGAAGGAGTAACGGAGCATCGAGAGAGGCAAAGAAGAAAGGAAGACGAAGGGAGGGGGGGGCAAACAACGTGGTTCCCGTATTCCACCGGCAAGACAGAACCAGCTCTCGCGTGCCCTGCTCTTCAACTCACCGATCCTTTCTGCACCGTCTCGACTGTACAGTACCGCTTAGACAGCCACGCAGTGGCCAAGTGCTGTGAACTTACCTTTCGAAGGGGACTTTAAAGCTACATACCCGTACCTCTGCAATCAAGACGCACCTCGTATCGAATTCCGTCACCTATCATGCTCGCGTGAGCCTTCCTCGCGAGCCACAGGGGTACCTGCGCCTTATCCGAATTGGACTACGAACAATGATCCAGGTAAGCTGTACGTCTATTACAGAAATATTCTTTAGTTCGTACTACGACGATAAAGTGACAGATTAATTCCTGCAACGCTTAAATATTATAGCACTGAATTAGCTGCAGCGTATATACTTGGCGAGATATCCCGGAAATTTGAATTCTAGGAAAAATGAGCGAGTTCCCAAGGTTAGACGGAATGTTACTCGCGTGCGATAATGTTATATTTTATGTCGATTTGGAGGAACAGCCGGCAGGAAGGGAATCCTGTTACGATACCTCGTTTGGATATTTTGTAACGCGTACAGTTCATGTAGGATGTATCGCGGCATTGTGAATTTGATGAAATTAGAATTCGACGTTTACTTTTGTTTTCGCGGATCGCGACGTGTATGTAAAATCGGACAATCGATAATACCGAAGCAATTTATCGTGATGGTCTTCCGGCACGGTGCACGTGATCTGCTTAAAATAATGCGCGTTCTGTCATGCTACGTATACACTGTGGGCTCTTACTATTGCATTATGCAGAAGCCTCGATCCATCGTGCAACACTTGATGTTTGCATTTCAACCTGCTACGTAACAATTAAATCACCCCGCGATGCAGCAAACCACTAAACGCGTTTCGGTTATTCGTCCATTTACTTCGTCTGTAATTTACGGTTACGGTTTACATTCGATTCTGATGTTTCTCTAAATATCATAGCATGACGGTTGCATTAGAGATGAAGAAAAAAATAGAGCGATTTGCACGCCACATAACATCTCGGATTCATTCGCGATTGCGTCAATTAAAAGCGAACCGCAAGCTTGCTCGTACCGTGAAGCGTGAAAGATGAAAATACGAAAATAGTGTGAAAAAGATGAAAGAAAAGAATGAACCAGTAGAGCTCGGTGTTTTGCCATGCAACTTCTTTGAAATTAATCGACGATGCGATGCGTGTATTCTTTGCACCGACAAATACGTTTCAGTAAAATCTTCAGAATTACGAGGACAATGGTGAGATTTTTTGTTTCAGATAAATCATGTATATCGTGATAATCTTGCATCGTTCGTGTTATTTGAGTTTTGTGAAAAATAAAAGATTAGGTAGTGGAAAGTAAATAGTGTAGTCAATCGCTTAAATCGCATTTCCAACAAAATATTTATCAGGGCCAAACGAGTGAGAAAGATTAAGATACTATCTTAATATTACTGTACAGCGTTATCGAATGATACATTGATTAATTCAAGTGAAATATGAAATACCTACTGCATTGTCGAAAAAGGGGTCATAAATTCGATTTTAGACGAAAGGTCAAGTGCAGGCCTTGCCAGATGCGTTTAAGAAGCAAATATCGCAGATATTCAGAGAAAGGTGGAAATGCTGGACAAGTTCCTATATACGGCACTCCCAATACCAATACGCGTTACAGAAACGGCAAGAACCAATGGAACCAGTTATAAATCGGCTGGAACGTTAATACGGGGCTTTGTGAATCACAAAAGAGAAGCTTTTCGAACACCCCACCCAGAAATAAAACTCGTTCGTTTTATACAATCAGAGACATGTTTTCGTCATTTATAATCCGATCGTTGAAGCGTTATTTCAGTGGGAAATGTAATACAAGCCGTTCTGAATAATCGAGACTAAAAATAAAAGGTAAGCTTCGATAATGTTCATGGAAATGTTGCAATTGTGCTCCTATAATTAACAATATAAGATACATCCGAAACCAATTTGTATTTCTTGACGCGAAACTCGGACCACTGTGGCATTTGCACAGTTAACGTTTGTAATTACGTGTCAGATTTACTGTCCCGGCAGATGACATCGTTACACGATGTTTTACTTTTAAGATTAGCATTAACAGATCGACGTGCGCTGAGATACAATTATGCACGCGCGCGTGAACGAATGGCAAACTTGTGTCAAGAGCTTATTGTGTTTCAACAATACAGAAGATATGCAATAAAAAGTAAATGGTTATTCGGTGTACGTGCACGTATCATTTAAATTGCTGTTGCAATATATGTACTGTGCACCGTTGGCGATGAAAACTGACAGAGTATGAAAGAAGAATACGAAACTCCATAGAATATTTCGAGGCAAACGATCATTAAGGCAGGACATAAAAGAGCAATGCGCAAGTGCATTAGGATATTTCAAGGAACGTAATTGTTAAGCAGTAATAATTACAGACTGAAGTGCAGGACAACATCGATGGTGAAAAAATTGTGAAATTATACGTTGAATGAATGGTCTTTCTAGTGTAAACAGCAATATCAGAGAAATGAATGAGCATTTACGCGGAACGATGACCACTAGATACCATCCACCTATAATAATGTGACTGTTCGTCACGGATTACGTGAAACTCGCTGCAGGAAGGATTTGAACAAGATATGCTTATTAGTTGGAAGGGAATTATTACGCAAGAGAAAGTAAGAGACCGTAGTACTCGATACATAGAACAATTTCGACAAGTGTGGCCATTGAAAGAAAAACACCATATCTGCTACGCGCCTTATATCCTGCTATATCCTTTCACTCAGGATCATTTAAATGTAAACTGGAATGCATAATATATTTCAATTAAGGATATCGATAAATTAAATTGATAAGTTGTATTAATAAAATGTATTAATATCAATAAATTAACTTGCACCAAATAATTCATTTTCATGTCCTTTTTCCTATCAAATAATTTGATGCTCGTCGAAATGTAATGAAACTACAGAATAGACATATTTTTGCATAGCCATTTACTTTGCACAATTTTCATCGTCGCGAATAATCTTGCCGTTATTTAATATGAAAATTTCGATACTTTCATAGGGCATTTGTTGTAAAGTATTTCGCAACCTTTCCCTAGACTCAACGACCAGCGGAGAAAAATGATGAATTCAGCGCAGCACACCGCAACGTTACATCCTATTACGTCAATTTTCCTTTTTTCTCCACGCGCTCCGTTGCATCCAGGAAGCGCATTTCCACTTCCTCCGTGATCGATACTGACATTCAAATTAGATTTACACGCGATTCATGAAATATGATATCGAAATATCATGCGAATCGCGGCAGAAGAACTAAACGAATGAATGGAATCTCTTGAACTTGAGAAGAGACAAGAGATGAATGCCTCCTCCACATTGCACTGCAGATCTCTCAGAGAACATATTGCAATTGTACTTAACGCAGAATATTCATACTGTTTCGTAACAAAGAAAAAGAAATGAAAGAAAAAAGTCACTTTCGCAGGAGAGTTTCTTCCACGACGATTTCTTCACTTCTAATTGTGCTTAATTGCAGTCTCATTTAAAGAAGGACAAGGAAGAAATCACGTTTTCTTGCAATTCAGTTTAATTTCGTTAGGAGAAGGTAACATTTCACGTCCAACCGTGTTAAATGTTCCGTCAATCTTCTACTTGAAATTAAAATGAATCCGTTTAAAACGGGCGCACCGTGTCTTCGAAACCATTCTAAATGACCGTAAATCAGTCGAGAATTTGTACATTCCCATTGCCATTCCCATTCGAAATATGATTATACAATGCCGCTAATTAATTCTACAAAAAGCGTGTGCACAGACCTTTCTCCCGAGGCGAACAGTTTCTTGCAGGATCAATGGTGCTCGTTGTAATTTCTACCAAGATCGAGGCAATTAATTCGAAAGAAAGTGGATTGTTCGGTGGTTCGATTTGTTCGGCGATTTGGGTTCACACGATCGTGACGAGTGTCCGAATAACGATACTTTCACTGATTCCGGCGATCGTTGCTCTTTTGTCTTTCATTTTTCTCCCGGCGGTAGAGAGGTACAATTCCGTGCGACTTGCCGTTACTTAACTCCGTTATCGTTTTCGACGGACACGGTGAATGATATAGTAAACCGGTGCGTAACAAGTCATTACAAACGACGGGCCTGATAAAGCGACTTACATACTGTTCGTGAATCACAGGAGAAATTATATTTCTCACCCTCTTGTGAATTACGTTCAACAATAGTCGTATTGTGAGTAGTAAGAAGAATTAAACCATAAGAAATAAGCATTGCAATGTCGTTGAGACAGTGGGTGTATGTAAAAGTTGAGGATGGTAATAATATTGTGTTTGCGTGTTTTTGTTAATACGTTCTACAATATAGATAAAATGTACACACGCTTAAACTGTATACTTATTAGCTGATTAATAGTTAATACAATTTCTTGACGTGCTCGAAGGTAGAAAATCCGATTTCTTGAGGTAAAGGCAGACGACTTTTACTCGCGGAGTGTACTGAAGTGTGACGTTTCTGTTGATAATTCGAACGATATTCCACAGACGACGAGGGATTATAATCTTGTATATCTATCTAAAACGACATAGTGTTTTATGAAACATAAATTGAAATAGGACTTGAGACCACAGATTTGATGATGATTCGACTGAGACGAAAAGTTGAAACGCGTAAATATAGCATTACCGATAATACTAATGGATAATGTCATTCGTTTCTATGGATCACTTTTTAAGTACATTAAAGTTCGACTGGAAAGTGAATAATATCATTGAAAAATTGCATATAATTAAATGCGCTTTCCCTTTGCAAAAATGTATAGTGGAAAAGTGAAATTCAAATGTGATACTCATAGGAAAATCGTTCTACCTTGACCATGCAATTTGCATGAACGTTGGTCGTATAATCCTGCCAACAAAAAAGGAGCACACTTGCGTTCAGTATGTATTATCTGTATGGAAAAATCCATTGTCTTCTTTGGCAATGGCTATTCCATACGGGGATGAATAATTTCGTTTCACGATCAAGGGCTGAGAGTTTTAAATTATTCCGATCAAATTATACATTGTTAAATGATAATACAAAATGCTTGTGCTTCGCGAAGAAAATAATTATGGCATTCTCGTATGAAGTTGAGAATGCAAAATCTTTTGAAATGGCAATTTCGTCAATCTTATTAATTGAGGTTGATATTATAGTGATTCATTTATCAACGTTACGGTATGTCTGGCGAGAGGAAAGAAGACAATCTAAAAGAAAGGGTACCGAGATCAATGATCTGTAAAACGGTCGTTCGGCTCTGAATCTTCCGGCTGACCGTCGCGTCGCCACGTCTCTTCAAATGCGGTTTGACTTTCTTCCGCAGTTAATTGTACCTCCCACAGTACTTTCCTTGGTCCTTAATGCAGTTGTTGCCCATCACATAATTACATTTCGCTTCAACCACCACAAGATTATAAGAAGCAATCTTTGTTTCTACACATACGTACCATATCTTCGACGAGAAGAAGAACTAACAATAAGAGAGATTAAATGACGACTGAAACAATTCAATTGATTCTCGAACCTGCATGCAATATAATACTATTTTCATTCATGATCGATTAGAAAATATAATTCCATTACACTTTCTTAAAATTTTTCTTCAAATCACTTATAACACACTGCAACATATGTTCAACATTTTATAAAAGTGTAAAAACTAGGCGCCTGAATTTTAAAGGAAGAAAAAAACTTGGCCACAATTTACTCCAGAGAAATACAAGTAATTTAACTTTACTATGTTATTACATAGAAAAACAGTTTGTCGAAAAAAGACTTGTATATACGACGCTTTACTCCAAATCGCGTGCAAGAAACGTGCAATTAGCCTAATAGTATTTAATCTTTCCTTCATAGTCGACGGTCGAATGATAAACAAGAAATTTTCAAATGCTAGCACAAACAGTCACGGTTACTTTGCCTATTAACGAAACTGAGAAAAATAAAAACCACTCGATCATTGTACAACTTGCACATCGCAGCTAACCGTGCTCCATTCTTACCAACAAAACATTCCAATAAAATAGCTAGGCGAATCTTTTTCATCACGCGAAACATTGTGTCCATTTCTCGTGCAACGCGATGCAAACATCTGCACACACAGAACAGATTTCTTTAACACCTTTCGGAACATCTGTCGCATTCTTTTTTCCCTCGCTATTCTTTTCATACCGGCTAGCGTAACACGGACTGTCCCACTCTTCCGCATGCCTAGGTGAAACCGTTTATTACAAACGAGCGACGAATTAAATTCAATTATATTTCGAAGCCTATCGTACACCATAATGAACCAAATGATCTGCAAAGAAGGCAGAAAAGTAGCCGAAGCATAGAAACGAGTCGGATCAAGGATGATTAAGAAGAGGTTCTTAAATCCATTGTCTGCACTGTAGGTGAGTATTCCCTGACATTGTTCGCGGCCTACACACCTAAATATACGTGGGCGGTTTGATTTCCATACAAAGGTGTACCGATTGTATTCATCGGGGTTTTCAGTTATTAAAGAAAAAAAAACCCTGTAATTACTCGGCTCGTTATGTAGGAAGTGTGTTGCGCAATTACTTCGCGGCAAGTCGATCCATTCTACGGTCCGGAACTCTGTTCACGTGTACAGATTCGTCTACATTGTAATTGAATTTTCCCGGCCCGGCGTACCGAACGTGCGTAATAGAGCGATGCTTCGTGGTTCGTTTGAAAATTTCGATCGTTAAAAGAAACTGTGCTCGTCTACCTTGCGTTCACCTCCTTAAAGAAGTCTCTCTAGCCGTGCGATGGCTCGTTGAAACGCTATCGGCGAGTTGTTCCTTAGGCGGTCTGATTATCGCTATGGCCAAATACACCGTAGATGCTTCCATTAAACGGTTCTTGCTGAACTTCTTGCACCTGGATTGTTTCTTTCTCTGGGCTCTCTGAACAGGCGAATGGCCGTTCCGCGTAGAATGGATAAAAGCATAGATTTCTCGATATCTCGAACGTTTCACTAAGGAGTACGTATTTAGAAATGTTCGAATGCAGTTGGTGGAAATGAAGAAATTGTAGAAACTGTGATATTTAACATTTGAAGATATAGCGTTACAGGGATACGCTTCTGTCTTGCGTTCTGGAAAAGCAAAAAAATTACAACGCAACTGGTGCAATCGGGTAATTCGATGAATAATATCATATATCCATGTCACATTTCTACTCTTGTAACACTTGAACACCGGTGTACCGTGAATCGTGGATCTGATAACGTCTGGAGATCGGTTATCGCGTCTAACGTGTACCTGCAATGTATTAAGACTTACCTGTATGTACTTACTGTGCTACTTTTTATGTATCGAGAAATAAGAAATGCCATTCCACGTAAATTCTATAAGACGAAATATCTTTCGTTTCGTTATCTATACTATTCGAAGAGAAATTAATATGCCCCCTCCAATGATTATTTAAATAAAAGAAAGCAGTGGCGCAATTGAAATATAAATCAATCTATTTTACAGTGCCACGATTGTCTTGTAATTTTGTTGTAAATACGAGACACCACTATTTCCTGTCTTATTTCATGAGAATTCTCGTATTTTATATGGCAAACAGTTAATAACGTATGTAGATAGAATGGGAAGCGTGTTATGTGAATTCGTCAAGCGCGATTTCCGACCGGAAGATTACCGCGTGAAACATGTACCAAGCTTCCTGGATAAATGATGCTAATCATTAACCGTAATGCTTGCAAAGTTTCTCGCTTTCAACGATATTAATTAGACTGAATTAGATCCCTTATTGAATGAACTTCCTCTCCGAAAGAATTGCTTACGTTGTGAACTATGTATGCATACAATTTTACGCGAAGAATGTAATCCGTTCGAAATCAATAAGACGTTATTGTAAATTTCTCTAATGGCATATTTTGTTTTTTTTTTTACTAGAATTCACGCTCTCTTACGGCTGATTAAAAAGGAAAATACAATGGCCACGTTCGAGCGTAACGAGTATGAAAGCAGTGGTCAAAGGTTGGAAAGTAGGGCTTCGCATTATTGTGGAATTAGCACACTTTTACGGAGTCACAGGTGGCGCCGAAACGGGCAAAAATTCTATGCATCTTTTAAATAATCAACGCGTAACTTTCTTCCAATAGTCGCGTAATGATATTTTAGATGAAGTGGGCAATCTTCTATATTTGCCACGCGTTGGTTATTGAATCTATCAATGAATTCTCTCTCTTTAAACCGAAATAGGAAACTACTTTAATATTTCTACATTTCTAATCCATACGATTATTTTTGTTCCCAGAAGTTAATGAATTTACACGTTTCACTTTATCATTTAACATATTGTATCGAATGTTAAAAGTCGTTGTGTGTTAAAATAGACAAATCGGCTAGAAAGTGTATTTATCTTAATAACACTATTATTATTTCGAAGAAGAATAAGTGAATGAATTTCTATCATGCTGCAGTTGTTATATAGTATGTGCAGTACAATACATTCTCTCATAGCGCAGTAATTTTTCTAGTCTCTGTCGAACGCGAAACCTTACCACGATAAAAATCATTCTTTCAAACCACAAGCTTGAAACCACAATCCATCTAAAGTACAAGTTCGACACAACTTCCTTGTTGCATGACATATGCGATTTCAAACACGGATTGTGGAAGTTTAAAAAACGAAATAGGCAAAGCTATTACGGCAGCTTATGTCAATTCACGCTAGCATGATTTTTGAACATTTATATTTCAGATAGTCATCGTCCCACGGTTGCCGGGATTTTTTGTTAGTCAAATAAATTTCCGCGCGGCAGCGTGAAATCAGTGGCAAAGGAAAAAGAAGGAAAATAATCGACGGAAAAAAAAAAACGAGTTGCGCTGTTCGATGACGACTGTCACGGTGAAATTTACGTGAATCAGACCGATTGATTTTAATATTCCACAGGCATATACAATCGCAGAAAGGGGTATTTCGCGTCTGCCGGAATTAATATCGTTGCTCCGTTATGCACTGGCAAACGCAAAGTATCGATTTCGAGGAAGCGTGATCTGATTTTACCTCGCGATGAACGGGAGGAAAAAATCAAGCCGCGAAAGAGGGGTCGCGGAAAGCGAAGTTGATCATGTATTGGTTTGTAGAATTTTCTGTGAAACCGCTGGATGCAATTTTTGCAGTTGATTTACGATACACAACAGCCTTTCGAGCGGTGATACGATATATCTGCGCCGACGTCTGGCTTGTTTTGTGTTATTATGTTAAATTCTTGAGCAATGAATATTTGCGGAGATAACTGTTACAAAAATTTGATGGATATATTTGGGATGGCAAAGCAATGATCTTGGAAATGTTTCGTTTCAGAAAAATACGAGTTGTCATTATTTTGGGCATATCGAGATATTGAAAATAATATTCAATTTCTGTGATAATTTTTTGTCTTCTAATTCATTTGGCCGTTTGGCCGCAATTATTAAAATTCGACATCGGTCTTATGTATTTTTAAGTATGGTACATTTGTTTCAAACTGTTTTATATTTTAATAATATGAAACTTTACGAATGGACAATGTTGTGAAGTTAAATTCTGTCAATGGCACAAACCGTACCGTTACTCCGTTATGGTAGAAAGATTGACCACAAAGTGCGACGATTCCGAGGAAAATTTCCATTTTAGTGATTCCATGTAAAACTCAGTGAGATGCATCGTGCTTACATTCCAATCATCTTTGCTTTTACTTCAACAGAGACTACTCGATTTTTAAGAACACTTGGTATACTTTCGGTGATAAAGGACAATGAATAACGTATAACCATCCATAAAAATACCGAACAATTAAATACCTCGAAAGTTAAACTAAACTGTGGAAAAAAATCGAATTCTTTAAATCACCTGCAGCGACATAGAAATTCTAAAATGGCTTCACACTAGTTTCTTGAACAACAAGCATTAACTAATTTATACATAAGCATATGACAGTACGATCGCTGACTGATTGAAAAATGAAATTACATTGGAAACAGTCAACATAGATGTCCACTGCACAATGCATTCTCTACAATAGTTTCTGTTTATACATTACGCTGCAGTGTTATGACCATTGATGGTACGCACTGCACCGTTACACCGTCACGCTGAAAGGATTAAAACAGCGGAACCAAGTGTAATGTGTGATTGGGAAAGCCTCTGACCTTTCACTTTATCCAGCGCATCGGACGAATGATAATAAGTAACATTGCGCACCTTAACATAGAAACATAACAAATTTCTCTGACCATTTTTTTCATTTCTATTCATCGTAATTTTCACCTGCCATGTTTCAATGATTTTAAAGAACTTTGTAGCAGTAAACTGCTGGACAGCACTGGGTACAGTAATACAAATTTAAATCTCATATAAGCTGCCACCAATAACTAGGAACCCACATTTCCTTAGGAAAATCATTCCTGGTTATCCACTCGGGAAAATTAACTTGCCGAGTGAAAGATGCAGACTTTCGGTGACAATAATTTTTAATTTACAATATCCTTTGCTACAAAGGAATATAATACGCGGCAGAATGTTTTATAGAAAAAAAATCCGGCATGCGAAAGGAATTCGGGCTCGAACCGAGCATCAATCGAAATCGATTGTTGTTAATAATGAAATTTTCGTAGCCAATGACACGATTGTAACTGAGAAGCCACGGCGTTCGTGACTTGGTCGGCTTATGCACCACATTAGGTGCAGTGAAGTATTGTCCAAGGTAGTTGGACATCGTGACGCAGCTCCAAGAGACATTACTTTATAGTTCAGGCCTTTAAGCCAATTTCACGTCGGGTTTCTTCGCTCTAATACCCAAGTCACCACGTGACTGCTCACACGACTGCTGGTTATCGTTGACGATTGATACTTGGAACAAATGGTATCGAATCGTGAAAGCCACAGAAGAATCCGTTCTATCGGGTAGAAAAGAAATCATAAACGCGAGCAATAACCATGATCGAAGACCAGCGATTGACAATGCGTTCGGATCGAGGCGGAGAAAACTAGATACATATTCGTAAAAGAGAAGACATCGATCTGTGAAATTGACGGGATTCTCGTATACTAGGTCAAAGACACTAATCGGTTGTTGTTCTCAACGCACAATGGTTTTTTATTTAGAACAAATTCTTCCGAAGTGAATAGTCCATACCAATGAAATTCGTTTTAATATGTTAAAGGATCATTGTTAGTTTTACTAAAAAGAGAATTCGACAATTTTTGGTAAAAAACTGAATAATTGACGGATCATTCAATTAAACTGACCTGTAGAAACTTTTACGTGTTTGATATTAAAATATTTATGGAATAATTATCATCGTGAAATTTTACATTATTTGCCTGATCTTAAGAAAAAATGAAATACGGCTTCCGACGATTTTGTACGTATTTATGGAACAATGCGATTGAGAAATAGGAAGTTATTAAAATTTTAACATAGAATGTATATTCATTTATACATTCTTCTCACGGAAAATGCTTCTCACGTTAAATTCGTCAATGCCCGAAAATACAGAATCACAAGCTCGCACGTAAATTATTTCACAAGCACATACAAATCCATTGACACACATCCCTCCATTGTGCGAGACTCTACGGCCATGCACAATAATTAACACCTGCTGTTGCTGGCTTACAAGATTATAAAGTTATCTGTGCGCTTCAACAGAAATTTGTGTTTATATTTCAAAACAGTGCGGAAATTTTAATGTTGTGCTATTCCTTTCCAAAAATATAATTAGTCATATTTTACAAATCCCTCAAATACTTGCATTTATTCTCATTTTATACATCTGTTTCGTATAACTCTGCAAAATATGTATCCCCACTCGATTTTCATTTCGAACAATTTCTCATTAAATTCAGCTCTTCATTGTAATGTATATATATTGTATTCTCGTAAAACAGTGAAATTAAATATTCACGGAATTATCATACTTTTCAGATCGAAAGATCTAACGATAACGAGTATTTTTACAATGCATCCTAGCGTGTATCGTCGATTACACAGCTGACACGCGTAATTCATAAATGTCCTGTTTAATTTGGTGTTACAAAATGTCATTCGAAACCACGAGTGGCTTCGAACCTTAGGTGGCTTCATCCAGTGGCGTGGGTCACCTATTATTATATCTTAAATACCTACGTGCCGCAAGCAGAAAAATAATATAACACAGCTTTTTAATATTGCCATACTAAAACACATCTTCGCATCGTATAATTTTAAACAAAAAATTGCGAAATAATAGAATGCGGTAATTTTAAAAATCAATGCTAAATATATTGAAATCGGACAAACACATTTCCAGCCATTAATAGGAATGTACATTATTATGTTAAGAAAAATTCGATTAACATTGTCTCCGGGTGAATTATTTGCACGCATAAAGTGACATGCCATAATATTTTGAACAAATGATTTATCAGAAGAATGATGATAATTCATTCATAGGCCGTCCTCGACAGAAATCATCCGCCCGATGTACATCAAATTGATAATGCATATGGAAGCCTGTCCGTGCTATTATTGTATTAATATCAAGAATCAAAATGACAGTGTAACACGTGGCACGGTCCTCTTACGAGACTTATTTCTGAGACCGAGCACAAGTGCGCCGGTCTTACCCTGCCTAATTCTATTAAGGGGTTAACAGGTATCTGAGTAGAAAACGAACGACCCAGTTGTATTTCGCACCTGGTCAAGAGAACAGTGTGGCGTCAATATTCTTTTAAATGCGGCAGCGAGCGTTTTGAAGCTTCAATCGCGAGCAAGAGTTAACAAAATGGGTGATATAATCGGTCAGTAATCGAATCATTCACGAATCTAAGAATCTCGAAGAATCGCTTGAAAAGTGCAGTGTATCGAATAAGTCTGACAAAAATCATATTTTTCACGAGTTAGTGACTAATTGTTGTTAAACTCAGCAGCGACCATGAATAAGAGAAAGTGTTTTGCGCTTCGGAAACAGTGAAATTGTATTATTCTATCGGACAATAGGATGGCATAATAGCTAATAATGATAAATAATTACCTTATCGTGCGGCGAAAGAAAATTTTCACGTTAGTTTAATATTGAATTGGGACTTGCACGGGCTGGAGGGTAAACGATATTTCCCTGTACGTTTTGTTTCTACTTAACTCTCGGGTACACAATTGGTAATATGTAAATTTGATTATATAACAAACAAAAAAATGTAACGTTATGCAATCGTCTTAACTAACACGTCATACTATCGATTTTATAACTTTATTAAATGAATTGCAATGCACGTTGAACGATCACCCTTTACAGTTTACTTCTTTTGTAATACTGCAATATAAGTTATATTGAAAAACCGATCCTTTTTTCAATGAAGTTTTCATCAGTGTCCCCTGGAAGAAGTTTTAATTTCAGGACAGGTTTTACTGACATATACTTGTAAGGTGTTGCATTGACAACTTTTCTTCTCGCGGTTCACCGCAACTTTCTATAAGACCCGATTTGAGAATTAGTTCCCCACCTCGTATACTCTGGTTCATCAGCTATAAAATTACCGATAAATGCAGCATGCAAATTACTATTACCATCATTCCTAATTTATCGTTTACTGCAATCGTTACTTTGCCATGCAATTACCCTGCGAAGGAAAGGTGCAATAACGGCGACTCGTGACTTGACAATTTATTACACAAATTTCATAAATAAATGTCTATCTCACGTTTTCTGAATGTCTCATTTAATTCATAAATATAATTAACAATAAATTTCCTATTTCAGAAATGACAGGTGGAGGGACCAATATGGCGTACCACGGTCTCAGTCAGCACGTAAATTTCGATGTGATACCAGATCCTGGTGATCGTTTCGCCCTGGAGGAGTTAATCGGCGAGGGAACCTACGGGGAGGTTTACAGTGCGCATTGCAACGAGACTGGTAGCAAAGTTGCGATAAAAATATTGGAGAACGTCGCTGACAATATCGAGGAAATTGAAGAGGAGTATCTGGTGTTGCGTGATCTAAGCCTCCATCCGAATATCCCCCTTTTTCACGGTTTATTCCTGAAAAGAGCGAAGCCTGCTCAGGAAGAGGACCAATTATGGTTCGTCATGGAGGTACAGTCACTTTAATTTTCGTCTCATAATACAGACAGGAAAGCGTAACGGATACACAATTGGACGGGCTATCTTATCCGACACTGTTATCATTTTCACCATAATATTAAATTCCACTTAAAAGCTTTTGTATTCCTAACGACCGAAACATGTGAACTAATGAATCCCTGTCTATTGCAGCTGTGCACAGGTGGTTCAGTGACCGATCTCGTGCAAGGATTAAAGAGGAAAGGGAAACGTTTAACCGATGGACAAATAGCATACATCCTCAGAGAAACGGTGGAAGCGTTGATTTATTTGCACGACAATCATTGTATGCACCGCGACGTTAAGGGGCACAATATCCTGCTCACTGAAGATGCACGGGTTAAACTGGTCGACTTTGGCGTTTCCTCTCACCTGGTCGAAACGCTCGCGAGGAAAAATACATCGGTTGGAACGCCGTACTGGATGGCGCCGGAGGTACCTTTTCAATATTTCTAATAATATATTCTACAGAAAGGGTGCGCATCAATTTGTAAATAAATGTTTCACAAATACGCGACACTTATTGACAGGTGATAGCTTGCGAGCAACAATTGGACTCCTCCTACGATTCACGATGCGACGTGTGGTCGGTTGGCATCACAGGAATCGAATTGGCAGAGGGCGATCCACCTTTGTCCGAATTGCACCCTATGAGGGCTCTCTTCCAGATTCCCAGAAATCCGCCGCCGTCGTTAAAAAATCCGGACATACATATCCCGGAGCTGGTGGATTTCGTCACGGAATGTTTGGTGAAAGATCTCGAGCACAGACCCTTTGCCAGCGAATTAAAGGATCATCCTTTATTAACGATGATCGAATCGAAAGTAGAGAATATCCGAAACGAATTGAGGGACGAGATCAGTCGCCAGAGGACCGACGGAAGAGTTCAGAGGCAACCCGAAGTGACCACGAAGCATGGAAAATTGAAGACCGATCGGAAGGCCAGGCCGGAGAAAATGTACATGGACGATTTGGCTGCGCTGGATATGTTGTCGGAGGACGCGATCGTTGAACAATTGCAACACAGATACGAGCAAGCTCAAATATATACTTATATTGGAGATATACTTGTTGCCGTTAATCCATTTACCAATCTGGGATTGTACACAGGAATCGTAAGTATAATAAAGAGAACGTTCAAGCAAGTAGCTAAATCGTTTGTAAATACGTTGAATATCATCACAGGGATAATAATTTCGAAGTTTCAGCGACCGAACTGTGCCGCTCATAAAGTTTCACGGGTATATTAGAAATGCATACCACCGTTTTATTTTCGCAGGAGCAAAAAAGGTACAAGGGCCAAGCGAGATCGGATAATCCACCTCACATCTTCGCGGTTGCTGATGCCGCGTATCAAGCGTTGCTGCATCAGCGGCAAAATCAAGCGATAGTAATCAGCGGGGAGTCTGGCGCAGGGAAAACAGAGAGCGCGAATTTGCTGTTGAAACAGCTGGTCTACCTGAGCAAAGCACCGAATCGTAACTTGGAGGAGAGGATTCTGCAGATAAATCCTATAATGGAAGCATTCGGTAACGCGACCACTGGAATCAACGCGAACTCGTCGAGATTCGGGAAATATTTGGATTTAACTATGACCAAAGGTGGAAAAGTCACCGGTGCAAGGATATACGTTTATTTGTTAGAACAATCGCGTGTGGTGGCGCAAGCCGAGTACGTACACCTTAATCTACCTTACATCTCACCCGATCGAAAAGTATTTGTAATTCGTCATTTAATTAACTCACTAGGGGCGAGCGGAATTTCCACATATTTTATTACATGTACGATGGCCTAGAGGCAGACAATCGTCTCTCGGAATTCTACCTGGACTCGAATCTCCGAAAGCACCATCGATATTTGACGGATCACAGTCAAACGTCTCAAACGCATATCGACAAATTCCAGCAATTAAAGGCCGGCTTCAAACTGCTTGGATTTCAAGACAGCGAAGTGGATATTGTGTATCGTATACTGGCTACGATACTCCATCTGGGTGATATTGAGTTTGGCGAAGTGGCCAGTGAGGATAACACTGATAACAAGAGCCGTGTGATCGATACAGCACCGTTGAGCAGAGGTACATCTCGTTCTTTGCTTGTTAAAAAGTTAACAAATTTATTTGTCCACTTCGGCGATACCACTCTAATAAAGCACAGTCTATATATTCAATATTTTGTTTCATTTCAACAGTATCACAGTTGCTCGGTGTCGAGGAAAGCGATCTTTTGGATGCGCTGACATCGAATTCGGTCATGACCAGAGGAGAAACAATTACTCGAAATAATACGGTAACCGAGGCGTGCGCGGCCAGAGACGCAATGGCAAAAGGATTGTACGGCCGACTGTTCGACTGGATGGTCAATCAAATTAATTGTCTGCTATGCTTCAATCGTTCGCCGAATTACGAGCCGCTGGCAATCGGTCTGCTTGATATATTTGGCTTCGAGAACTTCCCGAGGAACTCTTTCGAGCAACTCTGTATCAACATCGCTAACGAACAGATACAATACTACTTCAATCAACATATCTTCACGTGGGAGCAACAGGAATACATGGCGGAAGGAATACCGGTGGATTTGGTCGAGTTCTCCGACAACAGACCTGTCCTGGACATGTTGCTCAGTAAACCGATGGGATTGTTGGCCCTGTTGGACGAAGAGAGCCGGTTCCCTCGAGCCACGAATAAATCTCTAATCGGTAAAATACTGTGGCAATTCTTTGGAATATATATGGGAATAGTGTTTGTTTAATTCACAGGCAGAGGGAGTTTTTTGTAGATTAATGTAGTGTGCACATTGTTTCGAAAATTGTACCATTAAGGAATTGATTAATTAATTTAATTTAAATTAATTGGCAAATATTGTGATGCGTATTGCAGAGAAGTTCCACAACAATATAAAATCGAAGTTCTACGTGCGACCGAAATCGGACGCGGTTTGCTTCGCTGTTCATCATTTCGCGGGCCGCGTTGTTTATCAAGCAGAAGGTTTCTTGGAGAAGAATAGAAATTTCTTGCCACCGGAAGTCATTCAATTGGTCAGGCAATCTCAGTACGACATGGTCCGTTTCTTATTCCAATGCCCAATTACGAAGACTGGCAATTTGTACTCGGCTGTACACGAGACCGATTCGAGGAAGTTGTCAGAGTCAAATCAGAATACAAAGGTAACGTTTCACTATCTTGTTACATTTATAATAACGTGAACAGTATGAGCAGATTTCTCTATTCAAGAAGCAACATTGTGAATGTGCCCAAATGACACTTTTCATTTTATGCGTTCCACAAAATTCGCAGATTTTTCAATTGGAAGCTGTTCTTAAATTGTTTCAGGAACGTTATTCCAGTCGTGGCTTGGCGTCACAGTCTAGGGCACAGCAAACTGTAGCAACATATTTCCGATACTCCCTGATGGATTTGTTGCAAAAGATGGTGTCGGGCTCGCCACAATTTGTGCGTTGCATCAAACCAAACGATTCGAAAAGCCCGAGATTCTTCGATAAAGAGAAAGTGGTGAAACAATTGAGATATACTGGGGTCCTGGAGACAATAAGAATCAGGCAGAATGGATTTTCTCATAGAATACCGTTCAGTGAATTTTTGAAGAGGTGAGAATATGAGTCAACTATGTAAATTATATACGAAATGACTATATAAAGTGATTGGAACTTATTTCATTTTCTACTCGATATATTTTAGAGGAAATCTACGAAACGTGTGTTTCAGTTTTTGTGATCTCGGTATATTTTTACTTGGACACTATTAAACAATTATATTTATGATTACAGATATTGTTTCTTAGCATTTGGCTACGACGAGCGTGTTGTGGCAAATCGCGACAATTGTCGTCTTTTCCTCATCCGTTTGAAAATGGACGGATGGGCATTGGGTAGAACGAAGGTTTTCTTAAAATACTATCACGTGGAATTCCTGTCGAAGATGTACGAGGAACAGCTTAAAAGGATCATTATGGTCCAAGCCTGCGTTCGTCGATGGCTCGCTAGGATTAAATTTAAGAAACAGAAGTGGCAATTCGCCGTGTCTGTCGTGACACTGCAACGTCACATTCGCGGATGGCTATCCCGAAAGCATTTGATTGAAGAGATGAAGAAAAGGGGAGATGAGGAAGATGCAACTGTTCTACAAAAAGCGCTAGGTAAGTATTACATGACCTTTTCATTTTATATTCTTTCCATGAAATATAAACGTTATCGAACATCTTACATAGAAGAACAGAAAGAAAGATCGGAATCTGTTGAAGGAACGGATGATATTGACGATCAAACCGCGGGCGACGAATTAAATGAGGGCGATGCTGCAATCATTATTCAAAGCCGTAAGCTTTCAATTAAATACTCAGCTCTGTAATGATTCTCCAATAATTTCACGACCAACGAAAGCAGACCAATTTTCGGATATTACAGATTTCAGAGGATACACCATACGCAAACGTTTCGGCCCAGAGCTCGAAGAACGTTTCAAGAGGATCTTGAATAACAACGATGACAAGTTCGAGGCGCATAAAGCGTTGCTGCGCGAAGGTTTAAAGAACGAGGACGCGGCGTTCATCGTTCAACAATGGTACAAGATGGAAGAAAATGGGAAGAAGAGAAAACCTCGAGTGAAAGACTCTGTGCATCCTAAATTGAGACAAGCCGACCTCATACAATTCTCTCAAAATGTGAGGGGAAAGATATATTTTGTAGCAAACAATTTCACGTAGACCCCGAATTCAATTTCCAAATTTTAATTGACCGCAATGGTATTGAAGGTTCACATGAAGAATCAGGAGGTGCACAAGAATTTGCGTCGAAATAAACCAGGTGCGCGATTGAACGATGTAGAAGAGCCGCCACCGGATTATGCTCGACCCGAAGGATTCAACATGGTGCAGCCGATCATGCAATATCGAAGTGGCAATCAAGTTGACGGGGAGGAGACCATTAAGTACTATCGTGACCTAAAGGATGAGATGAGCAGGTAAATAGACGCGATGCTCTATCACGATCGATTACATATTCCCGTTTTCTTCGAGCGAATTGGAAATTCGAATGCTCAATTTTCCAATGCTTTTGGCACTCGCATCGGAAGTGGTTCGGACTTCGAAGGAGACGAAGTTGGCTGGGACTTACCGTTGATACAGCTAGAAAATGACCTCCACCCATTGTCGAGGTACTTTCGTAGAATCTCGCAGAATTTTAACTATATATATATATATTTTTTTTTTAGCAAAGAAGTAGTTAAATTCTGTACAACTCTTGCCAGTACTTCCGTTGGAGTTTATAGAATATGACAGATCTTGATATCGTGCCCTTGATATCTTAGAATTCGACAGTTCTGTTCTTAGTTTTTATACTGAAATGTAGATAGGATGTATGGTTCAAAGTATTGTTTTATATTGATTGCTCGTAAGAGAGGATATAGAATTCTTGTTTGCCTTTATTCTGCCTTTTTATTATAGAAATAAAGTTATATTCATATCTATCGTACTTGCGTAGAGAAATTTTGCCGCGAAATTATGGACAAATTAGTTTCTCAAGTCTATATATACTTATACTTTAATATATGAACAATGCAGCGAAACGTTGTTATTATTATTACGTTGAATCGTATATGTAGTGCCATAGAGAACGTAACTAAATGTTGTACTATCAAGTATATTATTACGTCGTTTCTAATTTTTAGGAGTCGAGTGGGTCAAGTTCTGGAAATGAATGCCGAGAGGAGGGAACGTTTGGAAGCTCAGGGCGACTTTGCGATAGGTACAGAGCAACATCTCTCAGACATATGGCACAAAGCTTTGAGAAATCCGAACGAGAATCAGGAAGAAGACAACTCGACCAGAGCGAGGTAAAGCAGAGTTTTCCTAGATAGACTTGAAAATTAATTACGTTCGTGCCTGATTTTGAATTTCCTCTTTAAATTGTGAACATTTCCCTGGACGATTATCTTTATGTTTGTCTATCTTTATTTATCAATTTCACAATACGTTGCTTCGCAATAGGCAGTGTATCGTTGCATTAATTATTGTAAGATAGTAAATTGAGTTCTACTAATCTTTCGTTGTGTTTCCGTACCTTGCCAGAGGTATCATGGCAAACTTCCAGGTAAAAATAATAAACTTATGCCATCTGTAGAATGAATCACGCCCGTTCAAGGGATTTCATTTCATTTAGAGACGTTTAATGTAGTTTTCATGTAAATATGAAGGAAAATGAATTTTACTATACCCGCGAGTCTTTCTTTCAATTGAGAGATTGTTAAAGGGTAAATCAAACGAAGCTCCGGAACCCTTCTTTCTTTATGGGCTTTAGCTAATATTAAAAAAAAAGTAGAAGAAGTCGATATGAAATTCTTTTCGTTCAAATTACAATGTACCAATTATTTGAATAAAACATGATGCACTTTGATACCGTAGAATTCCAACATTCTTCTCAAATATCCATTTATCAATTGGTAGTTCTAAAGTCAATAACGAACTTGTAACACATCTATTCGCCTTCCGTCAAATTAAAACGTTCGTTTTCTTTCCAGTACAAGGATTAATCATGTGTCTAGAAACAACCTGCGGTCCCCTGAAAGATTTCCGCACCGTAAACAATCTGCAATCGACTCTTCGAATATCAACCATTCAAATGGCTTACGACACAAATGTATCGACAGACAGAACGGAGTGAATAAACGTCAACCACCTTTCGTTGACCAACAACGTGTCACGAACGGGCACACGGTATATGGTCATCAAAACGCATTTAACGGTGGTACTAATTTTACAAATGGACAGTCAGCGTTTGTCAATGGGCACGCGCCTCTAAATAACAATCACGGTGCCATGAATGGCCACGAAACCACAATTAATGGTCATTCAAACGCTGTTAACGAACAATCGTCAGCCACCAATGCGGCGAAAGTCAATAGACAACTACCTTATAGCAACGGATACCGAAACGTTATCAGCGGCTGCCAGAACGGTTTATTTATCAATAAAATGGTCATGAAGGATGATTTAATTAAACCAACGAGACTGAACAACGGTGTGAAGAATAATCTGATCGATCGAGCAAAGGAGATACAGCCTACGAAGGAGAATAATATAGAGAAGCATCGAAAAATCGGTGTCGACATTAGAAACGGAATCGATCAATTAGTTAATTGTCAGAATGCTATAAACGGTCGATTAGGTGTTAAGAAAGAGTTGGGGAAAGCTGCGTTCGTAATTCAATCTGATGTCAGGCAAATTCTAAGACCAACTGCAATCCAGAAGCGACAAGAGATCTTCAAGGTAGATTACGACCCAGAAGACATCAATGGACCGTATAATTTCAGGCAGCTATTGAGACCAGCTGAATATCTCCCTACCGAATCCTTAAGAAAGAGGAAGGGCGGGCTAGCTTGCAACGGAGTTTCAGCATCAAAGGATAAAGTCCCTGAGAAACACGTGAAAAGAAGAGCGCCGTTGGCACCAAATCAAAATAAGCTTGTTAACGCGAACAAATAACGCTAACGGGACGCCAGAAGATTCACAATTTCTCAGAGATGTTCTACCGATGTTTTAGAGCAGCTAAAGAATGTAGAATAAGTGCATAGGGGAGAAGTCTTTAATTAAGGATACGTCAGCGCAGAATGATATACTGTGTTTGAAAAAGATTACAGATTTGATGAAGTAGAGTTTCGCAAATGTACGCAGACTAACAACGTTTGATTAACGTAACACAACATTAATATAATTCATTTGTTTACGCGGCAAATAATCACTTTATTGCGTTAGAGCTTTGATTCTCGATTATTTTCAGTATTATTACGCGTAATGTTAAAACTTCGTGAGATGTGGAATTTTTATCGAACATTCCACTCGTGATACTTTGGAAATTTTAATGCGACCTGATTGTTCCTCGTTCGATTCTCGTGTGCGCCTAATACTTCTAAAAATGATAACTCTCTTTGTTTAAATATCTTAAAAGCTGAAGCAGTATTTCTTCCATTATTTACAATGCGCTAGAGAAATTGCAGAAGGCACACTGCATATGCATGAAATGTAGAATAGTAAATGCCAGTATTTTATGAAACTTGATACATTCTAATTAAAAATGACATCTACATTCCACGTCACCAGAATTATTTTATACAATCTATTTAGTTCTCATTGCTCTCCTATCTCGAGAATCGTAATTATAAATGTTAACAACTGCTGCTCCCTGATAAAATACAACTAAAAAAATATTGTTTATTTAGAACTAGTCATGTATAGCTTTACAGAAGATTTAGATGTGTTCGGTAGCGTTATAAAATGTCGTTCGCAACGTTCTGGCGGTATTTTATTGTGACATTTATATTTTAACTGAATATAACTTACAAATATCGTTACAAATATAATCAATCGATGAAGTTGTTTATTAGTATTCCATTTCGTTAAGCGTTTACGAATGCGTCTTATTTAGTCACTATTGTCAACTATTTATTCAAATATGATTGCTAGTATATATCTCGAAAATAGAAGCTTGTAAATAAAATTCTCATAGGAGCAAATTAAAATCTATTATATAAACATATACATGCACATACTCTGTTTGTCCCCAATTTTGATTCACTATTTATTCTAAATCAATTTTGATTAAACTTGCACAAATAATTTTAAATATTATTTGGTGCATTCATGCAGATGGCACATTTTTGCACTTATATTGAATTCTGCAATCGAATGACGTCATATGACCATTGCTAAATTCACATATTAGATTACACTGTTTATCTCTTATACTTTAACGATATATTATACAAATAAACCTAGAGTATTGAAATCCAAACGAGATTTCTATTCTGAATATACATATAATTAATATGCAATTCACAATAAATGAAAGAATTCAGAATCGTGCTCCGTTTTCATATTCATACAAATGTAATGGCGCGCAAACAAACGCAAATTTAAAGCCACATACCTTTTCTCCGTGATTGAAGTTAATTCTTAATTCAACGTATCAGCACTGCACAAAGATCATCCCTGAAATATCTTAAATTCTTTGTCCTTCTTATTTCTATTAATTCCACGCAAAACATCACAGTTTTGAACTAATTAAAATGCGAGAAACACCTAACCACAATTCCGCAGCGCCAAACACAACTCATCCGAGCGCTGCCAGATGGCGTCGCAGTGCCCCCTTCGACATCAGCGTAGTTACACTGTCGAGTAGTTGCTCGTATGCCACCGTTGGAGTAAGGTGTCGCTCGGATCGACTGTTACGAAGACGACGATTGGTCAGCAATTCGCTTAGAGGGGCGTCTAGGGAAATTCGTGGAAACGCACGAGTATTGCTAGAGGGTGGCAAGGACGGCTGAGAAGCAAGAGGGGTGCAACGAACCCTCTAGGCTCGCATCGAGTCTACGGAGCTCGGAGTTGTGTTCGAATCATGGCGACACCCGACCCCGTAGACCCAGCCACCCTAGAGATAAAGACCCGTAGCATAGAACAGACACTACACCCGCTAGTAAAGCAGGTAAGACAATTTACCGGAAAGTGAAAAGCGGAACAATTTGTTTGCTCGAATCACACGGATTTTATTTGAGCCGCTTAAAACAGTTGTGGCCTTTAACCCCGCGATAGGTTAAGGTTTTACCCCGGCTTAACTTTATGCGTTACGTTCTGTTGCACGGAACTTCGTATCACCTATGGAGTAGCCTTGCCTGTGTGTCCGTGTTTATCTACGCGTCCATTGTGTCTACACGTAGAGCGTATATAGTATACACGTGTGTGAGTGTGTACATTCGCGACCGATGCATGCGTTTGTAGGAAAGTGAGAGAAGCACGTATACGGTCGACATGAGTACAGAGAAAGAGAGAAGGTTAGCAGCGAGCGAGTACGAGGCGTTAGTGTGCGACAAAGCCACTCATACCATAGCGGTCGCGGTTACGAGGGAGATAGATATTCAAGTGGGAGCGTGAACGCGGGGGTTTAAGTGTTACTTAAGACAAAGAACGTGCAGCATTAACCATTCCTTCGATATCGATTTAATCTTAAGAAATGTGCCTTATTTAGGCCTCCGCGGTCTTCGTTTCGAAAGGAAACATTTGGTATTTGACAGTTCTTATACGCCGGGCATGTGCTCTGTATCATCGAGCGACCGGGCTGCCACGCGCTAAGAGTACATTTGTATATAACAGATATTTCGGTACATACTCCTCCTTCCTTCTCTCTCTCTCTCTCTCTCTCTCTCTCTCTCTCTCTCTCTCTCTCTCTCTCTCAACTTTACTTCTACCGTTCACTATGTTTCGTTCGCGGCTCTCTCTTCTCTTGCCGGGACTACATAGCTGTGTTGTACACCTATGTTATATGTTCTCCGGAAGTCACGTGACCAATGTTTCATACCTCGACGTCGATTTCGACTTTGTAATAAAATTACGATGCATTTTTTTTCGTTGTACAATTGGAGCAGACATTGAATAAGACACGTGTGTGAACTGTAAATTGTGTGCATGATTGTAAGTTAGATAATATATACATACACGCAAAAGCATGGTAGAAAGAGTCAAAGGGCGTTCGACGACGAACCAGTGAAAAGTTTTAATTTCACGCTTGCAAATTTAACGGCGGCATTGGTGCACGGTAGCGCCGAACAGATACTACAATGGTCGATGCAATTACTAATTCAAACTATAGTTTAAAATTAAATTAAAGCCGGCGAATGTTTTTTTTTATTTTGATTTAAAAACGTTATCTGGTTTCAAAGTGTTTTTATCTCACTCTATTTACGAATCAATGAGGTGGAAGATTATAATGAAATAAATACGCGGAATAAAAATAGAACGAAGTATGTTTAGCTCCCGTACTTCGCCTCATAAGAAACTTCCGTTGGGTGTTTTCTGAAATGGCGTGCAGGTGCTACGTGGCCTCTTAGACATTTTTTTTTAGATGTCGTTAATTTTGGAAAAGAAAATGGAACGTGAGGATTTTTAGTCGTGTTTAAATAGCTGACACTTGTAGCCGTGGGATCATTGTATTTGCTCGTGTTATAATTTGCATTAAAAACGAAATGAAAACTGCACTTTGCTATATTTGAAGTGATACAATGTGTAAATATAACGTTAATTAAATAAAGATGCAAATTATCATTGCTTATATAGAATATTGTAAATCATGCGTATCCATTATATTTATATTATATACTCCAATACAGGTTTTATTATAACGTAAATCTGTATAAAACAGAACGCACATATAGTTTAAGTATATTGGTTTAATTGCGTTTACATTTACCATTTCTTAAAATAAACATTGCAACGGAGGGTACACTAAAGGGTTAGCACCCCTTTGATCAAATTAAGTACCACCCACTTTCTTCTTTGAACGGTCTTCAAAGAGAATGTGCCTTCCAACAGAAACCAGAATTGATGATCGTTCTTTATCGTACGCCCGAAATCTTCGCTTCTTTACGTACGAAATAATCGTCAAACACGACCCTCGGTGCACAAAAGGGATTGTTAGCGAAGGTAGAAAAGCAAACGAATAGGTTCGAGTGAGTTCTCCTTATCCCAGGATCCGCTTAATTTACTAGTCACCGATCCAGTTCTCTGTATATCAGTCCTCTGAATCAGTCTCGCATTGTTTATTCGAATCTTTACAATCCGCATTAGAAAAAATGGCGGAAATATTTTTAAAACTCAATGTATTTCTATAATAATTAGTTAGATACCTGGAGAACTTCTGAAATAAAAGAATATTCGAAAAATGATACGCTTTAGGGATGCAATATTCAATAAAGGATTTTAAACGTGACCAGGTGATAAAGATAATTGATAGTTCCAATTAAGCGACCATCGTTTTCAGCCCTGTCGCGGCAAAAAAATTATTTTAAACAAAATAGGGAGCGAAATATCCTTGTGTCGCGTTAAGCGATATTCCACAATGTTGGTGCACACGCACGGGGAGAAAAAAATGCGAAATTGGTGTGTATTGGTTAAACCTCTTAGATAGAGAAAGCGCACGAGTGTCTGGTGTATGACACAGAAGGCGATCGTTACGGACTACAGCCACTTGTTAGAGCTTCGTCTAGCCACCTCCTGACTCTCTTTCTCCTACCTTACTTCTTTTCTTCCTTTTCCCTTTTCATCCCTTCTTCGCCCCGGCAAAGACCTTCGACCTACACTTTTCGCAAAGACTTTTCGATCCACCCCTGTTTTGGAGTGGTGGTCAAGTTGCGTTCAATGTTTTATTGACCATCATCTAGTCGATTTGTTGGTAAACCGCGATCATTCTCTTTGAGTCGGATCCGTTCCTTTGATTTCGTATTGGAGTACTTATTTTGCATCTTATAGCTAATCTTCTTTCATATCACTTTTAATGGTTCGGTACTGTTTAGAAACAGTTACCTATGCGCGGTTGTGATTGATTAAAAATCTGTTTTTTAAATTGAAAGAAAAGAGAAATATAAAACCCTATTTCAGTTTTTCTTACTGTCGCTTTGTATTTCCTGCGCTTCGACGTTTAGAAGTTGTTGCTCCATTTACTATATTTAACACTCGTTTGAAATGCGCTCATTTTTTCTAAAAATAGTTTTCACTACCGGGGTCGCCGCGCCATAGGAGTTTAGATTAAAAAAATTCTTATAAAACTGTTCCTAAAATCAAACGTTTTCACGTGTCTTTCCATTTCGATTTTTCTTTATTGTCAAGGTCAATCGGTTTTAGTCGCTATTTATTTGCCAACAGAACTGCGTTCATATTTCCCTCCAATTTGGAAGATTTCGACGCGTTTTCCATTTCACCCTCTATATTATTTCTCTTTTGAAAACTTATTTGGACTTATTTGCCACGCACAGTGTTTGTTCGTTATAAGAGACAGAAGACGGTATTTAGTAGAAAAGTCAGAGCCATAACTGTGTTGCACTCGTATACCACCAATATCTACTGAGAATTCCTCGAGTAGCACACTTGAACACTTCAATTAACCTCGATCTTCGACCTAACCCCACGCTGACCCATTACTGACACGTTACGATCAGTGACTACGGCCACAGACTTCCGCAGTGTCTGTTCTCTAGTTTCTTGTTATATACAAGAAACCGTGACAGATAAATGGAGACATAAAGCTTGAAAATATCTTTAAAAGATATTTCACGACGATACCAATGATTTTACTTCCACTTGATCGTAAATCTTTCAAAATTGCACTCCCAGTACACACATATTTGTCTCCACTTTTTACCAATAAACAGAACAGTTTATCGTTTCGACTACCAACGCAGAACGAATTTATGAAATATTTAATATTTTTATTCATGCAAGGTAAAGAGAATGTGGCAAGTAGAGCATTCTTGAATTTTAAACTCGATCTTCCATCACGTTTCTAAACGTTGCAAAACAATCTGGTGCAAATATAGAGGGGCAAATTCTCTATTTACTTTCCTTGTCGAGACACATGCTGAATATATATTTGCATTTACAGCACTTTTACGGTACATAGGACGTGTTAAAGTTAATGCGCTAGCTTCCCCGGGTCTGTCAACATATGATTAGATCCTTGAGGAGGGGGATGCAATTTTCACGTACACGTACGATGCCCCATGAATTTCAGGTGGCGATTTTCTCGGTGAAATTTTCTGTGGAAAATAACTTTTCGCATTTTCGATCGTTCAGATGTTACCGTGGCCGAAGCCTCTGAAAGACAGAACTTTTCTTGACAAGTGCGCCCAGTGAACTGTAATTTACGACCTCGAAAAGTAGTCGGCTTTAAGATACCTCCCGAAGTAACAATAAAGTTCAGGCACGATGGAAACTTTGGAACGATACATAAGCGTAATTAAACGGTTCTAATAAAACCAGCGCAGTTCTTGCCAACTTTTTTGCGTCGCCGAACTTGGAATAGCGAATTGAACTTTAATTCAAATTCGTAGGAAACTAGACAGGTAATAGATTTACAATGGCGAGTAATAATTCGTTTATCTAAGGAACGTTGAAACCACATACAGGAAACAAAAACAGAAATAGATAAATGTTGATGGAAAATATACTACCACACACGATACAAGTAACAGAGCAAAGAATCCTTGAAAGAAAAAGAAACCATGTGTTCGTGAACTAGATTGGGTACAATTATAGGGTGGCAATCAACGGGGTATCTCTCCAATTTGAGTATATTTAGTCCCTCGTCCGCTGCGAACAATCGATATTCTCGTTATGGGGTATCAGTGTTGGTTATAATAAACCAGAAATCCTAAAACGCGCCGTTAATTATATTTACATACGAAAGTCAACAAATACATAAAAGTAAATGAAAACTACTTTTCCTCTTTATCATTTCACTTCGCTGTTTGGCATATTCATCAAATGCTACTCGATTCTTTATAAAATCTCAAATTATCCCACAAGCATCCCAAGCGTTAACCACTCGGGAGAGTTTAAAAACGCGACGACGAAGCCGAAATACATAAGAAACTTTCAGCACCTCCACTTGCTACTGTACATCGCAGAAGTTTAATCGTTCATTAAAATTCTATTCACCATTCTCATCGACACTCGGCGTGTGTTTTTTTTCTCACGCCTCTATTTGCCTTCATTCGTTATAAATGATTGAACAACGTGGCACTTGACACTCGCAAGCGGCACTTTCCTCTAAGATCAAATCAGCACGCGAGGTGCCACGATAATCTATCGAGCAATTGTTCGTCTACGCGGCGGGGATATAACTTTTGTAAAATTGCATAAAGATAGAAATGTATTGGACAGGGTAATCAGTTGATATCAAATTGCGCGTGATCTCATCACGAACACTCCGAAGGCAGTTTACGTTCATTGCAACTGACCCATTCATCTTGGATCGTAGAAATTAATTTCCAACAACACGTTCCGTGTCTCGCAGGAGATGACAATTCCCGAGATAGATTCCCCATTGTGTCACGTACGATCCTCTTTTATTGTAAACTGAATTTCGCGTTCAGGATAGTTCAGATTCTACATGGTGAACGAAGGAAAATGTAATTGCACAATTCGGAGATCAAATTGGAATTTCTGGTTTAGTATTTTGGGGCGCAGCTTGGCCGCGAAGATAACAACACCTAAGCGATAGATTTAATTCGTTTCTTTGAAGTTGCATGCAAATACCCGTGGGCAAATAGTTCGAAGGCAATATATGTGTTGTATGCAGGGAAGATATTTTTCGTTTGCATGCTCGGCAAACATGCCTGAAGCCGCCGAACAAACTAATATTGACCGTCGGTCTATCCGGTGATAGTGAAACGACGTTCGATCAAACGTTTCGATATGTCGACTGCAGAAGGGTTTATACCCGACATTAATCACGCAACTTAGAATTTTCCATACCCACATAATCGTGGAAATATCTTAGTATTGCTTTTACAATTAAAACGCATATCTGCGCGTAGGTACTTGATTTTTCCTAATCGCAAAAATAAGAGATGCAATAAATGACAAAAGTACACATTACAGTGATTAATTAAAATTGCAAGTTTTATATTTTAAGTGTTGCTTCAACTGCTAGTAACTGTGTTTCGCAAGATTTGCGTATTAATTTACTGTTTATCCCTCGCTCCTGTAAAATTGCATCTATACGAAAATTAGCCCCGCTTCTCGAGATGGTCTCCACTGAATTTATCGAGTTATCGAAGTTCAACGAAACTCTGCCTCCGGTTTAATCAGATCCTTCATTTATCTTTTACTTCCGTCCTCAAACCACGTATCATTCTCCGTGAAAATTGAGGGAGAGTACATAATTTGCAAGGCTGAATGGCTTGGCCTCTTACAAGGGCGCGCTTTTAAAAACCAACATATTTTAACGCATTCTCCGTGACGATTAAACACTTTAAACGATCTTAACGGCGCGGCAATTAAATTAAAAGCTTTGTAACTCGATTCGTCGAGCATGGTTATCCATTAACAGCAAACGATCAAGTTTTCCATCTTAATACACGCACCGCTGCGAAACGTCCATTTCGCTTTTATCGACGCGTTGGATCTGGTACAATAAATTGCTCGTGTCGGTGTCTGTTGCATCGGAATGAAAAAAGGTTAGCAGGGTGTTATTCAGCTTTAAGTGAATGGCGTATAAAGATTTTATGCGACGAAACGCTCTTATGCAATGTCGTGAAATAAGACGGAGAAGCAAATGGAAGAATGTACAAACGTTTCTCTACCGGTTGTTAACCGGAAGCGGCCACGTATTCGTTTCTAACAAAAACGGTGTGCGGGGGTAACGGAAGGAAGTATTAAAATAGCAAAGCAAAAGAATCTGGCACAACTGGCGTCGTTTCGTCAAAATATTTCATTGATTCACTGGCGGGTGACGGTCGCGGAAAGATCGTTTCATGAAAATCTGACCGTATTCGCGACGTTTCACATTGTTCAGATTTCGCTTTGTTATGCGGTTGGGAAAAAGAACGGTTCCATGGAGAAGGTCGGATCGAAGCTGCAGAAGTGCGAATCGTTTGGTCCAGAGTTCGTAGGTTGGCAAAAATATGGCACGGTTATACATCGAGAAGGAGTTATAGGATACCAGTTTTCTCGATAAATTTAAATAGAAAATAATTGTACGTGGATAATTGATTTATGAGGCAGGATTAAATTCAAGTTCATATGTAATTATAGACGGCAGACGTCGATTCGTTGATTTTGAAACGCGTGATGCACGGGGGAGTAACGTAAAACAGTCGATGAAGAAAGCATTGCAGAAAGTTTGCTGGCGAATTGTAAAAAAACCGAAGTTGCTTACGCTTTGTTATTTCCATTCACGGAATGTCGATGTTCCCATAATGCGCCGTTTCGTGACTCTGATGAATTTTGCTCTTTTCTCTGCATTGAACTGTTTTTAAGGTTCTCTTGACAGTCGTTTATTTTTCGGAGGAGCAATTTAAAGCGCATCTGCTATACGTGATGATATTATTCTCGAACTATTTACGCGGGCACAGTAGGTGCAAATATCGGTATACTCCAATTACTTCGTATTTATATTACGAGTTACATACAATGTGTTTAGATAAGAATTTCATTTCCGGACTAGGGAACTATAATTATTTTCAAACAGCTTTTAATTCGACTCTTCACGAAGCATTAAGCTGCATAGTAGAACCCTTTGCATAAACTTCGACGTTTCTACTTTGACGGAGGGCGATCATTATATCGCAGCGTCTCCCCTGATTAAAAAGTTTTCGTCGTAAGCGACGGAAAATATTAAAGTGTTGCGGGTTCAACGATATGAAGAGATATAAAATAAAATTCCGTTCTCAATAGTCGAGGATAAACAGACGAGGATATTTATCTTCGAAACAATTATGGAATGAAAACAATAGTTACTGTTTTACATTAAATTCTCCAATTAATTCGCTCGAGCAATCAATAATCGAACTGGGTGCAGGCCTCCTTTTCTGATGTCTTATTCAGGAAGCCGTTTCTCAAAGAAGAAAACGGCTCGACTTTCCCTCTGTGCTATAATAGTAGTGCAATGAATAAGCAGCAGGACAAAAGTAAAGGGGAGAACAAAGCTGTATTGATAAAACGAAGGAAACCCTGTAAGAAACAAAAAGAATGCTATTTACGTTACGCAATAATAGGCATGTCGGACAAGAAAAATACTGAATTACATCGACACGCGAAGTGGGTCGCTTGTAAGGTAAACGCTAGATTTTTCTCTGTCTAGTAACTCGTATCTTTACATCGTCATGGCGTTGCAGGTATCGAACGATCCACGATATTCGCCATTCATCACTCCCAGAAGCACCTAATTTTCACGTCGACGTTTCTCAGCAGCTCGTTTGGATTTTACATTCTTGTCCATTCTGCAAACCCTCTGACATTTAGCGATTCCTCCGCCATGAATCTAACGTGCTTTCGACTCAGAAAAAAAAAGCGGAACAAGAAATTCTCACTGTTTATTTTCTTCATCAGATTCATTCCCAGCGGGACAGTACTTTGTCACCAGCGACAAGCAGGTGACACGCGAAAAGGGGCATTCACGCTTCGCGAACACCACGGAATATAAGAATCCTTCCACGACGACCATGACGATTTTCTTAATGAAATGCCCCCACCCCCTTCACATTTTATTACCTCTCGCCTTCACAGGGATGACTCCATTGGGTGTCATATCGAGCGAAGTGTCGGAAGTGTACACGCAGTGATAAATACTGCAAATGTTACGTTACGGTGACTCGGCAGACACACGTGGATGATACTATTTCGTATTATGACAGACTCAGGAACGTTGTAAGTTACGATATCTCGTGGATGTCGAGGAGAAATTCCTCTCCCCCCCCCCCCTGGTCCCATCCTCAGCTTGAATATAAAATCAAAGTTCAAGCATCGAGTGTACTCTGTTATACGTCGAGCTGGGATAAATAGTGACGCTTTTATGTTTTAACGCTAGCAAAGTAGAACGAACAAGAAATCAGCGCGGTTTCACGGGTTTACGATTTTGTTCACTCAAACGGATTGTACGATATATGTTCTAGGCTCTCATCTTCAGACAGAAGAAACAATTGAGTTCGTAGGTATAATGGGTTCTTCCATGGTAAGTCTTTAATGGACAATGCTCCATCGATACGTAATCGCTACATAAATGTGGTGTAACACTATTAGAGTTACCTAGATGATTAGCGGTACACGAATGATGTTGTTACCTGTGATTAGAGAGAGCGTGTGTCTGATAGCGTGAATGGGGGATGGAGAGAAAGTGAGAGAAATGAAACGATAGACGGCCTAATTGAATATTACGGAGCTTTCGCAAGAAGTTGTTGCGTTATGATAGATCGATGTAATTAGAGGCGAAGAAGTAATATGTTATTATAGTTGGAGAATTTGTTGCGTTTACATAGTGTCAAGTAGAAAATGTTTATTGTCGACTGTTGTGTGTGATTAGACAAGCAAAGGGGGGAAAAAAAAAGAAAGACAGAAGGAGGGTATCAATTAATGTCGCATTTCTTTTCCGCCGGATGATTGTCCGATAATTTTGCGCCATTATTTTTTCTTAATTGTAACACTCTACGGAACGAAGCATGATTACCGTATACAGTTCGGTTTACTGTTCTGATACGTTGTATTGTACTAGAGATAGAGGAGTTTTGAAGTTCTCAGTCGCTAGATCCGCCAGAAGACGTCTGGATCACTTCTTTGTAAGAGGGCGAATTTCCACGGTGCTCCACGACGTAATAGTAGAAGTTTTAAACATTGCTTTCTTCTTTTGTTCTCGCTAAGTATGCCATCGTTTCGTGTGCATTGGACTTTAGAGTCACGAAATTCTCGGTGGAATCGAGAGGAATTTTTTTTAAATAGTCTCCAGGTTCGGCTAGAGATAATAATTTCTGGATTTGAAACTCACTTTTTATTAGCATATTAGATAGTTTCGTAGGACGGGATGAGAAAATTTCCATGAACTTTTCATTCGACCATCCTGCAAGCAGGGCGAATTTAACGTCGCTTTAAAAATGTTTCATTTTTCCATAAAGGGTTACTACATATAATAATAAAAACGACTATTAGAAGATCCGACTGGTACTTGTTATTAACATTACGTTTGTGTTACTCCCATAATGATTTTAATCTTTCTCGTATTTTCATCTCACTTGGAGTGTAAGATGAATTTAAAGAAGAGGTAAAATTCTATTAAGAGCACGTCGTTTTCGAATGTCATTGCATTAGATTATCGTATAATTCCAGCGTCCATTTTCTCGCCGAGGAAAATTGCATTAAAAAAAAGTATTGATTCTCGTAAAGGACGAAAGCACTTCCAGACGACGCCTTCCTTTTTCTCATACAAATTAGCTAATGCAGGGCAACTGGAAAAAGCATTGGTAGCAAACAGAGTGTGCCTCGGAAAGGATTAAATCGAACATTTACCGGTGAGTAAGTATCTCATTAACGGTCGATCTAGAGTTGCGCGTTGAATCGTAATTCATTGAAAATTATTTTTCTAATGGCGCATAAAACACCGTCTGTATCTGACACATGGAGAGGAGGTTCGTAAAGAAACGACCCAACTTGGCTCGAATTAACCGTTTTTCCACGATGGAAAAAGAGAAAGTAGAAACAAATATGCAGGGAGTAATTTTCTTTAGCGTTTTTTGTGTCCTAAGAAATTAGCAACCATTGTCTGCATCAATGTGGAAATTATAAATTACAAAATTGTAGCTGGCAGGGAGAAATCAATTTTTGATTACCACTATTTCCAATTTCTTTTGTGCCTTTTATTATACCCGATATCCAAATCGCAGTTCTGAAAATTTGATCAAACTCAATCCGCATTGATGTGAATGAAATTTCTCATAGAGATTTAATTGATGCAAGTGCTAAGTCGAGATTGGGGGTCACTTAAAGTGTTTGGAGATAATGATAAAACTGAGCTATTTCGCTGAGATTCACATTATTTAAGTGTGCGCTCCAACGTTCTGTAGAATCTAATCGAAACTAAAATTGATACATTCGAAACTTTATTGAATTTGTTTTAAGGGGGATACATTTATTTCATTGTTGGCGATAAAATTCATGTATCTGTACGATTGGTTGAAAGACTATGTCAATTATAATATTTCACGGCAGTTCTTTGCAATATTATTTGTTTTCCTCAATTGAAAACAGAAATGGTACGACAGCCGTGTGGATTTCCACATTTTCTCCCGCGTGTCGCATTACTAGTAGCATAGAAAAGTATTGCGCATACATTTCCGTGGTAAAGCATTTTCAATGGCTTGCTTTAAGATATTTACTTCTTCCATCCTTCGTACATACGACGCGGTGTATGTATTATACATGTACTGCACCATACAGATACATTACAGGCTCCCTGTCAAACAAAAATCGATTTCCTCCTTTCCTACGAGAGATAATCAACTCTGGTTCATCCTCAGGCGTATTGTTTTTAAGTACAAACGTTTGCCGTTTGTATTGGGTTACTATTCTGCTGTCATATCGTCCAGAATAAAAGAATATCGGTACAATTTATTTTACGATAATTATGTAAATTAAATAATCGAGCGGAACGTTAAATATCGGACAAAAATTTGATTCATTCTCCTTTCAAGGGAGGATGAAGATTCTTCGACACGATAAATTAAGCAGAAGAAAACAAATCTTAGGATTACATTAGAGCAACGGAACGCTCTTTCGAGAATTTCTCCTTATTTTTCGTGCGCTCCGTGACTCAAAAAAATCCTCCTAAATGCAAGGCTATTACTAATAAAACAGTCACGTTCTCCGCTCAGCCTACATTTTTTGTTTTACAAATCGCACGATTTTTTTCTCACAGCTTGCTCTTGAGCTTCCATTTCGTCCACAAGATTTCCTCCATATTATTTGCAATTTTCTTCGGCTTCCTTTTACTGGTACTTCCGTCCTTGAAATATTTTCTTTATTAATCGAATTAATAAGAAAATTGCACCGAGAAGGATAGAAAGTGGTCTACCCTATTCAACATTAGAAACTGTAAAAATAAAATTACGCGCGATAGTCTGTAGCGTAGAAACCACCATTGTCTGGCCACGCGCGGTTCTTTTCTACTGAACGCTCGGAATAATACTACCCGAATTAATTTCGATTCAATCAATTAAGACTTACAATATCCTTATTTTTTTCTACACTTTGTTAATAGAAAAGGGAAGACACTCATTCAGAGTATCGGGGTATATTGAAATTATGAAGTATAATGTTCACTGATTCATTTACGTTTTTTAACTGAAAGGTACTGGATATTAACTAGTAACTTTTTTCGTGGTATATTATCCTTCTCTTTTTTTTATCCGCAAGACACTTTGCCACTATTTCGCGTTATATTCCCCTCGTATTTCGTTTCAGCGAAATCTCGTTCTGGACGCTTTGCGGCTGGGATTTCATTTTATCCTTGCAAGGAGATATGTGTATGCATGGAAGGTGCACTGTTTCGGGATTATAATAGTATAGCGCATTTTGGCCTTATCGTACCAGGAACGTTCTATAACGTAGCTCTATAAAGTTCTCTTTTTTTACACAAAAATTAATAGGATACCATAAGAGATACCCTTGGAGTTCTTATTACTATTACTTGCTCCTAATTTAACGATTCAAGTTTATCTAAGCATTATATTAAACGCGAACCACAATAATTGAGCCACAATTTCATTTCTTTAGGGGACACATCGTATTTGCTTTTCTCTCTTCAAACATTTTACATCGTTCGTTTCCGTGGTTTGCTTGAGTTCCTTTCTGGTCAGAGGTTATTTCTGGTCCCCAACGCTTTTCATTCCCGTCACAAAAATCAATTCTTGAAACAAACTTTCGCATCAGCCCTCGAAAAGGTTTCTAAGACATTCGTCGCTCCCGGAAGAATTAGATTTCTTCTTTCGTTTCTACAAATCGAACATCGAGTAATCATTTTCCTTTCAAATTAATCGTACAGTTTGTGTATCTTCACCCCTGTTGATCACTTCTCAAACTCGTCTGGATTCACGCAGAATCGTTAAATACTCGTCAATTATCCCACACCTGTATTCCTGGTGATACAGGTGGCGTTAAACGTGCACTATAATAGTGCATTCAAATTTTCTACATAAAATTATTCCAAACGTGCATTTAAACATTTTTCCGCGCGGTAAAAAATACAATAAGACAAAAACAGAAATTTCTGGCAGACGGGAGCCAACTGTTTTTACGCGGTTTGACTCTGAGCCATCTCGTAAAGTCCTCTTAATGGTTCGATAATCGAATATCTGTCGCCGGTATTCCACGAAACGTGTAGAAATACAGCCACGGATTTGCGAGCACGGGTTGAATAAATGAGGATCACCGCTTTTATATAATTTACGATGCTCCTCTGCACGATCTCGGTTAATAGGAATTTACTGCGACTACGTTGCTTCCGTTCCCTCGAAACGGGTTCGTCTGTCAGCTACGGTGTTTAGCGATCAAAATTGCCACGCGTAGGGTCGTCTAGGAATACCGAATAGTTCGTCAGTCGCGTAATAAAGTTCGTATAATAAACGAATGCGTGACTCGTGTAGAACGAGCAACGCCTATCAATCCGTGCCGACTGAATGAACGGAAAGTAGGTCGAATCGGCGTTGAATTTCGATTCGGTCCGAGCAAAGATTCGACCGAAACAAGGGGGTTGATAACGAAGACGGGAGATCGATATCGAGGAAAAATTAACGGGAAACGGCCGACCATTGTCGACGGGCATCGACAAAAGATTCGAAACTATCGATGCACCGTTCGTTTCTGCATCGCCGCCGATCTCTGTCCAAGAAACTCCCGCGCTTTTTCGCCCTCCCGTTCATCGAGAAAAGAAACAAAAAAAAATACCAAGAACTCCCTAGACCGTATACTGCAAGTGTCGTGACGTTAGAGAGATGTATTCAATGTAAAAATTCGACGCACGAAGAGCGCGAGGAATCTCGCTGCGGGTAAAACGACTGGGGATCCCGGATTACGTAAAGGATGGGGGAGGGGGCGAGGGCCCAACGAACGGAAACTGGAAGAACGAAGGAACTGTGAAAATTACGATTTCGCGGGCGAAAGTACGGACCTGCCGGTGTATTGATTGTCGGTTGGTGGAGAGAGTCAGCGCGCCTGTGCTCCGACGTTTCACGCAGAGACCACAGGAGAAAGAGAGAGAGAGGGTGAGAGAGATGACACGAGGGGAAACATAGCAGTAACGAAGAGGGGTGCAGCGAGGGTGTACGAAGGGCGGAGAAAGATCGAGAGAGGGAGAGACGGTACAGAGAGGGAATGAAAGAGGGAGAAACACCCTCTTTCCCGTGGTCCTGCTGCCACCGTGTCGGTTTCGAGTCCAGTCTTCCCCTAGGCACTCGACAGGCCGGTACCTGTTTCTCGAAGCGACACGCGCTCTGTCGTCCTCGCACACATTCACAAATACTATATATATATATTTATATGTGTATATATATTTACACGCGCCTACATATATATGTATATACATATACACTGGTACCTATATAGAAAATATATTCGCAGACACGTCCTCGCGTATGAGTCTACACAGGCATAGAGTGCAACTCGGCACACGGGTTGTGTATCTGCACGCATGATATATAAAGACGATCTCATACGGAAAGGAAGATACAGATAACACAAAGATAGATCGTAAGCGGGGGTGCCCACACTTACGGAACACACACGCGCACCAGCCACCCACATGTCTACTTACACTGTGTACACGCGTACGCGAGACAACGAGCCGCACACACGCAACGAGTGGTCACCGTCTTCTTCGTTTTTAACTTGCTCCTCGTCCATCGCCGCCAAGACTGTACCAACCACGCGGCACAATCACAGAAGAAAACGGACCATGCTGAACTTTGCATCCTAAGCCGACACGGAAGCGCTTGTACACCCACTTGGCCAGCACAGGAATCGCGTTGGAAGAGAGGGATTCCCGAGACGGAACTTCAATCTTCGTCCCCTTCCTTGCAGAGAGGATCTGCTGTATTTCGGGTGGATTTTGCGTGATCTCTGGACTGTCCGAGACTCAATAAGCAGAGTTACGAACTCATTGGATAACCATCGTGAATGACGGACAAGCGAGAGAAAGAGAGAGTGAGAGAGTGAGGGGGAGAGACAGAGAGAGAGAGGGAGAGATTTCGATATCAATCAACTGTGTGTCTGTGAAGAGGAAAAAGAATCGTGGGGACGATCTTGAACGGTAGTTATTGTTCTGCTGCGACGTGGAAAGTAAAAGAAGACCAAGGCTTCGAGACGAATTTATGCTCACAACTCGTGACGTGTTATCGTCGACAATTGCATCGTTTCATCTATCGTTGTCGTACGAAAAGAGGGACAGGGTTTGAACAACGCCGTTCTGTTATCTGGCAGAATCTGCTAACCGGTTCGCGCTAGCCTGGCTTCATCTCGTGAGTCCGGCGAACGACGAGCAGTTGGCACGCAAGAGAAATTAGCGGTGGAAAGTTGGTCTGATCCGTGTGCGGGTCATGCACCCTGATTGAAGGGCGACAAGAGGCTTTAAAAGTCTAAAAGGGTTCATCGTGCTACGTCGGGGACAAGTTCTGAGCCTGTGGCAGCAGCCTAAAACAGTGATCTTCCTGCAGATATACATTATATACAAACGTCTATTTTTCTTCTCCTTTCGGTTCGAGGTTGAGCCCGGGTTGTGCCGGGACAAGCGACATTTAGTGAAACAGAGAGATTAATAATAATAATAATAATAATAATAATAATAGTAATAGTAATAATAATAATAGTAATAATAATAGTAATTGTAATTGTAAAGGAAACAGAGAGCACACTTGTTAATGATCGACATCACCAGCACCGAGAGAGAAGATTAAATATTTATATATAAATATTAATATAGAAAAGTCTATACGATATATATATATGACAAGCACACATATCTTAATGATGTTGACGATTCATAGTATATTTTGATCATACCGAGAGCAAGGAAGGAAGAGTGTGTTAGAGTGAGAGTAAGAAGAGATAGAAAAGAAAGCAACCAGACAAATCTCGACAGGCACAATAATAAACGAAGTTCATAGTATATCGCATAGAAATATAAACGTAGATTTTAAACGGCTAATTAGTAGAAGAAGAAAGGAGGAGACGAAGATCATCGTTTACACCTGGTTATTACATATAATTGCCTACATGCCTGCCGCATTCTATCGACGTGACAGAAGCATGTACGACTGTGACATGATCCATGATCGTCAGGTACGTTTAATGATAAGTTCGTATATTGCTTTCGATCCTTTCGCATCGGGACACTGGTTTATATTTTCATCCGCGATATCTTGAATAGAGATGAACTTTCACTGAAGAAGGTCTGATGAAAATCGATATAATTCGATAAAGTACATTTTGATTAAAATAGAACCATGATTGACAGTATTAGGGCATTTCGATACGTATACGTATAAGAGGTTTATATTCTAAAGGGCACAGTGGAAATGAAAACCGTAAAAATTCATGAAGTTCAGACGACAGTCATCATCAAACGTTTATATAACTTAATTACAGAACGAAGGATAGGAAAGAAGCGTTTGAGAAATATTTTGGTGTCGTATGAAAATTATTGTATTCATTGGATTGAATTTTATTTGTTATACCTGAGAGGTGTAATTCTCGCATTTGCATGCAGTATTACTCTATGGAACTATTATACTAGCAAAGTATGCTATTATTAAGCTTGCTCGAAATCTGTTACAGTACAATATGATAGTCCAAAGATAAACTGATACTGTGTTAAAGTTACATTCTTGTACCAAGCCACGGTAATTTAACTCTTATTAATTAATCACAGTCATTCAAAAAGAAAATATGTAAACGAAAACAGAATATTTCTTGGTCCTCTATTTTACACGTGATCTGCGAAAACATTGTCCTCAAACAAAATTAATTCCGTCTGCTTCACAAGACTGTAGATGTCATTTTCGTCTGTACAAAAATAATAGAGATTCGACCACTTTAATAACTCTCACGTAGCACAGTTCAATCGAAGTATTTTATGTCCGAATTCCAAATCGGTCGGGGATCCGATTCGCCAATAAACCCGACGATTGATCCAAAAATGCGGTTCTCGTTACTTTTCCATAAGAAAGAAAAACCAAGTTGAAATGATAGAGACCGGTTTTCAAACCAGTGGATGGATGAAAATATCTATGTGGATAAATTCTCGTTGAATTCTCGATATAAGTACATACGTATGCATGTATGTAGGTCACGAGAAAAGTGGACTGCTACATCCCATAACGATTGTTGCAAAGTACAATGGAGAAAAATGAACGATCCTCGTTGCAACTTTGTTATCGGAGAGTTTATTAGCAGAAGAGTATCTGTCGAAAGCGGATCATCATTTTCATTGTCGAGAAGATACGTACGCCACTACTCTGACACAAGCATTATCAGCCAAACGTAATAATAATATTTTCAAGTTGCGACTGAATTTTGTAAGATTTTCATTACACGACGGTCTAATCTCTCAAAAGTCGCCAGTATCTGACGGAAATCCAATAGAGGTGTCACATCGTGGATGTAACGTGTGCAATCCATCATTTTGTCAGCATGTATACATTAAATTAGAAAGGGGAGAAAAAGAAATAGGAATAAACGAGATGAAAGATGGCGGAGGGACAGCTCGAGAAATAAGTCTAAAACGGCGGCCTCGTTTCTGCTAAACGATACGCCTGCGGGCTGTCTTCTGATTGGTGTGACATTCCAAGAATTCGAAATTGAAATGTACAAGCGAGATCTTTGGGAAATTCTATGCTTAAATCGGCGAAAACGAATTGACACCAATATTTTCCCCATTTTCCCAACTCATCCCAGACAAAATGAGTTGTCTGAAATGAAAATCGGATAGGACTCGTCACAATTTCCGCCCAATTTTCACGCTTAATGTTCTGCTCTGACGAGGGGTATTTATTTGTCTTTCTGGTTTTGAAATCATACCACGGAGCGTTCGAACTTGGAGGGATGAAAAAATAATTTTCTTTCATTTCGAAAATATTATGTCGACGATAGTAAGATGAGTTTCGTTAATATTTCTCGTGCAGTGATTTAAAATTGTGGAGATTTAATCAAAAATGTTATGTCATTCTCACCTGTGATTCAGTGAGTTGACGAACGTGTACGGGTGTCGATAGTACACGATTCTACTAGAATAAGTCTTACTGTTCTCTGCTTCTATCATATATGTATAGTAAACGTTGCTGATATTATTGCATAAAGTAAAAGGTTTATTTTGATTATTCAATATGTGCAGAGAATTTGAAATAATAGTAGTAATTACAAATCAAATGGCAGAGTAGCTTCAGTTATTTGCAACCTTTGCAAGGCCTTTCGTTCGTTAATTAAGCAATGGAAATTGCTATTGTTAATCAGGGTCTAATAAGTTATTGAGAAAAGTGTTTCAAAATTGGCGAAAGTATGGCGTGAATGGTGATTTACCCTAATTTAATTAACAGCTGCTTGCGTTCTGAAATCATGTATCACGTTCCAGTGAAAGTTTGATTAAACGTAGAACTGGGAACAGTCTCGAGGTCTCATAGATTCTTCCGCCTTCCTCTTGATTTAACCCTCGAATCCCTTCAATTTTGGGGAGAATCCCCAGGGGAGGAAACCGCCCTTTCTCCGCCATTCTGTGCCTTTTCTCTTTAAGAGCAGGTCGACGAGCATGTGCGACAAGATCGTCCCTGTGAAGCGAATTTTGTATGAGCTATACATTAAATCCTACTTATTAGTCCCACCCAGAGATATTTCCTTCTGATATTTTATATCGAGAAGAATTATTGCTTCCTGTATTCTTCTGAAGGTGCATATCATCGATCGAAAGAAGAATTTTGGTTTCTTATTTGAACAGAAATTTTCCGGGTTATCAAGGTAATGTCTTGTGTGCGTCTTTGACATTTATTAATTAGTATAATTTAATCATCACAAGTCGCGTTTCATTCGATGTGAAATATGAACATATAACATAGAAATATATTCCGACGATCGTGCGAAGCATTTCCTGTGTCGAAATTGATTTTGAGTTACTTGGAAGGAAGAACTGCAGCGCGATAATAGCTATCACATCAAAATTATCGTTCCTCTTGTACGCTATCGATAGGGCGTTAAATTAATAACGCAGCGTGAAATTTGCTTAGGCGTTACACGTTTCATAATCGGCCTGGCCTGGCATAAACAGTTGCATAAAGGTTTACCACTTCGACGTGGAATTACTTAATCAGGAAGCCGTGTTTATGAATGGGCAATTATGAAGTTGGTTAGCCATATTCGTCGAAGGGGATAAACTTGAAAATGGCAACGATAGGTCAGCCCTAATGAAATAATTATACGGGATATTCTGGCTGCACTTATTGTTAGTACATACATTCGAAACTTCTCGTGGCCTGGGAATCTTTTGTCAATTGTTGTGACGGGCAAAATCGATACCCTTTGCGCTTGGTTTTCAAGCAACGTAAAATAATAACGAGGTTGATCGCGTAAAATAGAACTTGCGAATTAATGGACCATCCGATGGTCGGCCCATAAATTTCTCAGGATGGTGTAACGTTAGCACGATGTAATTCGCGCAATCACATCGTTCTGGATTAACTGTCACATGTTAATGATCACATCGTTGCGGCACGATTTCATCGAATCGTCAGAAGCATCGATTCCAGTCAGTACAGGTCATTATAGCGACGGAGAATCGTCTTCCGTGGCATATCTACGGAATCACTTGGAATCCAATCATGGATAAACGGATTACGTTAACCCTGCACGCTGTATCTCTGTTTACATAGCAGTATCATGAATAGGTGCACGATGCAAAATTGTCATCCTAGTGACAGGAGGGTTAGTTTTCACGGGGCAAGAACATCGCCCGAGCGACGCTGCGCGTGGAATTAGGGCAGCCTGAATTTTGACGGAATTTTAATTAACAGATAATCTTGCACCTGAGAATATTTGCGATATTACCACGAGTGTACATTATAAGCGGTGAAATTAATGCGTGAGGTTTTAATGATTCCACATATTTTACTTTTATTTAAAAGATGTTTTAGGTTCACTTTATAGGAACATTCAGAAATGATTAAATCTTTCGATCGAGAAACATAATTTTACCGTTAGATTAAATTCTAAAGTCAATTAGCATAAATGTTGAATGGAATCACTCGAAGACAACGAGCCCAACAATCTAGGCAACGTTAATTCTCATACGTTCATTGATTCTATTCTGCTAAACTATAAACGTGGATATTATTATTCACCTACAGTTTGTAGCAGTTTACCTGTTACACGCAAGCTGTTGCCCGCAAATTCAAAGTGATCACGAACAATTTCATTTGTCTTGAAGCTCATTTCAGCGGTAGGTTATCAGGAGCCGGAGGTTCCTCTCCGAATAAAATGTCCTAGGCGATCAGCAGTAATGATCATTACGTGAAAAGATTATCGAAGAAATTCTTCGCGCTCGAAACTCTAAGTGCGGTTGAAATAAAAAGAGAAATGCGCTTAAAAATGACGGCCTATTCGAATGCTCGTCTTTTCCAAAGCCTCAACTCCATGAAAGCCAAATTACTCGGCGGTCCAGTTAAGCAGAAATGGACGAAAGTTTGGGATCTATTCTTTTGTTTCTCGCCTCCCTTCTCCCCTAAACGATAGATAGATCGGGCCACGAAACGTAGCTGACGCAAATTGGCCCGTTGATTCGTTTCCTATTGGTTCTCTAACTTTCGTTCCACGGCGATGAAAACCCCCGGCAAAGTGGCGTTCCAGCTAATTCCTGGTCATCCAGCATTTATCCCAGTGAAACTGACGGAATGCATTCCCATTTGAGCAATTGAATGGATCGCGTCGAGTGTCCCGTCACGATTCCGCTTGTTTTCTCCCAGCGACGGGAAAATTGGATGAAATCTGTCCCGTGTTCGAGTAGTGCGAAGGAAAATCTCAACACGCAACATCTCTATTCAGCCGCTGTAAAAGCACACTCGAGTTGGCTGAAAACTCGAGATCGGTTGAATTAATGTTAACACGGCCGATTGGCTTTGTAATGGGATTAACATAGAGGCGTTCACCTCGTATCTTCGATAAAACTAGCCCCTTTTTAAATATTTTCATCGTTGCCGCCATTAACTTTCGCATTTCTTCACCCCTTTAATGATACACTGAGGGGACATTTTTTTAAAACGCACCGATGACTCTGCGTATTCTCTCCCCTCGTAGAAGTAAAAGTTTAAAACATAATGGTTAGCTCGGCTGGAAACTTCTGATCACTAAACGACAATACTTTTTTTTTATTCTTTACTGTGCTGTGGAAGTATTTCATGTTCCGTTGGTTCATTGTCTTAAAGTGGAAACAGCATGCACGTATCTATGTATAATAATTGCAGAGATTGAAATTGTGGGTCTCATAATTATTATAATTGAAATTGAAGCTTTTTTAAATAACAGCGAAGAGAACATTTTCTGCGCTTCTTTTAGTTTAGTTCAAAGGATAAAAAGGGGACAATTTTTCGCACGACGAACTACGTTCATTTGCAAATTGCCTACTCAATCATTAATTAGCTGTCGTTTCTTGCGTCTTCATTTGCATCCCCGCTAATTTTTCTACTTTCTCCCGGTATCGTTTATCCAGTCTCCTAGAATTGGGTTAAACCGTTCCCTGATTAAAATTCGCTGAAAAAGCGTTGCTGCTTTGTCTCCTACTTGTTTCGCGAATAAAACTTTACCGCTGTCTCGTTGTTTTTCGCTTCAATGTTCCTTTTCGTCGCGAGATACCGGATACGGAGCCGGAATTTCAAATAAGATGCAAAGGCGCACGAAACGATCTCTGGAGTCTTGCAAGGAACATATCTTTGTAAAATCCAGAGCTCTACCGCAACTCCACCGAAATGATCCTCCCGATTAAATAACACCAAAAATATTCTGTACATATTAAGCATATTTACCTTCGTTTATCTTGTCCAGTGTAATAGAAAGAAATGCGCACAGCTAGCACGATAACAATGGCAGACGCCAGAGCCACAAATAAAGTAGCTTTCAGTGACAAGAATGCAACGGGGATATCTCCATGCTGGTTAAGATTCTCTTTAGAGCGGGTTTTGCATTCGCAAACAACGGGAACAAAGATTTCCACCAGATGTTCAGACTTTAATAAGTTGCCATTCTCTGTCTCGTTATTCCACCGGCAAGATAAATAATGTACAAGGGACAACGGCGGAAAGAATAGAGGACGGCGAAACTATGTTTGTACGAAATAGTTGGGCCGCTATTGTGGAGAAAATAGTGAAATGAGGAAGCTCTGTGACGGATGGCGTGAACGGCGTAAAAGCACAGCTCATGCATCTTTTATAAGGGTAGAAACCATGGGGACGTCCCCTGCGACGTCGTGAGTAATCACATGGTACGCCGAAGGATAGGATGCCGGCGTTGGGGGATGCACGGGGGAGGTAAAAATCAAGAGGAAATGACGAAGGTTAGATCATGTACACGCTGATGGCCATTCACAATAAGAGGCTCGATTCCCCTGATTAACTTAACGTTTGAATATATTTTATTCCACTGATACCACTGTACGTTCGAGTAGCAGCAATGGAAATCGTACTTCCTATCGATCGACACCCTCCGAATTAGCTTTTATCGACTGGTCGCCATACGATGTTGAGAATAGAAGTATTTACTGAAATATTAAGAGGATCAATTTTTTGTATAAACGATATATTAGAGAAACGATGAACGAGCGAATTAAAAATCATTGTTAAAGAAAGGTATAATTAACCATTCTCTTTCTTCGCTACAAAATGAAAAACCGGTGACGTGTAATTAACATGTAAGTTTGCAGTTTAAATTTGAATTGCGATATTAATTGTAGCGTCGGTCTTTGTTCAAAGTTTTTACTATTACTATAGGTCCCATTTTTTTCTCGTGTTCCTAACTATTTCAATTTCAAATCCTGTTTCGTGCCCCCGCGAGAATCTCGCGTTATATGAAGAACGTGTAATTGGTAAATTGATCGCGTCACATTCTGTAGCAAGCGAAATAAACATGCCACCAAACGTTTCGCAAATTGAACTGCAACAAGGAGACGTTAAAGGAATCCCGTGATTTGTTCAACAGAAAAAAGGACTATGTTTGCAAAATAAATAACAGACATTGAACAAGAAAAAAGCAGACGGTCCGTTTACGTGTTGCCTCTCACTTTGAGAGTCTCCACGCCACTAATTACCACCGAACTGAATATTCACGACCTTTTTCAACTAACCATGACTACGAGGACCCGTCTTTCCAGGACAAATTAAAGCGGTTCAACGCGATCTCCGCGTGTGGTATCATCCTCGACTCCCTACCAGTATTGTCCCCAACTTTCGCTTCCTCTGCATCTCATTGCGAGCAGTTCGATTAAACGAATTTTTTTTTCGCACGAACTTCTCCGTCTCCCTATACTTGTACAATACTTTCAACCAGAACACAAATATTGTACACAATCCCTTTTACAGATCGTAACAATTATTTCATTTTTCATATCATTTTATTTATTAATCTGTAAGTCAGGTTAAGATTCATAATTTAGCCCAATCGCCCCACTCATAAATTAGATCTCCCCATACGCGAACAGAAATTGATCACCACCACAACGCGTTTATCCTTTATCATTTAAAATTACTGGATTTACACAGACGTCCACGTTGTGCGCCGAATTAATTAACACGCGTCGCTAATTATTGTACTGCTCCCTTGTACAAACAGCTTTATTAGCGAAAAAAAATAATACAGAGGAAGGGGATACCGTGGACCTTGGCGAAAACGGGAAAATTCATGAAAAAAACGGGCGTGTACAGAGCGGCAAAGACGAGGAGGAAATTAATTGGCACAGAGGAGGCTTGAAAATCTGACAGTGAAAGGAATGGGCGAACTGAGAAAAGCTGGTTAATTCGTAAACTTGGCTCGTTAGATAGAGAAGTGAACTGTAAGGGTAGACGGAAGTGATTAAAGCTCGACTTGTGATCTCACGCTTCGCATAATTTGTGCCTTTCGAGTTCCAACGTCGAGGTTTCGACTCTAATTCTTGTCACCATGGTGGGGCTCTTACACCGTTGTTCGGCTTAAATTCGGATTAATACAGCGAACACTGTTATTAATGGCGTCAGCGCACCACCTGATAAATGGGCCACGCTGATTTTGCACCCTCCACTGTCGCGAGATTGCAAAACGACAAAACGAACCGGGATAAATATCCCCCTATCACGGCTACACTCGGCCCTACTGATGTTTCGTTTATTAAAATCAAATACGGATCTACAAATTGCATACGTAGACTAGCCATGAATCTGCGAACAGTGTACATAATTTTATTCTCGACCAACGTGAGTGATACGGTGTGTCCGTAAGACCGAATTATCAGTCGATACTGGAGCAATAAATTCTTCCTAACATCGATACTGAACGAAATAAAAATAATTTACGCAAGAAAATTCATATTCTCATTGATACACAAATATGTTTCCATAATTTCTTATATTTATATAAGAATTAAATACGATCGATCGGTAGCATCATAATTTTATCGCGCGAATGAATTTTTTTTTCTGTAATAGGTACGTGACACCGTGGCACGTGCGTTAAATTTATGCGCTCCCTCTAAACGCAACTACGGCAGCGATGAAATTAATTACTTAACGGCGGAACAGGATTTTCACTGAAGTAAATAAACTTGCACAGGGTTTCCATAATGTCCTTGCAATAACTTCCCAACCGCAAGAAGCGCGAACTTATGCGAGGAATTTGTTCTATCTGGTGTCGCAGGATCTGTGGCCTCCTTATATTGAAGTAATGAATTTACGAGCTCCTCTCCTACGGCGAGAACTTATGGCGCAAAAGTTTTCATCGCGGTGTCAGAAAGCGCGTGAGAGATTAAAACTTATCGGGGCCATTCGGTATTCTGTATGGACAAAAATTTATCGCCAGCATTTTCCAATACGAGTGCGCTGAAAAATGTCCCGTATTAAATTCCGGAAAATTCTTGCCCGCATTTACTTTAGCTGCACATACGCCAATCATTCGTTTATCGTTTATTTTTATTTTTCCATTCATTCTTCTGTTTTCGAGAACGCTTTTATGGTGACAGTGATGCGGCTTTCGAGACCGCGTGGAATTTATTTCGGTGACTGAAAGGAAAATGCATGGAACTATTGATAATTTCACGACGTATAAATGGAGTGTCATTAAAGTGCAGGGATGAAATATTGAATGGAATAATCGAGTGACCGAATTTGACGTAATTTTCGACAAGGCTGGCTAATTATATTATACTAATAAGGGGTCTTTAAAGGGTCGCAGTTATTCTTCGAGGAAGTTATTCTGACTTGAGGAAGGTGTTCCTCACGATTTTGCTTGGTACCAAAGGACAATTAATGTTGGCATCGATTTAACCAATCCCTGACACGTGATCGATTCGACCGAAACGTTCCAAGAATTTTAAGCATGGAGAATTCCTGCAGAACATGGAATAGACGCATTAGACTGGTATTAAACCACGTGTTCCACATCCTTTACGTTTCACTTCGCTACTATATAGATTTACTGCGTGCACGGTGAATATTAAAACGAGTTTAATGTCCAACGTTGTGTCCACTTTAGTCGTGGTCCTTCTTAAACGCGCGACGAATTACTTCTTGATTGTACTCATTTCATCTGTCAAAAAAAAGGGTAGAAAATTAAAAAGCCTTGCAGCTCTGCTTTTTTATATATTTGTGTTACAATGACATTTAATACTTTCTAGCATTTCAATATTATAATACTTTCATTATTTATTTTTCATTTCTTATTGAAGTACATAAATAATAATAATCGAACAAAATATTGAATTTCTACCCAAATGCAACGTTTATCCAGGAACAAGTAAATTCTCTATTACTCTATTTCAATACTTTAGCGATGATGACCCGACGACCGTAAAAAATTCCCTCGTCAATTGACAATTTCCTCCCCAGGAAACGACGCTGTGAACGCGCCTCTTGGAACTTCCCTCGTAAGATATCTCCCGGAACGCCACGTTCGCGATCGCGCCGAGGGCTCGTATCGAGCACAAAAATAGAAGGAACAACGATCAAGATAGGGGAATTCAAAACTGTTCGTCGCACGAGAGATATCCTTTATCCTTTCCTCGATGCTCGTGCAATTGCGGAGGGAACATCTGTCGCGGAGGGCCGATTACGTCGAAGCTAAACGGGGTATGCTGGCTGAAACGCGAACTATAGAGTCTGTCTCTCTGATCGCGCCGTTTGTAATCTCAGTCAACAGTCGTCATTGTTTGGCCAGCCTCTCATTTTTTTTTCTCTCTCTTTTACCCGCGGCGGTATTACAATTTTCCGCGTGCCCGACAGGTAGGGGGGTAAGTCATGGTTGAAACGACAAAATGAAAGAAAAGAAAGAAAAAAAGGAAGTACGCACCGACCGCAGTGCACACGCGAAGAGGAAACGAACCTCCACGCGTCGTACACAGTGCCAGGTAATTTCGTTTGGAACCTGTCCGTACACGCGACATTTGACAATAGTCGAACGTAGAGATCCACGAACTGTGAAACGAACGTACGTGTAAAGATCGTATCGGTATTCGTGCTTCCATGTCCCCCCGTGTCTAGTGCGCCTGTATGTGCATGTACATGCATACGTATATGCGCGTATGCATACATGCACGTGTGTTCATTCGATTGTACGCATTCACGTCGTGAAACAATACCTACGGGTCCATCCCTTTTCCGATATTCTCTGCACCACCCTTTTCTCCCTCAGTTTCTCTTCTATTTCTTCTACCACTACTACTCTCCTGAACCCGCTCCTTTACCCCGCGTACCATGCAAATGGTACGGTCTTTGGTTAGCCCATTCTTTTCTCCTTCCTTTTTCCCTCTTATTTTAACCATCCTTATCTGTCCACCCGTTCGTTTTATTTCTTTATTCGCCACCGTTGCTCAGGACCTCTATCTCTCACGATCATAGCCGACAGTGTCCCAATTTTCTACCCCTATCTTCCGTTTCGTTCGCTTTATTTTCTGATACTAACGTATCATAGTTCTGTGTACTTTTCTTTCCTCCCCTTAGCTTTCCACCGTTTTTTCGTTCCTTACCAACGTTTCCATCTGTTCTTGCCCCTCCGATTTATCCACGACCGGACGTCGCTTCAGGTGAGAAACTGCCTGCGTTTTCCATTCGACGGTTTTTCCGTGCGCACTGTCCGCCTGTTCGCGGCTGCGAGCCTCGCGGAATCGTTTAAAGGGGACGTCGACAAAATGCATTGTCTAATTGTGTAGAAAATGGGGTGTATAGACGAAGGCTCCCTCGTGGAGCCTGCAGCTACGGCACGGGTTGGCTAACGGGGTTATTCTCGCGCAGCTTTCTTGAATGCACGCCCGCCATTTACGAAGACACGGAGGAAGGAAGAGAAAGCAGATCTGTCTGGTCGTTAGCTGGCAGACAAAACAATCCGAGCGTGGATGCTTCCCGTTAAAAGATGTGCGAAAGCTTCGCGCGTGTTTCCTATGCACGCTTGTTTTTTTTTTTCTGGGTGACGCACGTCGTGATGTAACATTAATTAGAGCTGGATCGAATGCTGGTTGATAACGAGAGCTACGTGTCTTGTGCACTTTGTACTGTTTTACTTGTGGTAATAATCTTCTTTTTTTTCCTTTTCTTTTTGCATTATTGTTGTAATTGAAATAATTTAATAAGAGAGAAGAAAATGTGACGGGCAAAAGAAAGTTTAAAGGTGGTATTTGTATTTTATGTGGTATATTTTATATCACGTTGATAGCGCTCATCTATTTCCGTCTCTGTCTATAATATACAGATAATACTGCGTTTCCTTTTTGTCCATTTCGATTTCTTTTTTGTACTGGGTATATTAAATATTGGATATTTTCCTTTTGGAAGGGATTAATTTAATTAAATTCTGCATGCTGTTTATTTGCAAGGAGACTATTTGCAATATCGGAGAAATGAAACTGAACGCTTGCCGTCAGCAAATATTGATCGCGTGCCGAAATGATCGATGAATCTTTCGCGGCGCGAAATTAACTGTGTATCCCGTTTGTGTTTTTCTTTTTTTTTTTTTTTTTGCGAAATATATCGATGATTCGTGTGTGCGTGTGTGATATATGAATCTACCTTTACAATTAGATCCGTGGAATTTCAATCAATTCACCAAAGTTAATCTGCACGACTAGTTGCTTTTTAAATCGCTGTTTCACTCGCGACGGGATCGGTAATCTGGAATTCTGCCAGGCGCACTGTATATCCTAATGTTATTCTCGTCAGCCCGTAACCGGTGGACGTAATTATTTTTATTCTCTCCTCGGAACCGTAAAAACTTCAATGGGCAACTTATATCATCATAAACAGCCTACGAATTATTTCTTCAGCGGGAAATCGAGAAGATCGTGCGACCAATATTTCTTTTCTCTTCTTGCCAAATTATTATCCCACACAAAGTTTCGTCGAATCGTGAAACTTGACAATTATTTTATGACAGTTATTACAGTAGAGCTCTGTCTCGGATTACTTTCAATTAAATTATGTAAATCGATTGAAAGCCTAATCAAAGATTTGACAACCATTTTAATCTCACAATTTTTGTTCGTTTCTTTTCCAGATCTCCACATTAGTGTCGCACAGAGAACGTCCGCTATGTTCGGACAGAAGTCTCCGTGCCGTAGCCAGAGTCGGGCAAGCCGTGAATCTGGCAGTCGAAAGGTTCGTCACTGTTGGCGAAACCATCGCAGATGGCAATCCGGAGATCAGAGAGGACATGTACCAGGCGTGCAAGAGGGCAAGAGATGCTGGTGAGTCATTGTTCAGCTGCGAATCACTATTGTTCAGAATTGCAGGAGCGTAAAAGTGTTGAAAATCCCCTACTCTATTCTGGTTACGGTAGTTCGCTAACATTGCGATCGTATCTTTATCCTAGTGCAATAAACTTGTATCCATGATTGATTAGACAATAATAACAGCAGTACTAATTTTCTGCTTCCTGTCTGGTTCTAAAAATACAGGACTTCGAATTACATGATTCTCCTATTTATACGTTTCTATCAAACTCCAACCACTTTGTTTCTTTTCCTACTATTTTCACTTTACAGTCAACTTTCCGTATTGCCCGCTGCAGCGGAAAAATTAGTACGCCATCACCACGAATCAACGTAGGCAAAGTATCAGCTTCCAACCCCTTCGTTCGCCGCGATAATCAAACGAAAAGTTGAGCGCAATTAGTTTCTGCAAAGCACGGGGGGCAAGTTTGTCGAACGCCGAGCCAGAGTCTACGGGGATAATATATAATAATCGTGTGAAGTATTTCTAACGGCTGTTACGCTTATTGTCATTAGGGGATCGTCGGTGAATCGTCGTGAAAACTTGTTAGGCGAATAGAAAAGTTGTAAAAAGCCGTGCGAGGGTTCTATAAAGCTGCTCGAAGATATAAAGACGTTTGTCACGACTTGTCGCTTCTAAAAGCTGAAAGGGTATCTCTCGGCAGGCATTCATGCTCGCGCTGACGGTGAGAGAGATGTAGTCATTGTACCTCCAACAAGTTTTACTTCAGCCTGAGTTCGCTCTGATTTGCTCTCTTGACAGTTAGGAGTTGCTATCAATACGCGCAGTGTCCCTCAGGCCGGAAATAAAATCTCTGATAAAACCATTTCTTGCGCGGGAAATTTCTCGTCAGAACGAGCCCTTTTACATGCGACTGAAACAATTTCATCGCGTGCGCACGGTACTTGCAATCCGTGCAACTTTATTGTCACGCATCTCCTTTTGCGTCGTATAAACTGTTATTAATCGGTCGTGCTCGTAAAAGGAAGAAACAGGTGCCGGGATACGAAAAATCTCTCGGCTAGATACGATCGTGTGTCACTTCGATATAATATTCGATTTTGTTCGGTATGCTTTTACTATTGTTTGTAACAGAGAGATTATATTGATTTGGAAAGTTTGGCGAATGAAAATAATTTGCAATGTAAATTTGATTCTGTGGATTCTTTGAATCGAAACTGGGTAACTTTGTTACTGGGTGAAAAACTGTGTGAATAGGGAAGTAATTGAAGCTAAAGCTTGTTTCGTCGAGTTTGCTGGGAAATTGGTATCCGTTGAAAAGTAGAAACGGGGGGGAATACTATGACGCAAAAGGGAATTGACGTTTATGTTTTATTCTATTAAAACTTCCAGTATAATCCTTGCTCGCCGACGATAAATTACTTGGGCCACTGCTGACTATATTCATAATCATTAAAAGTTCGTCTTGTTTGCGTACGCAAACGACGTGTAATAGGCGAGCTAATGTATGTAATTTGTGAAACTAATAACACACCAGCGTTTAACTAATAACTTTCGTACACTATTCCCAACTGCGTATCGCTATTAATAATTGAACGAAATTGCACGCATTCACGTTGTTACAGATTCAACGTTAATTTTCAAGAAAATAGAATGAATCTCTTTATGCAAGGTAACCGACACCTAAATATTATTTTTATTGTTCATAATGCAAAGAAATATGTCGTATGCAATTTGAATGGCGCCAAAGGACAAATTTTGTTCTAAAAGTCAATTCTAAATATCATTCGTCGCATTGTGAAGCGCGGTAGCTTCTTCTTTTGTTCTAGCCTGGTATGCTAACAGTTTCCTTCTTACCGTGCCCTTTCGTCGTCTATTTTTTTCATTCGCGTAGATCGCTGCCGAACAGAAACATCCCCTGCCCCCCAGTCCTGTAACGTACGAAGAAATGCCTCCGGCTAAAAGCTCCGAACATCTTCTCCGAGAGGATATAAATGCAAACTCTCGTATGCAACTTCGCAGAAAGCGACGGTAAGAATACGCGAACTGCGGGAAAAATTCGCGTTATGCTGTTCTGCTCAAGGCAAAACAATCCTTAGAAGAGTACTTCGTAACGTATCTAGCTTCTGGCTTGACTGAAATTACGATACAGTGATGTATTGATTCATTAGGAATTGATGCGGAAAATATTCGAAATTCCTTGATGGAAAGAATGAATAATATGAAGAATAAAAATTACTAATATCCTCAGAGAAGAATTTATAAAAGAATTTCTCGTGAAAATGTGTCAAATTTTTCTTGGAGTTACGAGGAAGAAAAAAAACCTCGAATTCCAAAGCATCCTGCGCGACAAGTAGAATGCGAAGGTGAGCTTAAATATGGGAATATTTCACGCGAGCGTAAAATAGCCGGAACATTTGCCATATGTGACGTTCCATTGTGTAACATTGGTCAGACTCATTAAGGGATCGTGTTCGTCGTTGTGCTTTGAATAATCACGCTTAGCACGCCATGTAGTACTTTGTGAATAAATCAAGGAGCGTATATGCGGAGTGTGAGGCCGGGTTCTTGCGTTTTCACGGTGAGTGCCAAAAAATATCTCGAATGCGAAAAACGGGTGTGCGATGACCCATATTCCATGGGTCCTTGAAAGATTTTTCGCCATCTCAAGTGGAACCTTGAGCAAACTCCTCTGCGAATGGAAAGCAAGTGGTAAAAACTGCACTGATGACGTTTCCTTTTTCTTTTTTTTTCTTTTTTCTGGTTAATCTCGTTTCGCTTCCACAGCTTTTTAATTAAAAAATAAATTTCGTAAGAAAGATAGAGAGATAATCGTAGATTAATGTAGCTCGGTGCACTTTGGTGTTTGGATTTATAGCAGAACATTTGCAAGCGATATTGATCGATGCAATAAGAAACTATTGAATAGTATTATTGGCTCACAGAAGAAATCCTTGAGATAATCCTATTATTTCAGATTATCTGAGATCGTATACTGGTTTCTACAGTTTTATCGTATAATTCAAAAGTTCGTTCCACGAACTATTCCTACGAGGGCCAATTGAAACAAATAACGCACTTTACCCCGCCGTATTCCACGCTTCAACTTGTTACATTGCGATGCTGTTACACGATCTTTCGTAATCTGTACCATCGTCTGAATCACTCAGACTTAGAGGAATAACCGGGGAAGAATTGTATTCAATTTGATGTAATCCGTCCTTTGGTAAAAATAAGGAGGGCATAATATTAAATATTTTGTGCTTGAATTATTTCGTTAAAGGTCCCGTAGAATATTGTAGGATTTTTTTTTGAAAATTGCCGTGAAGCTGCATTTTGAACGCGTAGTCCGCGAAATGTTTAAAAAAACAATCGAGAATTATAAATGATTAAATGAGATACAACAATCCTGACCTCGATTGGCCAGGAACAATAGCATTGAGTTTTCCTTTGATTGCATTGCTGTACAAATTAAATCCAACATTGTTCAAAGTGTACAATTGAGAAATTACGTAAAATGTCCACTGATTTAATCAAATTTCCTCTCGCGTATTTATTCACACAGTATACAATCGAATATGCTATGCGCCAACTATATTATGTAATTGATGTCGCATTAATTCCGACGAGATAATTGTATATTTCCCACAGAATTATTTCATCTCGTGTTCACTGGTTCAAATTGAAATACCTTCAATATCCAATTACATTAAATCACGTCTTATCTTAATGGCTGTTCGAAAAACAGTGAAGCGACGAGGAAACAGAGGAACACGGCGATAAATATCGACGACGGGTCGCGGCACGATAAATTTTCCCCGGCTCGAAAATTATTCCGCGAGCAAGACAGATCGAATTTACATACACGAAACATCCAGATTGAAAAGCATCATCCGGCGAGTGCAATTAATAATTATAATGGCGTTTATCGAATCCGTTCGCCAGCGGAAAATTCAATCGTACCGATCGCCACGGAAAATACGCATATAATAAAGACACCCGCGCTGGCAATTAGGTCGTGATTAATTGTTAATCGGGGGCCCTATGCGAACGGGGGCGAGCCTGGATCCACAGGAAATTGCGGCGATCTCGCCCGCAAGAACGATTGCGTCCGCGGCGAACGATAATTTACGATACACAGACTCGCAAATTCACGATAAATCTAACCAACCACGCCGGCCACCTCATACAAACGCGAACTGTATTTTACGAGCGGCGTCAGACACTGGGAAGAATAAGTTTTATACGGAGCCAAGTAAACTCCTCGTGTCCTAGATAGACCAGCATTGGAAGCTGTGCGAAATAATCGTCGATAAATACCGGACTGACTTCGTCTTTTGTTTTCCTTCGGTCCTCCATGGTAGATGCAATTTAGTAACGCAATTTATTGGATATGGTGTGTTAAATAAAATAACTATTATATTTTTCACAATCGATGCATTTAAAATAGCTGAGAAGGAATGTCCCATTCACCCTGAAATGCTCTCTCGAACTGAACGAAAGCACCCAAAGGAACTGGTCTCCACTTATACGTACAAATTGCGCATTGTCTCATTTCACAACCTAGGTCCTTTTGACTCGCCAAGTACAGACCCATCTGGTTCTCTTACTATCTCTGTTAGTAAGACATTTCTAAGAACGTTGAGACAATTTTGCTCTCAGCATGATATATTATATTCACTATCGCTAGTAAATATCCAACATAATTCGGTTCAACGTGGATCTCATACATTTACGTAATTCCATGTTTCAGGGAAGCGTGACTATGTAAAAAGAGTCGTATCGAAAGCTCGTAAATTATCGTTATCATCCTTAAACCTCTGCGATCCCGATTATTTTGCATCACTTTACGAATGGGATGAGTTAGTCGGGCACTGGTGAACTGTTCCGAAGCTTGCATAGAGGGAAGAAAATTCTGTTTGGATCCGTCTGAAATTGAATTCCCGTGTCCTGGTGGCCAGATAATGGCCGCGTAAACGCTCGTCAAGGCCAGTTTAACCTCCGATTCTAGTTTTTGCCATGGAACAGAGTCGGTTCAAATGTTCCGCGGACTTGGAGTGCTTTCGCGGACAAAGACGAGACGGGAATAGTGGACGGGAAGTAAGGCAGAGCAAGCAACACGGATTGGGAAAGTGGCGGAATGCCAAACGATATATCGTTGTGAACGGTGTGCACAAGTTTCGGAATAAAGCTGAATGTTATAATCCTACAACTCCTTGCTGTTATCGTTAAAGACAAAGGAACCGAGGATCGCCTTTGGCTTCGTGCTCTTTGACCAATTGCTTTTGATGTCGTTCAGCGTATCGAGAGATCGTTGGAATATCAGATACGTAGTTAGCGACTCGAATCCCAGTCAGCTCTCTTCTGATCGTTCCATTTCTTTAAACGATATACCTACTGGGTGCTGCAAAGTATGGGGTGCCTGGTCTTGCGTAAGCGTGAGCCGGTGCAATTGATTGGTGAAAATAGACGAACGTCTGTGATGTTACGACCAGGGAATTAATCGTTGCCGAGATATTGAACTTGTCTCTTGATTCATTGGTTGTAAAATATTGAACGGTGTAAGAGACAGAGAAGTGTGTCTATTATAGATGAAAAGTTGTCATTGTAGACATTTATTTGTTATAAAGAGCCATGTTTTGTCAAGTACATGTTACAAGGTAACAATTAGGTCCATACGTATTACAATTGACAAGTGTGCAGAAGCATGACACGTATTTGGAAGTTCCAATTTTGGGGCCCCCCCTCGCCCCCCAAAAAGCGGTTGCTGTGTCGTCGTCCACTAATAACTGCATCGATCAACGACGAACCGTAACTGCTTCCACAGTCTGTGTACCCTTACGATAGACGGCACTCTGCTATTTTTATCCCAACTACCTTTTAAGATCGGGTCAAGTCAACGTGCAAAACATTTATTAACCCCCGAGCATTTTCCAACGAAGGGAACCAGGCCGAGTGCATTGTTTTGACAGTTACCGATATATTAATAAGTATATAGGATCGAACTGACGAATATTTTCTTGTCCCACTATAATAATCGATAATCAGGTTACTTTTAAATATAAATCTATTTAACGGAAGAAAGCATGGCAAAAAGTCTCAAACGGAGTAAACAAAAATTGCTCAGTGAAAATTATTCTCCTCGTCGGTGTTGTTCGGAATATTTTCATTTCGGTGACCCGAGGAAATTCGAATGCCGAAAATCGAGCGCGCTTCCGAAAGACAAGCTTTGCACGCGAAATTTCGCTGCGCTTCCTTACACGTTACTCTATTATATTTTTCTTTTGTTTTTCAGCCTCACAAAACTAGCTGTAAATACCATGGCTTATTGTTACTAGAAATGATTGAATAAATTCCGCCTGGACAATTGTTACTCGGCGCAGTTCTCCAACGAACAACCGGAAAATTTCATTCCAATTTCGCATTAATCCTGTTGGAATTATATCCCGACTCTATTAGCAAATGGAAAAAGGGAATGGAATCGAGGGGCTGGGAGTGAAATGTGTGTCATGGAAACTTTATAACGTTCAATTCGTTCTGCATGCAAGATGAATCTCTTCGGAAACCTGAATCATTTAATATCGATGCCACGTGTCCGCCGTGGACTCGATTGTCAGTGCATTTCATATTGCAACACATGTGACGCGCATTCCCAAAGGATTAATCAGGCAGCCGGAAGGGACGTTTGCGTACTTCAATCGATCGAGAACGTCGACATGGCATCGTACTAATATTCCCGGTGCATTCAATAGATCCTACGGCTATGTGCTAGCCGATACGCCAGGGGACGTGCGGTCGAAAATTTGTATGTTTGCTTTTTACAACCAATATAGACAGTTTCCCCGTGGCGGCAAATTTTCACTTAAATTCGCCACGCAATAATAATTCACGGCAAGCCATTTATTTCGTAGCCTTAATTATCCCGTCGACGAGGAGAATTTATCGTCGATCTGGTTGTTCGTAATACGGTTGTCAACCTTAACGGGTGCACGATCGAATGTTTAATGCGAGTTTGATGGATTGCGAAACACTTGAACGTCTCTAAATTGCATTTGATAAATGTGCCGATGATTATGAAAGTGGCCTGCCTCTGTCATATATTCTTTGTTTCGTTATATTTAATGTTTTGCATTTACGTGTATTCAAAAATATTTTGTCAGTATAATAACTAAATATTTCTTCGAATGTTTGCTCTTATAATGTGAATATTTTCTTTGATTGTGAAATTTTATTTGCATATTATAAATAATTATGCTTTTCCAAGCGTCAAATGATTTAGACCACTTTCAAAATTAATTGCATGACTATGAAAGCAAAAATAATGAATTTTACTCGAAAAATGTTGTAGACAAACATAATCATTTATACTTTATAATTATAATTTTGCTTAATACAATTTTTATCTCCTTAAGTAGAATTTTTCTGAGTAGTTTAAAGTGTTGCTGATAAATAGGTGGAATGTACGGCAAGAAATCCATCATATCATTATATCTTTCCTTTGTCCTTTCCTTTTTCCTTTGTAAATATTTTTATTTTACGACCACGTCTGACAGTTGAATTTTCTGTGATTTTCTTGAACTAACTTCGTAATATTGTAATTTAAATACATACAACACAAAATATGGAATAAATCCAATTCTTCACACTTTTGACTTAGACCACTTTCATAATGTACCATAATAAGACCACCGGCACAAATATGAGTGCATATGATAGATTTATTGATAGATTGAAATGAACATTTTCGTTTTGATGATTTAATTTGTCAAAGCTCGATGTATTTTTTCTAATATGTGTAAGAAATGAGCATGTAATAATAAGTACTGGACACCGCAGAGAACGTATTATTAGAGACTTGTTATTACTGGCGATATGTAGAAATTGATCGTGTATTTTGTTTGATTTATCTGCGTCGATTGTCACGACAACGGATCAACGGTACCAAACTACCAATCGGTGAACTGGGTTATACGCAATGCGCCTATATTGCAGTGCCGCGATATCTGTAATCCTGTGCTCTCGAATTTACATGACAAACTGGAGGACGATCCGATTTCGCTGTTCATCTGTCGTTGTCATAGGTGCGAATAATTTGGAATTATTTAGCATTGCAAAAACGCGAATGAAACTCGACAATTTCAATATTATATGATCGCGTTGATGGTGAAAATTTATTTTTTCAATAGACACTTGCTGGATTTTTTTTCAATTTCACAAGTAGCTGTATATTTGTACGTAAATATTTTGTAAAGTTTGTGAGAGTATCAAGTGTAAAGATTCGAGCAAATATTTCGATTGCTCTCGTTCGTACGCTACTTCGCGGTACACTTTGCCTTCGATTACACGACTGTTATCCCCAGCAGAGTCATTCCTTCAGATTTCTATTCTCCTCGATTAATCTTCCGACGGACGCATCGTACCGAAACAGAAACGTCGATATCGAGAAAAGTAGCTGGCTTAAGAGGCGAATACGCGCAAACCATTGCGTTTGAAGTATTACGGTGCACTGAACGTTCGTGTGCTCCCATATCAATATTAAAAGCTTCACGTCGAGGAGATAACAGGAGGGAAGAATTCCAGTTGTTTCTACGACACCCTGTTACACAGATATGCATTTACAAAAAATTACATTCATATATGTGTACAAAAATGGTACGAAAAAATTAACGTGGAGTTCAATTAATAATATTACAGAATATAGTAGAATATTAAAAATTCTTCTGAACGTTTCACTTCCCTTTAAAATTATCGTTTTAGCTGTTCAGTGAAAAGAAAGGAGCATAGCACGTGCGCGTATTCGAAAAGCGCACGTACCGTTGGGAACAGTTTAAAGTTTAAAAATGGAAGCATTTTCCAGCATACGAGCTTTCACTTTCGTCGACGCAGTACGCTTATTCACGGGACACCTAGAAAAATAGTACGCACGATATCGAATCGGGACAAAACGTTACACTTGTCCGATTGTTCAATTGGGTCAAGGGAGATTGCATGGCGTACTTGATACTCAATCTGCATAAAGCATCGTAAGGTTTCGTTATCAAGGCAGCTGAACTGATTACGTTACGCGAAGTCATCCCTTCTAGGTTACTATCAGAATGCGATTGGTGAGTTGAGTATAGCTTCTGCTTTAGCGTAGAATCGTCGGATTTATCGAGTAACATTTGTCATGCAAATATTACGGAAATTAAACGCCTAGCCAATGAATATGGATCAAGGAAATAACAGCTGTTAGATATATTATTTATTTATTCCCGTCAACCAACTTTTTCATCGATTTTCCTTTGAAATATTTCGAACGTGTGGATTATAATGGATAGGAAAATTGTCGGAAGTGATTTGATTGATTTCGCTATCTAATTAATTGGAAACTTATGACCGCTATTAATATTCAATAATGATCGTTTAATCATTTGATTGATACAGTAATTAAATTGCTGATAGTAAAATGTTTTGAACATCATGGGTGTTATGTTAATTTCAGTCACAGATAATGTTATACATCGGAAGTTTTATTTATTTCGTGGACAGTTATTACAAAATTCCGCTTCCCTCCTTTCCTGATTCTATTATGATATCGGAAATGAATTCGTTCTTTGAAATTACCATTACTGTCGATAGTCCCTTGGTAACTTTTTTCCCAATTAACGATCACCCGTTCTGCATAATTGCAAAATTATTCCAATGCATAATTAAAGTGCTCCTTGACTTCCGTCTTGAATAACCAAGTCGGATTTTTATCGTGGAATTTCGATAAGAATCTCGGCAATGTAAAAGATAATATAAAATTTCAGGAACTCTGAGAAGTGAATAAAAAATAATAGAAATTTACATAGACATTAATCATTGCGCGAAATAAAATGTCTTATATGAAATTCTTTTTCAAGATTAACGTTGTCGTGGGATTAACGTTGTGCAAGATAACGGAAGTAGAGGAATTGTGACAAAGTGATTTAGGCAGATCCAACATCGTATCTCGTCTTCTACTTCGTTTACTTCTTGCCTGCGGTGTACGGTGAAATAGTCGACTACAAAAACGCTATCTGCTCGCGCTTCGTTAAACATTCTCGACGTTACTAATCCGAAGAATCTTTTTATGCTGGTGTTAATCGATAATCCAGTGGATCGTGCGAGAATTCAGATAGGAATCTCTTTTTCGAATGAAGCTGGGTTAGGCAAAATTTGTACATAAAAGTTCGAGAAGGTAAAGCGCTCTGAAATAAAAAGCAATCTGAATGGAATATCATTCGAGCGGTTCATGAAACACAATATTGCAAGCAGATAGTACTGAGCACAATAAAAGCGTAAAATGTGAAGCAATATTATACTCCACAGTGCACGCTGAATTCTATTACGAATTTTATACCCCATCAAACTTGTCTGTGGTATATAACATGGCTTCCTGTTTGTTTCAATGGAACCAAGACGTCATAAAATTTTATTTTCCGATATTGACTTGGCGTAATCGTTTAAAGACAACCAATGTAACCAGCAAGCAACTACGACACCCTACGTCAATTTTTGTAATGAGGACGAATTTATAGCGAAGGAAAAATTCAATGACTATTTATTTAATATTAACACGTAAAAATGTTGCTATAATATTACTATAATAAGTTATGTATCAAAAGAATGATTGCCACAGCGTCACCGTGAGGAATACTTATAAGAAAGCTTGTTTGAAACAAGTTCGCCAGTTTTGATCTAACTTTAGCTCCGAAATTTCTCTAAAAGTCGACTGGAGAAACGAAAACCCCCCAAAAAGTGCAGGTTGATGTGAAAAGTTATAAAGTGGATCCGAGGTTTCTAGATTCGCGCGATTGCTGTTTTATCCGAGATCTAAATCAGAAGATTTATGGCGTTCCCGTGTCAAACGGCTACGACATTGGGCTTTATTTATTGACCAAATCGAGCACACGTGTAATAAGCCTGAATGCATCGAATTTTAGAATGATATAAATAAAATCGGCAACGTTTACAAAATACTAATTGTTCCCATACGAATGAGACACTGAAAATGATAAATAAATCGAACGAAACAAAAAATCGTATTTCTGCTTCATATTTAAGATTGACAATGTGCATAACTTTCCACCAAAAAGTTTAATCGTCAGATTTTACGATTCACTCGTTCAGCAACGAAGGAAGATTCAAAGTTTACGACTTTACGAATCGACCATGGAGAACGTTGATGTTAAAGAAAAACATTTCAATGGCCACAGATCTGTAATTAACTTCTCCACGGTGTTAAGTACAAAGTCGTGCCTGAGAGTTACGCCGGAAGGAAGATAATATTCCAGAAATCCAATTTTCCTCTACACTATCGGGCATAAAGTTTTATATACTTGGATGTTTCAAGTTTTCTCGGCACACGAGTGCAGTGGACACAGTAACGTATTGATTAAAGGGATGAAATTCAAGTTGTCAATTACAGGGCCGTTGTTCGGGCTTGTCTTTCGGGGGGGAAAGGCGAGCAAAGCAAATGAAATCGATATTCTTTGTCACACTTTGAACGCGTTTTATAAGATAATAAATATTCATTGCATGGGTCGAAAGGACATTCGATTGTCCTGCAACGATGATATTAAAGGGTGAAGAGGGGGTGGTTGAAATTGCAATGTCTGCGTGTATAAGAGATTTATTTATATATTCCTGCGTCGAGTATTATATTATTCTCGATGAAATTTCATTTTGTTTATTCGTATTAACTGTTTGTTAACTGTTTCAATAAAATTGAACTCGTTAGCGTTACGATTTTCATCCTGTTTTACTCGGGGGAACAATAGACAAATTGAATGCACCACCGTAGAAGATTAAATGCAAACTTAACAATTGCCGCGAATTCGTTTATGAATATAATTCACTGAATGCTATGCGCGAAATTAATTTACGACTTATAATTAAGGGAGATGTAGCTAGAGCGCTGGTGTCGACAGCAATTAACTTTGCAAGTACATTATTTAGAGAAAGAAGCGCTGAAATAGGGCAAGTGTCTAATTACACGTATTTAGCCCCGATGTAATTTTACAAGTGCCGCTTCTCGCGAAGGCCAACTATGCTGTGTAATAATTTGCAGCGCGATTTTCTCGATTACGTTTCGCCATTACGGTTGAGCAGCTGGATTAAATCTACCTAGTGGTAGATGCCGTCTTTAGCATTTATTGTTAGATTTATTTTCGTTCCGTGCGGAAAACCAATTTCCTTAATTTCATTGGGATTTATTTCATTAATATTTGTTAAACGACGCGGCGAAATTATTTCTACCGTTGAACTAACGAAAGTTCGAATATCTATTGGACACAAAATATTGTATACATCGCCTGAATAAAAATTGTATGATTATTTTCATTTCGAACATAATTGCTATGCAGTGAAAAGAATTAATTGCTATCGTAGATTCGGTTGCTCATACGGCTGAAGAAAGGTAAATTTAATGAACCAGTTAATGAGGAAAGGTAATTCTGTTTCAGGCTCGGCAATCGAGAAATTATGCGAATGCGCGACAGAGGACAGTTTAGCTGACCGAGGCTCTGTCGTCAGGGCTGCAAGATGCCTTCTTGGTTCTGTAACCAAGGTCCTCCTTCTGGCTGACATCGTCGTGGTCAAACAGCTTCTTCTCGCAAAGAAGAAGGTCGCTCGTAGCTTAGGTCGCCTAGAAAGTGTCTCGAATTTCACCGAATTCGTGAAGGCTTTCAGTCAATTCGGAGCGGAAATGGTGGAATTGGCACACCTGACGGGTGATCGTCAAGTAAGTGAATATTTTCTACAGAAAACTTAAGGGGGTATTTTAGTGTGACACGCGATTTTTTCCACTATTTTTAGGAATTTTTCTAAGGTCGTAAGGAAAGATTTTGATAGTCAACTTTTTACTGTGTTTTTACTACATCTTGAACTGCAATGTAACATTTTTTTAAATAAAAAATATGAAATAAAGATAATGTTACAGCGCACAGAAGTAGATCATCTCGATAAAATGGCTTGGTAGGTAACCATGATTCAGCTCGTTCTGGTCATTGGAACCAAACAATTCAAAAAGATTCAGACATTATATGGCTTTGGCTATCGCAGGTAGCAGATTTGGGTTGAAATAATAAATTTTTTTAAAATGGCAGCAATTGGAAATCGATTTCTCGTTTTTTTCTATTTTTTTCGTCTTTTATGGCCTGTAAAATTAAAATGGAAAAATATGTTGGCCCAATTCTGGTAGGGGCGATAGCGACACATCTGCGGAAGATGTGTGTAAAAGATGGTCCCGATCGATTCAATAGAATTTTAGATATCGTGGTTACCATGTCATAAAATACCGTTTTGAGAAAAACGCAAAAATGTAATATAACACGTATATTGCGATATGCCTTGCTCGACGCTCAGGTTCGCACTAAAATTTCAAAAATCAAAATAGAGAAATAGTCCAAAGCTGGACGTTCTGATCTCTGTAACTCTGTTATTTTTATGAAATCAGACAAGCCCTTGTGCAGATCTATTTTCTATAACATCTAATTTGAGAAAATGTAAAAAAAAAATGGATTTTTTTTATCCGTCACACTAGAATACCCCCTTAAAATCGATCAAACATATCGAATGGCCAATTGAACAGTCCAAAAAGAAATACGCAACCTTTGATACGCATTAATTTAGGAATAATATGTTCGATCGATATTGACGAGCGTAAATAAAATAAAAATAATTCGTTCTAGAAGGCATTAAAAATATATTAATAATTTCCTTATTCGATACGGAGTTAAAATTCTTATTCTTTATTGAAGTCAGTAAACGACAAATCTTGTCACATTTTGTTGTTTGTGTAAAACATTATTACATTTGCTTCGTCTGAAGCAGTATTCTTAAATTGATTGAATCGTGTAATTAATTAATAAATCAATCTTTTTTGTATATAAGACATACGTGAAAAATATTGTATCTTGTTGTATACGTTATCGTAATAATGCTTACTATGTTGCGAATTCATAGTGGAAATAGCAACACGTGGGGCACGAATGAATGGAAGGAACGTTTCGAAATTACAGAACGACCTGAAAGATGAGAGACGTAGAGCACAGATGGCTGCGGCTCGCCAAGTTTTGGAGAGAAGCACTATGATGCTGCTCACGTCTAGCAAAACCTGCTTGAGGCATCCGGAATGCCCATCTGCCAGAGAAAACAGGGACACCGTTTTCTGCCAGATGAGACGAGCCATGGATTTGATACACTACGTGGTCAAAGACGGGGTCTTGGATTGCAGCGAGTCTCAGTCTTATTCGAATTCCCAGGTATGCAATTCTGTTCACCTGTGCTCTCGATTTTCATTAGGAGAACAAAAAACTGTAGTAAAGAGAAATACGTATAGCATTATATTAAATTAATTTCATTGATGTGCATTCAATTAACATTCGTACAATGTAAAAAGTCGGAGATTTCCATATTGGTAATTGTGATAAATATATATATATGCGGAAAGAAAACGTATAGAATGGGTAACGGCGAATTCGAAAATTTGGTGAAGAGATATGAATAAAAAGTTAGAATATGGTGAAGCATTTGTTAAAGTGAAATAAAGTAAATTGAATTATTAACGACAAGCATAAATTGAATAATTGATAACGAGTGAATTGCAGATATCGTGTACCAGGTTGACGATTCTCCGCGCTTCCTAAAATATAATATTACGTTGGTACCAAAATTCGCCGTTCGCGGAAATAAAGAATCCCGAGACTGACTTTTACTGCACCGGGCAATAGAGATGCAGAAACGGATGAAGCATACGCGTCCTTGACGCGAGTGTATATGAGTTACGTTCTAGACGGAGATTCCTAGCGCAAGGAAGCAAATATTCATGATATTTTGGCGCCGTCGTGTAATGTATGTTATCGTTTACAAACGCGAATATACATTTCGCAGAGCAAGACGCGACGACACAGGGAAGAAACATTCACAATGAAGTACATTCGAACAGCTGGATCAAGTCCAAACGGCTTTCGTTCGCCAAATTCTGACTCACGTTTAACTCATAACGCACGGTGGAGTGCAAGATCTTGGCTAACCTTGACCACCATTGGCTGCCATACCAAATTCACCACGCAAAACAAAGAAACAATCCTTGTTCTCGCCAAACGCATAAAACTGACCGTGAAACGACAATTCGAGAAGTTGTGGGAAACGCGCGAATGTCTGCCGCCAGGGGAAAGTAGAATGGCTCGACGCGTGGTCAGACGTGGCGCGTTTCTTCGTAGACTCGCGACTATTAGTGTTTATTCCAGTCTTGTACAGGTACAATTAAATATATGTTTTTAATTTTTGCAAAACACGGGGACAATATAAATATTAGAAATATATTTGATCATATAGCAGAGATAATTAGAGACTTTTATTAGTTTCGCGTAAAACTACGACGAATGCATAGAATAAGTAATGTATTCTTTATGGACAAATCTTTTACATCTAATAATATGATTTTTTTAATATTATTATTATATTATTATTTAATAATAAAAAGCTCCTCCAAGAAAATCTTACTCGAGACAGAGAAATATTACAATATATTAAATATACTAGTATTATATTATCTTAAAATTTAATGTCAAATGTTTGGACGAGAATAGTTTATAATATATGGTTCAATACATGATTTCCGTTTCAACTATCGTCGATATTTACGACGAATTTTCGAAATTTAAGAAACATCTTCACCATTGGCATTGGACCCTTTGTATCGACAGCAATGCGAATTGATATCGTACCGCGGATGAGGGCGTCGCATAGCGAACGACGCCGAAATGGATGTCATAAACGTTGCGGTGCATTCGTCGGCACGTGCCAAATTGCAGCCGGTGCATTAATGCGCCGGCATCATTTAAATTTCCTGCCGGATAGAAACGGGAGACCGGCCAAATCTTGGAGACAATGAATTAAATAACAGATCATTTGTTCGATTGAAACGGTGTTAAATTCTCGTTTCAGTTGATCACGCTGTTCGAGCGACGAATCAAACAGGCGATATTACTATTGTCTCTCTGATTACACGAAGCATGATAAATAGTATTTCACTCCGGATGATGAATGTGAAACGTTGCTCGATTCAATGAATGAAACAACGGTAATCGACGCAGACGATTTTAATGGGAGGACACTTAAATTGGAATTGTTTCTTTTCTGTATTTTATTCTATTTATTCTTTTTTTATGGCTATCTATAGTACCTCTATTCTTTTATCGTGCCTACTATGTTCGGGGGTTTTTTTTTTTTTTGATCGAAGAAGGTGTATTGTATTTGCAAACGAGTTTCAGGGTGGAAGATTGATAAAAGTCTTGAGCACCAATGAAAATATAACGTGCCGATTGATCGATAATCCAGGAGCTTTGTCGGAAAAAATGCTGGCCGAGGTGCTCGGTCACGTTCAAGGATCTCGGGCGAGTAATTGCTATCTAGAAGAACGTGTAGCTAATCGGCGTCCATCGGTGCGGTTTATAGTCGAATGCACTCTAGCCATGGTTAAATGCAATCGGTTCAACTACGAGTACTTGCCTATGCTGACCTTAGGGCAAGAGTATATTTAGGTGCGACGTGCCATTAAAGCTTCGCACGGTATCATGCCACTGGATCATGCTCCCGTGTAAACATAGCAAGTGTTTATCCTATGCATAATTAAGCTTGAAACATTGTTTTTAAAAGCAATACTTACAAACATGCGCAAAAAGAAAAACATGAACTATGCCGTGTGTAATAAATAATGAAACAAATTAATATTAGTTAAACTCAATTATTTTTGTGATACAGGATTCTTCAATATTTTTTTGATAAATTGAAATATACTCAGGTAATAATGGGTACAAAAATGACATCTCTGGTAATTGAAATATTATTGATACTTGTCGCCAATGTTCTAAAATTATAGGAATAATTGTACTACTATAAAAGTTTAAGATTTGTATCATACAATTAGAGATACGTTTTTAATTTCGTCGCGCCAAAAGTCTCTTATTGTTAAGGGTGAAATTATTTCATTTTTCTCAAACCACGTGGAAATGTTAAGTGGAATTTCAATCTTCTATTGAACAGTAGCAGAGAATGGCGGATTACATGAATTCAAACACATCGAATAATACCTAGTAGTCTAAGGAACGTTTCGCTAATTTGTTAATTAATTCCAGAGTCCGCAGCAGGAGGATTGGGACAGCAACACAGCTTTCTCGGCGTTGAAACACTTCGAGAGACTGGTGGAGACCACAAGAATGACTCTCCTAGGACCTGGTTGTCGCGAGACGCTCACAGCCGCGTTAGACACCGTAATAGAGAGAACGCAGGATTTCACCGACAGCGCGTACACAAGCCACGAGCACAGAGAGAACATCCTTTTGCTTTGCGATCGAGCACAACTCGAGCTCAACACGCTCCTGCGAATCGGAAACAGTATGGTAAGGTTTAATTATTCGCACGCTACTTCAGATCTTCGAGAACGTCGTAAAATGATTCGGAAACTAAAGTCATGCTTGCTCCATATCAATGTCAGCTGAAACCTATTTCTAATTAATTATTCGCGTGTTTTTTTCTATTTAACGATTAAAATTATTCAATGCACAATGAAAAATGTATTTATAGCGATGTGTTAGTTAATCGTGGCATTTAAAAATAAGCCGATGTCACGTGCAATGTTGGAAGGTAAACGAGAAAAAGAACGGAATGTCGATAATATCTGTCCATGGATAGAACAATTAGTCCGGGAGGGATGAGCGCAAAAAAAATTTCATATAATACTAGATTAATGCATTCTCCCGGGAGGCTAATCCGGGGCTAGCTTGATTCACGCTTGAAAGAACTGCCATTCCGTCGTAAACCTGAACGAATAACTGTGCTGTAGTAAATCAGTTACGTGTGCCTACTGGCGCGGAATAAATGCGACAGAGTAGATGAACAATTCTTTTTTTTTCTGAAATAAACAATGAAAAATATTGTTTCACCGTTACAGATTGATTTGAATGTGTGATTAATTGTAACGCTAAAAGCAGATACAGCCGAGAATAATTATATCTTTTAGTAGGAATAAAACTAGCAAATTCATTCTTTATCACGAGAATTTATGCGCGGCAAGAGAAGTAATTGAACGTTAAATGCAATTACTATTACATCTCGTGTCAGAACTATGAGGGTGGCGGTGGTTCACCAAGTTCGGAAATGGAACAAGCCGTCCTGGGAGTACTGCGCACCACCCGGGACCTTCGCCAGCAGCTGTGCACAACTACAATGGAGCAGGCGGCCGATCTTGGACAGGTAACCAAAGCGGGCCAGGAACTTGTGTCGACGATCAGGAACGTCGCTTTGGCTAACGACAGATATCTTCTTCAAGAGAGCAACGAAAAATTTCGCGAGTACATTGAACACATTCTAGAAGTGAGTGGTTGTTTCAGATGTATATAATTAATATTATTTTCTTTTTAATTTAATCAATTTCGAGAATCGATAGAACATTAATTGTACTCTGAAAGTTAACTTGACGATACAATTTCTTTAGCATTTCTCTGAATATTATTCTCTGTATATGCATTTAATTTGCCACAAGGTAAATTGTATAATAAATTTTGTTATTGTTGTTATTATTTCTTTGACAAGTGTGCGGATATTTCAGTGACATTATTCGAGATTAATGCATATGTTCGAATGTATTGAATGATAGGTGTGCAAAATGCTGAGACACGTCGCGCTTTCGGAATCATTGCAAGTTTCAGCGAAATTTACGGAGATTAACTTGAGAATATACGGTCCCCAAGTGGTGACAGCGGCGTACACTTTAGCGAGACATCCTACCAGTAAAATTGCTAAAGAAAATCTAGAAGGTAATGTATTAACCTGCAGTGTCCCGTATGTTGCTCTAATGAAATTGGTTTGAAAAATGTTTACATCAATTAATTGTATATCATATACATGTATATCTATGTCTGCAGTTAGACTTTTATATATATATAATCTTATTTACATTTGATAGATTTGTATTTCTGAAGCGAATTTACATCGATTCCCGTGAATTTCAGTGTTCGCCGATATGTGGCAGTGGCTCATGACTGACGTGACTACAGTGGCGAAAGATGTGCTGGAATTAAACCAAAATCGACCAGAGAAACAGGTCTACATGTCCTTGCCACGGCCAGGAGTAAGTCAACTTTCCCAACTTTTCTCGCCACCTTCGTTTAATTATTCCCATCCGATAGCCCAAAAATGGAAATACGACTAATACTATTTTTAGTGAAAAGTAACGGAAATTCAGATCATTCTGTATTCATCTACTCCGCAACGATATTTTCACACTGCGCATCGATCAGTACGATACGAAACTTTTTACAAATTTCTCCCCCGTTTTGCATGTTAATCGAGATCAAGGAATATAAATTTTCTCCCAATAAACCAACTTCTATACTTGCGAACTTTATTGAAATCGTTGTACTTATTATTATCGTTGACCCCTCATCCGTCTTCAATTCGATCGTAAAATTTGTCCGTAAACACCACGATTAGTTCAAAATGACGTGAAACAATGATGCAAACGAACCGCGAGTGTTTTAACCGAATGAGCGTGAAATTATTTCAGAAACACGGCACAACGAGCAAACCGTTGAAACCAGTGAAATTGGACAGCGAGGAACAGGCGAAGATCGCAAAGGCCGGTCTCGAGATGAAGCTAATCACATCGGAGATGGACGCTGAAACGGAGAAGTGGCAAGAGAGTGGTAGCGCCCTGGAGGAGAACAACGATATCGTGAAACGCGCGAAGAACATGTCATCGATGGCGTTCTCGATGTATCAATTCACTAGGGGTGAAGGTGCACTGAAAACCACCCAAGATCTGTTCACCCAAGCTGAGTATTTCGCTGAGGAGGCGAACAGATTGTACAAGGTTGTGAGACAATTCAGCTATCAGGTATGTATCAGTTACTGAGGCAGGGTAGATTGAGAGCAAAGTAATACACATTTTTTAATTGGACTGATGTTGAGATGCTATTTATATACGTGTATATGTACGTTTTACGTACACGTATACACGTGCATCGATCTTATTTTATGATCATACTCTTCTTACCATTATTTATTATTATTATTATTATTATTATTACTATTATGATTATAATTATGATTATGATTATGATTATAATTATTGTTATTCTTACGGATTCTTAACTGGACTTGATTCCGAGTTTTTTGATCCTTGCTATATTGGAGATATTTTTCATTGAATTTTCGCTATTGGGTTTCGTTTTACGTAATTGCTGCGCCCGAACTACGTCGAATCCAGCTTGAACTTTTGCTTAAGTGATATATTACGTCCCTTTCACGTTCATGATGTTAACTCTTTTGATGGAATATATTTTTGGACCTCCAGAATGATTCAACACTGTGATGTGTTTTTATTCTATCGATGAGATTTTTTGTTTCTTTGCGAGAGAACAATTGTATTGAATTAATTAATGTTGCAAGCGGATTGGAAGTAGCACGGGCGTGAGTTATTAGCATTAGACATGTTCGAATTAACACGTTTGCTGCCCTTTCGACCCTCCTAGCTAGGCCGAATATATATATAGTTACCTGAAACCATTTTTGATCTCTCTATAATCTTCTTGAAAGAAATGAACGAGAAAAAAAAGAAAAAAAAGAACGCTAACCTTGTAATATATTCTTGTATTATGAACCCCCTTTTTGACCCTCGCTCTTTGAATGCCTCCATCCAGGTAACTCTTTCTCTCTTTACTTTAGACCCTTGGTGGGCTAATAGAGATCACGTTCGCCTTGTACAGATCGTTCTCATTGCCGTGCATTCTACTGCTCGTTTTTCTTGCGAACTCATTGTAACAGTTGCTGTCTCTCTAAGTGTTGTTTCTCTTTACATCACTACACGTCTTTATTTTATTGTTACATATACTTACTTATGCGCAACATACCGTGCTATGCAAGATCGTGACACCTGGTATGAGCCATCCTGATCAATCGTTTCTTTTGAATGATGTAGTGTAATTATTGTACCTTATGTTTCTTTCCCATTTTTTCTCCAAAGAAGAAAGCACTTACCAAAGAATGAAGAAAAGAGAAAAAAAGAAAGACGTTTCATTTCTCGTACTGACATTTATACATTGGCATCAGGAGTTTTATTGGGCAATCGAACGAATATTATTAGCTTTTAAGACGTTTGATATATTTCATTATTATTATTAACGATTAAAGAATTGTTCGACTCGTGCATATCTGATTGCATATATAATTCTTGTATCAAGTTTCACGGTGTCGAAATTTGGAATGACGCAGAACATTTTTGGAGCTGTGTAATTTAAAGAAAGAACAATTTACACTGCCAGAATTGGTAATATTTTTCATGTGTTTTCTATGTTAATTAAGAAAGCTGTGTAAAACATTCGTAGCGGCAAAAATTAAAACGTAGGCTCGTCGAGTAGAGAGTACACCTAAATATGTTGATATCAAATTAGTCACACAAATTTTACAAGAACGTGACACTTATTTTCAACGTTAAGCAAACTGTTGTATCACTTACGTTTCACACCACAAAATCAACTACGATCATTATTTTGTTGGTAAATCTATTTTGTGTACGTACATTTACGACTTTTTTGTGTACGATTAGTAAGGTGTGTTTTAGATGCTACGGGAATGCTTCCGTCTGTGGACGACGTCTATGTGCATTGTGGTCCCCCTCCTTCCACTATGTGGGGCATGACTATTATGTCTCAGTTTTTGCCAGCTTCTGGTTCTATTTTCCACATTTTATTATTCAGTGGCAGTTAAGCTGACATTTTATTACACGGTACCCATGTATGTTTTACAAATTTTTTTACAAATTTACGTAGCGAATTGAAAATTACATTTCGACGAATTAGTTGAGAAGAAATATCGCGAATTAAAAGTGCAATTTTTGAACACACGTTAAACAGAGATTCCTTCTTTAATCGATAAGTTGCTTATTCTGAAGAATTGTTTACCTTATGTTCACCTTAGCTGCCATGGTATCGTAGAGAAAACATATTAGTTGATGTAAATTACGATTGAAGTTAAACGAGAAGCTAGCAAAAACAACAAGGTCTGTACGATTTCACTATCATTCACACAGTCACTCTCTAATATTCTTCTCAAACAACTAACACCTTCTGTTCAAACTTTTGCATTGTGTTCTATTAGGACGGATAGAAGATTTTTCTGTTAACTTACTAGATGCAATTTTTCTAAGTACCCAAGATATACGTATTTTAAAGTATTTACTACTAGTCAATCAATAAAAAAAAAAAAAGAAGAAGAAATAGACTCAAGTATTGCTTTAAAGAGTTATTCGAATTATGCTACGTATGAATAACGACGATGTCGCAGGGTAAATGTAGCTTGCGGTATCCAACGATTCCTTAGCGGAAACTAAATATTTATTTCAACTCAACTGAAAGTTATCTGACACGAAGGGGGACATTAGGGAGGTATAAATAATTTTCCGGTATTTGTAGTAGTGGGAGAGATATCGCACACATGTTTCATTAGTGAAAAATAATTTCAACAATATCGAATCTATAATATAAATGAATCAAAGGAAGAATATTTTTATAATTAACGCTTTCTAATCGACGGTGTGTAATACTAAATTTCTCAGTACACAGATTACAGTGATCGCAGATATACAAAATCAAATCGAAGTTTGAACTGATTAAAACATAACTTGACGAAGTTAATTTTTCTTTCAATTATTTCAAAATTGTATGCAAATCGTATTTGCCCCAATCGTTGAGAACAATTCACGAGCACGTTTGCCTTGCGACCCGAATGAAGACGTAAGTTTTGTATACGATGTTATATGGGTACAGGTACCAGGGGGCCCGCACAAGAAAGAACTACTGGAGAATCTGGACCGTGTGCCGACATACGTTCAGCAGCTCCAGTTCACCGTGAAGAACCCCACCGTCGGGAAGGCCGCCACATTTACAAAAGTAGATAACGTGATACAGGAGACAAAAAATCTAATGAACGTGATTTCGAAAGTGGTCACCACGTGCTTCGTCTGCGCCACAAAGGTAAAAATCCGAATGTTATATCATAGAAATTACCGTCCTATTCACGTTTACAGTTTTGTCTTTTGTTTAGTATTTGTCACTTTCGTTTCTATTTTTGCGCTCGAGAAAGAGAGATGCGTTCAGTCTTTGCTATTTCATTTAACGTTCCATTCCATATTTGATACTTCAGACATTTATATTAAATTCTCACAGTGTATTCAGATTCATCGAACAATTAAACTAAATAAAAAGAAAAGGAAAGACTGAGCTGTAATTTTTATAGTAGTTAGCAGGAGATACGTTTCTATTTTCTCCGTCGACGTGTAGCTGTACTTAATATTCTATACTCACGAAATAATTACTTCTGTGCGAATATTTGTGACTGACAGAGATTCATTTACGAAGTCACCCAAGTCCCCTAAATTGCACGCATTAAAATTAAACCTATGCAAAACAGTACACAGTTCCCTATTTTCTCTTCGAGGTAAATTTAATCAACTTACAAATTCGTGTACAGTTATGCTAAATATTGAACGACCCATTAGCAGTTCATCGATTCGAAATAGATATCATCCAAAGAGATAGTAATTAAATTGGTTTCGACGTATCCTCCAAATTGTCACCTGCAAATTATTATTAATCGATAGCAAAAAATGGAACCCGGGTAGCTCGGAACACACGGTGATCCGAAACTTTGATGTGACACATTCAATTCAAATATTCGCACAGTGGAACCATACAGGATCTTCATACATTCGCAACAGCTCCTAAAGTGTTCAAACATATCCTTCCATGTATCCATCGAATAGCACAATATCACGATGCCGCAGTACGTGGAGCTCAGTCCGACGACGGTGCCTGGTCTGTCCGAAGAGGATTGTTTATATCCAGTTAGTCCTCAATTATTACCATCCACCAGTCCATACGTTCAACCCCATCCATTGACATCCGCCCAATTGCACAGTATTCTACGTGGACCAAACTTAAATTTCCCACCCTTTCATTACAACACCCTACCGAATCCCACAACCACTACCAGCAGTTCACGCAGTTCCGCTTCCTTCGTTCATCCCTCGGTTCTTCCTTATAAAACGACCACCACATCCGGTTGCGGACCACAGGCACCGCATTGCCTACAGAATCTACAGATGCTGCAGCTACAGCTACATCAAGCACAGCTGCAGCACCTAAGACACGCCACTCTGCCAAGATAACACAGACTTTCGTTGCAACCGCGAAGGTCGCATGTGTTGAAGCGCGCGGGGCACACGCGCACATCGAAAACGCTGTACTTTCTGTTGCACAGGTTCGACTTTGGGTTTCCAACTGTTTCCTTTTATGACACTTGTTTTTTTTTTTACGACGCTTCCCACCGTTGCTTACGAAGTTTCATCTTTCAATTCGGGTGAACGCCGGTGATTCATGCACGATCCAATTAAAGGAATCGAAATGTTAACCCTTTGCAATGCAGCTTCCCGTGTAACTTTCACGTCACGCGTGCGACTTTATTTTTAAGGTGTCCGCGTAATTCTTGAAGCAATGTTCCAAAGTAATTTACAGTTGTACATATCATTCATCGTGTTTGGATGCAAAATACCATATTTGTTGTGGAATTATTTCTCGACGTTGAAAATCTTGCTACTCGAGAGAAACGTCGCACGTCAATATCGAGTTTGGTCGTTTTGAATCACACTGGCGACCCAGAAGAAAGGAACTTTTGTTTTCATCGTTAGACTGCTTTTCTGCATTTTTCGCGTAGGCTTGTTTTTCCACGCTCTAATAATAAGTTGGCTTGGGTTGTTTTGTTTTCTATTGTATCTTTGCAGGCGTTTTTAAGGTTCAGTATGAACAGCTTTGCCCCCAATTAACAAGGTACTATCAGCACCATGGTAATGTTCGTGAAAATCCGTGCCACGAAGAGGAGCTGCTAATTGATTTTTTGTAATAGCCTAATTGGTTCATTGTTTTCAGCGATTTTTACAGGAACGGACAAAACACAGTGTTCCGTAACAGAGTATTTTATTTTATCTATTTTTGATTTTCAATTAACCTAAATTTAATATACTCTGCTAAATGAATAGAATTGTCTTGCGCAACAAACACATTCGAATAACGATCTATCATAATTTTGGATTTTGACTTGAAGTATTTTCGATACAACAAAATAACTATGACTATTCATCCGTTCATGATTGTAAGCATCATTAACAATTGCGACGATTTTAACAGGGCACATTATGCAGCTACTAAAACAATTAGAGTAATCGTTAACCAGAGTGCAGATACGTCGGACAGAAATAGTTGATTCAATAATTGAATGATAAAATAGCGAATATAAATGAGACGATAAAAATATAAAAGAAGGGACAGTTAAAAGGACAATTAATACAAGAAACGGAGAAGACAATGGCCTTTAGAATGCTTCTTGTTCCAAGCCGATATCTCAACCCCACGCGCTCTCATTCATAAGTAGCATGACCTACGTAAAACTCAATTGCCCAGCAAAAAACTATATCACGACCCTCAGCCGCGAGTAACAATTTAAAGGCAACCGAAACGATACTTCTCACAAGACTGCTACTCCACAAACCTCGCCGCAGCAAAACATTTCCATTAACGATCTTAGCCGTTCGGGCATTCTGTCAAATATTGCCAAACAAAAATATTCTCGGACATTCTGCTCAGCAATGAACGAACGAAATCAAAGTGTTACCAAAGTATTTCCGGTCCGACGTATCGCCCAAGAAGACCACAGTTCATCTCCATCCTTCCATCAGGAAGAATCAAAGGAGAATAAAGAGGGGTGCATTTAATAATCTCATTTATCGGGTCTCTTTTTCAGTACAACCTGGATTTCCGAGGTCTGTCGGCGCGTGGGGCCGGCGGCTCGCCGTACAGGGGCGGAGAGGGTGCAGGCGCCGACGGCGACGGTGGCGGTGCTGGTGTCGACGGCAGCAAGACGGGCTCCGCCCCCGGCAGCGACCCGTCCGTCTGACAGTTTGGGATGGCCCGACGGGCCAAGGGGGACGCTCGCCGCACTCGGGTTTCCTTTCTACTTTTCTAGGAAGAACCCTCGCCTGCCCCAGCGAAACGTACACGTCGGTCGTCCCATGGACTCCCCAGGAGATCCAGCGGGACCCGCTGAACGTAACATCGAGATCTTTCGGGGGGATTTCGTGGAGAAACTTCGTTTGCACGGTGCTTAAGTATGCACAGTAGAAATGTAACGAGAAGGATTGAACGTTGACCAGTTGCGCATTACTTATACGAGGCGTATTATTCTTCGCTTCGTTTCTCTCTGTCTATGTTTATTTTATTGGCCACTCTAATCATTAGCGCCTGCCTGGACATTGTTGCACACTATTCTATCCACTGAACTGCATTTAGTATTAGGATTTTATTCTTTCCAATGTACTGAGCAGAAATTCAATTCATTCTATGTATTTCTACTGTTATCGGCAAAGTCATTTTCTACAATGCCGAAGTTTTGCACCGCAGCCTAACAATACGTTAAACTATTGTTTATAATATTCTATTTAATTTATGAACATCCACTGATGCGTACCGAAATTAAAGAAGAAATCCCGTCGAAAGTTTCTGAAACACGCAGTATGCTCTAAAATTACAATCTCTAGCAGAGCACAAATATTGAAACCGCATTGAAGTCCAAATTGGACACCGTAGAGTTCCCTTCGAACGCGAGGCAAATGAGAACTCGTTAATGAGAAAACGAGTGGGAATGAAACAAAGTAATCCATACCGGTGCTACAGGGCCAATCGATTGGTTTCCTGATTAAATAAGAAGTACTTTAGTTAATAAGCTGACCGCGTAATATCTCACAAGCACAGCGATCCTCTATCGAGCCAGCGATCTTCGCGAAACGCTTGCTCGCGGACGAAAAACGATCGTTCGATTACCGACGTGTACGTTTCTGAATCGTCAACTGCTTCGAGCACAAGCCATAATAATGGCGATTAGCCACGGTACACGTTTCTGAGTTGCTCAATATTGAAACATTTGACGAGCCTCTTCGGCTCGAGTCAAATCGCGTCCCGGACGAAGCGATTTTTAAATCGATTCGCGTGACTGCCATGAATACGTGACAAGAACTGAAAGGAGTCGACGGCCAAATTTAGGGTAATGCTTCCGCGCGAAACGTACGCGTCAAATTGTGAACGAAAAAATAACGGGCGAAACACCAGTCGCCGTTATGGGCGGGCATAAAATTAACGCCATCGAAATTATACGAATTCTCTCTTTTCATTTCTGTCAAAGCTTACCATTTTGTTGCAAATGCAAATTCACCGATCTAAAAGAAGAAGCAGAAGAAAGTAAACAAGGAAATGAATATATACACCTGACGCGTACGTTTAAGCCACAATTGCTTTATAACGAGCACCACCCATTTACGTACTGATACGAGACGCAGATTTCAAGTTACTCGAAACGAACGATCTTGCGCGCACCTCGCTGGCACACTCGAAATTTCATCGTGCAACTCACACCTTGGAATCTTGAAATTGTTGAAAAGTTGCGCGACGAAGTTCGCAACGTTCACGTTCGCAATAATTGCAGCCATATCGATGAAGAAATCGACGTTCGATGCGAATAGAAAAAGCTTGGAATAATAATTCATTGCCCGTGGCGATAGTCGCTTTAACGCTGCTTTCCTATCGATTAGTCGTGGCGATAATCTTGGTCCCCTTTATACCCGCTGCACTGTGCGACCCCCCTTTCGTAATATATTCTTGCCTCCGCTTCGACATCGGCGAGCAAGGAAATGATTCACACGAAGTTGACGGCAGCCATTGTGAAACTCAAACGCAGCACGTTTTATCGTTAACGAGTCGCGTCTTCTCTTCGAGCCAATTTCCATTGCTTCACTGTCCTGTCGTTCTGAGATATCACGAACGATTCTACAATATAATAGAGTAATAAAAAAGAAAAACGATGGAACAGACAGAAGGAGAAAATCGTTCTTCCATTTAGAAGAGTTGGTGCAAACGACAATAATTCGAACGAAATGCCTTTCACCCGTTCACAGGCCAACTTCCGCTTACACGTCTCACCAACTTCGATTTTTTAACGAATATCTTTTTCCACTTTTCTAGCGACAACTCTCCTCATCGTAATGTAAACATGCGTCAAAATATCGTTAACGCGGCGTGCTGTGGATCGTCACGTTTTTCTTTTGTACTCGCTTTCGACAGTCAGCTGCTAATCAATGTCTCGCCAATTAACCCTTCTACGAGGCACGACGCAACTTGAATGAACGGGCAGCCTTGTCTTGCTTCTACCACGTACTCGTGAATAATATGTACCTGAAGAAACGTGGAATCTGATGCTGTGGCAGGTTGGAATTTCAATATCACCGCAGTGGAAACTTGTCGAAATTGAATTATCAGCATATTTCGAAATTAGCAATTATTATTAAGTGATGGAATTTAAGAAGCACATTTTCTCCCGAGGATAATACTTTCGACGATAATATTTAAAAATTACCAAGCAAAGAAGAAGGAATTTAAGGGAAACTTGTTCTGTTTTAGAGAATGATTTATGTTTCGTCAACTTTCCCACAACAATATGAAACTGTTTCACGAATAATATTCAAAATATTGTTGCACTCAGATTTCATGGTTCTCTTGGAAAATATTGCGAAAGGGTTAACACTAATCGCCTTCACGATCAGGCTATCGCTTTCTGCACGCTCGAGTATTATAAAATTGTTCGTAATATCGTAAACGACACAAGGCTGCAATTTTTTTTTTTCGTTTTTTCGAGCGTTTGAAATAATCAAGAAATTAGCTTAAAGCATGGGGCAGGAGATGGCGATCGAGGGTAACCTGGGGGCGGCAGCAGGGCGGTCAGGGACGTACTTTGTGGCAAAGACACCATGGCTCACTAACCGAAATCTCGTGGCTCGAGCTCTGTTAGACATAATACGAACTGGTTACTCGATTCGATGATATTCTAAGATTTCGTTTGCTGGTCTGTCCCAATTCATTCCTTGGATCGTGCGTTTCCGATGGAAACGAATCGTTCGAATCGAATCGAGAAACATCGACAGAGGCACGACGCTGTTGAAACGAAGCTTCCTTCAAAGTGCCACAAAACGAATTGCAATTGTGATTGTAATATTCGCGCAGAGTCGTCTTTGAAACCGCTGGCAGAACAGTTAATCGTCTTAACAGAGAAACGAGGCCTGATTTGGACAAATCTGACGTGTAGCGATTAATCTTCAGAATTGTCTAAGCGAAGATCTAGTCTAATTTAATGAATAAAATCGGTGTTTGTGCGCGAAGAACACTCGTTGCGTTCTTTATTAATATTAATTAACACATTTCGTCAATGTTTCCAATGTAAAGACACCTTATACGTATAATTAATATTAAACGACACGGTGAAAAACTGAGAATATCTGCGTAGTTGTGTTCGTTACATTGACAAAACGCGATTCGTATTTCTACGAATGCACGTGTCCATGAAATGTGTTAAAGAATAGTCGAATTAATTCATGTCTGTAATATTTGACAATTGCCAACAACAAAAAAACAAAAACAAAAAACAAATAACTGTACTGAAGTGTTCTTTGTACACGATGAAAATCTACGTGATAACGAAAAAGAAACACGGTTGCCATTTTCGCACAGTCTCTGCAAGAATTTTCCTCGCATTTTTCTGCGTACTTCTAATCACACGAAAGTGCGGCGTGAAACGAGCTTCCTCTGTTCAAAGGATATCGAGGCTAAGTCAACAAACGCTTAAAAAAAAAAAGAAATGAAAAATCAGACAGTTCGCACTCTTGATAAGAAACGTAACCAATCTCAAAGCGATCTTACAATTAGCATCATATATGTCACGTTTCGACGACGAATACGTAAGAATCGTTTGTAATATATAATACTTAGCGGCATAGGTTCACGCGAGCTAAACGTCGACCAGTCATGCATTTCTCGTACTTACAAGTATATATACAAATATGTATATGTAATTATTTATATATACGTATATATATACAGAAATAAAAATATATAGAAGATCGATTCTGTATGTATTATACAGAGTTGGCACAAAGAATGTAATACTGTACCGACAGTGTCCACGGAATTTCTGTGCAGCAAAGGACGGGTTGATAATTCGTCGATGACGCAAAGTCAACAGATTTCATTCAAAGTAAAATGTAAACGTAACCGTAGTAATGTTAAATAATACCGATATACCATTCACTGCGGATGAATGTGACGATGAACCTTTGTATCATCGATGGATCGAAAGAGAATCAATCAACCCCCTCACCCCCTACGATCGTCGTAGCATACAGAATCGATAAGGTTTAAAGTAAAGGAGAAAGGAGAACGATCGTAGACGATGAAGCCTCTGATCCAAGCGGATCACGATAGATCCTCGAGATGTTCCTAGCGTGTAATTACGCGAATCCTCGTTCCGTAATAACGTACGCGTAACCTCGCAGGAATGTAATTAACCGGCGTTTGTTATAATTATGTTGTAACACACGTTCACGCGACGCGTTTGTACAAACTCTGTATCATACTTTAACCGCGGTCTTTTAGCGTAATAGTGTTCGTCAGGCTGTTAAGATGGGCGTAAGCTTAAGTTTTTTTGTATAAAACGGCACAAATATTTTCTAAGGGATGGAACGGTGGTAGTGACATTACGTCGTACGCTTGTTGAGTTTTCATCTCATTATTATCAGGGGTCGTCGGGTGTCGTTCGACGATCACCACGACAAACGTACCCGCGACGTTTCATCATTCAGATCCGTGGGAGGGAAATGATTTTTATTTTATTCTGTAAAAGAACGGGAGTTTTTGTTGTCGTTTTTTTCTTTTTTCAAGAATTGTTTGAAATCATAATGGGGCATCGATTCATTTATATCGAAGAATCCACCTGAGATGCATTGAAGAAGTAGAGAATTTACATGTTTTACGAACGCTTTGGGGAAAATTCCGTTCAGCTATTTTATTTAGGAGATTTTGCAATATTCACGTTGCAATTATTTTTCATCGATTCCTCTGATACATCGTGCTATTTCGAAGATCAATCGAAATCAGAATACCTTTCTGCAGTAGCTTCGTTGGTAACATAGTTTCACGAAGTCGTATCGACCCTGCTGTTTTCTAGCCGAAGTGGAGTGCTCATTCTTCATATTAACATTTAAACGGAAGCGGTGATATAGTACAGATAGTCCATCGGAGTTCTAGTCGTTGCATAGAGTCAGTTGATAAGCGCAACGTGTACCGATAATATCGTTAGGTACATATATTAACAGTAACGACACGAAATGATAACACGCTGGCATCCACGGTCGTGACACAAACGGTATCCCGAATCCTTGGCGTTCGATTCCAGAATCGATGGATCCTTTTCGTTTGCACCCAATCGCGCGAGCAGAATCGCGAAACCGTGAACAGTCTCCTCGGCCACACCACCTCGTATCGTGTTGTCTCGAATTTACCATTTGTAACTCTACCTCAATTCGAATAACTAGCTTAGACACCTCTGGTTAAAAAGAGAGAAACAAAAAGAACAAAAAAATAAATAAATAAATAGAATCTCCTCGTGGATAAGCAATGTTTAGGCGTTCTTTTCAATTTCAACGTTAATCGATTTTCTTTCTCGACGTGCATACGTTAAAAATAATAATACTACTAATAATAATAATAATAATAACGATAACGGATACGTAGAAATTCATCGACTTCCTGGTGTGTCTGTGTGTGTGTGTGTTTTTTTTAATTGAATGGGAAATAGATTATCGAGGAAAGGGAAAATGGGTGTTCCTTTTTAATTTTGAAAGTATACACTTATGTATTTGATTCTTTTGATGATCCGTAAACAATGACTGTCGCACGTTGATCGAAGCAACGCGCGAGTACACATTTTCCAAGGAGCTCATCGTTGCCATCGATTGTGCCTATCTTCTTCTAAATGTAATGCATTTTTACTCAGAATCATGCCCGTGCGACGTTCGCTTTCTGGCTGTCAGCAAACAGCCAACGTTTTAGTGGTAACGAACGAAGTAAAGATAGTGCAAATTGTAATATTAATATAATATATGCATATAATATTATTACGTACCTATCGAATAACGACGACTGCTGTTAGTTGGACTATTTCGTGCCTGCGGTGTAACATTACCGGTGATCGATATTTCATTGTCTCCAGGTTTTCGTTGAAACAGAAAAAGTAGAAAGAACGTTAGAAATACAAACAGTAGCCTTGCAGTGAGCGTTTGCATTCGAAATGAATGTGATAGGCGATCTTCTATATTGAACGAACAGATTTTTGATTATTCACTTGAGATAATAATTGGTCAATCAATATTTCCTTTCGTTTACACGGATCTATGTATTTGTAGATCGATTGATCAGCAAGACGTTTATTATTAATTATTTTATTTCAATGATAGCTGCACTTGCAATAGTATTACCGACTTTTTTTTATAGCAGTATTATAGTGATGTATGTACTTGTGGATATCGAATATCGAAGAAAAAACATAGGTTCGCGGGGAAATCGTAGTCTTTCCATTTTTTTAATGGTCTAGTGACTAGTGGATCGTATAGATACCATGTTTCGTATATACACCGTCGTTCTTGTGCATCTGTTGGCCCTGCGTTAGTTGAAACAATTCTAGACAAATACCGATGACAATAATTTCGGGTAATTACTTTCACGTCCACCTGGCGAACCTTCTCTCCCGATGAAACGGTGCACCTGACGTAGACAGGAACGTGTATATTTTTTAACGTTATCCGACCTGCGACCCAATTGAATTCCTTGAACGACGTTTCGATTCTTAGACGATGATAGGTGTTCCCCCTGAAAGATTTTTCGTATTTTTCTGATTGGATAAATGACGTGAAAGTAAAGTGGATGTTAATGGCGCGACGAAGTGACGACACTTTCGGAAAAAAAAATTATGAACTGCGTATTAAAATAATTGATATATTATTCGATTATGTTACAAATTTTTATTAATAGTAAGTGTGCTAGGTTTAACGAGTGAGTTCCGAAAATTGTTTAATTAGAAGGCTTGACCAGCTGTGTATTATAATGAAAATGATTCAAAGGTTTTCCTGTAACATAATAATAATAATAATAATAATGATAATGATAATAATAATAAAAATACCATGAGGTGCTTGATAGAATTAAATATTTTAACGTGTGTACTATACAAATATTTTCATTCGAGTGACTATTGAACTTATTGTACGAATAATATTAATCTATTAATAAGGGTTATTCGTTCAATCAAAATATATATTTCATGGGAAGAAAAGAAGAAAACGGGAAATATTAAAGACACGAGGTTCATATTTTTTTTTCCTGAACAATAATAAAAGGATAATATCGCGCCATCGACACCAGCTTTACGATTTTCTGAAATTTTCTGCCCGTTTATAGAACTCGTCTTACCATTGAACTTTGTAACGAAACACATTTGCTAAAAGTCAGTCGAAGATTCTTAAGGTATATCGTATATGTATATGAGCTTATGGTAATTTAATATATCGAACGGACAAAAATAAGTATCGATAGGTCATTGAGTAGAGTTCGTTCAGTAGTTAGATCTATCTTTTCTCGATGTATCTCGACGGATTTGATTTTTAATCGATAATTCAAATGAAGAAATAATAATTGCAACACACCCTATATAATATTAATAAAGGAACAGAAAAAAAGGAAAACTAAGAACACTGTATACAGTGCGTGAAACTCAGCGCGAGGAAATAAAATATAGATTTTTCTACATTTTATTATTGCGACTGAACGATGCCAAAAAAAAATACAAAAAGAATAAAATACGACTGGATTTTCTAGACTCGTCGAATACACGCGATTTACAAAAATAAAATCGTATTACATACTATACAAATATATATATTATAAATGTTAACGCCACTTTTCTCGGGACTGACAAGAATTTCAGTATCCACTAGATGGTCAATTGGGAACGCAAATGTAAATGTGCACGAATCGTAGTCGTAATAGCGAGTTTTTTCTCTTTTACAAAGCTACTTCCCAAAAGAATTTAAAGAAGCAAACAAACACGCGGAAAGAAAAAATAATACCGTGTGACGTATCGTTTCGGAGTTTTTCAGCCTAATCATTTTCTTATTATACGTAAATAAGTCCATTTGGAACCCGTTACGAAGCGGTTACGAATATTGTCAGGAAACAGCGAGTTCGCGATTGGTGGTGATAACAATTACGTGAAACTGAGAAATTCTTTCTGTTCTTGAAATAAAATAGGTGATTTTTCTTCTTAGAAATTTTACTTCGTCGATATTAATCATACAATTAGAATAGTTCCTTTTTCCCCATTTACTTTTATCCGAGTTTAGATATTTTTATATTACTTTCTGTATAGTTTCGTTTCGAATCAAAGGGTTGACAAAATTACACGTGCACTGGACATTTAAACGACAATCCAACGATGACAGTACATTCGCATAAATCTCATGTATTATATATATAAAGTGAAAAGGAAAATAGAAAATCGAAGGGAACGGGTAATTGTTTTCACTCTATCGGCCGTAACAATCAATCTTCCATTTCTAAGGGAAAGGCGAACTTACGTTTAGACGTAAGATTTTTCAATGCAAAACTTCTTCTCTCGAGATTTAAACGTCTATACATGTTTAAGTAACGTATCCTAGCCTATGTGGTGCGAACGAATCTCTAGTCTTAAATCGGCGTAGCGAATCTTCGATCATTGTGGTGTAGATGGACAGGTGGTTTGATTAATTGGATAAACGAAATAGTGGGTGGTAGAAAGTCGCGAAGTCGCTCGAGTACATAAACATTTATGGTTATTCCAATTGAAAGTTGAGGAGCATGCAAAATAAAACGTACGAGTGAGAGAAATTAATCATTGATATTCTAGTCCATTGAATTGCTAATTAAATTTTTTTCTTGTATAGGTAATTTTGTATTATTATTATTCCTCGTATATCATGTATTTCCATAGATAAAAATTGTTAAGATTTTAACGAAAGATTAATTACATTGACTGCAACCATGATTGATTAAAAATTCTTTCTATCTCATGAAAGTAAAGTATTCTAACAGAATATTGGGATAGATTATAGAGAAATCTAAAGCACCGGATTTGAGTTTAAACGTGAAAGTTAGTCCAGTGATACGTATAGCTTAGGAAAGTTGATTCGGTGGAAGTCCGGAAAGTCTCGAAACGTATCGACCACGAGCCGAAAGAAACAGCTAACTCAATTAGTAGATTCTGTCGCTACTCCTTTCTCCCCTTCGTTCGATTGTTCAACGTGGGGCTGTGATTGTCACAAAACAAGAAAAATGAAAAGAAAAAAAGAAACCCATAATAATGAACAATGCGAGGTAAACTTTTAAAACGTCGCATTCGTTTCATTCTTTGTCATAATTGCTCGATGATAAAAGATAAAAACACAAGAACGACGAAACTTTGAACCAGACACGTGTGTAATTCGTTTGATAAACGCCTTCGTAATGTAATCGTTGAAAGAAACAGAATTAACGTACAATGGGAAACGCGATGGGATGGGATTTCAATTTGTTGGATCAGTCTGAATTCTTGTTTCATTTCGTTTTATTCAGGAATGTAGGTTCGCTCTATTGGTGGTAGGTTCGGTTTTACGCTCCGAGCAATTGCGCGCGAGTTATCCGACGATTGAAAGGGAGAATGAATGAGAGGGAGAGAGAGAGAATGTTGAAAATAAAAAGAAAGATTAAAAAACGCTTACCAACCTATGTAAATTTATTACCGAACGTTTCATTTGTATCGACGATATTGTATAACAAAAGGTATTGATCGTAGACGAATTTAGCGTAGATAGGTTTCGTACTTCGTATTTAATGAACATTATTGAATCATTATATATCAAGTATCACATGTATTGATGCCGACGAGGGCAATGGAAAATAAATAATTGTAACCAAAATGAATTTTGAATTTGTTTCAATTTTCTTTCTTTTATTCAGGGAATGTGAAGGTTTTGAAAGTGGAGGTACAATTCTCAAAAAAATCCGTTTAGGATTTTTAATGGTAACAATTCTACGTGATTTCTTCATTTTTGGACAATTTACAGCCAATATGTTCAAATTCACTGAAATTTTGTTGACAGAATATTAGCTAACTAACGAAATGATACAAATTTTTATTTCCAAAGTGGCTTAAGTTCATTAATGACCGCCAAAACCGTCTTACTTTTTAAATAATGTTTATTAAGGTGCTTGAGTTAGAAAATTACACATTTTCAGAAAAACAAAAACATTATACTATCATGTTATTATCATGAAACAAGAGGATTTGCTATCAGCAAATTTTTGGAGGACGCAGTTTTTAAAAGGGTAAAGAATTGGTATATAAGATTCTATAATATTATCGCATATAAGAAAAATATGCTGAATGCGTTTTTTGAGAAATGAACCATATAAAATTTTCTATAAGATATCAATGGATGAGAATGCAGAGTTTAAAATTCTGAATTTATTGCCACGTCGGGGTAAACCAAGTCTCTTTATAAAACTTTATCAAAATATAAGACGAATTACAACAGCGAAATACAAGGACATGATAAACTTACGGCGATATATAGAACCGGAGCACCATGACTTCTTCAAATCCTTCCCGCATACAAAAAATGTAGATGAGCAGTAAATTGTTATATAAATAATTTATATAGTTAGAAGATTTCCTGAATTGCATAAATTGTGTTTTCGAAGTGTTGTAAAGAAATATAAAATAAATTCCGTATAGTTTTTTGAATTTGAAGCATTTTAAATTATGTCGATTGGACTTGGGCTCTTTCAAATTTTATAACAAATCTAGATGTTAATTTTGAAAATGGCTCCATTTGTGATAAGAAAACACATATTATTCACTTAATAATTGCTATTATTTTAATAGGAATTGTAAATTTAACTCTTTTAGATACACTTAAGCAGTGTGACACATTGGTATCCTATACGTATATTTTTAATTTCTTTGAAACTCTTAAATATCTCAATTTAAATATAAATGGACTAAGGTCACTTTCAAAATAGACGGCTCATTTAATATTATTAAATAAAGGACCTTTTAAATCCTATTCTGTTCTATGAACAGAAGCAACATATAAATGTACTAATGAAGGGTGAATATAAATATAGAAGAAAGGAATGAAGACGTCGTTGATTGACATCAGCCCAGCAGTAGGCGAACTATATCAATGATCAGACGACATAAATGAAAGCTAAAAGATCAAGCGACAATCTCCAATAGGTGTCAGAAATATTCCACGCCTAGCCGGTTTGTTATATACAATTAAACAATTAAATTAATTATTCGGGACAAGTAGATAAAGTTACAGCAACGAGACTATTACAGGTGAATTGCTTATTTCTTTCCCTTTCATTTGACACCTCACAGTTTAAAAAATAACCACCAAGAGCCGCGATATAAAATTTATAAAACGCTTTTCATAATCTGTTGGTAACGTCGTCAGTGACATGCAACTGGTACAGGGGTGTTAGAACCCCTAAACACAGACGAGATATCTCGTCGACACCCTCAACCAGCTACAAAGTACGTGGCGCCATCTCGCGTTTGTCGCAACTCCAGCGGCTTTCTGCACCTTCAAAACCAACATTTCCAGATTACATCGTTTCTCGCCTTCTAGTGGATATTTTTTAAACGCACTGGTCCCAAATTGAAGCTGAGGACCTCAGCTTTAGTTTCCAACAGGTGTCAACAATATGGCGTATGCAGATTAAAAATTCCAGACAATTAAAAAGCCGGCGAAAATGCACTCCGGGTCGTTTCAATTATCTCGACTTTTAGAGGTGCTAGATTATTGATCGAAGAATGCTGCTACACAATTTATAAATGCTGCATGTGTTCTATATTTTGTATAAACAATTTAATAATTCGTTTAATAATTCCACAGTTACTATACACGAAGGTCGTTCTAAAACAGGAACACATCGTTCCTCGAATCGAGAGCGTTAATATAAGATGTCGCGGATTAAAATCAGCCCGGTAGAACACGAGATAATTGAATTCGTTTGACGGAATAAGAAACAAATGCCATTATATCGACTTGCAGGCGAGGTGCATTAGTGGACATAAATTAAAGCTAGAAGCCTAAGATACAATTCCCAATAGATGTTAATAATATTTCATACGCGGTTTATTTGTTATAAACAAATGAAGAGTTTAAATAATTATCACGAGCAACGGGATATTTTGTTCCGTGTAGCTTCTCTTCCCTTTCGTTTGAGACTTTATTGATTAAAAAACAACCACCAAGGGGCGTGGTAATTGTAATGACCCGGTATATTTCTTCTTAGTATATTTCTTAATTTGACACCAGCACGGTGCCAACCACCGACGAGATGTATCTCGTCTGTGATCTAACGTACCCAGTGGAAGCTGAGAAAATCGTTGGAATTGGCAAAGTAGGTTTCCAAGCTGCTCGAGGTGCGGCAAACGCGAGATGGCGCCACGTGTTCTGTCTCGTATTTTTCGTTATAAAATTTTAAAAATTCATATCTCGGCTCCTGGTGATTTTTTTTTTAACTATGAGGTCTCAAAGGAAAGGAAATAGAATAAGCCACTTGAAAAAAATATCCCGTTGCTGTAACCTTATCAAGTTGCTCGTAGTAATAATTTTAATTGTTTATTACAAATAAACCGCGCATAGAATATTGCTAGACTCTATTTGTCATTTGTAGCGTAGACGTCTAGCTTTAATTTAATCGCTCCATCATTGTTTTATCTTTCCCTGATGTCGAAACAAATTCCTTTCCTTATAATATACTTCAACAAATTCAATTATGTCGAAAGAAAGCAAATTTGAAAGCGAAACAAAAATACATTGCATGATTGGTCTATTCTTATGTTTAGTCTGCAGTTTGGTCACAGACGAGATATCTCGTCTGTGGTGTCCCTGATGCGTGCGATTTTACTTCTATAACGGCTACCGATTAGAAAGAAACCTATCCTATAGGAAGTTTGAAATGCTGGTCAAAGTCAGTTGAATATATAGTAAAACGAAAATTATTTAAATGTTGTGGTCGTTTTTATTAGAATATGTCTTGTTAAAATTAGAAACGTGAGAATCGTTGAATTAGCGCGAATTAAATATTTTCTGCCCCTGGAAGAGGTGACGAAGTACAGTTCGGGCAGATATAGATGCCGCTCACTGGTTGTATCTAGCAGTCTCCCTGTTCAATAAAATTCATATTTATCTTTAATTTTATCTTAACAAGTTATAGATAACTGAATATATTACAATCTAACGTAGATTAAGTAGAATGAATTTTGAAAAACTGGGTTTTTGTTCTCTTTCCCGATAAGACAGTCGAACTTTTTATCTACATCAAATACCGAATAATTTTTGGGGGTGGAAACTTGTACGCTTTAGCGAATACGATAAAATTAACATTGCATTGCGCTCAACCATCGGGCGGTAATTTTCTGAAATTATCATACACATCTCCAATGATATTGTATACCTGTACATACATTATCATTAATTTATCAATTACACGTGTCTCTCAACCGTGTAGCGAAATACAAAAGAAATATGTAATACAAAAGATTCTGTATCGACGACATTTTTATATGAATTTTGTTTCAAGCGATTCTTCGTTCCTTGGTGTAATAAGTAGGAGGAGAAGAAGGAATAGCGAACTCACCCCGACACCGCTGATATATTTCACGCCGCGTGACAATTTTTATATAGATTCAAAGAATTATTGTAATTCAGCTACAGGGGACGATACCCTTCTTCGATTGATATGGATGAGACCGACCGACTTTTGATATACGCTCGATTTGAAATGGAAAATCACGCCTGGATTGGATTCGCACGTGAGCTGAAATAAAGTTACATCGGCAGGTTTAAGCCCCCTCTATATTAGCCTGTTCTGCGTATCGATACCAGTTTTGGCATAATACGTGTGCCAGAATTTATATTGCGCTTGATACTGCAAACGCTGTACCCATTCTACGCGCATAAAATTATTAATCGCCCAACGAATCGAATGAAGAAATGAGACGTTATTCCACACAGTCTACCGTTCACGAGCAGACAAGTGCCGTAAACAGAAATCAGTCTTTCACCAATCACTTTATGTTCCAGTGCAAACTAAAAACCAAAAATAGAAGGTAAGGTGAACCGAACTGAACTACAATGAAATCGAGGGAAAAATGGCAAAGAATCCAACACGCGACAAGCATTATTTCTCCAGACACGAGCAACAAAGACTCCGCCTTCTTACCTGGCCCGTTCCGCCGACATTGCGCCGAAGTAATTTCAAAGTTACACCCTGGCTGGTCGGCATAAAATTAAAAAAAATCTATCCACGAGGCCGAAAGTTTTCGTGGAGTAGAGAAGCGAGGCTCGACAATGAATATGAATACGAAGTTTCGGAAGAAAGCTTAGCGGGGGTTGGCCTGGCGTTAGAGAAGACGAGAAACGGGGGTTGGTAACAGAAGGAGAAAAGGAAGACGAGCAGACGCGAGCCAGTCCCTGGCAGCAACTTAAATTGACTCGATAAAAGTTCGCGGAATAAAGCGGCCCTGGGCTTCGCCACTATATCAGAAACATCTGCCAAACGTTATTACAACTTTGAATAAAGAACGGCGCCGGTGTAGCTAGGGGTTGGGGGGTGCTAACCGGTCAAAGAAAGAGAGGAAACTTCTTTTCTCGTGGCAACGACGACGACGACCCGGGCAGAATCTCTCTTTCTCCCTCATCACGGCCCGCGACGAAACTTTTTCGCTACTCCTCGACCGTGAGAACTTCGACGATAAATCAAGTCGTCATTTTAATTTTTCCAAAGGGGGATGTATTAGCCACGGCACGCCATCCGTTCGCTGATGTCGCCGTTCATTTTAATTTCCACGACGTGTCCCTGGATAAACGTCCTTTTACACGATTTCCCACGGATCGGACGTTTCTCTTGCGCCTCTCGAATTTCCTCGGAATCATCGTCGCCGAGATTGTCTTCCTATCGGGGGGATCTTGATTGAAGCAACATTCTTTTTCAATTCCGCCCGAGGGCCGGCACGATCTCGAGAATCGCAAGAAAATCTTCTTCCGATCGAATCAATTAAATATCCCAAGTGTACAATGTCGAATCGCCGCGGAGGTAAATCGTCGAGGTAGAAAACAAACGTGGAACGTGGAACACCGATACCTTTTATCTCGTTTCATAAGTACGATCTTTTCCCTGGTGCTATTCAATGGACCAGCCGATCTCCTTCGAGCGACCATTTATGACGTGAAATCACGGGGCCAACGATTTCACCGCGGGAAGAGGCGAACGGGTGTGGAGGTAGAGAGAAAAATAAAGGAGAAGAAATGGAGGAAAGAAAAAAAGGAGAGGAAAAAGGAAGAATAAGGAGCGCGGCCGCGTTCGTATCTGTTCGGAGATCTTTTGCGGTGGCTTCTGGTCTTCGGAGCATCGGCGAAGCTCCGCTGCGTTCGAGGCTGATATCTTTTGATCGGCTACCTTCCTTTCACCGAGATAGACTCTCCGCTCCGACTTCTCTTCCGTCGCTCTTTTTACGTTCCTCGAGCACGTCCTCGCGGTTTTGTTCGACAAACAAGCCGATGATTGTTGCGGTCGGGCTACGTTCGATCTGGTGTGGCGCGCCATTTCGCGGTTACCTGTGAAAAATCCATTACAGCCATTCGCACCTGGACACTGGCTGGACGAAAATCGTGCACCACCTTCGCTGTTATTACAACATATCGAGGAAATTGCGAGGGATAAATTTCATCCAGGTACGGGAACCCTGATACTCACTATTAATGACCTCTGCATTGCACGAATTACTTAAACGAATATAATTAGATGGAATATAAGGCAGTTGAAAATAGACGAGATTCGGGGAGAAAAATTACCTGGAATAAAAGTTGCGACGAGACAGCAGGCATAAAATGGATAATCAACTCCTTCCCGTCTTGCCACGCTTTCGAGGCAATTTGGAATCGAAAGAATACCGTACTTTTATTATTAATACGTTAAAAGGCCATTTCCCTCGACTGTCGATCCACCTCTAACGCGCTAATTCTGTTATCATCGTGCAAGAAATGGAAAGAAATTTTACGCGTTCGTCTGGCCGATTCAACCACGATCGCCGGAAGATTATTCTGGACGCCGTCTAAAATACCATCAGCGGACACCGGTTCCATCGAGCGCAATTGATATTACTGGGGTTCGAAGAAAGCCCGATCGTCGACTGGAAGTGGTCGAACTCGGGAGAAGAAGAGAGAGAGAGATAGAGAGAAGCGGGAGCCGAAATCGCTTGGAATTAATCGAATCCACGGGAAGGAGCAGCGGGGTTAGCCATGGTTTCTGACGATTTAATTCCGTACGGCCCCAGTTTCCATCGTCGCCCGGCAGCCATAGAATCTCCAGGCACCGTTCCCGGCTCCGGATCCGCTTCAATTCCAATTGATAGCGTTCGGACGGGAATGGCGCTGCGGGCACGTTTCGATCCTCGGAAGTCGTGGATTCCGCGGCGACCATTAGTAACCGAATTAATTAGGCAAATCGGTAGCCACGATGCAGTTACAATTAATCTGCAACGCGATCCCGCGTGCAGAGCTGTTCCGAACGCTGTACATTCTGCGGCGGGTAATTGTGCGGTTCCAGCATCGACCGTTTCTGTAGCTCGATAACAAAATAGCCGAACTTTCGGCCGCGTCGCGCCGCTCCGGCGTCCCCGTTTTGTTTTTGTTAATTATGGCCGACGGGGTAATTGAGATACGTTTCGAAATAATCCGTGCCGTGTATCTCGCGGAGCCACCGCCAGACTTGCCGGTACTTTATCGAACTTCTGTTGCTGTTTTTTTTTTTTTTTTTTTTTTCTTTTTTCTTTTTTCCGCTGACTACGTTGCCTGATCGAGGCAACGGGTCTCTTGTGCAGTTTGGCGGGCGCTCGTTTGTCTCGTCGCCGGTGGATGGAAAGGGAAAACGTGGTTCTTTGGTTCGCTATTTCAGGTTTCAGGCTTGTCCGGGCACGTTTAAGTGGGATATGATGCGGCACGGTTGGTTCATGTATGGAATTGTGAAATTATATGTGTTATTTTTTGGGCAACTTTCTGGTCTCGCTGAGGGTTACAATCGGAAACAGGAAGACCGTCAGAATATCAGGCAATTGTTAATGAAGCATTTAAAACGATTGCGATCTCCGTTGCGGGTCAATGATTCGAACAATCAAACGTTCCGCGACATTTTCCTTTTTCTGAAACGCCAATGAGAATAACGACGAGGACGGCGGTGCAAGAAAATGGTCTTTTCCTCGGATAAATAGAAACCGCCGTTAACAGTTACAAGCGAAACGCTGGCCACATTAAGCGAATATTTATCTCGCGTTGCCACGGACGACGTTTCCGTCGTCGTTATTTCATCGTTATATCCCGGTTATTTCCGGCACATGGTTAAGCGAGAATTATTACGAGCGTTCCCGGTATCGGGCAACCACGATCCAGACTCGCAACATCATCCCTCTTTTTCGCTATAAACCACCAAAATTAAGTTATGGACAGGAATTATAGGCACTTCACGGATAACGTATGTGCGCTTAGGAAAAGAACGCCATGGAATGAATTGTGCTATAATCATAAAATTATCTAGCGATTCCAGACAACTTCTCCAATTATTATTTTCTTCCCCGATATACACACGGATGCTATTCGTGTGGATTTTCCCGTGCCGCCTGGAGGAGAGAATGAATGAAAATGAGAAAAACCATGTAATTCCTTGCTATTCGATAATTATAATCGTTCGGGAAGGAACAGTGCGCGGATGAAGTTGAAGCTGTTTTAAACACTTTCGAACCGGTGCGATTAGAGACGATCGTAAAACAGATCGGGCGATTAATTATCGGTCCGGCGAGAGGCTCTCGACCATAATCCGGCCGAGTTTAAATGTGGAACGGAGGGGGGTGGGGGGGGCTCCCAAATCGCGTCGGGGTGTGATTTGTGGCGGATGCTTAGAGGACGGAATTGCACCGCAGGACCAAGCAGGATCGGTTCTACGTCAGGGTGATTAGACGTTATTGATGCCCAAACGGTACTGCAGCTTCGTGGCAACGAGCATCTGAATCATTCGACCCAACCACGAGCTTCGAATTACCGTTAGATCTGTACTTCTTTCCGTTAATATAATTGCCAGCATCCTTGTTAGCTCTTCATTAATTATCAAATCCCGTCCGAGAGTGTAATCATTTCTTTGAACATATTTAATCATCGGAAATATTTATCACCTATACTCTGACGTTTCCCATCTCTGTTAATAGTCCTATCAGGAAAATGTTATTGCGCGTTTCCTTTTCTTATTATACATTCAGCGCGTCCATAATTTCGCCAAAACGTATGCCAATAGTTTTGTCCGTTTCTTCATTATGAGAATATATTTCCAAGGGATACATAGGTGAACTATATAGTATAGTATATCGGTTCTATTTACCGAGTGTGCTGCGCCGTGAAAAATATATATTTCGATGCTCCTTAAATCCACAAATTCGCGCAACGTTCTGCCGCGCAGTAAACGTGATTAGACATTGTCCATACAAGGGGAGGAACAATTAATTAAGATAAACGAGGGGAAAGTTTGATCGTAGGGGACGTGTAATTAATAATGACGTTAATCTGCCCGTACAATCTCGCCTCTGGATCGATCCTCGATCTTTTAATATCTTTCCCCGAATTGTTAATTGGTGTCGATGAAAAAAAATGAAAGGGTACGAGACGATGAAGAGAGGACTCGACTGTCTTAATTACCGTCTCCATCGCGTCTGATTCGTTTCAGATAACTGTAATTACAAGTTGGTCCGTGGAAAGAAAAAAGAAACCGCTCACCGCTGCGGATTCGTGCGGCCAAGTTTTCTTGTTTCGAAGTTCCCCCCCCCCCTCCTTTTCCTTCTTTTTCCTTGCAACAAAAGGATCCAAGCGAAGGGATGAATGCACCCCCGCGATCCTCGCCACCTATCTGTTACACCATGTATTAAGGATTTTCTAACGTTCATCCCTTTTTCCACCCTTTTGGAGCTGCGAGGATCGTTGTTTTCTGATCGGCCGACCGGGAACGATAAGGGAAACATATTTATTTCCAGGTAAACCGAGGCGAATAGTGGAGACGTGATGCGGAAACGATATCTGGATGTTCGCGAAAATAACAGAGGCTTCGTATACAGTCCTCGTAGAAAGTCCAGTGGAAATTCGTCGCGAATTTACGCCCAGGCTGTCAGTGAAGCTCACCCACTATTTTCCCCTCGTGTTCTTACAATTTCGTGCCCACGTTCAGTGGATATAATTTTATGTTCGCGAGATGAAACCTCGCTTGGGTCGTTTAAATATGCGCACGGATACATCAACCGTCCGAGAGAAATATCTAGAACGGGGTTGATAAATATCTCACGGTCCTGATATTGATTCCCTTTGTATGCGCCAAACAATTTGGTTCCGTAAATTTCCAATGAAATATGACGGAACGTGGGGCGTTCGCGTTTACGATTCGAAATCAAATCAGGCCAGCGCTGTTTAATATCATTATCAAGATTTCTCTGATAAAAGAAGGGACCCCTGAGAGATAGCAGACAGGGGGGTGGGGGGATGATCCGTGGATACGGTGCTGCGATTTCGAGATAGACTGTACAGAATTTTTCATTTCGCTTGTACGTAAAGTTTTATATTCCAAGGAGGGAGTCGCGGTGCCGTACATCTTTCTGATCTCCAATCGAGCCGTCGCTTAGCGGAGCGTGAAACACATTTGCTCGAATCGTGGTACCCCTTAACCACGCAACCTCTTACACACACCACCGATCCCTCTTTGAATGCGCCGAAGTAAAACTCGAGTGGAATACGTAGCCACTATTCAACGTTCTTCCGGGAAACATTTCCGGAACACTTTTTCCTATATTCCGCCCGGATCGTCCAAAGTGTTTAGGGGACGCCTTGTTCCAGTCAAGTGTCTTTGCCTGCGTTTATTCGCGAATTACAACCTTCCGTTCGAAATGCGCGAATAAAGAAGGGGAAAAGGAAAAGCGGTAACGTTGTACTCGGCAGAACATATTTTCAAGCACAATTGGTTATTTCTTAAACGTCGTTTCGAATTGAAAATTGTGAAAGGATGTTTGAATCTGTCGACGCATGTTTTGTTGACTTAATTATTATGAAAATACGATGTTGCTGCGAAGTAGCACATATCTTTCGGCCCGTATTGTCAATTAAGTGGTTTTATTAATAGGTATCGAGCCATCCTGTTAACGGAATGAGTAGTTTAGGAATCATCGATAAAAGTACTGTGCAGATGAATCCATCATAAACTGTTCCCAGAACCCCAACGAGTCGCCATAGCGATCCAAGCTTGTTTGAGTTTAAAACACGACTACGTATTGTCCAACGTTTACCATTCGGTCAGATAGATTCAATCTCTCTAACAAAAATGGCGCAAGTACCAATTGTAAATTTCATCGATTTATCGGTGCCCAATATCTGTACACGATACAATCCAACCGTCGCTGGCAAGAGCATTGTTCAAATTGAAGATCACTGCTCGAACTCTCTCGCTCAATTCCAGGATCGCTACAGACGCTCGAACTTACAATATTATGACGCAGCATGTCGTGCCAGCCGAAACTCAAGAAATCCAACGCGAATTCTTCTTTCTTTCACAGAAAGAACGTATGCGCCACGTTCAAATCTGAAAGCAAACTAAATCAAAAAGTAAAAAAAGGAATGAATTTATCACTTATCACGTGCCCGTTCAATTTGCATTAGAATAACGTGAAACTATTTCCAATAGTATCGTTAAAAAGGATTCGATCCCTCTGAAAACTTTCGTTCATGATCGTCTCGTTTCCAATCTCTCCTATCGACCCCTCAAGAAAAATCCTCTCCTTTGCAAAATGGAAACGAAGAACGGAGTAACGAAACAAGCGACTCGGACATGTTAAGGACGAAGTAAAGTCCTCTGCCTTCCGAAATCCTCCGTGCAATCGTTCCAGAGCGGACCGTCCTGCCGAGACAAAAATTTGTATTCACCGAAACGGACACGAGTCAGCTGGCGGGAGGCGTCGCCGCCGAAGAGATACATAGAACTAGCACGAGTCTGAATTGACCGGCGGATAATTGTTTCGAACAATCCCGGGCGACGCTTTTCGTCGGTTTCCATGGCGACTTGCGCCAGGCGAACGTACGCTGCCCCACGGTTGGCAATCGAAGCACGCGAACAGTGGGGAGTTCACCCCTCTCTCTCTCTAGGGGAATTCTGGTGGGGATTGCAGGGAACACGAAGGCGTAGGCGGGGCAAAAGTTGAACGAAGAAGTCGTGTTCGTTGGTAACGCCTCTTCCGCCCGCATACCGTTCGTTCCCCTTTCCCGTTCAGCGTCGACGGAGGCACGAAGCCTCCGCGAAATCGTTTCGTTTTTATTATCGCTCTTAAAACAGTCGAGCCACGACGTCGGCAGGGCACATCGATCCACATTAGCTCCTAATTTCACGTTATTACCCCCACTAGAATGGGGTAAGCGCGCGACCCGGCTCACCCGGGACCCTTGATTTTTCAGTTTCACCGTCTTCCGGTTCTACACACCTCCTCTTTTCCTTGCAAATTAGCCGAAATCGTCTTAGCGACGTCGCTTCCTCTCGGCACGAACGGTGTTATCGCGACTGAAACCTTTGATAGCCGGTTTTTTTTTGGGGCGGGGGGACCGGGGGGAGGACCGATATACCGATTCGTTGGAGGTTTAGATTCGATTTTATCGCAGGTATTTGCATCGGGTTCCGGTCGAGATTGAATGGTGCACGATTATTTACCGAGAAGTGTGTTTTATTGAAATTTAGTCATTTCTGAATTCAGTGTTATACTATCGTAGATCGATAAATCGATTCGACGGTTCGGGGTAGTTTTTATGTCTGGAAAAAGACATTGATGTATTATCGCTGGTATCTTTCATTTTGCACAGCTCAAATAATTAAGTGCTCCAAAATTGGCAAATATTCTACGTTCACCTGTTCCCGAACTGTTTCGTGCAAGACGATCACGAACATCGAGGAAAATGTTACCACTTCGGCAGTCGGTTTCGCCGGGAGATTCCTCTCGAATAATTATCGATGCTGTGCATCGTGGACGATCGGAATCTAAGTGTAGTCTCGATGATATTTTCTGAACAGTGGAACATTAATAACAGCAGGCCGGGTTAGTCGAACGACGTGCTGTTATCAGTTAGCACGCCTCGTTCGTTCCGCGTCGTTTTATCTACCTTTTCATTTTCGCTTCTCCGCCAGCCCCGTCTGGACGCGTTCGTTCCACGCAGTCCAAATGATTATTCTCGTCTCGCGTCGATACTGTTGAACACTGACGAGATGCAATGACGACCCGCGCGCCGTCCCAAACCAACGTCGATCTATTCTATACTCGATTCGTTTGCGAGAAACTCCGAGCAACGATCTCCGCGACTCTGCCCCCTACGTTTTAACCACCGCTTCCCGTCCAATGATACCTTCGATACACCGTATTACATTTACGATGACTCCACGTGTATCTCTGTTCAGGTGTTTACGCGCACGGTTTTGTCGGCTCGTTCAATCTACGAACCTATTTACGCCTCTTTCATCGACACCGATCGCTCCGATCAAACGAAACGCTCGGCTAGATTAATGCGTCGACGGTGCATCCGGACTGCGGCGACGGCAGGGAACGCGAGGAATAAAAATGACGGGACGACGAACGACGGCGGGGGGAATGATTTACCTGGCGGCGCGATTAAGTTCGCAGGCGAACATTCTCGCGATTTTAACGAAAACAGATACGCGGACGATATGCACGCGGTGGGTGTGCGTCCGTGCATGGCAATACGTGTCCGTTGCGCGATGTCTTCGCGCTATCAATGATGCCACCCTGCGTGGCAGCTCTGATAGGATGAAACATGCAGGGACTCGATTAACACGCGCATGTGCCAGTAGGCATATATCGACATTTATTGCCCGGCACGGTGGTCGATAATAGGGCACGTGATACCGGGTTATCAGTTCACGCCGAAAACTGCTAAATTTATCTCCCGCGATTGGCTCCAGGAAAATTAGAATGCACGGCGCAAGCAAGAGTGTTCAGATTAACGGGCAATCGATGAAGAACGAGAGGGAAATCTTATGCGAAATTGATATTGCATTAATTCGTGTGTTTGCCAATTTCTTCGTTTCCCTGATACTTGGATATTTATTTGTCCAATTATTATTCCTCTTTGTAATTAATATCGCACCCGTTTTCGCATGTATCGGGCGCAAAAAAACTCCGTAGACCGCGTCGATTTATCCACAGCGCTCCTGTCGAAGGTAAACTGTAGCAGATATCCGCGTTTACTCGCTCCGGCCGGTGTTCGCCGCACGCGTAACAGAACAAACGGTGGAGGGTAATTAATTTACGTGGACGAAACCAGTAACACGGTGAACGCATGCGAGCCGGGCCGAGAGACGCGTCGCGACGGGGCCCTTTCTCACGCGATATCCCGTGATATTCGTACGAAACGTGTAACGGGGACTGGTCTTAATATTCCACCTCCGGTTACTTCGGTCGTAGTGTTTCCTCGTAGGCGTCTCGATCTTGCCCACGTAGAAAACGTGTTCTCGATTTTCTTTGATTTATCGAAACTGAATAACACTCGGGCACACTTTTTCAACTGTTTTTAACATCACCCGTACCTATATACATGTACAACGAAGCGACATTTCCAGGATCCAGGTGAAACAAGAGCGTTCGTTTGGCGCAGTTCTCGCTCGACGGAACAAATCGGCGACTTGCGCCACGTTCGTTGCGTGTTTTCTGGCAACGCAACTGGAAAAAAGGGCAACGCACTTTCGGACACCATTGGGAAAGTTGTTTGGATGAGAATCGCATTATACGTACACGTGAACCCGTGCAACGATGAGGATGCAATTAGAACGTTACACGAGGCTCGTGTGTCAAAGTTGGCGCGAAAAGTGGGACGTGTTTCTCGTGTTCCTGCGGAGAAACAGCTGTCTCTATTCCGCGGCGAATCCCTTGGCAGCAGGAAAATTAGGTACAGATTCCTCTAGTCTCGATCGGAGATGCCCGTCACGAATTAGCATTTATATCACCGTGGTACCGTGCAACGAGGTGGAAATGGAATATCCAGAACGCCGTGGATAGAGACTCGCCCCGGACTTCTCGCCGCGAATTAATACGTCCGTGTCTTCTCCGACACGGAATCGATCGTCTTGTAGCAGGTAATTATGCCGAACTTAATTAATGCCAGTTTTAATCGACCGCGGTTATTCCATCGGCGCGTTATCCTTTTCTGCGCAAACATCTTGAACAGTAATCGCCTGTGATTTATTCGAATAACGTTCGTCGGTGCCCCCTCTCTCATTCGACGTCGTCTGGGGATAATTGAATTGTAACAGTTCAACGTTAAACAGAGGGGAATATTAAGACATTCAGTAAACGAGGAATTGAAGAATTGTTCAACGGCAAAAGAATCTCTCTGCTATCGAAGCAAGGGTTACTGTTACTCGATTATGCGAAGGTATTCAGTATTCATTAACGATTCGATACTTTTAATAAATTATAGATGCACTTCGTCGTCTAGTGTAAAGCGAGCAAGACGACGTACAAGTTTCTTCTTATCCACTTTAGCGGCTATTGTTACTATTTTTCACGGATGTTATATGGAATGACTGTTTACTAGAATCTCTTACAGTCGTTGGATAACTTTCGCGACGGTCCCTATTCGTCCAGCCGATGCGATGGCGGCAGTGCACGAGGGCGAAAATATCGTCGCGCAGTTAAGAGTGATCGATTTCATGTCACGAATAAACGCGTATCATTCTCATGGGCGTTCGAGAATCGTATAACGCCGCGTGTGTCGCAACAGCAATTCCTCTGCCCGCTTCCTTCGCGCTTAGACAGTGCGCAAGAAAAATGAGTCGCTAATTACTCGCGTATCGTGCGCATCAGTATGCCGGTTACGTAAAATCGCTAAAACACGACGCGCGAAAGAATTTTGCGTAACATGATTGATGAGGATTGTCTATCTAATTAACGAGTCAAGGATCGATTTCACAGTCGCTTTCCTTTGCCCTGCCATTTTTCTCCAGCGATCCACGCGAGCTCCTACTCTCAAATCTCTTCTTATATATTCTCGTGCATGTCCCGTTACAGCGTGCTGGTCGTTATTATTTCGGCAAAACGAAGCGATCGAACCAATTACCACTATTTCGGCTATCGAGATTAGTCGGGGATGCTTAATAATTTGCGACAGAAGGAAGAAAATTTTACGCGTTTCTCTCGACAGTGACCTGCAATAACGACGAGAGACTTGTTTTCATTTCGCATGCAAGTAGCACGGTCGCTGTGCTGGCCACCATTATTCTCCACCTTTGCCATTCTGGATGTTTAACGCGAACGACGCGCAGGTCCGAACAATGCTGGCTCCTGGAACAATGATTTCAGGACCGTGGCCCACGGAACGTCCCCGTTGTGGCTCGTCAAAGCGGGACACGTCAGCAGTACACGAAGCGAGTCCCCTTTTTGGGTCCTGTGGGACGAGCGTTGGCAACGTACGGCGGATAGATCGATGGGAACGATAAGGAGAACGTTTTTGATCGGCCGCCACGTCGCGTTAAGAGATGATCGCGATGATCGGACACGTTAATTACGCGACTACCCTTCTCCCTGGCTATGGCGACAGAGGCTTTGTTCGCCGTGATTTGTCGCGACTTCGGGTTACCGATTCTGGTGGACGCGATTAATAATAATAATAATAATAATAATGCTTGATCGATCGGCCAAGATCTAATAATTGCAAGACGAGATTAAAGGATTGCGCCAGGCTGCGGTTGGGTATTAACCTTTGCGCGGGCAAACAAAATGATCGACAAGTTTGAAGCTTATTGTTAGTTAGTTATAATATATTTCATACATTTTTTTTTTTTTGCAAAACGTGAAGTGACGTGAAAGTGTCCAAAGTATGGAGTTCCGGAGTGGCTTCGCGATATCTTGTCAAGAACATACAAAAATGATTCAAGGAAATATAGAAATGGGTACCCGGGTGCACAAGCGTTAATAGCTTGCGTAAGGTGATTTTTCACGAGGAAATAGTTTCGGCAAAGATGCCCGATATCGGCGAAACAATTGAGTAGAATTAACCATTCGGTGCATAGAATCGAGGCTAGAATATTACGTCGCGATATCTACAGCGAAGGATGTAAACGTATTACAGAATTTAGTTTAATTTGTGGATTATTCTTCTTTTGATTTTACTGTCGAACGCGAAAAAATTGAGCCATGCCGAATTTTAACTGTCAAGGTAATGCACCCGTTGAATTTCATTACAGCCTGCGGTATGTTCTTTGGCTCGCTCTATACGTGCCTGTATTATGTTCCTGGGTTTCATTTGAAATTAATGCGATGTCAACCGCGTGTAAAACTATTCCTTCTGGCGCACGTACGTACCTTCATTAATTTCGAAATCACTCTGTATTATTTCCAACAAGCAATACTTCACTTCTCGCGCTGGATAATGATCTATCCTCGGCCGTTAAACAGATTCTTTCCATTCTCGTCACAGATGAGATTAATTTGTATCGCAAAAGGGGAAATTAATTTTTTCCACCACGCCTTCTAGTATACAATTACTCGAATACAATTCGACGTTGGACCAAAACCGCCATAAGCATCGTCGCGCCACTTATATTCCTACACCAAATGTTATGCGCACGGCGAAACCACGCTTTCGATCCCAGAATCGAAACTTTGTAACATAGAGAAGCCGATTCGAACGAGTCCATGACTCATTCCTCTGGTGAACGGGCAGATCGTGGCGGTAATACTTTCAGCGCTCGCCTCTCGCTCCTCGTTTCCTTTTTTCCTCGCCTCCGTGGTCCTTCTTCCACGCCGAGGACTTCCTCCTGTCCCGGCGTCCGCTTTTCATTATCACCCAGCACGGGATCGCGCGTTCTCTCCCCGAGTGAGACATAACCACCGGAGAACGGGTCGGGCACCTAACAAGACGTACAAAATAAATTGAGAGACGCGAGATTAATGAAACGCCCGTAGGCGGCGGCGAGCACGAAAGGAACGGTGGTAAAGGAAGAGAGGAAAAAAAAAAAGATAGAAAGAAGGAACCGCCTCGAAGGGAGAGAGATCGGACGCTGCTCGGCGAGCAGAATCGAAAGAGAGCGGAGAGTCTTGTTGTGGAATTATTGCGGGGTTTGGATACCGCCATGGACGGAGAGCTCCGCTCGACTGGTTAGCCTAATTTACTCGTTTTTAATTAGTCACCCGCTTATCGTACTCGCGATCTCTCGCTCTGTTTTTCCTTCTCTCCCAGGCCTGTTCGCTTCTTTCTTCCACATTTTCTCTTATTCCCCTTTTCTCCCCCATTGCGAACGCAGCGTTCCGATCGCGACAGACGTAGCAGGTTCTTCCCAAGGTGTCGGCGAAATTGTGCTCGCGGGAGGAAATTTAATGAGACTTATTTGCATTGATTTAATGAGCACCGAGCGACAAAGCTTCGATTATGGAACGGCTTGGAACTCGATGGTGATTTAGTAAAAGGAGAAAACCTTGACGCGTGAGTAACGCGACTCCAGATAGCCAGGAATGTTCTTCATGAATAAGTAAACGGTCGTGGCAGAAATGTAAAGGACTGTCCGTGGACATCGAGGATCGTGTTCATTTTTAATAAGTACAACGTCTACGGTAGCCGATCGCAACAGAGTGTACGTTATTCAATTAGCCGTTGATCGTCGTTTCTGATTATTATCTGAGACGGCGAGCCGGCACGTCGACGAGCGTGTTTCCGTACGTACCGATTCCTCTTCTAATTCCCCGTCATTTCTTTCTATGTACTCGTTGTACTATTTCAGTTTCACCTAAACGCTGTACGAATATGACTTGAATGCACAGTAGCATATGCTCTGGCGGTCCGATGGTCGAAAATAATTCAGACACGAACACGAATTCCCGAATACGTATTACACCAATTTCACTCCACTCGAATCATTCAGAAGTCCCGCGTAAAATCATTGACATTCGTCGGTGATTGTCGGTGAAACAAAAAGGCGATTCCGCCCCTCGACGAGCGTGGCCGTTTTATACGGTGTTCTATGACGAAATGAAGTGGCCGAAAGTACCAGGCCGAAGCTCAATCTACGTGGCCGTCGGTGCCGGTACAGTGGAGGGCTCGTTAAAAAATCATCACCGAATTAAATCGCGTTGCCTTTCGACCATGTAAACAACCACCCTTCGCGTATAGATTTCGAAGGGAGACGAGAGAAAGGGAGGCCCGACTTTCGGGACAGAGGCAGCCTGACCCCTCGATAATAGATGGCACCCCTGGGTACCGCAAATGAACCACGAAATGCTGCCGGTGCCCAGCGCCAACCTGTCATAGGTTCTGCCGAGACGCTGCAACCATCTGTCCATTGAACGAAACGATGCACTTGCAGAGATAACGCGGAATTCGAGGCCACCGGGTGACGTTCGCTTCACGGCCGTGTTTAATGTCGTTTCGAGTGATCGTTTATGATGGACGAGGCGATGAAGGGTGAATCGTTCGGGGCTGAACGATCAGGGACAGGCCAAATGGTGGGCGATCGACAAATGTCGCTGTTCTGGTGTCACGTTCCTTCTGACGTGTTCGTCACTACGTTTTGTTTTTTTTAGAAGAACGCGCGCGACTGCATGCAGGTAGACATTTTTATTATCCATCGTGTAACCTGCGCGATAGGGACGCGTGTTTACTTAAATGTTTCGTATTTTGGATACGACGCGACGGAACTATGCACCTATATAATTTTCGGATGTTTTTCTTTTTACCTCCAGTGCGATTATCGTTTTCACGTTTACGAGCATCGAAATCAACTAAATTTTAGTTTCCAATTGCTCGCGGTAGTAGGATCCGGGGTTTACTCGGGTGATCGTTCAATATTTAAGTTTCCACGCGACGAAATTATTAACGGCTGATCCGGCTACTGAAACGCTGTTCACCTGGATGGTATCGTATAAAAGGATTTAAAATTCAACGATCGACGGTCGTAAAATCTTTTCATCGCAAGCTGTACGCGGAAATGCACGGTGTCTCGATTCACAAAGCAACGAAGGGTGGCTCTCTATAAGGGATCGACGATCGTAGAAACGCCAAATGGCGGCGGCGTGTGCTGACCCGCGGATAATGGAGCGTGAAATTTGAAAATTTTCATTACTGCCGGACGCGTACGCGGACCTTTCGCCTGGCTGGCCGCGGAATGGAATTTCGAATCTTGTATAATGCGGCTGCGAAGAGTGGCTAATGCGTGTGCACGCGTGTCAACACACGCCGTCGCTTTCCACGTTCGATCAGTCATTTAACGATGCCGCATTATTGGTTACCAGAGCTGTTAACGCGCCTGAAGAATTCTGATGTTCAATTACGGTGGCCAGCCTGCTGTATGCGTCTGACGTGATGCAAATAGTATACATATATCTCTAACGGCAGCAAGGTATCTCGGCAGATTGATATTCATTTTTCGATCGGGAATATGAAGGGGGATAAAAGGGGTACGGATATATCGAAACGATACGTTTTTCCTCGAACCCTCCGGCCTCTATCGTATTGTTCGTCCACAGAAACGAATGAGCCCATTAAAAATCTCAAGAATGATCTCGCTGCGAGAAATTAAACCGGGGAAATGATATTGACGCGCAATTACACACGCGTTCCAATTAAGTCGCCCCATAGTTCCCGCGGAGCATCGTGAATAGGCATCGCGGCGTGCACGCAGTTTTGTTTGAAGCAAGCGATCCATCAGGGGCGTCGCGACGCGAAATTTGGCCGCTTTTAAAAATAATTGCGACCGCTCGGTTCAGGGTGAGAGCGAAGTCGTTTTCGGTGCCATTATGTCACGTCCGCATAATTAACGTTCCTTCCTCGCAATTTTCTGCACGCGCGATTACACGGCCGCCCGGCTAATTACAATTTTCGCCGGGTAATTTAAATTATTTCAACGTTAACGTCTAAACGCCGTCGGGGCCATTGAAAAAGCAGCCGGTGGACCGTGCTCGCCAAAAATCCGCATCGTAAATCCTCCGACGTGCTGCCAATCAACTTGATGGAGAATCGCTGTTTTTTGTTTATTCGTTGTCCCGGAACAGTACATTGTTAGCCCGAATGTATGCTGCCCAGCGTGTATAGGAAGGGTTCCGGGCGAAGAGGTGGAGGGGGTGGGGGATTGGAACGGATAACACCTTCCCCCTTATCCGTCGTTAGCTAGCGTTAAATTAGAACTGTCATGGCGGGCCGAAGTGGAACAGGACTGAGGGCAGAGGAACGAGAAAGAGAGACGAAGGAAGGGAAAGCTGTGCTTTCGAATATTTAAACCTACCCTCGGAAACGTTCAAGTGGCTCGTTTCGCAGGAAGTTTCCTCGTTAAAGGGTTTTTCGCGCTCCTTTCCGCGCGTTAGTGCCTCGACCAAGACGTTCGAAGTTGACGAAACCCCGCAATGGCGAAACAATTGGAACTTTTCGCTGAAAGATTCACGAGTGCACGCGGCGCGATGATTTTAATGCCCCCCAGCTGACCACGAACGCTGTTCTCGGCGGTTCGATCTCGTTTCGTTTCCCTTCCTTTCTACCTTGCCGCTGTTCGTTCAGCGAGCACGATTATCCACCGGAATATTAATATTCCGCGCGCACCAACTTAACTAACACGATTTCACCCGCGAACGAGGATACCGCGAATTTTAATTTCCCTCGCCACGAAGGGGTGGTTCCAAGTGGCCGGGCGGACGCGTTTCGCGTAGACGAATACGACAGCCGGCTTTACGAAAATTCCGATAAAATATCGGCGCGTCATCGATACACAGCGGCCGGGAACACGGCGTATACAGGCACGCAGATATCTACCGTTCGCTGATGCATTTTCGTCATAAATAACGAGCACAGCGGCGAATAAATAAATGCCGGTCCGTGATCACCGTAACTCACAATTATGGAGGGCCGGTTTTCACGGTGCCGATATGCAACTGTGCACAATACACGCCGTTCGCCCGTCACTTTTAATTTCGCGGCCGGCCCGTTTGACACGTTTTGATTTGCGATTTATGACCACGTTCGATATCCCCCGGGAGACCGTCCTCCGGCCCCACCCTCGCCAACTCCACCCCCGCCGTGATGATTTGTGCCTGTTTCTCTGTGGCATTTTTTGTTTTGCTATTTTTTTTTGTTTTTTTTTTTTTTTGAGTTATAGATACTTTTATCATTATCCGTGCGGCGGGAAAAAGTGCAGCAGAATGGATGGCGACCGTAATTCGTGGCCTTTTAAGGCCGTGCTTCAGCTCGTTGTTTCTTGAAATAATGGATTCTGCCGCAAGAATTTATACAGCCCGATTACGGATGATATTTGTTGCGCACTTGCTTAAATACGGTATATTGGGACAAATAATCGGAGAGAAATGGAGAAACTTAAACAGGGACCGTTTTGAAGCAAGCGTCGTTCTCTTGAAATTATTGCTCGGCAATAATTCCCTTGCTAAAAAGTAAGGGACCACGGCGAAACGATTTATAGCAATGTCATTTATACAAATGTGAATATTTATTTGCCATTGTCGACGGAATTATCGTTCTCCTGCTCCGCGCCGCGGATATATTTAAAACAACAGCGCGAAGCTGGCAAAGTTCTGGTGAACACTTAACTCGATTAATCCCAGGATGGCAGAGACTGCGGATAGCGTTCTTCCGCAAAGTAGAACGTCGAAGCGCAGAAGGGGATGCCAGACGACAAGGTTGACGATAGGGGTAAACGCCAGGGGGTAGAAAGTGTTGCAGGCGTACAGGTGCCACCAGGGTGCCGTTACTTTGCCGTGCAGAGCGGCGGAAAATTGTTTACTGGATTGTTTAAACGAAATTTACTAAAGCTTACTGATTTTATATCACGGCAACGGAGCCCCGGGGAGCCACTCCGGATTATACATTAACGAAGTTAGCTGCGGAATGGGGGAGCGAAGGCGAGAGGGAGAGGACGAGCTCTTGGCTAGTTGGAAATTAGCTTTCCACTATAATCGTCCTGTTATAAAGTTGCAGTTAACCGCGGCCTGCAAAGAGTAAACGCGAAAAACGAAGAGATGAAATTCCCATGGCTGTAACGCGTTGAAGTATTTTTAATGGCTCTGGCATGGAGTTCGTGAAATTCTACTGGATGTAAGGGGCTTTTGATTCGCGGTATTTCTATGGTTTTTATTGCAATCGGTTTTCATTTCTCGACGATGGATGTTGCTGCGAGAATTAAGACACGGGTTGATTGGATAGATTTGAGATTCTACGGATGCGGGGACTTCAAGGAAAGAATTATTCTTATCGAGTATTACATTAAACTGGAATTGCAAGGAATTGTTTTAAAGCGATAGAAATTTTTTTGTGTCGATATTCAAATAATAATTATTTTTCTTTGTTTGTCCTTTCTGCTCCAATTGAACAGAAATTTCTTATGTGGTGCGTAAATACCTTCAACAAAATTCCATCTTTCTTTCGTAATGGGAAACGCCAGGTGAATCTAACGAATTGAATAAAACAGGCAGAAAATTATTACGATAACTGAACTGCTGCCAAATTAATTTACTCTAACAGAAGTCGACAATTTTATTCACCCTCGCATACGAAAATGAACATAGTGCAACTGTCTTAGAAAAATAATGAAAATTTATATACCAAAGAGTTTTTCTAAATTCTTCAGCACTTCGAAGATTTTAATTTTCCACCTCGGACTACGTTCGGTTCAAATTTCAAGAGCAGCTGACCAAGGTGTTGACCTAACACTAACACTCGAAAGCCGGATCCATGGAAGCTGCAGCGACAGTGACCCCTCCAAAGGAAGAAAGAGAAAGGAAAGGAATATACAATATATCCATGGGGCCCAACGCCGACGAGCAGGAAGCCCGGAGAATATTTATGGGGTTCCATATGCCGTGGCGCAAATCGCCACCGAAAACGGACCGATCGACCCATCTGGTCGAAGTGGTGATCGTAATGTCCCGTCGGTTATCACCTATAATTTGAGGTAATATATTACCTGGCAATTCGTTGCTCATTGGTGTAAGATGCAATTACCAGCGTAACAGGCGCATCCCTCGCGAGCACGTTTCACGTTCGCCACATGTTTCGTGGATGATCGTCGCTCGACCCACGATCCGCAATTTTTGATTTCGATCTAGCCTTGCCCAAATCATTTAACGACGCCACCTTACGTTCTGAATAACTTAATCCGCCAGGTGAACGTCGAGCATCCTTTTGTTCGATGCCTTATCGAATCGCTTTATATTTCTTACGGCATTTCTCCGACGGTCCACGGAAATATTTATTTTCGTTTTCGAATCTAAAGGACTCAGGGCGGGATAATTTTGACATGATTATTGTAAAGCTTCGCGAAGGAATCTTTTAAATTGTTATTCAAGCTTTCGTTTCAAGTGCTTTCCTTTACTACATTCAGAGAATTTCGCTGGAACGGATGTCTCCACTTTTATTCACATTATTTCATTTGTATTTAATACGAAGATTGCACAATAATTGTTCCAAACTCTTCCCACCGCAATTCTCAGCCAGACATTTATCGTTTCTTATTTATCAATGCTTGCATCGAATTTTTCATACACGAAAGTTCACGGAGAATCGGTCGAAAATGTTTCTTTCTTGTTTCTTGAGAAACTTGAAAGGAGGCAATTAGCTTCGAGGTTAAATACTTACCCCTTTGGCCAGTGTCGGTTCACGCTGAGATAGATTAGACTCGTAATAAAGTGCTGGGGGTGTAGTCACGTTGGAAACGGTCCACGGGGGAGCCACTAAGGCAACGCTCGTTGGAAACTGGTCTGAAACAGATTTAAACTCGTTTCCTCGGGGCTGCCGCGAAACTTTCTCGCGTTTTAATTAGCCAACCGCGCACCCAGGCAGAATTCGCACGCCAAGCGTCCGAGGAAATTTTAAATAGTCCAGTTGCTTCTTCGATCTTTTGTGGTGAAGCCCGGTGGGTCAAAGAGGAAATAATGCCGTCTCTCACTTCCCATTCTCGAACTAGAACCGCACTTTTCCCGAACTATTATTTTCCATTTGTTGCATTAAAAATCCCCCGCAGCCGTGAATTCTGATCATTCGTATAATTCACAGAAACGACAATAAGTCTCTTTTCATTTTTCCTCAATTAAAATGGAGAAAAAAAGGATTTGGGAAATCAGCTATCAGTGAAAGGTCGCAATCGCCGTCCCGAAAATGTCGCGGCACGAGTGAACAGTGTCTTGCCCGCAGAAACAAGAACGAAGGACGAAAGAGGAAGAAGAAATTCGTGCAGTCAGCGGGATGGAGGTAATTCGTGAGGAGAAATTACTTAACTCTCGGATGATACATAAATTAAGTCAGAATCGTAAAGGGGTCCGTGGCACAGTCGCAGCCAGTTAGCGTGAGGGTGCCCCAGGGGGCAGTACACCCCTGCCACCGTCGTTGCTACTCACTGCATCTCCCTCCAACTATTCCTCTATCTCTCTCTGGTTCTATCGTTGTCTGTCTCTCGCCCTCAACCCTTTACGATGCTACGCCGCTGCCTAATAGAATTACCCTCGTAGCTGAAGTTCCAGTCGGGCTGGATTGAAATTGCCATCGAGTTTTAAAAATCTCGTTAATTAAAGGACAGCGCGACGAGACCTCCTTTTACTTCTCGTGTGGACCAATACCAACGAGGTTTTCCCTCTTTCTTGCGCTGACCTTCGACATCGCCACACGGAAATCGTGGATCGTTTCATTTCCACGCGACCTGATTAACACGGGACGGGGTAATTGTATTATCTCGTTCGTGTCGCGAATTCTTACGTCGCAACGATCACGGGGGAGATAGGCTACCGGGGGGGTGGAAATTGCCTCGATATTATCATCGCTGGTCCGTTTTAGATTTTCAAATTATTTTGAACCGGTTCGTTGGAGGTGTTTCCTGTCGTACGTATATTCTTATCCGACCAAAGATTCCGTTCGCAACGATCAATTTTAAAAATGAAGTGCCTATTGAATTCACGCTTCGTTCTTCAAGTAAAGCCCTTCTATTTCTAATGAAAAGTGCATCGATTACTGAAACTAATCTCGCATCATAACAATTTGCATACATAGATTCAATATTTAATCGAATTGAAACTATCACAAAAACAACCTAAACGATATCCTCCAGAAACAGTCCCTCGACTGTTCCAACATTAAACAAGTCTCTATCTTCCTCTCCGTTAAAAACAAAGAAGAAGAAAAACCACCCCCAACCAAGCATCGTCCCAAGTCACTCCGCAATCTCGTTACCAAATTCAACCTGACCTACGTCATTCCCATCAACGATCACGTTCTCTCGCGTGGTCGCGAAATTACCACGATTTCACGCGTTTCACGTGTACACGCCCGTCGTTTCCCACCTCGACGGTGTGTAACAGACACACAGGGGGGACGGTCGGGGCCCGACAAAAACACGGTTGAAGAAGGGCCAGCAGTCCATTAAACCTTAAGTCCCGTGTGAAGCGATGCGTCATTGAGATACATGAGGATCTTCTTAATAATAATAATTCGCTTGGTTCGAGTTCACCCCCGTGTGCCGATGGGGTTGTCGCGACGCTGGCGAGCTAGGGTGGCCGACACTATGCCACTCCGTATCTATCACGGATTACGAAATATGTTCCCTAATCCGCGAACGCACGCCCACCGTGTCTCTGCGTAGCCAGGGTCTCCCACGGGGACCGGGATTATTGTCCGCGATAAGCTAATTTTTCTCTTCTTGCCTGTCGCATCGACGGTGCTCGTGCGGCCTCGGGGAAAATTGGAAAACGACGGCGCACACAGTCGCAACACGGTAATAACGATGGTAATGAGGCGCTGGGAGACGATGGAAGGACGCGGAGCAGTCTGAAGAATTGCGCGGGGGATTATCGAATCGGGGGAAAGAACTGGAAACGACGGTGGTTTTGTTTAACATTTTTAGGGAAATTTGTTGATGTACGGCGAATAAAATATTACGGGTTAAAGATAAATCGATCTCACAGATTCGTGGGAAAGGAACACGGAATGAGCAATACAGAGCTTGCGTGAACATTTTACCAATTTGCAGAATCCGTCATTATTTATTTAATTTACTTATTTAGAAAATAATAAGCTGCCCTTTCGGGAAACGCCGACCGCAAAAATGTAGTTGGAGATTAAATTCGAATAACCTGTGACTGATACTACAATATTATAATATTCGCGCATCGTTCTTCCTAATACATACAATTCCGAAAAATATGACTCAATGGAATATCGTGTGGCGATATTCGTTCGGCTGAATTCAACAAGATTTTTCGATCGCAGTTTCCCGTGGAAATGAAATGAAATAGAAATTATACCCTCGCGCGACGATAGTTAGAAAAGATGAAACGCCACAATCGCCCGCTGTTTCCGAACTTGTCCCGACGAAAATAATAACTTCCGAGCTGGCTCAATTTCCATCCGGCCAGGGCGAAATGGCGACGATCGGTCGGGTGCTCTAACTCCTTATTTATTCCCGTCTAAAATCTCATTCCGTCTGAAATATTTGCTCTATACCCAGCGGTACGTGCATTCGCCGTATGATTTTTCATTAAAGTGTCTCTCGTAGCTGAGATATGACCGGCACATTGAATGTAGCTACTCCCGTGAGCGAGAGAGACGTGCGTATGGGAAATTCACGGGATAAAGCGTGTGCATAGGCGAGAAATATAGGAAAAGCAACGAGGATGAGACAGAGGAAGCGAAAGGGTGAGATAGGGTAAGGGAGGGAGAGAGAGAGAGAGAGAAACGTGTGGCCGCGTTTTGCACAATATTGTGCCGGTGATCTATGGCCAGCCGGGTGTTCCCATGAGTGCGATAAAGATGGTGGCATGCAAAGTTATGCAGCACGAAGAGAAATGGCTGAATTGCCCCTCCGCTTTTCTTGCAAAATTCGTTTCGCCATTACCGGCTTCGCGGTTCTATTTCGACTTTCGCGTTGGTTGATGGCCACTTGACGTTATTTTTTTTTTTTTTTTCGTTTCATACACCGTTCTATTATTTCCGTAGCCGTTGATTGCGTGCGATTTATTCCAGACGAAACGTCCTTTGTCGGGGAACCCCTGCGATTGAAAATATTTCGCCTCTTCATTAGTGCTTGCAATGATAATAATGATACTAATGATACAGCGAAAGTGTTGGCCCATTTCTTGATTATCGTAAGTTTGTTAACAGGAAGTTTTAATTAAATTCAATCGACGAAGTAACGAATACGCGTATTCGTGTTTTCTATTATTGAGAAGAGTGGAACGTCGATATTTTCATCAGTCAAACGCGGTCAATTGATGTAGAAAGGTATATCGATCAGGCCTGTTGTATCGTTAAGTATTTTCGCTCGTAACGCTTTGAACGTGAGAAATCGTGGAGAGCGTGGCCAAGCGTATATCTGCCTCTCGGTAACGAGACTAGAGGAGAGGATCCTCCGCTCGCGTCGGGTCGTCCTGATCAAACACATTAGTCTTGACTTCCGGTTGAGCGTGCCAGTCAAAGTGGGCCAGAACGATGACAGGCTATTGTCGCGACGTGCACCTCGCGACGATGCTCGTTTGTCGAGGAAATGGGAAAGTCGAGTGGCTCTTTCGACCCCCTATTGTGAACGGAATTGGCCCAGCCTTTCGATATTTCCTGCATTAAAGAGGACCGTCGTTGTGGAGTGACAATTATCCACGACGAGGGGCGGCAAAATATAGAGGAAATAGAATGTGGTATATATCTGAGAGGTGCCGGAGCTCCGTTTATTTATCACGGTTACGTTACAGTGCTGTATTAATTCGACGAGCCGGTGCAACACGAAACCGCCATTTCCAAACGGAAATAGCAGATAATGCATAACGATTCAGTGATCAATAATAGCGGAGTAACAAATAAGAATATCGCGAGTATAATTTCCAAAAATGTTTCGAATTATCCGAGTAATGGATATTTTCGTTCGTTAACCATTCCACAATTACGGGACAGTTATTAATAACACTATATGTATACAGTCCTATATTTTATAATTCCAGCTGCGCGTACATATGTTCCCTCGTGAAAGCAAAAAAGGAAGAAGAAAAGGTCCAATAGAATGACAAAAAATATTCTGCGGATCATCGAGCTCCCGCCGTTCCTCCCCGAAGGTAGTGGGCAGAGATCGATCATCGAAATTCCCAGCCATTCTCACGCGTGCGAAAAGGGCAGGAAGAGAGCGGTGCCCTGGAAGTCCATTGATTCGCGTATCATCGTAATTTCACGGCGCGTTACCTACGCGAAATAACTCGGGGGACCGTGGCCTCGTCGACGTCCTATCCGGCTTCGGCTTTAAACAAGCCACGAAATTGGTTTACTTTTGAGCTCGAAGCCACCCCGTCGTCTGGCCGGGGCGAGTTTTCTCCGTAAACGAAGAGAAGGGCGACAAAGGGAGGTCGGAGGAGGATCCCACGGGCTTCCGTCAGGGAATTAGCCTTTTAAATTGCCTCGCCCACGCCCACAGCCTCCCTGATTTTCGTGAATCGTGGACACGGTGCTCTGGTATCGGATCTCTTCTCTTTTCTTTTATTTTTATCGGACCTCCTGATAGGTATCTGCGAGTTATGAAGTTCGGGGCTGCGCCGATTGATTCTGCAAAGTTATTGGAACGGAACGAGCGGAAATTCTAGGCTCAGATTTGCGTTATGTTGTATTCACTTGTGCCCGCGACTGTTTGCATTGTCGTCGGAAACGTTATGACGGTGGAAATAATTCGTGTTGTGTGCGCCTACTTATTCAACCCCTTCGCAGGATTACCGTTGGCTTGAACCTCGTACCAGCGTTTCTCGTTATGGTTGATACAGATTGTACCATTGTAATCAATTTCTCCGTCCGAGGTGGACTTTCCATTTCAAGGGCGACTTAGCTAAGGGGTTAAACGCAAACATAAATGCGCCGCGAGATAAAAGAAAAGCTGGGTTCTCAAATCTGAAACGACTTTTTAAATATTCTGAATGACTTTTCCGACGATCCCGTGAAATTCGAAAAGATCCGAACGCCTTCTCTGGACCTTAAAAAAAAAGGTCTCCGCAAAACGCACACCGTGGTCAGCTCAGCCATTGGAAAATGGTTCAATCTGGCCACTCGTAAAGTAGATTCCATGACGATCTCACCCCCTAGCCGGCACGTCGTGTTCAGGAATTGCTGCGGAGAGAGGGAGGAACGAATCCCAAACATATTTTCGCCAGGTTGGCAAATTCTCTGGCCTTTTGGTGTGCGGTATCGGTGGCTGACCGCGGGGCTTGCCACCCCCCCCCCCCCCCCCCCCCCCCCGGTCAAGCCTCTCCCTGGGGGATGTTATCCTTGCGGTCTTGGCAGGGCTTCGACCCGCAAGTAAACGCATTCTGAGTGGTCGAAAGAGATGGAAAAGCCGGGAAAAAGTTGGGGGCCGAACGAAGATAGGATCATAGTGGACCACGGACGGCGAAGATTAGAGAAAGATGGACAGTGAAAGGGAACGAAAGAGCAAAAAGATTAGGAGGGCGAAGGGGTGGTATCGAGGTGGAAAGTCCACGTGGAGAATCAGCCTGAAAATCCCGTAATACGTGTATCTACATAACCATAGAGAGGGTCGAATTCGTTGCGTAGCCCGCGGCCGAATTCCCATGGGTGCCATAACGGGGCGTCTCCACCCTCCCGACACCGGGACACGCAGGACCACGAAAATAACGGGTCCCCTTTGCTGTTATCGCGTACGAGGCACCCTGGACCATATGGACAAGTGCATACGCGTTAAAGACAACCCCCTGTGTACGGGCTGGTTGCTTTTTAAACGATTTTATACGGTCCAGTGTTTGGAGGCGGCACAGTAGCTGATCTCGTTAAGCCCTCTGTGAAACTATCCTGGTTAGAACGACCGTAAACACGATTGGATTTATACATGATTCGAGAATTATTTAGCTTCATTGGTACAATTGTTTTGTCTGACCGCGCTTGGGGCTGGAATCTGAGATGCGAATATATGTACATGTTCGTTTCTTCGCTTCGACTATCTATTATTGTAACGTGGCGTAATATCACTTTTGACGTTTCAACGTTTCCGATACCCGGTCTTTAGCCCTTTCACCGTGACACCCGGAAAATTGAATGAAATACAAATAAAAATAAAATTGCTTGCCGATATCGAAGAAGCATATAATTAACGTGAAATCTGTTGAAATTCTGTGAACAAAAAATATAGCAGATTTGATAGAAATTATCGGGTAGTGTACCAGGGATCGAAGATAAATAGTTGCCGCGAAGAATATCCGTGCGAAAGAAAATGCAAGTGTCGAGAAGCGATGAAGGAAAGAAAGGAAGGAACGAAGAAAAGAAGTGGCACGATTCTTTCTGATTTCCAGCAGCAGGGTGAGGAGACACGAAAGCGATATCGCGTATACGTATCCCTCGAGGGGCGCGATGGTTATTTTTATTTATGAGGAAACCACCATGAAAAGGGAGCCAACGGCGGGCGACAAACCCCGTGGCAATCTGTTGGGATTTCCACAAGTTGAATTCGCCTGGTCGACATTCCTGGGGCGTGTCAAAACTTAACGATAATCGTATTCCCTCTTTTTTTTCTCTCCGTTGGCCGGCTTGGGAAATGGAATCCCGGTAATGATCGACTTTGATTTGCAATTTCTGTCGCTTCGTTTATTTTCATCGATTATTTCATATATTTTTCTGTCTGATAATTGAGTGCTCGGTGCACTGAGAAATATTCTTGGCTAATTAACGTAATCACGATTCTTTCCCGCAACGTAGAAACGTTTAGGTAATTTATCATTTTATTTTTCATCTCTTGTCAGAACTATTTCTCGACGATAGTATGCATATACATTTGGGGATAGGCTCTGTTCCATGTACAATATTAAGAAAAAAATTATCTATAAAAGACTAGGAGTACTCTGAATGCCTTATCTCTGTGCTCCTCACACGAAAAAAATAAAACAGAGGGACCGACAAATATTCCTTAGCGAGTAATCTCCGAAGAACACTCTGTAACCTTCATAGTCTGTCCTGTTAAGAGATAACAGGCTAATTAATTCCATTGCTAATTGCAATGTGACACGATCCTGTCAACGTCAACTGCTAACCCTCGTTATGATACTTCAGATGTCTGCCGAGATCCTGAACCGTTACTAAATAATCCGCAAAATATTAAATTATAAATAAACTTAAATTATCCGAAATATTTATTCCATCGCGCACGAGTCTACCTGGCAGGTATGCATCATTTCCCATCAAAGTATGATCGATGGAGTAATTGCTGCACGACACTCGCAGCAATAACAAGTTACAGCAGTGGATGACAGTATAATAAATATCTGCAGTGGCGTAAAATTGACGGTTGTTAAAATCTCCACTTTGCCCCGTCAATGGCGCGTTCGATCGGCGCGGTATATCGAAGGCGCAGAGGTTTCCCATACCGATTTTCTCCCGTGGTTAAATATCGGCGCGGAGGAAGAGATCTGCGTTTTCACTGATCCTATCGCGTATGAAATATTCGCGGAAACCCCGACGTGAATTCTCGCGCGTCTCCTTGGGATCGCGTGCCCGTAATTGGCTCCACGCCAGCTCCTCTCCTCGAGCTTGGAAACCGGTAACGAGGTGGAACTTTTTCGCGGGACCGGAGGAATCGCTCTCTCGTGTTCGACGGAGTGATGCTAACGTCGAATCGACTGTAGTCCGCTCTATTTGCGTTTCAATGCACGCCATTATGCGGCGTGTTTGCACGTAGAAGCGGATAATTTAATACCGGCCAGGTATGATCGTGGGGTCCGACGAGTCGGCCAGGAATATGGAAATCGTTGCCGGCGATCGCCCGGGAGTATGGAAAATCGTTCGCGTCTCACGAAGGTGTAACGTCGAACCGAAATTGTCTAACGAACGGAGACGTGGTGGGGGGAAAAAAATATGTACACCTAACTGTATTGAACGAAGTCCGATTTTGGTACCGTTTAGATAGCATAAGTGAGACAGATTAAGAACACGAAAGTCGACGAGTGGACATTTATTAGAGAGGTACAATTGTCATTCTATCTTATCGAAAGTCATCAGAAAGTGCTACGACGATACCTATATGTATATTAATAATTTTAACGCGAAAAATCTGAAGCGAGTCAGTTTGACTTGCTTGGTGGTTATAGCGTTAATACGGCGTTTGCGCGTGCTTATTTTAACCCTTTGAACTGTAGGTAATTGTTTCCTAGTTCTCGACCGACCCCGATTCTATTTTCCTACTGATTTGTTGTATTAGCTGTACGAAGTGTCACGGAAAAATAGTGTATTACACGTGTGTGCGGAATATGTAAGTGCGATAATTATATTGTCCGATATTATGGGGTGCCAGAAAATGAATTTAATCTCGGGAGTAGCATAAGTAATAAATTATTTAATTATATATAAACAGTTAAAAAAAAATCATCCATTAAGCAACAAGACAATGAATCTTTTAATCCCGTAGCCTCACCTGGACCCGCACTCAGTAATAGCGACTTTCTATCCAATATCAGAATGTTCAATAATTTCCGGGAATTAAATTGAATGCGATCGTTTTAAACGGCGAACGTGAACAATCCGACTGATTTAATTCGTAACAGCGCAACCATCGAAACGGATCGTAATTCCATCTGGAACGATTATAATATCAAGAGACAGGACGATAAAAACATTTGCGACCGCATCAAATGTCGATATCGCGGAATTGTTCCCCGTTTAGGTGATCCCTATATCATCTTGGGGGCCATAAGGAGCTGGATCACTCGATTCAGCATAATGTCATAGTCTAGTATATCGAATGGACGCTCAAAGTGCTTCTGATCCGCGTGTAATTCGTCGTATCATCGAGGGTCGCCATGGCTGTGCGGTTGTTTCGGGGTTACTGGCGGCCTGGTGGCAGGGTTTGAACGTCGCCATCTATCCTTCTATTTGTTAACGTGGCTTAGCAAATCACCCCAACGAGCTTACCGTTGCCACGAACGAGGGTGCTAAGCCGTGCCTTTTGCGCGTCTCGCGCCTCTCAAGCGTTTCCTTCGCAATATCGACGCTAATTTCAACTTGAGCCTCTGATTTCGTTGACGCTTCGTCCGCTGGCCTCGATCACCGTAGGAATTATCCGATCTCTCTCTGAGTTCCAATGAATACTGATCGGGTACCGCGGGCGCGTACAAGTCCGAATATATTTGAGAAATTAATAACGCGCCGTGCAGAATTTTCGTGCGACACACGTGTTCATTCACATTGGGCGACAAAGTACATTGTTACACGCGCGTCCATGGCTAAACGTATCTGCCCCGAGGTTAGAATGGATAACTGAGATTTAAATATTTCACGGACGCACTTTTGTTACAAATACGATTACGGTGTATACGTTATCAATCATTCAAAATGCGTCCTCTCGTTATTTGTTCCTGCATGAAACATTAACAGATAAATTCATGAATATGGCAAGAAAGGACGAATCGTCTCCCCTAATCAACATTCATATTAATAATCCCCGAGGTCGTCAAGGAGGCGGGCAATAAATCCAGGAAAAATCGCGCTGTTCGAAAGTCACTTCTGGCCGCCCCAGCGCTGCCTGCGATCCAGTAAATCAGGCCGTAAAAAAAAAGCCACGAAATTTCACGGTGCGGGAACCTCTTGGATCGGGGCGTCGCGTCGTGGTGGCGGGAGGCCGCCAATTTAAAGTTACAAATTCGGCCATAAAAGGAGCGCAACTCGAAGCCCGTTGGGTCACGCGTACCGTTTAGAGAAAAAAAAAGAGAGGGGGAGGGGAGGGGGGGAGAAGAGAAAGACAGAACAAGGTTCATAAAGGTGACGCTTGAAAAAAAAAAAAAAGAAAAAAGAAAGCAGGAACCAGAAAGAGAGATCGGTGGTTCTGTAAGGGTGGAAAGGACGAACAGAATTTCCACCCTCGCTCGACAATCGAGCCCGTATTTTCCGATTAGAGGGTGGCATTCACTTATAAGCCATACCATAACACTTGTCCGCCGGCTGTTATGAGCCCTTACAGGTCGTGCGCAGGGGGGGTGTGCAACGCGTTCTGCTCCATCGTGTTGCCGACGCCGACGCCGACGCCGCGACGCTGCTCCAGGGGGACAGATTTACAACCACCTTGGGTACTGATTTACTCGAGGTTACTTACGATGTGGCTGCCGTCCGAATGGGCCGGGCTGCAACCCCCGAAATACGCGCGTCAGCTACGGACGCTGGGCGTCGCTGGGCCACATGTTCCATCGACGCTGCTTTTCATTGCACGGCACATATAAATAATTTAGAATTAGATTTATATATACTCGATTCGTGAATTCACCGAATTGGGTGTCGGTGCTTGTGCGATTTATATGCACTGAATGAAATTGGATGGAATTTATTTTTCAACACTGTTGCCGGCACTAGAAATGCTGAGAAACGGAACGCGGGGTATACAATTAATGTTGCAAATAATTCGCTCGGGACATAAGCAATGGCTTCTTTAATTTTCAATAGATTTCCTCGCATTCGTCAATGCGAGGAGCATGGAATTTTTAAAAAAAATGCACGGCAGTAAAAGAAATGTATTTTCTCTTGCATCGGGACGCAAATAATCATTGGTCGTGACTTACATTATTTCGAAGCCCGCTGCTTCATCATTACACCAACCATCGGTTGCCGCTTTAATATGTGTTATGCCAGCTTGGTAAAAAGCAAATTACAGTGAAACGTGGATGAAATTATAACTGCACACTTCACTCCTTTATGATTATGTCAATCCGATGGTTACGTGTGTTTTGCATACGCTTAAGCGTGACCCCCAGCGTTCGACGTAACACAATTTACGTAGCGGTTTCTTGGACCCTCCGAACAGCCACTGCGGGCGAATTTTTGTCGATCGAACGTTCATTCGTGGAGATAAATGTGGAATATATATATATATATAACGTGAACAAAATAGAAATCATCGATGCTTCACTCGATCTCTCACAATGCGATGAAACGAAACATTCAGTTCCTTTTCATTTAACATTCCTTGAAAACGTTTGATGAATGATGATAACTAACTGGCCTGCTCGATTCTCGTTGCCAGAACGAGCCTACGATTTTTCTATCTCTTAACTGAAACAGATTTTTCATCCATTCAGAATCACTCCATTTATTAAGCGCAGTGAATTTCTCTAATTAAAGGCACAAGTGGGCCAAAAAAAGAAATAAATAATTTTTCTAAATTCCCCACAAAAATCTGTAACAAACAGTGAATACAAGCTTTCGTGCCGACAAACATATTCGGCCCCGCTTCTGACCACAATAAATCACTTTTAAACTCGTCCCAAAATCTTCTAGCACATAATTCCCGGCTATCGTTCTAGGAATACCACGCGTTACCTACCATAACTCAATAATAGTCCCCCCCTTCGAAAACATTCTATCCTGGAAAGGTGGGGAACGATGGGGTTGATCGTTGTAAATACGCTCCACTCTTTCGAGGTTAAGGAAGATTCACCGTTTCACTGTTGGAACGGTCGCAGGAGGGGGTGGACTGGAACAAGTGGAGGGAAAGGCGAGAAGAAAAGAGGTGACCAGGGTAGAATGAAAGGATGCCCGTAACAAATGGTCGTTTCCTCGGGGGGGTGCCATGCTCCAACTCGTCTAACAAGGTGTCGGACGCCCCGGGACGCTCGGCTTTCATCTCGACCGACCGGGAATCGACTTTATCTTCATCTCGATGCCAACACTCACGCCGTGAATCCCGAGTGAATCACGTACCCGAATTGATATTACCGCTGGACTCCGTCTTCTTTGTCGTCAGGTGTACACTCTATCGTGGACCCCTCTAAATTATTCCCCGACATAATCGACTGTCCTTACAGGCCGGGCCATTATTCCGGCTTGATTTATCTCGCAGGCGGATTAACGCTAATGGCGTAACGCTGCTTTCCCCCGTCATGCAAATGCACGATTGTCGTTTTCCTTCTGGGTCCATCGAGTGCATCGGCGGACGGCGAATCCTTGCGGTTTCGGTTCTCGTGTTGGACTTGCTCCGGTATCAATTATGGCGTGGAGTATGTTGTTATCAATTGTTGGGGGGTTGTGATCGGCGCGAGTGTAGATTCTTCGGGTTTTCGTTTGGACGTATTGGATTGTACGGAAAGTTCGTGCCGTTTTTGGGTAGGCGGAATTATGACAGGTCTGAATACATCAGAATTGTTGAATGTGCACATTACATGTGTACATATATTAAAAGGAAAAACTTGAAAAGCTTTCCAATACGATTTTTTACGTCGACCAAAGAGTTCGGCATTAATCAATTTTTTGGCATTAAGGGAATATTGTAAGTACCTAAGTAAGTGAAAATCTGAGGTAGCACATCCCAACCAAGCTCCAACAACTTTCGGTAAAAGAAAAGCATCGAATGCCTATAACGCACTTTGTTTCCTTCCATATTCAAGAGCGTATAAAAGTGACGAAAAATGATGTATCCTTATCAAACTTTTTTCTAAAGATGCCTCGAATATCATCTTTTGGAATATGTAAACGTGTAATATGTTTTCAATCATTTTGATGTATTCAGACCTGTCATAATTCCATCTACCGAAAAACGGCACGAACTTTCCGGACAACCAAATAATTATTGTATTATATTATGCACTTCCTGGATTGACCTTGTTTTCCTTCGACTGCCGTTTGAATAGGGAAAGGAGGATTCACCGACGCTGCTTTTAGATTCGAATAATTACTATCCTCCAGCAGGCACTTATGTAATTATGTACTTGTGTATATACGCGCTTTTTTTATTCATGCGTGTGATTAAATTGCAGTTGGGAGTTCTGATATCGCTGTCATTGTAGAAGCATTGCTTCAAATTAATATGTTATTTATACCGTTCGGTACTAAAATAGCTTGAGCTAATAGAGTTGTACGAAAGGAAAATTCTTTGCCTTTTTAGAAGTTTCATTTGAATAATGTGTAGAACAGTGGATACTATTTTTGGTTTAGGGGGAAACAAGAAGCAATGGTGCATCGGAATTTATGCGAGGATTGGGAATAATTTATGCAAGCGCGTTTGCAAATAAAATCCGGTTCGATAATTTGATGAAGCCGTATTCATTATGAAGCACGAAACGGAACAAATTGCCGAGATAAAATCGTTTCGCAATCGTTGGAAATATTTAATATTCCAAACTATACTGCTAAGCTTGACAAACAATGGGGAACATGGGAGATGGCCGGGTAAAACAAAAATTGATACTTATCCAAACAGCATGTTCTCAACTAATAAATTGACAATAATCATACAAGAAATCGCTTAGTCGCCTATAATAACCCGCGCCCATAAATTCAACGCAAGTAGTTTGACAATTACTAACACTACTCTGTGCCAGGATAGTTGAAAGCAATTATCAGATCAGTTTCAAAGTTTATATAATAACCATGGAAAAAAAATTCTTCCGCGATCGTTACACCACTTAAACAACTTATCGCGATAGTTTGTCGTAAATCGTAGATTAGCCCTAAACTCCGATATTCTCTCTGTCTGAACCGCAAAGCTGTCTCGTCCACGAACCGCTGGCAGAATTGTCGGCGTTGCGAGTGGTCATCCAGGGCCGCGAGAGGGCTTAAATAGCACAATAAAATTCGCAGAGCAGACCGACGGTAATAGGGAAGGAACGTGAACGTGGAAGAAAGAAAGAAAGGGTAAAAGCACGCTTTCTTGCCGCCGTTTATTTTAATTTCGTGTACGCGGTACCGCCGGCCGTTCCTTTGTTCTGTCCGGCTCCGCCGCTTTTATTTCTCCTCTTCCTCATAGTTTTCCTTTTCATCCTTTTTCTCCGGGTTCAGCACACCCGGTGAATAGAGCTGCCCCCACGGGCAGATGGTATTTTTCAGCCTGAAATCGTTCGCATCGTTGTTGAACGTGCAATTATTCATCGTGAATTCCCTTCAATTCGCGTTAATTCCTCGTTAAAGTGATTCGTTACAGGTTCTAGTACGACGCCACGATTGACAAAGCCATGGATACATGTGATGTAGACTAACAAGGAAGCTGAAACAGTAGTCAGGCTTTCGATATTTTTATTCAATGGCCATGCTACAGCAAACAAATCTGACCGTTCATCAGAGCTAAATAAACCTAATACCGAAATACCTAACCAACGATATAAATACGATGTTCAACCCCCTATCACCCGTCCCCGAGATCTTTCATTTTATTATTATCAATCCCCCAAACGAACCACCCTCTTCCCCCCCTCCCCCCTCCTTTTATCCATCACTTTCGATCACCTAATCAATCATAATCCTCGCCCAGAAGTCTCCCTGCCTCGAAACACGATCGCGCCACCGCGCCGCGCCCCGCCGTTCCAAACAACCACCCGTCGGGGATCCGTGTAATTGCGAGTCCCAAGGCCGACAAAACGGGCGTAATTAAAGAGCACGGCCGCGAAATCTTTCCACGTCAAGGAAACGATATTTATACGGTGCTTCCAGCATCCGTGAAAAGCCGCTGGTGCATTGTCGGCTTCTCGTAACCCATCCGCGTCACGAGAAACACGCTCGACGTGTGTGCACAGAGAAACGTGCACACGTGTACACGCCGCAGAGAGGGATGCTACAGAAACGATCGTGCGGGGATGAACAGAGCGACCTATGGCGGGGACGGGAGAGGGAATCGTAGGTGGGGGAGAACGAGCAGCACGTTGCCGGGGCATAAAAGCTACCGTGGTGGTGCCGGGACGTATAACGTTTAACATTTAAGCCTTTAGAAGGTTGTAAGGTTGGCTCCTTGTAATTATCGCCGAGGCGCGGCGCCTTGAGGTCTTCATTATGGCGTGCGTCCTTGTTATTTCTCTGTACCGAGCGTGTACGCGCCCGCGCTGCCGGTACGAGCTCGCCCGTGTGCAGAAGAACGCACACGAACGACGAGAGGGAACGAGGTTGGACAGACAGAAGATAGCGTTTTGGCTGGGCGTCGTAAAAGGAAGCGACTCCGTCGGAAAAAGAAGAAGATGTAGAATTGCGTTTCTTCGCGCTTCTTTTTGCCCGCTCGCAATGGAGTGTCTCTTCTCTTTGCGAACGCGGCTGTGGGGATGCTGCAGGGTTTTTTTTTTTTTTTCTTTCGGGGGAGAGAGTCTGCGGAGAGGAGCAGGTGTTGGAGGGAATGGCGAGACGCGTGTAGGTGTGGGTCGTTTTCGCGAGTAAGTTCATTTGGCAAAAGTTTATTAAGAGATTGTTGCTGCGCTGCGATATTGTTCATGGGCTATGATCTGGATTTTTCCTAATCTTGCCGACAATTATGATAAAAATTAATATCATCCGTTGCCGTCGAATAAATTTTGCACCTCCCCGACAAATAAAAAGAACCACCCTCTGTTAGGAAGAATAAAGAAGTAATAATAAAACGGACTTGCTTCGCAGCAATGGTAGAAAGAAAGGGTTCTCCAAATCCCACAAAGCCACTTAATTCTATATCTCTATCACCGCCCCAGCTGCGCTACCACAGGAGATAAAAAGCAAAAATCTTGCACACTACCCTAGTGGCGGAGAGCAATACGTTAATCAGCGCGCGATGAAAATAAAAGTGTCCCCTTTACCGTCACAATACCAGTTTCGACCCATCAACGCTTCTCCGGCCTCTAAAATCTCTGCCCGGCGTAATTTTCGATTTCTAACGATCGTCAAAGGCGTCTCGTCGGTGGGACATTTCGTTCCACAGGGTGCACCGGGCCGTGGAACGACGCCGCCGCGGTTTGCTAGGAAAATCATGAACCGGCAGGCGGCAGGAATTCGTACGGGCCGCCATATTTCAGTTAAAACGTGCGGGGGTGGCGTTCAATGCCCCCGCTCCGCGTTGCCATGGCAATTAATTACCTTCATCCCTTCTCTGAGAGCATAGGTACGCCTATAACGGGTGTACCTACTGATCGCGTTCGAAAGATATCCGAATCTGTCTCGGCGAGGCCGTGGCCGGCAAATACGTTAATTACCACGAACCAGTTTCCGTGTAAATTACTAATGAGATTTTCGCCTCCCGTAAGAAATCACGTAATTTCGGGCGTCCAAGGTAGCCGGGGTAAAATCGTCAAACACTGTCGCTGGTAATTTTGGGGGAAACGATTCCGTTAGCCGGCCTTGCTCGATTATTATGCTTCACTCTTGCCCCCGAGGGATGGCCCCCGGTAATATATTTACGAGACGCGGATCGTGATTAGTCTTTCTGGTACATGGAGATTCTCGAATTGTTTGTATACTCGAATGGGCACGTTTTTCGAATCGTTTCGAATTACTATTCCGAGAGTTCCTTTTGGTAAAGACGTTTTCGCTAGATGGTTAAAAGTAATACGGGAAAGTAATCGGTTACTGCGCGTGTCTTTATTAATACGGAATGGAATAATTGTTGTGAAATGTGGTCTGCAAATATTTCGTTACATAGCGGAACTTTCGATCTGCGTATTGGCAATTTATTTGAACCTGTAAATTTTTTTTCGAACCGATTTTTCTTCGGTACACAGGGAACCTATTTTCTCGAATAATTATTAATACTACCAGCTATTTAAATTAATGTTTTCCTAGATGCATTGCATTGACTCCGCGTATTAATTTCCTTCCGAGCTACTCCGAAAAAAAATTCGATTATAGGGGGAACGTGATCGAATCAGATAGCAGGGGGATTTAATTACAATACTTCTTCGTTTCCTTTATATCTTCCTTGAAGACGGTGAAACGGTGGTGAAACACCGGGCACGAAGTAAACGTAGCAAATAAAATCGTGCCCTTACCCCATACCAGCCACTGGAGATAATAGTGTAACTGATAGTAGTGGCTAACTGGAACCCACCCTCACGACTTTCCGTATCCCTCTTACCGTTCTCGGTCCGTCCCTTCTTCTCGACTAATTTTCGGTTTCCCAGAGCTATCATTATCGACCAGAGAAATCGTCCGCTCTATTCGTCGCCGTATCTTCCTCAATTTGTCCCTCACGTACCATTCCAAATTGATGAAACGTCGTTCATACAAGGCTAAAAAATAATAGACTACCCTTTCAATTATCACTGATGTTCATCGAAAAGAAAGTCCGAAATTGTAACTAAGAAAATGAAAAAAAAGCCCCCCCCCCCCCCCCCCGTGTCCGTTTCTTATTTCTAATGCAACAGTTGCATTACAATTGTTCCATCGTGCCCCGTGTTCGCCAAATAGATTTAATGGATGGATACAAACAGGCGGGCACAAACGCTTCATGAATGGCGTCATCAAGGAACTGCTCGAAATAAATAGTTGATCGTCTATACAAATAGCTTCATCGCACGGCAGGCTATCCGTCAGCTGCATAAATCAGATATTCATTAAAAACAAGAAATTACATCCCATTACATACGTATACAGACACGTACATGTACACAGTCGGTCCCATAACTATTCGCACACTTAGCTGTCCATACAAGTTTGTAGAAATTAAATGCTCCATGGTGTATTAAAATTCATCTTCTCTTATTAATTGCATATCGTATTTTGTTGAATTGAGGTTCGAGCGAACACTTCGCCCACTATCTTTGATTGACAGTGCGTGTACATTTTGTATCTCTGTCAATCATTGCGATATCACGCCGGCCTGTCGAAATCTCGCGCGCCTAACGCGTAACATCCGAGCGTGTCTCGTTTCGCAGAAACCGCGGGCAGGATTTCCACGATGAACAAGCCTGATCAACAAGGTGCCGGCCGGCTTCGGCTTTGCGGCCTGGACAAATGGAGTAGCTCTGGCTAGCCCAGACGCCCGTTTCATCAGACACGGCGTCAGCGTCGCGTCTCAATAATCGTTGCGGTCTTTCACGTCATCGCGAGCAAGCGTAAAATCGTAATCCAATTTGTCTGCGGAGGCCGCGATGGCGACGGGGCCGGGCGAATGAAGTCGTCGCGTTTCCCTCGTCTTCGGCCGAGCGTTTAATCATCATAAATTTCGCGAGGAAACCGCAAACCATCGTTCTCTCCCTTACGTCCACTTTGTTCCGCTCCTCCTGAGCCCGGCGAGCCCCAGCTCCAAACGTGTCACGACGACGCTCCGCGCCCGTTTTCTGAACTGGGTTTCACTTTGCGGGAGAGAGAGAGAGAGACACGGCCTCGCTTCAACTTTGTCGGGCCGCGGATTTAACTCGCAAGCTGGATACAGGACCGAGGTATCCTCGAGAGGAATGGAAGCTTGCGCGGTGTAAATCGAGGGTGCGAGTATCTTTGATTTTGTTTTTCGATTTTATCGGAAAGGAAGCGAGGACGGTTGGCGCTTGTCCCTTATTGCAACATTCGGACAGTATTTATTAATTTCTCATTTTCAAGCTACCTATTGTTTCCTTCTCTTTGCATATGTTTTCAATGATTCAGGTAATTTGGACTGCTTTCAGAATCGTATGTCGTTTCTAATATGAATTTTTTGAAGGAGATTCGAACGCATTCTCGATTATTATTTCAGACAACGTTATTAACAGAGATGCGTTAGCGTTTAGTGATATTGTATGTGAAGAAAAGGAGATTCTGTGAAAGACTTTTTTTTATTATAAAATATATGTTCGGTGCATGTGCCGGGGCTAGGATGCCGATACAATAAATTAGAAAAAGGGTTACAGCTATTGCGTCCCCTTTCCCATCAATATTCAACATGAATCGCCCGGCTCAATTTATTTTTTGCATTATTGTCGGAAAGTAGGTAATCCTAATCGCCACACATTTTCATCCCGTCACCGCACACTTCCCCAAGAATGCAGCCATTAAATAAATAATGCTCGTCTGTCGCTGGAATCAACCAGCTGATTAATAGACACGCTTGCGACCGCGGGTAAAAGAAAGCGGCGCGCAGAGGAGCGGAAGGCAAAAAAAAAAGGAGAAAAAAAAAAGAGGAAGAAGTGTCTTCGCCGCTATAAAACACACTCGCGGGAATAAACCAACAATAATTAATGAGCGTAATTTATAGAAGTATAATTAGAAGAATGATTTATAGAAACTCTAATTTGCTGCGGGCACTCGACGGTAATTTGTACCGCGGGTAACGTCTAAAGCCGGTTTGAATGTTTAAAAAACAACCGCTCGCACCGGCAAAAATAGATGTTCCACTTATTTCGCGTGTTCGCCGGCATGCCTTACGAACGTGCGACAGGTTACGGCTCTATCATCCGCGCATAATAATTATTCAGTCATTGCTGTCTATCTGTTGCACGCATTTTTAATATTATACAGATTTTTGTTCAATCTTCTGCTTCATTTTGTTCGTTTTCATTTAACGACGCTCAGGAAGCATGAAGTGCTCGAGAGTTCGCCTGGATGGAATCGTTATGCCATAGAGACTTATTAACATTAAGCTGCATAACGTTGGGTACCGTTTAATAGAGCGTAGTCGAAATTTGGTTGTCGTGGAAACTGTTTAGAAGATTCGATAGGAGAAACATTTAACGTATATGTGCAGTGAGAATAATAGTTACGAATTGAACGTATCTGAGTTGTATACCAGTAATTATTTTTTATATCGTTTTATATAATTAATACACGAGGTTAATGTATTACTGTTTGTTTTTTGAATTCTACGACCGCTCTTTACAAACATAATGGAAGGGAATAATGGGAGATCACAATTTATATACGTCGAATATCGAATCAATTTTCGCATTAAATTTCGAAGCATAGATACCAGCGATATAACTCAGTTTCACGTAATGCCGCGTTAAACAATCATTATTTAGGAGGTTGCGCGTAGGTGTAACGAATTTCTCATAAGACGAGCGTTTTAATTCGCTAATACGCCATTCAGGATGTAAATCACTCGCGGTGTTCGCGATTAAATATCAACGACACCGTGCAAAAGAATATTATCCTGTTTATCCGCGGGACGTTGCACAGCAATCGTTGTGTGGTAAATGTGACACGAAACGAGCAGGTAGCAAGAACAAGCACTAAAAGTCTTACTTTATTCCGCGCGCGCTGGCAGTAAAGATAATTCCTGAAGCTGATTGGATCATTACTTATCTGCAGTTAGAAGTTGCCCGTGCAGAATCGAGTTGCAGCTAAAAGGAAACGCACGCCTAAATAGATAGGAATCTGTAATGGTGTAAAGTGGCGGAGTGCTTCTAGTTTATATCGCGGCAATTACGCCGAAATGTTATAGAATTTTCCATGCAAAAGCGTGTTAACCTCGATATGAATTGCGATTTAATACCACGATTGGATTCATCGAAATATTGCACAACCATAGCGTTACGGAATTCAATTTAATATAGATTATTCTGGAGTTGAAAGACGAACGTGTAATCGTGGTGGCAAATTCGTCGAGTTGGATAATTGAAAGGAAAATTTCGATCCAATAGCACGTTGCTGGAAATTTAAATCTTTATCCGATTTTGTTGAAATGAATTTCACTTAAAGATTTCTATTCTCGGAGAGATTGTATTCAAGAAAATTTAAATCACGCTGCACGATACTGTTCACGATCATGCATGCATTTTTTTCGGCTTCGCGAAGATCGAAGAAGATTTTAGTATTTTCAAACGGGCGAGTATTCTGGTCGTGCTTATACCTGCTCGGGTAATAATTGCAGTCATAATTCAGAGCTGTACTCTGAATTTCACTCAGCGTTGATCTATGGCGCTTTCGAGGCATTATAGGGAAAGTTTAAAGCAATGCGCTCGTTCACAATGTGGTAAGCGAATTGACCGCAGTGTGTGCAAAAGATAATTCCCAAAGTGTGCGCAAAACTGTGTTAACGTAACAGCATAATTTTCTCTCCATACATTTATAAAAATTCTTGGATTAATTTCGCACGGCAAATTCAAATCATTCAGAGGTTTATTTAAAACCTAATCATGTACCTACGACAAAAGTAAAAAGATAATAATAATTGCAACAACATTTCTCGCATATTAACGACAATTATATTCCACACGTCACAATAACTATAAAACACTGCGAGAAAATGAAACGAAAATTACAAACGCCCGTTTATCAAAGCAAAATCATCGAACTTTCAATTCCGCATCCTGTTTCTAACGTGAAACATAAATGAAATCTCGGGGAACTTTAAGCCAGCCCGTCGGACGGGGACAAAGTCTAAACGCGCGTAGAAATTACATTTTCTTCCAAGAAGCAGAAATTTCTTTAACATCGACTACCGTCCACCATCACCATAGATACAGTCGCAGTGGTGTAACGCCAGTGGCGCGTCACCCCATCATCGTTCAGTCGTAAATTTCGCGTCCATTGACGGCCGGGCAAATGATTTCTCGAAAGTTTTCCGCGGCAAACGTGCCGACGCGCCGCGCCGCGACGTAAAGGCGCTCGGAGGGTTCGCGAGGGACGAGCCGCGTCTCGTATCAATCTAAATTACAAATTCCATCGAACAATAGGGCGAAGGAACCGCAGAGGGCCGGGAAGGCGTTTAATACTCGTCGCTTGGAGGGAGATCGCGATGGTCGAGCCGTTGGCACGCATTAACTTAATTTATTTGTCCTTTATTTGGCTGTCAGCCACGCCGCCAGACGTCCGACAGTGGCGTAGACACGGGTGCAGCATGCATTCTTAGGAGTGGTTCACCATTATGCACCCACGTCCGCGAATATATTGCGATTCGCGCGACCTCTGCGCTTCAATTATAATTCGATGCACTGGCGCGACGTCGACGGATTTAATTAATTACGATTCACGCGGTAAATCATACCGCGGTTTGATTCCCGAACGGGATGAACACGGGGGTGGAAAAATATCTTCACCTATTTTATACGAAGATTTCTGAAGAGACTTGGACATAGTTGGGAGAAAATTGTAAGCTGTTAGATATCGAGGGAGGGCAGTTTAGTATATGCGATAGATTGAATTTCGATTTTCTGTTTATAGTAATTCTGTGCTAAGAGAATGTTTATAGAAAACATATTGAAATACTTATCGTACCGTCACTTTGGGACGGAATAAATGTAATTGACCATTTCGAGATGTAAAAAGATTTAGCAAAAGTTTAGTCCAATAAACTCTCAGTAAACTATTCTCCATCAATCCGACAAGGAACAGTCGGATTCCCGTTGTCGCTAATGTTATCACCGATCAGGAAGATCCTCGATTACACGAGCACGAATCTCTGGTAATCAGAAGGAACGAAAAACTGGTATCGTAAGGGTGATAAACGATTGCGGGGCCGGCCTAATTTCTCGGTTGCTCTCGGAAGTCTGGCCGTAGGACGTACGACGAAGGGATGAATAAGCGAAAACCCCAAGCAATTCCGCTGCCATAAAAGTCAAGTTCATTCCGGGGCGATAATGCTTGTAATCCAAATATAATTCTTGTCGGAGGGGTGAAACCCGTCGAGTTAGCGCTCTCTCCACGGGGGTGAGAGTTAAAATCATCCCGGGCGTGGATGGTATACATATACGGTGGCCCTACCATTTCGCTGCTGCCAGTGGTCTTTGTGCACCCCAAAATCACAAGCCACCCCTGGTTACGACCGCAAACACCCTCGAAAAGTTAACGCGAAGTCGAAGCTCTTGTGGTTATTGTTGTCGCGCAGATCTCTTTATCCCGTGTAAACTAAATTCGGAGCAAAGTGTGCTTGTACAAATTGTTTAGATCTCTGTGGGAAAAGGAGGCTACGATCTCGTGGTATTTTAATGCTGTTCGTGTTTGTTCAAATATAAAGCAACAATTTCGAAACGGGATTATACTTGAGTTTGGTAGAATCATTATGTAAGCATGATCAGGCTTCGCTTGTTTCAAGCAAGGGGTTATATACTTTTCCATATTTCTTAATATTATTTAATTACGTATTTATTTCATAGAAGCAGTTTATAATTAGCAACGATGAAGTAATTTAATTCGCCGGCACGCTGTTTCGAATATGCGGTTAAAGATTAACATCAATCTTATTTAATTTGTGTACAATTCAATTGCACTCCGTTAACAACGAGGGTTGTCAATTAACAGCCCTGAAATAATCAGCTACGCTGTTTACTATTAATTTAATAATAAGGACCAGGAACTATATCACAAACCGATTCCAAACTTTCCCACTTCGTACCTCCCTTAATCTCGTCTTCGAAACCGTGCACAAACTCTCGTCCAGGCCGATCGATCAAGACGAACTGTCGCAACATTTCAAAGGACCGACGATAAAAAGAGACAGAAGATGGAGGGTCCATCTAAAGTTCCGAGCCTTTCCTTCGTCCACGGACACGTGACTTCGTCAACGTTTTGACAGCGTTTAGCAGCCTCGTCCATTCAGCCCGTTCGGCATCTCCGTGGCCCTTTAAAGGGATGATAGATGCTTGGCACGCGACCGACACGCCCACGATGCCCGTTCCTACACCCCGGCAACAAAGTCCGGGGCCACGTTGGATATTTAGGACAATTTATCCATCGAACGGACGCTCTGTTAACACCGACAGTCTGCTGATATCAAACAATTCATATATCTCCTGGTCGACGTTCTGAAATAATAGGGAAATGAATTCTCGAGAAAGATGGAGATCGTTCGGCCGATCTGGCTATGGGGTAGTCAGGATCATCAGTCATTACTTATTTCTCGAGGAGCAGTGAGACGTCGTCAAATGGATTTACGAAATAGCCCCCCCCCCTCTATTCTTTTTTTTCTTCTTCCGTTTCTTTTTAAGGAACACTCTTATCGAAGCTCGTCGGGATGTTTTATCGAATAACGGGGAAAATCATTACTGGGACAACGATACATTATTCGTGCACTATTCCTATAGATTATCCTGCAAAAAATTCGCATCGTTTCTTGCGGAACAATCGATCAAACGATTGCCCGTGGAACAATTCGGTATCCGCGTTTTATTATCATTTTAAAATGAAACTGTTGGTGTCTCGAGGGAGGGGAAAAGCCGAGAGAGATTTACAGCGGAGCCACGATGAACTGTGCGTTAGGATATAATGCAGGGACACTCGAGCACTTTATTTGCCTGGGTAATGTTAAAGTTATCAACTTTTTTTTTTTCCGTTCCTTTTTTCGAAACGGAAAGGAGAGGATCGCCGGGCAATTTATCATCCCCCCTCGCGTAAAGGAAAATATAATTACGTTAGCGGATTTCTCATTTTCTGCGTTTATTATTCACTCCGTCGCTTATCTGGAATGTATGCAATTTCCCGGGCGGAGAGCAGGCGAACAAACGTGACCCCGCGAACGTTCCATTTCTGCCAAACAAATTGCCCGCCCACGCGAGCGGACAAAGGCTCGCTGCTGCATTACAAGCTCATTCAAGAATCGTGGCGGCAAGATACAGCCTGGACATCCATTAGCGGTTGAACGGTGGCTCGTAGAAGAGGAAACGTGCAGGTCCCGGCAATCCCAGAGCTAATAAATTCGCGAGGCTTTGCGCTGCCTCGAGTGGACGTTAAACCAATATTCTCAGGGAAATTCGTGGACCGTTTCAATTTGTTTCTGATCCGGCCAGTTTGTTCGTTTCGAAAGCAATTTCGCCTGGACAAAAGGGGGGGAGGGGGACAAAAAAAATACTCGTGGCTGTTACTCGAGCAACGTTGCTCTTGTTTATCGCGAATTCGGTAAAAACGATTTAACGGACGTAAAGGACCGCGGAACAAGTTTTCTTTCATCAATTTCAATCAATCGGGGAGAAATAAAGTAGGCGATAATAATGTTTGTAAACGGATAATGATTTCATCCCTTTGATAGTTTAATATCTATTAAAAATAATTATTTCGCTCCTCGTTTCGATTTGGGCTGTTACTTATTTCCTCGCGCAATGCAACAGTTGCATGCGTGCAACTTCGTAACGGTAAGTGCAGAATTTGACAAGAACTTCATGGAACATTTATATTCGTCGAAAAAATGCACTGTTTCTGAAAGAACCTGGGACACCGTGTGCACGATAAATGTATGTAAATGACATAACAAGTGCACGCGAAGCTCGTGCTATGGAATTCTTTCACCGTCGATATCAGAAACGTCAGGGTGAAACAAAGGCGGCGAGGAGGCAGAGGGGTAGTTCGGAACTAATAAATTCGCGAGATTCAGCAGCGCTCGGGGCGGAAGTTTTTTAATCGCAACGCATGAACCGTCGTCTGCCAGGGGCATTCGACTGTGAGACACTGCACTCTTGGGATAACCCCTGCACTGGCCTCGAGCGGTTGTCATTTTAAATCACTGCCAGAGTGCCGAACAACCCTGATTTCGAGCCTCCGCGAACCTCGAAAGCCCTTGGTCGAACCTCGAAATCGCTGGAATTAAATTCCCTTCAGGCCTGTCCTATGCGCATTGATCTTTTTTTCTCGGTAAAAGCAAAAAGGGTTGAGTCTCATCGAACTGTTCCGCGACCCGGCCATTCTTTTTTGTCGAGCAACGTGAAAAATAAATCGCTGTCGCGATGTGCGCGCTTTATCCTCGTTTCGCGTGCGACCAAGCTTAATTTCGGGGCGGAAATATTCGGTTGTTAAATAATTCTAAGTGGATACTTTAGTTTGAGTGTGTTGTGTGCAGCACTAAGTTGCAATTCGAATTGTATCATCCTCGCAATTGAATCCACGAAAATTCTAGCTTGCCTGAATTTAAATATTAATTCCCCTATTAATTTTTCTCACCTTGCAAGCCATTTACTTGTGCAACAAAAACCGAAGCGAAATAATCGCATTTCCACGTGGAACCGTCCATGAATATTCCACCTGCAAAGGAAAACACCTTCAAAGAGTTCACCCTTTCTTGCAAACTTTATTTACCCACCCTTAGTGATACGCGAACCGTTCGTGAAGCGTTTCCTCGGAAGAACCACCCCCCGTAAATGTAGAATTTCCAGCAGAACAGAATGCAGCCCTTTTCCACTCGCTTCCATCAACTTTGTACGCACCGAGCATTGACTTTGAGACCTCACAAAGGAGTATCCAACCAACCCTGAAGAAGACACGTTACGATGCATCCTAAAAGTCCCAGTGGAGCACAGGCAAGTATTTCGTAGCGCGATTTTCCACGGTCTAACGGCCTCTGTAATTAACTATTCGCCGGCCACGACTACCCCCAGCTTAATACAATAATAAGGCTAAGGTAGCCAACGCGAATAAATTACCAGCAGAGGGTTGTATGGCTCCCACGTGCGTTGTATTTACGTAGCGCGAATGCGCGTCGGGGACGAGCGCTAATTACGAGGATGAATGAGCCGCGAATGGATGTCGTTCATCTTACTGAAAACGCAGCTTCCTCTTCCGGGCCGGTGTTCCCCCTCTCGACTTAAGCCCAATTTGCATCTGTCGCCTGACTCGTGGATGCAATTAGATCGGAATTATCGCCGACCGTTTGTCCTCGAATAATTGCACTTAATCGCGGCTGCTTCGGTGTTGCCGAAGGACACCTGGTTGCCTGCGATTTCACGTGCACGTTTAGATGATTTTCTGTTTACCAGTATCGTACGGGAAATTATTAATCGACGTGCAGGTGTTTCAGCCTTTTAAATGGATGATGACATTTGTCATTGTGTTGTGCTATTCAATCAAACAATTACCTTGAACAGTTCGATCGTTCGAAATGACGCGTGTCTTAATTATTACCTCTGCTCTGAAGTTATTTTATTACAGAATAGTACAGCGAGCGCGGGCCGAGTTGAAGAAATCCTCTTTGCTGATAGAAAAAGGGGCAATCAATGTACTCTCTGGGCACATGCACAGTGCGCGATCAAAGTGTACTTTAAGCAGCGTATATCTTTGCCGAGACAAACCTCTTTGAACTGTTCGAAATAACCGTCCACGGTCGCTACAGTTGCACATTGTACAATGGAATCTTCACGCATCGAATGCATTGAATGGAATCGGAATCGCTGAAAGCAATGAATGAACTAGAGACGATGACCCATTGAACGCGAGGATGAATCAATGGTCCGTCTTGATCGAAGATTTACGAATGTTATTTTCGTTTTATCGACGCTCGTTCCGCTTAAAGATCAGAGCCAAGCCCGGAAACGTATCTGTCGGCCAATTAACGGATTCGTTGCCTCAGCGTCATTATCACGCGGCATAATTAATATCCCATACGGAGCGGAACGAGGGGCGAAGAATTGGTTGTTGGAAGAAGGGAGAAAGAGATGGAGCAACGCAGCTGGCACGACCGTGGCAGACTTTAAGACGCCGCTATCAAAGGAAGTGAGGTCGACCTCGAAGATGGTTTAATGGTCGGCCGGGCGTGGGACAGGCTTTCCACAATACATTCATTTTCGTGGTTAGACAAAAATAAACGGATTTCGTCTGACCAGTTTGGAGGTAAAATCGGGAACACTGACGGATCTTGTCTAAACTTTCAATCGACTACGGTAGTCGTTTTTAATTATTCCTCGTTGGAAACTTTCAAGTTGGTTCAATTAAGAGGCAAAGAGTACAGCAGATGAGAGGAGGGAAGTTCTTTTCTTCCAGGCGATTATAGAAAATCGGAGACTAAGTGAAAATTGTTGAACCGTGTTAATTTTAATCTGGAGATTCTGCACAGAATTTTGATTAAAACGAGTCCCCGTGTCGTAGAAAATTTTGCACGGATGAAAACATGGATGGTGTAACGAAAAACGGTACTCGAATTGGAAAGCTTTCCTGTTTCGTATTGTTAGGAAAATAAAGTAACGAAAAATTAGCTGAAAGTTGTGGGATTAATTAAGTTAAAAAAAAAGTGTACAGCTCAGTGGATGAAACGGTACAATATAATAATATAATATCATTGCCACTCAGATTTCTATTTGGTTACCGAGATTTGTAGATCGGTCTGCCGATGATAATTTCATAACCGAGGTCTTGCTTCGCTTCTTTTTGCTTCGCGAAACAAAAGATTACGGCAACTGAATTTATGAATGACGTAAAGTGAACGTTCCGATTGCGTAACAAGTTAAATGACCTAACGAGTAGATGAGTAAATATGCCTTTCTATAATTGAGACGTTATTAACTCGTACGCGTTTACGCAAACGCGGTTAAGTCAAATACACAATCGCTGCTACTTTTTGGGGGGTCAGATTAGCCTGGTCAAGTTAAAACCACGTTGAAATTCACTATCGGAGAACAAAATTTCCTTCGCAATATTAATCAATTATTATACATTACAATGTACCACAGAATACTTACAATAATCTGACGCAATAATTAAACATCAAGCTTTATATCGATACCCAGGTATACAATTTCTCTACATTGACACTTAAAATGTATTATATTCCTGTTAAGATATTTCAAGCTCGCATTCCGCAATTAATTCCACATTCGTATCTGCTTTCCATATAAATATTTTCGCAAACAAAGTATTCATCTTGAAGTGCAAGAAAACGGTGGCAATGACTACGGCAATGAACTTACTCGATAGAAATCTCGAACCTCGACGCAAGAATCCAAGCGGCATGGTCAACCAAGAGTCAAAGCCGTCGGTGTGCCCGATTCGAAAGTAACCCCCATGCCGCAACCCCTTCAACGTTACTCCCGTTTCGGCCCTACGTTTCGATAAATCGCTCCGGTTTGCAAATTCCACGCGAGATAACGTACGATCCCATCTAATTTCGATAATTGCACCGTTCCTATATCGGCGGGATCTTTTCCGTGCGCCCGCGATAGGAAGCAGGAAAATCGCCAACGAGCAAGGGAGGGACGGGGAGAAGCGTGAGCCAGATGCGTCGCACGAGGCGTGTCGAATTCCCCTATGGGCCAAGGGTGGTCCTGCATTCCCATATTAACATAGAGATACGGTGTTACGATGGCTGGCACGAGGTTCGCGTACTACCGTTTGTCCCGTATACTTTGGGATGCTCTAATGGAGGCTCGCACGTGGCGCCACGTGGCTCCGGGTTAAGCAAACTATCGATTATGGGATTTCACGCTAAGCACCTATAGGATTACACCGACGATGGACGATAAAGCCACTGGATTTGTTGCTCTTTTCACGAGAGAGAGGAAGATCTCGTTGCAACGGTCTATCTGATCGTTGCACTGCCTCTTTTGCGACCCCCAGTGGCCCACAACGCTCCTCTGTGTATCCCTGTGCACACAGAACCTGACTGTGCGAAAATCTTGCCCTCCTGTAGCAGCGGTCTGTTTGCGGTAAGAGGTTCATGGAGTCGCTGGATTTCGCTCCGAGGGAGACGGTTGAAAATGAAACGGGGGTTGGATCGTTGGGTTATTCGACGCGGAGGAATAGGGTTGAAATTCGGGATGTCTGCGGAGAATAGGCGAAGCGAAGATCGTCGTGGACTTAACACGTTTTCATCGATAACCATTTAGTGCGCACCTAATTACGCGGTGTGTCCTCTGGTATTTTCTTCTTTTTTCTCTGAATCGAGGTCGAGTGGAATAAAATTGATAAGAAAGCGGTAATTTGTTACTAAGAAAGAAGCTTGCTGCTGGAGAAATTTATATCTATCTTCCGTAGAATTGCTTAGAGTGAATGAGCTTGGACTTTCGCTTCATTCTTCTACCATTTACATTTCTATAGTTGAATTTATAGAACTCCAGATAAAGAATTTTATTTTATTATCGAAACCCGATTTGCGGGAGGTTGACACAAAATTTGGGACAATTCGACACGAGTCGAGTTCGAGCGGAATTTTCTCATGATGCAGTTCACCGTCCAGTTGGTATGAACGAGCTGTGCGCCGGTGTGCCTCTAAATATAATTTTAATTACCCGTGGATGATAGGGGGGCACCCGGTTTTTTTTTTCGAACAATTTTCACGCCGATTAGAATTAGAGCAAATCCGTGCACCCGTGGCGGCTGGTTCCCATGACGTACAAACGGGCTGTATTTAATCGTGTGTGCCGACGATTCGACACGGTTGGTTCGCAAGATGGCTAAATGATTTGGGAACCACCCACTGCAGCCTGCGCTTTCTCATAACGTTACCGGCGTTTGTATCCAGAACGATTCAATCATTTCTAGCAGCCAGTTCTAACTGCGATACTGTTTATTTTATTGTCATTTCGTTACGCTACCTGGCAAGATTAAATTGCAGCAAGCCAGATCTTTACAGAAAATTGAAAAACCTTCCAGTAAACCGCCGAACACCGAAACCGCGTTGCAAAGAAAATAATAATTAAAAGAAAGAGGAATTCGCGGAATCACTCGATCGCAAATCCAAGAAGCAGCGGTCGTTGGCATCCCACGAAGCCGATCGAGGATATCGAAGCAACGAAGGTGGTATCTGTGAACAGAAATAGCGTAACAGGAAGTATCGAAACAGAGAAAAGAAAGGGGGTCGCGAGATACGAGACGGTTCTCCCGCCTCGTTCTTACGATGGCGAGAGTATGTCGGGCGTGAATATCGAAAGCGAAGCGTCGCGAAGAGGATGAAAAGGAATAAGACGAGGATGAAGAAACGTTGGAGGGAAGAGGGGACGACCTCAGCAGGAGATAAGGCCTTTGAATATAGCCGCAAGGTCAGCGTGGAACTGACCCCAGCATCCTGCCCGACTGAATTCGAGTTTAATGAATAACTATTGAATCCCGCCTCTATCGCAGCAAATAAGAACAAAACTGGAGCCACGGATGCTGAGCTGGAACTTGCCGATGGAAGTCGCCCTCGACGGTGTCTATTCGTGAACGACGGTTCAAAATAATCGTGCGGGTCGATTAACTCGATTTCGTTTCGATCGATCGCCCCCTCCAACCCCCTTCCACGAGGTAGAGAAACTGTTCTGTGACTTGTGAAAATGATGAGGAAATTCTCGTGTGCGACATTCTTTAATCCTAATAAACAATATTATATCATTGGAATTTTTTCATTTCTATATTGCTCGATTAATTTGGGGTAAATTAATTCGTAGAAAATTGAAGCATCACAGTACACAGTACTTCTGTGCACTCCGCGCCCCTGGCGTGGAACCAATGTTGACTTCCAATCGCGATCACAGTGGACCGAAGGAATAACGAGAAGAGAAACAAATCGACGAATCGAACGGATCCCACGATGCACACCCCTTATCCGGCAGGTGTGTCGCGTAGCGTCGTCGTCGTCGATCCGCGGAAAATGGCGGAGCCGCTTCGAATTCAGCAGGGTGTGGCGGATGGAAACAGAAGAAGACGAAAAACAAAAAACAGAAGGCGGAAAAGCAAAGGAAAGAAAAATACATATACAATAAGATGAAGAATAAAGCGAGGTCGAGAAAACTGGAAGGATAAAAAGGGGGCGGGTGCAGAGAAAGGAAAGGGGGTAAGTGTAATCTCGATGGCACCGATGCCACGGCACCATCGACCTGAGGGAGACTAAGTATACATTTTATCCGTAACGTGTTCGCCATTACCCTACGACGGCGAAGCCACGGGCTAAGTAACGGCTCGTGAGGATCGGGAACGGCCTCGTAATGCGATGTGTGTGCAGCATAAGTGGCCATCAGCCAACATAAACAATCGCCATGGTAAGTATACGGTGCGACGATACTTGTCCCTCTCTCTGTCTTTCCTTGTCCATCAGTTCTGTTCCTCTTACTAAGGTCTCCACGGTCCCATCCTCGTCTCACGGGCCGATCATGGAATCGTACGGGTCTCTACACCGTGTATGTATACCTGCTACGTATACGGGGCCCCATTGGAGACGGTGCAACGTAATGGAGCCATTATCGCTGGATAACTTCATCATCGGCCATTGGCGTAGGCCGTTCGGTACAGTGTTCTCTCTCTCTCTCTCTCTCTCTCTCTCTCTCTCTCTCTCTCTCTATATAGATATATATTTCTGCCTCTGTCTTTCGCTCTATCCTATCTCTTTCCCTCTGCCGGATGCTCACGATCGAACGATACAAAACGATTGCCGGGTAGACGGGGAGGGGCCATCTTATCGATGATGGGAATTGTGCTTCGTCTTCGTTCCTTTGGCATCGTGTACCGATATTATGGCACATATTGAAAATTCTACATAATTTAATGTACCCCCTCGTGGACGAATATGGCTATGGTTCTTGGAACAGCGCCGTTCATAATCTGCCCCGATCGTGGCTCAACGTCCAACGCAAGCTTCCACGTAGCACAGCTATTCTTAACGACAGACGGGAACGCAACGCGGACGAACCTGGGGAAAATACGCCTAGATGATACGGAGATAGGTGACACGGAACGTTCGATGAACGACGGAAACGATCCAGAAGTTAATAATACACCTCGACGAGGGAATCGAGAAGAAGTTCGATAAAGTTCCCGTCCTTCGATCGCGAACATGATTTGCATTGCACGTACGATGTAGCTGATCTGAAAAGTTCAACTCGCAATCTTGTGCGATACAAATTGGCGCGAGAAATTAAATTTTCCATTAAAATTTGTCGATACTTCAACTGCCTTGATTTCGGTAGGAAATAATCGTACGGCAATCATTCCGTGGTCGTTGCAAAGGGGAGACACCGTTCTTCGAATAAAATTTCCCACGGTCCGTGGCGATGTTTGGATACGCGAAATTTTCGAAGAAAAACGCATCTTCGCGCCCGCGTGATGCAAAAATTCTTAAAGCAAAAAAAGGAATCGTTGCCGCTTTAAATACACACCCCAATGTATTTTCCGCCGTCAATATTATCCACACCCTAAAGGACTTCTAAAACAAAAAGCCGCGACGCGCAATAAGAATAAAGTAGCAGGAAGGAAGAAACGAACGTCGCGGTTCGACGAATGAACGGATGCCGAAGGAAGAGTACAAAAATACGTAGAGAAGCGTGTCGCAAAAGGAACGACGAGTCGTCGCGAACGCAACGCGAATGAAAATTGCAGACTGGTACAGGGAGACGAGCAACGATGATTCCTAGATACCTGTTCGCGCTCGCCAATGAAATTCAGTGTTTCCGGTGAACAGACGGCCGTGTATGCACGACGTGGATCACGATCGGCCGCGAGCACACGCGTGCTCTTCGTAGGATCGGGTCGTGTGCGTGCACATGCGCGCGTGTGTGCAGCCAGAAGGGAGATATTGATATAAACAGGGGGCAGGTCCAGAGTGGAGCGTGCTTTGTAATCAAGCACCTATTACCATCGAAGGTGGTCAATCTTCTTCGTTGGACGTTTAGTCCGGAACAACGTTGTTCGAGGCGATGCGACTTTTTAGCGCGGTTTTGCCATACTTTTTGCACACTTGGTCCGCGTACGCACGAGAGGCTGCTGACATCGGTCGTCCCTCGGCCGCCACCTGCCGTTCCACTTGTGCAAAGTGTCACATTATGCTAATGGAACCGTGGCCGGTTGATAGATTTCGAAAATTTGTCGCGGTTAGAGGGCCACGTCCGTCTTCTTGCCTCTTCTGGCTTGGATTAAAACGTGCCTGGACGGGTTATAATAATGGGATAATTACGGATGCATGCGGGACTGACATGCTGGCTTTCAATTTTCGTGGAATTATGCGAACGGGTTTGGGGGATTATTGGGTTCGGGGATGAATTAAACAGTCGTTCGTTGCCACGCGTGTTGGACGGGTGCTGTTATTGTTTTATTGACTGCCGAGCGATGTTTAAGTGGGGAATGTTTTGGGGAAATCTTTTGAAAATAGAGGCAAGTGTAATAATTGATTTTTCAAATGTGTTTTTTTTTGGAGGTTCAAGAGGAGGGGTTGGTTCCGCCGGGGCAGAGAATTCGGGAGAATCCCCGATTTATTATTTACTGGATTTCTCAGGGTGAATCAGTTTCGACGTTTTGTCGGCGTGTTTGCGAAACAGATAAGAGTAGTCGCCAGTCTTAGTGAGACTTCAAATTCGCATAAACAGCAATTATTGTACTATTAAATATAATGAATTCGGCTGTTTCTTTTATTTCACTAGGGGAAGGCACTTTTTTTTGTAAACGAAACGAGGTTTAAAATTAAAATCGCCCATCGTTTCGTTAAGAAGAACAATTTCGAGCCATCGCGAGCGAAAAATCATTAGAACGATATTCCTTTTCTCAAGTTGTTCCTCCCAGTAATCTTCATTTGCTCCATTTCCAAATTTCAACCCCTATTTCACCCTTAACTGAGCCATTCCATTCCGCGTGGAAGCTACCTGTCGAATCTCATTGTTCACTGAATGAAACCCGGGTGAAGAGGTCCGAGGCGTTTCTGATGGTGGCCGTTCTTTCGAAATACAATCCAATCCGCAGCGGATTTCCTGCAGCTAAACCGTTTCCAATCGACCGGCCGGTATTTTCAGCTGAAACCACCTCGTCGACGCGGTCTCCAGACTCTTTTTTTCGAGGGTGATCGTGGAGACGGTGCTGGTGGCGCAGAAACGATGATTTCAGGGCGGAAAGCACAGAGTCAGCACGCTACTCGCCGGGAACACGAGGCTGGTGAAATAAAATGTATCGGCTATTTTCCTCGCCAGCTTCGTATTGGACCATTGAACATTTCGAAACCGTAGCATCCGAGGAAATTCTTTTGTCCTGGCATTCAATATCCCCCCGGTGTCCTTAAGTGGTTCTCCTTTGGTAAATCGAATTACCTTCTTCTCCCCTTTCACCTGGTCATTTGCGAATCATACGGATGATTGAATGTTAGACGAACGATTAAGAAGCTGGGATACATTTTGTTTGGATTGCCTGCAAATGGAAATATTCTAATTGATTTACTTCTAGATTCGACTTTTGTTTGGCATTTAATTACTGAGGATGAAGCGATTCCTTTTTCTTGTCGCTGCAAACTTTAGTACAGCAATGGAGTTCGCGATGAGTTTGTAGGAGATTGCAGAAGTTAATGAATTATTGCCGGCGAAAAATATAACGGGAAATCGGGTGACTGGTTAGTAACTAGTTGCTGCGGTAACATGTTTAAAAATATTGACGTTAGATTAATGATCATTGTTCGATGCGAAACGAAGCAATTGTGAGGATATATCGATCTGCAATTTAACATATTACTGACAGCCTGATTATATCCGACGCTTTCTATTTTATCCCTTGCAGTGAAAGGCGGTCCATTTCGGTGCTTCCTTTCAGGAATTTCTGTTCAACAATAATACCGCTGGGTGTAATAGATGTTCCTCTAGTCTTTTCTTACGTGCATACGTTTATCCAATATATCCCATACAATGGCCTTTACATTCGTCTAACATTTTTGGACAGAGCACCCCAATAATCTCAACCCTTCCGCTACCTGAGAAACATAAGAAGCAACACCACTGACGTCACGCAGCCAACCCAGATCATTTTCAGGTGTCCGCCGTGTACTCCATTAAAAAAAGACGCGAGTCAAATCAATCACCCCTCGAAACCATCGCCAAGAACGAACCCGCCACGAGGATATCACCGACCAGGCAATGCAGAAGATGTCCACAGTTCCACTTCCAGCGGGAATAAGAGAGATGCTCGTCCAATCAGAAACAGCTGACCAAGGAGGGATTCTAGGAGAAGCCAGGCAGCCGGTTCGAAATCTGGCGGGAGCCAGGGACAAAACATTCTCAGCGACGCCGTGGTCAGAACGTATAATAAGAGTGTGATTAGCATTATTTACGGCCGGTTAACTATTAAACCATAAATCAACCGAGGGACTACATTATCCGGCTGGTGTGTTGGTGCGTGTCCGCTCGCCTCTCTCTTTCTTCTTTCTGTCTCGAAGAAGACGACGAAGAAGGAGAAGAAGAAGAAGAAGAAGAAGAAGAAAACGGTACTGTACCGAGGTGTGCAGACCCGTCGATCGTTCCAACGATAAGGGACGAGGATTCGTGAGTTGGCGAACGAATGGAGAATAGAGAAGGTCAGATGGAAAAAGGAGCACGGAAAAGGGGGGCAAGGATAGCCACGATTGGAAGAAGAAGAGAAAGAGGGCCAACCATCCTCTTTGGTGATTTAGGAGGACGCTGTGTGCCTTCTTTCCTTTATCAACCGCCCCCTCTTCTCCTCTTGTGTTCCTTGGATCTCTCGCGCGATTTTCGAGCGGATTACCCGGAATCAGCTTGACACCCCCTCGCGGATGTGCTTCGAGCCAAGCTGACTCCGGCGAGTGTATCTTTACCCTATCGTGGTTTCGATCGGTTTGGTTACGGAATGATGTTCTGTTCGACTGTTTTCCAGTATTTCAGTTGCACTAGTTGTTTGAACGAGTTCGCGGGGGTACTGTTGGGATGGCTGGATGTCTGGGAGATGACATCATGCATTCCAGTTTTATGCACACGAGTCAGAAAATAGTTGAAAATAGTTTCAAGTAGTGTGGTTATTTTAAAGCGTCGTTTTTAAGTTTAAAGTATAATACAATGCGTTGGAATGTTTAAGGGTTGCAAACAACAGGCTATATAAGTAGTATTCATTTGCCTGATATATTTGTTGTCGATGCAGGAAATTAAACGCGACACATTTTTCCAATCCGAGCTTCAATTATTTTCACGTTTCAAAGGGAGATTAAATTCTTTAGAACGCAGAATGCAAAATTTTTAGGAAATATATGATTTTCCAAAGTTTTAAACTCTCGTTTCGAGTTTTGTCTATCAGAGAAATGAAAGGTGATAAAATTACGCTTGGGCCGGGTCCATTTTGCTAAAATTTTCCGAAAACGACGCTGCACTTCGTTGACCGTTTTTTATGTAAATTGGAAAATAGGAAGGCGATAAATGTTCGGGGCTGCTTTGAAGACCGTGCTGGCTGATATTATTGAATGAAAAATAAAATCATTTGTTGCTCGGTGCTTTTACTAGGTGCACGCTGATTGTTAGTTATCGTTACCACGTATCCATATTAAGCTTGATCATTTGTATCGACACGGTGGGCAATTTAATTGGAACATACTGACAGGAAGATCCGTGCCCAGTACGTTTTAATGTTTGATGATAAACACAAGTAAATGGCTAATTAATTTAATTACAGCGCCGGCCGTTACAGCGAGAAAATTCCGTGTTTAATTAGCGTTCGTGTCGCGATGTAATTTCGCTGTTAAATAGCCTCGCCTCGGAAGTTATCGAATCTACGATTTTTATTGGATTACGAACGAATAGATAATAACACATGCGTGACTTTTTTTTTTTAATTGGGACGACATATATATATATATATATATATATATAATATACACATTTATCGGGATACATGAATAATAATTCATGTATTCATGCAATAATATATCGCGCTGTTTCATGTGGAACTAATTAAAGTGTCAGTCAATTTGTTACGTTCGTCGAAACGATACAAACAGTCTCGAGCGCGAAAATGATAATTATATTACGCAGGGAATGTTACTATTTTATGGTTTAGTAACTATACGCAACGCATAATTATGAACAATATTTATTTTCGGAGAAATTACCTTCTCAATAAGAGCATTAATCTTTCACATACCCACATTAAGGTACAAATAATTCCTACTTTTTTTTTTCACTTAATGCACATTGTTACGAATATTTTAAATACTCTCGCCACGATGCACCACCCGGACAAATACGTTTACAGAACAGCAATACTTCGAGCATCTTAAAGAACGGATTCGTAATTCCATTTCTCTTAGTTCAAATAAACTGCGCAAATCATTCCTGCGAGAGCAGCAATGCGATACAAACCGTCGCGCTGCAAACGATAAATATTAAACATCCAAAAAGACAATGCGCACGCATATGCTTCAGGCGGTGCAACACCTCGGAATAAAAAGAAATCGCTCGCCTGCATCGAATTTTCATGTACCGGTCCGCAGATATCCGCAGATCGTGGAGAGCGAGGCACGGCCGGCTGCTCGCGCAGTCATCGTGGATCCCCCTAAATAAATTCCCATGAAGCAGAACCGGTGGCTTGGTCACGTTGGCCTGCTCTTGCCACTTGCAGCGTCCCAGCCTCTGCTTCCGTATTCGAGACACGAGATTCTGCCAGTGGTACGTCATTCGCCCTGTCGCTAATCAGAACTAACCGCCGACGCGTGACACGAATCCCCCATCGGCCAAAGGAACGGGAGGAAGAAAGCTGGAAAGGGGTAAGAGTCGCCGGCCAGACCAAAGGGGAGGAAAGAAAGCGAAGAAGAAGAGGATGAGGAAGAGGCCGAGGAGGAGAGGGAAGAAGGGTAGACACATCGTTTCGCAGCAACCATCTTTGCATCCCCCTGTCGCCAGCGAGCCCCATTTTTGCAGCTTCTGTTATGGCTGTTCCCTCGCGAACTTCTAAGTCTCCACCTTAGTCCTCTTCCACCCTCTATCTACCCCTGTGCACAGCTCTCCACGCGTCTCCGTTGACTGTACTCGATCCTTCTGGCAATTAGACTTGCAAACGCGCGGCGGAGTTAAATGGGATCTTCTGGTTCCGAAAGGGACGACTTGTCCTGGACAGTGTTGCGAGCATGCTGCACACCGTAGTGGCGTAGTTCGTTTCGTCGAAGAGTGAAGTTCAATTGAAAGATAGTGCGGGAATTGTATTGATTCCTTTTCGATGTTTCCAATTCTCTCTCCATTAATTACATTACATTGAAATTATTCGCCGCGGTTTCGTTTTCATGTCGGTGTAACTAATTTGCTGCATTATTTTAGGGTTTTTCTTGCAACTTCAATGCAGCGTAGCGAAATTATTAAGCGCAATCTCAAATATCCAATGCTTGGCTTATCTCTGCAAGAGCGGCCCGAGGTGGTGTACAAACAATTCAGCTGACGAGAATTGATACCTCTATCAGTGGTTCCGAAGGCTTCCGAATCGGTGTCCGTTCATGAGATATTACGTAACCGCGATAGGCCGTTATAATGGCACTCGCGATCAATGGATCAGCGAGCTGATGAATTGAAATTTCTCAATGCAACTACGGTCGCGACCCCGTGGCCGGTTTAGCTGACGTTTGATGCCTTTATCGCTGTCTGATTGTGGAAAAAAGCGAAACGATCCGTGCGGTCGATCCGTTCGACGAAAACAAAAAAAAAATGGACAGATTAGATGAGACGTCGGGGTTACCAACGGGGTACGAGACGCGTTCATTAAATCGCGACACGTCATCGGGACGCTACATCGTCCTCGTTCAATTTCCGCTCCGGCTCGTGACGTTTCGAACTTGACGAGCTCCACAATTTCCCCCCATTTCTAATTTATCGCGAAGTCACGCGCAGACTTCTCGAAAACATTGGTCCATCGAAAATTGCTGAAATTTTCTAGCTCGAATTTCATTGACAAAAGATTTATGGTTCTCGTTTACATATTCTGTTTGGATATCGAAGAAGCGTCGAATTAAGATTCAGAGAAAACAATAAGAAGGACAGATTTCAATGTGGTGTTATTATGCATTTTATTTTGTATTCGAGTTATCATCCCAATTGTCTTGCATATACGTGCAAGTGATTTGTATTTATTTCGTGTGCTAGAATACGATATTATATTGTCGCGGGGAGATCTATGCCCGTTCGCGCAGAGACTAATGGAATGGCTGTGCGGCACGATAAAGTCTCGAAGTAATTAGTCCGATGTTTACACAGTTTAACGTTTCCCTCGTATCTTCGGTTCTCCTCCTACACGGCTCAATTAACTTACGGCGCACTTAATTAGTCGTCCTGCCTCTTGGCACGCGGCAACAAACTGGCGAGGCGCTCTCGATATCGCTGGCGCCCGGTAAATTCTTCTTCTCCGCTCTTATCTACAAAATAATTATCTGCCAGACTGGCGTAGAATTTTTATCGACCCGCCAGGTTGCAAATTGGCCAACCGGGCACGTACAGCCGCGCCAACGTTTCTGATTCTCCCCTTTACTTTTTAATCGTTCCACCAAAAGCGTTCCATGTTTTTTCGCTTTCGAACGTGATCGAATATTAACTCGTTGCGATATAGTAAGATAATTTCGGGGACGGTGTAATGGAACATCGCGCAGAAGTGGAATCTTTGATTTGTTTCGTGGAAAATGCAATTGTTTTTGTTCGCTTGTTCTGACAAATATTTCGTGCTGTTGAAATGGTTCGTGTCAATGAATGTAACAAAATTTTAGTGACAGAAGATTGGTAAGAATTTCGGGACAGTTTTGTACAGCTAAAACAGAATTCGTTAATATTGTTCTGAAACGTGTTTCATCTTATTGAAATAGCGAAGAACTTTATTGTTAACAATTTTTCATGAATCTCGGCATCAAAAAATTGGTAACAATTTAAGGATAGTTTCATACTACTGGGGTAAACCAAAGAATGCATTAATATTAACCAGAATGGGTAAACGCACGATTCGTGTTTAATTCTGGACGATTTCTATCGCTCGGGGTAATAAAAAAGTTAGGTACGGAAAGTCGCGGCGTGTTGAATGAATTATAAGTTGAAACGCGGGGGATACATGGATGCCAGTGGAGTAGAGTGCGTGTTGAGATTCTAATTTATCAATTAAGTGGTAATTAGCGGGCAGGTAGAAACGTTCATTTGAATTCAATGCGTTTCTTCCTTGCGATTACCTAAGGACAATCTAACGCGTTGCTTGAATATCTGAACCGTATCATTATATCATTACCTGCCTACTAATATACACGCACGATAGAACTTCTCGGACGAACCAAGAAAAACACAAAGAACGCCCAGGTGTTACACTGATGCCGATAAAAAATATTTTGTGAAAGGGATGATGTTTGTCGAAAATAATTTGTGTATTTACATGTCTCTCCGTCGCCCTTCTTCGGTTAACGAAATTCAAATAATTATTTACAACCGAGCAACACCAAACTCGTGTGCTTTGGGACAGTTTTCAACTTCGTATACGAAGTGTCTCTCTGTGTATACGCTGACAGTGCAAGAAAAGAAAATTTCAATTATAAAATGATAAATGGCTCGGCGAAGAGAAAGTCTGCTTCGAAATTCTGAAGAAAGTTCTACTTTATCAATGAAGTATTCTTGTTCCTTTCTTCAATATCCGCATACGGGCAAGCAATATTTCACGCTATTATTCAAAAGCTCATAAATAAGCGCGACTTGGGCATTTGCAACTTCCGTACGACAAAGGCAATGTAACTGTAATTTCCATGAATCAATCATGCAGGAAAGAAAGCTGCGCACTTCGAACTGCTACGACGAACGTCGAATAAAATTATAATTGATATAGCAAACAATTCACGCGTTCACGATAGAATACTCCAACTATGAAGCAAGAAATTTACAATAAATCCTTCTAAATTTCAATTGTACACTAGGCGAAGAGAAAATCTTAAGCCAACTGGATAAGACACAAATTCTATATTCGAAAAAATACGCCCAACTCAAAATCGAATAATTCCAAGCTTCGTAAGTTAACCCTGCGCCAAAGAAAAATAACTGACGCAGACAAAAATCAAGCTCAGAAACGACATAATCAGCTTCGTTTAACATCGTGGCTCGTAAATTAACTTACATGTAAAACTTGAAATAATAACCGCTACTATTCCACCGCTGAGCAATATTATTGCGTCGAGACCCCCCAAATAATATCAATCCGCATCGTTTCGTCCACGGCGGGGGCTCAACGTGTAGTCGGGAAAGTTGCGCGAAGTTAACGAAGGGATCGGAAGTCTGGCGATGGAATTAATCGTGGCCGGAACAGCGACGCGTCGCGTCGCGACGATCGTGTCAGGGTAATTCGTAAGATCGCGGGGTGGTCCTGAAATTTGCCAGGATCTCCCGACGTTCCAGCTGAGCCAAGCACGCCCCGGGGAAGAACTTATTCATAAGATTATTTCCCATTTTCGTCATGACGCCGCTGTATCGTTATTTAAGTTTTATATTAAAGCACGGCCCGGTGGCGTTTGCGGTCTTTTTTGATGGACGAGCGGCGCGTGTCCTGCTTTCCTCCAACGGATTCGCCTAAACGTGAGATATCGTGGCCGATCAATTTTTCATAAACCACCGTCCGCAACGCGGAACCGCTTCTTCGTTTTCCACTCTGGAATTTTCCCGCGACGTCGGAGAAATTCACGTCGTCGCCGCGGCCGTTTTTCTTCATTACCATTCGCCGAGAAGCGCTGCGTTTTATTGACACGCCGATTACTGCCGTCGATCGGCACCTGATTCTTCGACAGGTTCTTGATGATTTTTATTTGAGGATCGAGAGTTAGGTGAACGTTTTTGATGAAAGACGAATTATTTTGTGTTTCGATAATTCGTTGCGTATACAGATTAACGTCTTACACACGGTTTCTTCTTCGTCTTTTGCGTTTTGTTTTTGCGGTAATTTGGTGTTGGTAGAAATTTGGACCGATTAAGGGCTGCGAATGCTTTGGCGAGATTTTTATGCATTTAACAAATGTTTGAGTATTTGTAGATACTCGCTGCTCTCTCAGGTACGATTGTACACAATTTTCTAGCCCGATCTTTTCCCACGAATTATTATCAATATTCCTGATCGCAGAATTGATTCGGCAAATTTATTCTCCCGCTAAATAACACTTTCCGAAATATTAACATTCACGGCGATGCAATGAATTTGACTTCCAAGGAAACCAAACGACCCCCAAAGTCCATCGTTCCCAGCATATCTACGAATCTTTACAAAATTACTCTCCCGAGCCCGTCCCATCTATACCCATTTCCACTTCGTCGCATTCGAAAACATCTACACGGACACCCGGGCGCAAATTTCAAATCTCCCGTGCCATTCCCGCCGCGAGCATCGCCCAGAATCATCCGACGAAAGCGAAGGAGGCAAGCCGCCGCTTTAATCAAGGTCGAATCTTCATTCTCCGCGTCCACAGCCGGGCTATCAAATACAATCACCGAACGTGCGGCACCTTTTTCCGTTTCCCTTCGCGCGACCACCACCCCGTGCCGCCCGTGAACACCGTGCACACCCTCTCGCCGACCGGCCAGGGTCGATCCGTTCTCGCTTGCACGAATTGAATCCAACCCCGGTGGCGGCGAAGCAGCTCCAGGAGGGAAGATGAAGGTGCGGAGAAGGTTGCCCGGGCAACCACGTCGCGGAGGCCCTCTCGTCGTTGCCAGGGCAACCTCTAACCAGCGATCCCTAAATATGCGCCAGCGGGCCAGAAGTGGCGCGAAAGAGGGAGGGTAAAGAGGGCGAGAAGAAGAGGCGAGCCGTAAGAAGGCAGGACGGGGAGGAAGTAGGGAAGATGGTACGGGACAGGGAGATGCACCTCGCCGCTGGTTGGCAGCACACTGGCGGGTTGGTAACTGTTACCGCGGAAGGTGAGGAGACCCAGTTAATTACTAAAGCGTTTTAATCGTCGGCGAAGTTCCGACGGTGGTACGGAGTCTGGGCCAAGAGGGCTTCGAGAGAATGTGGCCGCTGTGTAAATTAGGAACTCGCCGGTTTCCGCCGCCAGTAAGACTGTACGGGGGGGGGGGGGGGGGGGTTCGTTATGTACGGGGGATGCGGAGGGGAGATTTTCTTTTCTTTTTTTTCCCTAGGAAATTCGCCGGCTCGTCGGACGGCGAACATTATTCGAAATAGCTCGGGGTAGGGAATTTTGTTCAACCGGGTGAATTTGAAGGGCACGGTAGCGTGCTTGCGACATGACGACGAACGTAAAGAATTTTGTAACAACAGAAAAGGATTGGACGAAATTCTGGGAAAATCGCCGCTGCAGGATTCTGCTGGCAGTATTTACTTAAACGTCAATATCGAACGTCGATCCGCCTGACGCAATATCGTATCTCGGGGAAACGAAATCGGGGCCTCGAAAAAGCACCTAAATATTAGTGCACGGTTTATTACAGAGTACGGGGGTATTTTTCTAAATCGATGAGAACGCGCCGGGTGCGAAGCTTGGTCGGCGTTTCGGGCTAAATAACTTTGCTTAACAAGGTGCTGCCGCCACTGTAAAAAGATTACGTAAGCGGTAATGGCCGCCGGCTCCTCCTAAATTCGAGAACGAAGAGTTCCAGCCACGAAGTGCATCGAGTCGAGAAGCAGCGCGATGGAAAGAGAGCGGCGGCCAGAGGGGAAGAGAAATTGTGAGAGGGGGGGTGGGGGGCAGCGACACGACGCACGGTGGCGGGGGTTAATTTTAATTTCCTAATTTTTCCCACCCCGAGGCACAGGTAATTTCCTCCCCAGAAGAGAATAGATGTAATTACTTAACGCCTCCGAGCTCTGAGCTCCTCTTATTAAAAGAGGATCGTGCCCTCGAGGGCTGGAGGGGTGGATGACGCGTCTCTCTGGTGGGGGTGGAGGCAAAGTGGTGGAAGCACAACAATCGTTGGGGAACGATCGCGAAGAAAGGGAAACGTTGTCGGGCACGTTACCTCGAAGACGAACCACAGACACCGCTCTTCAATGTCCTCAACAATGCTCAACAATGTTCCTCCACCGTCGTTTCGTCTGATCAACGTTTGCGAAATCGTGGTGAAAGGTGTACACCCCGTCAGCGGCCAAGCGTGAGACAGTACTAAGCAGAAGTAAAAAATATGAAACGGATAGGAAGCGAAGGGAAGACGCGGTGAAAATATTTCGACTTCGAAAAGAGACTGAAACTATCCGCGGTTAGAATTGGAGGCTAAGGTCAACGTAGCTGGCAGGGGTGGTTTTACGAATACTGTGGGGAAGGGAGGAGCCATCTTGCGGCTGCTTTCGGAGCACCCACCAATTGATTCACCCCCTCCATGGGTACCATAGCTGGAAGGAAGGGGCGTCGATTCAATTCCAGGGCAAAAAAAGCTTCCACGAGGCGGGGTTCCCCGTCGTAATCCATCTGTCCTCATTGGCCAGGAGTAGAGCGGCACCCGTGAACACGCCGTCTGCTCGGCCAATCGAATGCCTCTGGGTGGTAACCAGAACCAGTTTGGAACCGTGGACAGAGGGGAGCCGTTGACTTCACTCTCCAGGCAGATAGTGCTGTGCCGTTGGCTCGTGCCGTAGTGGTCCTAACACTAACAGGTCCTTGCCACCAAGGAATCCCTGGAATCCGTTCGTTGCGCCGCCGAAATTGCCCCACGGATCTGTCGAACTCTCCGCGCTGCCCTAATCTCGTCAGCTGATCAGTGTTTCCGTGAGGCGCCGATTGCGCAATCCGACGCCCAGGTGCAACGACACTGTGCCAGTCTCAGTATAGACTAAGCGAGTGTGATCCTCGGTCAGTGACTTTGTGCATCGCTCGCTACGTTTTCTTCTTGACTTTCGTCCGTTTGGTGTATCGGCCGGACAAGTTGCCACAGAGAATACATTGTAGATGGTCGAGTACAGATAAAAAGGAGGAGCTAGCTTGGACTTTGTTGAACACTGTTCGGTTGAGGATTCGCTGTTGTGACCGTAGTGATAGTTTCTTCAGAGACTGTACCCGTGCGAGGATTAAAGGACTCTTGGAACTGATCGGTGTTTCGTGTAATTCACATCGCTTCGATAGAATAAACAGTTGTGCGGATTGCGCGATCCGGAAGAGAGCCGTATGTGTCTGTCGAGTCGCGAGAAACGTCAAACTGAACGCGGAAGCGATAAGGTCGAAGACATTTAGGGAAACAGTCGACTCAAAATCGCCGGTGAAAAGGCACTTCCGCGAGGTAGAAATATAGGTTTCAATTAATTGGAACCTGAAGTCGCGTGTTCCGACGGCTGTCGACGTCCCACGAACAGACACCGTAACGCTCAGCTCCATTCTTCGGTGGGCGCCATGACGAACCTAGTCGGAGCTATTCCAAGAAACCTGTGAATAGTATTTTCAAAAAATTCGTAGCTATTCTAAACATGCAAACAGAGAGCTCTTCGATTGAGCGACGAAATCTTGACTGCCCAAGCATTCGCGCGCGCTCCAAGTTCTAACTCAGGTGGCCAATCTAGAGGAACTCTTCGGCGCCTGTCCGTTTCAAACGTCGATGAGTCTGATCGAATCGTGCAAGCCCAGAATATTCTAACGCGAGGATCCAAGTCGCAGCTGGAGAATATAGATGCAAAATAAGTGAAATCTCTCCGGTGGAGAGACAGAAGATCGTCAAGTTGGTACCAAACATGGTCCTGGAACCAGGAGGTGGTCTGTCCTTCCCACTGCCTCCTGGTAGCGGTTCCGCAGGTTCCGGTGGTTCACTCCTGACTCCAGCCAGACTGTTCCAGAGGGCGACACCCGTGTTTCCGTTTCACCTGACAGGATGGCCACCGCATCATCCTGTCCTAGGACAGGTTCAAAGTCAGGTTCAACAGACGATGCAGGCTCAACATCAGGCAGCAGCGGCCGCTGTCAGATTCCTCAGTCATCATCCTCATCATACGCATCCGGCACTGGGGAACCACCCCCTGGTGCCTGCGATAACTAGCCACCATCCTACCGCCCATCATCTTCATCACGGCGCTGATCACGTCGACGATGACGACGAGAAGAAAGGTAAGCGGTTTTTTGTTTTCGCGTTACTACACTGTATGCGACACGTTGGGCTAGTTTCGAATGGTCGGCGTGGACGCGAATCATCGCGAAGGAAGGAGGACTCTAATTGCTTCGAGCGCACGGAAACGATTTCTTCTCGGTACCAACTTATTTTGTTGGGAGATTGCATAGTTTAGTAAATGCCTTGAACTTATTAGTAAAATGCAGTTCCTCGCTGCTATTCCATCGATGTTCCTTTTCGTTTCGTATTAGCTCACTGTTTATGTCCGACATAGTAAATCGGTGAATTGTAATTGAATTTCGGATTCATTACCGTGCTTCCATCTTCCGATTGTTCGCATTTTTATTGACTATCAGATTGCTGTTTTACGACGTGCGAAATAGTGAATCTTGCAGACAGCTTGCCACTTTATTGCTTAACTTGCAATGCGAATTAAATTCCCTGTTACCTGTATTAATACGAGTGTAAACTGGATTCTGAATCTGTCTCGTTGCTAGGGGAAAAAAAGGGAATGGAAAAGAAAAAATCGGCGCTGGTTTCACTGGCGCTGGAACATTGCAGCACCGGCAATATTTCTAACGCACCAATGAACGATATTTGTTGTCCCGGTTAATTATTTCGACGGAATAATTCTTGCGCTCTCAATTACGATAACTAGCATCATATATCACTGTTTCCTACCTTAATTATCAATAGCCTGCAACAGGATAACAAGCTGGAACATAGTTGAAAACTTTAATTATTATTTTCGTAGTAACCAACGCGAAACAGCCTCGCTCATTACAACATTCTACCTGCAGCTATTCGCATTGCTTGCATCGCGACGTTGAACCCGAGCAACATTTTTCACAATTTTACGAGCACGCTGTACAAATGTCTAATCATAACACGGAACGAAACAAAATAATTGCCGCATTCTAGTACATTTAGACCAAATAAATACTCCTGACTATCCCACATTAAGTTCTACCAACGCAATATCACCAATTTACTTACTTACCTTCACACCCTTCGTTGTTACACCTATCCGGCTTTTAAATCATCGTTTTTTTACCACAGCAAGACTCTCTTGGCCCTTTGGCTTATTGCACAAAACGGCACAGTTCTACTCAATATCAAACAGCAATAGGTGTAACCACTTAAATGCTTCCGAACGTTCTTTACAATAAAGACGCATTGCATCGATTTTTAGCGAACCATAGATCAATATGTGAGTGTTCTCGGTGTAGCCTAGGGATTAATAATAATCAATGTGGCTCCATCAGAAATTCAACTAAATATCGGTCCCAATGAAGTATTCGTTCCAGTTCGCGATATGACGTTACGTGTATCGTTGGACCGTGTTCTCTTCGGTTCGTCCAGCTTCTGGTTCGAACGTATTTCGAGGATTCGTTCAGAAAATGGTCTACAGGGAATGTCGTTACACGGTCAATCATAAGATCGTTCCTGACGAGCCCCTGGGATCGCTTACAGGGTTAGCCCCAATCCGCAACGCCCTTTTTCCACCCTTCCTTTGAGCTGACGGCTTGAAATCACGTTTCGTGTACGAGATCGAGGGTGGAAATCTGTTTTTTACGTGATCCCATTCATGTCCCTAACGCTTCTTTATGTCTCGAAGGGAGCGCCACTTAACTCTCTTCTCTTTTTCTCGCAACTTCTTTTCTCCGCCTGTTTCGTGAAAACTCGCGTAACACCGTGGCGATCTTGACCGTGTTCCTGCCTCTTCTGTGATTTATTTATCGCCCGTTGATGACTCGGCATCGAAGAAAATGACGCCTGAATTATCCACGATTTATGTGCACTAGGTTCATGAATTGTTCGTTCGTTTTTAGGGGTAACTTTGTACTTTAGAGAGTCCGAGATTACATTGGTAGTCACTTCTCGGATGACTTTCCAAATTTCCTTCGTCCTTTAACATATTATTCGTTCGTTACGAAGTCACCGAATTAGAATATTTTCTTTAAGCATCATTAGCATTCATTTCTAATCTGCGATTGATATTTTTGTAAATCATTGTCGAAAACGCGTCACATCAATCTTCGAAGGAAACGAATAATTCCATGTCTGTCCAATACCATTTCTTAATCATTAAATTCACCAGATATATTGCCCCGCCATCCTTTAATAAATTCTCCAAGTGAAGTTCATCGTCGCGGCGATGTTTCCGTGTTCACCGTGATATTTCTATTGTACAAAACTGCAAGATCGACGGAACGGAATGTTTAACACGATCCTCGCCAGACATAAGAATAGTGCACGTCGGTTCAGCGTGAGGGCAGCGAAAAATAGACAGCAACGGTTAAGTGATACTCGCAATTCATCCGAGCGTTTTCATAGGGCGCTGCGCGGCTAAAATACTCCTCTTTCTAATTTCGCTAATGGGCCAACCGGCGTGAGCAGGTGCACGTAACACGGACTGTATGCGAGCAACCTAACTAATGAGTTTCGCGAGTGTTGAACGTAACACTGTTTAAGATAAACGTGTCACGTCTGACAGCCGTGAGAGATTTGCTTCGCGAAGTGTCTAGCCCTCTTTCCCCGAGTGAGTCTGTACACTTTGATTGTCTCAACGAGCCTCGTTTCCATGGAATTTATTGGCCGCCGCAATCAGTCCTAAGTGATCTATAGAAACGCCTAATCAGCTTCTTATAAATTACCAGTACAAGATAAATTGCCATTGGGTGAATGGTGAAAACAACGAAAAGGACAAATCGGGAAGCTTTCAGTAATGCTCGGTGCAATGTAAAAGCGAGGAAAAGATGTTACAACGGTACAAACAAATATTTTAAACGCGAATGAGAAAGTAATCGACAGGCATTCAGAATTTTGCTGAAATTTAACTTGAATCGATATTTAATTAAAAGGGGGTATATAATCGGAGTTTGTTCGTCGATAACTGTTCGTAGTTTCACTGCGACTGGAAATGTTTTATCGCTCCTGTTTCCATTCCTTTCTGTTGATAAATTACGTGGATTTTTCTGTTCGATCTCCTATGAGCAATTAACTGCCGAGGGACTGTTCACGGTGAGTAATTATTGAGAACTGATTATGGTACACGTTCCGACGATATTGAGTTATTTTAGTAATAAGGACAATTTGAGGAAATTGGTATATTTTCGTGGAACTGTAATCAATGGTCGTTTTTTGGTTGCCCGCTGTGCGATACTTGTGGATAACTTTTTCGAATATTTAATTCGAAAGTATATTCATATTAATTCCCCCTCATTTTTCTGAATATTTTCTACAATACCATTTTAATTATACCGATTCTGTTTATTTCTCTAAGAACATCAACATGCACTGTTGCAAATAGATTTATCGAATCTATTTTTAGAAATTTCATTGCCCTGCTGACGTTACACTGGCAGATCTACTATTTAAATCTCTCCTTCGCAGTTTAAGATTTATAGTTCCCATATTTGTGAATATTTCTGTCTGCATCGAATCCAAGCTTGCCAGATTTATACGTTCCCATATTTCCTTCGCACAATCTATTTTTATATTTCTTCCCGCCGTTCGTTCGCAATTTTTATTCCAAATTGTTCCCTCCTTTTTACTTCGCGGTAAACACTTAACGGCGGAAATACTTTCCTCTTTTAAATCTGCAACAACGATAAACTTAAATGCCTACGATAAAACTGATCGTTCGCTCCATGGAAACTCAGTAGATCCGTGCAATGATAGATTTAACATATCATTGCGAATGATAATTCCAAGTGGGCAGTACATACCCCCTTTCGTATCACGTCTAATCTATTTACAGCGTATTATTTAATCGTCGTTATCCAACAGGCCACGAAATAGAACGTGCGGAAAATTGCGCAAATTGTTTCCAGCTTCTCTGTTTGCTTTATACTCGCGACAGGCCGTCATGCGTAACGTGTATCCGGTGTAATTTTCATTAAAACCTGGATCGTTAAACTCGTTGGTTAATTAAGTCGGGACCGGTCGTGGTACGATTCCTAAACGCATCATCGACGTTGCCGCGAATCAATAATTTCGTTCGCCGGTTCCCGATACCATATCGACCAGGAACGAATCCCGCGGAATTATTTAATTAAAACCGGCTGACAGAATAAGAGAAATCACGTTCGCGTGGAATTTCTCTGATTATAAGCTCGAACAGTGGCTATGATTGTACGTTATACAAAGTCGGCACACGATGTTTCAGTTTAATGAAGCGATCGCGGGAGCGTTTATCCGAATCGACCGATGGAATCCAATAATTTCCTCTTTATTAGCGACGCCCCGAGCGGCGGCTAATTACACCATATACATTAGAGCATATTAACGCTCGGAAGGGCGCCCCGATGCGTTGATCAGTGACAGCGGCTAATTAATATTCCGTTAAGGAATAAAATCCAGATAAGCTGGTGAGAAAGTATTCGTAACGCGGGGCGAAACCGGGAAACGATCGACGGAATAATTCGTCGCTCGATGTTCGTATCGGGGTTTATTCGTGGAATAATTGCCAATAAAAATTGTAACAGCTTCCGTGTGTACGTTCGAATCGGTCCAGGTACGCCTGGAAGGCTTAACTTTCATTATTGTCAATGTTACAACCGATTATTTATTGGGGGATACTTGAATTTCATTTCTTCCCGAATCAATGAAATCGTACCGATGTTTCATAATTCGTTCGTTCGATTTTTAACCCTCCGAATGCTGGAAGCCTGTGTACGTTCGTTTGTTTTCGTAATATCGCGCGTGTCTCGTTAAAAGTCGCGCCGGAAGAAAGATATTTTACGTTCCCTTTCGAATATCACATAAGGAAAGATGTAAATAATTAAATAAACGAAATCGAATCAGGTGACGGTACGTGATAGTTGACATCGGGGGCGGTTCGTGCTCGAAGGGTCGACAAATTAATATATTCCACATTTAATATCCCAATCGCAAATTAATTAACATATCAATATATCGGTGCATCCAACTTGCCGGGGAAAAATTAAACCTGTACCATTGAATGTACTTTTCATCTAACTAACACAAATATTTCAATTTTCTTCACAAAACTTTCCCCTTATCTATTCCGCCTACCATTTTCATTATATCCGCCACCTAATTGTTCTAACGACTTCAATGATAACTTCCTCGAACGTACACACGTTTCTACTACCCTCCGCGCTCCTCTGAAACGCACCTACGGTCCAAAAGATGCGAAGAATCCATTAAAGGGTCTGTTAAACGCCACGAACGTCGCCGTTAATCCCACGTCTGGAGGAACCATGGGATCGCCAATTGTCCAGCGAACCTTTTTCACCGTATGCAGAGCAGAGGCGGTTTCCCAGCACGGTGGCCAGCAGCAAGAAAACTCCTCGTTTACATAATTGTTCCTATAGGATGCTCTCGCACGTAGTCGCGTGCGTACGCTTTCGACGATCGTTAAAGTTTTTCAGCCGTTCGGCTCTAACGATCGGCGGCGAGAAATCGTTGGCCTTTTGCCGTCCCGACGGTACACGCCTATCCGGCGTTTGCTGTTCGAGCCGCCTTCTAAATCGCGGCGATCCGTCTTGATCGCGCGATCCGTGTGCACGTTCGTCGAAATTGCACGATCCACACCGAACAGATTACGTGGAAACCCGTGAATAATGAGCGGTTCGCGACACTCGATACGATAGCCACGGTGAATAGAGTCCCCCGTGACGACGAAGGGGCTAGCGTTTCGATCTGGATCGATAGGATTTTTATTCGCGGAAACTGCGTGGCGATCGACGATGAACGATTTCGCGCTCCTATGATACTTTGGGAATCGATTGGTCCACTCGTGGTGTTATTTTGATCGCCGAGTTCGACTTCAGAGCTGCCGTTGCTTCCTTGGATAATATTTTTGTTGCTTGTGACGAGAACTCTCGAGTCCTTTAGTTTCTTCTTGTCTTCATTTTTATCTGTCGATAGTGGAACTCGTTTTATTCTCGATTAGTCGGCGAGTGATTCCACCTTAGTTTTGTATCCATCCTTTGAGTCTCTATTTTCAATTTCCTTTTCTCTGTTTCCTCTGGGTCTCCCTAGATTTCCCGTTGTTTTTAATTTGCCTTGGAGTTATTTTGTACGCAACTGCATATTTCTGTGGATAACAGTGAATTATCATTGTACTATTATTATTATTACGTATGAATTGAATTATTAAGGACTGCGGAAGTTTTATGTTCCCGAGGTATGTGATTGAGTTATGATATTAGCTCAGAATGATACACGTTCACGATGATAGATCTCTTGATCAGAGATTGAGACGCAACGCCGGCTAACATGCTGATAATGTGATTTATTCGAGCTTCCGTAAGCGATCTCAAGTGGTGCTCGTTAATTCCAAGTTTTTTTCGTCCGCGTCTCCATCGATTCATCTTGCCCATTGCTTTCATCCACCTCGACAAATCAGTGGTTTTTGTGTCAACCGGCCTAATGCTTGTTCGTTTGGTCTAATCGTAAAATAATGACAGGATGCCCCGAGATAACACGTTCGTTTCTAAAAGAAGCCGAAGTCATTTGGATGCCTCGATACAAGAAGCGTCATTCTTCTCAAACGTTCGATTCCAAAACTAGTTAATGTGGGAAAGACAGAAAGAAACCCGGCTCGCTTGGAAGCCAGATTGATCAACCTGAGGATTCGTAGGATCAAACAAATTGCGCGGACGTACAATTTGCGGGATAAAACAACGAGTAACTACTCCATCCTTTAACAAGCAAACAGGGCCTGAAATTTTTCTATACCGACATTAAAAGGAAACAATATTCACCAATTCACCAAGTTTCTGTGCATTCAATTTCATACCGTCTTTACATATTATTTCGATTCAGTTTCTCCGTGGCCGGTGCGAAACGAAAAAGTAAGTAAAAAAATATCGCCTACCTTCGTCTCGCAACATTAAAAAAGGAAAATCGTGCCGACGAATTCACGCGAGTTTTCCAAGGTCCAGAAATCCCCCAAGATTCCACACCAACTAGACAGATCGCGTGGAGAAGCGACCATAGGCGGTCAGGTCGGGCATAGAGAAGCCGATTCTGTATGGTCGGGCAAAAGGAGGAACGAAAAGAAAAAAAAAAAAAAAAAACGAAAACACGATGAAAGAAGCTAGAAATCGACGTGCTCCCTCCGGACCCTTTTGTCGAGGGGGTGGGACGGAGTGTCGAGGGGTCATAGTCATGTAGAAAAGGGACAAACAAAAGGAGACGGCTCCGGGTAATAACTTAATTTAAACTAAACTACAGTTTAATAATTCTCGGCCAGGTCGGCCGTGGAAGATGCAGCGGGCAACCAGCAATTTTCAGAGCCGTCGTTAACTGCCGGTCGTTAGTCCCTTTTCAAAACTTCTTTCTTTCTCCCGTCCCTTTCACCCTGTCCGCTGTCTCCCTCGCACCCCCGTCGCTGCTTCTTCGCTCCATCTCTTTTTTTTCTTTCTCCCCCTTCCACCTTCTGTACAGGATCTCTTCTACACTTCTCGTGTTCACCTTCGTATCGGCAACACCAGCCATGGTGTTACTACTACTACCACCACCACCGGCCAATACTACCAGCACGGTTCGGTCACGAGCTAATTTTCGAGCGTGGTTTGCGTGCCACGCCGTGAATCTCGCCACGGGCCCCCAGAAACGCTCGCGCCGCGACCGACAAATTGAATCGTCCTCGGCCTTCGTTCTCTCAGATTCCTACGTTCGTCGGCGAGAACGTGTGTTTCCATGGCCGATCCAAAGGGAACGAGCCGGTCGTTGCACGCGACCGCCTCTCTCTGCAACGATTTTTCGCGATCCTTCGTGATCCGTGATGTACAGGCCGTTTCATGACGCGTGTGTGTGTGTGTGTGTGGAAATTTAAAGATCCTGGGAACGGAGGGTTGTTTCTGGGAACGAAACGGTTGCGCAAGGGAGTGCGGAGGATATTTTGGCGTCGAGGAGGTTCGTTATTTAATGCAATTAATAGGAGGCGAGATTATGAGATTGTGTGGCAGTGCGCGTATTCGTAGCGCGTGATTTGTAGAAATTTTCAGTGAATTTTCTGCAAGAGGAAAACTTGGAGATATTTGTTTAATTTGAGGGCGCCGAACTTCCGACACGGAATGCGAAGATTCGGATTCCTTTCAATTTCATTCGTGACCGAGTTTTAATTGCCCCGGGTAATGCAACTTGGTGACGTAGTTTCAATCGTTTTCAGACTTCGATAGAATTCTAACCGCTCATCGATTATAACTTGTTCCAATCTGAAGATTCTTTTTTTTGTCCTTATCATAACCACGTCGACGATTCAATTATTTTTAACGAGCCCCCGATTATTTTCTTCCTTTTCCCTTCTTCTTTTGTTGCACTTAATCGTCCAAGTAATTAAGGAACTGGCGATTAGGTCTCCTGGCATCTTGGGTAATAGCATATTTTTTCCTTCATCTTCCAGATAGATGTAGGCCCAGAATATTGCAAAACTTGTTGTTAATTTGTCGATATCGATTTGTTTTGAATTATTAATATGCCTTAATTTGCATGTTTTTGTTCCCGTTCCGCGGTTTATCGTGCGAGATAAATATTACATTGTATTTACTGCCAGCATCTCTGCACCGAGGCTGCTATGTATTATAAAATCACGTGTTCGATCGATCGAAGGGGATTTCTAATGGAAAACACGAATACGAAATTAGCACAACGGATATTACGCTCAGGATCAGAAAGCTCTGTATCGTTACAGTAGATAAGATAAAAAGTTATGGTTCCGGATGTTGTTCTGAAACTGGAATCACGACGTTCATCGACAGTCGCTTTTAACTGTTCGATTAACGATATCGGACTGTTACGCAAGCCTTTATCACACGGTCCCCTTAACACAATAATCGCCAATAAAATGGTAAATGAATCCACCTTTGTTCTACAGAAGAATTACAAAAATTCCTGACCCCCTGCGATTAAAATAATTTCCCAATCCTTCTCCGCCGACCAAATAATTGTTCAGCAAAAACTCCGTAGACATTCCAGGCTTGAGTCGCCATGTTTCCACATTCATTGGGAACCCGGCGTGAAACTTAAAATCGCTACAAAAATCTCCGAACGTTAAAACGCAGATCATCGGGTTCGGCGACTTAGCTCGCCACTTAGTTCACCTCGTTTCACGTATCGAGCCGACGAAGAAGACGTCGATTAACAAGCTAGATCCGCGGAAAGGAATAACGAATAGAGCAGGCGGGGGTTCGCAGAAGAAGCAGTGGGAAAGATGCGGCTGACAGACTATAAATACACCGCGTATTTATATACCCCGCTAATTGTCTCTGCCGATAAGAATCTCCCTTTTATTACTTTCTGACTGGCTTCTCGGTACCTTCACCAAGTTTCAAACCTCATCCCCTTCTTTCTTCGACCCTTTCATGGACTAGTGCCACGCACAAGGATATTATCAAACGTTTCCCGTGGTTCTCGTGCCCCAGATTCAATATTTCCCGTTCAAAAATCAAAAATCAACCCCCAAATCGCGAGAAACGAATTGCGTCCGCGACGAACCGGTTCGCGGTGTGAACGACAGAAGGACGGGGGGGTTTCCCGATCTCTTTGAATCGGATATTTGACCGTTTTCTGGCCATTATTGTTTTTATTTTTCTGGCGTATTGTTTTTAATGGCAGCACGGATAAAAAACAGACCAATGATTCCCGTGGACGTAACGTATGATTCGACATCGGTCGATTATGACGGCTAACGGGAAGAGATCAATTTCCTCGGGGAAATTGACGGTTGCTTTACGCTGCACGAGGCTGCAATGATAGCATCCCCTTTTGATTTATTCCCCCGATACCCGGAACGTTCATGGCTCAGATTTTTGGAGTTTCGAGCGCTCCCAAAAACTATCAATAACGAAGTTTCTTCGTTCAAAGTAACGTCAAAGATTGCGGGCATAATTTGAGGAGGACTTATGCTGATTTCTGGGGAAGGAAATGGAACGACCGGAACCGCAGGTAAAATTATTGCAGTCGTCTGAGTCACTCAAGTCAACAATCCATCTATTTCTCGCATGAATTTTCTCTGCTCGAAAATAGACGTTCCGAAAGGGAGTAATTTGGCTCCTAACCGGGACAGAATTTCATAAATTGCCAAACATTCCTCGCTTATCTTGCATAACTTTTAAATCCAGAAACCCCTTCTAATGCCGCCGATTCTCAGCCGCGCGCACTCTCGACCCGAAACGAGTCCAGCGCTGTGCTTCCTGCGTACACTTCTCCGGGGTACGAAGTCCCTAATTACTAAACCTTTCAATCTCTGACAGTACCGTCGCTCGCGAACGTTTCCATAAATCTAAATTAAATGTAAAACACTCGGGCCGTTTTAGCCGCGTTAATGATTGCCTCGGCGAATGCCACCGACCAACTCCGCGCAGCACATTGATAAAGATATCAAGCGTGCGGCGGAACGCGTTGCCGCGGCCACCTCTGGAATTGTTTCGCACACGAGAAACTCGCCGCTGATGCATTATATTACGAGAAAGTCCACGGTTGCTCGCAGGGAAGCCTTTAAAAGGCTGAAACGTTTCTTGATCGTAATTGTGGCGCGACGTTTAAATTGCAGTACAGTGGCAAAATCTGTAGTACGGCGGCATGATTGCCGTACGCTCGCTCGCATGCAACTTAATAGCACGAAATTTATGACGGATCCCCTCTATAGATCCCCTAGCTTTTTACAGGAACCCCGGCTTTATTAGTCGTTGAACGTGAATTATCGCCGCGGCATTTCGCCGCGCGCCAACGAATTGAATTTGTGAATTTCACGTCCGATCGACGAATTTACCACCGAGGCAAACTGTTCTTTGTTTCGCCAACAAGACAGGCGGCGGTTGGCTAAACACGACAAGTATGTAGGAAAGATTCGAGATCGACGATCGCCAGCGCCGTGTCTTTTTTTTCTATTTGAAAGTGAGTTTATTACGCAATAAGGGTCGACATGGTAGCAGAAGTGTTGCGAAAACGAGATAGGACTGTTAAATGGTGATGGTGGAGAAGAAGTTGAGTGGATCTACAATGTAAGTATATCGTTGCGAACTGGAAATACCAAATGAGGGGTATCGCGAACTGATGATTGATCCGACAGACCATCAACAAGTAGCAATTATTCTTAACAAATTGCCCAATGTAGAATTCTTTCTCTGACGTTCACTCTCCTGTAGCTTCTCTCTTCCTATCCATCGTTGAAATCACTGGCGAGACCGTTCCGAAACTCGTCGAATCGCCGCACGAAATTTATTCACCGTTTGAGAAAATTCGTCGATAATTATATTAGATGCGTTGGAATATAATAAGCGTTCTTTATTGATGATTAATGCAACGGCCGTGGGCACGGTGATTAATGTCGAGTAATTAAAATAATTCCATTAAATATTTATGAAATAACTTATTTGTCTGATTACACGCCGCAGGTGGAAACGATAATATAGAAATAACGAAGATAAATCGATCGATATAGCAATCAATTGATACAAGTGTAAATAAAAAAAGAAGATTGAATTAAAATTCTAGGACGAATTTTGATTGCTCGAAATTCGGTGTCTCGAAGCGGAAACCGGATGTCACCTGTTTACCCTTGAATTAAAAAAAAGAAAAAGAAGAAAAGAAAAACGAAAGTCGCGAAATTTGTCAGGCTGCCCGGCCGCATAATTTTCGCGTAATTGTGTTGCACGAGGGATTTAATAGCGGCGCTGTTTGTCACGATATCGACGAGCGGATGTGAATCACCAATCATTTATCAAGGCGAGTCTAAATCGTGCGGCAAGTAGGCGAAACGTTACTACCCTCATGGTTCACTACGTGCAATTAATTATTATTTTTCGATCTATCGGGATTTATCGAGTCCGATGCCGCGCTATCGGAGCGCCTGTGGGGAAACAATGTTTTCGTGGTAATTAAATTAAAATGCTCAGGACGATAAGATTGAGCCTGAGGGCTGACGTCCGCAGGCGTAAGAATCCAGAGAGGCGACTGTGAAAACAGTCGGTCCATTGTTAAGGATTGTATCGGCGAAAAGGAAATCGCGAAAGGCAGAAAGAATTACTTGGAAACGTGATAGCAAGACACATTTGTACTCTTCGTCTCGAAGAGTTCTATGGAAAAATGAGTACAGGGGTGAAGTCTGGAATATCGAATCGTCAAGAATTTGATTAGAGGAACTCGTTCGTTAAATTTTATGAAAAAGGAAATTGAAATGACGGCAATTGTGTCGTTCGAAAAATTACAATGTCAGCCAATATAGGGATCAACCTAATCCTTTGAACGTTTTCATTAAATTACGTGCTCGCGTTGCTCCCTCGCCTTTAACGAAAGAACAAGGAGGCCAAAACAATAATTAAATCACTCGTCGACTGTAACAATCAGGTTGATATCTGCTCAAAGGGAATCTCCAATCTTTCCACCAAGCGTATTATTATTCGAAAAAATTAGCAAAACCCATAAAACTTCCAGCGGTGATTTATTTGCGAATATTAACATAATTAGCCTGGAAAATAGGCTGAATCCTTACCTCTGTATCTTAATAAGACCCTGCTTCCGAGATACGTGAATGGTTTCGTTTCGACGGCGGATTAATCTGCCGTTTCGTCGACCGTTTGTCGTGGAGCGTCTAATAGATTGTACCAAGCCAGTGAAAATGTTAATTCCGTCGGCAACTAAGCCCGTAAAACCACGAAGTTATTGGGCTGCTTGAATTAATCGAACCCGGGGCTCAAATCTCTCGTACCAGTTACGTATTTAATCGGTCAGCACCGGCGTCATTGGCCAAGTGAAATATCATCTATACCAGAATTATATTTTGCAGGTTCTTTCGCCTATGTATTCATTGTGGAATGCTTTCCTGTACGAACAAAGTTTTACGGTCCAGTGAAAAATAATAATTTGTTAGAATTTCTATACAGAGGAGAGCTCGCTTTAAATATAACATTGGGGATGAATTAATCTTCATTATACCGAATGAAGTGCTTAAGATGTTCGATAAAGTTGGAAGGCAAGAGTGCATTTAAATTTGCGTAGAAATTTCTTAACCGACCACGGATAATTCATAGAATATAGCATTCTAATTAAATAGGCCTGATATTCGTTTGAATTATATAAATTACAAATTTCCACCGCAGTTCATTCTCATAATCACTCGATATTACAATTGCTAATTGATTCGCGATATAAATATTCGTGAATTATGAAAACAAGTGGTTCAATTTCCTATCTAATTTGATTTTTCTCGAAGCAGCCAATAAGATTGGAATAAGACGGTAGCAAATTATTACCATTCGCTTGTTTCTATAATAGACATATCATTGACAGTTCACGATAAAGAGATTCGACGTCCACGATCGACACTTTAAAACAATCGTCTGCAACGTACTGGCAGGGATCGCACGCGAGGACTGCGATACGATATTGCCTGGCAAATGACACGCCATGGGGTAACAACCCATGGTTAGTAATTAGGGTGGCGAAGAGGGTGGTGGAAGTTAACAATAGCTGCGGCACGCGAGATCACATTTTTTCTTTCAGCGATTTTCGCGATCGCTCGCAAACGAGCATAAGTGGGGATCGTTTGATAAGCTTGCCTATCGAATTATTAATTATAAGCTCAATAGAGGGTGATGAAGTGCTTTGGCACGTACTTATATCGTCGACGACAGTTTAACCAATTTTTTTGTTTTGTTTCTCCCTATTTTTTATTACACACCAAGGCGTTCAGATTATATGAATTTTTAATAAGAACTCGCGATATTATTTTTACTCAACCTATCGGACGCATGAATACAATTTCAATACATTTTATCGCACGATTTATATGTATGTTTTTGTAAATATTGTAATTTTCAAGAAGTTTATTGACCGGCAAAGAAATCCTCATATTATATGTATACGCGAGATTTGCATGCAAATTGGTTGTATGTTTCTACTATACTTCTGTTTCGGTTTCCTTTTTAGAAATCCTTCGACGAGCATTAGCAGTCCCGCGAACACGTCGTAAAAACTGTTTTGCTAATTAAAACATCCTGGAATTAATTTGGTATAAATCAGTGATATCCTTGGGCAATCGTTTGTAACATGCCCATCATCGTGTTGCGCAGAAATTGGCTGACTAATTAAAATACGCTCGAATTAATTCAAACCCGCGTTACGACGTCTTTACTACTACTGCCTGTCTTTTGCCAAATGATATATGCATGTTATATCGTCGAAAATACCGCGAGTAATCTATGACACTACCGGAGGTGTCCGGCGAAAAAAATAAATTCTAGTTCACGACTGTTCCTTTCGCCGTTCAATTGTTCTATAAACCATATTTCAAGAATTTGCCACAAATTCTCGTTTCATCAGCGGATATCTTGCCGTACATTTCATCGCGCATAATTTATCGAATGGAAATACACTTTACCACCTGCGCATTTACGATTCCTCGATGAATGTTATCAATATAACGTGCATGTAATTACCGCCACGAGGCAGATCCGATTACAGCTGCGCGGTAAACGCGAAACTGTTACGATTCACCGCGATAAATTCTTTTCGGTAGCACGAAGCTCGAGTTTTCCGTGCCCCTGTAATCGAAGAAAACGACAAACAAAATGCCGGACGAGGCACGAACGGACTGTTTGAAGGAGCGAACGAGAAAAGAGGAGAGAAACGCCCCCCCCCCCCCCCCCGTTGGAATACGATTTCAATATTAGCCAAAGATCGAGATCTCGATCCAGATAAAGTGAACATGCGCATCGTGCTACTTATCGCGATCCCGCGAGCAGACGTTGATGCTTCTTAATTTGTTTACATGATGGCTTACTATCATTATGCGAAATACGACATTACTCTATCCGTCGTCTTATTAAAGTATAAACGCGCAGCGGGATATAATTTCTCGGCTACCTCGGCCTCGTGATTATCGAATTTTCGTCTCGCTTGCTAAGCCCCGTTCGCGCTACCTATCCGAAGCGGAGGGGAACAGAAAAATACTTTCTCCGAGTTCCTTCAACATTCATCATGTCAACCGCGTAGACGGCACCGGCGGCGAGGCGATTAATCAAACTAAAATCGGCGTAATTATAAAATCACTGGCTCACTCCGATGTAGCTTTATTTAATTCGCCGTTTCGAATGGTAAAACAGTGTTTGTTCTGCTTCCTCGGGTTCGTTCGGTTAATTAAAGCCTTAATCTATAATAGAGAATCTAGATTTCGACGGGGGCGCTGCTATGCGTATCGCGCGTTTAACTCGAATCTTTGTAGGAAATTTCATTTTCATATTCACGCCGGCAGGAATATTTCCCACGATTCAAGCGTCACGAAACGCGTTACACGCCCTTCGTTCGAACGAGACATATTCGGTATCGAAATTTCGTTTCACGACACGCCCCTTTTCGCGGAGTCGCTAAAGAGTCGCGTGCTTCGCGAATTGCACTAAATCGCCGTAACACGAGTGATTTCTCTGTCGGTATTGCAACTTAATCTAAACGTTTTACGACCGGCGAGACTCACTTTTAGCCATTCGCCGGTGCATCAAGTTTTACCTAACGCCCGATGTCGCTTTCGGTACCAATAACCATAAATTATATTCCACTACTAACAGAGTGTCTTCCCCCCCCCCCCCCCCCCCCCAATCCTCTCCATTCAGCTCCACTTTGTTCAACAACGATCGTCTGGTTCCGGATGCTTCCGTTCGGAATAACCAAAGATCACACCGTCCACTGGGCCGGTGTTTCCCGTATCTGTGCACGATCTACGGCTCGTCGGGGCAATTTAATTGGTGTTAACCGTTACAGTTTGCCGGCAAAACGACGGTAGTCGACGAGAAATATTTTAATTAGCCGACACCGCGTCTCCGGCGAAATTTCAACGGTCCGAGCCGGCGTTCGTTATTGATTTATCGCCATCGTACGTTCAACCGTTCAGTTTCTTTTCTTTTTCCTTTTGTTTTTTTTGTTGCTCTTGTCAAGTTTCCTTCCCTTCCCTGCGCATCCTGTCCCTTTCTCTGTTTATCCTCCCTCTCTATTTTTCCCTTTGCTTCTTTATACGGCCGCATCGATCTTCCCGATCGTTCCTCAATTTTGGTAAATTACGGCCCACCGACGCTGCGCTCCGAACCATCGATACGTAATTACGGATCGATAAAGCGGTACAACGTGTGCCGACCGGCGTGGTATAAATCGTCGGTTTAATTGAAACGCCGCGATCGTACCGGCGACGCATCGTAATTTTCTAAAAAAATATGGAAATTCGTCGTCGAATTGTTGCGTAATAATAATTGTCGGCGAGCCCGCCGTCGATCTATATAATCGTTACACGGGGCACGGTATCGATGCTCCGTAAATTGAGGAAGTGTAATAATAATCGGGCATTGTTTTGCTCGCCCGAGGGACGCGTCTTGCGTACGATCGATCGCGATTCCCGAAGTTGAAAAATTATACGCCCCTGGTTCTGGGGCAGTTTTAATTAAAGATATCGATCGTTGCTTCCTCCTCGTTAGATCGATACGCTCAATTTCGTTTGACGAAGTCCTCCGGTTTTGTTGCGCGTATAAATGGAACGGGTTGGAGCGTAGTTTCTTCGTAAATAAATGGAAGCGCGTCCAGTCGAGCAATTCTGGCTTAAATAATCGTGCGCTATAATTAAGAAACGTTAATTTAATCTACAAGTATGGGATGGAACGTGCGGCCATTTTCGTACGATTCTCCAATTCGAATTGTTCATAATCGGTAACGTAGAGGCCTCTATCGTTCTCGTTTTCCTTTCATTAATTTGTACCTTGCAGTCAACCTTTTCGTCGAGGAAATATGGTAACGCATGTCCGCGGCAGAGCGTGCACCTATTCGGGGACGAAAAAAAAAAAGGAGGAGAAGAGAAAGAAAACGCAGGGTGATAATTTTATTTCCATTAGATTACGCAGCCCTGTAATTAATAATGATCTCGGGAACGCCGCAATCCATCGTGGGATCTCGGGAATCCCATCGAATATATTAATTACGATTTTTAAATTAACACTTCGTCGAGTCCAGTTAAATAACGGCGGCAACCAATCTTCCCTGCGTCTCGTTCTGTGCAATGTTTGCGATCGTGATCGAGAACGGTCCGAAAAATCGAGATCGAACCGTTGATTATGAAAGAAATCGTATTCCCCCAACGAGGATGAATAAAATACTGGAACGATCGCGAGTAATCGTGCATCGATCAAAGGTTAAACCGCTCGATGTTGTTAGTCTCGTTAGAGAAGCCACGGATTTTCTAGTTACCTTTCGTGCTCACCAGTCTTGTAAACGTCTTATGATCAATTTCCTCGCAGATAATGCCACGCCACTGCAAATTGATTAACTTATTTCACGCCAGTGCCACGATATGCGAGCAGCCCCGCGTTCAAACAATTCTACGTAGCTTGGTGCAGTGTCTTATAAAACACAGTCACCCTATATTAATAGTAATTTATATTCGAATGAAATTCCCAGCTGTTCCTCCAAACGAAAAATTTAATTCAAATTTATCCACAATCTAGCAATCTCGAAGATTACTGAATACAATTCTTCGCGGCCCACTAATTTATAGCAAGTCGAATCTAGAATCGAAATACCAAAATCGTTAATAGTTCGTGAAAAATGAAATGCGCCAAAACGTTTCCAAATATACAAACGGCACAACTCTCTGATCTTCGAGACAAACAAAACTTCACTTCCCGGCGCTATCCTCGCTTAAACTTATTTCTCTACAGGGACCACAAAATATATATCGCAATATATCCCTGCTATCGATATGTCAAAAGAAGAGGCTCGAAGCAGTTCCTTATCTATCTGGCTTTTTGTTCACCAGTCTCCTGGAAGAGTGGCTTCTCCTTCCCATGCATTACGCTGCACCAGCTACCCCCGGAGGGGCCTCCACGGCTTCTTAATGCGGGCTGTACGCAGCCAGGGATTGCACGCGAAGGTATTAATATATAATTAACCGGCCTGGTTGTAGATCGTATCTGAAAACCTCCTTATCGGCCGGCAGGCCGCCGATACCGGGGCTACCCATATTATGCGAAGACCCTTTACGTGGCTTCGTACCTCGTTCGACGAGCCGACGGCTTTTATTTCTCCTCTTTCTCTTATACCCAAGCCCACTTTCGCTCTTCCTTTTCGTGCTTTTTTCGTAGGCCCGATCGTTTTTCTCCCGTGCCACATTTTTCGCTGGCCCGTCCGACGGAACGCGATGCAAATTTCCTTCTACGAAAATCCTGGAAAATCGCTGGCTATTTGGTGTTCCTTGATTGCTGACCGTCTCGAGGGAACCGTAACGTACAATAGTCTTGGGCGATGTTGATAAATGGTTTTTCTTATATTTGTAGAATTTACGGATGTGTGTATTATTATAATTATTATTATTAGGGGTATGGTTGTCGGTTTCTTTGTTCATTGTTCTGGTTTACGAAAGGCGTGGTGTACCGATGATAGATCGCAGTGTAGCACAGCGTTGCTTTAATTAAGTCGGCGTATTAATAATCTACTTACCCGCAGTGTGTAGTAATTCGTTTTTCAGAAAAAGACGTTTTTCGGGGAATGTTCGTTCGCGAGTCTTGATCCGATTGTATCGTACACACTCTGTTCATTAAGGGTGCCGTTGGTACAAACGTTTTATACTTACGCTCGTGTTATTAACTGTTTCCTTCATTTCTCTGCAACCTTCTTTTATATTGCTACCCAACTAGTTACGGTGGTAGAGTTACATAAGTGTAGAGGTTGGGCGAGTTTATGTTTCGAGTGGCTAAGATATTCCAGCATTGTAGCGTTAGCAATTTATCACGCCACCCTCGGGCGATTAAAATATTTTCTATCTGTGCCGTGGAAAATCTTGCGAATTCGAGTTCGATATCGTTTCAACGATACGTTTCGGTGCCGCTGTTAGCAATCATTATGCAGAAGTATTCCGCATCCTGTTAATGGGCGTTTAACGGTTAATCGAAGGTGGCCATGACGGCAAATTAAAGTTGGCCGACTGACGTTCTACCTGAGACAACTGGCACGCACCTGTCGATGGAGAATAGTTTCGTTTCTCGTGACGCTGCCGTTCTCGGCAAAGTGTTGTTTTTAATTAGCCACCTTTAATAAGTAAAACTTGACCGACGTGTTACAAGGTGTTGCCCGCCGCAATATGTTTCACATCTGGATTAGTCGCCGCTCGATCGACGATAAGATTCCAATCGACCATCGAGCGCTTTAAATCACACTGCCCGCCGCGGAGGAACGCGCGAATTTCGTGGCAATAAATTTTTATTCGGCCACTGATGTGGTGTAGGCTGTCCGGACCGCTCCGCTGTTCAATTAATATAATCGATACGATTATCTAAAAACTCGCAAGAAATTTTTAGGGAACATTTAAATCTGACTTAACGAAATATCGAATTCTCGAGGCGCTCGAAGCGCGGAAACCTCTGACAATACCTGTTCATAGAAATTTAACAGCTACGTGTAAAGTTAATTGTTAATAAGAATCATTCGTGGAAAATGCTATTTCCCCTCCGAAAATAATTTCGTCCCGTAAATTTTTAAAACAAAACATATTCCCCATTTCTGGAGATCACAAATCAACATAGACGTACACGATTCCCTTATTGCTCTCAATATTTAATTCAAGATCGTTCAAGCCACGGTACAGTGAGTTGGGCAGGAAAAAGGGCGAGGGGAAGGGCTGGAAGGGTTTGCCGGTAGGGTTGGAGGGAATGGAAAGGGGCAGTGTAGCCGGGCGTCAGGAGGATTGATGGCGTCTAGATGCAAATGCAGTCAGTCTGGCACGCAAGCAACGTATCCACCTACCGACGCCTTATGCCAGTTAACGCCTTACAGCTTAATAATCTTGTTCGTTGTCCTCCTCTCCTTCTTTTTACCTTTTCTGTCCTTCTTCGCTTTTCTTACCTTTTCTGCCATCCCCGTGTAACGTTGCTCTCCCTCGCGACTTTGCTTTCCTGTCTGCTCTGCGTCTATCTTATTTTATTATTTTGCTACAACTTCGTGCTATTAGAGTGGTGCAAACGACTTAAAGCGAATCAAAGGTTCCCGCAAGTTTGTTATTTCTTATACTATTCTGTAATGCTTATTTCAAGCAATATCAGGGTATTCTTTTTTTTTAAATTTTAGTGTTTGCCGAATTCATCTGTGTTCATCGACGATTTCTTGACTTTTTTAATTCCCCGTCTTCCTACTGAATCACTCCGACGCTTGTTCTTGTACACAATAATGCTAATAACTAATTCCATAATAATATTAACAATGATTTACCACAATTCTCACAGCACGGTTTATCTCGCTTCGTCCTCCTCTGTGTCTCTTTAAATTTCCCAACCTAATTTCCCACACCGTCCAAACCTTTGACTCTTGAACTTTCATCTTGCAATAACGCCAATTATTCATTCCACATTTCCGTCCTTTCCCATTCAATCCCCAATTCTTCTTCCTCTATTCCAACTTTCCGCCATCCTCTATCTTCAAGTCATCCAGCTTCCTGCCTCGTTTTTTCTCGTTCCCTGAAACTCGTTCCCTCCTGTTCCCCCGTGCACACCACTTTATCACACTCTCCGGCCGGTTAAATTGCTTTATTAGCCCTCTTTTCACGGGATACCCCGCCGGTGGGCCTTCATGATACTCCTTTGGTTCCGGTGATCGAGTCGCCGCGGAAGGTGGAGAAATGATCTAATGCGCGAGGATCCTTCAGTTCGTTAAACACCGTGCTAATTAAGTTTATATTAATGTTTCGGTAGATAGGAGATATTGCGACCCGTTCCGTGCCCCATGTAACGCGGCTACGGGACGACGACCGTCGGATGGAAATTAATTGTCGACCGCGGCCAGTTTTGCTCGAGGAGCGGCCTCTGGTGATTAAAATGTTGCTCGGGAAACGGTGAACCGGTGGCAGCCGTGTTGCCTCCTAAAGTGTTCTAGATTGCTTTCGCTCTACATGTTGTTCCTCCACATTTTGCTCCCACTAGTTTCGCCGTTGATGAATGTAGATACGAAATTGATTATCCACAGTGTGCGTGCAGCGGGCTGCGCCTCGAGAGAATTAAAGAGAACAGTTTTGTTTCTCTGGTTACATTATTGTGATAATTGGATCGTTTCCAGGCCTTTTGATTAACCGTGCAGCGGTTACGTTCCGAAGTGATTCTTTATTACGTTTCCCGAGGAAGAATCCCGCGGGCTTTCGTATTATATTGCCCGAGAATTAGGCAAACCGTAGAATTTCAGGTAATCTTTTAACGAACTGATGTATCACAGACCGCTGGCGTATATATGTGTATTTATTGCAATTATTATACGAATGCATGGGTAGTAGGTAGCGAACGGTTCGTGTTATTAAACGCCGGGGGTGGAAAGAGCAGAGCCGAATGAAATTACGTGTACTGCGAAAGAGTTTCCGTTTATTAATCATTCAACTGGGCAGCGTTCAATTTTTCTACGTTTAGTCGAATCCAATTTTCTGAAAACCTTCTCATCCCCGTGTGTAGCATTAGACAGATCCCTCGGGCATACCAGTTTCGTTTCCACTGTAATTAGAACGGATTAAAGACGACTTCAGACATCTTCGGATGCATCCTCCCTGCCCCCCTTATTATCATTAACTTCGATTTAAAATTCGTTCACGAAATTCGGCCCAACACCAAGAACCACGTAACGCACGTACGTATAATACATAAAAAGCTTATCGATGTCTTAATACGCTTCCAACCAGCCGTGTAGCACGGTGGAATCTACTCGAGCCTATAATTTATCATTATAAATCAGACGGCGGCTAGTTTAAAGGAAAAAAGGTGGTTCGCCATCGTGGAAGAAGGTCCGTGTGTATGGTCACCGTGAAAATTCATGCTGCATCCCCTTTCTGGGCGGAAAGTGGCGGTCTCACGGGTGCCAGAATGTCGTTCCTAACGCTAATGACGTCGTTGACTCTCACTTAACAAGAGACTACCCTCTAAATGGAGGGTTGCGTCCTTCAGCCAACCGGTCCGTTGTGCTTGCCAACCCGGTGATTACGAAACTCGAATTCACTTCTAAATTACATCCATCGTAAATGCTGTTGAAGTACGTGCAACCGTCCACCCTGCGGGACCGCGATGCAAACTTGACCGCTAATTTTCCTCGAGTCGGCTGCATCTTATTGTCCTTTTAATCCCGGCGAATTTTATTTAAACGATATTCCTCGGCTACGCGTGCAACCGCCGATTAAGAATGTTTAAGGATGCCTGGAAACCGGTGGGAAAGAAAATCCTCCTTCTGCTCCGTAATGGAACTTTCATTATTTTATTCTGTCTCGACGGAATCAAATTTTCGTCGACAATCATTGTGCCCATTCGATTCCCGCGAATCTGATTTCCACGACACCCCTCGCGCGCGATTGCAATTGAAAATTGTCGAATCGTCCATTGTCTGGACCCTAATAGAGATTCGTTGTTTTCGTGTAACAATAAGACGAGAATCTGCTGGAGATCGGCGCGTTTTCGATCTTTCTTATTAAAAATTAACGCGCAAATGATAGGTACGCCGCTGTTTATTTGCCCGGCGGCCGTAGGTACGAGAGAGCGATAAAAGCAGAACAATTCCATTACGTGTCTGTCGCGATCGAGTAACGACAGTGGAGCAGCCCGTTGAAGCTGGGTTCGATTAAAATTTTTAATTAAGAATCGTCACGTCCCGCGGCTACGTTCCCGATGTACTTTATTAAGACTGTACAATGTACAGGGTTGAAAAATGGCCGGCGGCCTATTAAGTTTAATGTCATTATAAAGGTGTCAAGGCGCAGCGGAGTCGTAAAACGCCTTATGCAAAAATATTCCATGCTCGTCTTGTATTCGGCCTCCGGTTAATTACGCTTTAATTGCGGCCTACGTCGTAGCTAACAGACAGCCGATCGCTTTCTTTCATTAACAGATAGAGAGCCGCGGCAAGGGGCTCGCGGGGCTCGCCTTTTATTCTCGATATAAAATCTCGATTTTCTGACGATCCCCGCGCCCCGCGTTTAAACCTTGTCTACGTCGTTTCTGTCGGTTTCATCCTCGAGTGTGTCGTGCGACGCGTGACGTGACGTTTCTGACCGCTTTCAAGAGATATATCGTGTACCAACTCGTCTTTACGACGATCGTGCAGATAAATTATTGAATCCGTGTGGAAGCAGCGGCTGTTTCTTTATTTCACGCGGCTCAAGTTTCCTGATCACAGACGTATTTATTTCGAGGAAATTTCGAGACTGTGGATAAAATTGTGATGAATGTGTTTCGCAGAATTTATTTTTATATACGCCTAAAACTTATTTCGGTTAATACCCATTAAGGAATAGAATTATGTTTAACGTTGTACTATCGATCGAATTATATTTTCGAAAGTTCCATATTGCGAAGAAATATCGCGAACTCGCCGAGTGGTGTGTCGAAACCCTCTTTCAGTGCTTTCGTACCTTTATCACACTAATTATATTTGTAATTGCGCGATGCACGCTATCGCAATATATATCGAGCAACACTTTTAGCTTGAACACAGTTTTGGAGAGTTCTGCTCCTCTTGTATGAGAGGTGGTTGGACACAATGTACACGGTGGTTGGAAACAGCTGCGTGTACGTATGTACAACTACTCCCATTTCGATGCAAGCGTGTAATTGACGGGTCACACGTAAAATGATAATATCATAGTAGACGGGGCGGAGGAAAGTTCGATTGGTCGATCCTTTTTAACAATTGCACGAAATTAATCGCTGTATTCATCAGGATTTCGCGAAGAGGGCCAATTTGCCTTTTGTATCGCCAAATTAATGCTTCATTGATGCTTTCAAATGACAGCCCACACACACAAAGATGCGCTTACGCCGGTGTTATTACTGTTAATGTGTCTGGCGGAATGCAAGGTAATCATTGTAATTTCCTTTGCGGACTGCCAGCTTCGGGCACATTTTCAACAATAAAACGGTGTGTACCTTCGTTTCTTTCGACGGGGCTCGTTCGACGATTCCGGTACGATACTGGAAAGGCTGGATCCTGTCGGTTGCATTCGAAACGGAAAAGAAGGAAAATATGGAAAGATTGATTGATGATTGAAAGTAATAAAATATTCCAGAAAATGGAAAGGATAATTTTATGCAAATGGGAATAGTAGAAATGATTGCATATATTCAAATGGGGTTGCAAAATTATTTGCGACGAATTTTGATTCTCCTTTCAACATAGAAATTTCTTAGACGGTCATTTTCTGCGTTTTATTATTTCTTCTTTTTACGGTCAAAGAGTTTTTTAAGGGTTCGTGAGAATTATTTCAGTTAATGGACGATCTCTTTGCGACCAAGGGTTCACTATTACGTGAACTTTCGACGCGTTAATGTCGCCGGCTGCATGGATGCCACATAAATACTGAAAAGTGTTTCGCGATTCGACTCGGATATCAGTGTAATTTCAATTTAATTGCGGGTCATTTTCGGTCGCGCATGTGAGATCCCGGCAATTATTAAATGCCTTAAAACCATCGCCGACTCCCATTATTTGTTGGAAACTTTCGTACCAATTTATCCCAACGTTTAGAAAGCAGCGAAACTAATAAAAACAAATAAATAAAAACGTTCCTCGTAGGACAAAATTACCAGCGTCGCAACAAAAAAACATCGGTAATAATTCTCCGCGATTGAACAAAGATTTCTAGTTAAAAAGAAACAACCCCTCGATAATATAGCAGTCACAAATGTATCAATTGTAATAAATTGTAATAAAATGAAACAAAATTAGACGAAGGTGCACGAATTTCGTGTATCCACAGTTCAAGATCAATTATTACCGAAAGGATAAACGTTTATGGCAGTCCGCGGTGTGTGTACTCGTAGAATGGTCACGTTTTTTAGCGTGGTATAATTGTATGATGATACGTTTCGGCCATGTTGGGCCTCTAACGACGCACGCGGCCCAACACGCTGCACTTTTTCATTTTAAAGCCCGAATGTCTTATTTCTCGGCCGCGTGGAAATAGAAGCCAGACAGGGTTGGCCGAATTGCCAGCAATGACGAGGAATTGGTACTTAGTCCCTATTGGGCGGCGTATTCGTTCACAGTGGCTTCCTTTTTCTTTTACAAAGCGACGCTTTATAATCTCGAGCCGCTCGTACTCATTATTATTACGGTTACGAACAGTGTACACTAGGGAGATGTTAATGACAGTGCAACGCGTAACTGCCTTTCACGCTAAACGTTCCTCTGACCTCCTCTTTTTACTGTTCGAGGCTTCCACTGGTCTTTGGTACAGCGACTGAAGTTCTTTCGGCCATGATCGTTTTGGTAACATGTAGAGTTAGGGTTAATGAAGAGGATTGAGTGGCGTGAGAATTTTATTGCGTAGAAAATGTAAATATTTCTGTGCATAGAGTTTTAGTATTACCAGAAAGTATTTAATTTGGTATTAATAATAATTACCACTTGATTACCATTTATTTTTGCCACGCTTTTAGATTGGCAGCGGAGTTCAAGAAATAAACTTGGGCGGATTATAAGTAATTGTCAAAATTGAAATGCAACTTAAGAAACCTAACGATTATATGTATACAATGTATACATAATTAACTCGCTCTCGCTCACAGATACAATAATTTCGCTAATTAAACAAACCGCAACGCCTAGCCTGTGCGACAAATGTACTTTCAATCATAGATCCATTCCGATTAAAGGGTGCTATTATTAGCTCAAAAATGTAGCTAGTTAAATTGACTTTAATAATACAACCGGTCTCGAATAAAATCGAATCTCTACGGGAACACCGTTCACGATTCAATTTGAAATGCGAATTTGAAAAACATCGTGGCGAATTCAATTTCTTCTCTGTTTCGCATTACTTAAACGATCTTCCATTCGATTCAATTCAACGCGTTTCCACGGCAGCTCGCGCAAATTGACTCATCCGTTTAAAAGTACGAATTTCGTGTTCGACCCTCGAAGAAGAGAAAAGTGATCCCTGGAAGCGACTCTTTAAAGTGAAACGACAATCCTTCAAGCTGCCACCGCGTACAGCTGGATCGGTCGCTTATTATGGAGTATAGATTATCAATAATGAGCGGACCGATCGATATCCGTCCTGGCCTCTCGGTCGACTCTTGAAAACGATCGAGGGAGAGCGGGATCGAAGTAACTGGCGGATAAATAGCGTCTAATTACGCTGATTAATGCGCGATCGGCTGGACTTTTTCTTCCTCTTCGTCTTCCTCGTCTTCCTGCGTCTCGTCAACGACGACACAGCCGATCTGCGAACATTATCGTCGATTGGTAAATCTTAATTGGACAAGGAGTACCGAAAAGGATCGAGCAAATCGCGATGAGCCGCGTTGCAATAAATTGCAGCCTGTGCCGTGCGTTTCGGATGATAGCAATTTATATTCGAGTCACGTTTTGCCAGGAGTAAGCTTTAATCCACGGCGATCGCGAGAATGATCCTGTGTATTGTCTCGATCGGAATATCCCAGGCGTGGTTGCGATCCATTGTTTCGTTTCTTCTATCGCTTCGTTTTCTCCTTTTTCTCCTCTTTTTTTTTTTTTGTTCTTTTCGCGGACGATGATTCTCTTTGGATTTAATTGTCCTCTTGTTGATGCGTCACGACATTCAATCAGGGACACCGGGGACTCCAAGTGTAGATTTAAATTGATCGGTATCGCGCGGGTTTCCCCTCGATTGCAAAATTATTTTGCGCGTATGATAGAATGGAATCGTCGTGCGTGGAGAAGAGGAGAAAATAAAATTAGTAACATTGCTTTCTCGTTTTACTTTCGGGTTGCGAATAATTAATGTCTCATTTCCTCTGGCATCGTATGCTATCTCAATTAATTACCTGCCTCGTTCGTTTCAAAGTATAAATACAAAGATAATGATGAAGAATCGGATACAAGTATATATTATAGAAGAATATGAAATAGCACAGGAAATCTTGTACGTAACGTAGAGACGAATTTTCTATTTACGTAAATATCTACATTGTACTTTAAAATTAATTGGCAACATAATGCAAACCCCACTGGTGCTCGTCGATTTCAAGGAAATTCGAGAGATTTCCCATTCGATTAGGCTGGGACACAAGTGACACAATTCTATAAAATTAAATAATCGTGAAATAAAGTTGAACGAAAGAACAAACCTTTATACATTGCACTACTTAGTAACGATGGCAATACCTACTAATAATAATAATAATATTATTATTTTATCTGAAATGAAAAGAGCGTTTCACGAGGAATTGAAATTACTCGAACTAGGCTTTAAAAAATATGTACTTGTGAGCCCTGTGAGACTTACTAACAAAACCGATTATATCGTAAATTCCATGCGATCCGTACGCTGTTCCCTCAAGTGAAGCAACGTTCGACTATAATTCGTGCGTATGGATCTTTCCACATTGAATAGTCTCTTATTCTCCTCGAAACAGGGTGGAAATTTTTGTTCACGTCCAAACGAAGATGCCTTTGGTAATTCCTGGTAGGTAACAGCTTCTCGTACATTCCGACCATTAGATTAAACACCAGTTCTCTGACGACCCTTCAATGGAAAAAGGATATATCGAACTCACGACTATCAGAATATGGAGGTATTCGTAACAAATTACCCTAGCATTAAAACGATGTTGGCGCCGATCGCAATTTGTATTCATAAACCGCGGGCATACTCGTCATTACAAAGCAGCCAACGCTTCTGACCAGATTTCCTGTGGAAAAACATACAAATTACGGCTGATAAGATTTTTCAAGCGTCTGTTATCCTTCGTTGGACCGTGCAAAAACGGACACGTCAATTTTCCCGGACCAGTTCACCAATGAATAAGTAAGAAATTATGTGTACAGACATACATACGTATGCAACTTTAGATTGTTGACGATCGATGAACGCACTAATAACGGTGATCGATATCGTGCTTACTTTTTCACGGCTAGAAACGTGTTTGTATCCTGAAGTGGGGAAACGGTATGTTAAAGCTGCCAATTTGGCAAACGAATTCCTTTATTTCTATAATTGAACAGGGAAGTACGTAGTCGGGTGTTAAGTGTCGAGGTTAAATCTTGTATTATTCATATCTATATTAGTGTATTATTATTCGAAGAAAATTATAACACGCTCAAACATCGGGGAATGCTTCTATGTAATAAATAGAACTGATTCATCGCGACTTATTATTCGTCAGAGTTCCCCCTATCTACATGTTTCAATCACATTTCACTTTGATTATTATTTTCCAAATCATCCCGGTCCTTCTTTTTCCTCGATATGTAACATGGAAATCTTTCGATCGTGTAATATTTACTTTCGAGGCACTCCCATGACTCCGTACATGTAATGCATCCACTCTGGGTGTAATTAAAATAATTGCGACAGAAGAAGGGCTCGGAACGTCAAACGGCCGGATCAAAATTAAAGCATCGAAAGTCGAGAACGGCTGCGAGCGTCCTCTCAATTGCGCACGTTATTTTCTTTCGTTGAACGGCGATCAAACGGCGGCGGGTTTTTAGATAAATTGAGAGATAACATTTACGGAAGCGATCATTGTGTCCGAACGTGTCACGTAGCTGCCGCGGGATTAAGCGAATCATTATCATCATGTCAGGTTCATTATGCGTACAGCGGCACTATCAGTAACACCGGCTGTTTCCTCGATAGACGAGGGAAATACGTAATTCAGCCCGCGACGAAAATAAATCGAGGGACGTTCCACGATCGCGCCGGACGTGAAAATTGTTTAACCTGTTCCTTCATAAATTATTTAACGCGCTACCTGTGTCATCTGTTAAGTTTGATAGTCGTTTCCGATAATGCCGTCGTGCCGCGGACGTGAACGGGGAAAAATTATTCCCGTGAAAGTGCACCTTCTGTGGATATAGACTCACCTGTCAAATCGGAGACTCGTACGTTTCGCGAATGGGTGTTTCAGTTAAGTGGAAGTCGAATTACGGTCTATGTACACTTTGGAAAAATTGCTCGAGAAATTCTGGGAGACTTGGGAGTAAATTAAATTGAATTACGCTTCGAAGGATCTTGCGTGAGGAAATTAATTCAGTTATATTATTTTTGTTCATTAATGTATCGTAGATATATGTAGGTCTACCGAAGAGATGTGATTTTCGAAATCTCGCAGAATTTTTCCGCGGAACTGCGAACCATTTTAAATGGAGATAATTAAAATGGAAGACAAATTTAATGCAGCGAAGATATAGATCTCTCAATTTTCTAAGAGATACTCGTATTTTCGCTGTCCTTAACTGTCCAATTTTTAAAAATTCTATGGATACACTACGAGCGAAAATTAAATGCGCAAGATATTGCAGCGCTCCGTTTTTTCCCTACCTTATAATTCCGATCCTGGGAAATGTTTCATCCCGTGCTATTTCATTTCCTGATCCAGATAACAGTCACCTTATTGTATAGTCAATCATAATTGCCGATCTTATTTCAATTCCGCTGTTCTGCATTAGCATACGTATCAGCGCGTGCTTCAACGAAGAAGTCTGCCAAAACAATCGTGGAACCGCCGATTCTTGCGCCAGATAGGGTGGAGGGTAAACGAGAGCCCTCGTAAAATCACTGCAATTCCATGTTTATTCAATATGTCGGGATTCTGTTCCCCGGGCTTATCTGCGACGAGACGATTGGCTTGGATGATACGATGGCTCGAACAATTTCGCGACGATAAGCCTTCGATCTTCGCGTCCTTCTCCCCTTTTACACGAAAACTCAAGTCTGTGCAATTACCACCCTTGCAGATTTCGAGGGAGGAACGAATTGAATTTTATTCTCCACAGAAACGAATTTGTCCGATTGCGTTTTTTCTTTAATAATTATTTGATGGATATCGAATATCACCGTCTCATGATAAATTGGTAAAAATCTTCGTCAACGGAAGAATGTTTCATAGGAATCATGCGGGATCTTCATTTCCTTATTGTTTTAATAATTTGTCAGAATGTTCGTAGCACCGAGGAGTATAATTCTTTTCAATTTCACTACCAAGTTTTTTGTTTAAATAACTCAGGATTACAGAGAACGTCAGCGGCTGTTTATTTGTTCGCTTTGCTATTTATTATTTGCCCGTACAGGTGGAATAATTATAGCAGGATTACCTGTAATTGAATAACATTCTCCTACCGAATTTTTCATCAGTCTGTGGACTTTAATTCCGATACGAAGTGATAACAAGCGGCTAAGCGGCTTAACTTTTTTTTGCCTTCTGTACTTCGACGAAAAGGGTGTAATATGAAGACGTTCATAATTTCAGGCTGCGATGGTGAATCGGACGAAGGTGGAAGCAAAAGACGAAGGAGCAGGACGAACTTTAATAGCTGGCAACTGGAGGAATTGGAACGGGCATTTCTCGCGAGTCATTATCCTGATGTGTTTATGCGAGAATCTCTGGCTCTGAGACTCGACCTGAAAGAGAGCCGCGTAGCCGTGAGTACATATTCTTCGCATTTTTACAAACTCAGCAGCCGAATCTTTCGGTATAAACCTCTGTGAGAGAAACGAGCCCAAAGAAAGAGCTTAAGCTGGGCTAGGGGGGAGAGAGGAGTCGTCGAAGGGTTAACCGAACGATATTATTAAATTTATATTCGCGAGAGTGTAGGGAATTTGCGGGGTCAGATAGGAATTGAATAAAATGATTTAAGAATGAGACATTTCTATAGCCTTAAAATATAAATGTTAGCTAATTGTTGTCAACTAATACATATATATATAATTTAATAACAAATCGCGTAGTCGCAAATAATAATAACAGACAATTGTTTTTTGGATAAATGAACCCGAGTTAAATTATAGATTTTTCTTTTAAACATAAATTCTCAACTTTCGCATAACCATATTTTTTTAAATCATTTTTATATTCTACATTATTCTACAATGCAACATTTTACAAATGACTTCTTAAAGAAGCAGGATCGCAGGAATCTTCCTTTTTAAAAAGTATTCGGTACAGTTTCATTATTAATCGACGAATTAGAATTATCTGTCCAGGATTTCCAACCCCAAAGGGGGATCTGCCGGGGAAGAAAAAGAAATGCACTTTTATTGCGACCTGATTTCACGTTTCGTGTAGCATTATCTGACGTCCCAGATCGGCTGTTCCGATAGGCGGGAATTTATAGCGAGTTCGTCGTCATTTTTCGAGGGTTGATGCCCGACAGACGACGGGGGTGGTTTGATCTCGGTACCTTCGGCCCTTGAGCTACTCTCCCGGGGGTAGTTAGTCCATCTGCTCGATTCCGGGTGCGGTTACCTTAGGAAACGCTGAGCCGTGACCCGGTCGAATGTGTTGGAGGGTAGTAAAACTGAGGAAGATCTATCTCAGAACCGGCGGCTTCGACTCGTCGACCGTATACATTTGAATAATGAACCGAATTTTATGCGGACGTTGGTACTTTCATCGCGATCTCTGCCAAATGGTAGTATTCTTAACGACGATTAGAAAACCTGTACAATTATCTATTTACAACGATTTTCGTCGTACAGTATGTTCGAACGTTTCCACAAATAAAAAGAGATAATCTGTTCGAAACACTTCTATCTCTGTTTCTTAAACATTCTACAAAAAAGAGGTAGAAAGAAAAAGGAAAAAAAAAATACGTAACCCTAATTCTAGAAGTAATTATCGGTAAAGACATGTCCATAATTCTTGCCGAAGTAGAAGAATGTTTGAGATAAGAAGTCTCGTGGGTGACTCTCGGTGGCGACGTCGAGATAACTTTCCGGGGCAAAGGGTTAAGATTCGATGGATCAGGTCTGACTTTTAGGTAGTTGACTTTTGAAATGATGCATCGAGGCGCGTGCATAGTGAAACATACCATGCGTGGGTGTAATTTGTCAGCCGCAGGAAATCGATTTCTCGGGAAAAATGTTTTCCAATGTTATCGTCGTACGGGTATCTCTTTCTTTCCCCCCTTTAACACGCTCCGTAGCCGTCTCGTGAACCGCGATATCAAATAAATGTAAACGATGCAGTTCCTTAATTTATTCTTCCGGAAGCTTGGTGCCCTGATAAATTGTTGCACCACGCGAATCCTACCACGTGACAGTCTCGCTGTTGCATGCAACTTCAAATGTACGCGTTTCAAATAGCTTTATTCTGAAAAAACAGTCGACAGTGTTTTCTTCCTTTTTCATTGTATCATATATTCATTGTTTTATTTTTCATGCCAATATTGTACATTTTACGATCGAAATTAGTTCTGCAAGATTTATGTAGAGCGATTAGGCCTAGGAGATAATATTATTATTTTAGATTTAGCGTTCTTTTCCTTTTCGTTAGCGAAGAATGGAAATTTTCATAACAAAAATGGGAGGGGAGAATACGACGGCCGATGGTTCCTGTTGGACGTCGACGTCATCATATGATGGTAGATTTCAGTGGGACCAACAAAGGGTGGACCCTCAATTTCACGGCCCATCGGATCCAAAGCCACCCTTATATCTCCCGCACTCGATAAGATATTTATATTTATGCGCTTAGACACGCTTCCGACGCCATGTGTCGGCCAGTTTCGTCCACTGCTGTCTGACGATTAAATCGAACCTCGTGCTGTCCTCCAAAATTATACGATATAACAGGTGACAGGTGTCCTTCAAGGCAGCATTTTCTTCGATTAATTATAAATATAGCATCGATTAAGAAATATCTCTGTGGAAATTTTTTGAACCGCACAGTCTGTGTATAATAATTAATCATGCACACTTATAAATAGCCTAGATTCGTATAAATAACTCTCCATTCGTTCATTACCTTATTCGTTGATTATCGTTTATATTTACCAATCTTCTTTCCAAATTGTCGAGATCTTCTAATTTCTTGATATCATAAATCCTTCCCCTTCCATTTATTCATTAACTCCACTGATTTCTCATACGATAATAATCACGCCAGCCACGAAACTGGGCATTGAAGTCGCCGCAACGGAAATCCCGCGAAAAATCAATTCGTTCGTTTGGTCTCGAGTCGACGCACATTTCCCGTCCCCTTTGTGAGGCCGAAAACCGATCGACCTTGGTGACAGAATCGATCCTGAGATAACCCAAGCTGGTGGTGACACGATGTCACGCTGCAGCCGGTGCGTCTTCTCGAAGGGACAGCCCTCAGATTAGATATTCGATCCCCATGCCAGATAACCCCTACTGGGTGCTGGTCGGGGCTTTTAAAAAAATGTTGTCACGGCGAGATAAACCGACGACACGGCCCGGCACGGGCAACTGGAAGCCAAAAATCGGCTCGGAACTCATGTAGTTTTACACGTGGGTGTCGTCTTTCGAAAAGGGTGGCTCTTTGAAAGCCGTTTCGGTATCTGATCGGTCGCAACGGATTCATTAGTCCCGCGCGGACACGAGGCGTTTCTAAGATCTCGAGCGATTCTGTTTGCCACCGGGGGGGGTGGCTTGTTGAAAACCTGTTGAGCGGTAAATATTTTCGGGGCCGCTGAAATTATTGGGAAAATTCGTTGATAACGAATAACCAGCGGGATAAATAATCGAATACGAGAAAGCTAGTTGTATAAATCGTGCGTGCCACGATCGCGCGGAATGCATTACAATTTTCTGTACAATTTGCAGTACGATTTCGTTCTTCGCAGAGGTTTTTCATTAAGTTACACTGTTTCATGTGCAAGAATAGACACGACACGCACGTTGTAGCATTATTAACAGTATTCGAATCGAGCAGGAGGATTGGAGGATTTTCGGGGAAAATCAATATTTTATTCGAAAGTATTCGTTTGATCAGGACGTGCAGGATCTGAAAGAAATTATGTATCACGTCGAACAGCCCGCCGAACAGTCTGCCGAAGTGTCGCCATTTTGTCGTTCGTCCTGCTTCGTTCCGTTTATATTCTAATGGTGGTTCGCGCACCTTGGTCGTTAATAATTGTCGATCGTTGAACGCGTTGTTGGACAAAGTCACGGTATCATTATCGTGTTTGCTCGAAACTGTTGGACAACCTGTCGCCTTGTACGCGTTCCGTTCTCGATATAAAGGGTGGAACGCAAAAGGAGCATGGAGGTCAGGTGAACGGGAGCAGAGGAGACTGGATGCTGCTTAAAAATCAATTGCACCGCGAACGACACGATCGGCTGACGGTTTTTCTCTTATTTTCAATTCTCTTTTATGATATCGTGTCAGAACTGGTCCTGTTTGATCCACTTCATTAGCGTTGCCCCACGATTGGCGTCCATTACACGTCAGAATATGGCGAAACATCGCCGTGTTATTTTCAACCGAGTTTCAGTGTAGAAATTTTGTAATTGAAGACACAGTGGGTTGGGTTTTTAATGTACCAGGTTTGTTGGTTTCTTCCATCGGTCTGTTTATTGTAAACGCTTAATTAATGAAAAGAAGGGAAGACATTTTGAAGGGGGCTCGACGTGATATTATTAAACGTGTAGAATTTATTAATTTTTGTAACGCGGAATTTGTTTCGCAAAATACTTATGGATATAATAAGTAAATGGTGTCGTATATTATTTGATGATATTAGCAAGATTGTTAATATTAGAACTGAGGATGTCCGAAGAAGGATTTAGAAAGGATTGAAGACGCACGCAGGTTAATAAATAATCGCTGCATGGTAAATAAATAATACCATACTGGTTGTTTTATAGGTGGAAGTATGTCTGATATAACACAGAGCGCACTAACTTTACCTGCATACCAATTACTAGCGTATCGCAAATCGAATATCCGGAAATCTATACCGATCGATGTAATGTCAATAAAATTATTATAGACACGAAATTTCTTTCACTCGAATTTTTCCATTACATTTACTTTCCTCAGTCGAATAATTAAATACGCTAATGCCCTCGCAATAGTAATCCCATCGGCTATGTTCCCGCGAATTTAACACTCACAATAATAACACAACTAATTAAGCCAGCTCACAAATAGATCGTTAACTTAAAACGAAAAACCGTGTAAAAAGACAAACTTGTTTAGTGTTTCTACGAATGACAGTTAAAATGTTTTATGATGCATTTTACGATAACATTATTGATATCTGTAAATCATTCGGAACGAGTTTTAAGCTAATTACGCGTATTACTCCTGCTAGATAACGGCGATGGAAGAGAAATTGTGTGGAATAAGTTTTCAAGAATGACCACGTTTCAAAGCGGCCTTCTTCTTATCCGTATGGGGACATTTATGGACATTTTTCGTCGTGGAACAGCGTTCCCGGACACTTAACGGTGTAGGAAAAAAAAAGATGTTGCACGTTTAGTCAAAGGGTAATCGGTTCGAACAGCTTGTTAGCGGTTATCAGTCGCGATAACTTCTAACGAATAATGGTAATAACGACGAAGTAACGAACCCCGCCGGTCAACTCGACGCGGCGCAGCTGTAAGTTGTTCGTTCTCGATAATACTGAAAATCGAACCGGCCGTGTTACAAGTACTTTGCTTAACGAATTGTCGACGTTTTGAAATTTACTCGCGCCCGCCAGAAGCGACGGTGAACACAAAGATCGGGAGCTATCGCTATATTTGTCCGCGTATCGTGTCATATCTAAATTTATCGCCGTGCGGGAGAGAACATTTATGGAAAAATATATTTAGCTCGTAGACAATACTTTATCTGGGGGTTACGCGATGCCAAATGAAATTGAATGATGCCCATCCATTTCGACAAGTTCATGCGGTTTATTATTTCCGGTGATGTCATTTTAATCAACAACGAACACGCGACTGGAAATTCAAATTAACGCGATCTCTGGTCGATAATAACGTACGATAGGTTGCTGAATAAAGATGACGTGATGTAAACATATTGCAAATTAAAATTAAGCCCGGCTGAAAACGACAAATATATCTGAATCAATTAATTTCAGTGTTCTGCGAGAATTCTTTCTTTTTGTTTTGCAACGATAACCAGGTTTATTGAAGATCTTGGTGTTTAAAGTTGTTGGAAATTTTGCCACTCGTGTTTCAGCAATCGCGAAATTATTTACCCCCAAATTGGGAACTTTTTCACGCGTCGCTATCGTTTCACCAATTTTGGCAACTTTCGTCGAATTTGCTCGATTCCGTTGAGAAATTGGGGGCTGCGCGTGTTCGATGCGAATCTTACCTGCGATTCAATCTCGTTCTGCCTCGAAGCGAAGGAAAGAGTGGAATCGAAGGAACCGTAAGGGCACGTAATGCTATGGGATGGCGTTAAAGGGGTTGGCGGGGGTGTATTGATCAGTGGCTCGCGTGAGAACAGCGCCACGCACCGGGTCACAGCCACAACTAATGTCTTCATCCTTTTCAACCACCTTTTCAACCCCTTACGCCTCTTTCCGTGCCTCTTTCTCCCATGGCCGTGTTACGAAATTCACACCGGCCCTAAATCGTGCTTTACGCCGCGAGCGTTCACGCGAGCAAAGGGTTGATATTCTCCATGAATCAAGACACTCCGGGGGGTCGTTGGTTCTTCCGCGTGGGCTACCCTCCTTCGTGTAATTTCGATATTTACCTGTTGTGACCGTTCCACGCGTGGACGTGCTTTTAATTACTCGGGCTACGGTAGACGAGGTGGCGATCGGTGAATAAAAAATATAGCCTTTCTCTTTGATCGCGCACTGCTCGATTAATTATACGAAAAGGGGTGGATGATGTGAGAAATGGAAAATATTCTGCTTATTTTACACGAGAGGGTGCAATAGAAATTGGGAATTAATTTGTCGAGAAAGTGAAGGTTCGTTGACGATTATTATTTTCCCTTGGAATTATGTAGGAATGGTCCGGTGAATTATTTAGAATATCTTTCGAAAATTGATACGAAAGATATACTTTATCGGAGTCACGGGTAAATTTGTTATTGAAAAGGATTCGGCATGCCTGCTTCCAGGTATGGTTCCAGAACAGGAGAGCAAAATGGAGGAAGAAAGAGCACACGAAGAAGGGCCCGGGGAGGCCGGCGCACAACGCACATCCTCAGAGCTGTAGCGGAGAACCCATTCCACCTGAAGAATTAAGGAGGAAGGAAAGGGAAAGGCGGCAGAAGAAATTGTTGAAAGCTCTCGAACGACAGCAGAGGAAATTAGCAGCAAAGGTAAACTACAGCAACTAATATAATTTATTTTATTGAATAATGGTATCAAGATCGATGCGACGTTTCCCTTGACTTGCGTTACCAATTAAACTCGCAGAATAGAATCGTACCCATGTTTTTCTTGCTCCTTACACAATGACATCTAACGTACACGGTGAATTTATGGTAATGATATTTCTAGTATTTATATTTGACACATAATTCAATGTATGCCCCCGAATATATCTAATTCGCCATTTTCTGCGGATTAATAGCAATTTATACTATTTCGATAAATCTTTCAAAACTCGTTACGTTCATTTCCAATGAAACCAATATTCCTTTGTGCTTCCAGCACCCGTCTCAATTTTAACTATCAAAATACCGTCACTTTACTTCCCCAAAATGCATGAAAGAAAAGAAAAAAAGGGCAAAAAGATAGCAGTGCAGCAGAACATCATATTCTCCTTCCAGGGTATCACCGTCGACCTCTCGACCCTTCGTGCCGAGTGGGAATCCCGAAGCGCCGCAGCATCCAGCGGAAACTCCCTAAACGGCAGTCTAGGAAGCTCCTTCAACCACCTGAGCAACAATGAGGGCAGCAGCGTGTCAGGCTCCGGGAACGACGCGAACGAAGAAATCGACGTGGTCGGTGGCCTCGATTCCTGCAGCGAGAGTGACAGCGAGAGAGTCGATTCAGCTGCCGATGGTTCGATCGACGGGGAATGCTATCCCAGGCTAGGCAACAGCAGCAACGATCAGAACGATCTTCGAAGATCTGTGAACCAAATGCCGGGAAACCTGCAGAGTCCGAACTCCAGTCTTAGCCTCGATCATTTGAATCATCAACAGGGAATTCATCACTGGAGTCTCAGCCTTCTGGAACGAAGGCGGGAACAACTGGTGAACATGAACAGTGCCGGTGGGCCACGTCAGACAACGAACAATCCGAACAATTCGGGAAGAACACCTATCAGGCCACAGACCGGCGAGGAGGAGGTCCAAAGCAGTAGCATAGACCTGTCTGTTAAGGGCAGAGAAGAAAGGAAGAGGCTCAACCCTTTCTCGATCGACAGCCTTCTGGGTAATAACAGAACAAGCACACCTGGGATCCACAACGAATACAGATCCTCCACGCCTACGCTGTCCAATGGAAGGGAGTCCAGCAGCCCCACGTCACCGATCTCTGTGCCCACTTCACCTTCCACCACGTAGTGAGCCAGGATGTGATTCGGTTTTACAAATTTTGACGCGAGTTTCCGCGCGGTAGACAACGAAACGATGGGCCAGTCTTGAGAACTCGATCGAGAACAACGAGAAAGAATAGCAGGGGCTTGGAGCGGTAAAGTTTAGGGTAGTATCGTGGTTACTTCGCGATGGTTGCGAGGTGTTTCGTGGCGGAAGGACTTGATCCTGTCCCGCCGTTCGTCGAAGAATTTTTTTAAGACAGAATAGGGGACGGCGGTTCCCATTTAAGATTGCCGAGGTTCCGGCAAGTTTACGCTGGATGGATGAATGACTGTTTTCGACGATCGGTTGCCGCGAACCGGCCGAAAATCGAAGGCGACGAATTTTCCGACTGAACAACAGAAAGCTTATATCAGTTTCGACATATCTGCATCGAGTGCGTGAACACCTGAAGTCGAGCCCGTTCGGGGCGTACGACTTTCATCGTTGTCCAGCGTGTTCGACAGTGGCTATCGAGAGGAATATGTGCAATAAAACGAAGGATGTTTTTCTTCTTTCCTGCTTGTGGAACATTTTGTTCCTCTGGTAAGAAGAACAAAAAAATATATATATACATATATTGTGTATGCGTGTAACTGCGTGTAGAAATTCGTGTGAGAGATATCAAGAGAGAGAGAGAGAGAGAGTGCGAGAGAGAGTGTGAGAGGGAGAGGTTGATAGACTGCGCGTGTATTTAATGTAAATAGCTCGAAGTATGAACGATTTCGTTTTATTTAATTGATCGTAGAGCCGATACCCCAGTGTTCGTCGAGTCGCGGATATTATTTAAAGCAATAGATGATTTTGCCTGGCACGCGTGTATATATATATAAAAGAAAAAAAATAGAGATTTAACAAAAAAAAGTTCTAGGCAACGCGCGAAGAATGCTGAGAATAAAGACGCGGTACAAAGCTGAATTACGGGATATATCTCCTCCTTTTTGTGTCGTACTAGCGTGCATTTTTGTGAAAGATATCGGCGATCGATAAGGAGGATGAAGAGGATGGGTGAGAGAGCGAGGGGCATGCTATGAGATGCCATAAAATCTGGGATGCGAGACAGTATCTACCGTATATTCATTTCAAATATATTAATTTATTCTCAACACTATATGGTGTCCAGAACATGAATCTACTCCACCCTACGTTCCCTTATTTATTATACGCCTGCGTGGGTCAGTGCAGAAGGTAAGTGAATATTTTCATTTCTTTCATTAATTACTTGCAAAATTGGTAGACAAAATGTATTAGCCCCTCCCCTAATCATTGCAATCGAATTACAAGAACAAGTGCGATAAAAAGACTGCTATGCTGGTTTATTTTGGAATAAAATTATTGTTACTGATAGTGGATTCAATATTCAAAGTATCGATTATCAAATTTATAAATAATATTAGAATAAAATTTCAACCACGATAGCTTTTAAGAGTTACGTACGAATCTTTTAAATAACAATTGAAATATTCTTTCTCTTCTTTACTGTTGTATCATAGTATGCGTATTAATTAGCTATTCAGAAAGTAACCAATAACCAGTGAATTGACCATTTCTTCTTCGTCAAAGGAAATGCTCCCCCTACAAATATAACGCAAGAAACATAAACGTATTTTATTTTCCATTCTAAGTATATAAAAATAAATCCATTATCGGAGAACGACTCTTTTTTCACAACCTTTCGCTAATTCATCAGCCGAATTTTATTTCCCAATGACACATTGTGATCCAGTACGTGAATAATGAACTAACAATTATCCTAGAGAATATTACGAATTGTAATACATTTTTCGCAATACGTATTTTCACATTTTCATTGAAGTACTACAACAAAGCACGTATTTATCGCAAATTCTTCCGCGACACGTACACACACATAGATATATATGTGTCATTAGCTCTATTCAATCGCTGTACATAAAAAGTGTCAGCACGCAACGTCTCAGCCGGCAGTTAAGTAGCTATTCTCGGAACTTCGATTCGCTCGCACGAAACAAGAAACTGCAAAATTTCTTATGGTACACGTCGATCAAAATAATACCCGAAATTTACCGCGGTGAACCGAGTCAATGACCTTCGTAGCGCACAATCAGTCGTACGATGGCAGGCGACCTGTGAGCATGTCGCACGGTATCAGCGACGTGGTACACGCAGTTCGGAGGTGGTGAGGAGCGTTGGTCGACAGTTGATCAGGTAAGGAGTTTGTTTAATTAATTGAATTACGTAATAATGAACACAGAGGGATAAGAAGCGTCGAAAACAAGCATGTGCAGTATCATCTGCCCTTGTGCCACTTCGCACGAACTTTTCGCCAGCAGTTCCTTTTCCTGCAATACCCGTGGTCCATAATCCACATATCGTTAGGCTATTATTATTAGACGATGCAAATTTTTTCGCGATCTACGAGAAGGAATAAGGAAATTCGAAGAGTAGAAAATCGTGAAAGCTAGATGGAAAGTCTATATTGATATAAATCATACAGGGTCCGCCTTGTTAGCCGTGCACCATTCTCTTTAAATGACTAATTATTATGCGTCTCGTCAAACAAGTATTATTTTTAGCGATTCCATAGTCGCTGCGTTATAGCATAGCATTCACAGACGTGTATGCGACTGCGTGTGTACACGCAAATATATTTAAGGCGGCCACTAAACTGCAATGGATCACAGGAGAGGTGCACGGTTTTTATACGATTAATAAAACGGAGGAAAACTAAAAACGACATTCGTAGCGTTTATAAATTCGCGAAATAGGAAGAATAATGGAACCATAGGTGTCCCCATAAAACGGACACCGTGGTCGCGTATAAATTTACGTATGAATATGCATAGAAAATGATATATCACCGTTCCGTTGTCGTATATCAAATTTACATACAAAGCGTGATCTGTTAATTTTATATATATATATATTTGACACTTTACTTTAGATTACTTTTTGGCAATTTTTGTTTTTCCCTTTTCTTTCTCATTTTAATCCTTTCCCTCTGAATTTTTGTTTTGTTAACCCCCGGATATTCGGTGATTTTTTTTAGTAGCGAGCACGGATTATGCGTGAGAACTTCACGCGTTCCACGATGCAATTATTATTCACGGGAGAACGGATATTTATTTAACGTTTTCGGTCACTGGCGTCGATTATAACCGACAGGACTTTTTTTTTAATAAATATTTATGAATTTAATTTGCTGCTTTCGATCGATGCAATTGCGAGTCCTCGTTGCGTCACGCTGCAGAATGAAATTGATAACGCTTGTTTTATTCAAAATCTAATGAAACGGTGCGCTGTATGTATGCATATATATAAATAATTATCCAAGCTCATTTCAATAATGGTACAGTGTTCAATGATTATTTCGCTTGCCTCATTTGTCAGAATATTTTCAGAAATTTCTTTACTATATTATCACGAAATTGTTCTATAGTATATTATCTTTAAACTTAATTACATTGCACCGTTAACATTTTATTCGATTCTCCATTATTTTCTCACCTTCACGTGCCCCCAACCCTTTGGACATTCAATTGTGTACATCAGTCCGCCACCTGGTATCGTCAACGAAGAACCGAGTACCGAAAAACTAAATTAACAAACACATCGCTATCCATTTCGTGGAAACTAACAGTATCGTGCATCAATCACAATTCACGCGTGTCGTACACGCCATCCGTTGTCCAACGCAAGCAATTCCTACATTTCCATTAAACCACCGTTATTTAATCTCCTTTGAGCGGTGAAAAGTCTCGTAAATATAAATTTTCCCGGGATCGGCCCCGCAGAATCGAGCGACACGTAAATTATTCGCGTTTCGCTGTATCAATGTTATCGTTGAACGCTTGCAAAAAAAAAAAAGAAGAAATTAATGTCCCCTTACGTTCCCGTTCCGTTTATTTTCTTCTCTCTCCCCTCTTCCCATTGTGCGGTACTGATGAAACGAACCTACCCCTGGCATCCCCGCCTCCCGATGACGATAGTAATATCATTGTAATTCATGAAATCCCGACAAACAAAGCCCGATAGGCGGCGAACGCGAAACAATTAACGAAACGATTGTTGCCAGAGTGGTTGATTGAGCGTAGCCTTCTCTCGTGATCGTGCAACTTTTACGAGGAAGGTGCGCTCATCTTCGGCCAATGGAATAATTAGCGGGCGATTATTAGGCGGGGAACGAGAGTTGAATTGTTGATTGTGTCGTGAAACGATTATGATGTTCGCTTAATGTATTGGCTGGATGGAGGTTGGTAATTAATCGCGGTGTATTAGTACTACAGAGTTAGATAACGCGAGGGGGAGGGAAGTTAATAACGCCGTTGGTACAGATACGGAATATTAAATTGAGGGAGAGAATCGCAATTCTTATTAATATAAACGTTCACTGTTCGATTTTGTACTTAGTTACTTGATGTATCATTCATTCGCCCGATTGTGTAATACTTCATTCTGACGCAGCAAAAGGGTTAAGGAACGTGATATTTAAAGGACAGAAAATTATCGTGCATTTTATACATTTTATACCATTTCTGCCGCTTTCTTTTTCATTCAAAATTCAGACCGTGGTATGTACTTGATACGGAAAATGATGGGCAGATAATTGTGCAACAAATTTATCGAACGTACGACAGCTTATCAAATTCAATTCAACAGACCGTGGTAAGATTTGTCATCGAAAGTGAAGAGGATGCTACAGAATAATCACCATTCCGGGACCGGCAGGCAATTTAATTTTTCACAAAGCTCCATTCTTGCAGCAACATTATTCTTTCGTCCCCGCGGTAAATCGTGAAACTCTAAAGGAAGGAAAATAACACGAGTGCTTTAGACCGCGATTCAGGGCGGGTTTCGTGGAAACGTGGACACTTGTTGAAGGCAGGATTCATTCTTCGTTAAAATTGCAGGCGAAAGAGTGGTAGAATAATAATGATATAGTCTTGACTCACGCGCTGTCGTCGTCGCGTGGCGAACAATGACTGGCGTATAAATCATAGACGAGGTACGCGATTGCGTGTGTTGTTATTATCGTTCACGAACAATTTGTGTACAACAGTATTGCAGTGTGCAACGCAAAAATCCGCTCGCTGAAGGCACTCGCTTCGTACCCTGAGAATTAATACGAGCTCATTAATTTCGCGCCCGCAAGGGCGAAGTCATAAGCAGCGAGAAAATATTCGAGTATGTACTCCTCTTCGTTGTGAGATTCGAAGTATGAAAGGTCGTGTCGGAAAAATCGTTGGAACAATTTGTGTTTTTTTTTTTTATCGATCGCGTTTTAGAAACACGGTGATTTGTTAGAGAAAATTAATCCTGAAAATGAAAAGTTAAGCAAGATATACAGGGTCTCGTGTAACTGGTGGTGCAACCGGATAGGGACTGATTCAGCGTCAGATAATAAGTCGAAAATATAAAGTGAAATTTTGTTCATTTGAAACTTTGTTTTCGAAAAAATCGACTTTAAACATCTACTCGGTACACGTACAGTCGACCAAGTCCTAACTCAACGGGTCTTAATGGCTAATAAATAGTAATGTCCTTATCTTATGCTCCCGTTATTCGATTTATCTAAAATAGTATAAAAATATTAAGAACGTTCATTAACACGAACAAGGACGGTCTACAGTGATATGGGTTTAGTTGAGACTTGGTCGAGTGTATCGAGTAGATATTTCAAATCAAGTATTTCGAAAACAAAGTCTCGAACGAAAAAATTTTATTCTATATTTTCGACTCATTCTTTGGCATAGAATCAGACCCTATCCGGGTCTACCGCCAGTTACGTGACACGCTGTACAATTTCATTTAGATGTTTATCATTAGAATTTAAGTTTGCGAATAAGCGTTACTGATTTGGTGTTTTGGATTATTATACAAATTTCTATGTAATGTCCTTTATTCCTTTTCTTGATGTATTGGAATTCCAAGTTCACAGAGTAAATAATAATTGCACAAGAACTTCCATCATAAATTATTTTATTATTAATACATATATTTCACCAGCTACGTGTAAATACTCAAATACGCAAATACATTTCCGAATTAGCGAAACAGAAACGTTACTCCGATGCGTACCTTTTTCTCCATTCCAGTTACTTGCACTTTAACCTTTCCGGGAACTATCTTTTATTCATTAAATCTGTTTCCATTAAACGCCGTACGTCGTACACAAACGTAGTCGACCTGTTCCTTTTCATGTACCGACCGTGCAATTATAAATAGGTTTCGTTTCATGTTCTTCATTTATATGTATATTTTACGCAGCCCCGAAAACTGCACCCTTCCTTCCTTTCTTTCTTTCTTTCGTCTTTGTATTAAGAACCAGCGCTTGCAGTGTCCGTATTTATTTTGTATCGATTAGGAAAATTCAGCGTATTATTCATTGTACTCAGAGTATGTTCACTGGTAGACTAACACTCTACCCTCGTGTATTAACGGTTACATACATTTTTATTGCTTTCATTTAAGAAAAAAAAATATATATATATATTCACCGATTCAAGGTTTCTCGAGCACGCGTAATTTTACGTGGCGTTTCAGTGAAGTTCAGCCGGCACTTCACTCGAAACCGGCAATTTCTACGTTTAATGGGACGTTGAAGCGCGATTTCTTAATTAACTGAGCAGGCCCTTTCGGTTAAAATTTAAAGAAAGAGAGACGCTTCCACGGCGCTAAACAGATAACTATTCTCGGTAATTACTTAGGAATATCATAAATAGGGATGCATTAATTGTCGTTGTACGTGGAATACGAAACAATTAGAAATTGTTGCAACTTTTAATTCGTACCTAAAGAGATGATCGTATTAACTAATTACTAGATAATCGTAGAGCGCGTGTTGAGGTTTCCCTTCTTGCCCCTTCAATTGCAGTGCACTTCTTGTGGTCATGAACGTAATTAACCATTTTTCCGAACCCCACGCCGCAAGCGTTCTCAAATTTTACATTTCCACGAACGCGCATAGAGCATCGAGCGATGTATGTACTGGCTGCTGACTTGCCTCTTCACGCGCAAATCGCCTATCATTTCCTGAATTAAGCGATATCATCGGTTAAAGTAGCGTAATGCGCGCTTGAATCTTATTAGAAGGGTTAAGGTCAATGGAGAAGGTTCTGATTAAAATGAAATTGGAAAAAGAAATGCAGGATTTTTCTCAAATGCTGTTGGCGTCACAAAGATATTTACTTTTCATAACTCTGTGCCTCAGCTACTCTCGGCATGCACGATGGTAGAGTTGAAAGGAGATTAATCTGTGGCTATCTGGAGAAGCTGTCGGAGCGACAGCGTTTAATATCGATACGGTTTTATGGTATTGAAATAATGACGAGACGATCTGATCAACAATGAAGGCGTCTTCCTTAACGAAGCGATCGAGGAGCCCATAAATCGTCGGATTATTAATACCTGGCAGTCTCGGTGCGTGAATCCGGCAGGTGGTTGGCTGGCCTCTAATCGCGATCCGGGAATAATTTGCACTCGTACCGCTCGGGAGCCATCGGAATCCTTAACGACTATCGCCTTGTTTTTGCACTGTTTCCTACCTCGAGATGAGAGAGCGCCAGGTGACGAGAAATGGCCGCAAAATTGCTATTATCGATACGCCGATACAACCTGCGATTTCAAATTACAATGACTCAATATCGAGCGATAGTCTTGGTCAACGGAATTAGTGGCAACTTTCGACAGGGCGACATTTTTCGTAATTTTATCAGTCGCGGACGTGGTGAATATTCGTTTGATTTATTTCGCAAGATACATGCATCATTTCGTTGGAGAAATACACTGGTCTGATGCGATAATTATTTCGATATGTCGGGTGTACTGCGGTTGACATATTAAAGGAAATAGATGGAAAAGAAAATATAACTATATTTAGTATACAATACAATTTGTAATATCGTTAATCTATTGTTAGCGGGTTCTAATAATTGTATAAATACAACTTACACTTTTCATCGAACAAATATAAATAATTGTTTATTCTTTGCCCTTCTGTTAAAAATTTACAACCACCGGCATAGATGGCCATAAAAAGAAGAACAGACTAATAAGAAGCAGAACGGTCACAAGAAACGAGTAGATAGAGACAAGTTTGTCGATTAATTCTCGCAACAGATATAAATGCAGAAATCGATCGTTTCCCGGGGGTGCACAGCTTTCCAATGTCCAACTACTTGGACTACGTCAGACACTAGTATCCCAGTTAGATTAACGAGCCTGATTAGTCACAATCAACAAGCACTTCCGCCTGCATGGCTGTGCCATTGCAAATACGGCGATACGTCTTGCCGCTCAAAGCATCGGGAAACCGATGTTTAACCATCGTAGGAACAGAGAATCGATAATCCGATACTCTCCGCTCGAAACAGCCGCGTTATAATTCAATCTGCGCGACAGTATAACCCCTGATCGGCTCGCTCGATCTTGTGGATCCGAACGCTCGTTCACCGATCCTCAAAAGGAGTCCCACTCGTGATACTGACAAACAATTCGTAACAACTCTTGCAAATATTCCCGTCGAACGCATATTTCGCTGTAATAAATTAGCGTAGGAATATTCGACAACATTCTTCAAAATGCTTGAACTATTGAAACAATATTATTCGAAAGAAAGGAGAGACACGGAGAGAAAGGTTCGACCACACCGAATCCCTTCGCGGGGACCAACGATTCGGCCCCTCCTGTTATCTGACGAGGTATCCGCGAGCGAAATGGGCGAAGAGGGTGAACACAGATGAACGTTCGCGGACAAGGTGTAAGTCGATCGAGTTCGATCCAATAGATCAGGCGGCAGATTCCATGCCAGTTATTACAAGAGGTCGTAGGTCGATCGCTCGCATAAACCATTTAGCCTCGATCGACTATCGATACTGATATTTCCCAGAGGTATCGGCTATCTGCTCGCTCGATCTTCGTCCGACAAGGCCCAGCTTTCTTTTTCCCTCCCCTGTATCGCGTCGCTGCTCGATTCTATCTCCTTCTAACGTTTGGTCGGGAACAACTCCACCCACGTTATGGTCCATATTAAATGCCTGGGCCCGACCCTTTTCTTTTCCCCCTTCCCGATATCATCGTTCTGCGTTTTGGATAGAGTTGCGCGTGTATGAATATACCCCGATCGCTATTTTTTTTCCGTACGATCGGATATCGACCGCTGTAAACGCATAATTGGCATCTACCGAAGCCAATAAAACAATGGAAAATGTTTTCTTGTAATTGAAATAAAGCGAGCCACCGTTACGTGGTGCAGTAATAGCAACGCGTTTCCCGTCCAGTGCCCCAATACAGTTGGGAAAATTCCAAGTCTGCCAAAATTCATCAGCTATTGCAAGTCAGTTTTCCCGACTGGGTACGCCCATGTACTCCGACGCGAGGTGTTTAATTATTGCATTGCATACTTCAGTTACAATAAGTGAAACAGTAGTAGTACTTAATCGGTAACTAAATGCTATTGTTTTATATGTATCCCCGGTTGCTAAACAGCTGAAAAACGACCTATATGTCAGGTTTAATTGCTCTGATATTTATGATAAGTATTAATGTTATTTAATCTTTTCTGCTCGAGACTGCAAAAAGCAATGGGCAAATTTGCGGTACTGCTTCCGGAGATTTTTAAAAAAGAAACGCAATTCGACGAGCGGACAAGCGGCGTGTAAAATTAAAAATATGGCGGTACGACGGCGAAATGGCATCTTTGTTGCCATACTTCCAGGAAAGGGATACAGTCACAACTATTAAATCAGACTGTGCAATAAATGAAGAGGTACAAAATGAAGTGCACGATGGAGGACGATGGAGGACGAGGAGAAACACGTAGTCTGGTAACCATTTGCATTAAGAACAAGTGCCAGAACAAAATCAGCATCGTCCTTGGTCATGGATTTTCTACTAAATAATACGGGAATCAATGAACATACGAACGAAGTTAATGTATTCTTCAAAAGTGCGCTGCAGGTGTGAGACAAACTAACGCCATGTAACCAGAAAGTAGATAGGAGTAGAATCTCTCCAATTTTATCAAAATTACAAATTGAGGAATTGGCCCATGAAAACCATGACCAATACTCATCGTCACCATCATTTTCCCGCCCTTCTACAAAATACAATCGGAATTATATTCAAGAGCACACAGATATTCTAACACCAGACAATTCTCCTATATACCATCATATACTGTTCTACTACAATACCATAATAAATTCGGGCATATTTCAATTGCACATTTATTTCTAACAAACCTCTTGCAACACAAATACCGTCACAGTGGTATCGTTCACCAATTTGCAAAATCGCTTGCACGTATATTGTAACTAAAACAAAACTTCCATGATCTTTAACCCAATCCAGAACACCCACACCCTCAAAGATATCCGCCTCTCATGCACACGAATCCACACACACGCACACAAACCCGATCGAGAATCGATTTGGCAGAAAAGTGAATTCAAACGAGCCGCCTGTGGGGTCCCAATCTCCTCCTCCTCTCTCTCTCTCTCTCTCTCTCTCTCTCTCTCTCTCTCTCTCTCTCTCTCTCTCTCTCTCTCTCTCTCTCTCTCTCTCTCTCTCTCTCTCTCTCCCTCCCTCCACCCCAAAACTACACGCATCCACCCACACACATACAGCTTACCACATCACGAGCAGAATCCACGTCGAACAACTCCAGTCTGCTGGCACTGGTATCTGGCATCTTCGCCGAAAGTTTCCTAATAAAATTTGTTCCCGCCGGTTAAGCCCGTTGCCAAAAGCGTCTATTAATTTTTTATCTCGCATCTTCGCTTCCACTGGGGGCCCGGATTCCACTGTGGTGGCCTCCACGATTTTCAATATGGTGACGTTGCCCATAAAACGTCGCGGTGCGCTTTGCACGAGATGACGACGCCTCGGTTTAATGTTGTATTATACATATATAAGTACACAGTAAAGCACAATGGCGGAGAAAAGAAGATTCGAAATGAACAAGTATTAATCGGTCACTTTTTGTTACATATTAAAACATTGTTGATTGGCCTCATGCGTACTCGGCATATTATCGATTTCTACGATTAAAATTGTGAAATTATGTAAACGGTTAATTTAGTATAGACAGCTGTTTGCGTTACGCACTGTTCGTTTAATTTAGATATGAATTATTTTCCCGTGTTGTCGACGTTTTAATTACAATTTTTGATACAGTCTTGAATTTGTTTAAACGACTTATGTCTTACAAGACACCGTGGCTCCGTCTCTGGCAAAATTATAGTGTCCCTTTCGTATCACTTTCAGTGGAAAATATTCTTTCGCCCATCGATGCACGGCAAGTGCAACGCAGTAAATCGACGAAGGTATGTAGAGTGAAGGGAAATCGTGTTTTGGTAACCGTGTATTAAGTCGTTGCCGGTGGAACACGAGGGATAACTTCTTTCTGTTTCACCCCCATTGGTCGTTCGACGAACCACGGGCGACCATAGATCCTGTCTGCGTTCCCGGTTTCGCTTAACTTCATCCGACACCTGCTAATTCTTGGCCGCCTCGCTTTCGCGGAATAGCTACCGGTCGATGTATCACGTGAATGGTTCAGAACTAAATGATCCGCTTCCGCTGATTCGAGCAGCGCAGGATCGGTAATAATCCGCGGAGAGGTGTAAACTTCTGGCGAAGTTTCGTGGAAACTGAGACTTGCGGTGGGACGAGGTGGTCGGAAGGTGGTGATTTCTCGCGGAGAAATTAGTACCGTAGAGTCGCGTGAGGGGGAATATTTTTCTCTAGTATTTTTTTTTTTAAGGGAGGGAAGTTCAGAGGGACGAGGATTCTGTAGCCGAGCTTTTACATTTTATTTTGTAATTAGGTATGTAATTATTGTGCGGCGATTTTGGTCTGAAATGATGAGAACGTGGTGTTCCATTTGGCCGTGGAAAGAAAATTATTAAGCATGCGTGCAAATGGAGAATTTGTATGACGGAACGATAGGAGAATGGGGTGGTCCCTGCAATTTTTAGTTCATGTATGAAACTGTTAATATAGGCTTCTGAGTATTATTTTAACTTCGTGCTCTGTCAATTTTTGCTAGGGAATGTTGTTACTTTCCTCGGAATTTCCTGCAAGGTGATCAACTTTACGAATTGTCTATGCGACGCTTGTCCTTGTAAGTGATTCGAAACAGTCTATTGAACCATCTGCGACATATCTGCGAAAAAGATTGCATCTAGCGTGTAGCGTTGGGGAAAGTTTATACGTGATAACAGTTTGAGTAATATTTAATATTGACAGTCGTAAAGCAGATGCAGAAGAACCGGCTGGTGTCGGTGGATGCGACCAAATATCTGGTTTACCCACACAGGTCATCGGCATCGGTCGATGAATTAATTTTTCTGCGAAAGCCAATACTTGTTTGCCGGTTCTTGTGCCGATCGACGATACGGATCTGCCGCTGATAGTCACGCACATCTTGTTTCGGATACGACGGTAACTAATTTATTTCTCGAGTCGATTTCGTGGCCAACGCGATTCTTGTCCCTTAAAGGACAGCCCATATTTCTTCCAGCGGTAATCAGAAAAATTTAGATCCACTCAAGCCCAATAATTAATGTTTTATCCAACTAAAATGTCTAAACACATTCAGCATAGGGTGGCAATTTCTTCGCTGAGAAGTTAACACCGTTACACATACCAGAGGCAAATAATAGTAGTAATAACAAATCGACATACATATATACCAATTTAAATAAGAGCTGTCGCGACGCGTACAGGCTCGAATAATTCCAACGACACAGAGAATCCATAAACGACCGAAGGAAAAACGAACCCGCAGAAGTTGCCAGAGCAAAGTAGAAGATCTGGTCGTTCCAGGCTGAAGGAGAAACAGGCATACCGCTACAGGCTGGCTCTGATTCCTTCTCTCTCGGTCGACGTTCTTAAACAATCGGTTCTGTTCGCGGCAATATCGCCGATAAGTATCTCAAGACGGCTCTCTCGGAGCCACGAGCTACGATCTACGTAGTGGTATGTGGTACTTTGATGGCGGCCAGCCAGAAGTAAATCTAAGGTTTACGAGGCAGTACCGCCTCTTACTAGCACCTCCTCGAGCACTCCCCAAAGTTCCACGGGGTAGCGCCGCGAATGAGAAATAAAGAGAGCCGGGGTCTCGTTGCACGGCCGCTCATAATTCTCATAATAAATCGCCCGGAACAACTGACGCCCGCTCCATATACACAAAGGGAATCACCGACCGCGGATCGAGGATCGAGGCGAAACGGATCGGCCAACAATAGATCGTCGATGATCGCGAAACAATCGTTGCTGAGAAACGTTGCAAATAACTCGCCTTCTAGTCCAGCTTCGAATCGTGCGGCGGACCAGCCCCTACGGAGCTTCATTAATTTCTGCGATTACACGCCCGATACCTGCTCCGTTCCTCAAGGGTGAACGCTTGAATTTGCCTTTCTTTCGAAGATTGGGTCAATTGATTGTCTTAATGCGTTCCGATGCCCATTGTTCCGCGGCCGCTTAACCGTGGCGTGTATCCTTAACCTGTTCACCGGCGTGGACGAGTTAATTCGTTATCCTTGTTTCCAATATTCTTTACGCAATCATTCATTTAGTCCGAAATGTTGCGTACTTTCAGCTCGCGGATTGATATTACCAAAGGTTGCAGGACAATCAATTTGTTTTACCAATCTTTCAAACGATTACCAGGTTCAACCCCTTCGCTACGACGTTATGTTTTGGAGACGGTAGAATTTGGGTGAATATGAATAGAGGTGCCGGTAGATGCATTTACTGGTGCGATACAATTAGCAGGGATAATTATTTCGAGCCGTCAGTCTCTCTATAAAATCTTCCGTCAATATTCCTGTTACCGAATTTCTTGCAACCCCTGTTACTACAGCCCCATTCAAAGAACGAATTATTTCAATCCCGCTGCAATTTCTGAGCAACGTGATCCAGAGCGTAAACCATCCTCCCTCCACTGTCTCCCGAAATGAATTTAATCAGTAGAGCCCATATTACCGCATTCTCCACGCACTCTGATAAATTGTTACGCGTTAAAGGGGTTGGCGAAGGGGGATGATATCACGTCGAGTCGTGATCTCGATGTATGTAGGTCGCGAATTGTTTCTTCTAAATTATAGATCGATGCTTCTGCCCGATACACATTGTAACACCCTCTCCGACGATCATCTTAACCCAAGCCGGCTCCCATAAACCGGCATGGCGAACACGAGAGTGCACCATAGCGTATAGTCGTGAAGCGCGTGGTCATAGGGCTCGATAATATAGTTATTACCGACAGGGCCCCCTCCGGCCAGAAGAAAGCGACGAACCCCGCATTAAAAACCAATTTTTGGTCCCGAAAAAAGCTGCGCCGTTGCTCGTAATAACAGACCTGGTAATCTATAGTAGGTTTTCTGTCCCGGCCTGAGGACCGACCCGCCAGGTCCACCCTTTCCTCCCCTCCCCCTTCCACACACACACACACACACACACACACACACTTGCAACCCCCTTTCTTTCCATTCTTTGATCCCCTTCTTCCTTTTCTTCGTTCGTCTCCGTTCATCGCGGAGATGCTTGGCTCGGGATAATCGAACAAATTGGTGCTCCAGCCTCCGCCAGGACGACTTTTTTTCAATTAAAAAGGGCCCCGATGCGTCCAACAGCTGTCGACTTGTTCCGCCGTGTGTATACCTAGGTCGATGGAGAAATTGGACCTTGTTGAAATTATCTCGGGCAATGGACGGATACAACGTAATCGCGAATAGTTTCGTACAGCTTCCGTTGACGGAGGGAGAATTTGTTATTTGTTTTATGGTTTTAAGTAACTACGAATAGTGAATCATATGGGTAAATAAAAATGAATATACATATAATGTATCGTGTTTAGTTGTTTCTGTTCAATTTAAATGTTAAACATTTTCGCCTATTTTTCTACTTAAGAATATTTCTCGTAGCATATTTGCCTGTCCAACGGTACACTCTTCAAACTATTTACCTAATTATTTCTAAACGAAGTTAGCAGTATTCATTTCGAGTAGAACCTTTCGTTTACAAGGTATAAAATTTCGCTTCTGTTCCTCGAAACGGCGGAAGATGTTTCTGTCGTATTTATTTTTCCGAACGGAGCGGAAACATCTGCTCGTCTTGAGATGTTTTGACGATTTCGTTGCCGCGTGCTACTAAATCAAAAACCAGTTGGAACGCCGAAGGGGAGACAGGTCTAATAGAATTCGGCCAATTACCTTGCGCGGATCACAGGTAACCCGTTAGCTGTTTCTATTAGGCGTATTATTAGAAGTTTTTCAACAGAAGGACGGCCAATTTCGTGCAGACCTGTCGTGAGAAGTATACCTGCCTCTTTATTACAGGCCAACAGGAACCATTGAATATATCCACTAATTTTCTGCTAAATTCAGAGCCTTCCGATTGAATTGCAGTAGTCGACAAATTATTTAACTCAGTATGAGCAGTTTTATTGAAAAACATTTTACAAAAACAATTGGTAATATACAGTACGCTTGATTTATTAAATTAGGCAAGTTCGAAAGTATACATATCTAAGTAGAATACGTCAACGGTGACCAGACAATACGCATCTATTAATCGAACAGGTTTTTTTAATCTGTCTAGTTATGCAACGTCTCAAGCGAATTACTTACGAACAAATTATACGCGAATAACGCGCTATTACATCCGTATAATCGTATCACATTTATCTTAATGAAAAACGATTTTCAATACGTATATTCGTGTCGCGAAATTATGACTGAATGATATAATTATGGGAATTGTGTTAGACTCATTAACTCGCACGATGCTTTATTATATTGTATCAAGTCGTTCAGATGGAATCGCTTACTTTTTCCTTCACGCAGCCGACCACAAAATATTTCCATTACAAATGAATACAATCGTCGAAATTGTGCTACGAATATTCGATTCCTCTCCGCACAAAGTCAAGATTAACTAACTTGTGCGCAACACAGAATCGTTAAGTCTCGATACCATTCCCTCGATATGCGTCTCTCAATTATCCCCGTCCACCCTCGATATTTTTCCACCGCAATCCGGTACATTTACCTTTCGAACAAAAAGAAGGAAGAAAAAATGAACCGACGCCACACCGCACCGTGTCTAATTTCTTCCTCGAGTAACGATCTCCACGCAATTTATCCCAGCTATTTCACGCACGTCCAATTCGGCCGGGCATAAGAATGCACGACAAACAAGAACGCTTTTAACATCGATCGCGCGATCGATCCAGCCGCGTAAGGAGCGGCGCGGGTCGCAAACAAAACGCGTATACGCGCACAGGGGATGCTTGCGTCATTTGGTGGCGGAACAGGACGTGGTCGATCGACCACCAGTAAATTTCTATTAACGGCGCAGCGTTCGAAACAATTGGCCATTAAATCGAACGGTCCCGCGGCAGATAATAACTGGCAATAATCGGGCCGTGGCCACCGGTTAGCTTGGACGCTGCTGGGACCCCTCGGCTCGCTGTTCGCCATAGCGAAACAAGCCGAGCATCGGTAATGAGAGGCCAATTAGAACACCCAGCCGATGGAATTATCCCCGGACGCTTCGAAATTCAAACTGGCTGCCGTGTACGTTCATCCTAATGCCTTCGAGACACGCGAAACAGGGGTTGAGAGGGACAGAGAAAGCGGAAAGGCTAAGGACAGACATTTCCACGTGAGTTCCTTCGTTGGTGTAACGAACGAAAATTTTCTGATCATTATCGGAGGGATGATTGGTTCGGCTTTATTGAGATATTCTGAGATGGGTGATTTTATTTTTGTTTAATAGAAAAGTTGTGCTCTTGCGAGGGCAGGTTTTTAGAAGGTTTTTCGATGCCCTGTTTTTATACTCTGTCGGATTCTAATGAGTGACGCTGGTAAGATTGGTAAAGGTGATTGGTATGCGATAATTAATGTGAAGCCTTCACGAATTTTCCGAAGAACTCTTGGATCTTTGTACAGTTCTAGGATAAATCGTAGAACAGGGGTTATTGTATTTAATTCAGTTCAATTTTTAGTTAAATATATCATTACCGTGGACGTTTGCTTCTTTTTTTCAGAGAAAACTTTGGCCAGGTTAATTTCGTCCTAACGGAGAGGCAAATTGGTCAAGCAGGTGCGTTGATGTCTGAAATTAGACGATCATTTCGAGTAAATTGCTTGGAACTTTAATGCAGTCAATTTGATGGTCGTTCTCCTAGAAGAGACAGAAGTTGGAATAATTACACGTTATAGTTCTTCATTAGGAGAATGCGTAGTTAGCGTAGCGATTACGTTTCTTGTAATATTCAACCCTGTCGTAAACTAATACAAAATTCTTTGTATTAATTAATTTCGCGTTTCGACATTCCATAAACATTCTCGCCGCTTACGGACGTACCCAAAAAGTGTTCAGTAATTTCTCGCGAAATAACATTTCACCCTGCTTCACACTGCTAAATACTTGGTCGAAAATTATTCCATTCGGACTTAAAGTGTCTAGTTGAGAAAATTGACGCGGGAATTGCTGGACGCGTTGATTGAATCGTGCACAAAGGTCGGGCTCGATATATTTGTCGTTCGATAGACCCGGTGAAATCGATACTGTTCAGAGATACGGAGACAGGCTCGGTAGCAAGAAGAAGGAGATATCGAAGGTCGTTGGTGAAGGAAAAGAGAGACCGGTTACCTTCGGTTCACTCAATTTACAGCCGTGTATAATTAATCGGAGCATGAAAAACGACCAGCCACGTGCTATCTCGCGCCCGGGATGCCGGAGATTTATAGTTATTAATTTTATAATAGACTCATCAAACGGTGCTCGTGTGACGTTGTCGCCATCGTTCTCGTGATTGCGAATGTGATCGATGAAAACGAAACAGATCTCGATTTTTATTTTTTTTTATTTTTTGCTTGCTTTTTCTAGTGGCACATTGAAACGTTTTGTCCTCCTCGAGTATATCATTTTAAATGTTCAGTGCTGGTCATTTTATTATTATTATGTCATTATTAGGACTCGTATCGTTCTATAGAATTAAAAGAGAAGAATATGGGGTAAGAATAATAACATTATAAGAACGGGGAAGAATTTTTGTAGCAATGATAATAATATATTATGAACAATTGAAAAGGTTACAGTAGAAATGATAATTATTATTCGTCACAATTATAATACCTACGTGCCATTATTAGGGAAAAGTCGACACAGCACGCGAGATGGTCAGATTCAGTACGAAGTTTGAGGGTTGGCTGAGAAATTAAAATTTCATTATTTCGTACTTTACGAAGTAATATATTGTACGAGGTACAGGGACGGTGATGAACGTTGTCGTAAGAGCAGATTCTGTTAACATTTTGGAAAAAAAAATGATTCCTATCGTATACCTCGGTATATATTCATGAAATCATTTTTTTTTCGACAGGATAATAATTGTGGATGTGGGATAAATTTATAATGTATACGTTAAATTATAAAGTTAAGTGGCTTTTATGAATTTCGTTGCTTCTGATTGGCCGGGATGCACGGGGGGCCCGCAATCCGTGTAAGTGGAAATTTAAATCGATCCGCGGGCAATTCTCGATGCCATTAAAGCACAGTTAAGTCATTTCGACCATTAATTGATCAAATTTTCTGGATGTACACCTTGAAAGAGATCCGATTAATACGAATAATTTATATTCATGACTGAACAATAATCGTTCGGCCCTCTTACCTCGCGCAACCTCGTGCATTTAATCAATTCAATTTACCCAATGACAACGATGGACTATAAACGTGGATCCAGATTGGACAAAATTGACGTATGAAAATGATAAAACTAGTTGAACCGGTGACACGTAAAAGTATCTTACACTATTATTTTTAATAGAAAAGATTTTTCTAGTAAATCATTTTTATATATTATCTGGGAAATGATGTTCAGTTATGTTAAATGAGTTCTGAATATAAAAAAATGTCTTCATTCGCAATTAACAAAATTCCATTATCATAAATTTGTCTAAAATTAAACCGTTCAGGTATATAAATTTTTTTTTTACTAAACTGTTAGCTCGAGTTTCTGCCTAGTCACTACATGGACATTTGTCTTGTTTTCTTTGTCTACCATTTATTGACCAAGTTTTGTAGGCGTGCCTTCTATATAGCTATTGTTCCAGCCTGAATTCCCAATAACAGGAAGTACCGCCTTTATTGATGAGCCCGATGAGAATTGGTCGTGTATAATCAATCTTCGATAAATATATAAAACACAGTATAAGAATATTCCTTTCTTGAAGAAGAAACTATTTCTTTCTTTTATCAAAAATTAATTTTCCGGATTTACAATAACAATGTGATTTTCCAGTTCAATTTCTTTGTCGTTGGTAAAAGTGTCTTTTACATTAAGCATATTCGCAGCAATTTAATTTACTGAAGCGTCACTCTTCCATCAAGTTCTGCAATGTTCGTGTAATTAATAATCAAACCAACTCAGTTATATTAATTGCGACTATAATTGGCGTTTAATGGCGAAACTTTAAGTAAGGCCCGCAGTTTGGTCCACGCTTGTTTCATTGATTGAACGCGCGATTCCTAATTTAATATGAAATTAATTGGGAAGGTAATTACATTTGTGGGTATCTATTGAACGTTAGTAGTATATAAAATCAATCATTTCTATGAAATAGAAATTTCGTCGTGTCGCAACAGACAATTTCTGTCTGCGGGGACATTGTAGAAGTGAACATTTTTCTGAACTAATTTTTGGATAAAAATCATAGATAAATAGAAAAAGTAATGAGCAAATGAATTCTCCTCAATTATTTCGCTTTTAAGAACAAACACTATGCTATTCTTTGGCAAAGTCACCCTACATTTGCTTCATTGTTTAGTCATTCGAAAAATTGAATGTTATGGATTGAAACTACCGTGTCATGCTCCTGGCTTAGTCAAGCAGAAGGGAAATGTTCACAGTATTCATCTTTCATCCTACACTTCACACTTAATCCTTATTGAAAAGAAACGACAAAGCACTACTTCGTCTTTATAAGGAACTCCAATTCTTGGAAGTGAATCGTTTCTTCGTCACAGGAAGAAGGTTAATTTTGTAAATTCTTTACCATTAAGGAAATATTCCGCGCACAAAAAAAATATTCACGTGCTCGAAAGTTTCTGATATCTCTTAAAATTGTGCTAGAATTATTTTCAATTTGAAAGAATCCACGATGGAAAGATAAACTTATATAATAGTTTCTATTCAACGTGCATGATTTATTTCAATTTATTTCGCAAAAATTAATGAGAAACGATTAACTCGCTGCATATGTACATATTTAAGATCGGTGTTTAAACTATTCGCAATTTTCGTTCGGTTGATTAATTCGCTCGGACTGAATGAACGTGACGGCCAGCTGCTACCACAATCGTTCCATTGATTAATGGAGTAATGAAATTTTGCTTAGCCTTTTAATGGAATCAGTGGTCGCGCCTATACGTAATCAGACAACGTAATAACATAGTTTGCAACCACGCAGCTCGTACGTATTATGCATAAATAGACAAGACTGTGCTAGCACGTTACAAAACACCATTAAATTTGCCACGAATGACAGTGTGACGTAGAGAAAACGTTCTTTTATTAAATCATTAATCAAATTTGTCCTAGTAGATTCCAAGAAACGATACAACATATTGCCTTGAAAAAGAAAACAACGAAACACATAACCATAACCTGATGGTGAATAGATTTTTCATGAAAAATATGCTTCGAAATTCGTATCTAAGATTCTTACTACGTATTATATTAATTAAATTTATTTCATAAAAGTCTGCGATAAATAGAATTATTCGTAATTAACTTAAAAATCACCTTTCATGAAAGCTTTATGATCTCCATAATGAATTCTTTTTTTTATAGGTATTACACAAATTGTAATGAATATTAATGTTTCAGAAGACGTGATCAATCGGATAATTAAAATATTTTGCGCATCGAAGTCTGGGCAGCGTATTTCCGTAACCCAGTCAAGTGATAATCTTGTAAACGGACTCTTACCAATCAAATGTGTTCGACATAAATCTAGTAATTGTAAATCGGCGATATTACGTAGGTAATGGGTTAATATAGAACGTGGCGATAATTGCCCGACGCTTCAGTCTCTATGGAATCGACTGTGACTAATGAGAAGTCGATGAACTATCAGATGCATAATGAATGCAACGGAAACCTACTGTAAACATAAATTACTTTACAAAGACGAGCGGACTATAATTCATGGACATCTTTTTCGACGGTTCGCAGGCTAGGCGAAGCGGTTTCACTCAAGTCAGTAATCATCGAGCAATTACTCGTCAGTTATGTTTCACACAAATCACGCTAGACCGACGACAAAGGCAACTTCCCTTTAATAAACGTGAAACCTTGCCATCAATTTCTGCGAACAATTTAAGAAAGATGGGTCACTTTGCAATAAATAACGTTAGAAAGTGCTGAGAATATTTTACTTGAGAGTTATTGTTTAAATTATTCGAGGAACTGTGATTCATGTAAGATTCTGCATTTGTACTCAAATCGGATGTGAGTGAATCAATTTATAAATCGGTAATAATTATATTTTACAATAGCTGGTTCAAATATATAGTCATATATATAGATATAATTGTCTTATAAACCAGACGAAATTGAAATATCTTGAATCAGGCAATTTTCAACGGTGATAATTTCAGCGAACATATTTCAAAAATGTTACGAAAATTCACAGAGTTGAAAACAAATATCTGTACACATCTCATAACATTCACTCACCATATTCCTTCGCACGGTTATTAGCTTCCAATTTACTTGCCACAAAAATAGTACAACCAACTGGAAAAGTGTACCAACCAAACTTGACCAAACATCTCTCAATATAATACCTTTGCAATATCAATTCTCCTTTTAAAAAAATCTATCGCCAAAATTACCTGCCATACCATTCAACCCCCGAAACATTTGTCCAGCCTCTTTCAAATATATATCCCGACCAATTCAGCGTGCGTCCATTCGAACAGCAACCTCAACAACTTGGTCGGAGCCGGCCGAGACAAACGATAAGGGCGAGATCGATCGAATTTATCAAAGAAATAATAAAGAGCGGTATACTTGGCGTTGGCCATTCCGGACAAGCACACGGAAAAGGTGTGAACTGTTTAAACCGAGGTGTCGGCTCGTCAGCAGTCAGGAAGGTGTTGGGCCAGGATCATTTATTATCTCGAGATTGAATTTCTCCTCGGCTCGGCCAGCGCCTTAGTTTAATTAAAATATCGTTATGGGTAGGCGTGGATTCGTGCCGCCGTACAGCGTTTCGCCTCGTCTGCTTCTCTTTTCGAAAGCCGCACGCTGTTAAACGAGCAACATGCTGAGAAACGGTGGACAGGGAGACGATGGAAAAGCACTGGCTTCCGTTAACTATCTATTCGATGGAAAATCGATGGGGGATTAGGTAAACAGAATTCGAGAACGCTTGGCTGCATAGAATAGTACGATGAGAGAGTTCGAGGAGTAATTGGATAACGATGAAATTTTTCGTAGGATGCGTTAATATATTTCGAGAAGGTTGAATATTTTCTCGGCCTAACAGGCCAGATATTATTTTTCCATATAACTAATGATTTCGATCTTTCAGTTTGCGCAGCAGATTGCGCAGCCACCTTGGTGCAGTAGTTTTTTCAGCTTCCACCGGGGATGAATTTTATAAGGTATTGTATATCAGATTCTTCCTTTTAATTCTGTTTTCCCGAGGAAATTTAGGTTTGCACAAATCTTTTATTTCACAAATTTTGGTGCCTCAAAATTACGCTCGTGCTATAATAATAATAATCAGTATTCAATCAGAAAAATACAGAAGCGAGTAAAGAGAGAATAATACCGATAACAAATTCTTATAGCGCGAGTAGATACCATTTAATGAATTTCCAACTGAACTTTCAAAAGGAGCCAGGCGTGTTAAAAGAGGAATCCAGTACATCAGGAAAACGATTCACTTTCTTACGCATGCAGCATTGCTCTAGTTATTTCAACCGAGGCTATCGATCTGCGCTAATAACTGGGGTAATGATGTTGTAGTTACCTTTATTGGAGTCGATTACTTTCGTCGTTTTTTTCCCTTTTCTTATCCTAATTGAGAGCATTTTCTAAGGATATACGAGCTCGTATCGTAGGTGGTCGATTTCGTGGAACACCGCGTACGATTCGTGTCGTGATCGTTCCCAGAAGGATTCGTAATTAAACGAGGAGATCGCATTCCGATACACGCGGCCGTTTCTCTTGTCGCACATACAATCAGCATAAGCAATCGTCTGCATGCGAATTCGGACAGGGAATATCGGTGCGTCTGCCCGGAGAAAAATATTGTTACAAGGCGAGCATCCCTCGTAAATATTGTACCGTTAAATGCACGTTCGCCCGTTTCAACCCTCAAATTTCAGGCACACCTTGCGCGAAACCGAATGCACGCGCCTCCCTTGGATTTGATGTGCTGCCGAAGCGTTTTGAACGAGCTCGATAGATGGCAAAAAATTCGTAAACTCGAAACCAGGGAAAAAATATTTTACGCTAACGTTTAATACAACTGTTACTTCATCCGGCTGCGATTAATTTCATCTCCACCCAGTCGCACACCTTCTCGATTTTCCAATTTACCAATCGCTTAATTAATACCGTCGACCAGCAACCGAATAACCGCGAAAGAAAAAAAATTCTACCTGGACAGGCCCGATTCGCCGCCAAGGTCGTCTTAAAAATCCACCAACACCACCCGTCCATTTTAATAAACAGATTCCGGGGAAGCAGGCTTCGATCGGATCGGCGCGTTTGACGAAAGTATTTCGCGCCTACCGAGCGTACCACGGTCCCGACGCGGCCTTAATTAAAAATTAATCGACGCAAATTAATTTAAATGCAAAAAGTGGGGCCCCACTGTGGTTGCAGCCCGAGGGGGTGGAGCAGGCTCGGCTCCGAGAGGCGGGGCCACTGAGTTAGGCGATAGTTACGGGGCACGGCGGACGATAATCGAAAAGCTCGAGCGATTCGAAACAAAAGAGTCGAGAGATCGCGGGGCCCCATGGATGCTCCATAGGATGCTACGTTGGTTGGTTTGGGGGGTGGAGGGGGCGGGGGGGGGGGTTGAAAACGGGCCCGTGTGCATGGAGCACAGCCTCCTCTGGAACTGGTTCAGCTTCGATCGTTAATACCTCGTTATCGCTTGGGTCAGGGATCGAGGCGTATCGATCACTTTTCGATCATGAGACCGATAATGCCGATCGACTTGCCTCGAAACACCGTGTCGATTATCTATCAACTGATCGTTTAACGAAATTGGAAAAATTCTCGATGCACCCTGGTAGCTGTGCCTCGATCGGGTAACAGAGGATGAAGATGTTATTTGCGCTTGGGATATTTTTTCGGTAGGTCGACGGTTTTTTTTTCTTCTCAGGCTGTTTCTTCTCCCGCGAGAAGCAAACCGAGCGGATGCGCGTCGCAGCTTGATTCGAAAGGATTTTGATCATTTTTCCTCGCTTTTCGTAACCTCGACGCTTCTGTTTGCCGGTAATTGATGTGAACAAAATCCCGTCGGCAATCGCGGCGTTAAAATACTCCTCGTTCTTGCCTCCTCTTAATAATCGCATGAGTGACACAAAAATTCCGTCGAAATGGGGTCGCCGTGTCCGTTTCCATGCTCGAGATGAACGAGGCTAAACAGAACACGTAACAACGGAGGCAGCAGTTCCCATTTGAATTGCGGAGCAACTACCTCGTCTAAGAAACGAAGATGAAACCAGAATATCCCCCTGCTCGATCATCCTCTTCCGCGGCTCTCGAGCAACGTGTGCATAACATGCGTGCACCATCGATCCAGTATATTCTCGATCAAGTGTAAAGAATCGCCACGGCTACGTGCTACCGTTGCGCGCAATTTATCACACGGTTGTTAAACATTGCACACATCCTGTATGGAAGCAGATCCGTCTCGCCGTCTCGGGTGTACCGAGGTGGATACAACCCTAAGCGGCGCGTTCTTTGGAACCGCGAGCAAATCAAAATCGGTGGATCGAAAACGTGAACAACTTCATCGTTGCCTTGCCTCGAATAAATCGACGATCCTCTCCTATCGTCCTCCTTGTTCCCCTCTGTCTCTCGATCCTCTCGATCCGTGGCTCTCGTCGCGCTAGTGTACACTGGCCCGTTTATTGAATCCCGATCCATTCGGGAAACGATGCAAATCAACGTGGATCATGATCGACGCGAGATCTGGTTGGATTAAATTCCGCAGAGATAACGAGATCCTAATTACGAAGACGACTTCCGACAGGCTGTACTTTGAACCCGTTCCCCGCTGGCGGCTCTTGTAATTTCCGCCCGATAATTTTACGACGCCACGTTTATCACGGAGTCATCAAAGTTAACGCGACGACCGATAGCCGAGGCGGATTTCGCTGGCCGGAGTCGGGGGCCGTAGTAATCATCTTCGAGGGGAAGAGCTTAGAGCATCCTCGTGCGATCGTAAATCTCGCCGCTGTTTCGCGATTCAAGCCGGTGATAAAAATGAAGCATACGTTGTTATTAATTCGATAAGAGCGGTGCGGCGCTGCGACGGGAAATTCCTGCTGTGTTTTTAGGAGCGCGATAACGCGCCGTTCAAGAAGGCATGCGTTAGGCGGGGAAGAAAATTTCACTTCGAAGGAGAGAGAATCGGGATTTCTTTTTTTCTTTGTTTCTCCTCTCAGTGGGGAGGCTTCGGCGTATCATCGTAGAGAGGATCGTCCGTTGAAGTGAAATGGAAGTAAAGGGCAGTTAATTCTTGCCAGATCGGGGAATTAAAGTAGGGCAGAGGAATAAATTAAGCCCTTGAGCTATGGCTGTTTTGTTCCCGAAAAATGATCATAGGAAGATTCTCATTTTCACATTCTGTTTCCGACACCCGCAGCTTCTTCCATCTGTGTTTAATCAATATTTTGAAACGAAATTCTATACACCAACGACACGCGATATTTTCAAAGGAGGAATGAATAATAATCGGACAGCCGAGAACGAATCGCTTTAATTAACATTTCATAATCGAGCTTCCCCCCCAAAAAAGTATCAATTGCCTGCCGGACAAAAGAATCTTCCTTCGCCTAGGTCCATCCAGTTGGACGATTCCATCACATAAATTCACTTCTAAATCAATCTGCGGGACTATTAAAATACAAGCAGCGAAACGGGGGCCCCGTGACCGTTCTCCTATCCCGAAGGATTCGTCAGGCACGCAGAGGAGGCGGACGAGGAAGAATAAGAAGAAGAGCCAGGGCCCAAGACGAGAAAGGACACGGAGGGCGTGGCCCCGGGATGATTTAACGTTCGGGGTCCGTGTCTCTATTCGGCTGGGCCGCAAAGGAAGAAGATGTGGCACGGTAACAGCAACAACACAGAGAGCTAAACAACGCTACTCGCACCGCGTTTTCGGGGCGGCAGCTTTACAGCCGTTTAGTGTTTTACGGCCGTTTTATGAACGCCGCGCGTTCTCCGGCCTCTTTCGTCGGCGAACGAATGGAACGAAGAAGAGGGGCCGAGTGTTGTGTTCGACTTTTAAACAGTACGGCCACGGAATGATCGTGCACGTCGTGAAATAACCCTTTACAACTCTGTTCTGGAACTACTTCGGCGGGGATAACGAAGATCTGCCTTCGACCGATCTGTCTATTCCGCGGCCAACAATGTTGCGTTGCCCCGGCGAAAGTGAAAGGCTTAATTGCACGTGTTCGGCTAGAGTTTTGTTTATTTATATCCATTGGCTCAGATTATATAAGTAACGCGGTTTTTCTGATAGACGCGGTTCAACCCTTTCGCTTGGGCATCCTGGAAAACGAAAGTGTCCTTGGTACAGAAAGTAGTACAGTTTTTTCTTATTAATATCGATAAACTTATCGGGGTAAACACTTGGATCCTCTTTAGGCGATTGAGGTGAAACTTATTTCGATAACTGTAATGGCGTGCGACCTCTTGTCTGTTTTCCGTGCAGATTATTGCGAATGGAAACCTTCTGGCAATGGTATCTGGAATTTGTATACACCTGGAAGAAAATATTATACAAAAGTATAGTATACTAAAATCGGATGTGCAATAGTATACCTTTGGATGAAAACATATTACTGGTTACGGTTGCACAATACCCAGAAGAAATTGTTAAAAAATCTGTCGAAAGGTTGAATATAGATAATTATTTCTTTTCACCTAATATACATATGTACCATGAAGAAGCCACATTACTTACGGGTCGACCCAAGTCGTCCTCAGGGTTGAATCGATTTCACCTCGACGATTCTATCGCAGGATTATTGAGATTTATTTCTTCTAATAACCGTCCCGATAGTTTCCACTTTTCTTTCGTTCCAATGGTGCAGGATGAACGATGGAGATAGAATTAATTCGTTTCCAATTACGAAAGATGTTAGAATATCGTGGCTAGTGCGTGAAACGTTCGGTGTCTCAGTTTCAAATTCAAGGATTTATTTTAAATCGCATTCCATCGGTTAACCAGATAACGGGTTAACCCGTTCCCCCCTATTCCATCGCAGAACTGAAACGAAGAGAAAACAAAGCAAAAAATATCCACGAATATTCATTTCGTATCCCCCGACAATTCACGATTAATTATCCGAAATAACACCCTGAAACAGCGTACGGAAAAAAGGGGAGAGAGCCAACGAGAACAGTACCAAAAGTCGCCTCAATTTCGCGGCGCGCGCGCGCGCGCGGGCGCGCGTGTGAGCCCCCATCGCTTTTCATGCTTCGACCAAGGAATTTAGAGACTAGTCTGCGGCCCGACAACCAATCATCCGGACAAGGGTGAGAGGGAGGCGAAGCAGGCCAGGAACGTAATCTTACGTATCAATTAGCTTCACAGTCCGAGGGGCTTACCCCCCGCGGGCCTTTGACCGTGCGCCGCTTCGTCTTCGAGGTGTGAGAACCGAGACACGGAGCGTACAGTCGTTTTACAACGTCTTCATCGTCCGCTCTGTCCTTCTTTCTTCTTTCCCTCACTGTCTCCGTCTTTCTCTCCTTCCCCATTTTCCCATCTCTCTCCCTCGCTCTCGCTCTCTCTCGTTCGCCGTGACTCCGTCGGTCCCTGTCTCTTCTTGACAACACGAGTGGAACGAGAAGGAACCGCACCTGGACAGGTAAAGGATAGCCTCCGGGACCGCGTTGCATCGAAACCAATGGCCGATACTTGACAAGTCATTCGGAGCAGTGGGTGGAAGTTTTGGTAGCTAATGGCCCGGTGTAATTTAACGGGTTGATTGGAATTCACTCGTCTCTTGTTCCTAAATCCCTGCCCGGCCGCTATTAGCGTTCTCAGGGTACGCGAGCGTCAGAGGTGTTGCACGTTAACGAGGATCGTCAGTGATATGTTTGGCCATTCGATCGTGATGAGTTTGATGGGATTAATGCAGGGGTTGAAGCGTGGAAGCCTCTGGGGTTGATTGTTTTCTTTTTCTTTTCATCTGTTCCTTTTCTTTCGGGGGCTGGCGTGTACAGGTGAGCACAGGGATTCCTTTTCCTTTATCCCGGAGAGTACTGTGTATCGTTGAAATATCGAGGGAGTTCGTTCTTGCTGTGCTCGGCATTCATCTGGACTGTTACTTTTATTGAAATTATTACTGATAGTGCGAATCACATTGCGGGGCAAACTATTAATCGCGAATACTTATCTTTCAAATAGTTCTCGCGAGACCTGCCTCACCGCACGGGTGATAATACTGACAGCATCGAAATATTAATAAAACATGTTAGAATATCGGGGGGAGCTCAATGAAAAATAAATAGAAATAAGATCTCGATAAGGGAATAGAAAAGGAATCGAAAATAGAAGTGGGGAATCGCTTGTAACAATTATGAACGCATGGAATCGATTTAAAAGTGAGAAAATAGGATAACGAAACATATTCCTTAATTAAAAGAAGATGACCGGTGAACATCGCCGAATTTCGATTTCGTTGTCGAGTGAGATGTTTTGTCCGGTGGCTGGCCACGCTATTTCCGGGAGTGTTAACAAGTCCCGATCGTTTTCTCCAGGTCGAAAGGATGAGAGCTTTATGTGGCCGTCCGCACGCAGTGCCAGGTGTTGGCCACATAATGTATTACTTAACACCCACCAAAAAGGACCCACGTGTAGCCACGGGGGGCCTAATCCATCCGGCTGAATCGCCCTTCAGCTCTTATTCTTCTTCTCGTACCCCCTAAAAAAAAAACTGCCCCAAAAGAAGAAGATAGGCTGATCTTGAAATACTTTCAAGAACCGTCGAATTTGAATTCTCAGCGTTACCACGCAACTTTGTAAATATTATATTTCTGAAACTTTTTAACGCGAGAGGAATTCGGACAGTGAGCGGGCATATAAAATGTTTAATCCCCGACGGTGGTTAATGTTGAACTGGTTAATGTTTATAAAATTCTTCACAAATTTAGTAATGCTGTATTGCATTATCTATTTCGTCTTTTACGAGAAACCGACGTGGATTGAACAGTCCCGTTAGAACGGAGTCACGGTGTCCAAAAATATTTCATAATAACAGTCGACTCGAGTGTGACACAAAGGAATTTGGAGCAAACTTGCCGTGGAATTCGCATCTCGAGAATCGAACACATAGCGTAACTACGCCCCTTAGATTAGCCCTCGTTTGCCGCGGCAAACTGGAGACTTGTTTCAACGAAACCGGCAATTTTGAGCGTGATCGAACAGCCCTGACTATGTATTACTTCGCACTCGTAGCCGTGTCCGCCACTTTTTCGAGGCAGAACGTTCAATTTTCCAATGGTAATCGACCGAAAGTTATCGAGTCCGTTTCAATTGAACGTTCTACTTGGCCTGTCGCCGTTAATGGCAGTCTTTTAAGGTTTCTTATGCATGGAGCCCTTTCAGATTTCTAATATCATCCAACAATCGTGGTGCATATAGAGAATTCATGGCGGTAGGGGTTAAACTATTTTAAGATTAGTTAACAATAACTTTCTTCGATCCGATAAAATTTGTTGCTAGTGATTTAACATGCAATGAAATTTTCTCTACATACAATTTCTTAAATTGACGTTGTATATATTCTTTTATACCTTCAACACTTTCCATCCCTAATTCCCAATCTAATTCAACTCTCCAGTGTTCTCTCTACAACCCTTAGTACCGCGCACGAGTGCCACAAAATTGACCAAAATCATAATATCAACAGACAAAACCCGTTCAAGTCGACCAGAACTATGCGCCCCGCTAAAAGAATTTCCGATCCGTTTCTCCAAGAGCAAATTTAAAATCCACCTTACTGGTAGCCCACAGGGCGCGATTTACGAATTCGGACGGGGCACGTTCACACCTCCGGCTGATTAGGCCGGGCATAATTTTCTATGTCCGAGTTTCGAGCGGTCCGACAGGGCCGTAGGTCATTCGAATCGGACCCCACGAACCCTCACCTCTCGTCCTCTCTTCCAACCATGAGATTCACTACCATAGTAGGGGAACGGCTTGCGACCCCGTAGTGGGAGAAAGGGTGGAGCGGTGGGGACCGCATGGTGGGGGAAAATAGTGGCGTATAGAAGGTGTCGGGCAATACTTTCTCGGTCGTCCGTCGCCGCTTGACGTCTTAATGCACGTCGAGAATAATCTCACCGCCAATTTATTACACTCTTTCTCATTTCTTCCCGGCTCTCCCTTCCGCTGGACGTGCCACCCCTTCACGATCGGCCTCACCTACCGGACCCTTCCTTTTGTACCCTCGACCAGAAGGAGAGTGGCTCGTTTCCTCCTTGTTTCGCAAATCGAAGAGGCCGCTTCTCGAGCCTCGTCCACTCGTTTGCCCCTTTTTCTCTATCGTCCAGAGGCAGGCAGCCGTCCAGGCCTCTTCTTCTTCTTCATCTTGGCCTTTCCTTGTGCCCGTTTCTCTCGGTTTCTCTTAGCCCAGGGCCAGCCTCGCACCTAATAGAATACGTAATTTGAATTTTTGAATTACGCCGCGGCACCACTCGGCGAGCATCGACGAGAATAGCGAACGCCGGCGACAGACCTGAGCCGGCAGATAAATTTATTAAGTTTATGGGGATTTGGGGATCGGGCCTTCGCTGGAGATGGGGAATCTTTCGTTGCTATACGCATACGTGCATGGATTCTAGGGGAATCTTATCGTAGAGTGTTATTATTGGGACGAAGGGTATCGATTATGAGATTAATACAGTCTCGATTTTCGCCATCTTTCTTCGCCGTTATATGTTTCGTTTATTCTAGCGGTGGATGTGGGTAGCAATTGTGAATTAACGTGGTGTTAGTTTTTACAATCAAGTGAAATTAAGGAACGTCAGGTTTTCGTTTTTAATTCTTAATTTATTCGATGCGAAGAAATGTATTTTTATAATGTTCCGGAATAAATACGGCGGTACACTATACGGACACTTGCTTCAGTACTTTTGGGAAGATATTCAATGGTAGCTGATGGAATTTCAATGCGTCAATGGTAATAACAATCTTGATAGATAATATCGAAAGGGGGAATTTTTAATTCTAGAACAGTCGCCCTTTCTCGCTGGCACAGCTCGCATTATAGATGGCTCTGCTTTGCATAATTTCGTCGTAAATCTATCATACATTCTGTATCGTTATTGCAGGTTCTAAGGCAGATGATTCGATCATGAATATCATCCAAACAAAACGTTATTGTCAAATTTGGAGAAGATAAATGTTAATATTCAATGGTGTACATTTTTCCCATCCAATTACACGAATTGCAGCTGAAAATCATTGCCAGAATTTTAAAAATTAATCTGGTATCTTCGATTTACAAAAAAAAATCTTGTCCACTTAGCAGACGAATATTCAATTTCCTTGTTCTGCCAAATTTGATAACGAAACACAGCTTTCGAATTACGATTGTCATTAATAATTCTTCGCTTGGCAATGAAACGAACGATAGAATGTTGTCTAAAAATTCACGATGCTACGATGAATTATCGTTCCGTAAAGAGTCAGGCCCTGCCACAGGAAGTAAGTCGGTCCAATTTTGCTTCACCTGGTTTCCCTAATGAAGCCCCGAGCAAAAAAACGAAGCAGCAAAAATGACTGAAGGCCGTTGATCTTGGGATGACGAAAAAGCTCGTAAATCTCGAGCTTGTGTAATAATTTAATAACGGATTCGTACAGGTATGCGAGACCGACACCTTATTTAGCCGACGGTTAGGCACCGCGGCTGTCCTCTTACGTTCATAAATAATCATTCTCAGATTAAAAAGAAGCGGCACTGCTGGAATCCGTGTATTAGCCGGCCTAAGTATCCGGAAATTTGACTTTCGGCCGCCACTTTGAGGATCAGCCTTTAAACACGCTGAAGAAACGCACTATAAGCGGTAAACTCGTGATCATAATATATTTCAAGGCGCCCGAATTTTCTAAATAAAAATTACCATACACAGCAGTGAAACGGCTATCGTGAACGCAGATGAATATTTATATATCGTTCGACCAGCTGGCTAATTTTTTTAGACAACTTTACCCCGGAATAAATTGTGTCATTGAAGAAGAACAACAATTATTGTCGTCGCCACCTGGCAAATCATTTATCAACTGACCTTTCTTCCCGACGTGTACACGCAACCGTGTGCAATTCGTTTCGTCGGAAGGGACTTATCGCTCCGAGAAAGATCTACTTAAATTCAGAAACACCGTAATTGATGGCGAGCCACCATCTTACCAGCCATTATTGATTCCCACTAAAAACCAGGGAAACCATTATCGAGGTAGCTCGTTTAAGAAGACCATGCTTTCAACAAGCAACCACTAAATTCCCCCCGCCCCTTGGCCCCTCCATGTCCGACGGTGTAAAACGTTTTCCAAAGCAAAGACACGAAAGCTCGGCCGCAATTAGCACGCAACCAATCGACGCGCCCTGTTACCCAGCCTTCCGAACAAAGTGGACATCTTTTCGGCCTTAAGAGATATCCTCTTGGACGAAAACACTCGCACTCATTGGCAGCGTCTAGTTCACTCCCAGGCCGGGCTGTAAACGAACGGGGAAGTACGTGGCTGGATAAAAAACGAGATTAAACGAAGAAGAAGAAGAGGACTCGGTAGATGGAGAAAAAACAGGAGGGTGAAAGGAAGAAGGGAGAAAGACAGCACGAGGGCAGGGGAGGAAGAAGAAGCGACGCAAAGGAAGAAGGAGAAAGCGATACAGAAAACGACGAAAAGAAGAAGAACAGAAGCAGAAACGTGTAACGAAAACGTCAGAGAGGAAGAGAGATAGAGAGCGCAAAATCGAAGAGGGACTAGAACATAGAAAGAAGTCGAAATGAAACGGTAACATGGAATTATGCAAGGGAAACGAAGTAGACACCGGCAGAGAAGCAGAAACGAAGTAGAGGACCCCGCGGAACGGGAGGAACGAGCACGAAGGGACCATCGGACGAAGGGGAAGAAAAGAAGAAAAGGAGGAGGAGGACGCGGCAGCTGTTGGCCAAATTAAGTGATCATCTCGTCATCATCAGTAAAGCCGCCACGAAGGGGGAACGAGGTTCACTTCGAGTTCCACGTTGATGCCACGTTGCCGCCGCATTGCCGCCACGTTGCTGCTGAAGCGATATAGCCCCGTAAAATTAGCATCGGCGGATCGTAAAGGATGCCTGGAAGAGGAAAAAGATAACAACACGTACCAACCACGGATTGGACGTTGTCAGTGGGAGCAAGAGAAAGGCCTGAGAACACGCGGATGGACAGCATGGAAGGGAGAAATGGCATCGGGAAGAAGGGATCCCGGGTCAAGACGAGTCTTTCGATCCTCCCGGAGACTGGATCCAGAGGGCACGGACGAGAGATGTCCCTGAACGGCGAAGGATTTAATAAACGCGACCGATAATCGGTGTATTTACGAGCGGGGCCCCCGAAATCGCCGCGGCTCGAAATTAAATTATTGTCATAGTAAAGATGGCGACCGGTCGGCCTGCCACTTTGTGGAGAACCGGACCTCGTCTCCTTGTGGAGAACTCTGTCTTCTAAGTTGGTACGTACGTGCATGGGATGGTGAATGCGGAGTTTCGTTTCCGCCGGACAAATTATTGCATTTAAACTTAGTCGAGTGACGCGGAGGGAAATCGGTGAGCGATTAACAGCTCTTGGAACACAAATTTATGATCGAATTGTTTTCAGATCTGTACTTTGATTTTTTCAGGGGAAAGTGTTAAGGGAACAAGGTTTGTAGGACGTTGCAGAATTGTGCAGAATTTTCTGGTTCGAAGGGTAATTTGCAATATCGAAATTTCCGTTGGAAATCGAAGATTGGAAATGGGGCAAATAATTGTGTCCTATGGTGGAGGAATGTTGGCAATTTCTTTGCATGTATATTTCTATTTTTTTTCTGCAGTCGTTTCTAGATTATCGTCGATTTTAAAGTTTGCCTCTGGCATATGATACAGGGTTTACATTGTTTTCGAACATGATAGACCGTTTCAATTATTGCGTTATCAATCAGGATGAATAATTAGTTTTCGCGTAAGTATGGAGCATAAGTATTGAACCGTGACCAGTTTCTGGATATTTATACACCTATCGTCAGCCCATTAATTATTGCGCTCGGGTAGGCCATCACCAAAGTTGTATTCTAACGCTACTTGCAATAAATATCCTCCATGATAGGTGGGAATTCACTGAAGCGAACAGCAATTAGTTGACACTAAGTAATGTCCTGCCGTTGCTTTGAAACATGCTGTAGGCAGTTGATACTACGAATACGGTATACATACCACCCTTATTTTTCCTCTATTACTGCGCACTAATTTAAACACAATTTGTTGTATTGATAAATACAATCCACGAGCTACGCGAACAAATATTTTTCATAAAAATTTTCCCTCGCACCAATAATAGTACAAGAACTGCGTACCCATTTAATTTTCGCTCCTGCAATATTTATTATATCGTCAGCATAAAGGTCGCACCTTAAAGCAATCGAACCGCGTTATTTAAACCCTCTGCATTGAATTGAACGATAGCCATTTGTGCTACATCTCCACTTAATTTCCACCCCTTCGGTATTCACGGGTCGCCGGCATAAAGTTCGCAGGTCGAAGAAGCCAATTACGAATTATGTAAACCAACGAAATAAAAATTTCCCTGAAAATGCCTGTAGATACCATCGTCCAGTAAATACTTCTTTTTTTTTTTTACCCACACTCATCTGTAATCCATAGACGACACAAAGTGTAGAAAGTGTTTCCAAGTGTTTCAAACAGAATCGTCGAAAATGTCAGTGGAAAAGCTTGGCCTCCGGTCGATCCCTATGCGCATAATATCCGTGTAACACCGAAACGACCGGGAACGCAGGCGGTATAGAACGTTTCCACGCGTTTCAAAGCGAGCCATAGGCAAAGTGGCATTTATCTTGGCCGATCCGTAACGTTCAAGTACCGCAATTCCATTTACAACGTATAACCCGACCCGTGTATTGGGATAAACTGTACAATTTGCCTATCGTTTCGAACGCGTCTTTTCGCCTTGTGGGCCCACTCTCTGTCTCCTGCCCCTTTTCTTCTTTTCTATACCGCGTTTATCCCCCCATAAATCCCGCTATTACGATCGAGCGTCGCGTTGAGTCGCTTACCGCGAGATTCGAACGAACTTGAATTCCATCGGAGGATGAAGAAATCAAGCATTAGGAGGACTGGCCACCACTGGATTACCGTCATAAATATCGTTTATACCTTGTAAACGGTCCGACGAAAGGCCAGCGACAAACCGAACCGAATCTAATTCCTATTATCCGGCAAACGATTAATAGCCGTGTTTACCATAAGTCGGATACAAAGTGAAAGCAACGTTTTCAAGCATATCGAGGCTTGTTCGCGAGTTATCACTCGTAATGAAGGGGGTGTGAATGTTAGTGTAGTTGTTGTAGGTTGTTGCTGTTGTTGCTGTTGTTGTTGTTGTTGTGGTGACATCATTTATGGGAGAAGAAGTGTGGTGTAATTATTACACATTCGTGCATCGAGATTTCCGGTAGGAAAGGTGTGTAAGTTATGTTCTCATAGTGAATAAAATAGTTTTCGCCATTGAGGCGATTGTATCATTATTATGATTATTTTCGTGAATATTTTATTTTTCTCTTTTATTATGAAAGTATATAATAATTCGTTCATTTTCATAAAAGTTTCACTGCGCTGTGTATTGAATTTTTTAATTTTCGAGTGGTAAATTCGGATACAGAACTAAACGAATTAAATTCTCATACACTGAACAATATTCTTTGATTCGCGTTTAAGTATTCTGACATTAGGCACTTACAGCTAATTCATAGTTCACAGTCATGACATTCAAGAAGTGATAAATCTAGAGACCTACGAGAGAAAGCACGCCTGTGGATTTTAAAAGATCTTTAAAATTCCATTTCAAGATAAACCAGAATATTATGGATCCCTCAAATAGTTTTCTCCTCTATTCTGTTTCATCGGGCCCATAATAATGTAGAAATAATCAACGTGGAAATAATTCAGACGAAAGGTCCATAAATATGCTACACGGACGAAGCATTAAAAACAAAACGGACAGCGATCCAATAAAAGTCCAGAGGGGGGAAGCATTATCCGACGTTTCGTGAACAAGAAAACGGCGAAAACCAGCGTCTCGAAATGAACCTTGCCAAGTGCCAAACGCAAATCCCTCGAATCTCAATGATACGTATCTCCTGGAATTATCTCTTTCTCGGTCAACGAAATTTCTCAACGCGAGCTGAGGAATTTCAGGGCTTAAGGGACGTTCCACCGATCCCCCAACCCCTCGCCATGGACGTGTCGTAAATCCACGTAATTCGATTTGGTGTTCCTTCGATTCCCGGGAAACGCGGGCCAGCTCTCGCGGATTTGTTCCTGAAGGAATCAGTGCTGAGAGTGTGATAAACTCGCCGGCGGTGTGGCTCTCTGGGAGGGTTGAAAGTGCCGCGAGACCAGGGGTCAGGCCAGATCGGAACACGAGGGCGAGGGAAAAAATAAGGCTCTTCCCTTGGTGGAAATATCGCCCGACGGACGAGAGAATGGCGTGAAAACGTGTCTATTTGCGGGACAAAGAGCGGGACTTTTTCGGAGTCCATCTTCCATGGTTTATCCTCGCTGGTCCTTTACCCTTGGCTTTCCAGCGCCCTTTACGATATTTCGTAAGACTTTGTGGGCTCGTTTAGCTTGGAACGAAGGCGTTGATCGGTACCCTAAGTCGCCTAAATATCGTCATTTGGTATGGGTTAAATATTATCCTTCCGATTGGACAAGTATTCTACTTCACTCGCAATGATAAATAATAGTAATGGCAATATTTAAGAGTGCCCCGAGTGCCGAGCGGTTGTACTTAATCAATACAAGCACTTCCTCTAATTAATATCTGAATACAATCTGTATATAATCAATCGAATAACACTGAAAACAGTGACGATAGATATCGAAGATGAAAATGAACAATTCCATTAACGAACGAGTATAACGGAGAACACGAAGGGCCGAAGGAATACGAAACGATCGATCGACGATAGATCAAAGCAATCGTGCCAGGTCGATTTCGTTTCCGCGAGAAAAGCGTGCACGGAGACCCGTGTATGCATGGAGAACAAGTCGAAGAGATTGGCGGTGGCTGCAGTTGCTATGGCGACAGGACCGTCTAAATCCGCGAAGCACCCTTCCGTCGTCATGGGTCGGAGGGGTGGGTGCTGGAACACCCGGGGGGTGACAATGGGGGCGCTAAGCCCAGAGATTTGCAGGGACCACGCCGGTTGGTCGGTTCATTGTTTCAACGCCAGCTCTGTCGAGAAACGTATCACTAAGAGAGACGATTCTCCCTCTTGTTCTTCCCCACCCTACCCCACGGCCTCTCTGATTCCTGTAGCTGAGAAAAAAGTCGTGAAACTTGCGGCAGAGACGAACGAGCGGCGGCCACGTTGAATATAAATCGCGTCGCCTCTGCTTCTGCTCCGTGGAAACCACTTTCAGACGAGAAAAATACCGTTGAATTAAATCGGCCGCTATTAATTTAATGGCCACTTCATTAGAAGCCGCGATAGGAGTATCGGTTTCCCTCGCCAACTTCACTTTTTATTCCCTGTCTCTTTCCTGTCTATACTTTTCGCTTTTATCCCTTCTATCCTTCTCCATTTGCTGCCCTTTTCAGTCGGTTTTGTATTATTTTGTTCTTTCCTTTGGCTTTCCTTTTTTGGCCTTGTTCCGAACGTCCACTTTGTGGCGTACACACACACACACACACTCGTTTGCCGAATGCGGCGAGGGAATCGATTAGCAGGATCCTTCCTCGGAACGAACTTAGCCTCGCCGATAATTAATGCGTGGATTATTGATTGTGATTTATGCCAGCGCGTTAGGTTTCAATGTTGCCCGGCAGTTGTTTGGCGTATTCATTCTTCCAGCGTGATATTTTATCGCGCGACGTTGACAATAGTTTTCGGAGGCTCGGATACACCAACCAATTTCGACGACTCGCGAAATTTTTCGGTTTCTATCGCGGTATGGTCAATTTAATTCAGCTTCTCGTGAATCGAATTTGAGGAGAGGCTATTTCATGCTCCCCGTCGTTGCGAGAAATTTCGTTTGAATCTTGGAAGCGTGTCGAATAGAAAAGCGTCTTTAGAATGCACGTCTACTTTCTGCGAAAATATCTTTAAATAAGTTACCCTGCGAAATATTGTGAGTTTCAATCCAACCGAGCAAGACCATCTCATAGTTCGTTTTTCCATTCCAGGTGTATGCTTCGTCTGGTCACGGGAATAGGAAAAGAAAATATTTCCTGAGGGATGAAGATTGCATTTCCCCGAATAAATTCCGGGCACGATGCACAAATAAGCACATAACTAAGGGAATAACGAGTGGAAAAAAGAATTCAGAGAACGGGCCGGTTTATTCCGGAACACGATTCTTAATGATTGCGAATTGTCGCGAGAGAGGGTGGCTTGGTAAACGATTTGGCGATAACGGGTAGCGGCGGAACGCAGTTGTAGTGAAAACAAAACGAGGGAAGACGGTAAAAATTGTTCATAGATAGAAAGAGCCCGCGGCTAGCGGCGGTTCGGGAAGAGCATTTCGTTCGGCGGAGATTGGACCAAATGAAATTACCCTTGGAAAACTGGTAGCGATGTTCTCTGGCCAGGAATAAAAGCTTCGTACTTTGGCCTTTTAATACGCGCAGTTTCCCCGCTAAAGATAAGCTTTCTCCGCGTGTATTTACGATTGTTTTGATGTAATTGCGCCAGGGTTACGAGCGTGCCAGTTTTATGGATTTTCGCTGCTAGGAAGATTGATTTCGCGGAAATTTTCCAGCCTTAATCAGGAGCGCGTCAAATATCATTCCAGGCGAATAAATATTCACGAACATTCCATACATTTATCGAAGCATGGCACTTAATATAATTCGTTAATATTACAAGTCAATGGGTGCACTTAAACGTCCAACAATTTTCTTCAACGAACAAGCGATCATTGATTGTGAAATATTTTCCAAATCGGTGTCGCAAAAGTTACATAAACCATGTTCACCGTCCAAAACTCACGACCCCTTGAAAAGCCAGCACAAGTTTCCTCGGAAAATTTTGGAGGTCACTGCAGTTACATCCCATTCCGAATCCTCAACTGAGAGAGTAAAGGGGTGAACTCTTATCTAACCGAGGGACGAACAACGCTGGTGGGGATGTATTAGCGGCCAGTATTAAATTATGATCAGCCCAAGGCAGCAGTGATACGCGATGTTGGCTTCCAACAAACACCACCAACCCCCCCGTCGCGGAATTAACCCCCGAGATCGTCGGTGCTTCCGAGGGATAATTTCATTTGGCAGCGACTGCTGGCTAACGCGGACCACGGTCCATTCTGGCCGCAGGCTGCCTGCCTTCCGATTCTCCCTCTTCCTGCCCTCGCCAATTCCACCCCCTTCTCTATCTTGCGGCTAATTTTTTTGCCAAGATACGCAATTTTCTCTGCCCTTCTTGCGGTCCCTCCTGCTGGACGGGTTGGAACGTTTGGAAAACGGGTTTGCACGGGGGTTTCGTGAATGGGAGGTATTTTGTTTTTCGATAAAACAGGAGGAACGAGAGAATTGCGGGTCAGTTTAATTGGGAACGGAATGGTCGCGAATGCTGCCTGCCTTTTTGGTGGGTTGTTCTTTCGTAATCGAGGTAGAGAATTTTCTTGCGATAGCGTGTTTTAATTAAGTCGCAGCATCTTTCCAAGGGTATCATCAGTTTCAAAGTTATTCACGGATTTGCGGTTAATTCTTTCATGGAATAGTATGTTTTACTATTATTCTATGATATACATATCCTCGAAAATCCGTTTTTATATCATAGAATATTTATTTATATGAATGTTATTATAATATTTTATTTTCAAGAAGCTTTCCAAATATCTTAAATTCCAAATAATGTCATCTGCTCATCTCTGTAGCTGATCAACAAACTGTTCTACGTGACGCCGCGACAGACTCTCAAGTAAAGCTTCGTTCATCCGTCGAAATTCGTAGCCGTAGTATTCACTCGCCCGCCAAAGTCTCTGTCAAGGATTTATCGTTTTAATTTCTGTCGGGTCGGATACGAGTGAAGAAAAAGGGGGATATCTTTGGACCCTGGGGAGATTCTCTGTGGCCCGCGTAAGACGAACTGGAAGCGAGGCAGCCCGAGGTACATTCATCACGAGTTATTAAAACAAGCCAACAAAAGGCTTGGGTGACTGCAGGCCGCGTGGAAAAAAGCTGGAAGATAGAATCGGCTAACCAGTGCGCTGCGCGATGATAGATGACCGCCTGGATTAAGGCATCCTTGCTGCACGCTTCCTTCCTTAGCGATTTCTTACGAAGAGGATGCGATGGAAGGAAGGAGGAACAGGGACGATAAGAGTGGCGCACGGCGGGAAGATAATTCGAGGAAAAATTAGCGGAAAATAATTTGGCCCGTCGGGTTCTATCTTCCTTAATTAAGACGACCAACTTTATTTTTCTCTTCCAGAGGGAGGAAAGGAAATGTGGGAAACGAAAAGAAAATTGCGGTGTCGTATGTCGTGGCTGGTTTCATATATCGTACGCGACTGAATAAATATTGGTTGACAATTTAAAAATTAACGATATCGGGTTCGTATTAGGTTAGAGTGAAATCTATTTTGAGGGTTCAGTGTATCGGTATTGGGAGGGGGGAGAAATTGTTTTAAGTTGCAAACAATAAGTATGTAGATCGAGAAGCAAATCGTTACGAATTAGGAAATGTATAGGGCAGCTGGTGATTGGACTACCCGCAGCTCCAATAGTTTCCATCTTTATTGAAACTGAAATTACCCCGCTATTAATAATAATTAAACTCGTTTGCTACTTCGCGGCGGTAATTAAATTTACCGCTGCTAATCGATTCGATAATTATTATACTACCCCCGGCGTTGATCAACGTTGAATAGTCAATTAAATCATCGCCGAATTTTTACTACACATCTCGTCGAAATCGAATAATTCGAACCCAAATAAATACAAAGGTATTGTACTGACGCATTTAATTGAATATCATTCGGTCTTAGATTATCACAGTGTCCAAATCGATAAAATAAATTCCATCTAATATTCTCCGCGGACCAAAGAAATATTAACCAATAATATTCAATAAAATAATAAAAGCATACTTAATACCAACTCTTAATAACATAATATGTTCAATTCCCTGTTACAATATCTCTATAAACTTCGTTACTCTCCTTACGTATCTATTTCTCATTATCCCAACTGCCACACGAATTATATCAATTTGACGATCCTACTCGTCCCAGGTTCCAAAGCTACTAGGCAATATAATAATGAAATACAAAAGAAAAAGAAGATCGAATCTTTCAAGCCTCTTCACCACGAACACATCCCTAATCAGAGGACTCGTGTGCAGCACAGTGATGGTTAACACGATTCCACGCGACACTTTGAAGAGGAGGGATTCGTGTTGGCGAAAGTTGGCCGGAACGTGGCCCGCTGACAGACCATCATACCGCCACCAACTATTCTCCCCACTCGTTTCTGTCTGTTTTACGCGGGGAAAACCACCCCTTCCGAGTCCAGCCCTTTCTATATTCCGCTTCTCTAGAACACCAGCCAACGCCACGCCACCCTCTCGTACCTGTAACATCAATTAAAATTCCCGCGGTCGATGAGCCGCTGTTTCGTGCGATCGTCCGCCGTTTTTAATTGGATTAGAGCGAGACGGCTACACGCAGCATCGTCAGAGGGTTGGTCGACCCTGTCGAGGGTGGAAGGAAGGGGTTGCGTCGAATATTCGAACGTGGCAGGCGGAGAGAAAGGTGCAGGTAAATGACAGAGACAATCTACTGGCGCAACACACCCCTTACCAATGCTTCAGAATATTCCGTAGGGGGTGAGAGTATCGATTCGCGTGGTTTCGTTTGAAATGAAAAATCGAAGGGCGAAATTAAAGGACGGAATTAGGGGACGAAGATTGAAATTCTTTGATTCGCACTTCTTTTACCTTTTTATTTTCATGCGAGGAGTGCCTTGTGGAAAATGTTGGACTGTTTTGTAGAGGGTGAAAGGTTCTTGGTGAATTGTTAGGATACTTGAGGGTGGTTTGGTTAATTTAATTGCCTTATATAAATGTTAACTGTAAGTTGCGATATTATCTGTGCACAATTCTCTGTGGTTGTCGAATAATGTTTTCATAAATTGGTTACTAATAGCAGGCTACATATTATATAAATATCATTATAATGTTTATAGACCCCGATATTCTTTTTTTACATTTCGTATATTATGGAACAATTTTGTACTAATTACTAATCAATTGTTTCTTTCAATGTTCCAGGAGGAAGTTCTATGAACTTGACACACGAAATAATATTGAGCTCCCTTCAAACTATAAAGGTATATATACGAAACTTTACATATTTTATTTTGCCAGTAAAAATGGAATAATACTTTGTGTCTCTCTGGATAAATATTTCATACGATTTTCTCAGTCTTGCGAATGTCGAATCTCACGATAATCTCCCGATTTAAATTAAAACTCAACACTCGCTTAATTTCAGTAATATCCAAATGCAATTTAATATTCCCAATTTGAAACAAAAGTCTGTCCCTCTTGAAATGTTTAACGATTCCAAACATTTGGTCGACATTGTTCATCTTTCTAATATATCGGTGCAAATGATCTGGCCATTTATTCTCGTCAAGTAGTAATTATTTAAATGAAATGTAAAATGAGAATGGCCAGTCTACTGCAACGATTGCTAATAACAAGTCGCATGCTCGCTTCGCGAAAGCGTTTCCAATAGAATGGCTAACGAGAAAGGGACATTAAAAACGCGACTTCATCATCGGTCACGCAGGCCTCAATTTTATCTAGCAGTCATAAATTACTCAATTGCCGTCCACTTTCTTCGAAAGAAACGTGTCCGACCTCGACAGACGTAAATCAGATTTATGGTGAATGAACCAGAAGAAATAGGCTAAATCCATTAATTAACAGACATGGTCTTAAATATCGTCGAAATGTTTTCAATCCGGAATGCATCTTATTAGTAAAGAATGGATAAAGAATAATAGTCGTAGCTTTTAATTTCAATTTACTGCGTATATTTATATTGCAGCTTGTAATCATTCCAATTCTTAATTTCCAAATAACCACTCATTATTCGTGGAAGAAAATTAATTGGTTCGCAAAACGTTTCAGCATTGGTCACAAAACGCAAGGAATTTCTCGTTTGTTTTATGTCGACGATGGAAGGTCAGTGTTTTCGAACAGTATCACGTTTCTTTCTTTTCCTCGAACAACGGTTTCGAGCACGATTAACTATTTTCCTAGGTTTTTTTTTCTGGCCGAGCTTTCGAAAGACTGTTGGAATAAATCATCGGAAGAGTGTGCAAAGTGCCGGGGGCGGCTCGTGCATCGTATCTGCATTCGCGCCACGCGGCATTAATTATGTATTCAATAAATTTTAAACGCATCGAAATGAATTCAAATTGCAGATTAATATTAAACGGCGTTGGCTAATTGGCCGGGCAATTATGCGGTGTTAATTAAACATTAGGAGCGAGGTCTCGCGACATAAGCATGGACTCGCCATCTGGCGAAATGTCGACGACGATGTTTCTCTGAAACGCTCTTGCGAACAGAGCCATCTGAAAGGGGGTGGTCGATGGTTTCGTTAAATTGCAGGGTAAATGTTCAGACGTCTGTTTTATCGTTGGACAGTCATCGTTTTTTTTTTTTTAGGGGATTTATTTTATTGAGGAATGAAGTCGATTTTGTTTGAATAAATAATGGGAACACGAAATGGATAGCCAATATTGAAGTGGAAAACAAAATGTATTGAAAAATATATACAGAGGATAAGGGCAATAGTTTCAGAAAGTTACACTGAGACTGATCGTACAATTGAAAGGTTAAAATTTAAGGGGTTCTTTATTTTTGTGGCGAGGGTTTCAACTGGGTACATTATATTTTAATTGGTAAATCTAATAGCACATTATAATTCATCAAGCTATGCTTGAGAATTGTTATTATTTCTAAATCATTATAGTTGTCCAATTTTTTATAGAAAAGAATTAATTAGTTCGTGAAATAATTTAGATTTTTTCATACAAAATACAAGGGGGATCCAGATACATTACGATACAAAAATTGAAGAATTTAATAATTGAACAAAATTATTTAGATTATTCGAACACTACACCGATGTAAATTCCATTTCATATTTATTATCAAAATATCGTTACTGATGAAAATGAAAAAACACCAAGATGAAAATTCGTACAATTTTATTAATTCAACGGGCGGGTAAGGAAATAACCTGTTTAAAAAAAGAAACGTTTTATTACATTTACCTACGATCTGTATACGTTAAATATACACAAGTCGCAAAATGTTACATTACACAACAACGTACGATCCGTTTTCGAGAGTGAAATTTACGGGTTCTTCGAGATGTTAAAATATTCTCAACCCCTGCAGAACAACACCCCATCCACGGGAAATAGGAAGAGGAGTTTTAAATCACGATTGTTAATATCGATTGGGTTAAAAACGGTTTCGTTCTTGATATGTCCAAGATTGGCGAACGTAACGAAAGACTTTGCCATAGATGACGATGAGGGAACAAATTGTTTCTAAAAATGCGTTGCGAACAATTAATTGAATATCAATACACGTACCATACAATAATAGTAAGAAAATTCTTCGTCGATTTTATACCCTAATCCATTTATTTTCCTATACGTTATAGTAATATTATTGTGCTTGGTTTGTCGATGATCCGTTTTCTATGGTAAAATCTTTATCCACGATTCGTCAAACGGCTGATCGAATTCTCTTTCCCGAAAATGGTCTACGCCCGAATGAGTATTCGTGACTATAACGCGACCACCGAGTAATATGTTACAGCATATCGTCTACATTAATATTCCTTTTCGACTTATAGCTTCGTTCGATCGGTTATGCAGCCTGGAAACGCGATTACGTGACTAATTGAGGATAGATTTAAACGCCTAGTTGCGAGTTTCCATGTCTGTTGATCCGTTTTCCACGCGAAACGTAGATATTTAATGGTATATTAATTATTGGCAATGTAGAAATGGAAAATATTAATGCAAATAGAAAATTCATTATATCTATCAGTAATAGTAAAGTGTATGTTTCTTGCTTGCGAAGAAATGAAGTAAGTGAACAAACTGACCAATGATCGTGCCTTTGCAACTTTTCCTTTTCTTTTCTTCTCTGTATCGATGTGTAAAGAATAATCGATTGTAATTTCGTAATGGCACGGAGATCAAACTTCACATGTAAGAGGTACAAATTCTGTGGTAAAATCGAGCCTATATTTTGATTCCATTTTTATTTTTAGAGATACTTTGTCTATGCCACTTAATGCTACGTCTAGTATACGCACGCTACCAAGAATCCTGGTTTCTCTTTATTTTATCGATTAACATGCCGGTTCTCGTAGTTACTATGTGACACGTCGCTTGTCTAGTTACGAAACGTTAAAAAATTCGCTTCAAACACCTTCTTTATAAAGAGAGATGCAAGTTTCTTATCAATAACTTATATACATGTCCATTTTTATTTTCATATCATAGTTCTGCACTGTCCCTGCACTTTATTCACAATAGATTCCCCAACTTCCGTTCTTCTTGAAGGAAACTAACTGCGAAATTTTTATATTATCTACACTAGATAATATTCTTTCACTGGATAATTATTCCCGTTACTATTTACCATTATAACAGTAGATATATTTTTGATTCGAGTTTATATATTGGTAGTACAAACTGTACGAGAATTAACTGCATTTAAGTACATTCCTCCGAGGATAAGGTTGTAACGCCACGTTAATCCTCTTCGTTTCTCAGTATTCTGAAGTTACAGTGGCGTTTCTTCCTCTTGCAGTTACCTGGGTGTCGGAGGAGGAGGTGGTGGTCATACGGCACTACCTGTATAGAAACCTGTCTTACCGGCCAAGCCAGGACCCCGTTTCCTCTTTTCGCATTCCATGGTACTGAAAGTGTTTTGCGCGATTTGCGATTTCCTCTTCGGATTCTGTAACGTCATACTTCTCTGGCTAGAGTTCGAACTCGAGCTAGTCCCTGGTTCGGACACTCTTAGAATCCCAGAATGTATAGTACCGAAATTTTGATAGATATATTGAGACTGAATAGCAGAGACAGAAGTGTTCTGATTCTTCAAGGTAATAGGTACCGTTTGACCTGCTAAACTATTATAACGAGAGTCATAGCCTAAAGGTATGTCCAATAGAGATTCGTTCTTCTCGCCGTACCCACTGAGTCTAGAATCAAGGAGACCTTCCTTATCGGTAAAGCCGCTCAATCTTGAGTCCACTACACTTTGTTCCGTCATTTTTGGAGATAGTTCAGTGTATCTTGGCTCCTGGCCAACAGTGTGTTCTTTGTTTTCGCTGAACGCGATCATATTCTGTCGAGAGTCAGACAGAATTCTGGAGTCTATTAAACCTTCTTTATCGGCGAATCCGCTTAACCTTGAGTCGATAACACTAGCTTCTGACTTATCCCCGTAGGTATATCGGGGATCAGCGTTCTTTGTGTCAGGATACGCTGGTAAAACGTGCGACAAATCTGCTTTATCGACGTAGCTGATGGCTTGCGGGTTCGAGGCACAGATATCCGGTGCAGATTTGCACAGAAGGGATGTTCCTTCCTCGACAACCCTATGGGGTGCTAGAAATTTGGACAAATTAATTTCCAATACTTCGATGGTCGAATAAAAAAGTATATAAAACTGTGAATATAATTACTTTTCGAAGGCTGACCGAATCCTCGAGTCTGTTGTTGCCCAGGTGATTTCTGATGAGCTCTAACCAGATATTCAGAACTCAGACCTCTTTGTTCCCTTAATTTCCTCTCAGCACCTGGTACCATGACTCTTACCTAGGATAACAAATTCAACATTGAATAAAAATTTCAATTCTCTTCAAATCTAAAGAAATTCATGTTCTCTTCTATTTAAAGACAAAAAAAAGAAAAAAAATTTATACATTTTTACTAAATCCAATCCCTAGATCAGGGGTGTCAAACTGGTGGCCCATGTGCCACAGGGAGAAATTTCCCCCATTTTGCTGCGTCGCCGAGCGCCCCCTCCATACCTATTGAACTCTGACCGTGGCTGTAGAATTCCCCCGCTCTACTCACTAATCCAACCATTACTCATATATGTACATACGACCATCAGAGTTCAATAGGTATGGAGGGGGCTCCATCCAAAATAGGGGAAATGTCTCCCTGTGGCCCATGGGCCACCAGTTTGACACGCCTGCCCTAGATGATCAAGTAAAAAACAATTATTTTCCATTCACCATTTCTTCTACCGTGGAGAATCGCGCCATGTACCCAGACATAGTCAGAACTGCTGCTACTTCAGCCAGAATCAGGGCCAATCCAGACAGCTGAAGGCACCAACCGTAATGATACTGTGGCAGACCATTGTCGTCAGTCTGCATACTCGAAGTAGACGGCAAACTATATTTCCCTGGTAATTCCAACGAGGCGTCCGATAATGCCGATGCTAGGACTATCAGGCCCCCGCCTAACGAGAGTCCTGGAACCCACGAAATGAAATTATTACTTGGCTTACTTCCTAATGTCCATGATATTTATCGTTTTCCACTGGCCGGGTCGATTCGAACAACCGTGATTTATCGCAGAAGCTGGGTTACTACCGCAATTCACCAGGAAAAATTGTTACCGGTATAAACTGGACCGGATAACCGGTGGACTTTTCTAACTAATAAATCTTCGAACTTTCCCACTGGCAGCGGAACGTCAGTTTGTGAAAAATTTCGAAGTTTCCACTTTCTCAGGTGTGTAGAGATTTTTCAGTGGAAATAAAAATCTAACAATAAAGGCTTTATTACTCGAGCGTAGGGGTAGAGGGCGGGGGTGGATGGCTACAGGAGGATTAAAGGCAGGTGAAAAACTGAGAAACGATTCCGAGTTGCTCGTAAGCCAACTTCTGAGGCTTCAATCTTTCTTTTATTATGGCCCAATCGGTGGTATCTTTTTAAGCTGGGCCGGCGGCGCTCTATTGCGTTCTCGTAAATACGCCAGCTTACAGTGGTAATGCGAGACGAATGGAACCATTAAAATTGATCGTTCCATAAAGCCTGTCGCGTTTTCTGCCTGCTTAACTGCACCCTTTGGCTGAATTAACGACTACCTAGTGGTAATTCAGGTCCAACAGTACCTTGGATCGTTTTTATCAAGGAATTAAATGGTTGCGATCGTTTTACAAGGGCGGGCTAACTGAATTGAATAATTGGACGGTAGGAATAAATTCTTTTTATACTTCGTTTAACTACCTCGTTACTTTCAATCATTTATATAACTGCATATAAAAGCCATCGTGGAATATTTAAAAATTAATATTTAATATATATATAGTATTTTAATACTGATGTGAAATATTGAAAATTGCAGAAATGTGATACCGCCCAGAATGTTGCGTAGGATCATATAAATTTGTGAATTCTGTTCGACGCATAGAGTATACTGACAACAAGGTTCTGTGTTCTAAAAATTTTCTAATATCATTCGCCCCAGGTTAAAGATTCGTTAGTGAGTTCTCGAAAATTAAAGAATATGTACTTTCCACACGAACACACACCGTGCTTACTCAAGTCAGGTTAAAAGAGTGTTTAAGATGCTTCGCAAAGGGGACGTCTTGGGGGGCTTGATGAGACGTTCAGTCTACCTTCCTACTGAAAATGGCGACAAAGTGGAATTCATTAAATCCCAAAGAAGTACCTAGCGCAATATCGAAAGTAAATTGCTGACCATAAAAATCTATTACCCCAGCGTAGTTCTTTACACCCTGCTTAATCTAGTAATAGTAGTTTCCACTTCACTAATTGAAATCTTTTTATTTGATCCAACTCTGGAAAATACAATTGTCATTTCATTCTTTGATTCTTTAGAATAATTACAATTTGATTAATATATAAGAAAATAAAGTCCAACGACGAAATTTGTCTGTTTCCTTTCATCTGAAAATGTTTTTTTTCCGTCTATGACATTTATGATATTCTTTTTTGTACCCGTGCCTTCTGTTTCTCCGACGAAAGCTTCGAAAAAAACAGTGCACGAGGTCGCCTTAACTCCGTTCATCCTTTATCCACGATGCGTTCTTGTGAGCCGTATAAAAATTTGCATGCACGTGGAGCGAAAACGAGGTAAGCTCGTTCTACTTCGCCGTCGATTCAATTTCAGTCCTACCAGCCACCGCCGCGGACGACGGGACGTTGTTATGACGGGCTAAGCCGTTCCGTTATTGCATTCTTAACGACAGATAGTCGGTTCGCGTCATGCCGACCTGGATTATCGTTGAAACGTGCGAGTTGGGTCGTTTTTTAAACTACATTTTTAAAGGACTTCATCTCGTTGCCTGTCTGTTCCTTTACTATTCTACGGGAACATGATTTTCTGTTAAATCAAGTCCTAGATAATTTCACTATCCATATTATTCTGTAAAAGTTCGACCGTCTCTCTTTTGGTAAAAATATTAAATGAAAATGAGATTACTATGTATCATTATTAATAAGTATAATATTTTTTCAGTTACTTTGACTGAAGGTACTTTCTCTAAACATTGTATTTGCGATAATTTGATTACTTTGAACAAATTCATCAAATATGTTTCTGTCGTAAAATCCATTTCTATATTCAGTAAACGTCAATATTAAATATATTCCAATTTAGTGAATTCGCATAATGGTGTAATGCGATTAGTATTAGCATCGAAATTGTGCGATCAATATGACGCGCGTATAACATAGTTTATGAGAATCTCGTGCACAAAGGGAATTGATAATTAGAAGTTCCATTCTCATTTCTATGGGATTCGTCGGCCGTCTTTCTTTCTTATTTCTGCATACGGGCAATTATCGGTGCACCATGGGCAATAGATTACAGGTTCGTTTGGCTCAGGTGATTAATTTCAATAATTGATTGCTACTTCCGCCTGTTAAATTTACAGCCAGGCATAAAAAGCATGCATATTTCATTGAGGTGTCTCCGATGAACGCTGCGAGTGTGCCTGGCGAATTTAAATTTCAATTAACGCTGCCATACGTTTTACAATCGGACGTACGTCGTTTCGGTGACAAAGTTTATGCTTCGTTTTCGATTCGAGGCACGTTTCCGCGATCTACGTGCATGAACACGCTGAACACGTGCCTATCCATAAAAATAAAACAAGCTTTAAAATGAATCGCAGTTCGAACCGGTTAATCGTTCGAACTGTAATAATAATTAAATCCACTCGATTCGGATCTGGGCAAAATTACTTTAAAAAAAAATTCAACTAAACCTACGATATTTGTAAGAATGAAAGTTTTTCATACTGATAATATTGTTGTGAAATTAATATTTAATTATAAATCTGTATTTCATAAGTTCTTGACAAAATCATTCCAATTTGCTGAATGGAGATTCCACTGAAATCAAGTTCTAGTGAAATTTGAACGCAGCTGGATCCGCCCTTAGACACCTGAGGCACCGTTTCACACGTATTTTGCCCACAGCTGGGACAAAAACCTGCCTCGGTATCGACGAATCGAATTTCTATACGTAGAGAGGTTTAATTAGCGCGCGGCTTGTACGCCTCGCGTTCCCTTATTCACCAATTTCATTTGCAAGTATGCCAGGCCAAACGCTGTTTATCAATTAGCCCTAGTTAGCTGGCGTGCGACCTAATTACATGCGTCTTCAGAAACAGGCACCGGCAGATGTGTAATAATTACGCGGGGAAAGAACGTGAGATGGGTCGAGGTTCGTTAAATACCATGAAAAGATTCTTTGTCAATGTTTTAAGTGAGGATGCGAGAATGTGTTTTGCATATTAAGCAATTCTACTGAAATTTTTCAAATACTTTAAATGTGCCTAGTAATCGTGACGACAGAAATCCAATAGTGTAAAAAAGAAACCCGGAGATTTTGTTAATATTAGTATTACTCCTTATTAGCGCATTATTGTTTGTTTTATTCTTCATTGCTTTATCGCGTCGAAAAGTGATTAACATGTCTCAACGAAAGTATAGAATGGGATAGCAAAGAATAACGAACTATAAATACTTTTATTCATATTTATAATTTCGTGTTCTCTAATTTTTCCAATAAATTAAATGTCGCGCTGCTACCTTTATTTGTAATGCAAAAACTAATTAACCCAATACAGTGAGTAATTCTATAAAAAAGTTCCAAATATTAATCACAGTTTGTGTTTAAAGGGATAGCAAGATCGTATTAAAATTACTAATACTTTGACCGCTCTGCATTTGTAACTCGTTCATGTTTTAAACATTTAAAATATACCGCTAGAAAGGGGAAACCGTCACCATTAAAATGCTTTTCGTTGCATCTCGATACGTCAATTAGTTTCCGAGATATCGTCGTTTAAAGAGAACCGTAATTTCTGTTCGCCATAGCTGTCCTTGTCGCGCAAGTCGGTCCTCTTACTCGCACACCGTCGTCCAGGCTAGACGCCGCGTCAGCTGTTTTTCTTTCTTTTTACTATTAGTAGTACGAATTTCCAGGAATTTGAGTAGGTCACGACGGCTGGCCGCCCATTCATAATCCTTACGTCTTACGCGCTATTCTTTGAATCCTTACATCTCGGAACGTAATTGACGTACCGACTCGAAAAAAAATGTATCTCAATCTGCTCGTTATTCTTCAACTTCTGAGTAGTATGGCGGCTAAAACTATTTGTTATTAAAAATGTATATTTTCAAGAAAAATGTTATAATAATATTGAATTGTTCAATATTTTGAATCAATTCCAAATTTGAAGAATACGGTAATCAAATATCATTTCAACGTGTAACGAAATAGTTTGGTAATATTCACGGATGTTTATCTATGCACATTGCTTCCATTCTATTTGAATGTATCCAAGGAACGGGTGAAGTTTTCCATAGTAACTGACACTGGAAGTTAAGGATAGGGGATATAGTCTCGATGATGGCGATCGTGTCTAGTGTTGGAACGGTATCGAGGATATAAATCGGGGCCCGTAAACTGTAGGGGCAAATGAAAGTTCGCGAACAGTCGTCATCAGAACGACGAGTTTGGAATATTCAATTGAGACTCGTCTTCAATTTCTCCGTTGACTCGACTGTGCACCGCTTTGTCCTCGGCCTATTACTCAACCCATTGCTCAATTAATTAGCGGTAATTGCAATTTAATCGTGGAACGTAGGGGTTTCGGGAAGGGAATTTCGACGTTTCTATCGAAATAATGTGAACGCAGTATCCTAATACTGAACGTAAGTAGATGTACAGGATCCATGCGATTATCAGAATTACGTGGAATAATTGTCAGATAAAATATAAATAAACGCAGATTGTTCTAAACAAATTTATTATGAATTTTCGAATGCACAGAATTTGTAACGTCTGGGATAGAATTGACACTGGTATATTCAGCAAGCTTCATCACGTTTCGTATAGCAACCGTACAACTCTGCCAGTCAATAAACGTCACTAAAAACGTAGGTGACGTCGAATCGACAAGCACGTCTGTTCTCGTTTATTATCTATTACTTCACGTGCCACGGGATATCTTTTTTCCAGTTAGAATACTAAAAGGGAACACTATTGTAATATATTTTTATACGTCCATACAATCATTGTAGACGAGGACCACAATGCAAATCTCATTCCTAAAGTTTCTATTCATAATACGATAGCACACACTTGCACACTGTTGAACAATGCGGACGTAACAATATTTTTCAGGACATACCACTGGAATAATTTTGAACGAAATATTAATATCCTCCAAATTATTTATTATACTCTGTGGTTATCGTTGCAACTGGCCAGCAAGAAATAAACAAAATATTTAATGTCTATGGTACCCTAGCTATGGAGCGCTGTAGAGGGTCAGCCACAGTAGTAACTGGTTGCACGAGTCAGCCATAAGAATTCCGAAGCCCAGCACTCTGTTAGGACTGGCTTAGATACGAGCTCAGTACATAAGCCCCAGCTCCCTATCTATAAGTTTCGAGATGGCAGATAGGGAATATTAACTGTTAAATATATTCGCCAGGTACTCTCCAGGAAAATCTCTGCAAAGATGAGGAAACAGGCACATAATTCTCTTTGCACAATAAAATTGCAAGTTATAATTTCGTGATTTTTATCCGGGAAGTTTTGCTTAAACGAAATCGATAACTAGTTGATCGTAATCAATTTTATTCATATTCAGTTCTTGCAGAACGATTTCGCCGGGGTGTTATTAGAACGTTTGCTCGGACAAGCGTAGAAAATTGAAAGGTACCGATAATTGCATTACATACGGAGCTCGATAAACAGTAATTCTATATTACTCGTTTCGATATAAAAATGTAGATTGTGTTGCGTTTGATGGGAAACGTGGCTGACCTACACTTTAGATAAATTACCTCCTTTCGCATGCACCTGGCGGCACAGTGGATGAGTTGCGGCATGTAAACCAATTCGAAAGCGCTTACAAGATAAACAAACGTAGTTAGATATTACTTTAGAAGCGGGACTTAGTCTCCTGAGTCATTTCTTCTCAAACATTGCTGCCGTCGCGAAATAGAACAGGGAAATAAGGTTCCCGCGGTAAGAAATCCTCGGGGACTTGTGAACTTCTGATTACGTTGGATCTTACTTCCACAGGATCAAATGATTTCCGTCGAAACGTAACACTTCTTCTTCTGTAACGCCCTTTCAGCATTTCTCCTTATTCGAATCTTCTCAAATACTGTACTCTAGACAGATTATAATTTTAAATACGGCCAATCCACCCAAAGAATACAATTCTATTTGAATATACATTTCAATGCATGGGTTCTCCTCCCTTAAGTGTTTAAGGGTTAATAGCAGAACTTCATCAAGACAATTGAACGCTGATGGTAATAATCTCCGTTGAATAATATTTCAAGCAGAATGTCGGAAAGGGTTGGGTTTGATCCATCCATGTTTTACAGTCACCGGACCAACGATTTTGCGGATTGGAGGGAATAGCGAGTTTCTCGGACGCCAGGGAATATTTCGGGCAACCATGCACCTCGTCGAGTATTCTCGCGCGGTTTCAGCGCATAAATTTCGAGCGTGCCTGCGATGCTTTATGCTGGCAGGATTAAATAACTTGACCCAGTCGCAACATATCACACTCGTGCAGCATCACGCTAGCTCCCTTTTGTCGTCCTCCCTTATTCTGTTACCACTGTCTTCTGTTTCCCGAAGATTTGGCTCGCAGTCTACAGTTTGGACAGCTTGATTTTTCATTGTTTCTACAATCGTTGAGGAGACAGTCCGGTAATTTGTTCCTGGACGACGTTGCTATTTTTTTTCTTAGACTTTGTGGCACATTCTTTTTCCTACGATATGGAAGATTCTGTGTTTCCCTGATCAATATACGTATACATATAATTCATGCAATTTAAGTTCTTCCTATATTAATTCTCCATCAAATTATTGTATTCACGGGTATTCGTAAATTGACGCCAAGAAATTCAGAAAATTAGAAACAAAGAATTATCCCCAGCTGTTAATTGAATTCCGAATCGTTACCATACAAAAACGTCCCCTCGTTAATTTCAACCAAACGCAACTTACCATGTCTCCATATTTTTCTCCACCCTTCATACACGTTTCGAAATCTCTGTGCCATGTATTCCTCCGCAAATTATCGTCAGGGAAGAGGAATCATAAAATTAGGAACAAAGCGTCATCAGCAGCTCTTAATTGAATTCCGAATCGTCCATAACAAAACACCCCTTCGTTAATTTCAATCAAACGTATCTTCCCCTATTTCTCGGTGCTTCTTCTCCAGCCCTCGTGCACATTTCTAAATACCCATTTCACCCCGTTTACCCGCGAGCACAGAGCCGCAAGAACCACCCAAGATTGCCTACTTCGCACCTTCCTTTCACCGACCGACCCCTCACTGTTCTACGAGAGTCTCCAGAGTCTCGTGTCACATTCCTTCGAGATGCAGGGAGCCTAAAACGCGTTCCCAGTTGTGGCTACCGCCAGAAGTCGATGCTCTCTGGTAGCCGTCGTCGTCGTCCTCGGCGGCGACGGCGGCGTCGGCGTCGTGGAAATTGGATCGGTCACTCGATATCGCGGTAGGTATTCTCGAAATTCGAGCGGGCTTGCTTGCCACGCAACTCCACCCACGCCCCGCCGCCTCTCCGCTTGTATTAATATTAAATTCCGGTTCCTCCTATCCCAGCCACGGGTAGATGGCCCCCCTCTAGCACGGACGTATCTGGATGCCTTCACTTGCTTCGCAGACAAGAATTACATGGGCGAATAGTTCGGGCGCAGACAGTGACGTATACTATGAATCGGGGGCAGTTTTGACGATAATGAATTCGACTTTCTATGACACTGGAAAGATTGGACTAGAAAAAGTCTGGCAGAATACCTATTTCTAGGAATTTCGTTTCTTTTCCAAATTATTTCTCCCACTTAAGCTGACAAAATTGTTTAAAATTATATCCCGATTACTGCAATACGGTTATTTCAACGCCGTGCAAATTGTCGTCCGCGTATCCCGTTCCCCCGCCATCGCAATACGTTCGATAAACAAATTACGTGGGAAAATAAATCCATTGCAATTGGTAGGAATAATTTCACAACCCGTGATGCACGCATAACGTGGCAAATTAAACTTCGTTAATAACAAGACGATGAATCTCCTCGTTTTGCCTGTCGATTTAAGTGAGAAATTATTACGCTACAGTACTAAACTGCAGTGGAAAACATTGTTAAACAATCAAACCAGTTACAATGCGTACAGTAGGACCCCGATTACCCGATTCAATTGGCAGGCAGGCAGGCTGACAAAATTCGTATCTGAAGAGAAGTGATCGAATGTAAATTTTTTTCCCAAATATTTAGAGTCTTCAAGCAGTTTTAAAGCGCGAAAATATGATTGTAAATATGTATATTCATAATAAATTCAACGGTCTGGATAATCTTATCACGGTTCATCGAAGTACCACTATGCATCTACTTTTGTGTCTGAATGTTGCGTTTGTCTCAAGAACTTTCTAGCGGAACACGTGGCTTCGTTGATAAAACCAGCTTGCGGACGCAACGGAAGGATCTCTTATTAGATCGCCTGCCTCTAAAGGAGGGGCGAGAGAGGAAGAGTGATAGAAAAAGCTCCGATGCGATTCTCCGATTGCGAAAATCGTCGCAGTAAAACGACAGTCGGAGATGGAACGTTATCTGGGATACCTTTGAGCAGCCGCGGCTCAGTTACCATTACTACTATCGTCAGCGTTGCCACCGCCTGAATACAAATTGCAGAGGCGAGCGCGGCAATGCATTGGCCTTCCGGCCATCATACAAATCTACCCGTCGATACCGCGATCCTATCTCGAATTAATTCCTGCGAACCTCTGATAAATTGGGACACGCTCGAGGTGTCGGATAAATCATGTTGCCTCCTGCGAGCTTCGCCGGTTCAGCGATCGATTTCTTTCGCTCCGTACGGAGTATGCTGGTTTCGAGATCGAAATTTGGCGAAAGTTAATGGTCACCTTGATTATAATTTGTATAATTTTGTAACATAATAATCTAGTCAAGCGACCGTTAAATTTTCGATCGGAAATCGTCGATCTTTGAACTGCTGTAACTTAGTGAAAGAAAATCGTGGTCAATTGTTGGGCGGTCGCTGCATAGGGGGCGGCCATAATCTTCGAATCCATGGTGATTTCAGTAATGAAAAAAAATTTTTTCATTGCACGTACCTGAGTTTCAATTTGGAAAGTTTTCGAAGAAGAATACAGCTTGATTATTCCACTCGTTACATCATGCGAACAAATCTCAAGAAAAAATGAACTCAGGGCTGTGAAGGTAGAGAAATTGCGCTTTAAAATGAGCCCAGGTGGATCGTTCTACGATTTTTTTTAACGAAGTTCCAGCAGTTCAAATATCGACAATTTTTAGGGATCGTCTGACAGATGCTTGAATAGTTCTACTTAAACGCACTATTTCCTTTTGTCCTTCATATGCCTTGCATTTCTCGTACTATCTAAATTAAACATATTTTCCCCTTAACAGTATTAAGTTTCTGAACAATATTGTAATACAATTTTCAAATTATAAATGATAAATATGTAAATATGACGGAGAGTTTTTAATTGAATATTAAACGCACCGTTTATGTAATACCAATTTTTCGAGTCAAATATTTGGCCGCATTTTTTTTTCTAGAATTTATATTTTCCTTTCTATTCTTTGCTTCCATGCAACAGTTCTTTCATTGCAGTAAAACACGGATCGCGAGGTTATTGATACCGTGAGCTGCTCGACGAAAAAATGTCTACTCGAACTGCAGGCTAGCCGCGTAAAAGAGGAAAGGTTCATCTAACGACGTCGTTATTATTACGTCAAATGTACTTCTTCGTACTTCTTCACGACACACTTGACGTTACACCTCTCGACTCGCAAGAACAGTCACTCGTTGAAGAGGAAAGACCTAGATTCCAGCAAAAAAAGGGTTGCAGGGGATTCATGAACATTTAGACGTTTCATTTCGACGTGATATCAGCGTCACACTTTCCGTCTTTTAAATACCACACTGCCCGAAAGTGAAAAGGAAAAAGTGGAACATTTACAGTGGCCACTAGAAAATATATTAAAAAACATTTTAAACATAGCGGTGCATAAAAATTGCTATGCAAGTTGATGTTAAATTAAATTAATAAGTTAATATTTATTAATATTATAAATTCTATCACAGATTCATCAGCGGTGTATAGTTTCGTTAGTGCGGTGTTTATACGTGGTCGTAATTCATCGTGTGCTAAGTATGTATTCGATTGTCATTGGGATTCGTGAAATGATCCGTGTTCGCCAGAATCTCATTGAACAAGCATGTCGCTACAGAGTTCTCCCTTGCCAATTGGAGATGATAGTTTCGCGTCATTGAGTGACAGCCTTCGTTCTCGTGGCCTCATTAATTCGCGCCGCATTGTTCGGATGTGATGCTGGCTGGTTCTACAACGCGCGTTAATCATGACGGATGCACGTTACGCTCGCGAACGCATAGTATGGGCTTGATCTCGAATTATCGTCCACTTTTAAACGATATCGCTTGTTCCTTCAATCGATCGTACCATTGAAGCTTTCCATCAATATGTCTTAAGCCAGTCAAATCGTTGTTACAGCGAATATATCATGTTACATGCGTGTAAATAGAAGTTAAAAGATCTTTCGATAATTTATTGTCAGGATAGATGCTATGTAAATAGATCGAAATTTAGTCAAATTTTTAATTTTCGTTAATTCCTTTATATGTTGCATTTAGATTTAATTGTTCCAATTTTTTTTAATGCTTGGGATACAGTATTTTGGGCTGTATATTTCAAAAATACAGTACAAATTCTACGTGAGTATTAATTACTTATTCTTTCACTTAAAATCTACGCATTTCCGATTATACACCGACCTATACTACTGCATAAGTACTTTGCCATATATATACGTATATGATACCCTCGTTACAATCATTTGGTCTTCGAATGATTTTTCGAACAATCGGACCGAAATCAGTTTGCAAGATGTAATTAAAAACAAGAACAAATTTCAATATCATAAGAAATGACATTTTATTTCCCCGACAATATCAGTAATAGCACCCTGTTCAGCGACAAAAATTATGCTCCATAAATCTGCGACAAATAATTTTCGAGGAACAATAATATAACAGGAAATTCTATTTTACTTCAGTTAAATAACTAGCAGAGGGCAACAAATTAAATCACCTTTTTCTATGAAATTCACAAAGGTCTCCTGCAATTAGTAACATAACGAGGGTCAGTTATTTTTAAATGGTGATCAGCGACGCGAAAAAACCTTAATTTATTGGCCCAAACGTCACTCCTGTGTACAGCTGACACACTGGCACACTCGGAGTGTCGCGTGACGCGTTTACGAGTACGATGGCGAATATATCTGTCCGGCATTGTCCAAGACTGTGCTGGTTTTCAACGTCGGCATGCGTTAATTAGAAGTACCGCGTGTTTGTGGCTGTCCATCGGGACACTGGTACGAAGTGAAAGAGTGAGGTACTGTACACGAAAAGGGTGCAGCAGCCATGGTGGAACCGGCCCGTCTGTTGTTCTCCAATTGGCTGCCATTGATTAAAACAGCATCGGTGAAACGCCATTACCTGTCGTTTCATGCTCTGCACGCGATATCCAGACTCGCTTTCTATTTTATTTCTAATTCGTATAGCTCGCAAGCCGAAGTAGAAAATAACTGGATATATTCTGTTTTCATAAAAGAATTCATCCGGTGTTTTGCGACTAATTAGCGTGGATTAATTATTCGTCAATGATTTGTCGAAATAAACTGGTTAAATATATTATTATCTTTAGGCGATATTCTGTTCTTATACAAAATTCATGGTAAATTCTGTACTTAGATAATATTTAATATATATTTATTTATTCCTTTTCTTATATATTCAATATAATTAAACATTTTTTAAATGCTACATCCGAGAATCTAAGCCATCATTCGAAAATATACTTTCCATATAAATCATATTACCTCTGTGTGCTATAATTACAATATTAAATCACGTTAAACCCGTCCGTCCTCTGATAATTCAGAAATCAAGAACAGGACTCATTAAAAATAGTACGTCACATATAATCCATAAAGCCCACTCTACAATACCACCTCTTATACGACGCAAGGTAAAATAATAAAATTAATCCAAACGAAGCCACAGGGACAATAGGTTGATATCGGTTGCATTAATATCGGCGATCACAATTGCAAAGCCGAATTGGAAATTAAAGTTAAAGTGGTATTCGAACGGAAATCGCAACGTAGTCGAGAGCTAGATAGCGATGGGTAAAGGGTGGCTGGTTTGGGGTAGCCGAAAACGTCTGGAATCGCTGGGGTTCTGGTTACCGGTAACCAGAGAAGTGGAGCCGGGAGAATTGTTTCTGATCCAGTTAAGAGTGCATCCATGATTTATGAAAATTATACCCGGGGCCGGTTGTAGCGAAGTTTCCGAATTAATATGTAACTGCGCTAATGAAGTGCAAATTTAATGGGCCCGCGGGACAAACAGCTACATGCTCGCTAATTAATGCTAATAATTAACAGCGAGAAATTATCGTTGCGAATTTGCTTGGCGCGAAACGAAATAATCCCCCCCCCCCCCCAACCCACAATCGGCGCGAGATTAGAAATTGTTCAAATTGTAACTCGGCGAAATTGTATAGAATCATTAGTGCACTTTGATAATCAATTAACTGATAATTCATGAAATGAATAAATTGTTCGGTAGCCCAGGTACAACGTATGTGCAATATTCATTGGCAGTTTCTGTAATAGACGTACATATGCGTGTGATTTCATTTAATTATGTGATACAGGTAATATAGCAATACCAATTGTCCATTCTGGAGCAGGAATTTTAAAAAGTCTTTTGTTTTATTGAATCCTGTTTTATGATTTTTACGGTACTCGGTTCATAGAAAAATTTGCCAATCTTGTGGATATTACAATGTTCTCTTGTCCTGGATGAAATAGAAGTTGAGCGGTAATTTTAACAGATGTTCGTAAATTATTTGAACACCGTGGTAGAATGAGAGCTATTGTTCTCCCACGGCGTAATTTCTCAGAAAAAGCAACTCCCCCTTCCTTCTATTTTTATTCGTACTTACGGAAAGATTGTTCTTTTACTTTCTGTTTCTTCTCTTCGTTCTACTTTAACAACGTTCAGCTGTTTGCAAGCGGCACTTGCAAACTCTGCCATTGAATTCTACCATTTCGTATAAATAAAATTCCGTTTGTCGCTTTCCTGTTTGTCGTGCATAAAAGTCGACTGTATGGAAGGAAACAATAAGTGTCCTTCACTGTACGATTAACGTGACAAGGGTGCAGAAGGCGTGCAAAAGGTAGACGGAAAAAGTTTTGAAAGGAAACAAAAAGGCGTAACGAAAGGAACTGAGAGGTGAATGAAAATTAAAGAGCAAGGTTGAGGGGTGGGGCAGCGCGTGACGCGTACAGAAGGGAGGAAACACGAGCAAACTTTTCGATCGAGCGAATTCTAGCACTTTCATGCAACGTGCAGCTAACGAACGTAGTTACTGTCCGGAAAAGTAATTTTAATATGTCGTATCGGTAATTTTCATCGCCGCCAGGGACCGTAAACCGTGCTAATTGTTTCCAATTGTCGACCAGTCGACAGTGTACCCGGTTAATTCATTTCCATTTCGATTCGTCGTTAAACATTGCTCGATTTTATTTACGAAAAATGTCATAATCGAATAATAAAAGCAAGGGAGGGAAATTTGAGCAAAGCACAAAAATCGCATAGAACATTTCACCAACGATCCCTACAATTGTTGACACGAACGGTATTCCATTTTCCTCGGCTTTCGGTCCCATCGACCGGGCGCATTTCAAAATAAATCACGGTCGAGTATGTAGCAAATGTTTACAAAAGCCGGGATCGATTATAACCCGGATTGCAGGGATGTAAAAACAGCGTCCGCGACCGAGTGGCTATCATTGAAATGGATCCAATAAAAAGACAGCCGGTAAATGTAAATAAAGCATCTCGAGCAAAGTGGGCACGTTCTATTGTTGATGTATTAATCGAATTCAAGTAGGGAAACTTTTTCGCAGAACGAACAAAACTATTCACGAATTCTCTCCCCCGCGCTATGTTTTTTCCCCCTCTCTCTCTCTCTCTCTCGATCTCGTTCTGCTCCGTGGCGCGATCGGACGAATTCGATTGAGTGCAACCAGTGCCAGGTTTTTTAGGGTACGTCACAATGAATCCTGTCGAACGAGTGAATTGCAAGCTTTTATTCCGACCGCGTCAATATTTGAGGAAGGTTTCGATATTTCATTACACGCCGTATATTCGATCTATTTTCTCTCTATTATGCCGTAAGCGAAATAGCCGCCGGCGTCGAACAAGCGAGAAATCACTCGGAGCAATTTGCTTTTCTTTAACGTGTACGCACACTCGGATTACCGGTTCCCATTGTTTCATTTTCATTACTGAGAATTGCGAAAATTCTGGCGGCTAACATTGGAAATGTGCTACGCGTGCAGCACGTTGCCTGAAATGTTGGATATTGGGTACCTTACGTTTGACTATTTACAGTGTTAGTTAACATTTATACATTGCCCTTTGCAGGCGACGTCTGTTAGATAGAATAGAGGAATCAGAGATCTGGTGCAGGATATTTAGTTGGTTTCATTACAATTTTAAATTTATTTCACACATTTTACATTTATGCTTCGCAGTACAGATGATAGTAATTGGGAAGAATTTGATGAATTCCAAAACGAATAAGCAGCAAATACGTAGGCGTGTGAAATAAATAAAGCAAACTGTTGGAATATATAAATAAAGAGGTAACTGTAAAAATGAACTTCTAGAATAAATTCGAGAGAAGTATTTTTGGAATCATCGAAAAATTATAACGGCAGACTTTCGCAATAATTGCGTAGATAAAAATACATATAAGAACGTATACAATAATAGTAACATACAATACAGTAACAACTAATCGCACAATAATAACGAAAGACCCTACTTATAAAAAAGAAAGCAGAAATAATTAATCAACGATTCGCCCTCTGCACGCATATATTAATTATAATTTCCAATTTCGTCATACAAATTTATCTCGGAATCGACGGGTTTGCAGAGTTTCCACGAACGTGACGCCACAATGAATCGAAACGATTTTAATTTTCGTTAGGATGAAATGTAACTACTGGCGAGGAGATCCAGCCGGATTAGATAATTTGTAATGGGAAACGTGCGGCTGCAAATTAACCAAACATCTATGGCGGTTTAATGAACGTCAGGATTTAACGAACGCAATTGGTCGCTATAGCCACGTCGAAATGTGCTCCTACAGCAATTCCAGCCCCGTCTCCATGACGCGATTACTTTCATAATCACGAGTCCGCCCGATATTGCGTTCGAGGGCAGAATTTTAATTGAAATCGCTCAGTCGTTTTGTGTAATTTCCAAAATTTTTACCATCATCGTCCCGTCGACACACTCTTTACAGTACGATCGCCCCAGAATATTTCAGCGATTTCAATTTTCCACTTCCACCGATTTAATAATCAGTTTCCGCTCAATGGCAAACGACGACAGAACCGAATTATCTATCAATGAGATGTCTTTGAAATACGAAGTGATATTCGTATGAATGGAATTAATTTTGTATATTTTATACATGCAATGAATATCGTTCATTCAATGAAATTGTACAAATTACATACATATAATTCGTTAGTTTTCTGGGAAAGTCTGACTGGGAAAATTATAGCGAGGGTTCGTAAGATACCGAATAATTAAATTACTCCCGTTCTCCAGGAAGAGGCTTGTATATTAACTTCTCTTATAATTTACCCGAAATAAAAATTACACGATTGGTTCAAAGACACATGTACAATGAAAATATCCATCTGCTCGAATTCATTTATACGGGAATCACCAATAAGCCGGAGAAAAGTATCAAACTGCCTCCATTCAACCCTTGATATCAGTTCGAAATTCGCTGAAGACGCGTATAAGTTTCCAAAGAAACGATCTTGCTAAAGTTCATACCCCGTCGAATAAAACTCGAAACGAGAGAGTCAAAGAGCTTTCCGAATGATTACGTGACCCTTAGAAACTTTGCTTACTAGGGGAAGTAACGAAATAACGATACTCGTGGAAGGGACAGTTTCGTGGAGGCAAAAAAATGCGTGGAAGGAGTCCAGCTCGTCGCTGAAATCAAGGAGGAAAAAAAGTGATACGAAGACGGGGGGCCCATTTGAATAATGTGCGAAGACGCAGCGTCGCGACACTTCTTGGCCTCGGGAATTTTATTCCACGGAGGGTGGGGTTAGTTTATTCAAATTGAACGTGACAGAGGCAGGATGTCTGGAACTACATTTTCAGGTGCCCGTTTTTATTTTCACGACTCATCGAACCGACAATTTCGTACCATCGACTTTGTTCTTCGTTGTTAAATTGAAAGGCCTATATGCGAATAAAGCACCTGTTCATTAATTATGGTAGGCGATAGGGGTCTCAGCGATGGTTGGCAGGGGTAATAAAATTTCTGCGTAACTTGAAATAAATTTAATAACGTTCAAATAGTTTGGAAGAGGGTGTTTAATTTTTAATTAAGGTCAATTTCTTGGCAGCAGAATAATTCCATCGTTAATTAAATTCTGATCTGCATGAAGATTGTAGAGGTTTTTAAGTAGGAGATAATAATTATTAGGGGTTCTGGAGGGTCCCAGCTTTTTAGAGTTCAGTTCAAAGTGTAACATTCATCGAATGTAACAGAGAAGTTTGGAAGTGTAATAAATTAAAGTAACGAGATACGAAAAAACATTTTTATAAATAACAAATTTGCACAACAGTGCCAGTGCATTGTTGAACTAATTCTACAAACACTGTAGAACTTTCGAAGGTAAGCTTGTACGATTAAAATATTTTCGCAAAATTGAAAAAGATTTCCGGCCCGAAATTTATTTCATTTGCTCGCGAACGAAGTTAATTGGTTAATACGAAATGCAATTTTCAAATATTTCAACTGCGTGAAGTAAAGCAAATAATTCATCTCGGAAGAGTTTACGTTTGCGAAAACGTTTTTAAACCCACACAGCAATATTTGAGAATGAGTTTAAAGAATTTTCCCTAAAATAGGAAAACTCGAAGATATCAAACGAACTGCAGGAACAGAAATTCCTTTATTTTATTGCTTGTTAGTATTTATTTCCACAAATAACGAGGGATATTATTTAATACAGAAGTCAGCCACAAGCATAAGCAATCACAAGTTGACGCAGCAAAACTCTGGGTTTCCTCCAGACAGTAATTTCACCCCATATTTCTCAATCTTCTTATTTCACTCTGCGGGAACTTGACGCGAAAGTTTCTCGATCTGTTCGTGGTCGATCCAGCGCAATACAGTGCGACGAAGACGGATAAATAGATTATTTTGTAGAATGATGAGATTGAGGTAGAAGCAAGAAAAAGAAAGAAAAGACTGCTCGAATATTTAAATTAAAGAACTGCGAACAATTTTTCGGACATTCCAATTAATCATTTTATATTATACTTACCCTATCCTTGCCTATCACTTTTACTTGAGTTTAATTACAGATGCGTTTTAAAACCAGAATGTTACATGTCGAGTTTAATCAAAATTTTATAACAATTTATATTTAGATGAAATCACATGTTTCAATATAGGGTGAAGATATTATTATTATTTGCATTTGTTCCGGGTCGAATGTTGTAGTATGCGGTGGAACATAGTTTGGACAAGTGTTTTTAGTTTATTTGCAGAAGTGGATTTACGAAAATCGGACTGGTGTACGAAAATAGTTAGTGCAGATTTGCGTACATGTATAGTTGTGACAGAAAGCACTCGATAAATTGATCGAGTGATATTCACAGATAGGCATAGTTTCGATGGTGTTTATTTAATCGATAAAACGAGGGTGAAGAAGTATGTTCTGAAATATAATATGAAACGTTTTTTTATCATTCAGTTCAGAATGCCACAAAGTGCTGCGAAAATATTGCTCGTAATATTGTAAGTAGAAATCGTGTATATAGGCGACCTGTGTCAGGTGAGACATTTTGTATTCATTGATATTATGTATATTCGTTGTCGGTTGACCTCGTCACCTCAGTCTGCCGTCAGCCACCGTCGCGTTAACACCTTGCGAAGGTGTCGTAATACTAGTTGGCGATATACTGTTACTAGGATCGTTATTATATGAAACTTAAATCTATTTGATGATTAACTTTCATCAAGTCTTTTCAGTTATTTTTAGATAAAATTCAATTATATTTTTCATAGATGTAGTTGTCATTATTATTAATACCATTAAATCATATTGCTAACACACAAAAATTCATTCTACTTTATATTATTATCGATATTTATATAAAGTTTTGAAAATAATAACAGCATATGAAAAAGGAAGTAAAGTGATTAATAAAAATTGAAGACGAGCTTGCGTTTTGCAATGGAAGGGTAGAAAGATTCGTTTCATGGCAAAGGAGGCAAATATTTGTACGACAGAGGAGGTCGTGGCTGGACACCAGTGTCAAGATATTGTGATTTAGGGTTCGAAACGCTGTACGATGGAAGATGAGGGGTGCCAAGGAAACAATATATTCAGGCAACTACGGAATATGAAGGGAGATACAGATAGTATCTTGCAGGCAACGCGTCCGATATTCAATGCCACACCCGATACCGAGTAATACTCATAAATTTTGACATCTCTTGTCAGACATTTATGGACCTCGTGTGGCACGCGGAATTTTTTACCAAGATATTGAGGACGTATCCAAAGGCACTCTATAATTCTTCGACGATACTCTTCAAAAATGTAACGAAAATACAATAAGTCAGTGTAATAATTTTATAATACAGTGCTGGAAAGCTAAGTTGCATTACTAATATGCGAAATATTTATTATTTTCCAATTCTTGCTACTTTCTGGAGACTTATTATTTTACGCAGCTAAAGTTCAGCCCAAAATTAGAAATTCAATTTAACTCTCAATTATTAATGGGTGATACATTTACGGGTCTGTTTTTCTTGCTACAAAAAATTGAAGTGAAATATTTGACATTTGCAACGAAAGCATTTGGAACATTACGACTTTTGAGTTCAGTCATTTTCCATGGTTTAAACATTTCATCCGCTCAACAGTTACAGTCAATTAATTCATAATTGAAAGGCCGGTAATTGTGTAACTGCTTGAGTACCGTAGTTATTCTACATACAATAAAGTAATCGCATTAAGTAGCACAGGGAGGATAATAAATTCATACGTTGTTGTCGAGCAAGCAACCAAGAAACACTGTTTCCGATGAAATTCTGTTGCACTTATTGGTTCCTCTCCCGCTCTCTCTCTCTCTCTCTCTCTCTCTCTCCTCGAAAAACGAAGTTTCGTGTTATTAGCGAAGTTCGTGCTCTTGAATATTTTACCAGCCGTGGAAAAAAAATGCCCTCGTTTATTTCCAACCAAACATACGAGAATATGTGGCCCCTGAGCACGGCGTGAAATATAACGCGTCCCAGGAAACTTACTTGTCGCTCATATTTTTCTTTCTTTTTAAATGATCAACCTCTTTTCCAGGACGATTTTTCAATACATTTTGTTGATTGGAATGATTCCTTTGCATTATATTACAAAATACTGTCGATAAATTATGTTTTCAAATCAAACAATTTCAATTCGTCAAAATAATTAATTCAAATATATTTCAAGCAAATGTGACCCAGACGTTCTCCAATTTATAATTCTTCTTTGCATTCTCTTTATCGGGAATATTAAAGGGAAGCCGTGAAAGGGGCTGGATGAAACGGGAGGTACTTGAAGAATGGAATGGTTATTCGGTGAATGTCAAACGTGACGATCAGGAACAAAGAAACATAGAATGCAGCAGAACGGGGCGAGTTGTTTAAGTTGGCAGAAGCGGCGACGTCGTTCTCGTTATTAGTTACTGCCACACGGGGAACTCTTTTCGAAAGTGCGTCTCGGCACGTAGGAGTTGTGATTAACTCGGGAACTTTCGGTCTAATAACCTGCGACACAGGGCTCACGATTTACGACCGCGGTTGCGGTTTCGCGGTGAAGCTTCCTAGAAAACTAATTCCTTTCGGCATAAATTCCATTGCGTTCCATTTGCAAGTTTGCTGGATCTTGAAGCGGAAATTTCGGAAACTCGTCGACGATCCAACTTCGATCCATCTAACCGTGAAAAATCATTCTAATTTTCATTAACGACCCTGCCACCTCGACTACATTCAACTGTGATCGATTTTCATTGCACGCGAATTCGCAGCCGTTACTATTTCCAAGGGACTTTGATGGGTAGTATTATTGGTTAAATAGGTGGTGACAATATGATAGACGTTCGAGGAGTATCCCGTCATTGTTTGGAATATCTATTTATTGGAGGAACATTTTATCTGCGAAATTAATATTTTAATAATGTTTATATTTTGAATTAATATCGAATTCTGAATTCTAAAGTAACCAGTTCAGAAAAAGCACGATTGGAAATAGGCTACAAGTATGTGTTACAAAACAGCCGATATTGAAAAAAGAAGTTAAACGTATTAAATAAGAAAATAAGATAAGTGAAAGGATCACGAAGCATGACAATTTTTCGAGACTTCTATTTTCGATTTTTGTTTGATACATGGTGCCGACAAGTACGATCAATCGGAACGCTGTCGAGTTCGATTCTTCTTCCGGCGTATCATCTTTCCCGTGGAAAAGAGACGTCGCTGGACGATCGTAGTTGCCGGACGTAGAAAATGGAACGCGTTCTGCTCCTCGGAGGCAACGTCCCTTGGGATCCTTTTTACCAGCACGAGAAAGTCTTGTCGAATAAGGTTTGCCAACGAGTTGTCTGGTGGAACTGATGAAGCAGCGTGTCGATAAATCAAAACAGACGACATGCTGGCTGAGAAAAGAGATTGCTACCTTGAGTGACCAATCGGGCAGGCAGGTTGTAGCACTGATTAAATCGTATATAAAATTTCTGAGTTCAGAGTTTCGAGAAGATGTAAGAATAAATGTAACCGTTTATATAAAAGTCTAACACTTGCATTACAATTGATAAGAAGAATGATAATAAATGTGCGGGTGAATTGAATTTTATTTAAATATAATTTTGTTTGAATAGTTGGAAATATAAACGGAATTTTGTCATTTTATTATTGTAATAATAATGCAAAGAGACCAGTACTTTATTTTCCATTTGTGCACACGGCTTTTAAATGAAGTACACTATGTTCACTGTATCTCGTTCGGGTTTTACGTCGAAGCAACCAAATTAAAAGAATGCGGGAACTAATTACGGATCGTTGCGTTTAATCTTCCACAGAAATAAGTCCCTTCCGTAGCTCAATGCACTTTCAACCAGCTTCAACTAATAAGCCTAGAAAGCAGCTTTAGAAAGATAAAATCACTGTGCAAGCAAATTCATAACAATTTCCCGCGATACAGGTTGACCAGATTCGCCCGAAATCCGTGGCAGTGTTCGGTGCATTAATTAAATCCGGGAACAAAGGTTCTGGAATTAACGAAATTTTAGTAATCCGACTAGAACGATGGTGAAGGCTGGATGCAGAGAAATCTCTATGCTAAACAGCGTTTCTGGAACCGGTATCGATTACGTCGAGATAGAAAATGGTCTTCCCCCTGGTTTTCCTGTGGCCGCAGAATTATGAAAATGAGCGCAGACAGCTGAAAAAGCGTTGGTCCGTTTCTTTTGGCATTTTGTCAAGGACTCTTTGACGCGATTCTTCTAAAAAAAAACGTCGTTTAATATGCACGTCTGTATTAATCATTCACGAATAATGGTCGTGGAGGTGAACGGTGTTAGAGTCCGTTTGTAAAATGATAGAAAATGAGGAACAGCTGGCTTGGATGGAAGTAATTTCAAATAGAACATTAAATTTGTCCACGTTAATTATTTTATAATGTCTTCGCTCAGAATCATTTGGGAAGAGTCATTACTCTATCTTCTGTCACAGTTGGAAATGACTTTTATTTAAATAATAGAAACAATTTTCCATTTTAAATAAATATTCAAGGCATTTAAATGATAGTTGAATTCAAGATTGGAACGATGTCTTCTGGATAAGAAAATGATAACTTCTCGGACTGTATTCGTAATTTTCTATTAAATCTTTGCTATAGCATCGAGAACAATTTGCAGGATTATTTCAGGTAAAATTTATTCGAACAATAAAATGAACAGATATCACCACAGTAATAAAATTATGTAAAGCAATTGGAAAACTTCTCTTACTTGTATATAAATATTTGAAATAATTCGCTATCTAACAAAATCAATGTATTACGTAATACCCAATCATGAAAAACATGGATACAAGGGCAAGAGAAAGGATGCAAAGCTTCCTTGAAGATACGAGGCTCGCTTGGCACACTAATAAAATGTTATTAAGCTCACGGCTGGACTTTAATATTCGACGGTGGACGTTAATTCATCGTTCAACGAACTGGTGATTTATTGTCGGGCGATTAGAATATTGGATTAGCGTATTAAAACGATGAGAAGGGTATAATAAACGGGACGGAACTTTTCGCGATCGCTCTACTTTAATCCCCGGTTAATTAAAAGGAATAAAATACGAGCGGCACGCAAAGGGAAGTTGCATTATGAGCAGGATATTAATTTCGACAGGTCCGTCGCGATTCCCCGCAGCAGTACTTTTGATCTACATGAAATATCGTCGACTGAATTTTTAGGGTCGGTCTTTTGCGTTTTTGCATTTAGTTAATGATTCGTCGAATTGGTAAGAATGATTTCTATAATCTGCGAATAATTGAATTGAAAATGTTGTGTGAGCGACAGAAATTTATCTTTAATTCGCATAATTAAACGTATTTACTCCATTCGCAAAAATGAACAAAATTTACAAATATTGTATTTGCTCCAAGAAGTTTCTTTCCTCGCCAACCATCATAGTGCTGAAACCGATTCTAAATATGTTAATTAAATACCCGGCCATTTGGCTGCCAAACGAATATAATCTTCACCTACGGAACAATCTTTTCCCATAATTTCAATGAAATTAAAATGGCAACGAAGAATTCCTGTGGCGTCGAAAAACATTCGCACGGTTGTCGATCATCGACGGGGGGGGGGGGGGGGGGGGGGGGGGGTTTCACGTGGCGTAGCCACCCTCACGGCATGGGTGGGTGATTGGTGTGGTCGACCATCAGTTCAAGCTTGGAAAGTTCATCGTCGCAGAGCGGCGACAAAACCGCGGGTGGCTTTTATTAAAATGTTGAATCCAGACATTCTCTTTCTCTCTCGCCTAGCTCGCCACGTTCCTAACCTGCGCTCCGCCTCTTTTCACAGCGGGTAGAAATCAATTTGGCTCCTCTAGACGCGATATTACTGCGTCACCCTTTTTCCCTCGCTCTCGTCTGCGTCTCGCAGGTGCTCGTTTCCCTATCTTCATCCCTGGATTTTCGATTTCGTTCGGGCTATACCGCCGAGCGTAATAGACACTCTACCTTTCCACCAACGCGTTTCTTATTTCTCTCAAAATCAATCCCTCCCATTTATTTTTATCCCAACGGAACCGTAACTATGCTGCGTTTCAATATCAAATGTGACGAAAATAAAATGTACGCGAGAAATATTTTCTCGTGTATTGTTTCATTGCGTTAAAATGGCATTGCAATGGGGGCGATTGGCACTTGGATATCGTTCCTTGTTGTACGAACCATATTGAGCAAGGGTGGCACTGGAGCGAAGGTAAGAAACACGAGAATGGGTGTAGTCGTAAAAAGATCGGAAAGAGACGCTGGAAAATGGAAAGATATCGTGCTCGTCGGGCTGGTGTGTGCTCCAGAATCGAGCTCGAAGTGGTAATCCAGCGCGATCCTCTAGCGGCCGTGCTTTGCCACGGAATCATACCCGTTCTTTCATCCCCCCCTCCACATCCTTTCTCGAGATGTATTCGTAAATTGACTTCCATTCTTCCGGTTTTTACAGTTCACGCCGTATTGCGAGCCGATATCCCGCGAACGGGAATCGCCAACAGCCACACAAGCACGTTGCGAGTAGTGAGGGTAGTCGATGATGCAACTTTTATTATGCTTCGCGATTTTATTTTTCTGTTCCGTGGATTGTAATTGAAAGGGAAGCACTGAACAATTCTGTGAGAACAGTCAACCACTTTGCTTGAGAAGATTTTATTATGGATGCCAAGTTTTATTTAGCGTGGCGGTTGATTAAGTTCACGGTGGTGTTAATTAATTCCAGTTGGAAAGGGTTGTCTTCGCTGCTGCTAGTTTTCTATCGTCCCTTTTCTCTCGATATTAGACAACAGAATTAATACGAAGTTTCAATGAAAACATTGTAATTACGAGCAGCAAAGTTTTATTTAATTAATTGAAATTACTCCGAAGAATTCAACGTAATTTACCCAACATCCGAGCATTTCTAAATGTTTAAGAAAATCAGGAAGCAGTAAAGTTGAAGCAATTAACATTCGACAAATCTCGACGAATGTAAATTATTTTATCACCGTAACCATCCAGCCCCTCGTCAACCGTGAATACCCTCGTGTAACCCTTAACAAGGGTCGTTCAAGTAAGACGTAATTTCCGGCGCGGAACGCGGAACAACAAACAGAAGCAACAACCCGGAACCGTACACCGTGATTTACAACACTCGCCGCGGAATAATAATTTAAATTCGTCGCGTGGGTGCGTGCACCCCCTGTGGAAACCAGCCTGCTGGAAGCGTGGACCCTCGATAAGCGGAAGTCTCGCGAGCGTCGTTGCATAATTGAACATTCTTTTCCGGAACGAAAGGAGTTTCACTTGGCTCGGGGTGCGTAGAGGGTGGAAAAAATCTGAATGTGGATAGGGGGTCGTGCGGCGGCGATGAAATTCACCGACGGATTTTCTTTTTCACAACAGCTTTCTTTCCCCTTGTCCCGTGAAGTTTTTTCTCGTTTCCTGTCCTTCCTTCCGGCGTCGTGGCCCAATGACTTTGGGAGGAATCGTTTTTGAAAAACTGCCAAGCGACGATGAAACGGAGCCGGTTCTTGCGTCAGGATTGTGAATGTTGGAGAGGGATTGGAAGTTACTTTTAATTGTTCTTGGGAAGAAAGAGTATGAAGTGAGTGTGAGTGAAAGGAGATTTCGTTTCTTGTTCTCTCTCTTGGTGAAAGTCGTAGTTTTCATGGAAGTTTTAAAGGATTCTCGTTTGATCGTACGGTTACATGTTATAGTAGCAGAGCACGGTGAAATACATGGCAGAAATATATTTGGAAATACTGTAGCGAATAACGAATACTTTATATAGTTTCGATACAATAACGTCTAACACAGGAATCGAAATTTTGTCGGGTGAAATATTATTTCGATAATCTGAAATCTGAAATCTTACCATAACAGCTACGCAAATTAACTTAGAAATTTATTATCAAATTTCTTTCTCGCTGAATGAAATTAGTGTGTTTTAATGGTGGGATATGATCGAGTTCTTTGATAGTGATTTTCACTGATTATGTTTCAGTTCTACTGACTGAGTTACAATATATAGGTGAGTTCCAATACGTGTTCGTTTATTGTAATCCGGTATCAGGTGAGGGCTGGCAGCCAGATGGTTGGAACGTTAAAAATATTACACAAAAGTAGCATTAGCTTGGCCGTGTCGTATACCCGATCAACATACAGCTTTAATTTATTATCAATATTATATTTAATTTAGTCTAATCCGAGAACTAACATAATTAACTAACCCCAATAATAAAAAAACCACTCTTATTCTTTCAAATTCTTAACGAACCCACAGAGCGGAAAATTCTCCACAGATTTCCAGTGAAAAGAGAACAGAGATACTCTTCTAATCCTCCCAGGATCCGATTCAGCCCAAAATAGGGTAGTGTTTCTCTTAAAAATTCCACAATCTTGGTCTTTACGAGGGTCAGAGCTAAGAAAACGCGCGGAGGGTCGAAGAAAACGTGAAATGAAGGAGGATGTCGCCTATCGTGGGCGACCGCGACTCGGGGGTTGAAAGGGGGTTTGAAATCGCTAAAAGGAATACGCAGTCGAGCGAAAGAGGCCTCGAGGGGGCGGTAAAAGGAAGATAAAATAATGTAGGAAGAGGTTTAAAAAGCTCCGACCGTAACGACTGAAGAACTCGAAGGGCCACGTTTTCCTATTTCTTTTTTCTTTTTTTTTTTTTTTTACTTCCATCCTTTGGTAGCTTGCTTCGATTCACCATCGATCGACGAGAGAAGGGGCGATGGAAACTTTCTCTACGGCGACGTCAGAAAGGGGTGACTATTTTGTTTCTTTCGGCGATTTACATTCGAGGCTCGAAAATCGTCGCTGATTTCACCGAATGCATTATGCATGACGAAAGTTTTGTCTTTCCGTGGGCTGTCAGGCTTCTCCACCGGATATTCCGCTGCTGAGACTTTGTTCGGGCCTGAATGTTGTAGTATCGCGTGAAACATAGTCTGAACACGTGTATTTAGATTATTTGGAGATGTAGATTTTACGAAAGTCGGCCGTGAAGGCTTTTAATTAATGGTTCGTTAAGGTATTTTCAAACTGCCAATGAAGTAGCCAAATTGACGTAAGTGCTTGGATAAAGTGAAGAATTGAATTATTTTCTAAAGTGATAAACGTTATAGAATATAAATGTTGAATTCCAAGTTTTGGAAGAATCTTCCACACTTTCTTCCCTAAACACTGTGAATGTAAACGCGGAGCTTGCTACTTCTTTCCGGTTTCCGGAAATCGAAAGTTCCTTGACATTCCGGAAAAGCTTGAGTATCGGACAGTGTTTAATCGGGAATTTACATCGTTCCTGTCGAATGGTAAATTGTCGAAACACTCGTGGAGCATATGTAAGCAGCTACTTGTTGCACGTTATTCATTTCCAATTTCCGCCCTGACACTCCTAGTCTTGAGATGTTTGCAAAGGCATCCGGGATACATAATTTACTAAAATAAGGCAGATCGTGAAAGACCAATTTTGTCCTGCACGTGTAAGATACGAAACGTGTACGATATGTGTAAAATGTTAGGAAATTCAGTAGTACGAACCACCAATGGTCAGCCCCAACACAATAATTAACCCTACATGCATACATGGATTAACTATTACACTAAATATTATCTGGAACCTGGAGTTCCATTTATTTCTAGTCTACCCTCAGTTCTATCTTTTAAATAAAACCCCATTATAATTAAATAAACTTTCCTCAATCCTGTTAATTATTAAACAAACAATTATACCTACATTTAATTTATATTTCCAAATATTGTAATTAGATGTTCTCTTATATTTGCATATATCTTAAATATTCATATCTCAAGAGGTTTGAAACTATTATTTCATTCAAATTAAATTTATAAATTTTTGTTGCAGAACAATTTGATTTTCATAAATGCAACTTTTTTCTCAATTAAAAAAGAAAATAGATAAGCGACGAGGAACTGTCCATAGTGAATTTCCTTGGATAATCGTATCGTGTATCACGATACTCAATTGTTTATCGGTGACAAGAAAGGAGGATCACTCCCGCGGCCATTGAGCCACTAGTATCGACCGCTCGAACTCTTAAGTAGGGTTTGAAGGCGTTCTCGAGAGGCTGGTCTTTGGTTTATTAAGGCCGTCTTGGATCTCCAGGAGGTCGAAGCTCGCTTATTACCTCGGCCACAGCTTCTCCAGGATGTGTGAAACCGCAACACCGTTCTCGTGCCTTAATTGAAACATTGTCTGAAGCATGCATAAAGATTCCTCGCATCTTTGAAGGCGGGGGCTAGTTATTGGTCGATTATTCAAGCGTAGTTTTGCACGTATATTAATAATTGAAGTGGGTTCTGAAAATTTATTTATCGTAATAGTTTCACTGGAGAATTTCTTTGAAGACAATTTGTAATAACAATATTTTTAACTACCAAGTAATACATTTGATGTAATTATTTTTTAATTCACATATTTCGGTTGGGTGCTGATAGTAGTTGGGTTAATATGAATTGTGTTATTGTAAACTAAAATTTTGTGATACTGAATTATTGAATTCCCATTACTAATGTCTATACTATAAAATATTCGTAATACTATGTGCACCTGCACTAACTAGGAAAATTACAATTTAATCATTGAAGTTGGGTTCGAATAATAATTTGCGGTATAGTTACTATGTGCATAAATACCAGTAGTTATATTTAGTTTTCCCTTAAACGACATTACTAGAAAGTTTCGATAACTGGGAAACTTTTGAACCGCATATTAGCTCGAAATAATTGGGTATAACATTCTGCATTCACCGCAAAATTATTACACCATGTAGCTACCTTTTATTAATTACTCCGTAGATTAACCAACCACTTAAAAATTTATGCATATATTCATCAAACAATGTCCAAAATAAATAGAAGAACCTACGCCACTAAAATTACATTTCATTCTCTTAGTGAACAAAAATTCTCAACCGATCAACGACCCCTGTTACCTTTACGTATCGAAACGTATATTGGAGAACTCCAATTCCTCGAAATTGTAAGAATTTTCAAAACCGCAAAGCTATATTCTATTATACAGGCAAATTTCGTTACTCCGTCGCCAAACCACAGAATTGTCCACTTAGCCTATATGAAACCACATTGACCAGAATTTTTATCGGTGAATTATCCTCCCCATGCAATTTCATCGCACCACCTTCCGGTTACCACAGTGGCCACAATCGATCCTTTTCCAATGGCCACGATTAATCTCGTCGCCGCGAAAGTGAGCAGACCGTGGAATTGCAGCCTGGAATTGTTTTTTTTCAACTGCGCGTAAAGCGTCGTTAAATCGTGTCCAGTGTTAGAGGAGCGTGAGGGTAGCAACGAAAAAAAGCAGCGCGAATTGGTAGCGAAATGAGGGGAGAACTCGTCAGTGGGGTTTGCTGCTTGAAGCGGCGAACGAAAAGAAAAGCCGTCTCGTTAAGGTGACTGTTTCAACCCTTGAAAATTCTGCCAACGAAACAGCCGGAAGTGGAGGGGTGGGTTTGGAGGTTGACGAGAAAGGCCGTGTGAGCTTCGACGCTCTTGTTCTCGCGGGGAAACGCCAGGAGTATTTATTTAACTGGGAAGACGAGTTTACCCGTCATTTGAATCTTCAATATGATTTATTTTCCGACATATGATTCGCATTTACAAGATTCATTATTTAGTCGTTAAAAGGAATCGTTTCAATGGGTTGAACAATTTTATAAATCTTTAACCGATGTGGCAGAAGGTTTACTTTTCATTTCATTTTCAATATTAATGTCAAAAGACATCGTGGTAGAGACCTGATGCAGCTGAAGGGTTGACTGATTACGTACGTTTTTGCTACGTGCTAGGGTTAATTAGTTTAATTAGGTGGAAAGAGCCGGGGTACAATTTCAAGAATAGGGGATGGAAAGGTTGTTATAATTCGTAGTTTTATAAATTTCAACTCTTCTATTATTAAGGAAGGCTATAAATAGAAATAAAAGTTTCGTTCACTATAATTCTGTTTAATAATGAATTGGTGAAAGTTTATAAACAGAATACATTCCTAGAGCAGTGCGGACATGTGGAATATTTAATTAAAATAATGCACTGTTTCTTCGCATACCAACAAATTATTTTGCGGCCGTTCATGTTAAAATAATCAGATATTGTTAATTGTATTGAGTTCTGGAGGCGTGATAACAAAGTCTCGTTTAGTTAATCTCGTGGAAGCCATTAGAAATTTTGTTTCAAGCTTTACTTTCAACAGCTCATAATTTTCGACACGAATTCTCGCTGCGTTCGCTGCGTGGATGTTTCTTGGTACATTAACCCCATTCAACGGGGATGCACGTGAATTTTTACGAACCCCCGAATAATAATATTCCCGTGAAAATTTGGCTAGGTTGGTGCAATTAGCGAGCAGTTCCAAGTTTTCAGTAATTTCATTGCACTTCAAAGCTTTACTCTTCCCCTTGCAACATTTTTTAATATAATTCTTTTAAATAAATTAATAATCGCACGTTCAAAATTTATGTTTGTTGTATCTTGTATCTTGATTGCATTAGAAAATTCGTATTCTCGTTCGCGTGCACAGCTGTATTATGAAACTATGAGCGTTTGAATTATTGAATATTCTAGAAGAGTAGAGATACTTCAGACCAAAGTTGCTACTGTAGGTCAGGTGAGAGTCTGGTTAGTACATGGAGAGACGTACGCGTGGTAACATTTACATAGATTATTTGAGAAATGTTAGAATACACGTTCCAATGTTTGCCGGTACAATAGTTGTTAGCGTTTCTTAATACAAAATCATTTTCTTATTCGTACTATTTAATAAGTAGAATCTTAATAACATACAAATAGGGGGAAATCATTTTCAATAAAAATTCTTTATTAACTAATTCTGAACTTTGAAAGAATAAATGTTTTTACCCAAGAGTGGTAGTCTATCTTCGATCGATCTTCAGCAAAGAAGTTTCGTTCATCGTTTCGTATAATAGTAAGTAACCAGTGGCTGTACAGTACTCCTTCTTTACAGTTCCCTCCTGGCAAGCACTGCCGGTAATGCGCTTCTTGGTACATTAACCTGGACTTGCACACAGGCTTAATGCAACCGCACGTATATACGTGCACAATAAACGGTCACGTTTAACTCAGCCCCGTTGGTTCAAGCTGAACCACCAATGAAACGAAACATCTTCCTCGTCGATGCACGTGTTAATGAAAATCATTAGGCTTCGCGTGGACGCGAAATTAATCTTTAACGTCGGTTTTCCTTTGTGTCCTGAAACCTTGGACACGTGTTGGACCTTAGAATCAATTTTTTTTAAATGTAATGCTGTTCCCTCGTAATTATTCTCCACAGAGCTGTCCCACAGTGATTTGGTGAAAGCTTGTAATTTTTATTTGGTGGAGATGAAGAGAAATTAAATCCTTTTTCAATGATTTATTTTCATGCAAGACGATTTACAAAAATCTCCCTTTCAACGCGATTCTATTAGAAGTAGTGCACGACTTTTGGTACAAGTTTCATTAAAGCGTTACTCTACATAGAATCCATTTCGTTTCTCCACGGAAGAATCCAATTCCATTTGGGGCATTTGTTTGAATGTAAAACGGTTGGTGAAAATTGAACCCTTGAAGATCAGCATTTGTATTTTATTCTAAAACACATTCACACACTTTTATGCGCGATAAAATTGTTAAATACTATTTTCCTCGTGAATGCCAGCATAAAAAGACTGACGGATATATTTCCAAGGAAATCGACAGCTCGTCCATTGCCGTCAACATTCTCGTGAGATTTAATGTTTAACAACGTTCACGAGTGGTATTTGCTTTCGCAGAGAATTCATGGCTTTCCTGTCGGCCTGTTCCCAACCTATAATTTCTCGTGTCGACTGACTAAGCATTTCCAGTAGACCATGGGCATCCAGCATGGTCGACGAAGCATTCTCGGACACTGCCCGGACCACTTAACCGACTGTTCCGTTTCGTTCGTCGACAATCTGCTACCGATTATCGTAGAAACTTACCGATCTACCTTTGCGTTCGATTTTCCATTCGCACCTTTTCCTCGGAAACCTCGCTTAATTCGCCTCATTCCTTGGGCCTTGTCCAGCATGCTGCGTTCAAATTGGTCGAAATAATTGGAATGAATTAAGCGCAGTACGTTAAAGATTCAACGAAACATTGTGTATATGTATATATACATATATGTCTGCGAATGACATATGGCGGAGGATGCTAAACGTTTCAAGTCAACGCAAAATAGTGTCATTTCTCGTTCAACACTTTACGAGAACACAGAGTCCCTTTAATTTTCGTTCTTATCGATACCAATAATTCTATTCTATTATACAATTTATCTTATCCCCTATTTATCTGCTTTTCATTTCCTGCCATTTCTTCGAGTCTCCCCATCTTTTTCATTTATCCACCCTGTTTCGTCGCGCACCCGCGATGTACCGCGTGGACAGGTCCTCGCACGTAAAACGAAGGTCGTAAATCTTCGTTCCGACTAGGGTCGCATCGCGCGGTGTTTAGGCCTTCCTATTCTTATTGCAGGATAGGAACATTTGTCGACGTAAGTGGGTGAATATTAGTGATGCCAACGATGTTCCGATGACTGATTTCCTCGTCGAGTGTACCCCATCACGTCGACTCGGAAGGGCACTTCACATGCACGCTGGTTGGACATTCGGAAGAACATCTAATTGCCAATCAACGTCTTTCGAAGGTGTTTCCAGGGTACCCTTCTTTAGCGCCCGAACCGCGCAGCGGGTGTCTTTGTCTCAGGGTCAACGTCTTTGAACGTTGCAGTTCTTTTGGCAACGTAGCGAAATTTGCGTCAGGGTCCTGGAGCTTGGCCTGGTCGTGTCTGCCGGGGCTCAGCTGCGAGGCCCTTTTGGAAATTCACGTTTATGACACGTGCAATCAACTGTTGGGGTCGTGGGAAAAATTGACGTCTGGTAGTTTTCGGAATTGGGATAATAAAACGACTTCCTCAAAAACCGTTTTGTTACTTGCGGGTCACAAACGTGCTAACCATTGGCACGTCGCGTCGGTCGTTATTCCTTGTGCAGATTGCTAGCCGCCTTTTTATTTTATTCATGTGTTGATTCCACGGGAGCGACGCGGAACACACCTTTCTTCTCGTATTCAGTGAGTTCCACAGCATTTCTTCAACTAATTCTGCCACAGCATCCACACAATCGCACATCGTTCTTACGTTTCACTCGTATCGCTTCTGAATATCAACATCTTTCTTCTCCGAAAGTTCTCGAAATTTTTATTAAATAATTCGCACACAGAACGAGCCACTTTCCACAGAAAAATAACTTTCATAATCACACCGTTCCTGAAAGCGTAGAACAATTTTCTATCCGACAGACGCTCGCGTTTACACGAGTGTTTTAAGTGCGTTCACACGAACGTGGCCCCTGATGTCTGGTGGCGGGCCAAAAATACGTCTCAGCCACCCCCGCAGAAACGAAACAATTACAACTATGCCCCAACAATTTATAATTCCGCACTGCCAGTCCTCTTTCGCCACCGTGGCGCAGTTAAACGTTATTACTTGACTCGTTGCAGATAATTTCCCTCGTTTGTTCACTGGGGCATTTAGCGCCCCGCCAGCGGGCTGGTTGACGAATTCGCGCCACTGAGAAACGTGGCCTGGGGATGAATATAATTCGTCTTTAATTCCTGGCAACGGTATCCGGTTGAAGGAGTCGTGAAACAGGGGATTTGTTTGTTACTAGATGGAAGGCTGGCAAGTAGGGTGTGGAGGGTGTATAGCTTGGAGATCATTATACAAGGCTGATAGGGGAATCAAAGAAAGTAGAGAACATAAAGGACCTTTGAAATGTGAAATAATGCAAGAAATAATCGTTTAAACGACTTTCCTCATCAATGGCTTAACATAGAAGTAAAATTACATTTACAATTAGAATTAAATATATTTTGTCTGTAGCAGGAAATGCAGCAAAACCAAACGACGCTCGAACGGATCACTGATTGTGTATTAGAGTTACAGAATGGACATCGCAAAGAAGAAAAAAGTGGAATATTATTAATGTCTGTATTTTGAGAAAAATAAAGAAATTTCTTATATCAATTTATACCACACCTTAAATACTCTTCTTAATCCCTTAGCAACGACAGCACTTTCCGCGGAGCTGTATCCCTGTATGGCAATTTTGTGCGCAGAAACTACCAGCTATTAGAAAATGCTACCTGCACCCGATGCTCAACAATGTTGCAAACTAAATGGCTCGTTCGCCAACCGAGTTGCAAATTGCGCCTCGCGAAAAAGCCTGCCACAAAAGTTCAACTTTGTTGCGTTTCAGAATTTCCTTAAATTACAGCACATTTTTTAACTTGAATGGTAAAATGAATAATTTAAATACTTATAGGTTCATGATTTCAATAAAACAGAATAACGGAATAGGCATCAACGGAAGTGGTTCACGTGTTTCTCGCTTTCTTAAGGAACAAAGCTAACGGCACCATATAGCAGACGAGCCAAATTGCGGGTACGGAGTGGCAAATAAATTTCTTGCTGGCGACACGGCTCGTGCGATATATTGCAGCAAACAGAAAGCGATTGCTTCGTGCCTCGTATTATTGAGGTCGAGAAAATCGACCTCGTATTGCTTTTCAGCGGCGTTTTCTCTTTCAGCGGCGCCTTTGATGTTCGCGGAGAACTGTTTCGGCACGGTAGTGTGTAACGGAGTTTCGTGATATTGTGTCGCTATCGATTCCACCAATAAAATGTCACATCTAGTCGGCTGTACGCCTGAACATGTACGCAGCGTCAGTGTGCTGGTTTGCAATTGGAAAATGATGATGTTGTAACAAGTAACTGCTACATATCACATCGCACTATATGCAACGGCTGATAAGATTTGATATGGATAGAATGTGGGAGTGGACGATAAGAATGGTTGGATGGGAAAGAATGATAGGAATAATGGGATGGCAGGGAAAATGGGAACGGTAGGGAAGTTAGGAAGCATGGAGAGATTATTAAAGTTAGTAAAGGTGAAAAAGTTTGGAAGGATTGCAGTAGTAGAAGAGAGTAGAGGCATTGATACGAAAAGAAAAGTGGAGTAGATCGAAATAGACGCAATGGGGGAAGATTGGAAATTGTAAGGTCGTAAATAAAAGAATAGAAAAGTTAGTTAAAGTTATAGCCGAAATAGTAAATAATTGCAGAGAAAGTAGAAAGAAGTATAAAATGTTTGGCAGGAAAATGAGGATCGAAAAGATGGACAAATAAATATAGGTGTGAAAAAATTTGAATTTAATTTCGACCAGGAGAAATTCCCCGGTTCCCGATTTCTGAATATCAAAAAAACTATCCATTTCTCTTCTCAATCATTTATCGCGAACTGAACACTGCGGAACAAATGTCGAAATTAACAAGCTGGAAATGTTCCAATCGAAATTTAGTAATAAACCCGCGCTCTGAGCGATACTCACAAAAAAAAAGGATATGAATCACAATCCCAGGTGTGGAATCAGGAGCATCGATCAAGCGGAGAATCCACGAGGATTCCAAAGAAATTCCTGATCCAGATTCCACGAGCTGCGAGGGGATCGCGGAGCCTCGAAAACCGAGAGGCAAGATCGAGGTCCAGTAGTAAAGCTCGATATAAATCAGACCGATTCTTCGCTCTCGAGTTTTAGCCGCGCTCTCGACTCTCTACCCCCAGCTATCTCTCGTGTCCATCTCTTTCTTCTCTCCACCGTGGCCGAGCTGTTCCTCGACATGTAATTACGAGCCTTCGTCCAGGAACTTCCGGCTTCCGCCGCTTTTAACCTCGATGCGATTACCCGACGATCCACGAGAAACGGAACGCACGAAATGAAAACGAGATCTTCGACTGCCGAGCTGTCGCGTCTTTATAACTTGCCGGAACTCCGTTACGAACAATTGGATACGGATAACGATACATTAGGGTCGTGATAAATTGCTGCTTTGTTTAATACTTGTGTTCAGATTTTCAATTTTCTAGGTTTAACACGTTGACCGCCGCGTCACCCGTATTCGGGTGACAGCAAAAGTTCCAATCAGGCCGCGTCACCCGTATTCGGGTGACGCTTATTTGACTCCTTACGAAAGATCTTAGTAGGTGTTTGGAAAGATATTGATATATACCCTCTCACAGGGTATAATAAATCTATTAAATTGTTACAAAGCAATATAAAAACATAGTTTACTAAAAACATTGTTTAGAATGGAAAACTTTAAAATACTCTATACAAAGTTGAGGTTTGTCAGGGCAATTTGGACACAAAGTTGTTGTCTTCTTTACGTTTTCTCGTGCCTTTGATCGATCCGTATGACATCTTTTATTAGAATTGCATAATTTGCAACCGCGTCTGATGCTTATTCCAGAAGCATTTTTTCTAACGGCAATATTATGCTGACTACGTTCAGAGGAAGACTTCATTATATTTTCAGGCAGCCCTAATAATTCTGCAGCTAATAATTTTCTATATCTTCTAACATTTATATTCTTCTTTGATGCAATTTTGTAAACTATCAAAGTATTACAACTGAAATTCCCAGGAGAAGTTGAATGCCAAGTTGCCGGAACCATTTGATTCCTTTTCTCATTGAAGTGGCATAAGATTTGATCTAAACCATTTGATCTAAATAATCTATACCGCACTTTCCTTTTTTATATGCAAGAACAGCTAGTGGTTTCAATTTTTCGGATGACTGTTGGCTTGTAGAAGCAGCACGAATGTTATGAATGTTTCTTGTACTTGGTACCATAATGGGAGCATGTTTTGTTGATAAAATTCTTTCGTGTTGTAAATGAGAAAGGGACGAAGGATTAAAATGGTTGCAGGGTAGAAGGTTCGGTCATCTAACAATATGCTTGCTTATTTTCGGGTAAGAGTTGTCGAAATCCGTGCGCTCTAGGCGGGCATCTGGTCTATGTCACCGCCGGACCCGATAGCGTGGCCTGACGGAGATTTTCTCGCAAATACGCGCGGCGGTCAACGTGTTAAAGGGAAAGATCGTGCTGTGTATTTTCTATTATATGTATAATGCGAGCTTGTGTAATGATGGTGACTTGGAAAAGACATTTTTCTAGCTGTTTCTTTTAAAGTCAAAAGTCAATGGCAAGTATTTGGTAAGGGTAAGGATAAACAGATTACTCGATTCACTGTTATATTAAACAAAGTTCTTCGCAAGTTGTGAAATATTAGAGTAACTGTAGAAATAATTTATGTATTATTACGTTACGTATTAAGTTACGTATTACGCATTACTGCTAAAATGTTTTTTTCGATTTCACGACAATATAACAACAACCATTTATTTCTGTTGGGAATTCTGGAAATGTTGGAATATTAGTACGAGTTAAATAAACAACGTATTAACAGACCGATGGAACGTTCATAACGAGTACGGTGGGCTTTTACGTTTCGATTAAAATTTCATTGGCGGAAAAATAACGCTAACTTTCAACGAAACTTATACACATAGACGCATACCTGCATATATTTCCAGGAGCTACGAGTATAAAATTGGCGAGCTTTTGGTGTGCTTATATCGTCGAATTCACGACGCGAAACGTACCAGCTTTTCACGAAATCCGGCCGTCACGGCTTGAAAATAAGAGAAAGAAGCTGGGAGGAAAATGGAGGAAATGGATCCACTGCCGTGTTCTGCATGACTTCATCATCGCAGCCGCGTGTCTCCGATTCGTTGGGAATATCTGAAAAATGCAACCGATACGTCGACGACAAATTCTCCCAGCGCCGACTCCAATGTGAAATTGTTCAAATTTCGGTGTACATTATTCTTGAGTCTTTACATTGAATTTATTGATAGCTGAATCAATTTATTTGTAGGAAGTCTCCTACAAATTGATAATAGTAAATATCCTGCTGTTACTGTAAACAAAATGTTCAAAACTTCTGCATTCAATTCATGTCAATTTCCTAATGCAACAAATCGACATGAGTTATTTACTGTTACCACTTTGCTTCCGGAAATTGGAAATTTTGTGGACAAATTTATAATTATAATATCTATAATAGCTGGGTGATTGTATTATTGTACACAACGTTTGACAATTTAATACTAAATTACATATTAAATGAATCAGTGTGACGCGTTTTATTCGGCTCTTCCCTTCGTTATTATTATTGTAGATGTAAGAATCCATTGGCAGTTTCATTTGCGCCAAAATTAGACACAGAGCTTACCGGTTAATGGATATGCAAATTACAAAACGAAAGTCGAGTCTCTGCTCGAAACTAGTCGATGCTCAATGAACTGGTCGCTAATTACAGTCAGGCAGACTATCCACGAATTATTTCATCGGATGTTGAAGGAAGAGGGAGGTCGCGTTTTATCCTTCCGTTCGAACGACGATCCCATCCGAGCGATTTTTAATCGACCCACTCTATTCTGCGGATCATCCGTCGCACGTTTGAAAGCACCAGACTTTCCCAGGAGATTCTTTTGCTCGATTTTAGTTGCTTGTCTGTTTTGTTGCATTTTGTCGATTTTGTTGCATTTGAAAAATTACTCGATTTTTATTGCCATTTACAATTTTCTTGGCGGTTGATTATATATTATAGAAATCTGTAATTGGGTGTAATTTTTATTTCAAGGATATAGGGCATCTTGTATTTTATATTTGTTGGGCAGAGGAAGAAAAATGGAATACAGTAGAAGTACTTGTCAAAGGCTGTTTTAATTGCACCGAAAAGAAATACGCGTGAGATATTAAATTTTCTATCACACGTTCATTCTGCATAATTCTAGAAAATCCAACCCTTTTCACATAATAATCCCCATTTTCACTCTGACGTATAACGAACCGTAATCTCATCAATTGTATCAATTAAAACTTTCTACCCCTTTCAACTTTTCCATTAAAATTATAAATAAGTCGCCACTTCTTGCCTTACTAATTGTAAGCCATTTATTTCGACAACCCCGTTCATCCATGTACACGGTACCATTTAGATTTTCGCAATAAATCCAGAATGCTGAGAATTCTTGTAATTTAACATTCTATTTCTGTTACACGCTAAACAATCGATGATTTCGTTTTAAAGGATTGCCATAGTCCACAGTAAAAATTCATTGCGACGACGAAAACCGGATTGTTAAACTTGATTTCCCAGAATGGATCTAGTACACGAGGATCACCAACTTCGTTACGTTTACCACGAAACGAAGCTTCCAGACCATACCATACTATTCCATATCCTTCGCTGTGGAATGATACAGCCTGCTTGAGCAGACTTCACATTCCGTCCACGTACACCGAACTCAGCAACAGTTTTGGTGTACACGAAAAATATTGCACACTGATGCGCTGACCGTCTGTAAATTCTGTCCCTCGCAAATTCTTTCGTATGAAACCTTTGTTATTACATTCCTAGACTTATAATGTCTATACGGTCTTCAATTTCCATAACAGACGTATATAACTTTCTATTTGACACTGATTAATTAAAAAGCGGTCAAGTAATACACCACAGAAGAACAAAGAAAAAAAAGAAAAGCATACTACGCTAGTTTCTCAAGAATACATAAACGCTTTATTTAATAAAACAATACGATCTCTCAGCGTAAGCAGTTAGGAATATTAAAGGAGCCACGAGAATACAAACTTTCCCCATGGGGGCAAAGACGCATCTGTAATTCCTATATATATATGATTCCAAGATGATGTATGAACTGTTCACGCGTGAACCTCGTGCCGGGAGAGTTCAGAAAAGCAAGGATCACCGTGTTACCTCTTCATCGGGGTGAAAGTGCCGTTGATACATCGCCAGTAGTCCCGGGATCGGGTGGGAAAGACAAGGAAAGAAAATGGGGGATGGAAAAAGAGCACCGAGCTCGATACGTGACCAGCGAGCAAACGTTCGTCAGCTTTCAAAAATCGCCCCCTTTTTTCCCGCCCCTTTATCGTCTCCCTTCCGTGCGCTGTGAAAGCGTCCGCCGTGTTAATCACCACGTCCTCTGCCAGACTTGTCTCCCACGGACGATTTTTTGCGGGATCATCGCTGATTAGAAGCGACCGCTGTACCGCCGACCACTTTTTATGAGACTTTATGGTGCCAGGCCAGGGCTGACATTTCTCTTTATAAAGCTAGCATCGCGTTAAGTGTGAAATGTACTTTTTCGGGTTGAGCAGATTGCACGACCCTAGCGATGCTTACTCCTAGTTTTCAAAATCTGGATTTTTATTTATTTTCATCACTCCCTTTCTTGTTTAATAAATGTTCCCGCTTGTTTTTAATTAAATGTTAGCATTAGTTCCATGAGCGACGCGTCTTTATTTAAACGCAGTTAAACAGTGTCTATATGGTGTCGCGGCTGGCGTCGTTTTATTACATAAAATGTTATTTATTCACTGGAGGTAAATTAAATCTCGTAGGGACTCGCAACTTTGTTATTTGCACGAAATTATCGGATAATTTTCCGAATTAATTGTATCGTTTTTTCACTGTAAACCACAGTTTAGTTTTAAACGTTTCACAGTTTTTAATACACATGCGCGTCTGACTGTGCGCTGACCTATACTACTTAAGCTATGTATCTGACCGCGGGCTTTTAAATTTCGAAGCGTGAGATTCTCTTGCATTAATTTTCACGCGGAAGTAACGTGACGTAATATTGGAAAATGGTTAACTCCGTTAACGTTAACTGGAAATTGGACAGGAATGCTTACCGCTGAGGAGAAATAATCCACAGGAGATCAGAGTTCTATGATCCGAGTAGCAATGACCAATTAAAGCTGAAACCGTGGCAGCGAGAAGCAGAATCACAGCAACTACTTGGAACGGTGCTGATATTCTGAAACAAATTCGTATAATGTTAGTCGGTTACGTTGATCCAGACGCCGTGAAGTTATAGAAACCCTTTATCGTCGAATGAAGATCACACAATTTCACTTTTATAATATTAATGTTGTACCAAAAACGGCAATTGTCCTTCGTCGTCTAAATTATTATTAGTAAACACGTAGACGTCCGATTAGTATATTACCATTTACCATTGCTAGACTTGAACATTGGTCACAACGTTATTCGATAGAAAAGGAAAAATTTTGTAGACGTTTGGAACCATAACGAAAACATAAAAATATAACGGTGAATAAAAATATTAGTATGTACGTACGCGTGTATGCCGCCATAAAAGTTAATAAATTTTGTCATTAGAGCTCGCTCGAGGCTTTCAATTCGATTACAAATATGAAAACTGTTGAATATTGCATGGCATTCTGATTCGATCAGCGAAGGCTGCAGCTATTTTTCACGAGAGCGATTAAATTTCATCGTTTCACCATTGACTATGATGTAGAACGCTAATTTATTGCGACCGACCGTTCCGTGCAATATTTTCATTTACGTTTCATGTTCCGTGAACTCAATTTCCTATACCACCGACAACAAACTTCCATGAAAATGTTTCACGAAAACAATGTCGCAATTTATCATTCGACGGAAAATATACATAGTGTTCGGCGAGCAAATTTTATGAGAGGCAGGAGTTCATAAAATAGTTGTAAACATCCGGCGATATCGATATTAATTTCGCACGCAAACCGTTCTGCGGAATTTTCGCTACTAAAACAGCTAGACTTCGAACAATTCCGCCGAACATAGCCTTGATACACAATGGACGTTGTAACGTCGCATAAAACAACCAGATGCGATGAATGCTTTGGTAAATCTATGAACTATTGTCAATGTGTCGATATATTGCACAGTGCTTGCAACCGGAAGCAACATAGGACTGTTGACGAATTATTTCTTTCAGTTTGCAGTGGTAACGTGAAGAACTTCTTTTCAAGCAATAAAACTATAGACAACGAGACCTTCACTTTGTTTCCTTCTGATAAAGTTTAGATATTAATAATACACGGACATATTTCAGTTACATATTATTTTTTATTGTATCGTAGAATATATACTCTATGTATAGTATGCTAGGTAAAGCGTTGTAGCAATCTGTGGTGTTTATTTTATTAATCTGAACAAGTAATTATAAACATTTGCACTTTTCTAAATTATATTGTAATGAACAATATGTTAAACACATTTGTCAAAATTAATTTAATAAAGTTTTGTTCGTTAAAACGTGAAAACGTTTACGGCAAAATTTCATTAAATTTCTTTTGTTTTTGCAAAAAAGCCGGCATAAATTTCGCGCTGTTTTTAACCATTGATGAGAAGTAAGTAATTTGTTCAAAATGTTTCACTTGGAACTAATTGGGCACTTTACAACAAAGCGAACGATGGCCTGCTCGAACGAGAGGCACGTCGTTAAGGGATGAAAATGGATGTTACGCTTCTCTGTCACGATATACCAAGGCTCTGGAACTATCGAAGACGAAGACGCGGAAGGTTAATCAAGATTTGTGAAAAAGTTAGAATACTTGTGACGTGACCGCAAGAATACATATATTGGCCTAAATTTTGATCTATTCCCTTACCAAATTTATTTCGAATTCCAACCTCGCTGTCTCGATAAGAAAAACTTACTGGCCTCTGTCCGGTACAGTGATGCTACCCAGTTACTTAATCTTTTATACAACAATACATAAACTGCAAGTGGCAATAATACAATGGAAGTGCATGTCGTCTGCTCAGCGAGAAGTAATTGTTTGAAGTAAATCTTTCATCGGTGACGCGAGAAACATTTCAACCTCGAAATTCAATATTACTCCCACGCGATTGATCAGTACGGCAGAAACGTCGATCCGTTTCTTTAAACGCTTTTCTATTAAGCTACGAACGTTCGAGTAGACGTTTAGAGATTTAAATCGCATTTCCATTATTAAGCGATCAATTCGAAGCTACTTGTGTCTGCGCACCATGCACCGGACATTGTTTATTCACTGCCAATTCCATTCCGTGCACTCTTTATAGAGAGTGGACGAGTGGCTGGGAAAAGGCGAAACATGAAACGGCGATAAACATTTTTTCCCACCCACTCATAACCCTTAATTGGCCCTCGTATATGTACTCAATTTCTATCTTTAAATTCTTTGCACATTGCGGGCAGCTCGTTACTTTTGCACGATAACGTTTAATAACCAAAGAACACGATCATTCAATTACCCGTTTATCTACTTCGGGCAGATTTCTTCGAAAATTATAAACATAAATTTCATCTTATTTCCTAGTCTGCCTCTATGCAGCATCGGATTAATTTAATTTAACATCCAATGCTAACGTAAAAATTCCACGGACAACCCTAGAATCGTCGTACTCCAAGTATTTGACCGGGATAACAAATAGAAACTCTTCGTACCTCAACTTTACCCGCTGTTTTCCCCGTTAAAACGCTTGGGCTCTACCAAAGATCGGCTAGCAGCTAACTTTCGTAATCGCGAATGCCAGAAAAAAACCTCGCCAACAGAATTTCACACCTCGTAACATTTCACCAAACTCGGTTCTCGATGAAACGAAACAGGAAAGAAAATAAAATAGTCACCATAGGAAAAAAAGAAAAAGAGTGGTGGAAAAATTTCGTTGTGAAAAAATACCGAAGAAAAATGTCGACGAAATTGTACGCGTAAGCAAACGTATGACGTGGATTTTCCACACAGAAAATTTACTGACAGCCCTCGAACACGCGGAAATTTCCACGGAATTTTCTCCGCTAAACATCGAATCGTTAGGTCGGGAAGGGGTGGGTGTCGTTTCAAGTAAAATGGCTGGCGCAGAAGGACACCGTGACACAGGCGAAGGGAATTTCGATACCGTGGATGTAATACACGTATTCGAAGCTATCGAGGTAAATGGAGCATGCTGGGTAACGGCGTGCCTCCCTCTAAGGGGTGCTGTCTACCTCGGCTGGCTCCCAATCAACCCCCTAGACGCTCGAGTTTTGAGCTTGCGATCGTTTCACACGGGCCACGTCGATCACGAACCTGTGATTCCAGGAGACTTTTAACGGTGTGTTCGAAATACTTTTTATGGTTATTCGTGCCACTGGAGCTCGGGAGAATTTCGATATTCTTGGTGCTCGAGGGTCGTGACCGTTTGAGTTTGCTGAAAAGCGTTTTATATACCCTTGTACTGTTATACTACCGAAAGCTTATATGTGTGGTGCTGATTTGAAGACTGTGGATTTGTTTTGGAAGCAGTAGTTGGATTCTGCGAGATAATAATTCGGTAAATTATACTGGTTACGTTAACGATAATATTATTTAGTTTCCCCTGAAATATTTGACCAAATTAATTCCTGCTGATTAGATAGGGGAGGTTTTCTTTTTATAAGTTCTTCATTATACAATCTGCATTTATTTTCCTGCTCATTGCAATATTGTACATTACGCATGAATAAGGATATTTAAATGAAGCAATCAGTGTTATAATCAATGGATAATGTCAACGGGCAGAAATTATTTATAATTCACCCTAGTACCGTACATCAAAGTTATTCCCCCCTTCGATATCAATTTACCTGTTAATTATTATATTTATTATGTATTATTACGTACTCATAGCGAATGGAAATGTTTATCGTGCACGCGTATTTGTGAAGTACATTTCTTATCGGCATATCAAAAATATAAAATGAAGTCACGATGACGTTTGTATCGGCAATATTAATTCACGTCCAATCACTTGTCATCGTGATTACGCTTGAATCAAGTTCCTGTCTCGTAAACGTCGCTTATAGAGCCTCATTCTTCGTCATTTCACAATACCTGCCACACCTGGGCTATAATGACACCGATGACGGCACGTAATTGTGTTTCGTAACTAATTCAACGATCGAACGGTCTGCGTTCATTCCTCTTAACGATGGCCGATAATATTTGCCGCGATTCAGACTGAAATCACTGTTTCGTTCGTCCTTTCACCTGTAACTCCTCTTGCCTCGTACGTTTGCGACCTTGAGTCCGGCAAACGAGCTTTTCATTCCAAATGTTTCGCGTCCAAACGAATGGATTTCGCCTAATGAATGCCCAAAGTACGCTATTCAGGAACCTTCATAGTTGTTCCGAGAGAAATTGTCATTCGACTGTGTGCAAGGTATAAAGCCTAGTCGTCACAATATGCGAGTGTCGAGACATTATAATAACACTGGAGGTGAATTACAATTCAGTAGGAATGCACCGAGATGTAGATAATCGAAGGATATAAGAAATTTCTTCACGTCTATCCTAAAATCGTATGGATTATTCCTTTCACGTAAACATACTCTATCATACTAAAATCTGGTGCACACGTACAATACCTACCGAGTAGGCGACGGAATATTCGTGTGAAAATATAGTGCCGTTATTTTGTGAAGAAAACATTGCGAACATTTCCTCTTCGTTTTTTTTATAACACAGTAGAATGTAAATATTAATTTCGTCCAAAGAAAATTTCGAACCCTTAAATTTTCTCATCGCTATTAGTTCGATTATACCAGAATGGCAATTAGAAACCATCAAAGCCCGAAATTAATATTTCCCTCTACATTATCCATACTTTACTTGAAATACTCGATATTTTCATCGCCCTACACTTACCGCAATCATCAACCTACAATTGCCCAGTTTGCTTCAACTTCCACTTCGCCAGGTGTATTTTTCCTAACCCGTTTGCCTGTCGGCGATAGAAAGAAAAAAAAGAGAGAGAAAAGCATAGCGTTCAGAGATTCCTTTCGCGTAAGGTCAATAGAGCGTGGATGATCGTTCAGACGTTTCCAATTCAAACCCGGCCTTTTTAATACGCGGACCGTGATGGCGAAGGTATCGCTGAAAATGTCTGGCGCGAGACTAAAAAGCGAGCAGGGGACCGGGTAATGGAGCGTTCCTTCGAGCTCTCGTACGTACACATTTCCATCCGCATGAAAATCACCTCTCGACCATACGCGCGCACACCGACACGTATGCAAAGTCGAGTAATCGTTCGTATGCGTCGACGGCGTTGTGGGAATTGCACGTCGCTCCCGTAAACCTTATAAGCGCGGCGCTGTGACCGTTTCTCATATTCTGTCGACTGTTCGACGAAACGGCCTTTTGTCGACACCCAACCGCGAAACTACGGCAGTCCGAACTTTTTCGAAAAATTATAGAACAATCGGTGGAAAAAGCGCGGCTACAAACGAGCTGGTCGAGGTTCCCGTAATTAGTGGGAGATTGCGGCGGAAACTTCGAACGTCCAATGCATAAAATTTTGCGGGATCGGGCGGAAACAACCGGTCGTGGAATTAATAGTTAGTTTCTGTTGGTTCTCGGGCGACAGGAGCGCGGTTGTCTCGGACGAATTGGTTTTTTTTTCTTTTTCTAATAAAATATCTGTGGTAGGAGAGAAAGGCAAGAGCTGTTTTATATCACACACTCGTGCGACACACTGCGGATATTCCATTTGTTAACTGACATGACGTACTTTGCGTTGAATGGGAATGAAACGACAATGATTAGGGGAGACGGATTTTTCATAAATTTTATTTGAAACTTCGTACTAATTAAATTCAGATGAGAAGTGCAAAGGAACGTGTAGTAAAATTGCGAACCGGATATACAGGGAATTATTAATTATTAATTATCAAATGGTATATCAAAATGGGAAAACAAATATTGCTTTGCGGATTAGAACGGTGTAATTTTTGTTATATAATGAAAGTACAGTGACAACTTTCCAATATTCCACGTCGCAATTGAATCACGTAATCGCCCATTACGTCTCCGTTTCGAGTAATTGCGTCTGGCGAGAAACGATGAGGAATAATATCCACGATAACGTAATAAATAAACTACTGGATGGCTTTTATCGAGTTTCCTTCCCGCGTTCCCGTCGTTCTCTTTCCCGCGATGGGTTGGAGAGAGGAACAATACAAAATTCACTGATACTTCGAAATGACGTTCCGCAAAATTACGTCTATTAGCAAATTATCGTTCGATTTTATCGGCGTCGTGCGTCATCAGCTAATTTCTTGGTTAATTGCTGCTGAATTTCAATGCTGAATTATGTTTCAAGCACATTCGTTGTCCGCAAAGGAGGAAGAGAGACACGACGAGACTGCGCGCACGCGTTTATGCAAGGGCGCGTGTATTAACGAACAACGCCACTGGCTGCCTTTTAATTAACAACGGGCGAAACGACCCCGTCTCGACGCGGTTATCACGCCGTCGTTTTTCGCATCGTGATTATTGCAACGCTGTTGTTGACATATTACGAACGAAATGTATTTCCTTTTTACAAGATTTGAGCTACTACCAGTAATATCATGCAACTTGGACGCCCCGAGTTGGTTTCAGTTCTTGGCGAATGTTGGTGGAATAATCGGTATTATTACTACTGTGAAAGGGAAATGTTTAAAAATATTTCTTGGGATGTTTGGTCCGTATATCATAAAGTACTGTATAATTTATAGTTGCACGATATTATTACACTGACTTATCAATAATTATTTTTTAACTATGGTAATATAGTGTAACACTATTGGATCCCTAAATATACCACCCTGTTCCACCCCTGCGTTATATCTGCCGACGTATAACGGGCAGTCGTCCCTGCGTAAGCTGAGAGAAGAGAATAAAAGGTGAACAAAATGCTATACCAGGAATATACTACTAATTGTAAGAAGAAAACGATGAATAAAACTTGTCCAAGTAGTCGAGCGGAGAATCAACAATTCGGTCAGTGTCCAGGCTAGACTGGGCACCGTTAATAACCAACCGTTGTCACAGTAAATAACAATAAAACTCTATTAATGTGGTGGCAGGACTAGTTACCCTGCCTGGCAGTCGGCCAGAAACATACCGGCACGGCTATTCACCCCACGGTGATGCTGGCCTCGGATCCAGCTGCTGTTGTTGCAACCGGCTCTCGCATACCTCACTGGCCGTATGTAATGCAGCATGGTTATGCAGTATTACACACTGGAATGGTCCCTCTCCCCTGAGGATCGCTCGGGAGCAAGATGCGCTAGGTGCTCGTGAAATTGGGGGAATCGAATTTACAGGCTTTGGATTAAAAGAGCGACTCTTCTTCTTCAAGGAGACCCTTCGATAAATGCGTTGGACTAGTTACGAGGGTGGTTTCTTTTAGATTGGATTATTTGCGGGAAAGAAAAGTTGCTTGAGAGACGGTTAATGATGGAGTGGTTTTGCAAATTACAGAGATATTAAAATTGTTATACATTGCATAATATTTATTTAATTATTTTGGCTGGATCTCTGGAGCGATTGAAATTATGGAGAATAATATTGTGGCAGCTTTGATCATTATTCTGTGAATTACATGTGAATGAACTTTTTTTTTTAGATAAGTTTACATTTCTCCAGCAAGATATTGTATGGTATTGTTTGAATGAAATATTGTATTTTTTTCTATACTGTTTCCATGCGTAATCAAGATTTATTTGAAATGGAGCGACTAACTGTGCGGGATAGAAGCATCATTATTTAACCAGATAATCAGCATTTACGGAATAATAAATGCAATTTGATTGGGAAATTGTGCAAGCCAGTTAGGAGATGATAATAATAAATCAGTTTTGCAGACAGAAGCTCCAATAATTAAACACCGCCTGATTGCATATACTAATCCATTCAAGTATTATTTATAACACAAGGTGCTTTATTCGTTATCGCGTTCCCTATTTCGTGTTAACTGTTTGGTATGTCACGAAACTGTTACTATCCTCGCAACTATATCCACCTTGGCAAGGTCTTTTCACTAAAAGCGATCTGGAATTAATGGCAAGCTTGTTTGACCATGGCGCGTCACTAATGCTTTTAGTACATCAATTTCTCGTGCAATCAGCCGGATACGACTGAAACTTGACTTTGACTTCAAAGAAGCCAATATGCGAAATCGAGGGCATTAGGTGCTCTTAACTCCCGCCGTTTAAGAATTCCGTTTGCTTTACAAGAGCAGAGATCGCATCGACTGGCAAATGAATTTCTGTATGTCACTCGGACGCTGCATAATATATAAACAAGAACATAATTCGTCATTTCCATTTCCAGCTTCACCATCTAGTTCACACCCACTTCATTCCGTCCGGTGTATTATTCAAATCACCACGCATTTATCAAACAATTGCCTGATAATAAACATTATTTGCCGGTGCAGAGGATAATTATAATAATTCTCGACAAGAGGGACCGAATTTCCATTTCCACATAATATCCGCGAATGATCGTCGAATCAACGAAGTCCCTTTTCCTTCCAAAAGGAGAAATTTTCCCCAGTTTCCACACGTGTAATCCGAGAAATACCTTCGAAAGCAATAACTTCCACGGGCTCCGAAATTCCAACCGCAAAAAGAACCACAGAGGTCCAAAGACCATAGCGTCAGCTCGAGCCACAAAAACGCTGTAGCCCCAAGCAGCGACGCGCGAAAGTCGACGATAGAATGGGAATGGAAGGAGGAAAGACTCACGGCTGAGTAATCCGTCCTTAAGACGGGCCAAGCTCGATCCAAGGACTGCTCGAGCAGGCGTTTGTTTCTCTCGATTGCTATCGAATCGAGGTGGAAACGGAATTTGTCGTCGGTGCCGCCCACCAAGGAAGAAACTTTTCCCTTCTCCTCTCTCTCTCTCTCTCTCTACTTCTCTCACTCTGTGAAGCTTCAGAGAAAATGTCTCGCTACGAAAGACCGCAAGGAAAATGGAAGGAGATCGTCTGACATGTCGCGGAAGCCGCTGCTTCTCGTTTCGCGCTACGAAATCGCATAAAACATCCCTCTGTAACGGTGGTCACAATAAATGCGAGTCCAAGCAGAAAGAAAATGAGATGAAAAAGTGGATGAAACGGCGCCAAGGAGACTCGAATGGGACTTTATTTTATGTACGAAGCATTCTGACGTTTTGTTCTGTCTGGCACTGTACTTTTCATTTCGGCCTATTTCGACGTTTCAATTACATTTCGCGACTGCTTCCACTGAAAGTATGTGACAGATTTTTTGTGTTTCACTTTTCCCGTTTTCGTGCCAAACGACGGAGGGGCGAGTTTTGTGATAAGTACAATCATTTGTGGAACTAGTAAGCGAGGGAAGGGTTATTGTAATTCTGAGTGGAATGTTAGAGTTCATTGAGTTCAGAATTATTGCGTGGATACTAAAATGAAAACGAGTTGCTCAAATTGGAAAACCTTAGGACGTAGAACAAGGTTAGAACGTCGAAACTGATAATAGATATATATTTGAATAAAAATTGGTCATTTTTTTAAGACGAATTTGATTATTTGAGATAACTGCGGAGCACAGTTAAGTATAATACGACAAGGAAAGTGTGAGTTTTCTGATTAATAAGGCTATAGGGGTGCAAAATTCTACACCCTGTTTCTCACTAGCACCTCGTTAAAAGTTTCCTTGTAATACCTTGAACAAGAAAGGGGGATGATGGTTTCGTTTGCATTGTCTTAGAATTTCCTCGATCCGATACGACCGATGTCGGAGTGTCCAGGGAAACTGTTGCGTTCGTCTATCTGATGAAACCGTTTTCCTTGCGTTGCAAACGGTTGGATCGTCGAGAATGTGTGCAGCCACGGCACGCAGACTTCCGAGTATTCCAAAGCATGTGGGATTATTTTTCAGGGGAAGTTGTGATTGACTCTTTCTCACAAAAATAATGCTTTATTGCTAAATATCTCTTCTCAACTTTATGACACGACGCGATACACTCTATCTCAACACAACAAAACTCTCAATACTCGATACTCGCAACAATTCTCGCGCACGCATCATTCACTTCATATATTCATTCACTTCCAAGTTCCCTCTCATTCTATTCCTCGTTCGTTCTCGGTCATTAGGTCCCACGCCGACACACACACCCTTGCCACGTGTCACAGGTCAACCACGGGCCACCATGCACCCACGAGTCCACGTGCATTCCCCGAAACCATTCACTCTTTCCTCGAGATAAACATTCACGCGATCCACATTCGACATTTCCACTAACGCTCTTCATTCACCCCTCGCGTCACATTCGTTACCTCCCGTTACACGATGCATACAAAGCCCTTTCATACCATTTCCACGAATGCTTGCATCCCACAAGCATTGTTCGTTACAAAATAAAAACACACTTAAGTCTAACACCGTTTCAAGAAAAAACCGCGGTCTTTTAAGCGGCTTGAAATTGCAGTTCCTCGCGCGCTGTTATTTCCTCTCTTTCACAGCTGCGAAAATGTACGAATAAGGTTTAATGAAAATTTCCAGGGGACACGAAAGCACAGGCACGCAGATTATGTGGACAAAAAAATATCCTAATTCTAGCTTTAAAACAGTAGGTCTGTGTTAAAATGGTACTATCCAAGTAGAGTACAATATTATTCTATTAAACGTACCACTTTTTTTTAAAGAGACAAGTGCCTTGCGTTAATTTAATTCCGACAAATATCCGATGAGTTGAAAAATAATAAAAACACAGCGTCTCCTTATCTGAACAGCATTTAAAATACAGAATATTTAAACAAAGAAGAAATGAATATACGATTTTAGTAATGACATTAAATTGAAGACATCATTTTCAACGAAATTTCCTAGTTTATTTTAGACCAATCCAACTTCTGATTTATCGCAAATAACATAATTAATTCTATTATCATTCGAATTCTTTATATTAGCGTCACTCACGAAATTCCAATAATATATATACATATAGTTCTACGACATATTAAGATATCTTCTCTTTGGCCCAAAAATATTGAAGTATTTTTCTAGTCAGCATCTGCGCTCTATCTTCTATCCAACAGCCAGAACTGAGTAAAGCTCGATCACTAAACAAAAATATTGCACTCGTACTTCAATATTACATTACGTATATCACGTAGCCTTCAAACGATTCAGCTTCTAAGACTGGCGGATTTCGATGCGAGAAGATCAATGGTTCAATCTTATCGGAGCCATGAGTGTGCTTGCATTTTTAAACCGTGCTATCCCCATTGCTACAGCAAGCTCCGTCCTGGAGCAGCAAAGCTAGCGGAAAGAAACAGGACCAACAAGAAGATGGAGGGTAATTGATACAGCTTTGGTCATGAGATTAAATCGAGCGTAACGCGTGGCCGGACCGTTGAGTTTCCACGGCGAACAAAAGGTCATCCAGATTAATTTCCCGTTGGTACGGTGCCGGAATTTCTTTCTCGAACAGAGAGCGCGTCGAGATTAAAGAAACGACAGGAAAGGCCATCGCAGCTGACGTTTGACGAAGACGCGACAGAAATTGCGATCCACTTGGACACAGAGGTATCTCGCGGTCTCTGTTGAAAAAATTCTCTCGAACACCGCGCGATATTTATTGGGGTTTTTGATCGAGAATGGAGAAGCCTTTTCGTTTTGCATTTATTATTTTCATATATGGCGCGAAACACTGTGCACTTTTTTGTGAAAATAGACTTGCACAAAGCATATCGGAATAATCATAATGTAATCACAATGATACGACCAAATATACTATACAATTATTTTAAACCGTAGCATAGACTTTAATTTCCTGTTAGATACCTGAGCTTCCACCCCTGCGCGTCCATAGGTCGCACACCTGCAGTACCACGGAAACCCCCAAGTCACATCTGGCAAGAACAATCCTTCGTATCTTTTTTTATTTCCTACACGAAATTTTCCTCAAGAAACATGCCCCGCTCCCAAAGACTCTGGAAATCATAAATTACCTCCTTCCCTAAAAATCCTAGCACTCCTTCCGCTTACCACTTCCACCGTTATTAACATCCAATCAGAAATCCTCGTTACACTCCCTCACTAAATAGAAATGACCAATAGTATTTTGGCAATAGTTTACATTTTTCCTTACTTCACACCGACAAGTCAGAATTACAGTCAAACAGTACACATCTAAGAGAATTCACCTGAGAAATAAAGGCGTTTTATATACTTTATAAACTTGGCTTACTTCATTCACCGGGTTCACGACATTCAGATCGATACACTAAATAATACATTCAACCCCGATAAAACTATTAGCAACCGTGTCACGTTCTCCCACGTTTAACCACCGATTAACAAACCGCCAAACAAATAGCCGTAAAACCGTAACCAAAAACTCCCCTAAACCTGTCCAATCGCAATTGATCAAAGTCAGGTCACTCGACGGTATCTTGCGCCCGATAGCCCTTCACGGAGTAAAAAAACGGAAGTCCTCGAAATATCTCGCTGTCTTTCCACTTGCCAGGCCACTCTCGGTTCGATAAAACGGAATTCTATTATACACGCTGCGAAACGATCGCGCAACGAAAGGAGGGGGAGAGAGTTCTCTCGACTCTCTGAGCAGACTTCGAAATATACCCTCATCATCGCGCACCCCCTCGGCCGCGGCTTTATTTCACGGTGCACTGCACCCGCGCAGCTTTTTCTCGGCGAGTGCATTAATGGCCGTGGATGCAGGTTACACCAGGCCACGTAAAGTACTCGTCCGACCGTCGTTTGGAAGTGTTTATCGCCGGATTAGCAATTCTATTGCCGGCATCCCTCTCGCGCACGGGCGCGGAAAGAAACCGACTTAATGGAAAAGCTTGTCTTTCGACTTGCCCAAGACGGTGTTCCGACTTCGTGCAAGCGATTCCATTCAGCCACCTATTTTGTCCGCCCCCTTTTCCCCTCCCTCGTTTAGATGGGATATTCAGATCGTTTGGGGAACGAGTTTTCGCGAAGCTTCGGCGCAAGCAATATTTTTTTACTACCCCAATTTTCGATTTGCTTTCAATCGCTTGCGAGGGACTTTTAATTGGAAAGATGATTTAAAAATTTGACCGGTGGGTGTTCGAGAACGATTATACGTTTATGGAAATGGATAAACGCTTGTTCATTATGTGCAAGATTTTTCTCATCCCTTTTTATCAATACCACTTTGTTGAATGACGGCGGTGTTTGTTAATTTATGGTGGTTTTAATTAAGTTGCATTAAAATTGTCGATGTTAATTCGGCGGTTTCATTTAAGGAGCCATTTGTAGCGGCGTTTGGTGAACGTTGCGCTTGGTTTGCGGAAAATTTAATTAAAACGAGAGAGCTTGAATTCGAGCAGTTGATTTGCGTAAAAGCAGCGCCGTTACTTTCGATTCTCTTGTTCGTTTGAAAATTAATTCTACCCCTACTCGAGTAAAATTGTGCGCAAAGAACTGCCAGATTTCTCGAACGTAATGCATACAAAAAGGTACAATACCTCCCTGTTCGATATTAATCAACGAAGCACAAATTAAAGGGCAAAGTGTATTACAAGTATACTTAAATAGTACCAACGGTGCCCTGGCAAATTCTCATCGACCCTCCCCTTTTAGTCGCCCCTTACGACAGGCAGGGGTCACTGTGAATGTATTCTGATCCCCATCCACAGGGTGAATAAAAGTATCCGCAATAATTCTACCGAATCTACATTATTTCAAACTTTGACAGATCAAGACAATCGAAGAAACGTTCCTCGCAATGAATCGTCGGCGAAATAATTCCCCGCAGCATCCTGAATTCAGAGCTGACGAAAAGAAAAGCCATCAGGTGGAGTTCGTGGAACTCTTGGATGATAAATTTCGGCTCGCCTCTATCTATAATCTGAATGTACATAAAATTCAGTGCTTGTCGTTGCCAAGATCCGAGACCACGTTGTCGGCTGGGAGCAATGCGCTTTATTACTACTAAACAAGCCGCACTAGGCAGTATATTACTAGCGGACGGGTCTGATATATTGCTAGGTAGGTTTGCCAACCCACTGGCCAATATCCATACCGGGGTCCCATCGGCGGCCGGCTCGCTGCCCGTTCCATGTCTACCAACGAGTCGCCTTTCCTTGCAGGCCGAAACTATTAATTTTGGTTTCTCCATCGCTGTGTTCGGCGACTAATTCAATTTGCGGCTTGGTTACCGTGGATCGATGGATTATATCGATCTGCAGATGCTTTCGCGTAATTGTTTATCATCGGCTACGAGATGTATGCTTCGTTGTATCCATTCTTTTCGTTTGTGGAGTGAATGAATTCATTCTAAACTATCGGCAGGTCGTTCGTAAATATTCGAACGGTTAAATGGTAGATTCGATAAATAATCACCAATAGGCAATAAACAATAGAGTTTCTTCATTTGAAAGTGCGAGTAGCACAATTAATTGGATAAAGTATTCTAGAGCAAGGTACACTTTTAGTGACATGTTTTGGAGGGTAACATCCCTATGAACATTGTTGAATATTAATTTCATGGAACCGCGAAGATTAATTCTAACGGAAAGAATCATTTTTTATAAATATGTAATTTCTTACAAATTGGAGATTTGCTGAAACGCTTTCAATAATTGTTATAAGAATGTCACAATATTCCTTCGATAATCGAAAGAACAATCTAACATTCAGTGTATAAAATCAAATTACACCCAGATTCGTAGACGTTGCTCGCAACAAATGAATAAACACAATTCGAACTGATTTCAACTCCTAGCACGCAATTATTTCAAAGTTTGTACGAAACGCTGAACCGGAGGAAGCTCGATATCGCTGAACGCGAATTTCCTTGAATTTCATAATTGGGGACCTTGAGGAGTTTTATTGAGAAAACGTTCTTTCATCCATTTACATTCTCAATTATTCGGCGATGCGAAATTCTCGAGTGCGCGGCATCTTAATTACCGGAAAGTGGGCACCGTATAATTTAAACGCTTGAAAATTAGACTCCCTTCTCAGGCTTGAACCGTGGCCTTTTTTTGTTTCCTCGGTTTTCAAGCGATTCTACTCCCTAGCCACGGGATTGCAAAAGAACTCTCGCAACGGGGAAAAAAAATGCTTAAACGTTCTCAAAATGCAGTGAATACTTTCGTTCCAGCCAGCTCTACGAATTTAAGGATACGCTTCTGTGAGCTACTTTAGAATCTAGCCGGTGAAAGTCTTGTGTCGAAGGCAAAAGTGGCAATTAAAGTAGCTGGGTAAATGTAAATATTAGTAGGAGGCCCGGAGCTATCTTTTGTCTCCTGCGTATTTCAAATTGGCGAAAGAAATTTTTCGTCGATTTGTAATCCATAATATACATATGTACGATAAAATAAATACCTCGCATGGAAAATGTTCCGTTTCTTAGAAAGAATTAGAATCAACGTTGCAACAACTTTCCATAATATTACGTCCTTTAAATCATCGGGTCGCTATCGAGAAATGGTGTCAGAACTATTTTCACAGAGAACAGAGTATCGTGTGATGCACAGTTCTCCATTTAACCGATATTAAGTAACAAAGTCAAATCTCGGCTAATAAATCGAATATATTTCGCACCAGTTTGAAACGGACTGAATGCTGCTGTAATAGAATGGATCCTGTAAGCTTTCTATTTATCTATCGACCAATTGGATTCTATATACTTCAAATCTCGATTACGTGAATTGATATAATCAATCCTTTCTAGCTGCAAACTATTTTACACTAATTACTCTCGCCCATTCAGTTTATTCGGCTTGATTTCGGGCTCTGGGCGAAATTACCGTGGGAAATTTTTATGCACCGCTGGTGTGATAAATATGATTAATTTTTCTCTCGGAAAAATTGCATGCAATATCACGCGTCTCTGATAAACGCGTAGCGAGCCGTTGCGTGTGTTGAACGCTAAAATTCTGCCACAAGGCAAGGAAAAAGACTCAATTTTTAATCCCACCACGCGCTTACAATTTGTATCACAAAAATTTAATGAATATTAATCCATCCTTCCGACGAGAGTGTTTGTTCGTGTCCGCTAAATGCTACAGTATCAGCTGAATAATGTATCCAGTTATTATGAGTCCTCTTAAACGCAATATATTTCATTTAAAACATTTTTGTATCCAGTCAATAGTAACCCAGCTATTTTGTACAACAGCTCTTAATAACTCACTCCACATATAACTTAATTTGTTCTGTATATAAATTATAATTCTACTTGCGAATTTCAATATGCTTCGAAATCATCATTTGCTTTGACATTTGTATTTAGAATTTGAGAAATCGTATTAAACAAGACAATTCTTATTTCTGTACGAACCAATGCCATTTCCCGTGAAATTTGGCTCGATGCTTTTGCTGAGCGTTGCATTTTCCAAATATCATGGAATTTTTATGGAGAGACGAGTTCGTGACACGTAAAGCGGAATACAAGATACGCTAGCGAAGGCTCATAGAGAAGTTACATCTTCTGCAACTGCTCGAACTCGCTTGCTATTCTGGCTTGTTCGTAATCTGAGTGCCGCCATGCATTTCCATTGGCTACTTGCTGCTGGGCGTTCATCTTCCACGGGGCTACTGAAAATGCATGGAGCTCTGCACGAGCTTTATTTTCGATTAAACACAACGTTACTTCTGGATGCCGGCGCTACGTGAACGCCGCGCCGCGTCGATATTACGTTCTCGATACTGTACAAAATGCATTTTACGCGGCGGTGGTTGCGCTCTTTAAAAAATAGGGAGAACTAACGGCTAGAGTAGACCCTCATCGGTTCAATATTTTAATTTCACGTAATTTAAACATGGGAAAATTTTTTATGAAAAATAGAATGATAGGAAAGAGGTTATGCAGATTTTGGAAATTCTGAAAAATAGCGATAGCCTATATCGTCTTTGAAATAATAGTATCTTTATCCAGCTTTTCATCTTTTCAAGCTAGAAAAGATTTCGATTCTGAATCTCTGAAAGGAATTCACGTGTAATTTGGAATTCAAAGTGTTATATTACAGTCTACTTCAACGGCGTTACGTTTTCAATCTTTTTTTATTATTTTATTCTCGTCCTCGAGAAACACGACGAAATTATACAAATTTTACTCCTGTAGGAAATTTACGCGGCGTTCGCTTCTATTCAAGCGATTATTCGTGATATCCGACAGAAAAAGAAAAAATGAATCAACAGAGACAAATGTTTCAGCTGCTGCTCCGAATGTGTACGCAACGAGTGCAACTATTTTTTCGGTAGGTTCGTGTCTCTATTTCGTGGATTGTAAAGCAACCAACGCGTTTCAACGACCGGTTGGCATGTGACACTTAAAAGCTCCAAGCTCGACATGCCAAAACTTTCTCGGGAAATGGAACTTTCGGAACGTTTATGGCATTTCGGACAGCTGGGCGACAAACTGTCCATCGTTAATAATATCTGCGATCTCCATGGGAGGCCATTAGTGAACTGAACAAGGGGACGTCAAATAATTCACGCGTTTAGTCTCCTAAATCTGTCGCGATCTCTGACAATGAAGTTACCGGGTCCTTTTCATAATTAACAAAAATGGAGAGGGAAGTGGAACCAGGTGGCCTTGCTATTAAATTGTGGTAAAACAGCTGTATATTAAGTTGGTGAACATATAACAAAGTGGTAGTTCATTTTATCTTTGTATTATAAATCGTTGTGCAATTCCTTTTACTACACCTTTGTGTTAAATTATATATAGTTTTAAGTAACGAAGATAATATTTTCATTAGCTAATATGATAGTATTTGGTATTGGATAATCTTGTAAGTAGCGATAATGTTTTAATCATAGGGACAATCTAATGCAAATTATATCATACGTGTGAAGAATCGAAATATGCGCGCAATTAAGTCAAATGGCGTCTTGACTACAGGCGAATTCACAGTATGGTGAAGCACTGCAACCTAACCAGTGGCCGAATACAGACGTGCCTAACAATAAAGCAAATGTATCATTATTTGCCCTAATAAAGAATATTAATCTAACAATACGTATAATAAAAAATAATTAACATATTCGAGGCTTACTGTACTCTTGTATTAATAGCAAAATTAAGGAAACGAAGATGTGTGTACATGGTTCAGAATATTACCTCTAGAATAATTGAAGAGCAATTGTTTCTCCCAATGTGAAAATCGTCTTTCCGAATGTCCAATTGAATGTTTATTAATTTTTCACCTGCCAAACCGGAATTGAAAATATTTTAATCATTCCAGCGGCTCAACAGCCGAGAGCGAATAGAAAGAAATTCAGCACAGTTCCAATATACATTTACCGAGGGAATTTTAATTTTTTTATTAGCAAGTTGACATGGTTGCGAGATACTGCCATTTTTGGTATCGCTTAAATCCAGTGGAATGTTTCAATTGTACGATATGCGTGGTCTGCGCCTGTTCCCCGTCTGATCCTTATAATCTATTACTACTGCGTTGCTCTGCTCCCGATTCTCCGAATATCTGTTACAGAGTGCTCTAACGCACCCGTGAATATCTAATTCGAAAAATAATCGCGACTAAATGGGGGACTAAGAGCGTCCTGAATTCGTTGTTCAGTTAATGCTCCAGCACATTACATTTATGAATAATTGAGAGAGGAATTAACGGCGGAATAGGTGTATTTATTTATGAATCGACAATATAGTATTCTCTACATTCATATTATTATCGTAGGCTGTAGTGTTGTTAATTTTCATGCAGGAAATATTCAAGTATGTCCAATACTAAATATTGAACTATGGAAAAGTTTCACTGGTCCTGAAACGTTCTAGAAACGATCATGTGCATTGTACAGCAGGAAATGAAATAATACAGTGAACCAGAGGGTGGTTTTTAATTGCAGCAAATTACAGTAACAGGAAACGGAACGCTGCAATCCGATTAGACGAAAACTCGCGCTCGCGATTAACTGGAAGAAGGTACAAGTCGATTACACGACGCAACTCGTACGAAGGAGTAAGATGATTCAAAGCTGTCTGTGTTCTGAAGGGTTCTAATATTCTTGGCGGCATGTTCGACATCATTAGCACGCCCCGCGTCATGGAAACGAGCGACAGGCAGATTTTCAAACATCAAAGATTCGTCCTAATGAGCCTCGTTCGTTTCGTTACAGAAATAGGGGATACGCATCAGCAACAGGCAATTATATCATGATTCTGTCGTTAATGAGCCACTCTAATTACGATTATAGGAACAGAATTTAACTCGGCAATAATACAAAAGAGCGTTTTATAGTTTTTATTAAACTGCAATTCCAGACAAGTGTCTCGAATAATTTGTAAGAGGCGATGTAAGTACATTGTCATTCTTACGAAGTTCGTAAATCAAAATGAACACAGGGGTGAATGGTAATGTCGAGCAAACAATTTTCAATATATTGCATATACGTAGAATGGCGTTATATTTTGATCCAAAATTCGATTTATTTATATACCTTATCAAAGTCTGCTAAGATTATTGATTTAAAAAGATATCCCACCACATTACCTAAATTATACATTAATAATGAGGGAAATTGAACGTTATCATGAATACCAGAAAATTATTGACACTATAAAAAAAACCTTTGGGTACGATCTTTCGAAGTAAATATATCTATAGACGATGAAACCTGCTACCCGCCTAATACTTTTCCAAGAAAGATAAAATTCCCAGTAAGGAATGCACCGTTTCGAACTTAATAACGATATTTCGTTGAAACTTCGTGCCCATGTCGACGTGAACATGGACGTTAATGAAAACGCAGGGTTTCGGGCGAGTTTTTCGCAGATTCCTCGTTAATTTCCGCGTAAACCGTGACTTACTCGGCCCAGATTGTAGCGGGACTCGTTGATCAACGAGCAAAAACCACGATTCAGCCGAGCCATGAGACGGTACCCCGTTAAGCTCGTGAACAAATAAAAACAGCCGTGGTCGAATGCCATCAGCCCGGCACTCGTGGAAGGCAGAAAATGCTTTAATTTTCCGTGCGCGTTTCCAGCGCCACATTTTCCATTCCCCTGCGTCATCAACGGGAGAACCGCGCGGTCCGTGCGTTGCTGGAAAATATCGCCGCGTCGCGTCGCGCGGCAAAAAGCAACGCGTGAACTTCGGGAACACCTGTCCGGATTTCCTTTTGCTCGTTGCTCCTCGTACTCGCGTACCATTCACACGGAAAATGAGAAAGGAACGTTTCACTGTCTGGGGCACGTGCGAAGAACCATTTCGGTCGGCGTAACAGTGATAAAAACGTGATACTAAGTCTGTAAATTGAATCGCGAGGCGACGTTTCACGATTCTTTTATTTTGTTCTAGCAGCAGAGCTTTGTATACAAGCGAACGATTACCTTCGTTTTGTTTCTGGTTTGCACTTTGGTCACTTGCGTTTTGATTTATTGGAATAATGGTTGGAATAAAACGAATTTATAATACAGTATTACTAAATACCGTATGTTATATATTATATGATTATTGATAAACTGATATGTGAGCAAAGTGGATTGCCTACATTTGCGACCAGTTCGGTACGACGACGTACATGCGATTGAATTGGTTGACATGATCGACAGCAATGTGAAACTAATTCGGCCAAGTACTCTAATACGTATTGTACAAACACGCATGCGTATAAAAATATATGTACTACAATTTTAAACTTCCTCTGAATATTTTATTCAGCTTCTTTTACTTTGACAGTTTTATATACGCGTACATGAATTTATTTTTTTGTGTACCCTCGATAGTCTGTTACTTAATAAATTTTGTAAAACTTTTATTTATTCAGCATATTAGTATTCCGTAATTTTTTCCCGATTCGTTACTTAGATTTAATTTTCCCGCCCAATTATTTATTTAATTGTAATACAATACACAATGTTATAAAGATTAGACTGTTCAGTAAGTAAGAAAATGTATGGAAACGACATTTTTTAAAACACAGTTAAGTTAATTAACGTTTTCTTCGACCTTCGAATATAATACACCGATAGCTTTTATATTCCCTTAGAGTATTCTTTGAATATTCCATGCGGTTTTATTTTCCGTTTCCAATTCTTTCTGTCGACAGCCGATAAAATCTGACATTTCCACCTAAAGTCTTGTCAACCCCGTGTCGTATTCGAGGGGAAAAAGATAGTGTTACTGGTATCAATTTTGATATTTCATCTTCGTCTTTTTCTATTATCCTGAAGCGCTGCCTTTCCATTTTACTCCTCCTTTGGTGCAACGTAAAATCCGCGAAATATTACACTTGTACATTTATACGTGTACAGAAAAATAAGTTCAAACCTAATAACTTGTAGAACCCTCACATCTTACAATTCAAAGCCAATACGGTGCTGCAAAATGTTGTATAAAATTATATTTTCAAAGTCCCTCGATTTTTATTTCTTTTTCTTCTTACAAATAAGACTCAATAACCATATAGTTCCGAATTTCAAATTTTCAATTAATATGTTTAACAAAGTACCTATTTCAGTATTTCATATTATTAACAGAAATATCATTAGCTAGTCTTACGTATAATAAAATAATAATAAATTTCCTTGCACATTTATGTTAAATAGTCTGTACTCAATGAAATAATCAGCACAAGTGACGGCGATCCCCACGGCCTCGTTAATCCTGTAGGTGTCGATTATACCACCAAGTCAATAATAATTCGTAATCGGTCTTCATAATTGACCTGGCAGTAATATGCTGATTTCGTAATTTGCCAACTCAAATGGCACATCGGTAATTAAGTTACTGGTAATCAAGTTTCAAATGCTTTCGAATAGCAATAATCGGCACGAATTTAATACACCCTGCGACTTCGACGATTATCCATGCAATTACTCATGGTACATATAACATATTTGTTGCAATGCTATACGATTCAGTCGCATCTATTTCTCTGCTTTTGAGCGGAGAGCGTCTTTGCCTAGCTGCTTACGAAGTGCACGGGCGAACTGCACTTGCCGAGTTAAATGTTTCGGAATTCGCATTTATCATTTACGTAGAACGCGATGGTCTACTGCATTCATAAATCCAAATATAGCTGTTCCAACTATGAACATTTGCCGGTGCATCTGAATTGGGAAAGCATCGTTGCATCTCCGTACAAATGAGAAAAACTAAATGATATTTATGTATAATGTTAAATTTAGCGCTGAAAAATATGAATAATAATATCAGTTTCCATCGTTAAAGGGTCGTCACACTTTTCTTTCATTTATAACGATGTTACTAGCACATTGTTGCCCTTCTTTTTCTGTAATAGTTTAAACAAAAATAAAAAAATAACGATGAGATGGCAAGACAAATTAATTTATGCTCAACGCGCGAATACCACAAACATTACTCACGGCACGTGTAATTCTAGGATGCATTGTCGCAGCAGTGTTGTAACATCATTCACTGTGTACATCGCCTCAGAAAGCACGCCATGAAAGCAGAAGGTATCTTTTATCGACCGGAAGAAGTCAGAGTGCGTTGGCGTAGGCGTGTGTTAACAGTTACCTCTCGCCACTCTGCGAATCTCGAAAACCCAAGGAATTCATTTCAGTTAGCCTCGACTCGCTACTTAAAAATACAAGCTTGCATACGACCAAGTTTTGTTGCAACATCGTGCAAACTAAATACAAGCTAATATATTTATGTTTATAAGTAAAGAAAATTCTGCCCGATTAAATGGAAGTCAAATATTCTTCAAACGGTTACTTTATATTTAGACGCACCATGTAAATACTGTGACGCATAAGAATGCAAAAGAAGCAAATTTCAGTGTTAATTTCGAGCTCAACACTAGATTTACATTCTATTTTACACTTTCTTATTTATTAAATGTGAACCAAAAATTTAGAGTCGCCTTATTAATGCCATCCAATACCTCATCGACTCGAAGCTGATAAACAAAGCAAACTTGTCGCCATCTTCTTACCTGTGCGGCTAAAACGTCTATTACTCCTTTTAAACGAACACTGTGCGTTCCGATCCTTATCTAGCGCTCCACGGATTAAAAAATCACCGTCACAAACAAAAATACAGCAGTTCCACTATCCACCGCCAAGATCAGAAATCACGTCCCCACGAAGGTCTGGGAAGGTGCACAATCCTGGCAGAACCTTTCTCCCATTCTTTCAGCCACCTATTCTGCTGCATGTTAAAAGATGGCAGGCTTGCACACCTGCCCCGCTCGAGAGGGGATTCGTCATTTGTCCCGTTCCAGGCATCCCATCCCCGTTTCAGCCGGCTAGGTAGCCTGGCAGCGCTTACGGCCATCTTTCCATACCCCGAGGCCATTGTTGGCCAGCCTTCATTGTCTCCGTGGCGTTATCGTTCGTTCGTTGGAAGCTCGTCGAGCTTCGAAAGCGTGTCTCTGACCTAGTCGCACGCGGACGCCGCGAGCTGAAGCGCCAACACGCGCGTACCATTCCCTTTCTGGCCGGCTCATTCAGCCGTGGAATGAATGGGGAACGAAAGGTGCCACATTGCCGTTGGTCGAGAATAACGGAGATTGGACGGGAGACGACGTAGCCCGCGGTTCCAATGGGCCGTCGATTGAAAAAAAAAAAAAATAAAAGAAGAAAGAAGGAGCACAGAATAGAGTTCTACTAATGGACGCCGTTGCCAATGGAAAGTGACGGGAGTAATTCGTTGGACGTGATGATGCGATCTCTCGAGGACTAAGGAGGGCTAGGATGCGGCACTTAATGGGATCGTTTCCTTTTTCGCGTTTTTTCTTGTTGCTTTTTTGGCGGGGAATCTTAATTTAGGTGGTCGTTTGGGCCAACGATGGTTCAATTTATTTAGGTGCGTCTCTCTGTTGGTTAATTTTTTTGTAGGGTGGTTAATAATGGGGACAATGGAGGATTTGAAGAATTATTGTTTCAGCGGTAAATAGGTTTACCGATGTGCATGCGCTTTGTTAAGACGGGTTTTAAGAGACTTGTAGAATGGTGGATTATTACATGGAATGAATTATCATTCTACTAGTATAATAGTTGAACATTTCCCTGGCAAGCTGTGTGAATACTTTATACTTGAAAATCTTTTTTATTAATATCTTGTGTGTTTAACAGCAACAGTTTCCACGAACACGTGGAATACAAGATAGAAGACACAAGTCTAGAACCAAATTCAGAACTTGTATAACCCTTTCAATGAAGCAAAACAATTTATACCTCAAGTCTCCGAAACGTTAACAAGTTGTGACAAATAATGCGAAGTTTACAAATGGTATGTCGAAAATTAATAATTATTTCGTGCAACGAATAAGGTCCAATTTATTAATTCATTACTCTCGCGGCTTGCGAAACCTTTCGGGAGACTGGGAACAGTAGCGTTCAGCAGCAATAACGAAATGTGCAGTCGCTGGGGGGTACATAATAAATCATACAAAAATGTACACGGTACGTCTGTCGACTGACAATGAACAGTAGAATTTCCAGGCACTGCTAATTAAAACTGCACCGAGGGAGACTGTAAATATTCGCATGGCTGGACCCTTGCTGCGCCGGGATAATTTGTAAAATCAACAAGACTTTTCGGCTTTCGACGCCATCGATTTACGATCGAAGTTGTTGTCCCTTTTTCTCTTCTCTTACACTCAACATAAAAGCTTTCGCCTGACCCAAGAAGCCAAAAAATTAATGCAAACTTCGGCTACGAAATTTCTAACTACATTTGTTCAACATTTAAAAGGATGAAGGAAGCAACGAAAGATTTAGCCAAACCAGTGGTTCATTTATTGTAGAAACAGAATTGGCGGTTTGTGTACACAACCGAGCCCGTTATTTTTCCGTCTGTCAGCACTTTCAGTTGACAATTTTTCCAGAATATTTTCCCAACCCCAGGATCGTTCGTAGGATCGCCGGGAATTTTTCAATTCGCGACAATACCTTCGTGCTTTACCTTTATCGATTTTCAACCACACTTTCCCCGCCATCCCCCGCGTCGTTCGCTTATACATAATTCGTTAGTTTGAAAATCGTCACGAGCTAGGCCAAATCGTTCCCGTCAGCAAACATTTGCGCTACCATAATCAATTTTCCTCCGAGCATCGAGTGACAATTTGAGTCGCGTGTGTCCATGAATTCGTTGCACTGTAAACAATTTAGCCACCGCCATCCTGTAATCTCGCCTCTTCCATTGAAATTTTCGGCGCCTCTTTAGTGGATACACGAAAATGCATCGACACGAGTGTTGATTGTTTCTAAAGTACGCTCGAGGAGGGAAAAAGAAACTGCACGCACCCTAGAGTTTCGTTGGGCCCTTTGTGGAGAAGTGTACGCTTCACTTGAAACTGATGAAAGAAAAATTAGGAAACAAGTGTGAATCTCTCAGAGCAACGGGAGGCCGTATTTCTAATTAACCACCTCTTTGTTTGTGCAGTTAAACGATAATTTCAATAAGTGCCCGGTATGCTTTCAATATTTAATCATAGGAATATCCATTAATGTGTCACTGAAAATAAGTAATTATGATATATCTCCAATTGCTATTTATATTGGACAAAACAATGATTCTAAAAGTAAATAGTAAAGCATATCTATTGGAGCAAATCGGAATGGACGCTATTACACGTATTATTACAGTTCTGGTTCATTATATAGTTTCGTGAAATTTCAAATATCGAATCGCTATGCGCGCAGAGATCGGTTAGCTTCAAAGCCAGCGAAACAAAGTGAATTTTCATGTAGGTAAACCGTTATGGTGCAATGATTATTATCCAAGTTGATGTTATGCAATGCGGAATACCACGCTCATTTACGTGAGGAGTACGTTCAAAAGATAAATCAAGATATAAATTGCATTATTCAAAGGGGTCGCATAATAACGTGCGTTGTACAATATTAATATCAATTTCTTGGTGAAAATCTATTAAAATAAATATCATAGAAATGTAATTTTCGAATATTATTTAGACATCAAATGAACCGTAACAAACAAGGAATTATATAATATTTTCTGAGAAAATGTTTCACATGTCTGTTCACGAGAATTGCATTTTATATTATCATGTCCCAATCCATATTGAATTTATTAAAAACAATAGGGGGATGTTGCATTTTCGAAAAGCACCATTAGTCGGGCAAATATTGAAATGCAAAATTCTCGATTTCACGGATATGGTAGCACGAAACGTGTACTCGAGTTTGCAGAGATGCCTCGAATGTTCGTGTTGTTGTGAACCACTCGGCGAAATATTAGAAATATGCACGACGTTGGAAGCTGACAGGTGCGTGACCCGGAAGTTCGTGGACCGTTTCAGAACGAGTTTTCATCATGGTCACTGGTAGCAACAAATGGACAGGGACATGTGGCAAGAAAAGGCTAGCTAAATTTCAATTTTTATAGTGGAAATAAATCGACGAATTCAGTCGATTCTACTTCCATCAGCATTGGCATTTGCATTTTCGTTAAACAATTATTTTACCGCGGAAAGAACAAACGTTTCCTTTCAATATAATAATCTGCTCCTTCGTTTTTAGAGAAAGCTCTACCTGTTATTTGAGAATCGAATAGAAATCTTTTGCATCTTCTAACATAACATTTATTAAAAAGAAGAAATCGTGACAAAATTGTTTGTCTTTTACGAACGGAACAAAAGTTTTGTTAATTTAACAACAGAGAGTATTTATCCATTATTTGCCTCGAATATCCACTGTACGTTGTTATCAATTAAAAAATAATAAATACTCCAAACAATTAAATTAATGTCACAGATATTTCTCCCTCTCTCTCCCTCTACTTTTCCGCGTGATAAATTTATTCCAAATTACATCATAAACCGAAAAACAGGTGACTACCTTCGTTTTTCCCATTCGTCCCCGACCATTTCGCTTAATGGGTGGAAGCGATTTTTTCGTCGTCGAATTTATAGCACACGGATAATCCGATAGCGGCCAATTGCGGGGATATTTTGTCAGCGATTAGATGGCGATTCGAGGCGGTAAATTTTTCCCAGGGACGCGGCGCTACCGATTAAAATGGAAATTCCAACGGGCAGCATTTGCATAAATAACGGAGAAGTGGTGCACGCGTTGAATGAAACCGAGAGCCGTTCGTCGGAATTTATGTTTCCAATTGTTCCCTTTTTCGTCCTTTTTACTTTTTTTTTTTTTATCAACGATCGCTATCGCTGGCATTTCGAAACGCGCCCCTTCCTTGAAAGCGTGCCGCGATTATAATTCTATTAATTCGTTCTCCGATTGCGGAACCGGAACTTTCTATTCTACCGACAATTGCACATGGAATTGCAAATACTACGTTAACATAATTGCATTACCACCAGATCTCCTTCGTTCGACCAGCCTGCCGGTTTCACCTCCGCTGATTATTATTACGTATTATTTTAATTAACGGAAGGGGAAACAATTTCCCAACGACTCGCCGTCGAATTCAGAGTTTCGCACACACTTTTGAAGCTCTTTCTTCCTTAGATTGATCCCGGGAATATCGCCCGTCAGATTCACAGATTGAAACAAGCAAACTTTGTCAACAAGTATATAATCTGTTTCCAAAACTCGACAAGAAAATCGCTGGTTCGCAGTTGCTACGTACGAACAATTGCAGAAAACAACGGCGGGCATAAAACAACGATAAACGAACGCATCGGACTCCATCGTTATCGCTTACAGATAATCCAATCCGTGCCTGGTCTTAATTAAAATACTAGGTGACCGAGGGGAGTCGCACGGGGTAAGGGACGACGATGACCGAAACTCGCAACGGTCGAAAATCGAACGCGATGCAACGGTAGGGGCGGTGTCGCGCAACTGAGGGTTGGTAGACTCGCGGCTAATTCGAGTCTGCCCTTTAATTATGGTTCTGCGGGCCGCAGGCGCATCAGCAGGGCCCCGGCCTAATTAGATCAAACGTTCACGACAATTTCATTTGCTCGTGATTCGCCAATTAACGCGGTACGCGCGATCGTTCTCTATGTGCTCGGGTCCTCTGTGCCATCATCCAAGCAACCCTTCCACGATTTCCGATCACCTTCGCGGACACTTTCGCCTTTGGGCAGCGCCCGTGGCTCGTTCATCGCCCGATTTTCCTAGTCATTTCGAGCACCGCAACGTTCAGCATTGAACATTAAGTGGACGATACACGGCGAACACTGATCGATTCTCGCGAGCCTCTTTGACGCAATTCAGGAACAGTGGGGATGATTACGAGTTCCAAAGGAGGAGACTATTCGGCGAATTTTTGATTTACCGTGTCAAGGATTCTCGATTTTTTGTCGATATATCGGACAGCAATATTAAATATCTAATACCGATTAGATTAATGGACAGTAACTTCTTAAATCACAGTTTTCAGAGATAGGGTACTTCTGAATGATTAAAAGGTTAAAATTAACGATTAATTGTTGGACTGATAAATAGACATTCCAAATATTTCCCAACAGTCGTCGCATGAAATGACAAATGTTCCGACCACTACAAGCACCCATGCACATTTTCCTTTAACCCGTATTTTTTAAATAGAAAGAAGACCGACAAAGCACGAAAAGCTTTCACGTTTTCTATTATATTCTTTTGGGTGGTGCTCTTCGTGGTTGGTCGTGGACCACGAAATCGAAGAGAAACATTAGAGGAGCGAGAACAGAAGCAGCGTGTGTGCGCGCGAATGGAATGGAAGAAAGACAATAGCCAGGTGAGCTTCGAAGTATTGTCAATTCAATTCGACCAGCTTTTTACCCACATAGTCCCAGCAGTTTGTTCCGTGAAACGCGCTCTTCTGCGGTGAAATGGAACCATAATCTTCGTAGATTTAGCGGCACCACGGCTGGTATAAAAACCGTGATCCAACGAACTGGCAAAACAAACAACAGGCCGGACAAAAAAGCTGGGTTTCGCTGGTCTCTTGATCGCCAGCAACCTCTCCTGGGTTTAGTTTCCATTAGCTGTAAACCGCATTGTTTCGAGGCCGGATGCTCGCGTTGAATGTAATAGAAACTTAATGACGCCCAGTGGTGTTAAAATGTAATCACACGAATCGAGCGTGGCACCTGAAATCGATCTATTGATTTCGTGCGACGTAATCGTACTGTTAATTCCAATGTTCTGTATTAAAATTATAATACTTATAATTTCCACCTATAGTATTAAAATTATTCATATCGAGGTGCCAAAGTAAGCGTAGGTAGTGTTAATTAAATTGCGAGAGCAAAAAGAGGTTTTCTTTTAAAATATTAAAATGTGGAATTGCCGTGTAATATATTGTAGAGCTTGGCTGTATTTTGTAAGTTTGAATATAAATTTTGACATAGATATTAAGGGCACACTGTTTCGTTTTAGAAATATAACAGAGTGGTATGGTCCTGTAATACGATGAAGGAGAATATCATGCAACGTGTAATGAATAGCAACATAAAACATCTCTATTACGGATTGATGCTGCACGGCGACGTTACAGGTTTCACTTTACAGGGCTGCAAGTGCATGGAAGAATTTAAATTTCCCAATAACATTACCTCGTAGTTTCCCTTAATAATTATTTTCCAGCTAGGCAGCTCGGTTCAAAGCTTTTCACCAAACTTAATTTTTATTTATGCTACAGTCAGTGAATTTTCCGGTACTATGGAAACTGTGACTATATGAAGTGAAAGATATCAATGTATTAACACAGCATGGAGTAAAATATAATTGAAGCGATTAATCATTAATTTATAATAAACGTAATATTTAACGTTATTAAATGAAATATCAGATTTGAATTCCTGGCGTCAAATATTATCCCAACGTGTCAATTTTAATAGTTTCAAATTGTATGATATTTAATAAATACTTCTTTGAACGCTACATAATATATTACACATATCTGTGCATGACCGAAAATCGGAAACGCATGGCATCCTGTTATCACATTCATGTTCCTTGGAGTTCGGATATCAAGTAACTATACGTCTGTGGTATTGAGCTATCCTGGATTCGTGGTAAATGAGATAGAAAGTTAGACGAGCCTGCACAAGTTAGGGAGCCGTCGAGGAATTCAAGTTCAAAGGGTTCTCTCACGATTATTACCAGAAGGAGCTCAGGTGAATCGATTTTAGACATCCAATCTTATTGCACTGCCTTATGGTTATAGCAAACACTTTGATAATAAATGCAACGAAGCCTAAACATCGCATGAAATTATCAGCACAATACTGCAGTGATAAAAACATAATAGAATATTTGAGCAACCATTGTTTGAAAATTTAGAGCATTTAATTTAATATTGTTATCACGCCATTTCATATTTCCTTCTTTTAAACATATTTTAACTATCGCTAGCAATAGATTTTTCAGTGTTGTATTAATATTTCTACCTTTTCCTTAACAAATGTGTACATTCAGTGATCAATTGTTAAAGCTGCCATTTCAGAGGAACAATTTCTTTACACAATTTTGATAGAAAGTATCGTAAAATATATTACAAAAATGGTAACTCGAAAGAGGGTCTAATTACTCCAATTTTGCTTTTAAAACCTTAATCAACTCTTCGATGTTCCCATCCAAGGTTACTCCGAATTCTCGCTAATCAATCCTATTTTTCACTGCACTTCCCACTTTTCCGCAGTGTCTGCGTCAAGTTAATGGAAATGAATCGTACGACCGCCAAAATTTTAATACAATCAGCACGCAATTTTTCTCGACGAAAGTTCTGAAGTGTAATACGTGAACGAATCATTTTATAATCCAACCAGCTGGATAGTGAAATTTTAGAGCGTGGTTTCGAGTTATCGCCACGATAATTAGCTTCGCCCATGGAATTTATCGGTCTGGACGAGTTCTCGATTACTCTGGAACGGCTAACAGCTTTTAACTTCCCTGTCTAAAGCTCGCATCTGGAGAAATCGAGTAACAAACTTTGATGAAGCTGTGAAAGCATCGCGAAAGCAGGCGGTTTCCTAGGTTGTATTCAGCCAACTTTCCCTGGCAAGAAGCTTCGAGTATGACTCTTGGTCTTCCCTTAAATTATACCACCAAGTTCTCTATACGGAGACCAAAATGTTTCAGTCATGGCTATTTAACTTGTTCGTGCCTTGTACGATATATAAAATATTGCAAATATTTTCAGTATCAAAATATTGAAAGAATTGGAGAAATATTTAAACAACGACAATCTTCGATTTTACATTTCTGAGAGAAGGTAAAATATTTGAAGCGAATTGTAATATTTTTATGATTATTTTAGTTTTAATCACTATCGTTTTAATCATGATTATTTTTAAATCCCATCGAGTATCGAGTCCTCCAAACTTCGAGCATCTAAAACATTTTGAAACACTACGAATCAAGCCCACGAAACTCCAAGTTGACCTGGCGAACTATTATAGTATTAAATATTATTACGGTCTTCTTGCATACTTTCTTGGCTGCATAATCATTTTACGTGGTATTAAGTTCCACTGGGGAAAAACTTTCAGTGACCTGGAAAGTTTCAAGGCATCCCACCGTTTTAAAATGACTTTATATACTTCAACACGTTAGTTAATAGATAATTGTTTAAATCGTGTCACGCCTTCGAACACTTTCCCTCCCAATTTTGTAATTAATGAATGAAACACGTCGATTGCAAAACGATGCAACACTTAACGATGAGGAAAATACAGAAAACTGCTGTTAAAAAATACGAGGATAGAAATTCACGTCGGTTGAGATAAATGATGGAATAAACAACTATTCACCGATAAAGTAAAATAGAGAAATAGCAAATTGGATGGCGTAAGCGTGTACTCGGTTCTCCTATCTTTTTTTCTCCTTTTTTTTTTAAATTCTTTCTGTATAGCTTTCACAGAAAATACGCGCTGCCGTAAAATCCACAAATCCCGTCGACCGTTTTACATAACAAATTTACCGCAGCTGTAACTGAACGCGTCGTACTAAAAAAAAAAAAAAAAAAGAAAAGAGGGACCCAATAAAACTTCTGTCGCAGCGTTAATGCAGTAAAACTGCGCCGCTACAACGCTACAATTTTCCCGACACCGTCATAGGATAGCAAATACGATAAATCCACAATTGAAGCTCCCTTCCATTTGAACGATCAAGGAACTTTTACAAACGATAACCACCGAACGAAGTCGGTATGAATCCTGACTTTCGGTCAGAATAATGTTATACCGGGACGAAGCACGCAAAGGGATAAACATTCCATCCTTTTGTGATTTCCATTTTAAGTTTGTACTCGGGGAAAAAAAAATAGAAAGAGAATTGAAATTTTTTGTCGTATGGTTACAGTTACAAATTCGAAACTCGAAGTTCGAAAGAGTGTACGAAAAACGTCTTATTGCAATTCCTATATACTTACATTAAAGCTGAAATTAAAAATTCAGTCAACGACAGTCTAATCTTTCCCACCGTATCTATGAGAAGACTGTTTCTCAATTTTCCTTGGAAGTTGGACGCTGAAAGGCCTTATCTACATAATATACCGATCCAAGAGGACTATTCTCCCTCGACTTAACGTCTCAACTTCCTGCCGATGATGGTATTGTTATAAATTACGTAAAGGGGGGGGGGGGGGGGGGCGAGAAATTCTAGTGACGGTGGCGACAAGGGTGAATTTGGTAGACACGCGAGGGGTTTCCAAAGGACAAGGGTGAGAGAGAGAGAGGGAGAGAAGAACCATGTTAAATCGTGTATCACTAATGTTGAATAAATGTAGTGTAAGCAAAACAAGAGCAGAGCATCGAACGTCAACTTGACTCGGTGGCAAAATTACTTGGCTCGAGAATATCGTCATTAATCTTGATCAACCGATAGCCTGTGCTGGACTCAGTGTGCACACCGTCGCGACGTTGACAGAGAACTTTGTTCATAAATCTACGTCCAACACCCGATCAGATATTTCTCTTTTCTGATTTTATTTAGCCCGCGAGGGAGCAATTTTCAAACGAAGAAGCCCCGCATTGTCACGGGAATTAAGATTACAGAAGATATGAATATTTTACCCTAATAATCAGGATTTAATATGGAGGAAACGAACAGACACTTTTTGTTTGCCCTGGTTTTTTTAGATGAAAACTAAAAGGTGAACAATGTTTGCACAGTATATTATTGGTAAATAGTTTTAGTTAATAGCAGTTTGTGCTTATAGTTTTCGTGGTGGGGCTGAAGAAAGAATGCCAAAGCCCAGAAAGTTACTTGAGCACTGTCTGACCAAAGCTGGATTGTTTCACTTAAGCCAACCTGAGTATAATTAACGCAAAAACGAATGTAGGAATTAAATACATTGGACTACGTTAATTTTCTTGTTCACTTTCTGTTTGCCGCGTTGTAAAATTTCCACGAAAATAGTTACAAGTTACTTCAATTCTTTATTTACTATAAGTTGAACAAGTATGAACTAACTCTTTGAAACGAAGACGGGCAGCCTCCAGCGGATTGAAACGTACTTTGAAACAACTATGAACTGCTTCCCCTTTTTTCATTTTCCACATTTTTCTTTTTGCAGAAGTTAATACCCTTAGTAACTTAAACTATATACTGCCCTATATAACAATATAATCACTGAGGATAATCACTGTTATCGTAGCTTTAGTTGTTAATTGTATATTGTGCATCGATAACTTTTATTGTAAAGCAATTACTGTAGAAAGCTTTCGACAGTCCACAATTGTCAGGTACAATTTGAACCCCGCCCTACGCTGCATCGTAGGTAGCCTTCTCAGTCCAGTAGTTGGGTAAACTTTATCAAAGCCATTACACAACTTTGACGTCCCGATTCGAATGTAAACTCTGATAGGAACATCAAGCAAACTGTTCCAAACACTGTACAACTTTTAGGGAATAATTATTGAATGAAAGGAATCCATCGATTGAACAACTGATGGAGTTTTTAAACTGTAATATACTTGTAATATTCGCTGTATAATATTTTGTATACTTCGTGGACTATTTAAAAGTGCATCAGTGGGGATAAAATTTTCGGCATGAAACTACATGCAGTCACGCACTTTTCTTCTATCCGCGGTATGCAGAAATATATTTCTAATTACAAATACACGAATATTTTTGAAGTCCGGAGAGATATTACAACGATATTGAAAATTTTAGTGCTCAGAGCGTGGGAGGTACCGAAGAAAGATTTGGTGTGCTTGTTCACACAATCGTTTCAAGTTCACTTTCCACAATTTACGTAAATGACAGTGTCGTAAATGACAGTGTCGTAAATGACAGTGTCGTAAATGACAAACTTTCTAGAAGCAATTTATAACAGTTTCAACTATACCAAACGACAATCACATTAATATACGGCCGCTGATTACTCGACTCCTTTTTCTGATTTCTGACCATTTCAACAGGACGTTTGAGTCCAGACTGCGATCAAGGGAAATTGGTATTTGTCAATTCGTAATAATTGAAGAACTCCAGCTTCTCAGCGAGCAATGCTTTGCAACTGGATTATTTCAGGTTCAGTCCGTTCAAGTTCGTTCAGTTACGTTCGTAAATAAGCTCTTCGGTAAGTAGGTTCCAACATGGAACCAGTGCAAACAAAGGACCGCAGGAACCCTTCGCATATAATGAAGGAAAACGACTTCGTGGAATAAGACCTCTATATGGCAAATACTGTATCGATTAATTACGCTATACTGAGTTCAACTTTCTTTAGATTAATGCTGTTACGCTTCAGTATCCATTCGTTGAATTCAAACCAACTATCTACTTTCCCTTCTTCATATATCATCGCCACAGGGAATTGTCAGTCACAATAATTAGTCGCATCAAACGGGAAACGTAACTGTCTAGTCGCATAAAAATCCTCCATAAATATTTCCATTATTCCAAAATGAAATTAAAATATCGCAGCTAATTCAAACACATATCATATTCCTAATGATCCCATTAGGATTCGACAGAATATTGACCAATAAACATTTGCAAAATCTTGAAAGAAGATGGAATAAAAAGGAACGCACAGACAGACAGATAGACAGAATTTAGCTGGATCCGAGGACACATTTTCATTCATTACATCGCATCAACGTGACTCCGCAGGACTCTCTCCACCCAATAACTCAGTTATCGCTGTTCTGCCGGACGATACACGAATGGGGCGGTTGCGCGTATCCAGTCCGCTACACGTCATATGGTGGATCCCTTTGTATCAGCCCATTCAAGGGAACATCGGCAATACCGGCGTACGTCGCGTACATTCTCCGCGTACAACGAGCCCGCTTGCGCGTAATTCGTGATGCTTTGCCGGTGTGCGTCAAAACGTGAGCCCTAACGATGCAGAACGCTGGAATAAACCGTGCCCCTGTGTCTGACAGTTCTCCCCCTCCTTCATTTCTCTACCCCTTTTGTCCCATTTCCATCCCCCTCCTTCATCGTAACAAGGAACGTCTCCGTCGACATACCACTTACACGTTTCTTCGCGTCCCCGTGTTGGCGGTCTTGATCGCAGAAAATCATTATCGATTGTTCCCTGGCCGCGGTACGATCCAGTTCGGCCCCTACTTTCCCCCTCGAACTGGGTTAAGCCGGGACGAGTACTTTTCGAAACATGCGAATGGGCCAGTCGAAGACACGAGTGCTGTAGTTCGTTGCTACGGTCTTGTCGGGACTCGTCGGTTTTCATTTCGAGGGTATTGGAGTTGCTCGTTGAGGGCACGAGGACTTTTTATGTTGCATTGCATAGGGACTCGGGTTTCACATAGGGTTTCGAGAACGATAAGTGGCGTGTCGAGCGATAAATCTAGTCGGAAATATGATGGAATCATTTGAATTATTTCGATGTCAAATATTTCGCGCGGATAGAGAATTGAAGGAAATAATGAGATGTCTAATGATTAAAAAATAATCGTCGTTTCTTGGCTTTAGTGAATTTTTTTTCAATTACAACACTGCAGTTATTTTGCGAACAAAATTTGGCCAACATGAACTGTCCAATTACAAAAGTGATCGCTGATTTCTAATTCTGGAAAATTTTCCTAAATTAACGGTCACGTTACCGTTTCTGTATTGTTAGCAAATTTTAGAATGTACATTTTTAGAGTTCGTCTGTTGATATACGTGTATGAACCGGAACTGATATTGAGTATTCGATGGTACACGATTTATCGATTATCGACACGCTGAAAATTACGGCAGGCTGTAGGTAGCTACACAGTTCAATTTACGAACATATATTTTTATATGGTACGAGTTGTTCGATAAATGTCTAGGTTTTTTATTGCAAATTTTTACACCGAAAGGCGCGACACGAACGAATTACTAGTTGGCCGCAAAGGAACGGGACAACGGAGAACGTCCTCCCTGATCTAATTTCGAAGGAAGCCACTTAATTTAAATGTCTGCTTTACTGTGCAGCCTCCACCCCTCTCTTGTCTTTATCGTTCCTTCGGGGACGGAATTAATTGCTTCTTAAGGAACTGGAATTATGTTTTCAGGAGCCACACCTTGCTTTCGCGTGGAATTTCTCCGGTTCCGTTTCTCTCTTTTCCACCCTCTATGTATAGAAGTACTGGCAGGCTGTGTTTCGCGCAAGACGGATGCTAAATAAGTATTTCAGGCGTCGTTTCATAGACGAATAATTAATTGTAAATAGCATCGCGTCGAATAATGCCGGCACAGCGGCTTGACGAGAAGATCAAACAAAAGAGTGTCTGCGCAGTAATTCCTGCTTTGTGGAAAAAAGAATTCTTGAAAGTTCTCGCCCCTTCCTTTTTTCACACTCGCAATACAATTTTGTAACTCCCGGCAATCTGATGGAATCCCCTCTGTAATATCTACACTGTCAAAAATAGTAAATTGTCCAAATATTTCACGAGAAATCTACGGATGGCACGCGAAACTATTAATTTCCCTTTCTATCTGCATTAATATCAGAACATCGTTCTCAAGCCATGCGAACCTTAATTAAATTCTTTCCCGGATTGCCCAATGTATCGCTGCAATTCATCATCCGCATTTTCTGCAAATGTGGGGACAAAGAAAGAAAGAGAAGGGAAAGAGGAGCAATAAGATGAGCAGGGAAGCCGATGTTTAGATTTTCGAGGCCGAAGCGTATTCCTGGTAGAGAGGGCGAAAGCCCTTTGAAAGAATTGAGAAAGAGGCGCGCGAAAAGTGCGATCAGAAACGGCAGTTTCGAATGGGAATAGCAAATGCAATCACTGGAATAAAAATTGGCTGTCATCTGACGTCCAACGGAAAGGCAAAAATCACGGGGGCTGGTGGTGGAGGGCGGTGTTGCGATCTACGAAGGCAGGTGGAAACAGTGGAAGAACCAGAAGGAGACAGAGAGGAAAAAAAATACGTAACGGTTAGATGAATCGGTCGGAAATCGATTTCGGCTAGCGCGACGCTTCGACTGGATTGCAAATACGAAATTGCATATGTGTATCGAGTGAACGAAGTTTATCGGATTCCTGCGCGATCGACGTTTCATTCCTGCCGTAATTCACGTCGCGCCAATGCTTTGAATGAAATCCGTGTAAATTTATTCGAACAAATGCAGCGAAGAATTTAAATTCCCCTCCATCCAGAACTGTACGGGGAACAGCGAAACGGAAATAGGAGAAGAAAGTGTCACCCTGGATCTCTTGTTAGTATAAATTGGACGAAATTACACGGTGGACGCGATAGAAATATTAGAAAGATTATAATGAACCAGATACGAATAATTTGACCAAGAAAGAAGCATGGTCCTCCTGTATAAAAGATACTGGAATTTATATTTATATACTGAGACGTTCACGAAAACACAGCGAGGGGCACAAATAAATAGTCGAGGAACAAGAATGATTATTATTGCTCGAATTTCATTAACTACTAAATAACCGACCGATATATAGTAACCACTATCTTTTACCTCGTCCATTCTACCTTTAAACTCAATCAAATCCATGCCCCCCCCCCCCCCATGTACTTCATTTACCCTTCTAACTATAGCTCCAACCATGAAAAATCTGTATCAACTGTCCTACCTCGCCCTATATTAAAACTACCAACAAATACACGAGTCTTCGTCAACGCAGAGAAATCGTGCCGCGTTTTCGATTTGCCAGGTCCCATTCCTTCATCCACGAATTAAACCATTTTCCAGATTCGCTGCCGACGTCACTAGACACCGTTCGAACATTCGTGAAAGCCAGCAACCCTTTATTCACCATCCCCTATGGTTTCTAGAGACGTTCGTGAGCGGTTGCGTTGCTCGTTTCCTCGCGAAACAAATGTCGAGGAAATGGGTCGTAGAAATAGAACGATGGCCCGCAGGACTCGAAGCTGGCCGAAATCCGGCGTCTGATAAATCGTTCTCGTCGAGCAGAGGTCTGGTGGCACACTTACATGCGGCGATTTCCCCGCGTGAGACACACGCGAGCGATTTTTTTTTCCTTTTTGTTCCTCCCTTACGTCTTCCACCGATGAATCTTCCAAGTTTCCACGGGAACCGATAAGGTACCGACCGCGCCAGCGAAACCGAGCGTGTTAGCTCGCGCACGAGCCAGCCAGTCCTCGATAAATTATCGAGAAAATCTTATCTTCCGGGACACGGAGGATGCGGCCTAGCTGGCTTGTAAAATAGATGAACAGCGAGATCTCTGTCGCGTGTACGGCCTCTGGCAATAAACTTTGCCATGCCTCGTAGGATAGAGGGAACCGAAATAGAGACAGATCGTTCCTCGTTGGGAAAGATTGTTGAGTGAAAATTTCAAGGGGTTCAGGGGGTGGAGATATTATCTCAAGTAAGTTTTGTATGTCAACGATGGGAGGGAATATTATTATTTCTATTACTGGTAGTGACTAGATTAATAAATAATGAAGTAGTTCGTTATGTAACCAAAGAGGAACACCCGTGATTTTTGTAAGGATTATAGAACAAGGTGAATTTTTATTTTTATTAATGGACAGTGGTGCTTCTGTAATTTTCAATGAGGAAGGTTCTTTTAACAAATTTAGGACAGCCATGGGACTGACAGTGTCGCGAAAACAGAAAACGCTCCGTCAATTTTCTCCAGTAATCAAGTGAAGCAACGTAAGGGCAAAAGCAAAGTTAACCATCCTTTACCATCCCATGGACGTCCATTTACTGGCTGTAAAACCATAATAGCGTGTTAGACATTACGATCTCCTAACTTTGTGATGGCTCTTTCATGGTTGCAAACGAATCGTTGTAAAAAATTTTACCTTGAAATCACATCGCCCAGTGAGGTTTACATCTGATTCACACGAGATTCAAAATCGTTCCCTTGAACGTCTGACTCGCACAGTACTATACTACTTTTTCAGCACCGTTTAGAAAAGCTGTTCGATGAAAAGGATTTCACGAATTACGAACTTGTAAGTACATCTCAGGAGACCCCATACGTGTAATTAAAATGTAGAAAAAATTCGTACACCGTTTATAAAAAAGAAAAAAGAGATAGAATCGTAATTCATGTTGTTCTTGCTGGTTGTAAAACGAGATTTCAATTTCGATAAAAGTCAACGTGCACTGTTGAAAACGTGAGGAAACGGATATCACATACAATTCAAACATTTTTCTGCACGACCCGACGATGCGACCCAAGTACACCGGGTTAAACGTTCTTGACTGTTTGCATTTTAATATCCCAGGCGGGGGAATGCATCGCATCAGTGCAACAGGTGACACGATTCGAAATTGTCAACATTTCGTCTGACGATAAAATCGGCTCGTAGTTCACGCGTTATGTCGTTCTGCTGAGATGGTTTCAGACAGTTCCTGAAATCGCTTTGCGACAATCGGACGCGCTTCAACACCGACACGCATCACCGTGACGTAATACGTGTGCATATCGCAGTGGCGTCTCAACAACGTTTCTTTCTAGTAAAATATCACGATAAATCGCCCTGTAAATCGGAAAGCAAAAATTCGAAAATAAACTGACATTTTTTTCATATTTAATTGTTCTGCTTCTTCAAGTGCAAACTATAAAACACTTTATAGTTCTTTAAATATCTCGCAATATGTCCTCCCACTAAAATACGGAATAATATATAATAATGTCAGATTTCGTAAATGAACGACTATTTAGGTAATAAATTATAGCTCAAAGAAAATATGAATACTTTGGAATAAACCATAACTCTCGGCGAAACAGTTTAGCGTTCTAGTTGTACGTGAAATTTGTTGTCAATATTTTGTCAAGAGTATTGGAAGAAGATAAGGATCTCGTACTAAAGGAAAAGGGGGAAACAAGTTTAAGGACCGTGGAACTCTCGGCAGAACGTAAGATAAATACTTCAACAAGCGTCTGCAGCGAAGAAAAACGGAACGTTTTGTGGAACATTGGAACACAACATCCCCAGCTCGTGTACCTACTCATCTGTACACGTACCTCATGCAAAGAGTAGCTAAAAGGAGGGAGGGAAAAATAGTTCGCCATTACAAAGACGTGTACTCTCTCGCAAGAAACACGGCCTTAACACTTGAACGATTTTTAATAGCGTTGCCATCATTGTGGTTAGTATTTATCTCTGTCCGCGTTTAGGTCAGAACATAAGGATCTAAAAATTTCATTCAATATTTCTTCCCCTAAATGTCTACACGTTTTCGCCCGCTATTTGGCTATTCCCGATGAACATAGTTCCTTGTTCTCTTTAAATTTAAATTACTTTTAAAATTTGTTCTTCTCCCAAAGCTAGATAGTACATGGCTACTGACTTCCAGCAAGATATATTGTCGTCGTTGCACGTACAGCACTGTTCTTCGTTGAACTAAATGAAAATATAGGCGAGCAGAATTTAAATTTAAATTATTGTCGTTTAAATTTTTCAACGCTTCCACAGAAAGATTTAAATATTTTTTATCCACGCGTTGGATTTTCGCTGGTTTTTCGGTAAATTAAATATTTTCCACGGCTGCTGGTGTAAGTTACAGGCCTTTCCAGTCTACGTGAAAGGATTTTCGGTGGAAGCCGGCCCGCGATGAATTATTGACGGGTCTGTGGCCGACTTCGTCTCGTTGGAAAAGTAATTTATAGCTCACCACCTGCCCTTAGTGGGGCTTGTAATAACAAGCGGTGCCACGTTCGAATATTCTTGTGCAAAGTGTCAGCGACAGCAGAAAAATATCACGAATCTCCCACAACAAATCGCAGCCAGTCAATTACGGCAAATGGCAAATCTTTAAGGAGCCGATAACGTTTGGAATAAGCGTGCGATTCAAGAGGAGGAACGTCAGCATGAAAATCTTTCTTAAATATTGCATACATCGTGCGTTGCAAAAAATCTGTTGCTGGAAACTTCGATTGAATGAAGCAAAAAGTTTGTATAAATTACGTAAGAAATTCGCGCGGAAATTATATGTATATATTTTAATCAAACACTGAACACCACTGTTCCATCATTATCTAGTCACCTGTATTAAAAATATTTCAATACGGTATTTATGTGAACTGAAACAACATAAACTCTCTTGCAACATTCATTTTCCTTTACCCACGTCAATGATAATAAATTCGGCACAGATTCAATGTGCTTCCATAGTATTAAATCTGGCGCCCAACTCAGGAAGAAATATTGTACTCAACAAGAAAAATATCTTCGACTTGGTTGAGTCAGTAATATCCAATATTCAGCGAACTCGGAAATTCGCAGGTCGTACAAAAAAATTGCGGTGTGCACGTAAGTAGGGGCAGACTACTTTATTCCGCGGTTTCTAGACAGCACAATGGCAGGAAGGGTGGTTTCATTCAAGGGGTGAAATAACGGCCGGTGCGATCTCCAATCTTTGTAACCGAAACTCGTGCTTGATCCCTGCGCGGGGAAAGAAGTGCCAACTCATAGAATCTCGAAAACTTCTCGATTTCAACCTACGAGATGGGAGAACAAAGGTAAAGCGAGTGAGGGGTAGCCGCTTGGATTACAGGTAAAATACGCCGAAACGAAATCCTTTCATCCCTTAATTCCGATTTTCTTCACATACAGACTGGTGCGTCGTGTCACTCTGATACGATAAAAGGATACAGGATTAGAGAATCGGGAGACTATTCGGAGTGGGCAAGATTTTTGAAGCTGAAGAAATGTACTATATACATCTATATGATCTATATACATGATAAGGACAATCATCGAATGTTTTGTTCCTTTAATAATAACAACATAGTTGTCAATTCCTTCATTGTTTTTCGAACTATAAACATTCTATTGTGCAATTAAAATGATCAATAATAAAGACAGAAGGGTTGATTCTATTAATAAATATGGTTATTGAACTTCAAAGTTATTAAACATATATGTTTTACAATATAATACAATATAATGTCCTATAATTTTATTCAAGTATAGATTTCAAACAACCCATATAGTTCTCGATCACACAGGTATATTAAAAAACAGAACATTTTCTGCTAGCCACAGAAACTGTATCGTCCGACCACGAAACATAAGAAGAGTTTTGCGTGTCGTTATTTCCCTGGTTTTAACCTAGCGAGAATAAACCACCCCCAAGAGGATAAAGACAGGGTGGTTTAACTGCGCGGCGAAGAAGTTGGAAAGTGGGCACGATGAAGTACCAGCGCGAACAGAGAAAGAGAGAGGTGATAGCGGTGCAGAAATGCACCAGAGAAATAGATTATGGCCTGCGGGCTCTGGAGCAACTCTGTTATTCCTCGAGGAAAAGAGATTACAAGATGTATCATCGCTGATGCTTGCCAAGACTTTATGGGGATGCAGCAGTTATGGTGATCGGCTCGCTAATGCGACGTAGTAACATTGATCAGGATAAACTTTGCTTCGATAAAATATGAAGTTGAAGAAAAATTTCTGCTGGCGTGGAGTTTTTTTCATTAATGAAAAAAGTATAGGATGGTACTATTTGTTTGCAAATCGATGATTTATCGAATGTCATGCATTTTAACTGTGGGAAAATTTCCAGAATTTTATGTTTATCTTTAATATCTAGCAATCAGAAATGTCTGATATTAAATGTTTGATATTAATATTTGAAATTGTAGTCGAAGGTGTAATTTTTCAGATAAATATATTGTCGATATTGATTGTTGTAAAAAATAGATGGATGATATTAAGAGCATAATATCCACATTTTCTATGATATTTCTCTTCAAGCGTTGCTATAAATTTGTCTTACAGGTAATTCTACCAGGCAAAGTTATGAAACACTTGTCTGTTTCTTTTTATCTACAGTGTGTAACATATGAAAAGTCTTAATGGCCATGCTCATAAATTCTAAGTTAATATCCAGATTAGTGTAACTTTCTTAATCACTAGACCAATGTATCCTGCTTTTAATCAAGTTAAAGTATAAAAAAGTGGTATAGGATTTTGGAACACTTTTCTAATTACACGACCCATATAAATTTGAATATACTAAAAAAGGAAAGGAAACTGTAGAAATGGTGTCTCTCGGGGCAATTAACATTTGCCACAACGATTCACTTAAATTATTATTAATTGCCACGCGAAATAGAATATATCCAAAAATTTGTGCACCGGAAAATGACTAATATTTTATCAGAAATAACCTTATTCTCTTTAGTTCCAACGAAAACCATGTCTCGTACGATTAATAGCATTTCCTATTTCAGAGGATTCTATTTACTATAATATGGAACACCACAGATAACAATGTCCCATAGATTGGAAAAGCTAATTCTGTTACTCGATAATAATGGACTCTGTGCGACGTTTCAAACTTCGTTTCATCAGTTTCGTAACGTGGTTGGTTCGACGTAAACCAAATTGATTTTGTTGCTTTTTACTCTGTACAGTTTTTCACGAACTGTTCCCCATAGCATTTATTTTTTTTTTTTTTTTTTTAGAAACATCTAAAGTAAATATGCAGGAAAAATATAAGCGGAATTGATAGACGCAAAGGTAACTGGGGAGGATGCACGAGAAGGTAAATAAAAAAAGTTGCTGCACGCGATACAACTATTTTTCTTCAGGCTTGATCCTCTATCGGGCACTTTAATATTTAATTTTTTCTCGAATTTTCCATTCCTCTTATAACACAACTATCTCTCTATAAAGCGATCCCGTCCCCTCTATCGATTTCACTGAACCCTCCCGCAAATCGCAAAGAGCACAAATAGAAGAAAAGAAAAAGGAATCATCCCATCGATCCAGCTATATTGACAACAAAGAAAAAAGCAGCCAGGAGATCCCAGATCCTTCCACTCCCGTGCAAACCACGAACCCCCCGCGTCGAATCAATTGAATTCGCTGTCGCAAACAAAAGGCGGAGTTAAGTTGGCAGCTGGTTCCAGTGCCAACAGAGAGTGACTTTTAATAACCGAGTACCACGTCGACTTGCTTGGTTAAAGCTTGCTTAAAGAGACCGAAATCCCCTAAGAAGAATAACAAGAAGACGAAGAAGAAGAAAGGGAGAAAGACGTCGTCCCCCTCGGCCTGTTGAAAACGCGTGTCGCGAAGGGTTGGTCACGAGGTAGAAAGTAGAAATGAAGGGTTGACGCGAAAGACAGAGATGGAAGGGCGAACGAATCCCTTTGTTCTTGGCTAGCGTTTTGTTTCAGGATTACGAGCTTATGAAGTATTCTGGTTTATCTGCGGCAACTACACGACCGGGGGTGAAGGGTGTTTGGCGAAGGGGGTGCGGCCAAACCGGAGGCAGACAACTGAATGCGGAGCTGCTGTCTGTTAATCAGCGAGCGTTCTGCTGATTTCGAATTAATTATCGCGTTAAACTGGTGCTCCCATTTAATTCCTGTCCGCAACCAGTTCTACCGTAAATAACGCCCGGTGGGCCGCTGAATTTTATCGTATCACCCTGTACACGCGATGCGCCGACAAAACGATTTCGAAGCCGAATATCGAACGAGATTGTAAAAAGCCAGGGTCGAGTGTAATGGGGATACTGCTGAGGTGTAGTGAATGAAATGTAATTAGTTAATTCTGTGAATACAATCCATTGATCATATTACGGTATTGATGGAAGCGAAACGAGAAAGGGATTGATAATAATAGTGGGAAGTCTTTTAAGGTCTTTCCTAATTCTAAAATAAAGAATAGCAATTTGGTGAACTTTAAAATGAGAAATGTATTTGCGAGATGTTATTATTTAATGGGTGGCTGTATGCTGATTAAAATTAATTACTTCCTTGCTCCCGGACCTATCTGTTATTCAATTAAATGCTGAATGATCAACTGGTCTTGTAATTTGTCTACCGCGTTAAAAATTACGCGAGTTAAGAAATAAAAGGGAGGAAATATCGTGACGCGAATTGGACACGGGTATTCCGAATTCGTCCAACTATTCTCGAATTCACCTCTGCACATTCAAATTGAAGGCTCCGCGCTCCGAATGTTCTCTTTCAATTTACACTCAATTAAGTTCATTTAATATCTCGATCCGCTGACCACGTTGTAGCTTAGCAGCGCACAATTACACCCCGATATGAACCTTTCACGCTCGAAAAACTCATGTGTCGTCCTTTAATTATTCCGCCAATTACGTTCTAATTACTGACTCATATTATCGGGGACCCTTAGCAATTCTGTATTCTTTGCATTGCAGAAAATATTATAAGATTAATGCAATATTAAATCTGGGATATTTATTTTCCGATGAATTTCCCTCGACCCTTTATAAAATAGATTTCCGATCGTGCGTGCGTGAAAAACACTGTTGCTATCCAAGGAGGATGTATATATATAAACGGGCAGCCGAGAAAGGGTTGATTTAACGCCGATAAAAATGCATCAGCTGCGTAAAGAAGCTCGGAATAAACATGTTCATAATAAACTAATAATAGATGCGTGCAGGTCGGTCAACTATTACCTTATCTTCGATACAACGGTTGGTGTGAACTCCAGTTGAAGGAATCCTAACTCCTGCGACCTGACATCCTCCAGACTGCTGTATCTTACGTAAGTACATGGCGGCGTGGAAACATCTGAAACAGAAAGATTCAAATTTATGAACAACACGCCCCACTAACGTAATCGTGCATTATTTTTTAATAGTCGTCCAAAGCGAAATCGCCGAAAATAAGATGTGAAACCAAGAAATAATATAGAATCAGTAATAACACTTGTGGTGTTGCAAGAATTCGTGGAAATGATATGTGAGGGCTTTGCAGGGATCCTGTGACGGGAAGTATCGAATGTGGCGTGAAATGTGCATAACGAGTATTAATGGAAACATCGAATGCGGATGGAGTGAATGGTTTCGTAGAATGCACGTGGAGACTTGGGTGCATGGTGACCCGTGGTCGACCTATGACACGTGGCAAGAGCGTGTGCTCTAATGAGTGAGAACGGGCGAGGAATAGAATGGGAGAGAAACTGCAAGTAAAAGAATACATGGAGTGGATGATGCGTGCGCCGGGCAGAGTCTAGTTAGAGTTGAAACAGAATCGAGGTAGAGTTAAATGAGAGCAGAGTTGAGTTGAGTTGAACACAGAGTCGAATTGAGAGTGTTGAGAGTTTAGAGCATTGAGAGAAGCGTAAGAGTTATTGCAGAATACATAGAGTCGTGCAAAAGCACTGTCGGGGTGCGTATCGCCCAACGTCCGGGCACAGGACTATTTTGACCGGGCTACCTGGGACACAGATGGTCTTCAGGCGAGCAGCGATGGCCTGCAGAACCGTGTCCCCCGTTTTCTACGTTTTAAGGATACCGTTAGCCTCAAGGATATGAATGAGAGAGAGAGAGAGAGAGAGAGAGAGAGAGAGAGAGAGGAGAGAGAGAGAGAGGGAGACGGGAATGACTGAGGACGAATGGATGTATGAATGGAAAAGTACACAGAGTAGATTGAGCAGCGATACAATGTAGATCGAGGAGCAGCGTAGAACAGTGTAAAATAGAATAGTGTGGATACAGTGTGGACTAGCCTAGTGCCTTTGTTTATAAATATATAATATCTCCTGTTTTATTATTACACTTATACCGGCTTGCTTTCTTTAAAATTTTCAATCCCACAGTACATAGAGTTGTTTAAGAGTTAATACAGACGTGTACGAGTTAACAGAGTTGAGTAAGAGTATTGTTTAGAGATATTTATTTATTACTAGATTTATTACTACAATAAATGGTGAATCAAAATTTCCCTAAAACATAATCCTGCACATCTGATTTATTATATTAAACACTCTCCAATACTTTCCAGGAACATACGTAATAATTTTTATTTCACAATTAGAAATGAGAATTTACGAACAAAAACAGTTTACAAACAAAGAGTTTTCTTGATGAAATCTGTCTTACAAAAACGTTTCATCAAAATCAATTAACCACGTTTTCCAGGAACCGTTCAATACCGTATCATTCAACCGGTCTCTTGCGTGCCTTAAAGAATACGTATGCGTATGTATCTCGTTGTCGTTTGACCTGGCATTTATTTGTTTCGCCCGATGTCGACGCGCAACAATTTTCCAGCGGTAGTCGCGCTTCTACTAATTTTCTATTTGAACCGTGGACCACAGTACGAAATCGATCATCGCCGTTTTGGACTTCTGGCTGCGTTGCCAGGCCCGCTTTGTTCCCTCGTGGAATCGTGCGAAAGGCTGAAAGGGTGGCGCCCGAATAACGAACCGACGGCGTTAACGTCGTAAAATCAATAGGGTCGCGTGCATTCCTCATAAATAAATATGAATATCGCAGTATTCCGGCGCAGCAACCAACGAGTATCGAGCATAAATCTATTATAGCAACGACTGCGTGCCATTTTCGTCGATCCTGCATCCGCTGTTAAAACGGAATCGAGCCGGTCGATTCGACTTTCCGCGTTCGATCGATGGAATCCGCTCGTATTTGCGTTTCGTGGTTCGCACGTTTAACCCTTGTGAACGAAAGTGAAAGCGGAAAGTCGAAATTTTCATTCGTTTTGGATAGTTTAACAGCTGCGTGGTTGTTTAAATTTTCTTTTATTCGTGGGCGCATATTCTGTAGCTTTGTATCGAGGTACGAGAAACGTTTACGCTGCGGATATATGTATGAATTTTATTTAATTGTACGCCAGAGATGGGGATAAAAAGGTTTCGTAAGTGTTTAAAAGTCTGCAACTTGAGGAAAATTGAAATTCGGGACTGTATGCATAAGGAGTGAAAGAGGAAGAGGTCAGAACGTTTTCGAATAGAGGCTCCTGTTCTTGAATTCTCGAATGGAGATTTGTTCCACCGGTAACATTGTTTTTCCATTTGTATTCAGGAAAGAAACAGTTAAATAAAAATTTGTTTTCAATTTTCTCATTATATTATTCGCATTATGCAAGTGGTAGGTTTTTAATATGAAATATGGGCTGCTTAAAGAAACTTATTGTAAGTCGACGAGAAGTACAAGAGAAATGAAAACCTACCTGAACAATACAATTACATACATTGGTGTTCGTTCATTCGCATGCTGTTTGTCAATCTCAATGCCAGTAAATGAACGTTATTGTGTTCGCAATTCCAGGAGAAATACTTACCCTTAGAGTACAATAAAATTCAACGAGTATTCAATGAAACTCCTCTGCTTAATTACAAATGTAATACGTACAATTAACCTGTTCGCCATTAATTCAAGGCACACGCGTATTGTACAACTTTTGTGCACGTAAGACAATTCAGAATGGAAAATCAGGTCTTTCTTTCTACCGTTACAATGTCTTTTATTATAATTACAATTATTGTTCGACTGCCTTCGAATAAAGCACGCTGGAACAATGATGGCGGAGGAGAAGAGGAAATGAACGAAAGCTGCGACAATTCGACACAAAGAGAAGCTTCGTTAAATCAAACCGTGATAAATCTGAACGACGTCGTAGACTATACATTGGAAACGCATAAAATTGGGTCTAAAAATTATGAACATTATTAACTCCTGAAAATAATCAAATTATTTCTACAAGCACTAAAACAAAAAAATGGCATGAACCACGGAAACATTACGGAATCAAAGTGAGCGGCTCTCCAAGCACTCCAATTGCTCCAATTGAGACGTACAAAACAACGAAAACAGGTACGAGAGTACTTCACGAAAAAAAAAAGAAAAGAAAAATCAGTCCCATAAATTCACCCGGTTGGAGCAAAAGAAACGTGAATTATAATAATAGGCTTTCGCAGGCGGCGATATAAATCCATGCAGCACCAAACCATTATCACAAACTGTTCAACGCTTTGAGAGAGAAAAAAAAAAGAAATAATTCCCCGACGATGCCGCGGAGTCGAGCAAAACTGGTGAAACACTGTGGAGGGGGCGGAAGTCGAGGAAGAAACGCAAACTTCCAAATCTCGAATTTCGAGGCTGGGGGATGGGAGCCACGCGATTGTTGGCGCGCAGAGGGTAAAATGGGGGTGTGTGCAGCTACCAGTCGGCGAGTTTCGAAGGCGCCTCGAGCACCTTTGAGCCCCGGAGTTTATACTTACTGCAGACAGCTCGCTTTAAAGCGCGAAATAGCTTTCCCAAACCACCCGCCCATCTGCTCATAGCTGCTTGCGCAGGAAATAGGGGTAAGTGAGAAGAGAGAATTTGTCGTATTTTAAGCTGATTCGACGAAGGAACCGGAATTCTGGATGTCCTTCTGACGTGTCCGAGGTCCGAAATTAGTCGGGACCAGTCTGACAGGACCATGGATATCGAATGGAACCGGAAAGCATTGCAATGGTCCATCTCTTCGGACTCATTCATTTTAAGTAGCACAAGTCAGCGTAGGTACCTGGCATATTTGCAGCGGGACGGACTAACGGGCGAACGAGGACTTATATATCCAGTAGTATGGGTGAGTGTTTGCTCGGAATATCTTCTTCGGCAGTGGAGGTGAATGACTGGAGGGCGAAAGAAATATCTTCAGTAGTATAGGTCAACGTTTTTTCACCAGTCCTGCCTTTTATGGTACCATCATGCATGCCTGCCATTCCTATTGTTATTGCTGCATAATTTTCGTTTATTTCCCGTCTTGATCTCTGCACACATTCAGGTTTTTTTGCCCGAGTCTATCTACTTATTCGTCAATCAAAGTGCACCGGTCTTTTTACGTAAACGCTGCTCGTTAATATTTTCTGCTCTACATGCTGGTATCTTGTTTGATCTCAACGCCTGCTCGTCTCTCAGCACGGGCCCTTCAAAATTCACCCTGCCCACGATATCTTGCTCGAGCGAATTGATAAAACGTCAAACCGCGGTATACAGGTCCTGTATACCTTGTCGGGGGCGAGGGAGAAGTTGGAAGGTCGACGGAGTGAATGAAAGCGTTTCGACAAAAATTCGCCCGCTTTTCACCTTAAGTTTATTCATTACTGGAATGTCGCCAGGCTACATTTCTGCGTAAAAACACGGACGAGATGGAGCCAGCGCCTTTCGCGAACAGCTGACACGTTTTATTAATTGCGAACGGAAATCTTTACTACGTGCACCGTCGAATGAAAGTACAGGTGACACTGATCTGCGATTGGTCTACATTTTTACAGGATGCTGAATTCTGTCATTAAGGTGACGGTAAATAAATGAACAGCCTAGTACTGTTATTAATGCACGATTTTATATTTATAATGGATAGATTTTAATAGAAATTACCATTTTCTTTTCTTCCATTCTCCGTAACGCGACGAATCATATTAACACTCAATTGAACACGTTACACCTGCGGGACTTGGCGTACACGCTGGACGAAATTATTTCGTCGCGAACATTTCGACCGTGTAACGCGCAACATGTATGTTACAGTCCGAACGCGGGCGTGTCTAGGTAAGGGTAGATTTTCATGATGCTTTTCAAAATCCAAATTAACTAGACCGGCGTGACAGGTGCGTCATCGGGCGTGTTATTCCATGAAACAGCTCGCGATCCTACGAAACTAGCAAATATCACGAGCATCGTACAGAACTAGAAAATACAAGAAAAAAAATACTCCTCCACTCGTTCGCAAATCAAAGCCACTTTGATATGCTCCTCAAATATTCGCCAATTTTCTGGGCCAAGAAATACCGAAAACAATTTGCCCGACATATATCAGCCCGATTTCCGGTTCTCAACCCTCGGGTACCGTGCGCTCGAAAACCGTGCACCATAATGAACACCTTTCCAGCGGAACAAATATTAACAGAAACCGTTCCGTGAAAGGATCGAACGCCAGAATCGCGATGCAACCGCACGGCATCCAGCGCTAAACCAAAAGAGCGGGCCCTTTAAACTAAATTCCTGCGATCCAGCATCAATAGGGCCGCGACGAACCTTTCAGGAGCGACGTTTGGAAAAGGCTCAACGCAGCGCCGCAGGAAAACAGGGAAAAAGCCGGGCACCCGAACGATCCTGTCGGGGACCGTCTAGCCGGCTGCACAGCAGGCCAACCAATTTTTGTGAGTGCACCTTCAAATAATCATAGCTTCTCGAGCTAAGTGGAGTCTCTGGTACATACGTAGAAACACCGCTCACACGCGCGCCGAAACACCAGTGGCTTTCAAACGCGAGAGCACATAGACACGTGTACTCGTTTGTGTGTCAGACTACTGGCACCGACCGCCGCGACGATACGACCGGCTAAGATGGCTGTAAACACGCGAGTATCTGCCAGATGCTGGTCGCGCGGATGCTATATAATATTCATGCAGCGATATTGCATTTTGAGTGGTGCCATTAGAGCGAAGCGTCAGCCATCGTGGTCTCGTGGCGGTTTGTTGTTCTCGTGGCGCCTTGCACGCTATTCAACCATTTCCCGACGGTCCTTCCTCTTCGAGCGGACGCGACGCGCCCCGTCGTCAGAGTTTCTCGAGCCTTTGGCATCCGTCCGTTCCATAAAGACGCCGGGTGAAATTAAACTTATTGCTGGGAGGTCGTGGTGTCCCCTCTTCCCCCAGAGAAAACTGTCTTATTAAAACACGGTGCCCGTGATAGGGGTCGTAACCGTGCTTGCTCGTATAACGAGAAAATTCATTTCTTCCGTCTGAGATAATTGAAGCGTCTTAATAACCGGAAAGCCACGGTCTTGTTCTAAACTTGGAGTAATTTCATTTGTGCCTGCTCGAAGAAATGAACGTGTCCGTGCGGTTTTTAATATATTTCTTTTGTCACCAGGCTCGAAGGGTGGATAGTTTGAATTCGTTGGGAAATCAATGTGCAGAGGATAATGTAAGATCGATTGGACAGCGATGTGACAAGCGTTGAAGTGTCCGAGAATTTAAATAAATTGGACTCGGTTCGGTGAATTATTTCCTCTTATTCTTCCTTCACCTGAATTTCCATCCTCGCCTATTTGTAGATAAGGACCACGCTAATGAACGTACGGCACGTTTTATTATCGCAAATCCTCGCGAGCTTAGGGCGGCATTAATCTACCTGGCGGCAGCACGATGTCGAAGCTATTACTCAACGTTTCATTAAAGTTTCACCGCCACGGGACGGCATTAGCACGCTGCGTGACAAAATGCTAACCGCGAGCTAACGACAAAAAATCGTTCCTTATTATTCGCCCATGCCGAGGGGCGAGAAGAGAACGGTCTCGGGGGATCAAAAGCGTTTTACCACGCAGTTCTTTAGGGACACAGGTAAGGACGTTAAGTATTCATCGGGCGTTTTCGCGTCTTCATGCCTTCTCGTCGCTCTGCACGACGTGTCCCTTCGAAAGTGGGATCCCGGAGCCAGTCCGCCTCGCCCCCCAACCCCATAACCACCATTATCACCCGCACACCACCCTCGATTCTGTTCCTCGCCCTTCTACTTGATGCCACGTCGGTTTTCGCCCGTCGTGTCGCCCCGAAATAGCACGCAAAGGTGTCGAAAATATTAATTCACAGATATCTCGTTTGTGCACGCGTGAATGAAACTATTGATGTCGCGATGAAAAATTGTATTGAAGCTTCGCGAGCCTTCGGCATAGAAAAAATTGCTAACCCTGCCCGAAAATGTGATGATATTTAATAATTTTGCTGGCAATATTTTCATGAAATCGTCAGCGATATCGTGAATGACTTTTATCAAGGCGTCGACGTTGTTTCGATATTTCAATCACGATCCTCTCGTACTCGATGGCAACTCCTTCTTTCACCGTGGCACGTGAACGTATTGTCGCAACAGAAATAATTGCGTTTCCCTTAATTGTGGAAACCTCTTAAATTGTCGGAGTCCATTTGGCGTCCGGCAGGTACAGTAGATCCTAACAGACGCCGACATGCTAAGAGCTTTCGTTCTTCCGCCTACTCTCTCGTGCTTTATAGGATTCCGTGGCTTTTTACGCCAGCTTGCAGATACGGGAAGGGAGAAAGGAACGGGTAGGTGGGACTGGAAAGCTTCCACAACGAAATGGATTGCGGGGACGAAATCGCAGGTCTGCCAAGTAGCGTCAGAAGAAGCCACGTCTGTCAAGTCCAAATACTCTTCTTTCTCAAGAAGCCAGCACTCGGGGCATGACGTCTTTCGGAATCCAACGAACTTCAAATGAAAGCTTCCTCGGGAAACTACTGCGAATTGGTCATACCTGCCTAGGTTGAGGATTCTTTTTTTTTTTGCTGTACATTGAAATATAAAAGGAACTCCAATCTCTAGGGGATAGAAACCTCGTGCTTCTTATTCTGCGTATAACTTCGATTGGTAGAGCAATAAATATGCAAACATATTGCCTTTTTATATCGATCTAATGAATAGATAGCACGACACCTCGTTTGGAAAGATATCGCCTCGACTCGTGCAGAAAACTACTTCTTTCCCCAAAGGAACAGAAACCCGGAGCAATCCACCCCCCAGCCCCCTTTATTTCCAATCTATATTTGCAATCCATTGATTATGTCGATGCCAGATATGTTTTTCGCGAGCAGTCAACGTAAACGAGGAATCGTAAGGGGGTTTAACAAAGATAACGGAATCGGAATAATCATTTCAATCGAACGAGAAATAGCTATCTGTTTTAATTTCAGTAAGAAAAATCCCAGCAGCAATCGCGGATCGCCGGGGCCAAAAAACTACCAGAATCAACGAGAAACAGCCTCTGCCGTCTGCCACGTGCAGCGAATCCCCGCGAGATGCTGCATTATTCGACGCGACGTCCGTTAAAAATAATCGTCGACGCGGGCGAGAGAACGTTCACCGAGTTCGCTCATTCTCCGTTCCTGAAGCAGCAAGATGGCCGGCCAAAAACAAAGAGCTGGGAATGACGTTGTTTACGAGGCTCGATTGTTTTAAAAAGGAACGAAGGTCGAGGATCGAGCTGGCTATGGTCCCGCGGGAGTGACGAGGACGAAGCTAAAGAACGAGTGGAAGGGAAACGAGTGGAGAACGGTCAGAGGAGCGCACAAAGAGGGTTGAAACTGCAACGAGGAGAGGGATAAAAGGAGAAACATCGGAGAAGCGTCAGGATTTCTCCTGGCCTCGTCGACTTGAAGACGAGGAAAAGACGGGCGAAGTACCAGGAACAGAGACGAAGAAAGGAAGTCAAGAATACTCGACGCGCCCGATTGTTTTATAGGGCCGTATTAAAAAGCATAGTTGGGGTCGATTGTTTGTAATTCTTATGAAAAAGCTGAGGGATAAAGGAATCATTGCTCGAGGGGGCTGCGCCCGCTGCACACTTCCACCCAGGAGTCTCGGTAACGTTTTCAAGAATAAGGCACGCGGATTTAAAGACGATCTGCCGGTGACCTGGTGCTCGTCTGACTGATTGAAAAGACCCGCCCGTAATGTTGGCGAAAGGAACTGTTCGATAACTTTAAATGGTGCTCCGGGTAAATTGTTTTTCATTTAATTTAATTTTATAATGGCGATAATTTGGAAATATTCGTGCCACAGATTTTTTGTTTCGCTTAATTATGACGCGAGAATCGTCGAAGAGAATCGTGAAAGAGAAAAACGAGGAATCACAGCCCTTAAATTTTTCAGTAATTTCCATGAACCTCTGCCGAGAATTATGAAACGTGTTATCTGCTAATTTTATCGCGAAAGTGTATAGCTGCGAAAGCAAATATACGTTCCTTAGCGTGGAGGTAATAAATTTTCCAGCAGCTTCAATCTCGAGGGGATGGGATAAGAGCTGTTAAAAGGGTAGAGATAATTGACTTGAACGTACAAATTGAACTTTTACTCACAAAAGGGATTTCGCGAAATTTGTTAACTTTAATAGCGATAGATCATACAAAGTAGAAGTCCTCTATACAAATTTAAATCAGTAAAGAACCACTTCATTATATGGTATTTTATTATAAAATTATTTTCATTCATTTTGGTTTGTACAATGCCGCACGTCCTCTCCTGCACTCGGATTAATATTCTCCTATTTAACTAGCTATTTGGGTATTCATAAAAGGAAGAATATTTTTCGCCGTTATTATTACATCCTTTCGGGATAACATTTATTTTTATTTTATACAAACCTCGGAATATTATACCCACAATTGTCATTCCTTCCTCCTTTTTATCGATCGTACCTACAAGTAATGGTTCAACAATTTTTGCTGAGAGCTCGGTATTATTCTCTCAATCATTGGCATTCTTTTGCCTGCCATCGCAAATTACAAGTACCAGTAATTTCAATTTAATAATCGTCCTCGCAGTTCGATACCCCGCCGAAGGCGAGATCGAGGCCAACGCCCCGTGAGACACTTATTGCAGCAATGAGGCATCGTTCTGAATTATTATGCACTGGGCTGCATTCTTATGCAACGCTTAATCGTTCCTGTTCAACACTCCCATCGTCGTTAATTCTTAGCCATGGTCGTTAATACACGGACACCGTGGAAAGAATTGTCGTCGGACGAAACTGAACAGTGAACCCGTAACCGAATTTCATTGAACATCATCTTAGCTATCATTATTCAAAGTACAATCATAGCTGTTAAAAACTTCCTAATTCATTTTTACTTGTCTAGAATATATTCAAATAATTCTCCCATAGATCGTTGTACAAATAAATACAGAGCATGGCACCTTGTCGCGACGAATATTATACAAAAATAAAAATTATACGATTTAAGCGTCGCGTCGAGTGGCTCTATGCACCTTTTGTTTCGCAACACCGAATTACGCATTATATCTGTACGTGTCATGGTCGGTAATTTACGAGTATGTTTTAATGCTCGTACTAATCCGTAAGTTTCACAATTCGTCCGTGACAACCTTATGAATACTGGAGCAAGCATTATGCGGTAGAGCGGGTAAATTTTTATGCAGCATTTAAATGCCGCGACTCTCTGCCGTGCCATTAATTTCCGTGATCGTTTCGCTTCGAGTTGTGCAAAAGGCAGCAGCAAAGAGGCGCAATGTTGGGATTAAAAATATCAGTTATAAAACTCACAGTGAGATATCGCTCCATACGAAATTCACGCATCAATTTTCCGGCGAATACATTCAAATTGAAAACTCCCCCACCTTTCTATCTCACAAAAAAGAAATAAAAGTCCTTCTCTAATTCATCATAAATTTCCTACGTAAATCGATATACATATATGCTTCGCGAACCAGAATCGACAATTAGAACAAACCAAGAAACGAACCGAGGAATCAAACTTTTACGTGCGATGCAAACAGTTTGGAAAAGCGAAACAAAAACCGGACAAAGTGTCGAATGTCAGAAACGGATTTTGCGAATTTCACACTTGCATTTCAGCACCCCTCGAATTCGATGCAGCACGATTCCCTCCGCTAACGATATTAAAATCGTGGCTGCCCCACGAATAGAGGTTTCAGCAGGAGCGTAAAACTTCCAGCAATTTCACCTGGACAATGAATAATAATTCAGAAGTCGTGTCGAACGATTCGGGGCGACCGTATGGCGCCAGCGCGGCGTCGCGCTAATACATAGCTGTTTTTTTTTTTTTTATATAAATGCACCTTGTCCCTACTCGTATATCCAATGGCATGCCATTACGCAATCACGCACACGTGAAATCAAGCTTCCATTGAACGGTCAGTCATTATTTACCGTGCCGCGACTCAGTTTCCGTTCGTCATTAAAGGCAGGGAAAATTCAGGGACGCTGCAATTCCCGGTTTTTTCCCCTCTCCTCGACGCACTTTCAGAGACAATCGTTCATCGTACGGTGTTGTCAAAATTCGTGCGGCGATCGACCAGGCGAACCAGGGAAGCATTAATTAAATCTCGTTAACTGGTCAATCGATGCAGTAACTCGAAATTACCGGGTGTATCTAAACCCGACAATTATCGTGCGTTCGTTTGCTCGACAACTTTAATTGGCAGTCTTGATGAAATTTCGTTAGGTTTCGTTCCGTTGGAGTCCCTGCGCGTACCTATTACTCACGCGCGAGAGGTATTATTTAACGGATTGCGTTGGATAATTTTGTCGCCGCGGTGGGAGTGTGTTATTTCCAGGCATTATTGCTGGAAAACGGCGCTGGCAGCAACAAGCGACATAAAGTATCTTTAGGAAACGGGGACAATAACTTCGTGTCCAATGCTCTCGTTACTATGGCGTATTAATAAAACTTGTCGCGCCACGAGCTGGTACACTTTATAATCAGTGTAATTATAGATAGATGTAATTAAACCTCCATTGAACCAGGAGTTATTATCTATCGTTCGATGATCCAATATGCTGTGCATACCGGGGGGTTGCTTTGCTCGGGATACATTTGTTACCAATTATGCTGTGCCACGGTTTGATTATATTTAGCTAACTAACTAAATTGTGTTGCGGCTCTACAAAAATAAATACCGAACAGATTTTGTGGAAATTTATAAATAACATATTTATAAATAAATATGTTTTCTATTGTATTTTCTAAGGAACTCGTTACGGTGTATTTTAATCTGTCCCATATAACAGTTCCCATTTCTATAGCTTCGATCTCTGCTTAAATGACAATAAACGATGGGGATTAGAATTATCCTACGAAAGGTCGCCGATAATATTTCTCGAATACAATTTTATGACAATCTTGATTCTCCAGCAGAACGTCAGTACATATCTCAATGCAGACCCCAGCACTGTGAGCCTCGATAAAATAACAAAGTCGCCGACGCGACGCACAGGGCATCCACTGAAAACGTTTGACCAATGCAGTTTGTAACTCGCCTATGTTCGTTTTCGAAACGTTGCGACGTGGAAAACGAGCCCGATGCGTTCTCGAAATCGGTGCACTTTTTGAATCTATCCTTGACACACGGATGACCCGATTCAGGAAAGTCAATAACTCAATAACAGGACGGACCTGGCAAACAAGTAGTGGATCGATGTGTTTGTTCGTCATCCGCGTGATTGATGATGACCAACGTGGAACGATAGAGACACCGTATCTGCTGGGTCACACGTGACAGACCGATAAATTTCAGCCCTTCCCTAATTCACCCTTTTCTCGACGTTTGTCGCCATGAAATTACCAAACTTTTGACGCGTCGATCCTCCCTAGATTTGCATATTTCTATACCTCTTATTGTTGGCCGTTAGGGGCGAAAGAATTACACGATCTACACCCTCGTTGAAAAATGATAAGACACTTGCCAGTGTTAAGAAAATTGTCGTTTCTATTTCATTGTACACATAAGCTATTGTAAAATACGAAGATGGCCTCTAACATACAGACTGTCCTCTGTTAAATGCAAACATATTGACGATTCGAGTAAGTTTTGTTGCAATTCTTCTACAATTTTATTTCACATCGTTTGTCTTATGAGCAGCAGCATATCCCTAAGCTATTTCTTAGGGATTCATTTCTTCTTCTAAATATTTCCGAAATAATATCTGAAACCCCTATTCGATTTATGCAAACAATACACACTACAAAGTTTCGCCCCTTTTAATTAAACAGGAATCAAAATTAATATCCACCCTGATATTTGGACACTACCCTCAAACAATTCAAAGTCAACATCTGCAAGCCGAATAATAATGAATTAATAATCCGTGCTTGAACGTGGACTGTTCAGAAATTGGGTTAAGCGTCGACGGGCATCGCAATTATCTCTTAATCGAAGTAGAACTGTCATCAAGCTATAAATCCTTCACGGAACATTCGCTGACACGTGCATCATGGTTAAGGATGCGATCCAATCAGGGTCCACGCGCGCCCAGGGACAAACTATAGGCCGCAGATTACACTAGAAAGCATCTTGGCAAGCTCATAAAAGTCGACGCCGGTGGTTGCCGTAAATGCCAGCTACGCGTCAATCGACGAACGATTGCTGAGTTGACCGAATCGGACGGGAATCTTCTGGATTTAGCGATCGAAGAATAGAGGGGGGATTACTCGTCGCGTTGGGGATATCGTCGGCCAACACTACTGCGAAGCGTTTGGTTAATCTGACACTGACGCTGATTCATTTTGGATTAAGTCTTCTTTAGGCGGTGTCAGACTTCCAGACGTCGTTTTCACGTCAGCTTACATGACGCCGAACGGACTAGCGCAACGTCTCGCGTATTTCAGCAAACTGATTTACCATCTGGCTGAACTGTGAATATAAAACTTGGTTGAAAAAACGAATCTAAATTCTACAGAAGTTTGGGAGGAAAGCTGTTCACGTTTTAATAATTTTCAATAACCGTATCGTATATTTCTTAATTTCTCTTTATCGATTCATGGATACGCACGTTTGCTCAAAGAAGATACTCCGCTGGTCTGTTACAAGCTTTCTTTCGATAGCTATCCCATTGGAAAACGTGTGGCCGATGTTAATCGGTGATAATTGTTCTGTTAACAAGAGCGACGATTTCCCGAGGTGAAGTCGATTAAAGTAAAATACACAAATACTCGAGAAATCAGGGGGTTACAGGAGAATTGTGGAAAGCGATGAGTCGTGAAGGCAACGAACCGGAAACGCTGGATGAGAGCCAAAGAACGAATAAGTGTGTCTCGTGCCGGATTGTTGATGCCTTCTGATATTCGACAAAAGGATTACAACCGAGTTATCGCTGAAAGAAGGCGCAACGAAATGATAGTTGCAATTTATTCCACCCCTCCCCCGATTCCATGCAACAATTTTCCGGGGATGAGCACAGATGGTCGGTCGATCGCGGAATCCGAATATCGCGGATTTGCCAGATTTTATGCAGATTTAGCGGATAAATAGAACGATGGCTGATTGCGCACTACGGTTCATGCATGCTCTATGCAACTGGAACGCAATGGTTCTCTCATTTGAGGATATTTAATCTGCCATTACAACCATTATGTAGTATGCCCTGCATAAATAAAAGCACAATCTGTGCAGGAAATACGTAACAAAGTTCCTTTGGTTAATAATGTAGAAGTTATCTTCGGTAAACCTCACGTAGATTGGAATAGAAACAACCCTAAAAGTAGGGTAACAAGACTTCAGTCTCCTTCAATTATCAACTAACTTTATTAATATAAAACATCGACGCACGACAATTCTCTAACAAATAACGGACTCTCACACGATTCTCTGTACATACTCTCAATATTCGCGACTCGATACTCTCTGCTCTCAAAACTATTCTGCTCTATTCTCAATCAGCCCCCCCTCTAACTCTGCCTTAACTCTGCCCCGTACACGCATCATCCACTCTATACAGGGTACCCGTGACCGACCGCAACATCGGGAAATGGGGGATAGCTGGGGTGATTCCGAACAACTTTTTCCTTGACCAAAATGTTGCTTGAAGCTTCGTTTTTTAGTTGTTAACCAAAAACACTGCCCAATTAGAGCGCCTGTACAGCGCGCGCTCCGGCGCCTACCTCTGTACTGTGCTCGGTAGTGTACGGGGGCATCAAGGGTATCCGAGTAAAGCGTACGGCAAATGTTACATGTATATATTCTTTCACTCTTAGTTTCTCTCGCATTCTATTCCTCATTTGCTGTCATTCATTCAGGATACACACTGCAGACATTCCTTGGCGACAGTCAGTCGCGTCCACCCGAATCCTTGAGCCGCTGAACCCTTCACACGATCTTCTCAAGTATTCAGCTCCAAATACATACCTTTCACCCCTCGGCTTCATTCTAAACAGTCACGCAGTATTTCCAATCCATCAATAAATTAATCTGATAGTTCTGTTCTACCTTGAAAAATTCAGTTCTACATACCGTCTAAGTATACAGAAATTAATTTTCAACGTTAGCATTAATACAAGAATATTATTTAAAACAAAACTGAAGTGTTTAGTATTTGCGTTTTCATGTAGGGATTTAAATTGTTCCGGTATTGTTACGATAGAAAGTATTTCCCAGTAAATATTTGCCCAGTCGATCGATCATCCGGTGGAAATCGAAGCGCATTAACGTGTTTTGTCATACGATTTCGACTGGAATGAATTGACAGACCCATATAGAGTCCTTGATGGATATCTCCATTAAGCCGTCGCGGGAAAAAAAAAGATAACATGCATAAAACAGCGGCCCTCTTTGATCTTCCCTGCAATGTATCAGGCATACATTTATCTTGCATTACTGGCGACGCTTTGAAAACCAGCAGCGTCCCTGGTACTTTAAAACACAAAGAGATATTACCGCGTCTCCTCCGCTTTCGAAGGATTAACATTTTTATGGGGCACAGATTGTTCAATGTAAATTCGTCCTCGTTAATTTTCGTGACCAAAGGCCACGCGGTCGCGTTTTCCGGCAATTAACGTTTTTGACATTCGAAATTGCTCGCTCCCTTTTGTCGAGTCACAAAGCGATCCCGTTTGTTCCATAGGAAGTACAAGGTAGTACAGCGACAAGATAAACGCACTACACAGTGTGAGAGCAATTCCGGTTCATCTGAATTTAATTACTACACGAATAACGTAATACCGCTCGATTCTTTATCTTTTCCAAAATAAATTAAATTATCCGCCCTGTAATAAAGTTGTCAATAGCCAAGCACTGATCACACTGATCGCATAAAAATTATTCGTTGCATCCAAACCTGGCAAATCAGGCTTGTATTATTCATAATTGTTCAAAAGCCAAATTTTCCCCGCGATCAGAGAAAACGCGGACCTCAAAGCGATAAAGAAAAAAGATACATAAATAAAACAAACTACACCACCCTCTGCATGAATCCAATTTCCCGCGAATTACTTTCGCATCAATATTCGTAATATCTTCGATCCGATCGCTTTGTCGTCAATCACCGCCATAATCGAAACTGCAGGCCCCCAAAGAGATTACAGATCGCCAGAGTGTACGTTGTATAAACGCGTCTTAAATCCGGCACCGCGATCCAGCGTGGCGCAAGAGTGAAACTTGCCGGCTGAGTTTCCACGCGGCAGTCTAAACCGGCGGAAACGGAAGGAGACAGCGACGACGCGGATAATGATCAGAAGGTTCATTAAGAGTTAGATCGATGGATAGGCAAGCAGACATTAGCCACCGGGCACGTTGGTATTGCGCTGAGAACACACCAGCTACACCAGCCTCATCGATTTTCGGATTTGCCGACGGTAACGACTCAAAGCTCACCGTCCGCCCCACCTCCCCGCCCCGTCGTTGCTTTCCGGGGGTTGCTCATAAATTCTTGCACAGAAGGGTGGCTCGTACTTCGTCGAAGGACACGGTCGAGCGCGGGCATCGCGACATGTGTCTATGTATTACGATGATCAAAGGACATATCGAGAGGTAGAGTAGAGTGCATGTGCACTGGTATGAATAACGAGAGAGTCCGGCTGTACTCGTGATTACGCGGTATGAACCGTATTTAACCGAACAAAAGGCGGGCAAGATAATTGGCTGCGTCAAGGAGTACGAGCGATAAAGTTGCGAAACGTTCGCCAGTTCCTGTTGATCACCGGACGAGCGTGAGTACACCTGCCGTTCGTTGGGTATTTAGGTGGGAATGTAGCAACTACCCTTGCGGCAGAACTGTGTCGGGTTCGGTTATTACAGTGGATGGTCAAATTATTTCAGCTGCGGCGGGAAAATTCATGTTCCTTTGTATTTGTATAGAATGAAAATTATGATATAAAATGTTTTGTATCGGACGATTCTTCGTTCACTGTTTTCCATTGGATATATGAAAAGAATATTGCAAATATGTAATAATATGCAGTAATATGCGGGCGGTCCTAATAATTTCATCGTTCACTGTACATTGTAACGTGATTTTTTCGTAGTATTGTTATCGTTGATTTTTTGCTTTTCGTTATCCACCGACGTTTTATGATCCGATGATATTTTTATGCAAGTGTAATTTTGTCAGGTCGGGAAATCCGAAGAAATAATTTCGTGCATTAATGTGATGTGAAAGATTCATTAATTTCGCACGGACGAAATTTTTGTGTTTGTGGGCGTGGGAAACTGGAGGCCTCCTAAAAAATGTGCTTAAATTACACAAAAGAATAGCGCGCGTTCTATGTGCTTTGATATCGTCGTGAAAGTAAAAAGTTCTTTAACCGTCGTCGGAAAATACGGACAGCAATCGTCAAAGACGTATGCAACGAGCAAAAATATTCCCTTCATCTCCTATACCACCATTATTTCGACACAGAACGTAGCTATCCATTAGTCTGAAAATGGATTTCGTAAAATGCTTTTATGTCATCAAACCCGAGGTATATTAACAAAATTCACGTCTAGGCACGAGGCCGTTAATGGAGATTCAAATCTAACTAAACTTTCATAGAGCTTTCCGAAATTCTAAAGAGAATTGAACTATTGTAAGAGTCAACTGCTTGATTTGCCTTATTGTATCAACTTTGAACGGCGTACCTATTTAATCCAATTTAAGCAACTGCTTCACACATTCATAAATTACTCATTTCTTGGACAAATGATTTGCTCGCTGCGCGGGTATTAATTGCTTTAATTTACTCTTAGATTCATACTTTCTTGGATATCCTATAATCTACAATGCTCTCGATAATAATACCGCCCCGGTGTTCATCCCCGCGAGGCTGATAATTCAGTAAGGGCAGCTCGATCAAAGGAAACTTTATCTCGGGGGATAAAATCGGCTGTTCCTCGCAGTTGAAGGTAAATCACAGAGCAGTTAATCCGGCTAGACGTTCTGTGTTAATGCTAATAATTTCGGCATTTGACTCGGAAATCTCTCTCAATGTAATCTCTGTATTAGCTGGCTATGCCCCATTTTACCCCTTTTGGTGATCATCCCCCTAGTGCCTAGCTTGGATTACTGACGTTGGTTGCTTTCACCTGAATTTCCTCACGACAGCCGCGAACAGTATTGAAATTACTTTGCTCCATTTCCAAGCAATCGCGTAAAAATACGAAATACATATTTTTACATAATTAAAACATTCTTCCGACGGTTGACTAGTATCTCCATTAAAGGAAAAAGAATAATTTTCATCTGGATACCAGGAACATGCAAATCCTATCACGAGTTTAAAATTGCGTAATTCTATTTCGTGTTTTTTTCCTTCTGTAGTCATTTCACGCGACAGTCGTAAAATTCCAGAGTACAAGCTGGAGGTACATCCATTCGGAACATGCAACTTTACCACGGTCGCAAGTAATATCGACTACCTGTAGATTAAGGGAAAAAATTGCTATTTTCAGTGCAAACCTCTATTTCGTCTATCGTAAAGTATTCCGAAGCATCTCGTAAAAAGCTGAAATATTTCTAATCGCTCGGAAATTCCCGGCTACGTGGCCTCGTATTCGTCGAGCTGTAAAGTTCGATAAGGCTTAGCGAATGATAAAGTCGACCTTAAGGACAGTGGAGTCAGAAAGTGCTTTATGGATTTGAACTTAAATCGCGCCACCTGCGCCTGGGTAGAAAGCTGGTCTATCGAAAACTTCTTACTTAATTCTATCTGGAAAATTGGTAGTAAGTCCGAGAAATTCCATTCTATTCTTCGAACATGAAATTGCGAATAAAAATTTCTGAATCGGCTCCCCGGTTCCTACAATTATTTCCGATGTGTATTTAAATGTGATGTCACCAATTTATCATTTTTTTGACCTTTTCATTTGACTTAATACACATGTATGTATTTTATCAGTGGTTTTTTTGTTATATTAATCGTATTGCCGGGCAACTATTATTCGTTCAGCAAATAAATAAGCTTTGAACATCGTTTCACCTCGTTCCATTGCCACAAAGTTGAACAAAATTCCGGCGCGACTTCAACTTCAAAAGCGCCGGCAGTTAATCACACGCCGCGGCAAAAATTGGCTGCGAAATCATAATTCCGTACAACCGCCGCCGCGTAGTTGCGATCCGTGCATCAATATCCCTTTCGAAAACGTGATCAGGGCGCAGTGAGTTCGTGGAAAAATTTCGCCGGAGTAACAGGCGTGCTCGTTTTCCAGCGACCGAAATTCTCCGGCGATTAATAACTTCCAGCAGCAACAAACGGCGTCGCAGCACCAGAAAATAAATCGATTAAAGGAAAAAGGTGTACGCGGCCACCGAATCGGTGATGATTCTATGCGTGTACGTGCGTGTGTGTGTGTGTGTGTGCGTGCGTTTTATGGTCGATAACCAGCTTACTCGGCGCAGCTGGTTTCGTTGCATTTATCACGAAAATTCGGAACTTTTCGCCAACTTTTGGTATTTTGCGAGTCCTGCGCTCGCAAGGCAGCCTAGCTTAGCTATGAAATGCGGCCGCTGGTTTGTTGCTGCAAAATCAATATCACCAGCCCATCCCTTCGTGAATCCCTCTTTCACTCTATCACCTACCCTGTTATTCACTCTATTCCGCGCCTTGTCGCGGCTGTCTTCGTGCACTTCTTTCCAGCCGGCTCTTATCAAAATAGCGGGGGATGCGCAACGCAATTAAAGCTTTAACGAGACATCGCCATGGAAAATGGAAGGGCCTCTGAAATTGTTGTAATAAGGAGTGGCGAGCATCCTCGTACACTTCCCTGTCCTCTTTATTCCTTTCTTTTCCGGGCCTTTGTTTTCATTTCAACTCGAAACACGTTGTGGCACTGGACAGATGTCGTGGACTTGTCGATGGGAATTATTTGCAATTGTCGAAGTGTTAACTTTGTATCGCGTCGAAAGAATAAGACTCGTTGAGTCTTTTATGGAGATAAAGTGGGAAACATTTTGTATTCGTGTGTATTAAGTTGGAAACGAAGAGGAGAGATTGCGCGAGCCTTGGTGATGCTGTTGAGAATGGGTGTCTAGCAGCGTACTTAAATTAATTACCGGGACATGGTGATTTCATTTAACGACACTTCTTCCTTGATTAAAATATTTCATGAAAGCGGATTCGCCCGCGAGACTCGCACCTGAGACCCATGGTGGACATTCTTGCACTTTGTTTTTAAGCCCGTAAAAGTATTACGTATATACTGATTAAAGTTGCAATTTCCGGAATATTGTCTTGGACGAGTGCGAGAAAATTTGTTCGGTAATCGAAGGCGATGATCATTTTCTTTCTTAATAACTAAATGTCGTATTAATTATTATATTTCTTACCATGAAATATAATGCTTTTTTTGCCCGTAGGCGGTCATAATATAATAATTCGACGTTTCACAATAATCTTGGTTCTTCAAAGTATTTCATGTTTTTTCAATTATTAAAATTTTATTCAAGCATTGTAAGAGAAATATGAAAACTTGAATAAAGCTCGATTTTATTATTTCTTCATTAAAAGACAACAGCCCGCAGAAATTTGTGAAAATTATTTTCGACTTAATCCTTCTACGTTCTATGTATTCACAAAGCAAATCGCGTGTACTCATCGCCACAAGTTTCATTGTAGAGAAAGAATCCTTTCGAGGTTCATTTTTTATCTGCCTATCTGATCCTCGACGCCACTCCTGCTACCATTTATCAGAGGGAAAACTCGATGAAAAGAAAATATCGTGTATGTGCGTTCACGTACAGGCAGAGGTTTTGACGTTTAAAGGTTTGCATACTACGCGTCCAATTTATTTCTTCAATATATTCACCCAGCCCCCCGCCCCCGGTGCCCTTTAACTTTTTGCCAATAGCAATTTGTCCTACTTCCATTATCTACAACGAAGAAACATTCTCACATTCCATTTCCATTTCCCTAGTTCGCTCAAAAAGTAAATTTACTTAAAGCTATTTCGTGGCAACCCCATTGAAACGACGGAAATCCTGTAGGAAAAGCGTAAGCGCTTTTGATCAAAATTCTAAGAATATAATAGGTGCAATTCGAATCCATATATTATTTCCAAAAGTACAGAAGAAACAACTTTCAAAACCCTTCGCGCATTGGAAGCTTAACAAATCTATCTTAACAATTCGACATTCGCCCCAACTGAAAGAAATCTGAAACGTGACATTTACAGAAACGTACGAAGGTACAGGATAATCGTAAATATGCTGCCTCCGTCGAAATACATATCCAAAAGTTTCGGAAAAATTCCAGCACGGTACGGTCTGCAGTTTGCGTAAACAACGAGATCAAGCATCCATGAAATCGAGCAACTGTCCAGAAAAATACGTCGATCTCGTCTGGAAACTTTACCAGGCGTCCCGTATCCGCAGACAAGTCCGGCAACTGTCGCGGGATATAGGTTCAAAAGTTTTCAGGTTTCCCCTGGTCGTCGATAAAGGAGAAGAAGAATAAAGCAAAATAAACCAAACCATCGGTCTCTCCTTGACAAGAAAACTGCATTAGATGAAGCCCAAGTGGTTGTTATCAGTTTCCTAAAAAGTTTCGGTTAGCCAAGAATTTCTATGGACAAGGAAAACGTCTCCGTTCTCTCGTAGTCTTACGATCAATTCGACGTATAGATTGTCCGTCATCCTCTTTCGTCGTATCTTTCTTGTCTCGTAACCTGAACTTCGTTTCTTTTCTATCTTCGCCCTTTGTCGATCGTAACAGGCGAGTAGATTTCACGGGGAAACCGAATTACTAATAAACTTTCGACGGCCAAGTCTACCAGTATATACGTCGCACAGATAAATTCGCTGGACGACCAATGGACAATGATATTTCCTCGTGGAGCTTATATGCTCTTTTCCCCACACAATTATTAGTCCTTTGAGATGAAGGTGAAGAAAATTGTGGAGTGTACCTCTGCATTTTTCTACTTTTATATTCTGCAGCTTTCATTAAACCGATTCGCATAAGTAAACTAATAATTGGAACAAATAGAAATGTTACGATAGTGCGATTACGTATTATGATACTGGTGTTGAAATTTCCTTTTGGAACAATAGTATCAAATTGATTCATTAAGTTACTTAACCAGCTGTGAAAATAAAATGAATATAATTCTACCGTAAGCTTTATTTTCATTTCGCGTTAACCATAGAATTTATTGCCCACGAATTGAAAATATGGTCCGTTTTTCGGTGGCCACAGAAGGCCTTTTTACAGTCCCATCGCGGTGCTTTTTTTTCCTTGGCTCTGTCGACCCGCGATGTTTTTCCATTTCAGTGTTGGCCGGTTTTTGGCAGCGAGTTCGTTAACCCATTTACCGAAATCCCACGGACGGAGAGACAGACGATCGGCATATTTTAAATGGAACTGGGAACGACAGTGGAATTAGCGTCGCGTCGCAGGAACTCACACGAAAATCTACTATCGGAGAGTACTTGAGAGAGACAAGAGAGACTTGTTTCCTCTATAATTGATACAGAGACTGCTATAATTAATACCGAGCACGAACATGAATATTCATTACAAAAACACTTCAATAAAATTGGATTAAAATAATTAAAATAACGAGCAAAACTTCACCATCGAAATTGATACATGCAGTTGATTCGGAAAGTACATAAATTAAGGGGAGGAAACACATGTAACGCGCTTAAAATGAGGTGCTTCTTTATCATTTTTTTTAAGTGCATAAATTACAGTGCAAAAAATAAAGGGCAAATAGTAAACAAATTTTTTGTAGTAAAATAGGAATTTATTTTAAAAATATCTTCGGTTAGCTTGACCGGTTTAACGGAAAAGTTGTTCCATTTCGTGCAGTGTACAGCTTCGTAGAATTGACTTAGAACGAAAAATGAAGTATTTTCGTTTTGTTCATGAAATTACGCCCTAGTTATACCTAAATTTGCAAAACATTTCGCGTAGCCGATCAAAAATACAGAGCTTTGAACAAACAATTGATTTTTCTTTGAAAAATTTGTTGAAAAAAAGGTATGTTAAACCATTTTTTTAAATGTATAATTAGGTATAACTAGAGGAGAATTTATTTATCTTCGATATCCACTTTGATTCATGTCAATCTGTCGATTAGTTTTTTCGTAATATTGCACGGGATATTGAAGAAAGTCGTTTGGAGAAAAACGCGTTTAAAGTTTTCGATAGAAAAAGGATAACGTTCGCAACACGACTAAACGGTGACAAAAACAGTTGCCGAATCACAGGCACGCATGCATACATTGTTTACCCGAATTCTGCTATTTGTCTTATTTTTAGCGTCTCATGCATGAATAGAAAGATCCGAAGAAATGAACGGACTGCGTGTTCCAACAGCTTGCCCGCATAGTTGCGAGTGCACGGTACGGTAGTAGGTACTTGTCACTCGTTAAAAAAGTTTTATTTCGCTATAAAACGGTGTGGATAGTATACTATACATAAAAAAAATTCGATTTTTTGGAACAATTACATGAGTTTCCCCCCTTAACGCTCTTACCAACAGTGGAATAATAATTATAATGTAGATATCATTATTATTATGTATGTTTACATGTTTTTAACTATTCTTTATAGTATAAGTCATAAGTACATAAAAAAATGAGTTACAAAAATTTACATGTATCGTTTTCATTTGCACAAAAATGCCAATCGTCAACTTACCTTCCGAGGCGACTGTACATGCATTGGTATCGTGTTTATAATACCAGAAACATTATTCCTGTTTAAGGAGCTTATCCTGTCTCGAACAGCAGTGCGAATCGTTTAATTAACAAAACTAGAAGGGGGGTAAAATTGTAAAGCACCCAGTTGGCGAGCGATTCTCGCAGACAGCAGCTTTCCACGATTTTCATCGGTTCGATGTCGGGCGATTTGCAAAACAAATTCTACAACCGACAAAAGGTTCATTGCCAGTCACGCAACGGGCCTCGAGTCTGCTTATGCAGTCAGGATCACTTAACCCACTTCTTCGTTCGGCAGACATTACCTCTTAACCCTGTGGCCGGCATCACGTGCCTCAAAGAAACTCGGAGAAGCACGAGACGCATTGAATTGCAGAATCACGATGGCACTTGCACTCGAGTTGATGAAATTTCGCGGGAAATTCTCGCCGGACTGCTGTTCGACCGATTGAAATACAAACGTGCAGAGGCGAATCGTTAATCAGTTGTCGCGCGAATCAAACGCTTTATTGGCTATTCAATTTACGAGCACGCCGTTAACATTTTCAATAACTCCAACCGCTTTTCCATTCACGTTTGTGCCCCGTAGCCTGTAGGTGGTGCTTTTTAATTATCGCGATCTTTGATTCGTTTACGACTGCCGTTTAAATGGACACGCAGAGATGTAAATGACGAAGTCCGAACGACTCGATTAAAAATGGAGCATAAACCAAGCAGTTGCTTAAAAATTAGAGTAACAAAATGTTTCTACGATGTTTTTTTATCACTAATATTAATATTAATTCAGTCCTGTCACTTAATGATGATTATTAGTTGAATTATGTGAAATTGATTTGTTTCTTAACTTGTTTCTAACTGTGAACAAATGTATGTCTGTCTTCTTTTCTTTTTGTATTTGATTAATTCACAGGAGAATTATCGTGTTAGGTTCGAAGGGAATCATGGATCGTTAAGAAGACATTGATCAATTAAACCTTACACGATCTTAGGTTCGAGTAGACGCAATTTCGAGAACCATAATTCATCAATGCAACCACATCCAAGGAATCGGGTGACTCGACAAGGATAGCATCTAGGAAGCAAGTGGAGCAATCGTGGTCGCCATGGGGTAAGGACGGGAAAGGCATGTTCCCAGAATATTACTATTCCTAGGACAGCTTTATGTATCAAACGTATTAAATTATTTTCGAAAGAAAAATTTGTCAAATCTAATAATTACAAATCTACTTGAAATATAACTTCTGCGATAATCTTACTGATTCTTGAACCTCAAAATACTTTAATCGACCTTGTATCAAAATATCCTAGGCAATTTTGAAAATATCAATCTGCAAACTTGATACGTTGCAAATGTATGGGAAAATCAGTTCCACTTTATGCCTGCAGATCCCTAAGAGTTAAGATGTTCGACTTGATCTTCCGTCGGAGTGTCCTGGTCAACTTTCAAGGTACGCTACCGTGGCTACCGTACACTGGTGCATTCGAAATTAGATTTGCATTGGTGCCATCGTGACTTCAAAGTATCTTTTGACTTACTCAAAGAACCACCGACCCCGTCTGACATGAGATCGCATAACACGGGATCTACCTGATCGGAATCGACTTCGATCCCAGGAGAGATTTTCTCGCTTCCCATATTCCCCCTGGTGCCTTAGCCTTCGCTATTTGCTGAACTCCTCTACGGTTACATGGAGAGCGAAAGTAAAATCGAATCGCTTGGATACCGATAGGAAAAAAGCGTGAAGGGTAAATGGAATAATATAGCAGCCGGATTTTCGCGCGAGTATGCATTGAAATGCCATAGATAGTCTTGAATAGTCCTACTTTAAAAAATATTTCACAAAATTCTTTCCAACTGTAAACAATTAATATAATTTGCCTCGATTTCCATTATAAACGTCCCATTGTTTTGTCAAATAAAATATTCAATCATTTATTTGTTTACTTTATCTCTATTGAAAAATGTAGCCAGAATATTTCGGATTTTAAGAATACTGCAATGAAAATGCCAAGCGCAGATCTAAGATTTCTCATCTTGCTTGTTGTCTCTTTTAACTCGAAACCGATAACCTAATTGCAGCCACATTTAGAACAATGCTGATCAATTGTGATCGCGAAATCTTGAACAGCAACCTGGTACATTGCCCGATACTCGCAACAAATTGTGTGCATGATTAATTTCAATCGAACCGTTTCAAACGTATCCTCGAAGCGGCCCGCAAGGTGGTCTGCCACAACTCGCTGCTAACTTAACGAGCATAATACGTGTCAAAGTTCTCTGAAAGCGGTCGCACCTGGAGCAGGGTTCTACTATATGGGGGCGGGGGATTTGAGCACGCTCGAACTCGGCTTGAACTTGCCCCCAACTTGGTGCCCCAAACACGGCTCTATGAAACGAAACAATTCTCAACGTGCAATCATTTATTAAATAGAATATATACGGGGCAACTGCGGAACCCCTTCGCTACTTGTGCCGATAAATTTGTGTTCGATTCGGGCGACTCTTATCGGTGTAAAATAGTGCGAATCAATTTTCAAACCTCTCCGATATTAGATATTTGATGTTTTATAATGTCAATGAAATATTGTTCGTGCGGTTCTGACAGAAGCTACAAAATAAAATTTATTACATTCACCTGTAAGGAAACACCTGCAAGACAAAGTAAACACGAAACAACAAGAAAACTATGAAGTTCCATAAAATTCTTAGAAGATAGTGGACACAGAGGAACCATGAATTCCAATAAACGCAATAAATAGAAAAACGAATTGGTCGACCTGGTCCAGACAGAATTGAGTAAATAATTCACAGTAATCAATAACAGCCCGTCAACCTCATTATTAATATTACGTTAAAATAAAATTGAGCAATAAACAGCAATGTCAATATGTTCCTGCGTGAATCGATACCCGGATTATGAAACGACGTATAATTAATGAGTACAAGTAAATTTCTGTCAAATATAACTTGTCATGGCTATGAAGAGAAATGATGAAAACCTTTGCGAGTGGCCATTTCTCAATAGTTTGCTTCGTTCAACTTTATCGCAATGCATAGCAGAGGAAGCTTTCGAGTAGATGAGCGAATAGGAGCCTTGGCATTTTCTAGCATCGCCAGTTAATCCTGGCCTCACCGATAAGTCCCGAAGGCTCGTCGACGTTCGATTTATCGTGCCACAATACGTCGTCGTAGTAGCGAGGTTCGTGAGTGCTCGCATTCCTATAGGGGAATGGGAAGATCGATTACCAGAGCGGGCCAGTGAAATTTGTTGGCATAATTTAGCCGACGAGGCTGGCCTTATATTAGAAATGCACGAGATTTCGTGGATAACGCGATGCAATCGTTATTATGAGACTTCTCGATCGTCTTAATTAAGTACAGTACCTCTCTGCTATCTCTCTGCTATCAATTACACACTGAAATGTGATTAACTGCTTATACAACTAATAGCGGCAACGATTAGAGGATTGCGAAAGTTGACGAACGATTATTCTGATTATCCCGAACTGCGGATTAAATTGTATAGCTGCTAGTGGAAATTAAATGGTCCATGAATTTAACACATTGCTGCGACTATAATTTATAGTTATTATTAAATGCCTCTACGTGAGAAGAGAGATTAAACTTATTTCTATCATTGTCACAAGGGAATAGAACATTCCGCAAAATCAAAAGCATATTGCTGCGATAAGAAACGATGGTGTGTTGCGGAAATGTCCATCGCGAATAGTGATTGCAGAAGGCAATGTCGTAACTCGGGTCGTCGGAAATTTTCAAAAGCATTTCTAGCACGAGCACCGAGCTTGTTTCATATTTGCAGTCGAAGTCAAGGGGGATATCTTTCTCGGTTCGTTGGAACCTCTCATGCGAAAATAATCTATGAAAGGAACGCTAAGCCGTCTCCCATTTAGACGTCATTCCGCGACAACCCGCATTCTTCTCAGAAAGTTCGCCCGCCGAGAAAACGTCGATGTTCGCGACTACACCACCCATGTACCTACGTAACTTTTAAAGTGTCGTTACGAAAGAACGACGAGCTGTCTCTGCGCTGTACATTTCCCGTTTCCCGTTCGCACACTCCTAAACGCAAGAGGCGTTTAAAAGTCAACGATCAAATTGCTGCAAACGTTAGAATAAAGAAATTTCGAAAGACGTCATGCACAACTGTGCCACGGCGAAAAAAAGAACGAGGAGAAGAAAATGACGAGGAAGAAAATCGATGTTTAACTTCTACTTGATACGATTGCATCGTACAGGTGCGAAGGGGTTGAAAACGGGGCTGCAGAATGGAGTGTTTCCCAAAGTTTTCACGTGTCTCTATTGTTCTTTTTTATACAATTCGCATTGTTTATAATATTCCCGCACGACTTGAATTTTGCGGGGAACAAATCAGAACGAAGATAAGTTTCGTTCGTTCTTTCGATATGATTTTTCGTTTTGATTTGTCGATGCGGTTTCTCCGAATAGTCTTATGTTCTTGTTCCGGTGCTGATTTTTATGTCACCATAAATCCGTATTACTAAGTTTTAATATCAGCTCTAAGTTACTTTAAATACAAAATGAAAATCTGGGCTTTGGTTTCAGCGAAGTTTCGCCTTGTAAGATCACAGACGTTTTCTATTTTCACTGAATGGCAATTAAGGTGGCTTGGAACTTCGTCTGAGAAGCTTAGGTAATTCATAACGAAGTTATTGACGGTATTTTCTGAAAGTACACACCATAAATAATGGTTGGTAATTTCTTCCAGGCGATACTGTTATCGTGGTCGTTGCATGAAAAATAATTTATATCTTGATGGAACTTTTAAACAATTCCAGCATCCCTTCTTGGTGGGGGAGCGAATTAAAAGTTCGCAAGCTCGAGCGTGCTTTCCGATCAGCCCATTGTGTGACACATTACAAACATTTCTTAACTCAGTCACAATGCGCTCTCTCACCTTTTCGTTCAACAATATTTCACTGTCGCTACACAAAATCTCGGCTAGAATGCGAAATTTATTCATAACTGGGAAAACCTATTCTACCAAGCCGGTATTCAAAGAAGAGGCAAGCGTTTCGACTTGGCCAAAGTTTGGGGTAAAGTATGTCTCATTCAGCAATAAAGTAACAAATACTGCAGCTAAACAATATGAAACAGTGGACGTTTACTATTTTTACCCAAAGACTTTGCATTATTACTCGCGCATCGGCGACGGAAATTAATATTAAGCAAAGTTCAGGGAAAAGTGTTTCGTTCAGCAATAAATTAACGCTGCAGGCAAACAATATGAAACAGTAAAACGTTTACTATATCCAGTCAAAGATTGCATTGTTGCTCGCATATTAAAAACAGAAATTAACATTAAAGAACGCTTGGAGAGAAATGTTTAATTTCTCAATAAAATAATACTACAGCCTGAAACATAATGAAACCAATTCTTTTGCCATTAATGTCGAATACAACAGACATGATAATATTTTCCATACTTAAAGAAAGGATTGAATCCGTGGAATAGTGTACAAGAGAACATATTCAACGTTCAAATTGTGGATACTTCTTGGTAAGTGGTTCCATTATATTCCGACGAATGGGATTCTCTGAATCAGGATTGCCTGACCATATACGTCATCTTACTACTGGCTACCATCGTCGTAGTCCATCGCCCATGGTCCAGCATGACGCACACCTATTTAGCAAGGGTTAACCGCAGTTCTGTTTGCCTCTACTGTCTACAGTACTCTGGCAGCTTTTACTTTGTGTACTCTCGTGACTCCATGCTGGACATGGCCGACCCACAAACCGTGGTCCGCATACAAACTTGCGGAATATGTAATGCGGATTCCATGCGATTTTCGTTGTGGAAAAGAAAGGAAAAGAACAGAAGGAGAAACTAGGAACAGCGAACACGAAACGAGAATCTACGGAGAAAATGGAGAAGTTTGTGTGCTGAACGTTCCACGGTTAAGGGGAATGTGTGCGGCCAGCTTCTTCCACGTCAGGGAACTCGTTAGTTTCGTTGCATCGGTGCGGATCAATGGTTCATCCTTACCCACATGGAATTTCGAAACTTCCCCCAACTTTCCATGAAAATATTAGAAAGGGATTCAAAATAATAGGCAACCGAGAAAGGAAGTTTAAAAGCTAATGATAAATGGTTAAAAATATTCTCTGTAGAACACAGTTACAAAGTAACTATTGTAGAGAGTGAAACCGAGGAAACGTAATAAACCTTAACAAACGGCGAGTGCGTCAATAAAAAATTGGTAAGTTGGCAACCGAAGCTTGAATTGTAAAAGACGGATATTGAATCCCACTTTAAATACATAAATTACATTTCGCATAATAAACATTTTCTCTTCCAATTTATCCCTTTACACTATTGAGAGAAGCAATTGATCTCTTCTTTTTTTTTAAATCACCATGTGACTAATGAAAAAAAACCAGATATTCAGCAAGGGTTCTTAAATTTCAGTTTTCAATTTTCTAAAACCTCTTCGACCCCAAGGGTTCCAATCTTTTCCCTCTTTTCCTGTTTGCACCCCAGTGTGGCGACTCAGACATTGATTTGTTTTCTTCGCCCCCATTGAGGATTATACCATATAAATCCATCCCACCCATTTGCTGCCCACTTTTCCATCTCTCCGTCATGCAACGTGTGGAACTTTCACGGGCTCACGCTCGTAAAGCTGAATTTGCCGGCAGGCAGGGATAAAAAGTGGCGCGCGGGATGGCGAGAAGGCGAGGGGAGAAAAAAGAATAAGAGTAGAAGTCGGTTCGGTGAGGGTAGCGAAAGTTTTCTCCGCTCTTCTCGGTAACCGCGAAAGAATCGGTTAGACTCTATGGTAAAGAGGGGCAAAGGCTGAACGGATCGACGAGAAGAATCGGGAAGCTACGTGGGGCGAGAAAAGGGAGGAAGGAAGGAAATTTTCCTCTTAGATTCGCGGTGAGTACCGATCCATGTCGGCGGCATTAGGCAGTAAGGAGCCAAGCTTCGACATGTCTGTCTTTCTCCTGCTGGAACTATTCCAGGTTTGAAAAGCTGACGAAGCATAGCGCGAGTATTAATATTTGTTTCGGGGAAATATCCAGATGACGTACAAAATTCCCTGAACAAATATTGGACGCTTGTTTTATTCGCCTGGAATACATATCTCTTCATCTATGCTCAATTCATCTTCAAACAATTTATAATCCCTTCTGCAAACGTTTCTGTTTTATATTACTTTCGACTGCTATTTATTTATACGTATTTATACGGCCATGTTTCTATATTTAAGCTGTCCTTTCACGCAGTTTTTCAACGCGAACTCTATTATTAGTGCGAGAATTTCCACGAACGTTACAGGTGTCGTGTAACAATGAAACGCTAGTTTAAACGCGTGACAGGGAACCCCGTCGTTCCAGCGACTCCTAAATTCTATCTATCGAAACAAAAAAAGGAGAAATTAGAACAAACGAAATCGAATTCAATTCTAAATTGCCGCCAACAATTCTCCCGATCACCCGACGATTACGTGAAAGCAATATTTTGTACGCAACAGAGAAATCGCAAGGAAAATATCTGCTCGTCGAATCTTAATGAACCGCCGTTACAAACAAAACTTTCGTCCAGAAAGCATCGTTACGCACGATCAAGATGAATACCCTCACGAACCTTGCTCGTCCAATATTTACCGACCTTTTCGGCCAGGAAAATCGATCGATCGTCAAAGAAGATCACACACCGGTCTCGTTACTAGATGCAAATAGTGCGGCACACGTGCGGCAAATCTAAGTTTGATGAAATTCAATTGCATCCCGTCGAAATCCATGGCGCAGGTGAACACCGGGCGTTCATCGAGCTGCGAATCAATCGACGATGGTTTTCCGACCAGCACTCGAGCCATCCTGCGTAAGCTGTTCGTTCCAGCTTAATTGCTGTGAAACATAAATTCTTACCAACGGCTGGGGGGTTGTGGGGGTTTGGCAATGGGGTTGGATTGGGAGTGGGCAGCTTCTGTTGCGGTGTTTCGCGTCCAAAGCCATATTAATTCGGCCAGCTATGGCGCTGGCTAAACGAGCATTGTCGCATGCACGGTTTGCTAATAGGCAGAATCGAGGACGGGGCTATTGTTATCGCGGGCAAAAAAGCTCCCTCTCGTTGCGATTAAAAGGCTCGCTAAGTGGATTAAGAGCCGCCCGTCGTGACGAAATGGTGGACGAAGAGCACTGTACATACACGCGCACGATACGTTCGACCATAGTTGTTTCTCGTCACTATGGAGATACTATTTTTGGATATTAAAGTGGATGGATTGGTGGACAATTGTCCTGGATGACAGGACTAATGATAAAGTGTAGTTTATTGTTTTATGCGAGAGGGATTTTGAAACGGAGGATATTCATACGGGTCGTTCCATGCCAAGTCGATCACTTTTTGACGTCATCGTCGGCGATTTTGTTCTACATTCGGGGGAGGGGGGGGGGGGGGTGTTTGTCTTAAGCCATCATTTTGCCGGTTTAGAATTTGTTTAGAAATTACAGGCCCCCGATATTTACAAATTAGTCCAGTTCTGCCGAAACGGGCTTCATTTACGAATTTTTTATCTCAGGAACTGTTTGTCCGAGTGAGCTGTTTGTTTTTATTCATAAAGGATTGGGCTATTATAGAATAATTTTGTCAACGTCGATAATTAACTTTGTAATGTCGAAAAATGTAAACAAATTCCTTTTGCGCTTTTTTCGACGATGGGACCAGGGTGATTTAAATTTTGAAAAAAATATATTCTCTGAAGTTTTCCCTTCAAAATGAGGCTTTCAGAACGATGGAGGATTGAAAATTGACACATAAAAACAGTTGAGTCAGAGATAAAAATTTATAAATGGAGCCCGTTTTCGCCAAACTGGGCGAAATTGTAAATCTCAAAGGCCTGTCGTTTCTAGACAAATTCTAAACCAGCAAAATGATTACTTAAAACCCCCCTAATTTCACACGGACTACAACATATTTCATTTAGAGCAAAATCGCCGATGATGACGTCAAAAAGTGATCGACTAGGCATGGAATGACCTATATATATATTTGTTAACAGTGATGGTGCTATGCCATTTCTGTGGCAATCTTGTTATTTTGTGAATCGAATGGTTTAATAATATGAAAAATGGATCGATGTTTATCGTGGGTAATGTAATGATGATGATAATAGTACAATTGGAAGGGATCGTTGCTTGCACAATGTTTATTTAATTCCAATAAATTCGCAATACAATCAAATAATTATGATTTGTATACCTGAAATAAATTGAAGTAAATTGTAGCATAGATTGATATTGTACAATCATCGTAAATTCTTCGTATTCATTTAAAGAATCTTCACTTCCCTCGGCAGGTTACACGTGGTTGAATAATCTTTTATCGGTGAACAAAATGTATATAGAGCATAGATCTATTAGAGCGCGAAGCGCACGATCCTTCGCGTTAAAAGTTTTTCTACGGGGGAATTTTAACGTCGCATTGTTATCATCGTCAAAGGTATATGCCGTCATTAAACAGTTTCCATTATGCTCCAAAAGATGCTCTGTCTATAGTAACATCGGCCCGTTTTGCCGCTCGGCGAATAAAAATGTAAGGGCATGGAGTTTCAAAGTAGTTTCGTCGAACTGAAGACTCTTATTACATACAAAGTGACTTTAGATGAACAGTAACAAGACTGATGGCGATTTTTGTCGGGGCAATTTATGAAAGTTTCTGATTCGAAATCTTCTTGTAACGAGGTTCAACGATGTCGATAGAATTGCGAAACAATTTCGTCAAACGAACTCAACCTGATCCAGACAGCACTCATTCTTTTTAATCACTTTCAAATCTAAACCTCCACTTTAATAATCGTCCGATTTCCCTTCGCAAAATCGTACCGAATTTATGAAGAAAATTCCTGAACGATACCCGTCATAATTTCTAGCGTAACATTTTTTGCATATTTTTAAAAAAAATCGGGAATTCTTTTTCAAAAGACCGCCTCACCTCGAGCTGAATATTTCCCCCGGTAATATTTCTTTTGCTAAAGCGTTATAACTATATGCATATCTCACTGATACACCTTCCTTCTTGAAACATACAATTATATTAATCGAAAAATGTTGGAATTATTGAATTCTTGAGAAAAAAAGATTCAATTGACCATATCATATTGATTAAAAGTCTAAATCTAAAGTGCGCAATATTCACGTCGTCCCTCTATTTTCAATAAATTCTTTCCTTCAATTTTATTTACATATTTATATATGCTTTCTAAACATTTTTCCGATACGTTTATCGTAGAATCTATTCTACCCTTTGACGTTTAACTCGCGCAGAATACTCGTCGTTCTCTAACGACATCACCATTATCAACATCCTCTGCAACACGGAAACCAGCATGTATGTATCACCTGTTTTCCGTTTTCTCTGTAACAGGAAATGTCTTTCGCGGTGACGTAACCAAGGCACATCCCTGCCGTGTATCTCGTCTCGAACTCGATTCGAGGCCGCGACTGCTCTTGAATGAGGTTAACTAACCGGAAGTGACACGTAGATAGGCGCGTTGAATGCACCACGAATCAAACCGAGAAAGAGCACGACGGTGTTCCCTGCGATCTCTTCGATTGCACGTGGACGAACGGAAATGACGCGCGCCCGCTTTAATCGGATGTGAGACGCTTTTCAGCAACGGCCGGAACGACCCCGTACTGTCAGCCCGACAATATTGACCCTTTTACCGGGATTCGCGGACCCCAGAGCTCGCAAATCGAGGTACGAGAACGAGAATTTCGCGGCTGCCGATTCGAATTTAAGTCCCCGTGATTCGACTGGCAAGCATCCCGGACTGATTACGTATCAGAGACAGGGTGATCATTATCGTGAAAATATTTTGTCCAGCAGAATATATTAGTAGAGGGCGTCTTTAACACTTTACCTTTGAAATACGAGCGTCAATCATCGTGGAATTTAGTACAGTCGCACGGAACGATTCATTCATTCCCGTACTCGTGTTATATTACCAGTGCATAAACAAAATTGAATAATTCGGTACGAAACGAAAATATAAATCTAAAAATTTGTACCGTGTAAGGGAACATAAGCATGAACTTCAAAGTTGAAATACACTTGCCGTTCCTGAATATGTAACTCGAAAGTTCGAACTATAGATATTTTCTTCGAATCTTCCCCATTGACGATTTCCTTCCTTTGGACAGGCTCCAAGGACTTCTCATTCCTAACAAGAAAATCGCCAGTGAACATTGTTTCTATGAGTTCATGTAAATTGTGAGGAAGTGGACCCTTGCCAAACCAAAGTGAAAAGGGAATTCGTGCGACGGAGAAAGAAATACAGGGAGCATTGTGAATACATAATGGTTTCTTTAGTTGGCCGGCTTTATAACTCAATGCTTTCACTTATTAGAAATACGGGTATGAGTTCAGTCGAAAGCACGGGTATGCAACTGTGTTAACGAAAGCTAAAGGAGTTCTGAAATATTTTGTTGGATATTTACCAGCGATAGTAAATATACGAGTAATATATTATGCTAGAGCAAAATTGTCTCAACGTTCTTAGAAAGTTCTTAGAAGTGTCTTACTAACAGACATAGTAAGAGAACCAGATGGGTCTTACTTGGCGCACTTGGCGAGTCAAAAGGGCCTAGGTTGTAATATGAGGCAATTGCGCATTCGTAGGTATAAGTGGACTCCAATTCTTTTGGGTGTTTTCGCTCAGTTCGAGAGTGCATTCTTTCTGAGCTATTTTAAATACATTGATTGAGAAAAATATAATAGTTAATTTATTTAACACACCCAATATATTTCATATTTATGCTTTGCTTTATGTTTGTAATAATTTCTATAGAATGTGGAATACTCGTACAATTAATTGGACAATTTAATTGAACTCAAAGAATTACTTCTCTCTGTAATATTCAAATCTGCAAACGATACAATAATGTCGCTGGAAATCCGGCCTTATCAATAAATATTATAAACACGAGGAATCAGGTGTTCCAAATATCATTCGCAGATATCTCTGCTTCGATCAGACTATCATCGACTATTTTTCCTCCATCAGTTTCTCAGCCCCTCTAAGTTCTATCATTCAAATCGTATAATATCCATCCACAGATTTCCTCGTCCTCCAACGATCTTCCTAATTGAGGCCGGAACTGCTGCAGATCGATCCACTCGAGCCGAGCTGACAGCGGAAGTTACCGGCGACAAATCGCGGGGATGATCGACAAATCGGCAAGAAACTTCGGAAATCAATTTCTCAAGGCGCCAGATAGACGCGGTACAGTTAAGCGCGGGAAAATAGGCTGCAGACACCGACTGGCCGGAGTTAGGGGAAGGTTAAAGAATGTTCAAGGTAGAAAGAAGGGGCACGAGAAATTGATCACCCGGCCGGTGGTTCGCGGAGCAAAAGTTTTCAGGCCATGCGTCATCTTAATTCGCTTAATTGGCTTAACGCCGACAAGTTACAGCGCTGTACACTCGTGGTCAGCCGTGGTCAGCCTTGCGACTCTTTCCCATTTCGCCATTTCCTTTTCCCAATTTCCTTTCTTCCAGCACTGCGACCGTCGGGGCATCTGTAGCTTTCAACTGACTCATTTCTCTCGCAATCGCGCTGCAATTACGTTATGGCACGGCGAGATCACCTGAAAGGTTTTGGTGGCCAAAATTCACACCGGACCCGATTGCATTTTTTCTTCGGCATTTCTTGTACTGTCTTTGCACGCTTTCCAGCCGAGGTAGCCGTAAGTGCTATTCAATAGGTATAGTAGCCGTCTGCGCGACGAAGACGATATCTTATCGCCCGAATAAATACTCGTCCGTTTACGTACTATGTATCTAGTACGAGTGTCTGAGGTAGAAACATCGAATCGCCTGGCCAGGAACGTACGTGCCTTGTCGGTGTATTCTGTTTCCAGGTGCACTGCGGCTGGTGGTGCTTGACAAAGAAAAATGTCCCTGCGTCGTTATTAAAGAAGCGTTCTCGGAGTGGTGCACGGCAGAACGATCTTATTATTCCTCAAAAATATTGATAGAATTGGAACAAATTAAACGAATGAAATATAGAAGTAGATAATTACCAGGAAGGATTCAACGAGTTACACCCCACGGGCACTAGGGATAATTAAAAGAAAGAAAGGTTATTCCACTTTATCGCTTCAACACAGCTTCGCGAAAAATCGCGTACCGTCGCACAGTGGGGTAGATGACCCGAAAAAGCGGAACAACATATTTTAGCGTTACTTATAGGCTCAAGGTTATATCATAGTGGGTCGTTGAAATTCGTCTTAACCTCAGCTACAGCATTACGAATTAAGAAATTTATGTTGACGTTTAAAAAATCAAGATGACCATGATTTTTGGTCGAAAAAATTTTGTTTAAAATTTTATTATGCTACAATTTGTAGACGCGTGAATGCTGATTAAGTTTTGTTTGAAACATTTTTTCGTTTTTCGAAACAAATCGTTAATTAAATCTTGTAATCGTAAAGAGAAGTACAGAATTATTTGATTATATTGAAATATTAATAACTATACCAATATATATTGTGGAAAAGTAAAACCTGCTTGTAAGTGCAGTACATAATGCAAGAAACGCGTTCCTTAAAACATTGAAAAATCGCAATAAACGAATCACGTTTCAGAGGATGAATAAGATAGAAGCGCGTGCAATGAAATCTCTGAACTTTCGACGCGGCATGCTGTTTCACGACTTTATAAATAAGAAAAAAGAATTTTTTAAACAAAATTTTTACGCGTTACGCAAAATTGTCGAAACTGGTTTTTCTCCGATTTTTCGGGTCAAATGCGCCACTGTGCGTCGGCCAGTGATATATATGATACGACGCACGGTATAGATCAACGGCAAGTTTAATAAAAGAAGTGGCGATTCACGAGACATCCCGAGCGCTGAACTTTCCGAGCCCTATCTTCATAGTCAGTCACGCGTTTCGTTAGACCCTAATGAACATCTGTGAGACGCTTTTCCACCGGATCTAATACGTGCAAGCGATAGATGTGTGCACGCGTGTGCGTGCGGAACGTGGTAGTCATCGCACTGATAGAACACGGGCCTGCGAGTAAATTACATGGTTTCTTTGATCTCCACCCCACGAACTTGCTCAGACGACTTGGCCCAGACCGAAGCTTCTGATACCTTTTTCTATCCCCCGGCCTTTCTGTCAGCTCCTCTCCCTCGGCCAGACTTTTGCGCGTCAAAGAGCAGCCCAACCTTCCCTTTTTCCAGAGGACGCGGAGACCCATTACAAGAGCGCAGAGGGTGCTTTTATTGATAGGCGTAATGCTAGAAAGTGTGCGGTGGCAACGGTACCCTAGTCTTACGGTTAATAGCCGAGTTCAAGGGTTCAATGTTGACGGACAGTGAAGGGGAACTGGAAGGATTTTATCGTGCGAATATGTAATTCGAAGAATTCATTGCGGTTTAAGGGTAATCGGGGGAAGGACACGATTTTTTGCAGCGATAGTTGAGTGATTTATGAGGTTTTAAGTTTCAACGATGCTTTGCGATGTGAAGCGAAAGAAATTTGCGGAAGATATTTTGAGCGACAGGTACGACGATAGCACGGATAAACGTTTTATAAATGAAAGAATGGGTATTGGAACACCAGAGGACTTCGATGTAACACGCAAATTGAGAAGCTTGAAAGCTGAATATTCTTGAAAAATGTTCCTTTCGTTCATTAATTCGTTTCACTCTTGTTATTTTCTCACTCATTGCGAGTCAGGTAAAATGAACAAAATATGCAATAAGGCTGAAAATAAATATGAAACGATAATTTGAATTGGATACATTAAATTCCATGTAATAATGTTGTTTCGATAATTACATTTGTACAGGTTATTGAAGGTAACATAAAACGTGACACGGGTATCGCTGTTCAAGCAATATCTTTAGCCAAGAGAAATTCTTTTTCGCGGTGAGATATAAATCCCCGTAATATATTACGCCTTCTATAACATTTTCCCTGGCCTCTCTTTTATTATTAACTCGTAGAGCACGGTTATGGACCGTCAGTGAAATAAATATATATCACAGAAATGTGAGAAACAGAAAGGAAAGATGGAGAACATGACCCAAAATTGAAAAGGTTTCGAAATTTTTCTACAGCTATTTCAAATTGAATTATTTCTCACGAATTTGGTTAGAACCCGACCTATTGAAGTTTTTACTTTATTTCGTCATTTTATTATTCGTGTACACAATAATGCTGATTATAATAGCATGTCGTGATTCTGAGAAATTAATTATGCATTCAATCAAAATTCCCACTACGGGTTGTTGCTGCCACACTCTGAAATATCGAAACGTCAAACTATTTGATTAATTAAAATCTATCAATGACTAATTGTATTACATTATGGACGATACAGAAAATACTGCTGTAGAATCAACTTTTACGCAGAACACGAATTAAAGCAGCTCCGTAATCGAAATTCCATTGCAAATTAATATGGACACCTCTGTCTCTCGTTTAACATTAATCTTTTTAAGAAATATTACTATCACTATTTCTCAGGATAAAAAATTCCCTATATATCATGTCGATATCCATTTGCTCCAAGATCTTTGAAAAGATCTTTGAAAATCGTCGCGGACTATCGTCATCGTCGCGTCGTTTTCTCAGAGGGACTTGGAGAATAGGCTTACGTTTGACCAGCTCATCGTGGCTCTAACGAAGGCGCAAAATTAATTTATCGGGCGAGTTGGGTCGTGGATTGCGTTGTGTAATTGCCGCGGTGAAAGGGAAACTAGGATACCGGAAGTTCGGTCGGGCCGGACGGTTGAAACTTGATTACCGTTTCGAGCAAAGATCTCCCCCCCGATAACGAACCTGCTTTATCGCTTTCCAGTTGAATACATCTGCAGATCGATGAAAAAAAAAGTAAAATTTTGTTTGGATGGCGCCAGGTATCAGATCGCAATCATCTCAAACGAGAAACGAGAGCGTTTAATGGCCTTCCGTGTAATTCTATTTTACTGCGAGTAAAATCACAATTAGATGATACCGATTTGCGTTTGCAGAACGATCGTAATGCCTTTAATTTCGACTGGTTTGTATGCAATAATTTGAAGGGCGGAACAAGCGAGTGGAAATGTATTCATAATTGTTTTTTAAATAATAGCAAACTGTGGGGAAATTCTTTACCATAGAGAACTGCTCGGAAACATTCGCATATTATTTAATTGATACTGAACAGTAATTGTCAATCTAGGAAAAAATGAATGATTCGTCGTTGAAAGCAGGCACAAAGATAATTGCAAAGTGGCGGAACAAAGCAGCGGAAATTTTATTTTACATTAAATTGCTTTTATCTCGTTCCACTTGACATGGTTCACGAATCCTGATACAGCTTATCAGGATAAACGCGACAGTGCAGCGACCAAAAAATATTAGATTCTAAAATGCAGCACAATCCACCCGCGCAATCAAAAATATTCCACAGGAAAATATATCTCCTTCGAAACATTATTCGCTCCGTTATTATAATATTCCAATCGCTGTACATTTCCGAAGGGGAATTCAATTTTCATTTACTTAATCAATCCTCCAGTTTAATCCTTCCGGGACAGTGTAACATTAATTACGTCAAAAAATCTAACTATGTACCTCGATGCTTCAATAGCCCCTCCAAACAATAGCACTCAATCGAAGGGACGCAATAAAATCGACAGAAGATTCAACCGAAAAAAGAAAAAAAAAACTTTCGTATCGAGCATGACACAACAGTGCCGTAATTTTCGGACAAGCTAAGCCGTTTCGTTGTTACTGTCGTCGAAATTTACTGCCGTCGTCTATCTGTGAAATAAAAGTTGATAATCTTCGTAACGGAGTATCGAGATTTCTGGAACGATTCGGCCAGGACTATAAAAGGAGCGAACGGTCTTTTCCAACGCAACCCCCTTCGAAACAAATAACTGTCGAGGGTGCCGATGGGCGACTGTCGAACGGTCAGAGCGCAATAAACGTTCGGCAACTTTGGCATTCGATAGCTTCGTATCCGCGAAACGATGCGATTCGCTTCAACGTGAATGCGCGTCCGTGTTTGTGACAGTCCTGTTCTCAGTATGCGCGCATCCCCGTATATTCGCGGGTATAACGAGGGTGACTTGGAAAAATCGGCCGATAAAGATTGAATTCCGATATCCGAGGTGGTTTTATTGGCAACTACAACATCGACGAATCAGAGCGAAGACTGCTATGTCTCTTAATGAAATTCCTCTCTTGTTCGTACTAATTATTCGGCATATCTTTTTGATTCAACATTCCGTTCTGATGTCTAATAAAATGATTTACAGTCGATGTGCATATTTCTTTTAATGACACGCGCCGATACATTTAACTTAGGTGATTTGTTGGTCAAATTTACGCGTGTAGTTTGCAAGCGACTACCTAGGATCCAGTTAGTATTGAACTGTAAATGCGAAGGAAACTATCCAGTATGTTCTTCTACAGTTTGCTACTTGTCGAGCAAAGTACATGCAAATGATTTTCCTGGTATAAGTTAAATAGTCATCGTGCAAATTTAATCTCGTCTGAGTACTAGCGAGAGCACAGTGATCCTCGTTTGGAGATGCATTAAAATAAACCGAACACAGTCAGCAAAGTACACGTTGCAAATGAATGTTTACCTACAGTCTATACTGAGTGACGTAGACGTTTCATATGTGTTCTAATGAATTTAACCCGCGTGATCGTGCAACGTTTTGGCTAATAAACGGAAACGATTTATTTGCGATGATAATGAATACGAGAAGGAATATGCATTTATGATGGTAAAGAATAGGGTAAGAAATACAGCGATACACAGATTTTGTTCCTTTTTAATTTTACGTAATCTCCCAGACACAAGTTCCACTTCAATGAATTTAGTTCACTTCACTCACAATTCTACGATCCTGTTCACAAAGGAACGAGTACTTAACGTTCTTGCGTCGGCTACGTGGACACTAATTACCCGTGCTAATATTTGAACAAAAAAACGCACAGCTACAGCGTCGAAATTTCGCTACGAACATTTCGGTTCCACGGATACACGTATATCGCGAAAATCCAGACGTGCATACACACGAGCCGCATTCGCTTTCCAAACAGCAATCAGAAAACGCTTATGGAAAACCTATACTGCGTCGTGCAAGGATAATCCTCGATCTCTTTCAGCGAAGTTGTGTATAACACAACACAGAATTTCGCGGCGTACAAGACACGAATGGAAGTTGGCGAAAGTTTTTCAGAATCGATCACGAATAGGTATTTTGAATGAAACGAAGAAGGAGGGAAATGTAGAAAAATTTATTACGCCCGACGCAAGCTACGGCACTACTGCCGATGATGAATATTGGAGAAAAGAAACTTCTAAGTAGTAAGTTATTGGCCAAAGTTTTCAACCCACAATATTTCCACTGACAACAAAGGGGGTGATTCGTGTTCAACGTTTGCTCAACACAGAACTTGAATAATTCCCGCGTACTACTTTTACACAGAGGTTTGTATTTGGCCTTGCGTCTCATTGAATACATCCCCTCGCGAGTATGGAGTTTCAGTATGTTGTAGAAAAATCGGAAGAAAGCGTTTCGTTTTCGATCGCATTTTCATTACGCAATTAAGTTCGTATAAAATTAGTTGTTCAAACAAAGATTGGCCAGTACTACTGTCCCAAATTGTATATGCTTTGGAAATGTAAGATACATGCTCAAGTTTCCTATTATTTCCAACCTTTACAATAAGCAAATTCCAAGCTCTGTCTATATTTTCGCAGAAAAATGCTTCTTTATTTCGTAAGTCGAACGAGATTGAAAAGACGCTATTGTTTGCTGGTATGTGCCATGGAGTTCCTTCCCATCTCTCTCACCATTATTTACTATACCTTTGCTCTAACAAATCCACAATTTCTATGCAGCTAGATGTGCATGCATCTTTCCTGTGCTTGGATGCATTTATTACGAGTATTCCCATATTTTATATATTACAGATATATACATACATACATACATAGTATATACGTACATTCTTAGATTTTCAAGATATTCAATACGTCCCTATTTTGAACAGCATCTATATATTAGATATGCTTAACAATAACCAGGTTGTAAGTAATTATAATTACACCGACTTAGCCACAATGGGTTATATACCCGTGAATGAATGGCCAAATAAATAAGCAAACGCCCAATTTTTGTTTTCAACACATCGTGAATCACCCCAAAGTTTTCACCCAAAATGTTAAGTGTACATGACAAAATTAAAAAAAAAGTTCGAGAAGTCTATCCCCAATGGCACTATTACACTAAAAGCTTTTCGAAATTTTAAATCAAGTAAAAATAAGGAGGAAGGGGTATCAGGTGGTGAAACGAAAAAAGTTTTCCGCGCCGAGAGCTTGTCGATTCCAGAATCCATGGTACTGAGAACCACACCGAACATCTGGTACATGGCACGGTCCCATCAGGTAGTCGATCCGAGTTTCTTGCTGCTTACCACACCCTCGCCGCTCCCTTTCCAACCCCTCTGCCCCCGACATTCTTTCCGTTTTTGCCCGTCGTCTGCGACAATGCCGCAAGAAATCCTGGAGATTTTCTTGGATTTCTTGAAACCACGAACCGAAAAGTCTGGATCCTTGGGCACGTCGATCGTGAAGCGCCAAGTGCATTAAGCTCAACAGAGCATTACCCTATTGACTATCGTTCGAATTCAATTTCCTGATATCGTTGTTCAATATCGTGGCATTTAGATAATTCGGCAACTGTTGTTGGGTAAATTTCGATTGGATTTCACAGCAGTTATATATATATATATATTTAATTTAAGTTATTTTAATTTAATTTATAAAATAGTAAATATTGTTCAACGATAAACACGGATGTATAAGAGAAATAGAAAGATTTGTAAAAGTATAGTGAAGCAGCGTTGTTTGTTCCGGGAAGTGTACCGATAATAAAGTGTTACCCTTTGGAAACAATATTTAATGAAACTGAAGAAAGCTTTTAAGAAATGTCGAAGAAAGCTTTCAGCTGTATTGCGAACAGGAGTTGCTTTAATTTATCTTAGTAGCGGGTAATTCCATAAATGAAAAACACAATCAATGCTTGCCGTGCAATTACGTAAATTGCGCCTTCCTTCTTTTCCTTTAATTAACGATGTTCCCATTGATCATTCGACGGAGGAAATTGTAAACGAAAGAGGCAGAAACTGCTTTTCATGGGATGCACTCAAATTCGGCGGAAATTAATTATCCAAAGTGAAATGCATAATTAATAAAAGAAATAAAAGGATTTGAAAAAAGGTATCTCCATAGTTATTTTCTTTCGAACACGCAACCGCGCAAAAAGTGTCGAGGTTCTGAGTTACGTGTGGTATGACGATAAGAGAATTTAAAAGGACAGGTAGAAAATTGGAAGGCAGCAAGGATCGGAGATTCAAATGTTTGACGCCGCCGCGTATCCATAAACGCAGCTGAGCGTAAATGTACAATATGTATGTAAGCCTGAGACCCGGGCGAAATTGTGCATACACATTTTCATTCGAAATTCTATGTCAAATGGGGAAAAAGCTCACATTTTTTACGCTCCACTTATATACTGCCAGGTTAGAATTCCATTTTTTATTACTACCCTCGAAAAGATATTGCACGAAGCATCCTATACTCTGGCCGAATATTTCGAAATATCTTTCATAAGAAAATATTTTTGTAAACGCAGAGAAAAGACAAGGAATGGGAACAACATAGTTCCCTCGAGTTCCATATAAAAACATTCCAGCGAAAGAGAATTAATTTCGCGACTTTCCCACGACAACTTTTCCTCAAGAATTCATCAATCGGCTAACCGTGGTTTTTCTCCGACGTACGTAGCCGATAATTGAATAATCCTGCAACTGCAATCACGTAATTGCGTGACAAGCGGCGGGCGCCAGACTGCGCTCGCACCAGCCACGATCAGCATCAAATTTCACTGGGTGGCATTTAACGAGACTTACCGGCAGGATTATTCAAATTTCCGTTTGTCCAGGGAAGTAACTATCGGATAGCTTCGCCGCAAGCTCGAGTGCAAATAAAAGAAAAGCTCGTGGCTGGTGAGACCGATAGGACGAAAGGAACAAAACGGAATGGACTTTGATTAAATTGCTTTGAAATGGAACGTGGGTGAGAAGAATAGACGGATGATTTCGGAACAGGGGAACTGATACACGAAAAAGGAATCGCAGAGGACGAGAAGCAACAAAAGGGTCACGCAAAAAGGGGAAGCGAGAGGAACAGAGAAGCAATACGGACGAACAAATAAGAAGTGAAATAGTTTCTCCTCGATTCAAGAAGAGGTACTTACTGTTAGAGGACACTGTTTCGTTGGCGAAAAAGGGTAATGAATTGGTGAAGCAAAATGCGTGCAAGTACTTCAATTGTAGATGAAAAGAAAGAAACATTGTAAAACAAATTAATGTTTGGAAACAAAATATTGACCGTCTTGTGTCGCGAGAAAAGTACAGTGAAAATTTGAAATTGTCCCTCTTGGTAAGCGTGGTCTTGCCAAAGAAAAGTAAACCCTTTGAAGAAAGGGTGGACCCCGAGCATCTGTTTCGAAATGCCTCGAATTAAGCTGCTCGTATTAAATTACACTCATGACAAGGTAAAAACAAAGCGTTCATTAATATTCCAGGTGACGTACTCGAAACGTCGTAACCTCCCGCAGAGTGTGGAATTGTGGAATTATTCCAGTCATAATTTACTGTTCACAGCGTTTGTTGTACAAAGGGCGACCCTGCTTAGCGTTGCAAAGAAACCACGGTTATGTTTACATTTCAGTGAAGCCAGAATGGCATTTGAATAGTAACGACTGGCCGAATAACTATTTTTTCGCGTTACTAAAATAATTTCCCACGTACCGATAATTATTGTAGAATAATGTTACTAAGCCCCTTCCCGAAGGCAATCTCGTTCAAGCGCCAGCCGTAAATGGACAAACAAATTACGGAACTATCAACCAGCTTGACAAATTTCAGCCTAGACAACCTAGAGGCCCGATCGATCGATTCGTTTACTTTCAATCAAACGTTAATTGCGGTAAGTTACGACGCGGCGACACGTTAAAACTTCGTACAAGCAGAAGGCAAATTATTCTCCGTCGTTTACATTTAACGGACCATTTTCACCGCTGATCTTTAACAATAAAACGATAAATTAATCGCAATGATTTCACAGTTCGATTCACGATGAAAATCAGAACCATCACGGTAAACATTTAGTACAACTTTCGCCAATTGATTTCCAATAATTGTTTTAGCTGGCTCCTGATAGCTAGCCGACTACTCGAAACGAACCGCGAACTAATTTGGCTAACATAATATCCATTACACGTCCACGAAATGCGTTATAATATAATGTTACAATTCCGTTATAGTGTAACGTTACAGTTTCGCATTAATTAGCTTCCATATTTACCAGTCATCGCTTCGTCGAATATATTCTTCCGTTATAATACAATTCATAGCGTTGCAAGTGATTCCACCATAATTCGAGATACGTATGTACGTATAGAGAGAAAAAAATGATTATCTCCGAGAATCGTTGGATGAATTTTCCTCAGCGACGTGCAATTTCATATAAAAAGTATCTAATTACACGCGTGAACAGTTTCCAACGAAAAAGTAATACCCGGTACAGAGGTTTAATTTCATCTGGGTGCACGAAAAGAATTCTCGACAATTTAATTAAAAATATTCGAAGCACTCGTTAGAAGTTATATGCAGCTCCGTTATACGCATTTATTATCAATTCTCCTCTCCTAAGTTTCCAATCCTCTACTCGTCCCTCTCTTTCCTGCCTTTTCTTTATTGCCTTCTTCGTTTGGCAACGACGAAGCTTTCCGCATCAGCTCTGCTTCGCCGGGGAAAAGTCGTTTCGGGTGGTCGCGTTCCACGGGAGAAAACGGACAGGGGCACGTTCCGCAGACGGAATTTTAAGCGAGTAGATTCAGGAAATTAGGAAGATTTGATCAGCCGGCGGTGGAATTACGAATAACCTCATTATTGTGCCAAAGGTACATACAGCGTCGGGAGGGCCGCGATTTATATCGTCGAATATCCTTTTTGTCCGTCGCGAGAAACGCGTTCGCGTGCGGCGACCAACGAATGGGAGAAAGAAAGGATATTAGGTGATTCAAATTGAGTTACAGCGGTTCTCGGGGTAACCTAACTATCCCGGTGCTGCCGGTTCCCTCTGAGTCGGAGCGGGTTCCAAGAGTAAAATCGTTAGCGTTGAGGCAAATATTTATCAGGGGACAAATGAGAGGGGCGGGGGCAAAAGAAGTTCACCCCTGGCAAAGGAATGCAGGGCAACCCTTTCGGACCTATTCCTCGCGATGAAATCGCAGCTGAAGAAGTTAATTAAATTATGCATTCCCTACTTCCTGCCACCGCTGCAAATATTGAAATTATTTCCTCGGGAGCAAGGCTTCGTTTAAATTGCCAGAGAAATCCTTTTTATGAAGGGGAATTAGTTCCTCACCTGTTATGCTCGAGGAATCATGACACCGAGCGCATAATGTCATTAACACTAGACTCTTGCTCGTGCGTTCTATTACTTTACTGATCTATTTATTGTCACTTTCTTGTTTGAAGAATACGATTGTATATAAAAAAACCTGACGTTCAAAGTGTATCCGCGATGTGGTATACAGTGACACTCGTCGTTGCAATTTAAACGTATCATTTCCAATCCAATCGTCGTTTGATTAAGCGGAAGCGAAGGACCACGAGCAGACGAAGCCAGCAGCAGCTTTAAATCAGAAATTCAGAGGCGACGCGCTATTGGCGAACACTGATCGTATATCGAGGCTGTATATCGATGAAGTAGCCCGAAGCCCGTTACGTTCTCGACAATTAATTGCCCTTCGTAAAACTGTGGAACGATAACGATTTGTCTTCATTCGGGGAACGACTTATCAGGCTGCACGGCTCATGATACGCGGCAAGAAGAGAGAGCAGTGAAGAGGGGGAGAGTGCAGCCGATAAAAGAGGGGGGTGGGGCGATAGACGAAAATGAGGAGAAAGGATAAGGGAGTGAAATACAGGGAGAGTAAATTTGCGACGACGTAAAAGGAACAGCCGCCACTCTAACGCCACCTTTCCTCGACTATCGAACCATTCATCAATTGTTTTATAATATCTTGGCATCGTTTATCAGCCTTTTTGCCACTGATCCGCTCCCGTGATATCGTATATAGGCGCTGAACGTCTGTTGTCGTAACCCGTTGATGAAACGATCCCTGAAACAGCTTGCCGAGGAAACCACGTGTCCTAAGGGAACTAATCGTTAGCAGTCCACGCAGAAAATTGCCCAGTGCTTTCACTTTTTCATCGTATGTTCTAAAGATCGCGCGTTATCGCGCTGCTACGATATATTCCATCGCATTTTCCGCGTTCCATAATCGATTAATCAAATTGAGACATATAAACGTGAGAATGACAGACCTTCGGTCATAAAATGGAAAATATTCAGGAATAATTTGTGCAACGAAATACGTACGATTTATATGGAACAATACAATAACCTGCTGGGCAGTTGCTTGCTCCTGACGCGATTTCGTTACTCCAAAGACTGAAGCCGTGTTAATTGACACGAAATTGCAGTAATCGGTCAATTAGCGTGGTTTAACAATTCACAGATCTGCCAATCAGTACGCCCTTGTAGGTGATTGAGATCGATACGCGACATAGGATCGGGCTTAATGCAACAGTCAACGACCAATGCTGATGATTAATATAAACAGCAACACGATACCCCTGTTAAAATACGGTGTACATTTCGGGGCACCGTTAAAAATTCCAAATTTACACACTGAGCGCGCAAAAATAGTAATCCACATGTCGCAATACATTCCTAATTCAACAATGATTCGATACGTAACAGGTATTTAAACCGCGGAGAATATTGATCGCACTGGAAAACGCAAATAAATGTACATACGCTGTAGAGTTATGAGAACGAGACGTTCAAGGTGACAATTTTCTAATTAATAATAGCACCCTATATTTTCCCCTGGCAATATTAAATTGCGTATCAACCGATCTGCTGGCCATTAAATCACCGTGACATGTATGTCCCTGTATCGCGTTCGCAATCAAGCCGTCCTAGTTTCCACGACGAACGATCAGTAGTAACAGTCTGTGCGTGGTCGGACCGAAAAGTGGTAATGTCTGGTAACTGTGATCCGGCTCGCAACGATTCGAATATTTTAGCATGCAATGTCAGCCCGTTAATCAATGGGCCAGCGACTCGTGCAGTGATCAGCCTGCATCGTGCTGGATTTATTTAAATGTATTTTTCGTTCGAACGGGATTCTTGCAAGGATTCATCGACTGGTGAAACGAAAGGCCACCGATGACGGAAATAATAAGGACTCGTTAGACCCCGTAGTTTCTGCGGAAAACCGAGTTCGCTCCTCCCGGCCAAATTCTACCAACTTTTTTCCGCCTCGATTGCGCCCGCTTCCGCGCTCTCTGCGAGATCAGCTTTTTAAAATGCTGGTAATTTCCATTTTTAACGAACCACGATGAAATTCCCCGGGTGCAACGACAGATTTATCTTCCCCGCTCTAACGGTTCTGATCGCGTAAGGGAAATTAATCGCGCGAAACGGCAGGAGGAAACTGTGCCTCGAATCGCATTGTTTGCTTTAGGGGGAGACGATGGATCGGTACGACATAGCTTTTGTCGGTAACACGGAAAGGGGGAACGAGAATGTTAACGTCTAGACGAGTTAAGCAAAGATTTTCTTCCTATCGAAAATTTCATTATGTCGGTGTCTCGTTATTAGACGCGTGCGTGCGGTTTGAATTTGCTCAGATATGTTTTTTAAATATTGTTTACCTGCTGTCTTTTTACTTTTAAACGATAATAGATCCGTGTAGAAGAAATATATATTTGTAAGATCTGAGATAATTTGCAGGCGGATCTAGAAGTTTTGGAAACGCGTTTGACATCTTGGTAGGAGAATTTCTGTTACTGTTCCTTCGAAGATCCCATCCGTGCTGTATATGTCACTGCGGACCAGAAAACGAAACAGGGAAAGAAAAATAATACCGAGCAGGACAAGACTTGGTTCCCAGGGGAATGCAGGAAGAATGGACGAAGTCTATCCGTCATCTCACTTGCAATTTTCGCAAACTGACCCTCTTTGTTTTCCTCCCATTCACCGAAACTGTATCTCAACTGCAAAGATCGCGGAAAAGATACGGGAGGTATAAAGCACGAAACTTTTCCCTACAGCTAGAAAGATTAACAAAAGTTTGGGGCTCGTCGAAAATGATTCCAAGATAAAGCACGTCGCGAATCCTGCGATAGTTGTGTTCAATCGAACGCAAATAAATCAAACACGATGAATCTGAAAAGAAAACCATGCTCTAAATTTTGTGCAACGAATATTTAACTTTATCCAAAAGAGATGCCTCGTAATCGCAGAATCTTTTACGCTATTAATTACCTAGAGCCTACATCTCTGTGTCATTAGTATCAAAAAAAGATAACGGATCAGGCTAAACTCATACAGACAAGCTCGTACACATGTGCACACACTTACCAATCTCTGCTCGTGTGTGAACATGAACGTCTCTGTCCACAGCCTGGCGGTAGCAGCGGAATCTTGGACCATGCGAGGAAAGGAAGAAAAAAGGGAAACAACGGGAGAAGGACGCGGGCCACGAGAGCGCAGGGGATGCAAGGAAAGGAATAAAAGTCGAAAGCCTCGACCTAGCGAGCGAGACGAGACAGCAACGGAAATAAAAAGAAATTGTCATCGTCCGGGTGGTTGCAACCACCCTTGTAACCGTGCCCCTACCCCTTCAGCTTTCCTCAGCCCCGCTTTACAGCCACTGCCATTTGTTTTTACGTTCGTTCCACGCCGTTCCTGAAAATCCTTCGCCTGTCGCAAACGCCATTCACCCCCTCCTTGTCCTGCGAGATTTCGTCTCGTGGAATAGCACGCGCGTTCTTCTCCGGTATAAGTTCAAACGCGGTGGCAATCTCTGAGAGGGCCAACCACCCCTCCGCTATCCTCGCAGAATAAGGGGTGGGGGGTGGGGGGAGCAAAGCTGACAGAAAATTTCGAAGTCTCCGGGATAAAGGTGTTCTCCTGCTGTCGAAGTTGCAACGAGGGGCTACACTTTTGGTAAAGATGGCAGTGCGAAAGAGGGAGGGAGAGAGATGAGAGTACTTTCCACGATGTTTTCTATATTTGTTCGGTGTTGAACTTACGGGGAAAGTTTTCGGATGAAATTCTGTTCAACTGCAAGATCAACCGAGGATCTCGGTCGGGATTAACTCGGCTGTTATATTGACATTGTCTAAATGCCTGCTAGACGTCATCCGTGGCATGAGAATTTCCGCGACGAAGCGTCAACACGTGATTTGGCCAGCAGAGGCGGATTAACGACAATGTCACGGATATTTTCGGGCCAGAATGGAACGACCAACGGGAGGAAAATTTGTGCGGTGACCTCGCGAAAGGACGAACCCAGACTGGAGACTTTTGACTTGCGGGAGGAGTCGTTTTTTTTTTCTCCCGAACCAGACGAGACAGATTGAAAGGGAGAAAATAAATGGGAAAAGTTCGGGGCTCATTTACCTGAGAAGAGCCGGCGGACAAAATAGAAGTTGAAGAGAACAAAGGCAGTATCGTGTATTAATTCTGTCAGGCTATTTAATTAGCAGGGCCTAAGTGTAGAAGATAAGAGTTTAATGAATACAGATAGCCTTGTAATCCAAACAGTCACCGGCCCGCCCTCCTTCTTATCTGACTCTTTGTTCCGTTAAAGGAACAATGAGACCAGGTGAAAAGTTTTCGCCGAAAATGAAACCGTTCCTCTACCAACCAACGAATCTCTCCGTCGTTCTGCTTCTCGGCTAATGAAATATGATACGGGAACATAACGGGAAATAATTTAAAGCGCGTCATGAGAATTACATTCTACTTTCCCATTACCCTATGAATACCCGGAAGTTAAACTTTTCTGTTTCATCGTAGCTCGTCAATGTTATAAATCTCGTCCCCTTTAAAACTGCAGCCTCTAATTTTTTAATACCAATCTCGCGAAACTTTACAGCGATGCTTAACCTGGCAATTTCGTTGCTTCGTAATCTTGAGGTGTAATTTACAATTATCCTCGCGTTATTCATATCTCTTATTTATCTTACGCTTAGAAATTATTTCCAACGAGGCAATTTGTCCCCCTGAAAAATGAATTCCGTAAACATTTCATGGACAATACTCACGGACTGTCAGGTTCGCCGGCTTCACAATCTTCGGGCAAACTCTGAAGAGGCCCAGCTTGAAGTGTACGCTGACGACATTGGCAAAGTTGCGTGGCAAATAAGGAAGATTTAGTTTCTCTTCTGTGTGAAGCCAGGCAGGGCCCAAAAGTGCCGTGCTTAGAGCTGCGAGGGCTGCTATTCCACAAACCACCCCGCACCTTGTCAGCCTGATACCACCAGGGCCACCCGAGCAACACATCTTTTGTCTTTAAAATTCCTCGCTTTCTTCAGGGAAACGTTCCATAGTAGCCAAGAAATCACCTCACTGATTTGAAGAATTCTCTTTGTTTTCTGCCAGAGACTTTCCGCGAACTTCGACACATTATTAATAGAATCTCTGCCAACGGGTATCTATAGTACACTGTCCTTTCTTCTGGCTCACTGGTTCATCTCGAAACTTCGCGCACTCTTGCATCCAAGCAGACCCTCTTGGATAGATTTTCCATTGCTTCGATTAAGCATTCTGAAAGAGATGAGACGAGAAATGAAAATAATTGTTTAATAATAATATTTTCGTGTGAGTAGCATTGTATTATTATTATTCATCGCCGCGAATATTTATCACCTATTTTATTTCATTTAGATTTGGAAAATTTTTCAGAATATTGTATAATGTAATATATAATATTATACAGCACCTATATGCATATACATAATAGAGTGTTTGTCGATCTCTGACTCTCAATTTTCACTGCAAGGTGAAATTTCGAGTGTTTCAGCCTGGTTGCGATTTGTCGGTCGACTGGCGATACTATCGTCGCCGTTCGCTGAAAGCGAATAATTCGACCCAGATAAGGAAGTTATCCGGGTACCGGATATCAGTTTGACTTTATCGCGTTTCTCCTGAGAATTCTCGTGTCCGTCGCGTGCCACCGTCGGTTAATTCGCAATGAACGTTGTCGGAGTTCTACGCGGCACCGATTCCCACATCGTAATAATAATTCGAAGTCCGGGTAAATAATTGATTCGCAAACGCACAAATATCAAGATGAAATTCATCCCTTATAATATCGAATACTGTCGACGCATTATCGGGACAAAAAATGATCTAAATTTTATTCGTTTAAAAGGGGCACCGTTTCCTAAACCTAAAATTGAAATTAATTGGAACGCGAAGCTTCACTTTAAACAAAGAACTCTGGTATGACTGTGTTTAAATTTAATTAGATTCGAGTATAAAAATAATTCATTGACAATCGATATTATTATTGCCTGTATGTATCGTTATCATTCACTGGTACATATTTTCAGCGAAAGAAAATGTACTGCACCCTAGCATCTGACAGATCCATTTTCATTTGCCCAATGACACGTTGCGACCGTCCAAGTGTATAATGTAAAGTGCTGGTCGTACGTTAAATTCTTGATGGAATATCGTTCATCGTTCTGGAATCTGGCATGCGGCTGAACAAAGAGCTGCGCAGCCAGTTGTTTACTGGTTCAGAAACGTCACTGATCTAGTGTTATCGATGCCGGTGTCCGAACAGCGGATGTGCCAACACGGGACCCGTGCAGAATTCGTGGACTGCGAAACAGATCAGACCGACAACGATCTGATCGGATGAAAAGGGGGATGAAAAACCGCAACGTGATTTTTCTTTTAAATGGCCAGCGGCGCTAACGATCGCCGGCAACCACTTCGTGTCTGACATATGCAGTCCTAGATCCCTTTCGATTCTTGTATCGCGAAAACTCTGATCCAATTAAAATTTTCGTCCCGCTGCATCGTAGTCCTTAATGAAAGTTGAATTTACATACATCCATTGTTCGCGGTTCGATTCTCGGCAGTGTAAATTTGCACGAAACCAAGGCGGCCAATGAAATTTCTATTACGTTTAAAACTAACAGGGGCAAAGATAAGTAAACGTTGTCGAAGTTAATTGAACTTCAAGCCGTATAGTCTCACGTTGAAACGCTATTTTCTGTCGGCACAAGTTCGTGCACAGTCAGTATATGAATGTCTCGCGAAAAATCCACGCGCAACCGTTTCATCTCAATCTTTCGCGTTTCCTCGTGCGAATCACGGATAATATAAAGAATCGTGTATCAACGGATGTGTGTCAACGTTCTTCAAGGTCGGTATATCAACTTTCTCGGGGCACGTTACCCCAAGCTCCCGTGCGAAATAAATCTTTCCATAAAAACGCGTTTCAGATGCCGTCGGGGATAACTCTCGATGCTGAACGCCGGTGTTCAATGCACGTACCTCGTATTTTCCACACTTGGCGTAATTTTACGATACAATGAAAACCGCGACCCGCCATCACGCTCGCTGACCTAACGTTTGCGCGGGGCGACGCGGTGCACGGTGGAAAATAGAGCTTTTTCGAAACGGCGAGGCCTGGCGCCGCCGTAAACGGGAATTTACTTCCCGCGAGAATATTTCCGTCTTCGTAAATACAACCACCCCGTTGACTTCCTGCTGTCGTGCGAATTTCCGTCGAGAAGTTTACACCGCTCGGTCGTTGTAAACAGCTGTGCCACAGGCATCCAATTGAAATCCGCGAATTTTCGGAAGTTACGTGTCGCAAATTGCCCCGTTCCCGTTTCCGCCAGAGCGATTCACCAACTCTTCGATCGCGTTCACCCACCCCCACTTTTTCTTTGTAATTCGGAAAACCTTGAGGAAGTCGCGGTGGCTTCATTAGCAAGAGGCAACGTCGATTTATCGGGAGCATTTTAATGAGACTCAGAGAACAATTTTATTCCTTTAACTAGGTCGGCGACGGAAAGGGAGAGAGAGAGAGATATGATGACAATGAGAGATCTTTATCCAGGTAGGTATGAATGGCCAAGGAAATATCAGTGATTCGGGATATTAAAGGCATAGACATCTTATCGATCGATGGAAAAGCGTAAATCACGTAAAAATTATATTGCCGCGTGTAACAAAGAAGACGTGGCTCGGTAGAAGGTGCCCTGTGCCTGCGCTCATTTTCCAACCAATACGATTGTTATTTTTATCGCGGTATAAAAATGAACACTTACGGTCGAATATAAAAATAATCCTGTGACAATGGGAGCAGTGTTATCGGCTAGTATGATCGCACTGTGTGCCAGAGGAAAATAAAGAGTTAGCATATATTTTTAGTACCTATGCCTTATGTGTCATGAAATATTGTGAATGCGCGACTTTTACGGTGCCACCGTTGCTTATTTCGAGTGTAATGAAAACTATAATAATAATACAATACAATAATAGAAACGAAGAAATTTTCAAGAAATCTCGAATAGAAATTATAGGATTTCTCAGTGCCAAACTAAATTGCTCGAGTTAGAATTATCGACCATTAAAACAGTATTAGAAACTGATAACATATTGGCCACCGGTATCCTCTAGAATCTAGAAATTTCACCTACGATACTTTCTGTATCGTTGACGATGCCATGGAATTCTAATTAAAATCCAATTATTAGATCGAATAGATATCGCGACCCTCGAATAGGAATTCCATTGCTCTTGTTGCTCCCTATTGTTCGGTTATTCCGTGCACCTATATACGCGAGCAGCAGGTACAAAGAAAGAATTCGCGTTTTCTCTGAGGTCGAACCGAACCACCGTACGGTGGGAAATGCGGTGGCGATAATGGTATCCCTTCCCACATCCACGTACAACGATCACTACCGGTAGTAGGCACCTTTTTCAACCAACCCGTGATAACGGCAATTGGAATTAATTTCACCAAGAGCGAGCAAACGTTTTAATGGTTTTTCCACATAACTAGGAACCCATTAACGGTCTTCGTCCATCGTTTCCCGCGGATCGTAACACTATACCGAGGAATTGCACGTTTTTCGATCCTCTTGAAAACGGGCTGCGCTCTCTTCAAACCTAGTGGCCTGGATTTCGTATATCTACCAGATATCCAGTTTTCGTTCAATTATTCAATAGTCGAGTGATCTGAATTTTCATGGAAAAGAAATGGAACGTTGATAGCCAATTTCGACGGTCAACTATTTCAAAAATGATATCTCCGGAATGTTGATTCGGGAAGAATTAACGAGAAGTTACGTAGACTTAGAATGCGAAAAATATACTCCCATATTTATCATTCTTTCTCTTGGTTAATAACTCTACAACTGAGTACAGTTGTAACCGAGTTGTGTACAAAGAGTAATTTACCTGTAAATAAAGAATAATAATAATAATACCTCTTATATTGTTTATTATAGAGCTCCACTGGACTAACAGTAAGTGTCAGAATTGGACTACTTTCGAAGGAATTAAATACCTAAGTATCTTCTATGACAAATCAAAATTGTGTCCACTATTATTCCCGTCAAACTGAACGTACCTAAAAAAAAATACCGTACACATTTCGCGTGCTCGCTAAGGGGGAATAAAATATCACAGCAGTCGGGGCCAAAAGAAGTAATTAAACCCGCCGACATATTCTATGACTCTTTCATCTCTTTCAGTCGAAATTCATTGGTGACCAACGAGGGAGAAGTCTTCGTTTAAAAGCACACGACAGTTCCGCCTACCCGCCTACCGGTGAACAGCATTTGAAGAAGGCGAGAGAACATCAAAGAACGTTAGAACAACCGTCGGTATTCGCCCAGAAACCGCCGTGGAATTTTTCAACTTTTCTCATCGGACCGTCGTCGGATCGGCCGTGACTGGTAGGGGAAACTTTTTCAAAGGGGAAAAAAAAAAACGCGATCAGAAGAAGAAAAACAGAGTGAGAATGAAAGTCGAGCGACCGCGCGTCAGTCGCGAAAGGTGAACGTTGAAGAAGGCGAGCAAGCTTGGCGCTGATCCTTCCAGGCGTGAATCGCGGTTGGTTCGAACTTTTAATTACCTGGTAGTTAAGAAACGGTCTCGCGAAGGAAGGAAGAAAAAGGAGGGGGCGGTGAAAGAGCGGGCAGAAAAAGGAAAACGACAGGCGAAATAGCCGGCAGAACGTGGAAAACGCGAGTAGGGGCTCGCGTTTGCGGAACAGACTTAAGCAACCATTCGGGACTGCATCCTAACAAGAACGAGAACCTCTCAAATATCCTTTTTTCCCAGCGAACCAGCAATTTCGACTTTAAGCAATGAGCGGTTTTTCCGATTAATTAAACTGAAGGATTCGGAAGGCCCGCTCGCTCTTACTTATATCAACTACGGTGGGATAAAAGAAAATTGTTCTGCGAAAATCGATGGAAACTCTACCTCTATATTTTACAACGGATCATATTATACAGGAGTTTGAATGCGTTATAAATTGGACGCTCCCTTTGACGACGCTGCCGTTTCCAATTGCAAAGTAATGTCCACGTGCGTTTAATTAAAACAGGGAAGCATTTCTGTGTCGTTCCATCGAAATTCTGTAAACAATCTGAAACGCCGCGCAACGTTTTATCTGATTTTGCTAAAACCGTAGGAGCGGAACTCTCGTGAGTAATGGAAAAGCAATTTATTCCGGGACAAATTCAATAAGAGCCGGTAATCAATCACGGAGTAATGCCCCCCGCGAAATCGTTTGTATCGTTTTATCATTGAAAATGATCTATCGCATCGGGTAATCCACTTTGAGATGCAAGATTAATCTTCGTGGATGAAAAAGACGAGAACAAACTGACCAAACTGGCTGTGGTGTTCTATTACTTTCTGGATTCTTACATTACGAGTACTGTGGCGACAATATACACGAAAGTGTAGTAATTCGAGAATAAAAGGCTGCTTAACAAATAATCTCTGACTTCTAATGACAAAGTTCGAATTCTCTTGTGGGGAAAAAAATAATAATACAATACCTTGGGTATATGTTGAAATATTTCTAACCGCCAAGAATTCTGAAACAAAAATCCCCACGGAAACAATTTTCCACCATTCGCGTGCATATTGTTATCATTTACTATAATATTAAGTTAATGTAGCTGCACAGTAGGTGATGAAATACGCGATCAACAAGCGGACGTTAAATTTCCGCTGGATTTTTCGTCACACCTCCGTACACGTACGCATTTTATTTCCCGGCGGACGAGTCTCGGTATATTTAATTGAAAAACATGCAATTCGTAATTTCCCTCGGGAGACGCCTGCATATCTGCCCTTGATCGTTAAGCTTTCGTGACGGGAAATCCATGGAACAATTCCGGAATAGCGTCGGGTATTCTCTTGCTCGTTTTGCAGCTCCTTTAAATTCCTCGATTCGTATAGATTCCAGCTTAAATAAATTAACGCTCACTCGGGCTCCCTGCTTTCCGTTTACTTGTACTTGCTCCTGTTAAAACGGCGATCTTCGAAACGAGTTTATCTAGGACGGTTCGATTTAAATCTTCGCTTGAGATCCAAGTAATCGTTCATTAAGCGCCTTAAAGGTAGCCAACGATTCTAATGGGACGAAGAGTTACGATTTTCAACAACTTCGTAGTCAGCAAGATTAATAGAAATGAAAATATTAAAACGTTTATCCCGGTTTCAATTGAATATTGTTGTTAAAAAAAGGAAATAATGTTATAGCTATTTCGTCAGGATATAAATGATGCTCCAGATTTTTTTTTCAGGATTACGACATGTATCTACCTTTCAGCCCGAATGTAACATTCACGCTTTGAGTCCTTCCCTCTTTTTCAGGAACGGCTATAGTAAATAACACGGCGGAAATGAACGGCTTTGTCCTGACGATTCGATGAAATTCCAAAAGAGGTTTAAGTGCAATCTGCTTTTTAAAAGCGTTTTAAAAGCGTCTGCGCAGTTTCAATGTATTCGGTATTTTTGACAACCCATGATAAAAAAAAAACAAAGAAGCGTTCGCTAGTCTCGCGCAGCGTAACAAACAAGCATAATGGTAGCAACTGTAACCCCTTAACTTAATATATCGTATCGAAATAAGTGAATAAGAAATTAATTATATTAGGCGAACGATGATTTTGGGCAGGTAAAACGCTGAAGTTCAGAAAGCGCTCTCAGTGTGTAGTGTGGCATCGAACAAGTTAAAATTAAACGTTCGTTTAATGAAATTTTCGCGAGAGGTTTTCGTGCTTTTACATTATCAATTATTCCGGTGCCATCAGTTATCCTGTTCACGACCGCAGTGACAGGACCGCGGTAAACAGCAACAGCGTAACTCACTTTCCGGAAATAAAAGACGTTAACAATTTGCTGGGAAAGTGTGGCGTGGCTCGGTTGGCGAACGCACAAGGGAATATCGAGTCGTTTATTTAACCTGTGAATCATCTAGACATAATTCACTGGCCCCGAATAACAATTTACCTCGAGCATTCTTACGGGATCATGAAATTCGCTTTCACGCCCGGGCTGTCAATAATTAATTATTTTTATACAAGTATCTTTCTGTTATATGCAGCTTGCATACGTCGGTCAAACATACTTGTTATAAAACCGAGCGAACTACTGATCCGAAGTATTTGTAGAATCTCTAATAGAGTAAGATTAATTGGTTACTCAATTATGGTCCATCAATCATAAAGTAATTAAGTAAAATTTGAGAGGCCGTTAAGTTTCCTGAAAAGATCTCGAGACCTCGTTAATTATAAAATTATTAATATACTTGCTGTATAATTATGGACTGCAGGGGTCAGCTGATCAGAAGGTGAAACGAGTCCCTTGTATCGTGTATTCGATACTGATACGAAACTGTAAAGGCCGAATCTCAATAAGCGAGGTAAATATGAAAGTTGAAAACAGCTTTGCAACCTTTCTGCAAACCACGCATCGCTTAAAACTCCGAGTGCCCTTACACCGCATTGTATACATATCAGTATCGTGATGTATAGTACTCTACACGATAATAAAACTTTATTCTTCAATATAATATCGTTGCCATTCAATATTCTATTACGCACCAAAAACGCTACGAAACATAAACAAACTCAGCATCGTACTCGGATCCGTGTCGGCATTGCCCAGTGGTTCACTGAATCGCGAATTCACGTTACTTCCAACGTTTTTAATTATCGCAATGTCGTACCTGCGGGTCATAGAAGTCATCGAATTCCAGCGGTGGAACGCGCGGGCCGGGAAAGCTTTACCGTTCAATGATTATCCATCACAAATACGTGAATCGAGCGGCGTACCGAATCATCGAGAAAACAGCAGACAGGTGGACGCCGGTCGGTAGCACATTTGGACACTGAACATTCACGAAAGTATAACACACAACTGAGAGCAGAGACCGTCTGTTATGAGACACGTCGAAACGTTCGTACTCCACGACGGCCGGAGGCGAACTGCCCTTCGTAACGCGCGCACCACCGCGTACAACGTGCCGACTCGACGCGACGATTTTATCCGAGTGCTTCAAAGGCAGACGAACTCGCACGAGGTTTTCTTTCAGCAAGTTTCCCTCAAGCTAAAACGAGTGTGAAATCGTAACACGGATTCTTGCACGGATTTGCGACGATAAAAAGAGATGCGCACGATCAGTGTACGATTATTGGTCGTGATCGATCACAATTCGCAATTAACAAATCGATATAGTTATCCACGGTTGGATATTTGATTGGTATCTCAGTGGTTACTGTTACACCTAAGTGATTTATATTGGAAATTTTTCGGATTTAGGATTATTGATCACAGACGTTTCCGCGCGGACTTTTGAATATATTTTGTGGGTTCAGAAGCCGATCAGTGTAAGTCTTGCAAAGCATTCAAACCGAGATAAATAAGGTTTTTACAAATTACTTGGGAGAAAATGACAATGTTAGTACCGTCTATTGCTTGCGTGTGAAAATCGTGACTTAATTGATATATCAACTAAAAGTATTAATAGTCAAGACGTTTTTGAACTACGTAACTCATGTTCAGGGAAAGTTGGACTTATTGGTTTCTAAGCGTTCCATTTGAGACTGATTCCATAATAGACATTAAAACAGAGGAATAATTTGATACGCAAGAAGGATCGAGTTATTTTTTATTCGATACATCAGATACGTAATTTAGAATGATAGAAATTACTTTTGACAAGTGGAGAATTGAAAAAGTAATTTCTAACAGGGTCTTCTTGCCTTTGTAGCGGACACTTTAACTGATAGGCAATGAAACTTTGGCTTATCGCTTACTCTCGACTCGTCTTTGTTACTAACAAATCACCTTACAAACCATCAAGGTGCAGGTTTCTAAATGGTTATAAATCGTTCGCCAGAATTCAATAAATTTAATGCAAAATCCCCTGCTATTTCGATCTCGTATTCGAGTATCCAGGGGTCGGTATTCCCAGCAAAAATTTAATTATCCATCGTGCGTTACGGAGGAGGGAGAATTCGCAATATGAAGACAGATTGTTCGAGATCATATTCCTCTATAGCCGCCGGCTATTTCGTTAATACGCTCTTATATAATCGCTGCGTACAAGTATTATTATTTTCTCCTTACACAAGGTGGATCAAAGGTACATAATTGAGGCACAACTATCCCGTTAATCAAATAATAGATAGTAAGTAGAAGTTTGGAACATGAATAGCTATAATATATTCGTAGCTGCGTCGCGCGAATTCGTAATAGTTTCCCGCGAATTATCACATTGTGTTGCGCTGCGTTAAATTCTATTCTATGGGTGTTCAATAAACTTCAGCAAGAAAGAGAATAACGACAGAATTTACGCCGAGACCTATGAGCCCATGCAATTCGCTTTGTATTCTGGTGTACGGATGCAGTCTGCTGCACGAACTCGCGACACGCACACGCGCCTCTCTGCGAAACGCCGTATATAATTGTGTTATAATAGCTATCGCAGGTGTCGGCTCGTTAAATTGTTAATACATTGCTGCACGAGCCTCGCGGAAATTTCACCGATTAATGCGGTACCATCGCCCTAGTATTACTTTCTTATGGCACTTTCAGTTTCATCGGCGCCAGTAGCAATTTCGACCACGTGAACTTATTGGTGAAAAAGAAACATTAATTGAATTAGCATTCTTGATCACCTATGATCCATACATTTTATGGTATAAATTATCATAACTTTTGTAATACAAATTTTAATTTCTTGCATAGAGCAATGATAAACCCGATGGGCGTTTAAATATTTCCATTGCACATGCAAGTTCGAAGACAATAATTGGAATTTTAAGGCGCGACCAGTATTATTACAGCTGTGTAGCAATCTCGGTCAGGAGCCTCTAAGGATGATTAATTTCTGGGAAATGAGGAGACTAATTAATGCTTGTAAAATAATCGCAACGGAGGATAAAATTGGCGCGATCAGAGTGGACGAAACAATTCACGTTCGTTTCACGAAAAATTTAATTCCCACTGAAATATCTAATATTAATTTATACGAATAAAGTAAGAACGAAATGCCCTCGTAGTCGCTGCGCTATGTATAAAATTTGACAAAGATCGACAAAATTTAAGGATCACAAATTTACTAGAAAGCAAATTTATGTAATACAGAATATTCAAGATCCCCAGAACTCTATAGTATGAAACATTCAATACGATTACCTCGCACATATAGTTTTCACGCTTGTGATAACCCGCTCAATATTCCAAACGTTCCTATCGAAATTCCAGAAACGATCCACGTACGGAAGAAACGACGATCGCTGGGGCAAAACTAACACGAGATACAAAAAATATTCGCCAGAAGGTAAGACTTCAGCCTTATCGATCAACTACGGAAAAGATATTCTCACTATTAGCATCGTGCGCAAAGGTTCATTACAAATCGTGCATGACAATAAACATTACCATCCACTCATTAATGATAGCAATTAAATTACGCCCATTCATCGTGGAAGGATACAATTCCGTTGCACGTTTTACCAATGATTTGAAAGAAAGGGGAGAGACCTGCACACGCTGGACACGGGGGAAAGAGGTTTTCGTAAGGAAGGCACGATATAGCCTGAGGTCATCTGCTAGGGTTGAAAGCTGCGACAGATACGAATGCCTGTATCACTGCGCAGGTGAAGATATACGCGTCACAGACATCCACGCAGGGATCAAGGAAACCGCTAAACTCTGTGGCCGATAACAGATTGCCGGCGCCACCCCTGCCGTGTGTCCAGTAGTTAAATTGCCTGTTAATTAAGTAATACGTGGGCAGCGAATATTAAGGATGAACGTTAACCGTATTTTAATTAGCTATTATATATTTATATGGCAGTTAGGGGAAGCGGCGTGAAATAGTATTGCGTGAAACGTTCAGTGATATATTTAACTAAGGATGAATTGCCGGCTAATTTATGAGTCCATTTATTACATAACTGCGGGGAAATTGTTAGCATAAATAAATGATCTGCCCGCAGGGCCAGCGTATCAGCTCCTCTATCTGTACAAGAAAAGCTGCGAACAAGCGAGCCCTTTACAATTTGTATGTCAGTTTGATTTGGCTTGATTGGCTGGCTCCCACTAATTCCATGCAGTTACCGCCGCAGTTGGCACAACGATTTGCGGTCTCCTACAATTTGCCTAGGTTTCGATCTTTCACATTTTCCCCGGCGGTTTACGAGTAATTTCATTCCGTCGAAATAACGATACTGCGAATGGACCTCGTGCTCCCCTTTCTCCACGTCGCGATTCGCGAAAAATATATTTTTAATATTTTTACTTCGCGCCCGTAGAATTCTCGTACAATTTCGAGCCGTAAATTTCATTTACGAAAATTTTGTCTATCGTAATAAATCGTATCTCTCAAGCGCTGTTATCCAGTGTATCGTTCGAATACTACAGTTCGAATCAAATGGCTCGAAAATTATATACCAAAATGGGCATAACGTCGATGAACATTTTTATGTTCAAAAGAATTTGCCAGATTTATGCCATTGCACGGAATCGGTATTGCTCTGCACGTTGCTCTGCTACTGTTATACCAACCTGCTCAAATCATCCATTCAAGCGTTCACATTGCGTACAAAAATTCCATCGGTTCCTTTAAGTTCACGATCAGTTTCCTGACGAAAGCAAACATCCTTACGAGGGCATCCGCTTAGGACCTCAAAGTACCTGGATCGATAACACAGCCGAAGAGCGCGCACATTAAATTCGACACCAGTTACAAGAACAATTCAACGCAGACAAACATTTTAAAAAATCATAACATAAATCACAATATAAGTAGCATTCTCGTTGAATATAATCGAATTTCAATGGACTTGAATTTTAATGGAGCAGAGTCCATCGAAACAGGACGAATCCACCGCTCGATACTCAATAGTCGCACAAGGATCCGCAGTAAATGACGTGTTAAGTGGTCAAAGACGAAAGTGTGGGTGCGGAAAATCAGGTTCTATTGTGTGTTCCTTGTAAACTAACCTCTTCGTATCGAACAGGTCGAACTACGACCCGAATGAACGATAGAAAGGAGCAACAGAGAACGGCAAGGGAGAGGAGGAGACTCGAGAGCTGTTTCTGGCCCATCAATCATGGTATTTACGTGAGCAGGCTAACCTCTGCGTGCTGGCCAACACAATACCGAAAGCTCGTCGAAAGGAAAGCCCAGAGTTTACTGAGAGAGCTTCGAAAACCTGCTTCCCATATACCTTTACCCTAAATAGCGAGGAAGCCCTTATATTTTCAACTCCTATTTTCAGTACAATAATCTATGTATGCGACCCTATAGAAATCAACTTCGTCAGAGTTTATTCGTCGCCATTTTAATTCGACTAATGTTTCCACACTCGAAACACCTGCTACAATATATCGTACACACCTGTATCCCGGCGGGATCTATGACGGTGTAACGATAAAATATAGAATTCTACGGTCACCGCGGATGTTTTTTAGCGTAGAACAAAAGCGTGACCAAGCTGAACAGTGCCTAATTACTCGTGGCCCACGTTACAGGTGCATCAGTTACAAAGCCGGGCGCACACGGCCCCCAGGTATGTCCGGCTAATTGAGTGAGGGCGCACTGTCGCGACTGGTGCACCTTTGCAAAACCCTCTGCGCCCCAGCGAAGAGAGGCGAACTGGGATCGTTGCAGGTATATTCGGCCGCAAACGTGTCCATATCGATGCACGTATGTATGCGTACAATAAACGTGAGTGCACGTATGATCGAATTGGGGTATTATGCGGCACGGAATTTCTGGTGCAGGTGGCGGTACGCTCGGAAAGTATAGTAATCCACCCTGACACGGGTACTTTCAAGTTAAAACGTGATCTGATACGGGCGACGATTCAGAATGTGCAGAATCAATTTAGAATAACGATTCGCGTGTCGCGTTAATTGAATGAAGCAAATATTCTGATCATTGATCCACGGCGTTCGAGTAAACGACAGTATTAAGAGCCAGATAGAAATATATTACGTAATCGTACAATAAAGGAATAGACGTTCCCAACGCGTGCAATATTTGTTCGCCGTTTTCGAAATGGACGGCAGAAATCGTGTCCGAATGTACGAAACGACCTCACGATTTATCCGCCTACGTGACTCCGGGCGTACCTTTTCTGAGCGGTAGCCAGAATAAAATTTGTCGCCGATGGAAAGACCAAAGGTCAGCGATCGACGAGCGGCGCACCTGTAGACGACGGCCGCGGCGCGGTGGCATTGCGGTGCGGAATTCCGCGCGGAAAGGGTTCGCGGACACTTCGAAGCAGGGAACTTTTATTCAAAGAGCGTCTCAGAACGTGAGATCAAATTAGTTCGGAGTGTCGGATAAAAACGAACTTGCCCCCTTCTCCCACGGTATCGCCGGGGAATGAGAACGAACGAGACGGGGGTGGGGGGGACAAAAAAAGAGAAACGCGGAAAGGGTGCTTTCACGCTCCTTTCATCCCCCTCGTTGCCCCGCGTTCCGCCACTTTATTTCACCGTGGCTGGCTGGAGGAGCACGGATCGGGCCGGGGACGTGAAAAGGAAAAAAGCTCGAGAGGGCGGGCGGTGTACAAGGCGTGTTGGGTCCACAATGCCGCGGATCTAGCGTAAGAATTGCACGTGACGCGGAAATTCGTTTACACGTCGTCTGTGCCTGCGTCTCCGTAACGCGTACCGATGCCCGCCATTCCATTCTACGCCGATGAGGCGGACTCTGAAGCTGTATTTCCTAAGTACTCTCGAGACACATTTTTGATGAACGAACGGGAAGAATCGCGCGGCAATGTATACCGTTCCATGGCTATTATGTTGTCGCGAAGAAATTGTACGGAAGGGAAGGCTGGAGTTTTCATCTCTCCTTTTTTTCCTTTTTCATTTCGAACGCAGGGCGGAGGGACGCGTTTTGTCTCGTTTCGCGATTGTCTCGTGATTCGTCGGAAAAACAGTTCTGGACTTGGGAAAGTCGCGAATGGATCCCACTGTATTTCACTTGCATCGTTGCGTCGAGAAATATTATTACAATGCATCGTTCGAACGTTCGAAGTGGAGTTCGGTAATTGGTTCACTTATGGTAACAGCGGCTGCAACAAATTTATCGCAGAGATACTCGATGCGATTGTATTCAACGTGGCTGTCGAATCGAGATCCCCGAACTTTTCTGAGACGATTTCCTTGAAATTCTCGCGCAACGCGGACCGAAATTGATGTTGGAAAGGCAATTTCGAAAATTACTCGTTGCGGCGTACAGACAGACGCGAGGGGGGCCAGAGTTTCCCCTTCCACGCCTTCGGAGAGGCTGAATTACCAACCCCACATCCTGTGAGTGACGTTATCACGGTGCATTTGGTGCATTTGATGCATCCGGTAGGTTCGTGCCTAGGTGCCTGTCTGGCCAGGACAGGCAAGTCGCTGCATTCGATATTCCATATTGCGGAACGCTTCTGCTTACCAACAGGTACAACCTGCGCAGCTGTTATTTGCATTTACCTTTGCTGCAATGGCAAACAATGCAGCCACGTAAATGAGACGGATCTCTTGCGGTTTCATGGCTACTTGGATACATTGCCTGTCCGTAGAAATAAATCCAAGCTTCGAGTTTCATTGTGAAATGAAAATGCACGTGAGAAAGAAAAATGTCAAATTTTTCCGGCGCAACTAATATCACATACTCTTGTCGCAATTGCAATAAAAGTACATTATTTAACCCCAGAATGCATCGAGACTCATTTTCAAATTACAATTGCCAATTTCATCATCATAATAGAAAAGTCCGACGGATTCCGACGAAAACGTGACGAGACCCTCGCCGGCCAGCTTAATTAATTCCACCACTTAACGCAACACCTCCCCCGGCACACAGAGTTCACCGGTCAATCGAAACTTCCCCCCCAAGTCGTGCAGAAACTTGGCCCAAGTAAATATTCCGTATACACTGACGGGACACGGCGCGCGGCGTCTCGTCGAAGACGACATCGTCTTGTGCCTGAGCGCTCCAAAGATAGAGGGGCGTGTACCGAGGCGTCTACATTCCCTGGAATCCAACGACTAATTCCCTACAGTCGTGCCCTCCGCTGGAAACGTGAGGCACGGTGTGCCATAGTATTTGTGGGGGTCGTGTGTCGCAATGGCGATAACCTTTATGGCTCCTGAGCCAGAGATACCGGCCGTGTCGCTGGGTAGCTGCGTCTCAAAACTGTGGTCACAACTACAGTCGCTGCGGACGCTACGTGATTTCATCTCGTTCCACAGGAGTTCCACGACACCGACTGGCTAACGTATACCGGATACCGCCATTGCTTGGGAACGCCGACATTTTCAACAGTTGTTTCGATCATCCTCTTGTTACTCGTATTTGTGGTCCGCGGCATGGGGCGTAAAGCGGAGAATTTCTGTAGCAAACGGGCGATACCTTCTCGGGAAGTAGATGTTGCCCGAGTGTCCGCCGGTTGTAAAACGTTTCTATTTATGCCGGCGCGTCTTTGCAGTTGTTCATTGTAACGCGCGATGACGAACCGATGGTGCACAAATGTGCAGAAATTAGTACGCCCGGATGATTCTTAGTAGAAAATATTTAGTCATTTGCATGACAATAATATTGCGATTAGAATTTTCGACGGAACATGTTCGGGGAATTTTTAATATACACGCTGATAGCATCGAAGAGCTTGTGTGCGTGTTTGTAAAATTATTTGACCAACGAGGAATGATACAATTTTTATTAGATTTCCAAGAACAAGGAGAACGCGACGTGCATCGAATCGATCGTATCTCAATTTAGATGGACCCGTCATGCAAGACGGATATTTCGCATCGTCGAGCAGCCTCCCTGGCAATAGACGTTTTAGATACGAGATAAGAGCCGTTGGGTGTTATGTTGCACGCCCGCCTCTGCATCATCCTTCAACCCTATCCCTGGCGTCCTATAACCTGAACACGTCTGCCCGACCCTGTGGCGGGTAATCCAATGCAACAAAACATTTGCAAGCGTAGCCAGTTCTTCTTTTATTTCTTAGATAACAAATTCGGTGGGGAACATTACTATATGTATCTAGCAATTAAGGTGGTAGAGTAATTGATGTGCAGCTTGGAAAATGTATCGAGCCAGTTTCAAAGGCAACTAGTGAAAGCTAACAGTTATGTTATTCTGGAATCTTTCAAGCTCTACATTGACATTAACTGTATCGAAGTGAGAACAGAAGAAAGGATCATTTATACGGTAAACGAACAAAATTTCGCGATCAAAACCGTCGCAATGAAAGGGGAATAAGCAGACAAACCAGGATGCTACCTTCTCAGGCTTGCAACAATATACGCAGTCGCGTAACACGATCGCAATTAAATTCGTCGTGAAATCGAGCTCAGTGCTTCCTAAATTCGCGTCGTGTTTTTCATGTAATAAAGTATTCAAGATCGACGAGATATTAACGAAACCTTTGCGCAACATATTTTATTATTGGCGTCGCCGTAATATTTCTCCGGGAACGAGCATGTTGCCCAAATAAGTTGTGACGAAGAAAGGAATGTTCCAAGGGGGGCAGGAATCGTACAAGAGGGTCAAAGTACCGGTGACGGTTCGTGGCACAGATCGGGCAGGGGGGGTTGTAAAAAGCAGTAATTCGCGTGTGGTCCATAAAATTGTTTATCACCGTCAATAAAAAGGCTCTCTGGTCTTGGCGGGCTCCTAGCTCTCCGCTGTTCCACCGTCTCTCTTCCGTCGTGTTCGATACTTAACCTAAAGCTAAAGGGGTGGCCAAAGGGGGTGGCATGGGCGGCGGGGAGACACGAGAACAGGGAGCAAGGGGAAGTTCTAATCTTAACGACGAACCAACCGATAAAATTCACCGGCAGTTTGCTCATTGTTTTCGGTTTAGAAAGGATTTTTAGTCGCGAGATTGCGTCGCAGCCAAACCTTCGCGGAATTTCCGTGAAATCGTTTCTGAATGCATGCAAACCCCCCACCCACACCCCACCCATCCCCCCAGTGTTCAGGTTTACGAGCCGGAAATAGTCGAGGAAACGCTGCGAATGCAGCCGGATAAAAAAAAAAGTGATGAACGAGTTCTGGCTAGTCGGACGTTACGTGGCACCGTTTTTTTGTTTCGAATGTTTGCTGCACCCCCTTCGAGGGGTCGAAACGACGCTAGACATCTTGCAGAGATACGGCGGAGAAAGAACTGCTGCTAAGTTGATTGTACAAAAAAAATGTTTCGAATTGTACCATTGCGAACGGGAAATTTGAGAACGTGATCGTAAGCGAAAGAATATGGAACGCGAAGAGAAGTAAAGTGAATTCCTTCTTTTGCCGAGAATTCAACGAATCCTCAGTGTTTCATAATTCGCACTCCAACCTCGTTGTTAATTATTTCTCCGATAAGAATATGGAACACGATCATTGGAATGCAGTGCGTGCAGTGGCATTGTCTGCTTGGATCATAAACAATAAGAAACAATGTCGTTCGCACGATAGTATTGTACTTGCGCAATGGTATGTTTGCTATGCACGTCACTTGCAATTTCACCCCGCCCCTATATAAACTTTTATGGAGCTGTTGAAAGTCTCATCCGGTAGTAGAGATTGCAAGACTACAAGTACACAGTTACAGCCCGTTGCCTTGCAAAGAAAATTCGAACCCGGGGAACCAGACGTATGACAATACATATTTTACACGGCTGATGTTTCCTATTCCATTTAATACACCAGCTTTATCGTCGGCCAATATTTTATTGCCATTGCGTCAGGAAGATCGTCAAAATCTCTTCCAGGATTTACCGGAACGCTTGGCGCGTGAGCAGGAAGTAGAGCAGGTGGTTGATATATGGACAAGTTGATACAAAGGATTTATCTGCCTAGGCGGGACCAAACGTTGACGAGAAAATAGATTTCGATTTATTGCGCCGTCGATTTCATAATAGACTTCATCGAAATCGTGATTCGTTTCATTGTTCGAATACGTGGAAAGTTTCGTTTGGAAATTCATCAAACTTCCCAAAAACTGTAGCTCGTCGCAAAAGGCATCCGTTGTTCCAAAACACTTGTTAAGTGTGAAGCCCAACACCCGAATACTCTAGGTAGTTACCAATTTCTAGCTTGCATCGAAACTCTGGCGGTGCTAAACTACAGTAGAATTATTCCAATAACTCGTAAAGTTTTATCGAAGCCAGAATTTCAAGCGTTTAGAAAACTTTGTTGCTATATACCTAGTTTTCCAAACGCGATCAACTATTTCTGTAACAACGGCACCTACATACACCGTGCTCCGTTTAAGTTGAAGCGATGGAATATCTCGCGAGAGATATTAATGTTATCGAAAATATGTTCTTGCAATAGTTGCTTGGTGCGAAAGGGGGCATTAGGTGGTACAAATAATTGTTCGGTAGGTGCAGTAGTGGAAGAGATATCAAAGTAAAGTTAACTTTTTCAAATAGGACCCCGTACCTTTTATTCGCACTATGGTAGCTTATGCTGAGACGAATATGTACATCGATCTGCGACATGATATCATTTCGTGCAACAGAATGTCCGAAAGTAAGGACAAGAGGAGTCGACCACTCGCTTCCAACTGTCCCCATATTTGATTCCTCCGTGCCTTCCTCAATTACTCATAATATATGTATAATACTGTGCTGACCATGTTTACGGTGCGTCTGATTTGGTCTCGATCTCACGTTGAACACACGTTCCACTTGATCATTGTACATTGTTCTACAAAGGCGTACAGATAGCCCCGCATTGCCAGGCGTACTACACGCCATGCCAAGCACTTTCTGCAATTACCAAACAATTTGCGACATTATTGGCGAGCGCCGGTCATTAATATAACGTTACTGCATTTAATTCTGTGCTTGCTGAAACTGGTCAATTATCCAACGCACATCTCATTATTGTACATAGTTTCCGCGATGAGCGTTTGCATTCAAGCAGCAGTCGATACCCATTAGACGACTGGCCAGTATTACAATAACTGGAAGCAGCGTGTAATTTAATAGTAATTAAGGTTCCTGGATAGTGCATTGACGTCGATGCAACGTCCACATGCATCAGCACGTGACTCGCCAAAGATAATTGTCTCTTAGTACCCACTAGACCCACATTTAATACACCGTCAATGCTCAATTTGCGAATTTAGACGCGCACCCCGTTTGAAGAAATTTGTCAGGATAACTCACGCACAATTATTTTTCCCTCCCTGTTATATCCCGAGTATTTTGCACCTCGATCAAAAATATCGCCACTGAATTACGAAGTCCGTAATTGTATAGAAAATGGGAATAAATAGTATCAAATAGTTATGGAAATATTAGAATTTCAATATCGAACGTGTGTCTAGGCGAATATAATACTTCTACAGATATCCCCATGTGTGCGAACGAATGTGTCGCAGGTCCCTTTAAGTCAAGCTCGAACGAAAGATATTCGCCCAACGGTGACAGGACTTAAAATTGTTTCACGTACCAAGGAGTACCAGGTACAAGCGAATTTCCATCAGAAGATGCGATAAGCATGGTAACTTTTATCCAACGCGCCCCTCCCGTCTCTGCGTCTAGATGCAACCCCCGTATCTGTGCGACTCGCTTTTTAACATAATTTCACGTTTCATTGTCTCCCGGAGTTCCGAGTTCCTGCAGGGCACCCGTGAGGAGTCCTGAATTTTAATACGCTCGTACAGCGGCTGCGCCTTCTTTTCCAGCGTGGCTGGATAAATTTGCGTACAAATGCGAGTACAATCTTCATACGCAAAGGAAAGAAATTTCGTTTTGCAACTGTTCCCGTATCGCTGCTACGGTCATACTTGGAATCTGATGAATCTTGCGAGTTTAAAACATTCAGTAACTCGTACATTCGATTCGATGTGCCTTCTTCTAAATGTATTGCGCGTAACGGACATGACATTTTGTTAGATAAAATGACACGAATGTTACACAATTCCAAGTACACAATCGGAGCTGAATTAAGCTAAATTTATTAATCAAATTTAAGAAGCGTTCACTGCTTCGATTTTAGTGCAATTTATTTCTCAGCAGCTGCATCAGCCAGTTTAACATTTTGGTATAATTCAAACAGACGAGTGAAATGTACTTTTTCGCCGTTCAATGGATCGAACTTCTTCACAGTTCCTACGTCTCAAGAGGACCAACAGCGAAAACAATGATATTACCCGTAGAAATACAATGTAAAGTACCATTACAACTATGCAATAATAGCAAGCTGAAGGGGTTAGTTCTGTTATTCGTAGTTTAACTCAAACAACAGCCAGACGCACGGTATGTTCGATATAATTTCATATTTCATTGTCTCCTGGGTTCCAAGCTTCCGTGGGAAGTTTGTATGGAGCCTTGAATTTTAATACACCTGCGTGCAAAGTTTCTATCGTCTTTCCTTGCTCGGGGCTTACAAGTTTCCAACGAGCACTATTTTCTTATACTAAACTGATTTTCAACCGACATCTTGTCCTCGGCTAGTATCAAGTTGACGTGATTCACTGAAATTAAATTCTTAGAACACATATACATAGGTATATTTTGTATGGAACAGTTGAATAGTATTAGGTGTGTAGCTTTTCCTATATACATAGTGTTGTAGAAGACATTGATATAAATTCAATGATGTACAATGTACGTACAATTGTTCAACAATTTGTTGAGAAAGACGTTGTTAACGACTCAGAGTGCATTTTTACCGCCCCTTTAATTGTTAATAACTTGTAAACTATAAATTCCATATTTTGGAAACCTACTCGAACATAAAGCTAAGGTTCTCAGCTTTAATTTCAGACCAGCCCGAAGGAAAAATACCCATTGAAAACTGAGGAGGACGAAATTCTTTAAATTAACGATGTACTCTGCAAAGTAGGTTTTCGAGTTGCTCGAAACGCCACTTGTTTTATCTTTCGGTTTTTCGTTACAAAACTTAAAAAACTCATGTCTCGGCTCCTGGTAATTGTTTTTCAATCTATGATATCTCAAATGAAAGGCAATAGAATAATCTACTTAGAAAAAAATGTTTCGTTGTTGCAACTTTTTCCACTTGCCGGTAATAAATGTTTGAGCATTATATTTATTTATAGCAAATCAACCATGCGTGGAATACTTTGAACACCTATTGGAGATAGAAGCTCGGACTTCTAGCTTTAATTTATGTCCTTTGATCATTGACGCAGATCGCCTGCAAGCCGAAGTAACGTATTCGTTTGTAATTTCTTTTAAAAATTCAATTAGCCCGCCAGAGATTTTATATTAAAATATCGTTGGACAGCACTGACAGCACTGATCCAATTACAATATTATAATTAATAACAGTGGAACACGATTTATATTTGTTCGACGCACTTTTCTGCGGTCACTTTGCCAAAGTGCAAACTTGGAGACTGAGAAAACAACGAACGAAACGTCTCATTATTCCCAAAGCTTGACTTCGCCGGTAAGACTCGTTGCGCGGTTTGCGTCACGTTCTGCCCACAAACTACCCCTAGGTCTGCCTGCAAGGCAGAAACTGCAATAATATCCACGAATATCGACTACGATTCATGGAGCAGCTAATATACCCAGGATATTCAACCCATCATATAAATCTCCAAATATAAGTATAAAAAGAAAAACCCACCATTAATTCCCACGAAATTATCCAAAAATTTATATCAGTTCGAGCTGCATCACTGTCAAATTCTTCGTTCGTATATCCCATTGCAAATAATCACATTAATTTATCCAACCACGACTACCAGGAATTTCGACTCCGGACTATTTGTTCGACTCGTACGCCGCCAGATAAGTGTGGGCAAGAAACATCGGCGTAATCAATCTACCCGTGGCCCGGTGTCGCGCAACAAAATCAATTCAACCCTCTTAACAGATCCACCTTACATCTAAATCCCCCGAGAATGAAAAGTGGCTGCTTATAACGTATCGTGATCGTGCACGACGACATCGTTTCTCTCTCGATTCATTGGCGATCGTTCTTCTAAATCGTAGAACGAAAGTACCACGGCGGAAAGCACGTTTCCCTTCACACGTTCGTGGACCGGGTAGCGCAGTGACGAGTGCTAGTGAATGAGGGGTCGAGAACAAACGAGCACATTTTCCTGAAGGCCAGCACAGGAAAGCGAGACCGGTAAAGGGCTTTTATCGGTCCGGGAGGACCGCTCGTGTGTAAATACGCATTCCTC